>JARDYH010000007.1:45682262-47061012 GCA_029215795.1 Anniella stebbinsi | reverse complement strand
ATAATGTGCCCCACGGCACCCGAGTCTACTTGCTGCAGAAGGGATTTGTTGCGGAGAGTGGGGGAAGGGAGCACATGGCTGTCCCTTGAGCAGCAAAGAATCTTTAATGGGCCTTTAGAAAAGCAGAGGCCACGGCTTCCTTCTCCCGTTCCTTTTTAATCCTTTACAAATGGGGTAGTGGGGGGGGGTGTCTTTCTGTCCTCCAGGCTGGGCTGGAGCAAGAGCAGGGGGGAAGCGGGAGGGGATGCTAAAGACATCATGCGACTGGAAGAGATTCCAATCGTGATTCCACTCTCTTTCCAGTCCAGGAGGTCACGGGCCATTCATAGTCTATCCCAAGCCCAGGGACTCCCTCCGACCTGAAAGCCATTCACATGTTGGAGTCAGAGGGTGGGGTTGAAAGACAGCCAATGTCTCTCTCTCTCTCTCTCACACACACACACACACTCACACGCCTGCACAAGACTCGACTCTGTTTCGTCTCAGCATGTGCAACCATGCGCTGGCTATGGCAGGATTCCGTTCATGTCAGCCCCAGCCCCCCTCATGGGCCGCCTTTGTAGATAAAGACGCAAGCCGTGTTGCATGGCTGCTTGGAGGAACCACGTCTAAGGCCTTTGGGTCAAGAGCCTGTCTTAGGTCATTCCTTGAAGAGCTGCGTATGCTGGGCCATATTGGCAACAAGCGCTAAACAAAGGATACGGTGCCCTAGCTTTTGAAAACTGCTTCCAAACCTACATTTGCAGCTGTCTGGCTCTTGGTGCTGGTGCTGGGGGGCCAGTATACCAGGTGTCCCCTGCCCCACCCCAGGGGGTGAACATGTGCTCAGTCCCATTATTAGCAGCACCCTCTGCCTGCTTTTGCTCGGGGGGGAAGCAGGCGCACTGCCCAAACCCCCGTGTCACACAAGCAAAGATGCCGATTGGTGCGTGAGCTCGGGGGATGGCGCTGGCCGTTGGGTCTGTGAGGAGTTCAGGCGAGGCTGCATGCTGCGGAGGGGAGGGAGACGCATGGGTAGGAGAGAAAAGGAACGTGACACCATGCCAAGACACATGAGGACACTTCTATTACCCTTACGGGGGGTGCATTCTCGGACCGAGAGGGACAGCCATTGTCTCCGAGTGCATCGAAGGAGGTACGAGACCGGGGTCTGTGCAAGCTGGGTGCCCACTGCCCCCTTACTGCTTCTGGTAGACATGTGCAGTGCTTAGAAACAGCCATACCTGTCTGGCCAGGAGGAAGAAAGGAATGAGTGTGCACACCAAGGCCCACCATCTGGCGCACTTGCCTGTATGTTTCCGATCCCGATTCAAGGTGCTGGTTTTAACTTATAAAGCCTTACACGGCTTGGGACTGCACACCTCACAGAATGCCTCTACCAACTTGAACATACCCAGACGCTATGATCAACATCTGGGGGAGGGGGAGGGAGGCTTGGAGGGTGGCAATGGGAGGGCCTTCTCAGTGGTGGCTCCCTGACTGTGGAATGAGCGCCCCGCTGAGGCCCGCCTGGCGCCAACGCTGTCATCCTTTCAGTGCCAGGTTAAGACTGCCCTCTACTCCCAGGCATTTCATGATGTATGATAATGGGGAATGTACGCCAGTCATCTAAACAGGTCTGAAACTGTTTCTATTTATTTAAATTGCTTTGAATTCTAGCTATTTAAATTTTTATACTATATTTTATGCTGTATTCTTAATGCTGCATTTTATTGTGTTTACGTATTGTTGTAAACTGCCCAGAGAGCTTCAGCTACTGGGCAGTATAGCAATGAGATAAATAACAGTACCAATAACAATAATAATGTCTCCATCTCTCCAACTCTCTTAAAAACAGTCTTTCACAGCTTTCCCTGACCTGGCATGCTCCCGATGTGTTGGACTGCTACTCCCATCATTCCCAGCCAGCATAGCTAATGATGAGATTTGCAATCCAACACATCTGGGGGGTGCCAGGTGGGGGAAGAGTGGTCTATCGCCAGCCCTGCTCCCTTCGGCTCACTGGTACCATTTAGGGAGCAAAGCAAATCCTGGCAACACCTTTACTGCTCTTCAGGGGAGTGTTTGTATACACAGGAAGCTGCCGGATACCGAATCAGGACCATTCGTCCATCTCACTCGCCATTGTCTCCACGCTGATGCGTCCATCACACACCAGCGTTTGATCGCACTTTCGTCCTGCTTTGTTTGCCGTTTTGCCCTGTGACCCTCACACGGCGGCATCCCTGTCCTGCAGTCATCTCGTCACTTCCCCTCCATTTTCCACGTTTTCCTAGGGCGGGGAAAGTGTGGAATTTTTTCTCCATGCGGGATAAAACTGCCCTTCTGCCCCCGTGTATTGCAGTCCTCGCACTATGTCACAGAATGTCCCTTCTTGGGGGCGTGTGCGTTGAAGGGCAGTCTTGCTGATGAAAGAGGAGGGCGGGGGCGGCTTTCCTCCAGTCTGTAGAACCGCTCAGCCAGGACTGGGGAGGAAGGGAGGGAGGGCGTGTGAAGACCCTTTGCAGAAGGGAGCATCGTCTCACCTCTAAAGGCAGAAACTGCACCCAGCCGATGAAATGCCAAATCACTAAAACGCTTGACAACAAAACCAGAAGGAGGGGAAGGTGCCCTCGTTCATCACAACGTCCATCAACCACAAGAACCAATGAACTAGAGGGGAAAGGGGCAGGGGCAGGGTGGGACGAGCGCAATTGCGAAAGAGCAGAAGCGCAAGCTGGCACAGGTGAAAAGGAAAACAAGGCGAACTTGCACAACAACGCACATGCATAAAAGTGACCAGCACTTGACGCACTAATGAAATGGAGGTGGAAATCGTGGATGCTTATCAGGGGGAAAAGGTAGGTGTGATGGAGCCCTGAGTGGCAGCAAAGCGTCTCCAGAATTTCAGGCAGCAGTTTTTCAAGCCCTATTTGGAGATGCCGGGGGCTGACGCCAATACCTTCTGCATGCAAAACAGGGGCTCTACCATGGGGTTTTGGCCCTTCCACAAGTGATTTTACTGCCCCCTGAGTGGGAACTTTGGGGAACCAAATCATAGGTATCTGAAGCTACTAAGCATGTGCAGAAGGCCTCTTAATTTAAAAAAAGGTCTTCCTTTATCTGAGAAGGGCTAATCCTGCCTTCCTTTAACCCTGCTTGTGGGTATGAAACCAACAGTAAGTCTCCATTTGAGCCTCTCTAGAATGCTGACCTCCTAACACTGCCTCTGCCCCAAAGACCTTACAATCTTTACTGAGGGTGCCACTACAAGAGCGATTTAAAGCTCTTTCAAGGCGCATTACCAAATTTTCCTCTACAAGAGCGGAGCGCTAATCAGGGGTCCAGGCACTTTAAATCTCTGATTCTTCGCATTTTCGAATGCGTGTTAAATAGCGAGTTTTAATTTACCACGGGAGTAAGAATGCCCTATGTCCGTGTAAACAATTTTGTGAGGAGGCACATTAATGATCAGATGGTCTTGTTGTCATGCGTATGTGTGGATAACTAGTGATCTGCTTAGACAACTCGTCCCCTCGCTTCTTGCTGAGAGATGGGAAGTAGGGAAAGGGGGGGGCGGACAGGGGGAGGGTATTTTCATGCTTGCCTGCATGCCTGCCTCCGTCCATTGACACACACACACACACACACACTTGCTCCCCTCGCTTGCTTGCTGGGTGTGTGTGTGTGTGCACGCGTCTGAATGTTTTACATCACCAAAAAGACAACGGATGATTGAGAAGGAAAGAAGGGAAAACAATTGCTCTCACTGGGAAAATAAGGAGGAAGAGGAAGGAACAAAGCAGCTTCCCCTATCTGTTTGGGTGTGCGTTTGTGCGGATCTCTACTCTCTCGCTCGCTCACTCCTTCTCTTTGGTCTCTTGCTCTCTTCCTCTCTCTCCAGCAAATGGTGGGGGGCAGAGAGAGGCAGCCGAAAATACTTTTGAAAAGGCTGCTGGAGGGGGGAACTTCTGAGGCACATTCCCATTTACTCCTGAGCAGTTCTGGGAGGGGGGACAAACTTCAGCTGGCGGTGAAATTGGAGGGGAGAGAAGTAGCCAAACGGTTAACCACATCATTCCACAGGTAACCTAGGAAACCAAAGGTGGGAGATTCTGGTAGGCAGGGAGAATAAAGGGTGCCAAACCTGTCTGGAGAAGTTTCCCGGGACAAAGCGCCTCTCATATATAGGGATTAGGCAAGCAATTGTGAGGAGATGCGCATAATCGGGCAACTGGGCATCAAACTGAAATATTGTAGAGGGGACCTGAGAGAGAGAGAGTCCAGCCATGGTTCTCTTAGGCTGTTTTCAACAGCAGATGTGTACTCTGCATCTCCATCAGCTCAGAAAGTAGGAAGTGGTGTGTGAAGTGTGTGAAGTGTGTCATGTCTCATGCTGAAGGAGTCGTCCCAAAATGCAGATTCCAGGTGTTGCTGGAGTCCTGCACTGAGCAGGGGGTTGGACTTGATGGCCTTAGAGGCCCCTTCCAACTCTACGATTCTAGGATCTTATGGACTGAGGGGTACCTGGAAAGCTGGGATCATGGAAAACAGCAAGAAAGCTCCTGAGTTTGCTCCAGCTCAGACTCCACTGCCCCTCACAGCAGCCCCCCAAGCGCCCAGCCTTTAGGGGCAAAGGGCCGCTTGGCACAGAAGCATTCTGGGGCAGGCAGCTTACTCAGAGGCTCTGCTGGCTCTCTTGGAGGGAGGGGCTGCCAACACAGAGCAGATGCCCAGGCTGTCGCAGCAAATGGAGAAGTTAATCAGAGGAAGTTTATGGCTGCAGAGTGCAGGGCTGAGCGGTCTTTCGGAGGGAATAAAGTGCCCCCAAGATAGATGGCCGCAGATACAGCGAGGCTGCGCCGTCTTTACGAGGACCAAGCACGGAACCATGAGTCAGCCACAGAGGGAGCCAGGCCATGGCATTTCCAGGCCTCTGCCAGCCCCAGCAGCTGCACCATGGGCTGGGCTCTAGAAGGTAAAATGTCCCTACAGATTCCGGGCCAGGAGGAGCAGAAGGATGCATTCCTGCGTCTGAGCAAGAGGCAGGCCGGATCTGTAGGTTGCGGAGGACAACCCAGAAAGGCAGACCAGGCAGAGCAGAGAGCAAGTAGCGAGAGGGGCGGAAACAAGAAAGGAGCCGGGGAAGACTCTCAAGGTTGGGAACAAAGCCAGGAGCAGAAGCAAGAAAAGAAACTCCTGCGCGGGGAGGTTGCCAAGTCTGGCCAGGAAAAACTTGCTTGGTGTGCACAGGGCTGGGGCTAGGATGGAGGGAGGGGGCCTCCATGCAAGGGCCCCTCCAGCATCCTCCCTACCCAATACACCCCCACACCCACACCCACACAGTGAGCTCACTGGGCAGAAGCTATTGCCAACAGCAGTGTCAGGGACCAGCAGGTACCGTGGCACCAAGAGCAGCGGCAACATCTGAACCTTCAGTATTATTGAACAGAAGAAGCGACCTGAGGCTGGATCAGACCAAGAGTCCATTCAGTCCAGCCTTCTGCTCACACAGTGGTTGGCCAGCTGTCAACCAGGGACCCATGAGCAGGACACGAATGAATGTCACAGCACCCCCCCACACACACATTCCCCAGCAACTGGTGTACACAGGTTTACTGCCTCTGATACTGCAGGTAGCACATAGTGACCAGGACTAGTAGCCATTGAGTAGCCGCCAGGGTGGGTTAGAAATATAATTCATTAAACAAAAAACCTACGGTTTACAAAAACAATGTTAAGGCTCTACAGTTTCCAGCCAAGCACCAAAAAGCAGGGAAATTGGGAGTTAAGACTCACAAGCCTTAATGCCACATCCTCCCTAAGGAGGCAGAAAGTGCAAGTGAAATTCTCATTCTCCCAAAGCAGATAAACCATGAGGACAGGGTGGAGAATATGATATGCAGAGGTGACTGTGGGGTTGTGGAAAACTGATCACGAACAACTTAGGGCCACCTACTTCTCTTTTTTTGTTTAGAGCAGCCCTTCCCCAACCTGGTGTTGAACTACAACTCCCATCATTGCAAGTTAGAATGTCCCATGGTCAGGAATGCTGGGACTTGTCATCTCAAACATCTAGATATGCAATTTGATATGCAGAGGTGACTGTGGGGTTGTGGGAAATGATGATGAACAACTTAGGACCAGCTACTTCTCATTTCTTAGAGCATCTCCTTATGTTGAGAGTTGCAACCCAACACATCTGACAGGCACCAGGTTGGGGAATGTTTTTCAAGAACAAGGGAAGGCAGAATGTATATCTGCAGATGTTTTGGCAGCATGGGCATTTATCAGGAATGCCTCAAGTTGATGTCCAAAACATCAGGATAGATCTATTTTCTGCCCACATCTGTACTAAAGTATGTTTTCCAGCATTAAGATATGTGATCAATCAAGGAACTACAAAAGAGCTGCATCACTTTAAATAAACTGTCTAAACCAAATGAAACAACAATGAATGAATCTTGAATACTTAATCCACAGCCCTTCAGACATCAACATTAGTTTTCAACACATGGCATAGGATGTCTGTTTCTTGAATATCAGATAAAGGATTTCTCTTACTTGTTCAGCAGTGTGAGATCAAAGGCAGAGCTACCACCTAATACTTTCATGCGTAAGTATTATTTTAAAATTAAGTATGAAATGATTTTTGTCTTCCCCATAACACATAACATGGGAGTCACAGTGCAACACATCTGGAGAGCACCAGGCTGGAGAAGGTTGACTCTTACACATGTCTTCTCAGAAGCCAATGCCACTCAATTCACTAGGGCTTACTCCCAAGAGGTATAGGATTGCAAACGAATCTCATCTGAAAGGTGTTCAAGGCAGCCAAACTAAACCTCTTCTGCTCCGCTGTCGCTTTGATGAGATGGTGTATTGTGGAGGGATTGTGGGGAGTGAACTGTATATTTTTTATAAATACATTTTAAGAAAAAAAAAAACATTGGTTCTTTGAAAGGCAGGATATTGACCAAAAGCTGGAAGCGCCTGGAACATGCTCTGGTTCTAGATCTGTAATGAATAGTGCCCTTTTTGTTATCAAGCATGCTGCTATATGCGAGATGTGTGTGAGAGAAAAGTATTGGGCAGACCCTGTATTTGGTAAGGGTATGGAACAGCATTCCCCATCCTGCTGCCCTCCAGGTGTTTGAGATGACAAGTCCCAGCATTCCTGACCATGGGACATACTGACTTGCAATGATGGGAGTTGTAGTCCAACACCTTTGGAGGGCACCAGGTTGGGGAAAGGCTGCTCTAAACAAAAAAAGAGAAGTAGGTGGCCCTAAGTTGTTCATGATCAGTTTTCCACAACCTCACAGTCGCCTCTGCATAGCATATTCTCCACTCTGTCCTCATGGTTTATCTGCTTTGGGAGAATGAGAATTTCACTTGCACTTTCTGCTTCCTTAGGGAGGATGTGGCGTTAAGGTTTGTGAGCCTTAACTCCCAATTTCCCTGCCTTTTGGTGATTGGTTGGAAACTGTAGAGTCTTAACATTGTTTTGTAAACTGTAGGTTTTTTGTTTAATGAATTTCATGGCTTTGTGTAACGGATGACTGGATATTATACAGTTGACAACCAAGCCAGCGTCAGCCAGGATGTTATACCATCTTGACATCCAATATAAAATCAAAGCTAGTGTTATGTGTTGAACTCACTTTTAACATTAATAAATCAACCAAAATGCTTGCATCTCCCTCATTTTTAAAAATAAAGAGATGAAACCTGGCATCATGGTAGCTCTTAAGCAGGGATATCGCTATGCCAAATATGAAGCAGATCCGTTCATGCCTTGATTTTTAGGAATTTTTTAAAGTTCAAACAGAAATCTCTTTGGGGCCCAGGACTTTGAGCAGTACAAGTTTAAAAAATGAAATTAAAGATAAAGAGATTAAACTTGGCACCATGGTAGCTGTGAAGTAGGGATTTAGCCATGCCAAGTTGGAAGCAGATCCGTTCATCCCTTGATTTTTAGAAATGTTTAAAACTTCAATTTATTTTTTTAAAATTAACTAAAATGCTTACAATTCCATCATTTTTAAAAATAAAGGGATGAAACATGACAGCATGGTAGCTCTTAAGTAGGGCTTGAGCCATGCCAAGTGGGAAGCAGATCTGTTTATGCCTTGAGTTTTAGGAATTTTTTAAACTTCAAACCCAATACTCCTCTTTGGGGTCTAGGGCCTTGAGCAGTACATTTTTTAAAAAATAAAGAAAATAAAGATGAAGAGATGAAACTTGGCACCATGGTACCTCTTAAGTAAGGCTTTAGCCATGCCAAGTTGAAAGCAGATTGGTTCATGCCTTGAATTTTAAGAAATTTCTAGAAGTTAAACTTTTTTTTAAAATCCTAAAAATCAAGGCACGAACCGATCTGCTTCCAACTTGGCATGGCTCAATTCTAGGGTGACCACTAGGGTGTGGCGTAGTGGCTAAAGTCTTGGAGTGGGAGCTGGGAGATCCGGGTTCTACTCCCCACTCGGCCATGGAAACCCATTGGGTGACTTTGGGCCAGTCGCAGACTCTCAGCCCAACCCACCTCACAGGGTTGCTGTTGTAAGGATAAAATGGAGAGGAGGAGGATTATGTATGTCGCCTTGGGTTTCTTGGAGGAAAAAAGGTGGGATATAAATGCAATAATAAATAATAATAATAAACTGTCAGGATTTCCCCAGATTTCTCCTGGTTTTTCTTCTATCCTCGGTGTCAGGGGGGATTTTATGCAATAGTCTATAATGACCTGGAATTACACACTTTCCCTTTTAAGGCCACCATTAGCGTGGCAGGGGGGAATGACATGCTTTCTGGAGGTGTGTCATTCTCTCCCACTGCTCCACTCAAGGCCTTAAAAGGGGAAAACGTGTCATTCCCAGACATTATAGAAAAGGGCCTGATTGGAGCAGTGGGGTGGGGGTGTGAATGACATGCTTTCCCGGCCTCCGCTCCAATTGGGGACTTTAAGGTGGCCCCAGAAAGCCATTTTCCTGCCCCCCACTAAGTGTCCTCTTTTTTGGTTTCCCAAATATAGTCACCCTACTCAGTTCTTGCACAGGCTGCATTTCCATCCCTAGATATTTACTCAAAAGTAAGACCCATTGAATTTTCTTAGTTCTTTAAAAGCAACACACTTGCTTTTAGATTTGCCAGTCTCAACATTCTATGTGTGCTATGAATGCCTACTCTGTCTGTCCCTATAGATTCGTGCAAGGTCCAGCCAGGGGAAGCCAGTAAATTAAACCCAGGGGTGGAGGGTGGGATTCCCTCAAGTTCATCTGACAGCAGGTGCTATAGAACATGGACCTTCTAGTAGGCTGACCAGATAAAATCCAGGTCAGGGCTCATGTAACTTTAACAGTTGTAGAGAAAAGGGAATTTCAGCCAATGACATTTGTATGCAATTAGTTCCTGGTGAAATTCCCTCTTCATCACAACAGTTAAAGGTGCAGGCACTATACTAGAGTGACCATATACAAAAGAAGGCAGGGCCCCTGCAACTTTAACTGTTGTGATGAAGAGGGAATTTCATCAGGAACTAATTGCATATAAATGACACTGGCTGAAATTCCCTTTTCTCTACAACTGTTAAAGTTACATGAGCCCTGACCTGGATTTTATCTGGTCACCCTAGCCACAGGGGTACAGACATTAGTAACCTCTTGGATTACTGCAATGTGCTTTATGTGGGGCAGCCTTTAAGGCTGCTCCAGAAGCTAGAGCTAGTGCAAAATGCAGCAGCCTGCCTGCTGTCTGGAGCTGCTCCTTTTCAGCATGTAACTGTTTTGCTGAGGAAACTGCACTGGCTGCTTAGTTGCTACTAGGCCAGGTTTAAGGTTTTGGTACTAGTGTACAAAGCCCTAAACAACTTGGGACCATGAGGTCTGATTTTCTATCACCAGAAGAGGGACTTTGTACCGAGGATTCCATTCTCTTCAACCAGGCTAATTAACCATTCCGCTAGGAATCTTTAGCTTTAAAATAGTCAAAGCCCTTGTAAACAAAGTGGGAAGACAAGGAGTTACCTCTCTCTCATGGTATGCAACTTTTGTACCCTAACTCCCCCCCCCTCCAGGATCATATAATAGCTCTTAGGGGACCTGGAGCATCTTTCTGAGAGCATCTGCTGGTTGCATGATCCATGAGGCCAGGTTCTGGTGAGTGCACAGTTGTCCTTGACAGGAGGGGCTTGCACTTGCTATATTAAGGTAGGCTGACCAGATAAAATCCAGGTCAGGGCTCATGTAACTTTAACAGTTGTAGAGAAAAGGGAATTTCAGCCAGTGTCATTTGTATGCAATTAGTTCCTGGTGAAATTCCCTCTTCATCACAACAGTTAAAGTTGCAGGGGCCCTGCCTTCTTTTGTATATGGTTACTCTAGTATAGTGCATGCACCTCTAACTGTTGTGATGAAGAGGGAATATCACCAGGAACTAATTGCATACAAATGACACTTGCTGAAATTCCCTTTTCTCTACAACTGTTAAAGTTACAAGAGCCCTGACCTGGATTTTATCTGGTCACCCTACCTTCTAGGAGTGTTGAAGCTGGATTTCTGGCAGACCCAGCCACGCAACTTTATGGCCTGTTAGTCCCCCCATTTGGTAGCCTGCAGAGCACCTGCCTCATAAGGCAAATGGCCACATGAGAACTGTTAGTATGACCTGCTACTTTGTTTGTCTTTAGTTAGGCTGACCAGATAACATTAACAGTTGTGATGAAGAGGGAATTTCACCAGGAACTAATTGCATACAAACGACACTGGCTGAAATTCCCTTTTCTCTACAACTGTTAAAGTTACATGAGCCCTGACCTGGATTTTATCTGGTCAGCCTATCTTTAGTAGTCTGTGGTCCAGATCTCTTCAGAAGGGGGAATAGTGTTATGTGGTTGGGGTCAGTCTAAATTATCTCCAGAGGTCCCTTACTCAGTTCCTCTGATAGCAAAGAGATTGAGGATTTCTCCAACTATGTTACTCTTGAAGTTACTAGGCCTGTTGAAAATAGATTTTATAACATAAGCATGAAAACAGTGAATACCCCTTTTAACTTGTTAAACCAATGAAAACATGCCACACATGGAGTCTTAAGATATGAACGGTTTATAAAGAAAAGTAAATGCAAAAGAACATCAGATACAGAAGTGAAATCTGAAACATTTCTAGTAGTAGTAGTAGTAGTAGTATCCTGCCTTTTGCCCAATGCTGGGCCTCAGGGCAGCCTTACAAAACTAAAACATATACAGCTAAAACCTAGAAATAGAAATATACAAAAGTTAAAAATATAATTAAATACTTTTCAATATTAAAGCGTTTAAAACATTTAAAATACATAACAATTTAAAAGTCAAAGGTATAGACAGAGGTCCAGATTATTTGCCAAAGGCCTGCTGGAACAAAAAAGGGGTGGTTGTCTGCCTCCAAAAACACATCCAGGAGGGAGCCAGTGTAGACTGCAAGGATTAGAAAGAAAATACACCTGTACACTATGCAAAATACACGACAGTTTAACTGTTTCTAAACCTTATTAGAAAAACAGGGTGACTAGGCCAAAACCAACGCTGTAGGCCCAGAAGCACTTTGAAAGGTTTCAACATTGTACTTAAAACTTAACACCGACCCAAACTAATTAAATGATGTGTTTAAAGCTTTCAACTTTATAGCAGCATGGACCCAACTCTTAGAAAAGAGGGAAGGAGCACACTGTGTGTATTTGGGGTGGGGATGGATAGAAAGGGATGTATAGAGCCACCTATTCCCAGGAGAGATCTGGAGATCAGGTTATCATGGATCCAGAGGAACCACACCCTGCTTCACCAGGGAGCAAAAGAGCAAACTGGCCTTATGAAGATAGCCCAAAATGCTCTCAAAGCCAAAGGAAAGCATGTTCCAGAAGAGAAAAGAGAAACTCTACTTTTCTTCTTCCCTCAAGACGTCTGTGCTAGAGGCAGCGGCCATTTCCCCCCCCCCCCACTCCTCATCCTAAGGCAAGAGGCAGCAGCCAGAGCGACGCTACTGAGCATGTGTCGCACTATGAGGGAAGAAGGCCTCTGCATTGACTTGAATGAGAGGTAAAAATATTCCTTAAAAATCAACCGAAGGGAATTTTTTAAAAACGAAAAGCTTTCCACCAACTACAGTGAAGGAGGAAGAAGACCCCACCACTGCATTAATTAATAAGGCTCTAGAAATTATGCAAATCATGAGCACAAATCTCACAAACCCAAAATCATTTGACAAAAGCAGGGAGACAGGTGTGTGTTCCTTTTCTACCTTAAACTGCTCCCTTCAATCTTTCACCAATCTTCTTGAAATTTTCAGGTAATGTAAAACAAACATTTATTTCGGGCACCTGTAAATTTCTGAAAGATTGGTGAAACATTTTCGATTTTATGGCTGTTAGAATTAACCCCCCTCCCCTATTATCAGTTTAACATGGCGGAATGTGTTTTTTACTGACAGCCCTTAACAATGGAGGCACGGCTGTGCCTCCATTAATAAACAAATAAGCAAACTCTTCCCAGGACCACCCTGCACCAGGGAGGAGATCCCGGCTGTGTGTCTGGAGCAGCTGCTACCTTCCTTTTCTCAGCAAAGGACAAAAACTCTGCACTTGTTCAAAGGCACCCTTATTTTTAAGTACCTTTTCACAGAGCAAGGAGCTGACCCCAACATAAAGAGCAGATATGGTCGGCCAATAGACAAGCTAATACTGCCTGGGGGTACAGACTGGGGTTGCATTCTCTCTGAAGGGTCAGGACTGCAGCTGGAAGGTGTGTCTGAACCCAGTATTGCTCCTGGAGGATCAGGAGGCTTCTGTGGCCAGGTGTGCTTTGGCCCAGCTTCTGCGGAAGGGGGAGCTGGCCAGAATGATCCATGCCTTCCTCACCTCCTGTTTAGGTTACTGCAAAAGGCTGTGCCTGGGGTTGCCCTTGAAGAGTGTTTGGAAACTGCATGCTGTGAGTGCTCAATGCAGAGGCCAGAGAGCTTTGTGGCGTGCATTTTGTTGGCCATATTACACCAGCCTTGCACTGGTTACCAATTTGTTTCTGGACACCATCCCAGGTGCTGGTACTCACTTATGGAGCCCTAAACATTTTGGGTCTAGGATCTCTGAAAACCTCCTTTGTCCCATATCAAGATCTGTCCCGATGTCTTTCTGTAGGTCTCATCACAAAGAGAGGCTAGGTTAAGCGGTACACAGGATGGGGCCTTCTCCGTGGTGGCACCCTAGCTGTGGAACTCCCTCCCTAAACAAGATTAGACTGGCCCTTTCTTTGTTTTGTTTTAGACAGGACATTAAAATAATTTTGTTCTGCATGGCTTTTGAGCAGTTTTAAATGCATTAGTTCCACTCCCTGTTTTTAAAAGATTGTTTTTCCCCTGGGCCACCCTGCCTCCATCCCACTGGTGTGATGTCTGAAAACAGAGGAAGGCAACTTATGGCTCTCCAGATGTTTTGGCCTACAGCCCCCATGATCTCTCACCTATTTGCTATGCTGGCTAGGACTGGTGAGTGGCCAAAACCTCTGGAGGGCCACAAATTGCCCACTCCTATTTTAAAGTCCCAAATTGTAAGTCACCCTGGGGCCAAAAAGATGACTCAGAAATAATTGTAATACATAAGTGAAATCCTGGGGCTGGGCTCTGCTCAGCTCCAACGAAGCCGGGCAAAGGAATAGCCCAGACACCTGAAAGCTGTCCCTCAGTTTGGCAGGCGTGCGTTTCCTTCGCCTCAGTCTCATCAGCACCCTGAATGGTTCTCAAACACACACACACACCCCAGTGCAAAACCACAGGGCCGGCAAAGGGCTCCTTCACACCCGATTATTACAGCTCACTAGGAAATGGACTTCCACCAAGGTGCGTGAGCGGCTTTTCGCTGCTCAGCACTCCGGTGACCCTTGAATAACACACGAGGGCCGGTGCTCCATTCTATAAGGTCATACGTGACTCATCTTCGACGTATCCGTCAACATCATGGCACCGCCGCTAAGGACAAGATTTAAGGAAGGCAAGAAACGCGAGGGCCGTTTAAGGGGAGGGCATGGTGGCTTTGTCCGGGACAAGAGGAGGGTGGGTGCAGGAGGGAGAAGGCGGCCTTAACAAGGGGGATTCGCTCCAGGCGTGGCTGTGGGCACCCCAAATCAATAAGCCAAATCTGTACAGGTGAGGACACCCCTCACATAGCTCAGTCAATTCCCACACTGAGACAGCCAGTTGGATATTTGTGTTACCGCCTCAGTTTACATGCCCTGATAACCCACAGGGCTCTGAGACAGCCACCATTCTGAATATGCAAGCCACGGCAAGAGCACACTATGGCTTGTTGTATTGCGTGAACTCAGGGGTCATGAGTTACTTGAGGGTTTAACAAGCCAGGGATAACCGTGGCTTGCACATTCAAAATGGCAGCCGAAGAGCATCTCAGAGCTTCGTGGGTGAATTAACCCATGGTGGCTCATCGGGATGTGCGAACAGGCCCAAGGAATCAGTCTTCCTGCTTCAGAAGCACTTTGCAGGGGCTCCCGAGGCTCTTTGGGTGAAGTGGGTGGGGGAAGAGGCACCCCACAAACCGCTAGAGCCCAGAGTGCGAGGCCTGTCGCTGTCACCTAAGACAAAGCTGCAAACTTCCACGCAGCCCCATCCCTCGCTTGGGGGTTTGGGGCAGGACGTTGCTATACAAACAAGCTCTCCAAAGCAGAAGCAAACAGAACGCCAAGTGCCTCACGGCCGATGGAGCCCAATTGATAGTTTTGGCACATCTGGAGGGCTGGCGGCGTTCCCACCTAACTGTTCTGGCAGGAGACAGCTGGGGGGGGGGGGGCTGGGGAGCCAGCCAGGAACAGGAGGCTGCTTGGTCGGCCAAAGAAAATGACAGGCTCTGCGGCTGACAAGATGAGCCTTCCCAGAGCAGGCCGGATGGGAGGCCAGGAAGGAAAAAGAGAGGCCCCCCCTCCTCCTCCTCCCACGCGCTTGTCTTCTGGCTGGAGATGGCCCCGTGGGGCCATGTGAGCCACTGCTATTCAAGGGGATGGCAAGACCAAGTCGCTCCAAGCCCAGGCCCACACGAGCAAAGGCCCTCATGTAACCCAGGCAGCTCCACGCCAGCTGCAGGACTGAGGCTCCCTTTGTGCTGGGGACGCTCTGAGGTGCTGCGAGGAGGAGCTGGGCTTCGCCCTGGGGGAACAGAGGCCCATGAACACATCGCTGCTTGGGGGAATGGGGAGGCTCCCAGAGGCAGCGGTGAAGGCCAGGATGGGCCAGGACATGATGGTGCTGGACGTGAGAAACCCAAATGGGGCCTCTTCTTCTTCTTCTTCTTCTTCTTCTTCTTCTTCTTCTTCTTCTTCTTCTTCTTCTTCCACTCCTTAACATGGAGCACGGCACCACCGGGAAGCCCCATCGAAACGGGCAGGAGCCACGCAAGGCCAAAGGGGCCCACCTGCCCAGCCTCCCTTGCTTAGACTCACAGCCCGTGGCCTCTCTGTGGTTGTTGAGCAGCTCATCCATGATGTTCTGTTGGCTTCAACCCCGTGCCTTGTCTAATATGTTTTATTGTGCCAGAAAGGCGGCATGGGCAAGGGACATCCCTGCATTATGATGGTGTAACGATCACCCACAAGTGAGCCACATTTCTGACTCAAGCTGGCCCTCTCTTGAGGACCTATCCAGGTACTGGGACACGAGGCCAAGGCATCCAAGTCAAAAGCGCAACCAGCAGCAGCAGCCAGCTTGCTGATGGAGGTCTGAGGATGGGCTGGATCAGGCCAGGCAGCTAGGAAGCTGCAAGCAGGAGCAATACATCATGACTGAACCTGCAGCTAGGAAGAGTCGATCGATGCCTCCAAGCCCACGGCGGAGGCATCTCGGAGAAAGTGCCAGACTGCAGCGGAGGGGGAACAGGTGACAGGGAAGGCAGGCCGCTGGCCCCCATAGTGAGGAGAGCAATGGGAGAAAGAAATGCCAATAAAAACCCATTTCCGGGGGTGGGTCCTAGGTCTACTGCAGCAGAATCAACAGAGAGCCTCGTGGCACCTTAAGGACTAACAGATTTATTCTGGCACAAGCTTCGGTGGACTATGTTAGTCTTTAAGTTGCCACAAGGCTCGCTGCTGAATTACTAAACAACACGGCATCTTCACCATGCCACGTTGTCCCCACCTGGACACCTCTCATCACTCCCCGGCAGAATCAAGCAAGGGCAGCCTGCTGCCCCCAACACAGCTGTGCTGGGCGAGCCCAGGCATGGATCCCAAGACCCTTTGCCACACTGCAAAGGATCCTGGGAAGCATTTCTCCTCCTGCACACGGCTCAAGCATGAATGGTCCATCCTGACACGCAGCTGCCTGGGTGGCACAATTCCAGAGGCACTGAGTTACGAGGGGGAAACTCTCAACAGGAAACGCAAGCCCCCTACCACACACAGAGTTTTCCTCCTTTGCCGCTCCCTTTCCTGCTCCATGCCAGTGAATGGAGACGTACGCTTATCCTCAGCCATCTCATCAGGCAGCCCCCACCCCTGCCAAGCCAGGAATTGGATCTGCCTCCCAGTCCATCACTTTATTCAGCAGACTGCACTGGCTCATCCCCATGACATAGCTGACCGAGAAAGAAACATCTGTTCCCTTCATTATTTCCCATTTGGAGCTGTGGAAATAAGGCCGGCTTCAGAATAGCTCCAAGTGAAGAGCTTCGAAGGAAGAGAGCTGACGGCAAAGAGGTAAAGCACTGGGGGGGGGGGGGGAGCTGCTAAATTGTGTCAAACATTAACGGGACAAAGATCTGTTTCCGAATCTTCTGAAGCAGTGGAGGAAGATGGCTCTTTGCCAAGTGGCTCACAGCCTCATCTGGAAACCATCAGCACCCCCGCCGAGCTCAGAGGCTGGCCTCCTCTTACGCACACGCACACACACACACGCAATGGCAAAGATGAGGCCGATCACATTACAGAAGCAGGAGCGGCTGAGCTGATGATGCAAAAGGCGATTTTGGACAGTGGGAACAGAGGAAGATGCCTTGTGCCAAATCAGACAGCCAGTCCCTCTAGCCTCTGCTCACGGCACCTCAAAAAGGATATTGTAGGCCTGTAAAAGGTGCCGAAAGGGGCACCCAAAAATGGTGAGCAGGGAGGACATGGTCAGGTAAGCACATCACGGACCAAGTGAACAGAGAGACACCTCTCTCTCTCTCTCTCTCTCTCTCTCTCTCTCTCATATAATGCTAGAAGCAAATGGGGGCATCCCACAAAGCTGAATGGTGAAATATTTAGATTATTATTATTATTACATTTATATCCTGCCGTTTTTCCACTTGCAAGGAACCCAAGGCAGCGTACATAATCCTCCTCCTCCTCTCCATCTTATCCTCACAACAACCCCATGAGGTAGGTTAGGCTGAGAGTCAACGACTGGCCCAAAGTCACCCAGTGAGCTTCATGGCCAAGCGGGGCTAGAGCCCAGATCTCCCAAGCCCCAGTCCAGCACTCTAACCACCACACCACACTGGCACTCAGATCGAAGGAAGGACTTCTTCACCCAGCGCAGAATTAAACTATGACATTCGCTACCACAAGATAAGGTGGGGATAGCCACTAGAGCATAAGGGACCTTAAAGGGTGGTTGGAGAAATCCATGGAGAATAAGGCTAGCAATGGCTACTAGGCAGGAAGGCTGTATATTACCTAACCTCCAGAATCAGAGGCAGCAGAGGCCTCCGAGTCGCAGTTGCTGGGGAACATGAACCTCTGGCGGAGCAACGGGGGAGGTATTGCATTTATGTCCTGCTTGTGGGCTCCCCATTTGGATGCAGGATGCTGGGCTGGATATGCCTTTGGGGCTGATCCAGCAGGACTCTTCTTACGTGCACAAACTCAGACAGGAGGGCTGCCTAGATGGCGGTGAGTTGCTGCCACAATGAGCCAACCTCCTGGACTTTTACTGCTGCGGGGCGGCGGCTAATCCCGATGCCGCAGCAAAAGAGCGGGGTTGTTTCTGTCTGGGTGTGCCCGGGGCCGGAAAGCCTATTTCTATATTAATGTGAATACCGGAAGAGGCGGGAGGAACATCCCCCAAAAGTGAGGCCAGGGAAAGAAAGACCCAGCTGGCACGGCTGCCTCCACAGGAGGAGGAGGAGGAGGAGATCCTGTGCAAAGGGCCAGCCTCTGCAACGAGGAGGTGAAGAAAAGGCCTGGGCAGACAGCGACCAATAGGAGGTTGCCTTCCGCGCGCGAAAGCCTCCAGAGTGGCTTCGGAGCAAGGGCACACCGGTGGAAGAACCGGGCTGGCCTCACTCTGGCTGGAAAAGTGGGGTAAATCTCAACTTTTCAGCTGCGGATCTTCACCTCTTTGCCCCGGTATGGCTCCGAATCAGCAGCTGCATCATAGAACTGACACAGCGCCAATTTGGAGCGACCCCAGGGCAAAGACGATGCCAAGAAAGCCCCTGGGTCTTTACCAGGACTACCTGGCAATGCTGCCGGGGACTGAACCTTGTACCTTTTGCCTGCAAAGCAGGGGCTCTCCCAGTAAACTAGGTTGCCCCCCCACCACAAAGCCTAAGGCCTCAACCATTACAGCTATACATATATCTCCATCATACCTGGCACTTCACAAAAAAGGAGGGGAGAAAATGCAGGTCTCTTCCTCTCAAGGAAATTATTCTGACAGTGAAGGGAGAGATGCAAGACAAATGGAAAATGGGATGAATGTGAGCAAATGCAGCCAAAGGTATTGCCCTGTTAGGGTGGTCATATGGAAAGGAGGACTGGGCTCCTATATCTTTAACAGTTCCATAGAAAAGGGAATCTCAGCAGGTGTTACTTGTATGCACGCAGCACCTGGTGAAATTCCCTCTTCAACACAACCGTTAAAGCTGCAGGAGCCCTGCCCTTGTTTTGTATCTGGTCACTCTAGTATAGCCCCTGCAGCTTTATCTGTAGTGTTGAAGAGGGAATTTCACAAGTTGCTGCCTGCATACAAGTGACACCTGCTGAAATTCCTTTTTCTGTGCAACTGTTAAGGATACAGGAGCCCTGTCTTCCTTTCCACATAGTTAAGCTAATATATCTCATTTAAGAACCTTTAAGCAATCTCAACCTATTACTTGCAGCGCGATATTTTATTCCCTTTTGTAAAACATTCCCCTTAATAAACGTCTTAATTTGTGTTCATTTTAAAAGGTTGTCTCGAGTGCTAATGTCAATTCCATGCCTACGCCATAGTTTTTTTTAAGGTAGAGTGAGCTTATTTTGGTGGCAATGGTTAAAAGTTTCACAGCGGAGGCAAGATGAACGAGGTGGGAAGGTACTGAAGCGCCGTGCCAGCTGCAGGAGGGAATCCTCCAAGTGCCTGCTTGTCCTTTGAGGGAGGTGCGTTGGACAACTCATTTTTTTACCTTGGTAAAGAGTGAGTGGAGTCTGCAAGAGAGCTCTTGAGAAAGGGTTTTTTATAACTCGAAACACGTCGGGCTTTGAATACAAGACATCACAAATCTTTCTACTAGCAGTGCTTTTGTGTTCAGGCACAAGGAGCATTCCCTCCTTCAGTCTGCATGATTTATAACGGAGGCAACATTTCCTAATAGTGAAGTCTAACAGGGACCTTTATTAAAATCTGCAGCAGTGAATTTTTACAGCAGAAACTCAGAGAGTCATCAGACGGGAGGAAATCATGTTCGCTTGCCATTGCTTCTCCACCCGCACATTTGTCTCTCATTACTTCCCCTTTTGAAAGAGGAAGTAAACAACGTGCAGGTGGCCCATTTGGTGGGCCGTTTGAATGCACTGCTTCTCCTGCACACAGCAGGAAATAGCAGCAACTTCCATCTTTAAAAATAAGTCGGACTTACTGGGGGTGGGGGGTTGTGGCGTGAAGAAGGCTAGAAGGGGCAGGAGGCAAACGACGTCGTGAGAGGAACCTGCGAAAATCCGTGAGTGCCCAGCAACAAGCGCATGCAATAAAACGCTCGTCTGATGGAGCTCATAGGTCGGATAACCCATGCACTGTTACGTCACGACTCGTAAGTGGTGGCAGTAGATGATGGCTTACAGTGTTTCTCTCACAGGTAAGTTTCAAAACTATAATTATTGACTGCTAGGCCAGAAACACAAAACCCAAACTATCAAAAATGCACATTTCCTTCACATATTATGATATGGTGACTTCAGTCACAAATTAGGAAACTAAGCATGACTTGGAGCAGCATCCCTAAATGTCTATTAGTAAAAGATTCAGTAGATCAATAATTATAGTAATGAATGGAAGAAAGAACTACGATGGGTATCTTGCAAAGAGGATTAAAAAACAACTTCCCCATGACTTCAACATTTCCAGAAACTTTATGACTTTCGGCTTACGTTAAATCTTCTTATTATGTAGTTTTTGAAAATAATTTTGGTGAAGTAAAGGCCAGGTAGCCATATATGAACACATTTCATTCATCATTCCAAAAGAATGCGCATGTCATCACCCAAAAGTGTTCGGTTTCCCCAGGTTTTTAAATCTCTCCATTGCTGCTCAGTTTTATTTTGGCTGTATTTTAGATTGTGGTTTTAAGCTTCTATCTTATATTTTATGTTGTACCTTATGATTTTAATTTTGGTGAACCGCCTGGAGAGCTTCGGTTATTGGGCAGTATAGAAATAAAATAATAATAATAATAATAATAATAATAATAATAATAATAATATACAAAGTTTTTGAAAACAACAACAAGAAAGATCATTTTTAAAAAATAGGGGGAGTTTTCCCCTCCATTTTCCCAACAGGCCTTCACATCTCTAACAGAAGTCAAAGCCAGTCAATTAATTTCCCATCCAAACCACCTTTCAAAAATCAAATTCTTCAATTAATTTGCATCACTAAATCCAGATCATCCCAAATCAGTAGTTCCTCTTAAATTACAGTTCATTTGTATGGTGAGAATGGGTATGAAAAATCCACAGATAAAAGTGGTTGGTGGGGTTGGAGCAAGAACCGCACAGCATGGAGGAGACAGAGGAAGCTAGAAAGAGGTCTTTTTTTTATTTAAAGTAGCCAAAAAAGCTCCCAGAGCGGCTTACACATAATCAATTAAGCAAGGCAGCCCCTGCTCACAGGTTTGCAGTCTAAAAAGACACAACAACACATGGGAAAAAAGGAATGGGGAGGGAAGACATCATTCTTTCAGCGAGGCTGGTCTTATGGCCTCCCTTTCCCAGGGCTGTATATACGCTCTGAAAGTACTGCGGTGGCGCGGCATCAGTTATATGACGCAGCAGCCACCTCACAGCCATCGTGGGGTTTCCCGCAAAGCTGTGGTTTTAAGAAGTCGGGGACTTACCCTGACTTTTTTGCAGGAGCAAGGTGAATACGGTGGACCTAACGGCGGAGATGTTCCCTGGGTGGATGGCACCCCTTGATTGGTTACCGTCTGCCCGGGCAAAAAGCAAGGGTGGGTCTGGCAAGCCAAATGGGTGCTGGAAACCCTGCTCTCTCCCTCTGCATCGGGATTAACCACTGCCACCCGCAATAGAGAAAGCGCAGTGTTTTATTTAACATGGCAGCAACCCAGCACCATATAGGCAGCCCCCCTCCCAGGTCTCATCTCCCTCAGCCTGCTGGAATGGATGCTTTCCTCAACAGCTTCCCTTGTAGCACATCAGTACCACCATGGCTACAGGGGAATAGCCCCTCCCCAGAAGTGGAGCGGCAGTCAACACAAGATGTTAAGGTTCAAAAGGGTGCATCAATGGCTCTTGGCTCTTGGCACCCTCCAGACAAAGGCTCCTTGCTGAAGCAGCAGTAGATTAATTAAGATGAAGGCAAAGATGAAGCAGCAACTTGAATCATCTGTTATTAGAGCTGCCAAAGAGTGCCTAATGCTTTTGCTTTTTTTACCATGAGGACTGGGAACTTGCTTTTTAAAAATGGAAACCTGAAAGACTCATGATAACAGGCAACGACATACACATGGCACTAAATCTCCACCTTTTGATCCCTGGAAATTCTGCTCAGCCTCTGTCTGGTTTTAAAGATTTCTCACTTTCAAAGTCTACTTCCACAGCGACAAGGCCTAGAAAAGTGCTCTTTTTTTCAAAGGGAGCTGCAGTTCTGAGCATGCTTGGATTCTAGATTGAGTCTAGCTTTATTTATTTGTTGTCTGCCTTTCAGGGTGTCACTCCTCACAAAGTAACTCACAACACATTGGAACAATCTATATTACAACCCATAAAATCTTAAGCTAAACACGCTAGCACATCTAAAAATATTGCAGCAGGAACAGAGAAAAATTGTCAGCAGGGAAAACAATACAAAAATATATAAACTGGCAGCAAAAATGATAAAACTGTTAAAAGAAAACCTGGTATCAAAAGTTCACAGCCATTAAATGTGCTTATCTGCCTGTGTCCCGATTAAGCAATAGAATCCACCCCCCTCTGGGAATGGGCACTGGCAGCACAGCTGGAACAGAATAATCCACCCACACATCGATGTTTGCAAGGAAATCCCCAAGCGGCTTTGCAGGGGTGCCGTGCCCCACTTCTCCACAGCCCCATTGCACTAGGAAGCAGTTACCGGCTGCCATAGGCCCTTTCCATCATTTTCTAGGTTTCTGCTTTCCAGGATGGAGCTCTCTGTGATCTACGCATGACCTACATTCCTCGTTCCTCCATGGGCACTGTTCAAACAAAGGCTGCCACACAAAAGAGGCCCGGACGTTCCCAGGCTGTTCCTGGGCCCTAGCCTACGATGGACCACGCTAGTGGATGGAAGGCAAAATGAGAGAAATGGAGTCTCCTGCAAAGCATGCTGAAAGCAATTGCGCATTTCTCTCCTCCAGATAAGGGAACGGGAATGCAAGAAGCTCTAGGAGCCACGTGCTCACGTTCAGGAGAAGGGGGAGCAAGCCCAGGTCAGTGGCCGAGGCTGTGCTTTGCCTGCCAAAGGCTTCCGGTTCAATACCCGGCATTTCCAGCTCAAAGTCCATGTGGTGTAGCGGCTAGAGTGCTGGATGAGAATTGAGGGGATTGGCGTTCAAATCCCTACCGAGCCATGGATCTCCCTGGGTGACTTGGGCCAATCACTATCTCCCAGCCTCACCTCTCTTGTAGGGTTGTTAGGAACATGAAATGAGGGGGAAGGGAGTATGTAGGCCATCTTGAATTCCTTGGAGAAAAGGCAGGAAGTAAATATAGTGATAGGCAGGCAGGCAGGCAGACAATACTGGGCTAGGAGGACAAACGCTTCTGACCTGGTATAGGACAACTTCCTATGTTTGCATCACGTCCACAAATACTACACAAGCCCTGAATGTGGTCTCTGATGAAGAATTTGTTGACTTGGAAGCCTTTGGGTTTGTTTTCAAAAGCAGCCGTCTAGCCCTCCTGGCTACAAAGATAAAAAGCATGGGAAAACTCATGGGAACACTGGACCAGTAGATAGCTCAGACGCTAGACTGGAGCTAAGCAGGACTCCCACTGGGCAGCAGGTGGTGGGAACGCAGCACCCCACTGGCTGTCCTTCCCTACCTCCAAGGGCAGCAGAAGGAGAAGGAATGAAATTCACATCAGATGTGGGTTTTGAATTCTGAGTGCGCCAGCTTAGGGTTTAAGAGTATAAGCATCGTTACATTTTAATGGTGTGGCTCGGCCTTAGCTCCCTAACAATATGCAAAATTCCTTAAGGGTTGGCACCAGCCCACAGTGCTGAACCAGAGCAGAGGCAGAGAATTCTTGGAAAGAGGGTCGTGACATTGCTTTATTGATTCTTCATAGCAGTAGCGCTTGTTCCAGCCCCTTCGCGGCATTTTCATCTTTCTTTGTCTTTAAGACTCAGGGTTCTGTGGAAAGCCAGGCAGGCAAGCAATGTTCTCTTCCGCCCAAGCCTTCGTAAGAAGTCTGTTCCCACCTTCCAACATGCTGGCCCATGAGTGCAAAGGCACTGGGATTACTGGGAAGGACTTGGCACATAATGTATTAATGTGTGAAAAGTGTATTAAGCAGTTCTAATCAAAAATTAAATATATGAAAGCACAGTGGAGCCCTGTGCTTAGGGTCTCGCTGCTTTCCATTCAGGGCCTCCCCAAGGCAAATGTCCACAAACAGAGCCCCTCAGTGGGAAAAGGAATTAAACGGTTAAACTTACAACATTTTGCCCTTTGGCAATGCCATAAATCTGCTGCAATTGACCACCCCGTGTCCATTTGCTCAGCCACCCCAAAAGTCAAGGGACGGGGTGAAATTTAGGGTGACCAGATAAAATCCAGGTCAGGGCTCATGTAACTTTAACAGTTGTAGAGAAAAGGGAATTTCAGCCAGTGTCATTTGTATGCAATTAGTTCCTGGTGAAATTCCCTCTTCATCACAACAGTTAAAGTTGCAGGGGCCCTGCCTTCTTTTGTATATGGTCACTCTAGTATAGTGCCTGCACCTTTAACTGTTGTGATGAAGAGGAATTTCGCCAGGAACTAATTGCATACAAATGACACTGGCTGAAATTCCCTTTTCTCTACAACTGTTAAAGTTACATGAGCCCTGACCTGGATTTTATCTGGTCAGCCTAGTGAAATTGCACCTACTGCTTTCCTTCATACAGGACTGGCTTTGGAGACAGAGAAGGCCCAGAAAATATCTCTCGCTCCCTGCCAAGGCTTCATCACTCCTAGACCACCTATGTTGACGATTTGTTCATACAACCAACCCAGAGTCGCCTTAGTAACACAGGCTCAAAGGCCTTTTCTGTTGACTGAGTGGGCTGACATTGGCAGCATCCTTTAAAAAACCCCAAATCTGATGGGCATGCCCCAAGTCTGCAGAGCATCTCATGACGACGGTGCAAAACTAAGTCATGGCCCAGTGCGAGTTTCAAGGCAGTGAGGACCCCACAGATGGAAACCAATGGAAACCAACTTGTACTATTTCCACAGTGATGTAAATGCAATTGGAAAAGCTATGCCATCTTTTGAGCGCTCTTACAGCTCTTGCTTTCTAAACCATTTTGGATCTTCCTGCACTCCTATGAACTCCCTCCATTCCCTTCCAAAGCACAAACCCACCCACCCTCAACCAGTAGGCAGAAATATTATCGGCACAGATCTATTGCTTGCTAGTGACCGCAGAGAAGAGCTCAAAAATCTGACTCCTTTTAAACTGCTCGAAATGCATTAGAAAATCCTTCTGTTTTTAAAGCCACTTATTTGCTATATTTTTGGAGCCTGACTCACAACTTTGTGAGCTGGCAGGGCTGCCCAAACAGGGCCGTGATTCAGGACACAGGATCCGTCTTCCACGTGAGCCCCCTTTCACCTTGGACAGGGGTTGAGGGAGGGCAGCAGCCACAAACACACTTGCATTCAGGCTCAGCCACCCAAGCCAGGCGGGCTCTCGAAAGAGCCATCTCTCTGTCTTCTTAGAGAGGTCTCATCCAGAACTGCCGTGCTTAATGTCATAGGATGAATGAGCCCCAAGTACCTACAGGCAGCCTCTTGTGACAAAAGATGCTAAATCTCAGGAGAGAAAAGAAGGCTCCACTTGCAAGGGCTTGCAAAATTAACAGTGCACTACCTCACAGTGGCACTGCGTTGTTTATATGACGCAGCTGCCAACTCCCAGCCATATCAGCCCGAAACTGCGCGTTTTCAAAGTCCTGATTTACTGCAACTTTTACCTTTGCTCCAAGGTCACCGTGGGTTATCCAGTGAGCATAACTCTGGGTAAGCATGGGAGCATGGGGAGGTGGGGGGTGGGGGCTTGACAAAGGAATGGCCGCTGGCGCTGCAGTTTTTTCTGGCTGGACTCCTCCCTGCCCCATCTAGCTTTTTCAATTTCACCTCGCAGCAGCAATGCTGCGGGCCTTTAAACTGCTAATCAACTTCCAATGCAATGCCGTATAGACAAAACAGTCAGCATGGACACACTGCCATTTTCACCTGAAGAACCTACCCAAGCACATTTCCACCCAGAACTTTCTCATTGCTACATCTGCCAACTGGAACAGCTTCCTGGGTGTTTGTCATTTCCCCGCATGGTGGAGGACCCAGCATTGGAACAAAGGTCGTTTTCAACTACTGTACTTCATCGATTCTAAGACACACTTTTTCTCCCATGTTTACATCTGTAAAAATGGGGTGCGTCTTAGAATCAATGGCATCTTGCAATCGCAGGATTTCTCACGCTTTTGCAGAAGGCGGGAGGGCTCTGCATAACCACCCCCCGCGACTAGGGTGACCAGATCGCTGGGGGTTTCCTGGTCCTAACTGGGAAAACTGGGGCGATCTAGGCCGACCGGGCCCCGGAGGCAAACCTCCGGGAAAACGGTCACGCTCTCCTCCAGCCCTAAAACACCCCACCACCACCCACAACCCCCGAAACAAATCCCACCACCAAGCCACTCACCCCCTAAAAAACCCAGCCCGGACCTACAGGGTCCTCCGCTGCCGCCGATTGCGCCACCACCGCATGGCCCCCGCAGCCCCCTCACCCTTCTTGCCCTGCTCGTGGGCTCCCTGGAGGCGTCTGAGGAGCCACAGCAGCAGCAGCAGCAGATCCAGCCACAGGCCCCGTCCGCCGCTTGTTTCCCGCCACTGCGTGGAACAAGGGGGGGGAGAGAGAGAGGCAGGCAGAGCTACGCTTGGGTCTCTCTGCGCAGGAGCGGCAGCGGCGGCAGCGCTCCGTGTAAGACGCGTGTGCCTATGAAGCATCGGAGCCCCCCGCCGCCGCCGCCGCCGCCACGCAGAAAGACCCAAGCATTGCTCTGCCTGCCTGCCTGACGCTCTCTCTCTCCCCCCCTTGTTCCATGCAGCGGCAGGAAACAAGCAGATGGGGCCTGCGGCTGGATCTCCTCCTCCTCCTCCTGCTGCTGCTGTGGCTCCTCAGGTGCCTCCAGGGAGCCCACGAGCAGCAGCAGCAGGAGGAGGAGATCCAGCCGCAGGCCTTGTCCGCAGCGGCAGCCCCACCCGAGCAACTCACCCTTGCGGGGACCCTGGGGGCTGACAACGATTGGCAACGGCGATGGAGGTGAGTAGGGAGGAAGGGGAGGGAGGAGGGGAGGGGAGGGGAGGGGGAGGGAAGGGCCCCGCAAGTCCCCCCTCCCCACTCACCCTGATCGTTGCTGCCTGGGCCTGGGAAAGCTTCAGTACTGGAAGGAGGCCCAGATCTCGCAAGATTTCCTGAGATCTCGGCCTCTTTCCCAGTACTGAAGCCTTCCCAGGCCCAGGCAGCAGCGATCGAGGTGAGTGGGGAGGGGGGACTTGCGAGGGAGGAGGGGGACTTGCAAGGGAGGAAGGGGACTTGCGAGGGGGGAGGGGGACTTGCGAGGGGGGAAGGGGACTTGCGAGGGGGGAGGGGGACTTGCGAAGGGGGAGAGGGACTTGCGAAGGGGGAGGGGGACTTGCGAGGAGGGAGGGGGACTTGCGGGGCCCTCCCCCTCCCTCCTCCCCTCCATCGCCGTCGCTGCTGTTCCACGCCGACGTCAGCGCTCGCCTCGGCCTGGCAAGGCGTCATTACTGGGTTCTCAGTAACAATGCCTTGCCAGGCCGAGGGGAGTGTTGCCAGCGGCACGGTGCGGCGGCGGCAGTGAAGATGGGCGATGGCAACGCTCCCCTCAGCCTGGCAAGGCGTCGTTACTGGGAACCAGGCCGAGGTGGCAGCGATCAAGGTAAGAAGGGAGGGGGAGAGGGGAAGGGGGACTTCCGGGGCCCTAACCCTCCCCCCTCCCCTCCATCGCCCATCCTCGCTGCTGCTGCCGCTCCACGCCGCTGGCAGCGCTCACCTTGTTACTGGGAATGACGCCTTGCCAGGCCAAGGGGAGCGCTGGCGGTGGTGCAGAGCAGCAGCGGCGAAGATGGGCTTTGGAGGGGAGGGGTGAGGGGGGAAGGGGTGCTGAAATTAAGGTGCATCTTAGAATTGATGCAAAGCTTTTTACCTGATGGTGGCCCTGAAATTTGGGTGCGTCTTACAATCGTTGGCGTCTTAGATTCGAGGAAATACGGTATCTTCCAAAATCAGCTCTCTTGGCCAAAGGTTCGCCTGTCCCTGCCTATTGTCGAAACCTGGGCCAAGCTACCACAGAGCCACGACCACATGCAGGCCAGCCAGGTAATCCCCAGAAATATGACGGTCTGGGAGACGCAATTCCAAACGACACCCCAAGGATCGGGCACATGCTGCGCTTGTTGTCTCCCTTTCTCTCTTAAGGTTCTTCTGGTATTGATGTCACCCATACACCCATCCAGGAAGCTGCAAGGATGTAACCGTGGAGAAAGCCACAAAGCCATTCTGTGGAAGACGGGCTCTTGCTTCCTAGATGTAACCCAGGGCTTCAAATCAGACTCCTGAGAAACCCAGGGCCTCCAAAATTTCTGGGCTGCAGGACCTGAACAGAAAAACTTTACAATCGGATTCCTCAGTTAAACAATACGTCAGCCCACCTCTTCCACTGGCTACCTGCTAGTGGCAGCGCCCTTCTCCTGGCTGTCCATACATCCCTATCCACAACATGAGCAGCCACTGTGATCAAAAGAGAATGGTTCATGGGCAAAAGTCAATGGGGAAGAGGCAGAGAATCGTTCAATCTGGTTCAGCTTGGGGGCTGGATTGGGCTTTTTAAAAGGGTGGGCGGTGGGCCTTCTACTGAGTCTAGGAGTATCTCCAAGCAGCCAGGAGGGCTACTGCTTCTCCCTATGGATGCTCTAGTCCCGTATCTCCGTTAGACCAAGAATCATTGTAGGGGAATTCTGGGCAGCTGAAACTTTTTGGCACACCTGTTAAAAGCCATCAGAGTCCTGCTGTGCATCCCTCCTTGCATCTGGTCACCTTAACTTTGGACACCACTGAAAATGCATGTCCCATATCAGCCTGCACAAGAGGTCCCAAGACAGCAGAGAGCCAGTCGCTGACCTGAGAAACGAAAACCAGGATTCAACCCTCCTCCCCATCCTTGCAGGGCAATTTGCTCTTGCTCAATCTATTCCCCCATCCATAAACAAGCATAAAAATGACCACACAACAAAGGCCGAAAGATCACCCAGAAAGTGCAAAGATGTCCTCTGAAAATCAATAAACAGCAAGCAAAGCTACACCCATCGTTAAAACTGACGCTGGTGAGAGGTAGTTTATATACATTCAACAGAATGACGTGATGTGTCTTTTCCTGGACTGTGCCACTTCAGACTGGAGGTAGGGTGCGTTGGCATTTTTGAATGCTTCCCCATGTAAAAAAACAAAACAAGCCCAACACCTCCTAGCATGTAGAAAACAGGATAATCGAGAGAAAAGCTCAGCCTGGTGTTTCTCCTGACATGCTTATTTTCCACAGGCAGGGAGTTGTTTGCATTCAAAAACATAAACCCTCCTTTGCAGGCAGGAAGCGGTATAATCCAGGAAAAACTCAATCACTTCATCCTGCTGAATGTATAAACTGGCCCTCCAGTCCAGCCATCCCATCTATGCCATGGCTTAGATGTTTTTGTCTTGCCACACCAAGAAATTCCTGGCTTCCAGAGTAGCAAAGGAACGTTCAATGACTCCCCTGTTTCCATAGGCTGACCAATACTACCCCACAGCCAACATGGAATTCCAGGACATTCAGCTCGGAGAAAGACACCCCAGGTAGGCTGGAACCCCCTGAAAGATGTCTGGGGAGGAAGGGGTGAGCCACACCAGACTGGCCTGCTTGTCTGCAATGCAGGAAGGGCTTCTCTCCAGGTTGTGCTAGCAAGGCCAGGCAGCCAGCGGCAGTCAACAGCAGTCGGCTTCTAATCATAGAACGTGGCAGGGCCCAAACTTCTCTGGAGCTGCACCCTCTAATCCAGATGTGGGCACTTGTGGCCCTCCAGATGTTTTGGCCTACAGCTCCCATCACCAAGGCCAATGGAGAGGGAGGGGTGCTGGGAGTTGTGAGCCAAAACATCTGGAGAAACATCAGTTGCCCAGATACAAGCAAACTGGCTGTGATTATTCAGTGGAGAGTGGAAATCTACTCTGCACAGAGTCAGAGGCACTCTCTTCTATATTAGCATTTTACATGAATGAACTGTCCATCATTCTCATAGAGAGAGAGAAACGCTGAGCCAAGGAAAGGGTGGATGAGGGAGCCCATGTGTAGGCAGCACACAAGACTGCAGGGAAATGTCCTCATTCCTTCAGTGACCCTCCCAGGCTTAGTGGGAGCAGCCTGGCTGATGGCTTGAGACACCTCCCCAACCTGGTCATCCAAGTCACTGCTAGTTGAGGAAAACACGCAACTCAAGAGTTTTGGCCGGAAAGCAGAAAGCAGCCTGCCTCTGTGCCCATAGCGCCACTTGGCCTTCTGGGGGACTGGCTTTTATAGCTCTCTTGTTGCAGGACAACAGCAACAGGTCCGTATCTCTTTATCCCAAGCCCTGGCGGAAGTTAACCCCGCTTGGTGATCCACTTTGCCAGAAGTGAGCGAGGGAAGAGAAAGCCCGGTTGCCTAGCAACCCAGGCTCCATCCTCCAGTCCACCAGACATGGCGAGAAGGCTGACAAACCAGGATTACAGCCTGACACTCGAGGAGAGAGTCTCTGCCCAAGAGTGCCCAGGAATCTAGTGCAGCCCCAGGCCCCAATACAAACCGGGATTGAGGAGGGAACCGCTTCAGGGTCTGTTACTGATCCCACCCGGGGCCAACACAGAACCACAGTGGATCGTTCAGCCAAACTGTCTGGAGCCACAGAGTTTGCGTCCCTGGGCAATGTGGCTTCAGATTAGGGACACAGGACATGCACCCCATCCAGTTGGCTCTGCTCCTTCTCTGAGTCACACAGCTGTGGAGACATGGTGCTAGAAGGGACCCTCCGAGGGGGTTCTCATAAGCAACACACACATTGGAGCCCAGCTTTAGTCTCTCGGGTGTCACGTTGTCAACACAGGAGAGGAAGCAAGAGTTTAAAATCAAAGCCAGTTTACAAATGCAGGAAACACATGCGTGCGGTGAGTTCACCTACACTCAGATTCATCCAGAGGCAGCTGGTGCTGCAGTGTGGTGGCACATGGGCTCTATAGCAGGAGCAGACAACTTTTCCAGGCCCCGTGGGCACAGTTGCCAATTTCAGAAACGGTTCTGAGAACCACCACAACCTGGGCATATGTATGTATGGCAGATGAAAGCCTCAGCCTGCAGCCGCCACCCTCTTTCTTTCCTAAGCATGTCTCTGATCCCACGTGTGGCCTAGAGGTGTTCATGGGAAGAGGAGATGGGAGCAGCTAGACTAGGGTGACCCATATGGAAAGAAGGACAGGGCTCCTGTATCTTTAAGAGGTGCACAGAAAAGGGAGTTTCAGCAGGTGTCCTTTTTATGCATGCTGCACCAGGTGAAATTCCCTCTTTGTCACAACTGTTAAAGCTGCAGGAGCCCTGCCCTCTTTTGTATCTGGTCACGCTAGTATAGCTCCTGCAGCTTTAAATGTTGTGATGAAGAGGGAATTTCACCACGTGCTGCACGCATACAAATAACACCTGCTGAAATACAGGAGCCCGGTCCTCCTTTCCATATGGTCACCCTAAGCTAGACACCCTCACTCTGCCTTGACACAATCCCAATTGACAGCAAGAAATAATGGGAGGAGTTCACAGCACCTCGTCAGGCACCAAGAGACACATCCAAGGGCTCATTAGTGCTCACTTACCCTGCTCTATGGACTTAACTGGCATTACCCAGCCTGCTTGGCTCAAGGATCCATTGTGTTCTGGAAGGGATGGCCTGGGAGCTGCCAGCAACGCTGTAGAGGCTCCAGAACCACCCAGAAGCACAGGAGGCTTAGAAACCATATGCTTCCTCCTTGGTTAAATGAAAGAAGGTGGTTCCCTGCGTCTGGTGAAAGCGTGCAAATGCCTGCCTGACTGCCAGGCCCCCAGCCAGCTGACCAACCCACGAAGATACCTTTGAACTGGCCAGTCAAAAGCCCTGGTAGGAAAAATGGTCCAATCCTGAGGCATCCCCGCCTCCCGATCCGGTCAAGCACTACCGGAGTATCAACAGTGTAGAACAAGGTAGATGAAAAATTAACCAAGAGGCAGGGAACCTCCCAGCGCCCTCTCTTCAGTGGCCAGTGCCAAACTATGGTTGCCTTTGTCTGGAGCCATCCTGGGTCTAGCCTCTAGGACATCGACCTCTTTGTTCCCTTTGTTTTGAACCCTGTAACTGCCTTGGAGTTTGGGCATCCTGCTTGCTCCAGGGTTTCAGGTCAGCTCTAAGAATTAACCTGGGGTTTGTTTGTTCCTCCTGACTCTTTCCTAGCATCTTCATTCTTCTGGTGTTTAGCCCATGTTCTGAGGGCTGGAGGTCCCTGCCTCTTTCTTACATTACCCATTGACTTGCTTGCCAAAAAAGATCTGATGCATGCATACTCAGAGAAAGAGTTTCGATACCATCGACCATGGTATTCTTCTGGAACGCCTGAGGGGATTGGGAATCGGGGGCACTGTGCTTCAGTGGTTCCGGTCCTATCTCTCGGGCAGGTTCCAGATGGTAATGCTTGGGGATAGCTGCTCTTCAAAGAAGGAGCAGCTATGTGGTGTACCACAAGGTGCCATCCTTTCCCCAATGCTGTTTAACATTTATATGAAACCGCTGGGAGAGATCATCCGGAGGCATGAGGCGGGGTGCTATCAGTACGCTGATGACACCCAAATATATTTCTCTGTGCCTTCGACAACATCGTCAGCTAAGGATAGTGTGTCTCCTCTGAATGAATGTTTGGAGGCGGTAATGGGCTGGATGAGGAAAAACAAACTGAAGCTGAATCCAGACAAGATGGAGGTGCTTGCTGTCAAAGGCCCCAACCTGGGTTTGGAGGTGTGTCAACCAGTTCTGGATGGGGTTACACCCCCCCTGAAAGACTGTGTTCGCAGCTTGGGGGTACTCCTGGATCCGTCGCTCCAAATGACAGCCCAGATAGATGCGACGGCCAGGAGTGCCTACTATCAGCTTCGGCTGATACGCCAGCTGCGCCCCTTCCTAGAGTTGGAAGACCTAAAGATGGTAGTGCACTCACTGGTAACTTTGAGGCTCGACTTCTGCAATGCGCTGTACATAGGGCTACCTTTGTGCCTAGTCCGGAAACTTCAATTAGTTCAAAATATGGCAGCCAGGTTGGTCACCGGTACACCTAGGGGTGACCACATAACACCAATCTTAAAATCACTCCACTGGCTGCCCATTAGTTTCCAGGCGACGTATAAAGTGTTGGTTATTACCTTTAAAGCCCTACATGGTTTGGGTCCAGGTTACCTGCGGGATCGCCTTCTCCCGTATAATCCGCCCCGCACACTCAGGTCCTCTGGGAAGAATTTACTCCAGTCAGCCAGAACTAGGCTGACGAGTGTTACCCAGAGGACCTTCTCTTCTGCCGCTCCCAGGCTGTGGAATGGCCTGCCGGAGGAGATTCGACAAATTAGCAGTCTTCTGGAATTTAAGAAAGCCGTGAAGACTGTTCTCTTCCGGCAGGCCTATCCAGTTTAATTTTAAGATGTTTTTAATAATGTATTTGTTTTTATCTGTTTTAATGGTTTATCTATTTTATTGTTTTATATTTATATTTGGTGTTGTTCCCCGCCTCGATCTAGATGGAGAGGCGGGTTAGAAATGAAATAAATAATAATAATAATAATAATAATAATAATAATACACCCAGTTCATGTTTTTTTGGACATTGAACAAACGTTCTCACTAATTTCCCTGTTTAAGAAGTACATATGCACCCCACCGAGTAAGAGCACGGCACACAAGTCCACTGTGTGCGCATCACACCACAGCCCCCCTTAAGCCCCACCATGCTGCACATCAGGTATCCATGCAAATTGTGTATCCTGGTGAACGAGGAGGCGCGGCGACACATCGGCAACATGAGCTCATAATAAGGCTGGCCAACCGACCAAGGCTGTGGGAAGGAGGATTGACGTGAAGAACTCCATACATGGGAAATACTATTCATAATAATCCAGCCCCTCCTCTTACACACACCGAGGACTTATCCGAGCCTGATTTTTGCTGCGTATTTGAATACTTTCAGAGACGCCCTCTGTATCCTGCTCTTTAGTCAATCATTTCTATGTGCTGCCAATTTCTCCTAACTTAGGTTTAATTAAATTGTGAGAGGGGTAGCACTCCCCCCTGGACATATCCCCTGCCTCTGCTATGCATGCCCAGCAGCACAGCCCTAGATTCCCCTCTTCCTTTGGTTAGTGGGGATGTCGACACACGGAAGAGAGAGAACATGCCAGAATCGTTTTAGCCATGTTGCACGTGGCTTTTGCTCACGTGTCTAAACCTCCTTGGTGCTTTTATCCCAGAGGCTCCTTTCTGCTCCACTTATGATGAGTATGCTCAATACAGAAATGCCAAATGGGACAGCCCCTCACCCCAACACAGAGGGCTCCATCACACCAGTGTTTTATCACACTCTTGTCCTGCCTGCTTTGCCGGTTTGCAGCACGGTACTTACATGATGTCGTGCCTGTCCTGCACTCACCCTGCCTCTAGCCCTCCATTTCCCGTCTTTTCCTAGAGTGGGGAAAGTCTGGTTTATTTCCTCCATGCGGGATTAAAACGCCCTTCCGCCCCCGTCTATTGCCATTCTCACGCTATGTCCTTCATTGGGACGTGTGCTTTGAAGGGAGGTCTTGCTAACGAAAGAGGAGGGTGGGGCGGTTCTCCTCCTACAGCACACCGTGTCGAATGAACGGGCTTGCACTGACTCAATGAACGGACTTTTGCTGCTCCATCCGTACCCTCATTGCCCGCAGAAACAGCACCCTGCCGAAACATTAAATTGGTAAAACGCTAGACAACAAAGCCAGAGCAAGGGCAGGGGAGGTGCCCACACCCATCACAATGTCCACCAGTGACAAGAACCAATGAACTGGAGGGGGAAGGAGAAGGGGCGGGGCGGGGCGGGGCGAGAGAGCAAACAAGCAAAAGGAGGTTTCGCCGCGTGAAAGGGACCATTAGCTTGACACGCTAATGAAATGCTCATGAAACAGAGGTGGAAATCACGGAGGCAAACCAGGAAAAAAAAAGTAGGTGTGATGGAGCCATACACTCATGAACCTGAGGCAGGAAATTATCCTACATAAGTCCCACTGAACTGAATAGGAATCATGCGAGAGCACCAATGTGGAAAGGGATGGGGCAAATTAAGGGGGAGCTGGACCCTGATGGCTATTAGCCACAAGAGCCAATTGGCAGCTACTGGGAACAACCAACCAATCCGCAAGGGGCTCTGCTTGTGTTCTTTCAGAGCCACCAGGGCCAAAGCAGGCGATCCAGCAGAGCCATGCCCAGGAGCCCAATTGTACTGGTACCCCCACTCCCCCCCTTTAGAACAATGCGTCTCTCCAGGCAGCCTGAGGTGCTCTTCAAGAAGCGAGAGTAAGGTGCATTCCCTCGCTCCTGAACTGGAGAGCTTTGTTTGAGTCCCATTGAATTATTTCAGTGGCAGGATGCTCCACACAGCGCCGTTATTTTTACAAGAGGTGGCGATTTAGCAAACCAGGAGAAACAGCTCCAGATGGGAACCTTGACAGCCTGGAACTTGGGCCTTCTTCGAAGGAAGGCGCAGCCCCAGAGGAACAGCTGACCTCATCTCATTTCCCTTCTCTGACACACAATGGCTAGGACATCGCCCTTGAAATCTTCTCAACTTGATAATAATGCAATTCTTTAGCGATCCTTTTATCAATGCAAAATCACTGTTACATTTGTGACTGTACCAGCGGAGCACGAGCTGAAAAGCTTTTGGTGCCCCTGAAAGGAGGAACTGGGGGTTCCAGGATCTTCAAACCCACCTGCTGAGCAATACAACCTAAATGTGCTCCCCACATCCCCCTAACCCAGGGTGTGCTCCCTCCAGCCCTGCCCCCTGCCCCACCATAATCATGCCCTGGGCAGGCAGATTGTCTGCAGTGAGGCATTGAGCTTGATGTTCTCCGGCCTGCAGATACAGCAGGCCCACAGCTCCATAACACAGCACACAACAGCACACGCTTTCCATGCAAAAGGCCCAGGTTCAATCTCCAGCCTTTCCAGTTTAAAAAGACCGCAGGAAGCTAGCCTGAGAAAGACCCCCTGCCTCAGATGCCTTGAAGGGCTTGCAGTGGTCTGGCTCAGCTTGACATGTTCTCTGAAGTCAGGCAGGTGGGCCTTCTCGGTTGTGGCACCCTGTTTGTGAAATCCTCTCCCCAGGGAGGCTTGCCTGGTGCCTACGTTTGTTTCTTTTCAGTGCCAAACCATTTCATTTCCCCAGGCCTTTACAAACAACAACAACAACAGTTAAACATTTTAGTCTGCTCTTGCAGGTGCTGCTGCTTTATTTTTAAACTTCATATTGCTATTGATTGGGAGTTGTTATTGTTTTATGGTTTAAAGTTGCGTTTAAGTTGGTTGCGATGCCGCCTTAAGAGTATTTTACACTGAAGGTGCTGGGTATACATTGTATAAAGAAATGCACGTTCATCCACCTGCACTGCACTCCCTGGTAACTCTACTCTCCACCGCTTTTACGGAGTTCTGGACTTACAAGATGTTGTGACGAAAATAGCTTACAGCCAAAGTACATGCTGGGTTTAGTGTATAAGATAGCTATGTCTAATCTTTCTCTTAAATTAATTCCGGGGGGGGGGGAGGATTTGGGGGAAGATCACAGTGCACAGATAGGGCAGCTTAGCACTTCAACCCCCAGCTGCGACTCCCCCAAAATCCCCCCACCCCATGCATCATTGGGAGCGATAGTAAAAAAAAAAAAAAGCCACATTAGTGCAAATCAATGCATTTTCTATCAGGCATAGCCACAAGAGAGGGGGACTTGGGGGGCGGTCAGCTAGGGAGGGAACAGATAAGCCTGACTCCCTGCATGCTGAGATGCCCCCAAAATGCCCTTCATGCCTGTAATTACTGTTTTAAAAGGAAGAGATGTCATTCTGCAGTGAGCCTCATGCATAACTTGTCCCTGAAATTAGTTTAAATGGGGATTCTGCACACTCACAGAGGAGAGGTCTATAAGAGCATAAGAAGAGCCCTGATGCTGGATCAGACCCATGGTCCATCTAGTCCAGCATTCAGTTCACCCAGTGGCCAACCAGCTGTCAACCAGGAACTCCCAAGCAGGACACAGGTGCAACAGCATCCTGCCGCCCATGTTCCCCAGCAACTAGTGCATACAGGCTTACTGCCTCTGATACTGGAGGTTGCACATTGATAGCCTTCTCCTCCTCCAGGAATTTATCCAACTCCCTTTTAAAACCATACAAATTGGTGGCCATGACTACATCTTGCAGTAGTGAGTTCCATAGTTTGACTATGAGCTGAGTGAAGAAGTCCTTCCTTTTATTTGTTCTGAATCTCCCACCCATCAGCTTCATGGGATGACCCCATTTGGTTCTAGTATTTTGAGAGAGGAAGAAAAATGTCTCCCTCTCCACATTCTCCATGCCATGTTCCTATCAATGGCTCCTACATAGTATGGCTATAGGAAACCTCCATTTCCAGGGGCAGTTTACCTCTGAATTTCAAATGCTCAAAACAGAGTACAAGGGACAGCTGTCATGGGCTTCCAGCCCTGCTTGCAGGGTTCCTGAAGGCACCTCTGGTTGGCTACCGTGTGGAAGAGGATACTGGACTTGACAGATCCTTTTCCAGAAGGATCTTCTTTACCTTTCTCCCTCTCTTACTCTCCTGTGTCTGTCCCTACCCAAAGTTGGGGTGGGAGGAGAAAATGCAAGGTCCCTTCCCTTCCAACACCCCCTTGGGTGACTTGACTCCTCGTCACACTGCAGTGCAGGCAAAAGCAAAATGTTTCTCCTCTTATTTTAATATGAGCACACTAATAACTGTATTTTGAACACTCCCCCCTCCCCAGCGAAACATTAGCGGATGCTGAACTGCCCCATCATTGCCCAAGGAAGGCATTGCCCCTCTGTAAGGTGCGCAGCAGCAGCAGCAGCAGCAGCAGCAGCACCATGACACTTCTAGTTTGGCGGTTTCTCTGGGTTTCATTAAAGACGGCTGCCGGAGGAGGAAGTTATTAAAGCGATCAGATGGAATCAGGGAACCTAGAATTAACTGACAGCCGCAACAGAGGGGGCTTCCTTCTTCCCACCACGGGGAGAGAGGGGATGACAAGTTTGGAAACAGAGGCATGCTCAGAGGAAATGCAGACTCACCGAAAGCTGCCAGGGAAGGGAGGGACCGGCCAATCTACACTTGTCCTGGGGAGGGGGCAGGAGAGATGGAAGCCCCCTCTCCTGGCCACTGGGAAACCTTTCTCAGCAGCCCTTCAGAGACTAAAGCTGGAATTGCCTACACACTTTTAACCCTCTCTTCTTCACAGCCACAAGCTGCTCTTTAAAGAAAAATGAAATGAAAATGAAAGCCGAGACGTGGCTTTTCGGCGCTTTTGCAAAATTGCACACAACCCTGGACTTGTGCCATTGTGTAAACTACCATGTACACTATCGAGAGTGGGGCAATATAAATAAATAAGTTGTTGCAAGATTTGCACTCGCTCCTCACAACCTTAGGTGGGAGTTTCTGGAAGCCCATGTACCAGTGGAGTTGTCCGTACGAACCATCCTGGGTCTTAAGTTCTTCAAGAGAGGCCCTTCTTTCGATATCGCTGCCTTCAGAGGCACATTTGGTGGGGACACGAGAGAGGGCCTTCTCGGTGGCAACTCCCAGGCTCTGGAACTCCCTGCTGAGGGAAGCTACATTGGCCTCCTCTCTGTTGTCCTTCTGCTGGTGGGCAAGGGCATTTTTACTCATGGCTGAGCTTGCCCATCACCCAAGGCAGTATCAAAATTGGTCTGCTGATGGGCGGGGGGGTTAGTTGGTTGTTGTTTATTTCTTGTATTGTTATGTTTTAATTGTTTTTAAGGTATTTTGTGTTATGCTATGTTTAATTCAGATTTTGCTAATCTGGATTTTATTGTTAGCTGCCTTGAGCACCATTTTTCTAGCGAAAAAGCAGATTAGAAAACAAATTTCAAAAATATGCAGGAGGGCTATGTTTATATTCTGCATTATTTGTAGAAGCAATGTTATTTTATCTTTCTGCTTATACAACAAAATGGAACCAAATAAACAGATAATCATTAGTTCAAACTGGGAGGAAATCTCTATGCACATAAGACTAGCATGTCAAAGAGACGGCTCGGCCAAAATTCTTCCTCGAGCATCTGATTTGGGAAGGGCTAAATTAGCTAAATGGAAGTTCCAGGTTTGACCAGCTGCAACCTGGAGTGGGGGGGGAGGGGGCTGTTGCCTTCCTGCCCTGCATCTGGCATTCCTGGAGATATCTGACTAGCATCTGGGGGAGGCAGGATGGCAGCCGACAAAGTCCGACAATGGCACCCATGACCTAGGGAGGCCGTGGGATCTCCCACCCTAGAGGCCTTCAAGACGCAGCTGGACAGCCCTTTGTCAGGAATGTTTTAAGGTGGATCCCTGCATTGAGTAGGGGATTCCAACTCTGCTCTTCTATGATTCTATGACTTTTGGTCAGACCCAGATTCAAGGCTCTTCTGTTCTCATATCAAAATGACTCAAGGTTGACCTGACATTTCAAGGTTTCCGTGTCCCTCCAAGGGGAAAATCTCAGGATGAGGAGCCAGAAGGAAGGAGCCAGCTATTTCCCACATGGCCCATTCCCAGCCTTTGCTCCCATTAGGTTTGTAACAATTCTGTGACAAAACACATGGGAACCAGAGTGATGCTTTTGCACCAGAGAGCAGCTAAAGGAGAGGCTTGAGATCCCTTTGGGAGAGGCAGACAGACCTCCTCTACCCTCCCCCAAGTCTAAGGAGACGTAGAAGCAGAGCACAGGCCTTGCACCCATGAGGCCACAGCTTCCAGCCCAGCATCCTCGGGGTTGTTTGTGGGTTTTTCCCTTAAATGCTGTTCTCTTTGGCTCTCAAGTGTCAGGCCTGGAAAACCTCCTGCCCAAGACTTTGGAAAGTTACCCGGCCAGTTGGAGTAGACAAGTGGTTCCCAACCTTGGGGCCCAGAACATTGTTGGACACGCACTCCTCCCCACCTCCATGCAGCCTGAATATGGTACAATCCAGACCCAGTTTTTCTACATGACCGCTTGTTTGTGTAGTCCTGGTCTAGGCACAGTTTACTCCCAAGCAACCATGCAGAGAAGAGCATGTTGGATCAGACCAGACGCCTCTCGAGTCCAGCATCCTTTTCCCCCCAGGGACCAACCAGAGGCCTCTGAGGAGGCCATGCGCAAAAGCAGAGCGCAACAGCCCCCTCCCCCCGTGCCTTCCCCAGCAACAGCCATTGCGAGGCATCCGGCCTCTGTCTCTGGAGATAGCCTAGAGCCATCACAACTAGTAGACACTGCAAATCTGATCCTCCCCAAATTCTCCTAATACTCTTTTAATAGCCTCCTAAGCTAGTAGCCATTGACATATCTGGTGGCAGCATATTCCATCACAAGTTTCCCCTTAGGTCCATTTAATCCCATTACATTGCACCCAAAATCAGGCAGTGTAAAAGAGGGGATTAGACCCACCGTTTCCATGCATGCTGGTGAATGAAGTGGGCGTTCTAATCCACATTAGCAGTTGCAAACCAAAAGGCGGCAATAGTTACTCCAGATTTAATGAGCGTAGATCACACGCGGGCAATTTTGTGCATGCAGCCCAGACACGGCTGGTGCTAGAAGAGTCCTATGGCGAGAGCAGGCCTAGCACACCGACAGCAGCTCCTTGGGAGGGTGGGGGCTCTTGTCAAGGCATTCAGCTTCAGGCCAGACCAGGATGTCCATGTTGTCGCAAGTCCTTCGGTTTTGCCAACCCAGGCTGAGCTTCTCCATCACCCAAGGCAGCATACCTGGAGAAGGCTCGGTTTCTTTTCATCGGCTCCTTTTCATTTCAGCAGTATAATACTATGGGGTAGGGGGCGACTTCTCATGGTGCTATTGTTGAAAAGTTGGGAATCAGAAATCCTGACCCATCTACTATGAATCACTCAGCGCTCCATCCATGTATCCAGCTCTACATTTTGCTCACACTGCTGTAGGCCATTTATGATCAAGTTAGCAGGACTGGGCAGGAACACAAAACCTTGCGGTTGATGTCTTTTCTCAGCTATTTAGGATGCATGGCTGGCTGGCTGGAGGCTGGGAGTTGGAGGGCCTGTTTTCTGTCTAAGCATGCATAGGATCGTGCCCTCAGCCAACTCTAAGGAGGGACTAATGGGCCATTCACTGATTTGGGCAGAGGCGTGATTGTTCCAGCTAGAAAGAACTGTGTGCGCATGGCAAAGAAGAGGAAAGATGTCAGATTCTAATCTACATTGTAACTACAGTCAACTGTTTTTTCCCCACCACCTTTTACTAATCTGGGGACATGAAAACATGACAGCTATGTTTCTGCTGCTACCCTACCTGGACAGGGCATCAGCTGCTACCCTACCTGGACAGATAGCCTGGCTCCAGTTATCCATGCTCTGCTAACCTCTAGATTAGAGGCTTGTCTTATCAGGCTTAAGACTGATATGTATGGGGCTGCCGCCGAAGGCTGCTCTGTCCATGGCTCAGGCTCCCTGTCTGTTCCTGGGTTCAGTTCAAAGCGTTTCTTTTAGCTCCTTATGACTTGGGATCAGGGTACTGGTACCTGTCTCCAATGCCTTTTGGCATACTGAGGTCTTCATTGTAGGCTGTCCATCAGGTTCCCCCACCATCTGAGGAGAGAACCACTCTCCACAGGGAAGAAGGCCAATTTCAGTAGCAGCCCCCAAGAGTGGAATGCTCTCCCAGAGCCCACTCTGATGTCAATTTTTTCAGTCTTTTAAATTCAATTTGTCCTTTTATGTTGGCTGGATTTTTTATTATTGTAGTTATTATGTTGCTCCTATTGATTTCACTGTTTTTAGCATATTTTGCTATGTTTTTAATTTGCATGTTTTAAATTGATTTTACTCTGTTTTGAAATTCTGTGAGCTGCACTGCACTGGGAATGTTACTGAAGCAGGGGGAATAAATTCCTAAAATAAGGAAATGTATTCTCCACTGTGCCTGGTTTGATCCTGCAAGGAGGCGAGCCATGTAGGTCAGGCTCATTTATTGGAGAAATATCCAGTCCCTTTCCACCAATGATTGTCTTGTGGTGTCTCAGTTCACCAGGTAGAAAAGCATACCCACAGAACAGGAAAATGCACTCTCTCCTAATATTAGAACAAGGGGCTCACCCAATGAAGCTGCTCAGCATTAGATTCTGGGCAAACAAGAGAAAGGCCTTCTTCACAGAATGTATCGTTAACTTATGGAACTCTCTGGCTGTGTTTTGACATCATGATCATCAACAGTGGGGCAATAATCAACTCGACAGTTGTTTATCTAGGGGGTACTCCCCATACAACATGATAATAATCAACCGTGGTGTGGATTAGGATCAGCACTGTGTTGACTATTAGTCCATGCTGAGTTGACTCAGTCATTCCCCCGCCTTCTCTCCCTCCTCAGTCCTCCCACTAGTATCCCATTAGCCATTGCTGCCCAAAGTCTATCCTGCTGGCTGGACTAGAGCGGCATCTGCCGCTTTGACTGCCCTTGCCTTGCAACTCTGTTGCTGACAAAATAACCAACAATGCCCTCCACACAACATGATAAACAATGGTGGTTCAAATAGCCAACTCTGCACAGCATTGGTTATTTGGGCTGAATAACCAACCGTTGATTTAAAAACTCCCATCACACAACACAATTACGCACAGTGGGTTAAATAACCAACCGTCGACTATTTAAACCATAATTGGTTATGGTGTTATCTGAACCCAGTCATTGCCACATGATGTACTGATTGCCACTGGCTTTGAAAAAAAATTGATACATTCGTTCAAGATAGGTCCATTGACATCTCTTCGTAGGGCTGCAATTAATTTGATAGCTCAGCCTTTCCCAAGCTGATGCCTTCCAATGTGTTGGTGTACAAATCCCATCATCCCCAGACAGCAGAGCCACTGAGGACTGCTTCCTCTAAGATGATGCTTGCTTTGGCACATGTGGAAATATCATCTAAAACAAAGAGGTTCGCTTCCTTATTTAAAACCACTAGTTTTACTACTATGTAAATTCAATCAATTGATAGACCCACTCATACAATGAATTGACTAAGATTTCTTTAACCGAGGAACAACTCTAACCATTAGCCCTGATTGCTAAATGAAAGTTCTACCTTCGGAGGCTGAACATCAGTTATGGGGCTCTTGATGTCCTGCATGTAGACTTCTTAGTGCAGCCTCCCTCAAGATGGTACCCTGCAGATGTTTCGGACCAACTCCCAGCCAGCATGGCTAATGGTCAGGAATGCTGGGATTTGAAGCATAAAACATCTGGAGGGCTCCAGGTTGGGGGAGGTTGCCCTAAGAGCATCTCATTGGTCACAGCAGGAAACAAGTGGACTAGTAAGACAGTTCTGATGGTTTAGAAAGAAGGAATCCTCAGGAATGTGCCTAAGAAAAGGGTAACTGAAGAACCCAATGTGGCCCTCCTTTGCTCCTCCGCCCCGTTTCCTCTGCTTGGGAAAAGCACTGCGGACGGACGTTGTGTGATATCACACCATCTCTGCAACACCTTGATGAACGACCAGGAACCCAATGGAATGGAATGGAATGGGGAGGGGTGTGCGTGTGTGTGTGTGTGTGTAAATTTGCATATTTATAAGCCTCTGCATTATTCAGCTTAGCCATTGAAATGCATTTCAGGAGGGAAGGTGAGAAGTGAAAGAGGGGAAACCCAGCCAGCCCCCATCCACAGGGCAAAGGCAACACTACCAACATTCCCTACGTAGCTACATCCACCTCTCCCAGCCTCCCCACAACACACAAACCAAGAAGTCGAGCAATTATTAAACAAGCCGCACAATGCTGCCAGGAACACCTGACAATACAGGTGTCCAGTGCTGTTAACCAAGGTCTGAAGTACAAAAGGTTTAAAAAGGGGCTTCAAAACCCATCGCGCACAACCTCCGAAGACCCCCAAAGCAGCTTTAACTTGGTGATGCAAACTGCCTCCCTCCAAAACATTGCAGGAAGCCCCTTAACCGTCTCTGAGCACATGCTGAGCACTTTCACCTGACTACTGGATGTGGACATTCAACTGCGTAAAGGGGAGAGATGAAAGAACTCTGCACAGGCTCAGAGGCTAAATGGATTTACAAACCTGCTGGTGAACACAACCTGGCTATTAACGGCTGTCGTCGCTCTAATTGCCACCAGTTGCCGCAGGAGAGGGACAGATGGTAGGTGACTCTGCAGACTGACCACATCTCCTGAAGATGGTGGCACCTGTGCAGCGTGGCCTGTGCCCACCCATCCACCAAGATGGAACCAGCCTAGAGCCTTCTAGGAAACCCAAAAGCACCAGCTATTCCAAGTGGAGTGGGCAGATTCCTCCAAAGGCTTCCATTAGATGAAGGGGCCACTGCACCACGCCGTGGCGGAAGCAACCCCTGGGCGCCTGGGCCAATTCTACCTGGGTGCAAACATTGGTCTGTGCTTGCTCCACCAGCCCAAACATTTCCTCTCCACTCTTAAACACATAGCCTTTTTATATACATATAAAAAAACCCATCCCTCACATGGTCTCTCTATTTTAAAAAAAAATTAAGAGAGCTTTACATTCAAACAAAATAGCAAGAAATAATCACCAGGCGTAAGGGCAGCTCCTGCTGTAGCTATCATAGCTAAGCTGCTTTGAGAAGCTTTAAAGAGATTGTTGGGAGCTTTAAGACAATTAAAGGGGAAGAATCAAACAGCGAGACTAACAGCAAGAGCACGTCAGAGAGAAGCCATGGCAGAGGGCCCAGCGCTCATCGCGTCCTCCACCCTCCCAACAGGACAGCCATGGATGAGCCCAAAGGCCTCGCTAGGCCAGCATGCAGTTTCCTACAGAGGCCTACCAGGTGCCCCAGTGGGAAGCCCACAAGCAGGACACGAGCGCAACAGCCCTCGTGCTGCCAGGTGCGGCATGGCTGGCTACGGCAAAGGAACAGAACTCCCACGAGGGACTTGCTGAAACTGTGTGGTAAACAGTCTGCCAGAGTGCTGAAGATCCCAGCTGGGAATGGACCCGGCTGAGCCTCCAATGGGGGACTCTGCCCACTTCTGGGAAGCACATCTACGCACCTATGCAGGCTTGCCCAGTGTGCACGCATGCAGAGTCCACCACAGATGATCACCACAGATGGAGCTTTCACAAATAATGCAGCGCTAATTACCAAGAGTAATTACCATCATTCCCTGCTTTGCATGTAGAAGGTCTCAGGTTCAACCCCAGACATCTCCAGGTAGGAATAGGGAAGAATCCTGCCTGAGTTCCTGGAGAGGCACTGCCAGCCAGTGTCTGCAATACTGGGTTTGATGGACCCAGGGTCTGACTCAGTCTAAGGCAATGTGCTAAGCGTTGAGTCATCAAGAGATGAAAGATCGAAGTTACCTTACAGGCAGGTGTGGCGCTCTGAAAGATGCAAACAAGTCGGAGGGATGTGGTAACGTAGCGACTATGGGGCCAGTGCAGTGTAGTGGTGAGAATATTAGGCTGGGCCTAAGGAGATCCAGGTTCAAATCCCCACTCAGCCTTGAAGATCACAAGGTGACCTGGGACCAGTCTCTCTTGGCCCAACCTACCTCACAGGATTATTGCAAGGATAAATAGGTGAGGAGAAGACCAGACATACCATCTTGAGCTCCTTGGAGGAAAGGCCAGATATACATTCAATAAAACAATAAATACAGCAATAATGAGGCCAGCTAGCACATGACTCTTCCTCATGCATATGGGACTGCAGCATCCAGAGGTTAACTGCAAGATCTGTAAGTGAGCCATGACACATCCAGGTGTCACAGTCCGTTCCCGCGTCTGTGAGCAAGGCGTTTTTCAACTTTTTTCATTGATTCATCGATTTAATTTTTTAACTGCACAATATCCAGGTTTCTGGGCAGCATACAAATTAAAACAAAAAACGCAAGGCAACAATAAAACAATCGCAATAAAACAGATAAGACAAAATTAAGATAAAACCACCAGCAGTCGAACATCATAAAACCAAAAGCAAAAAAAAAAAAAACAGCAAGGACACAACGGTACAAAGATATAAAAGCAGTTCGCAAAATGCCTGGGAAAAGAAAGAGACCTTCTTCACCTGGCACTGAAAAGAACATTATGTGGACATCAGGCAAGCCTTTCTGGGGAAGGCATTCTATCACTGGGGGGCCACCACTGAAAAGTCACACGCCTCACCTCATCTGAGAGGGGCACCTGAAGAAAGGATTTCTTGATTTATGTACTGTGTTTCTATACTATGCAATAACCAAAGCCCTCTGAATGGATCAGAAAATAAATGTCAAAACCACAACATATATAAATATAATAAATATGTAAAAATCTAAAACAAAGCTACCACAGAATAAAATCAAAGTAAAACCAACAGCAGAGGACAGCAGTGGTCCAAGGATCACAAACACATTTTTTTAATGTTTGCATGTGCAGCCAAGAGTCACCAAAAGCTCAGTAATCAACAAAGGAGAGATCAGGGGACTTAGAAAGACGGTGTGGAACACATGCCTAGAAATGCATGTTTATTTTCTCTTTATTTTATTATATATCTTGGGGTATATAACACCACCTTTTAACACATGTTTCAAGGTGGATAATGCTAAGATAAAACAATCAAACACCATAATACACATAATAAAAGCAACATACAATCAATGAAACAAACCAGCAGCCAGTAAAATAAAAATTAAAACCCAGGGGAGCACGTATCCTAACAGGCAAGTCAAATGTCATTCAAACCAGAGAGAAAGAGAGAAAGAGAGAAAGAGAGAGGGAGAGAGAGAGAGAACAGGCTGAATTTTGCATGGTGCCTTCAAGATTCAAGATATTTATTACTTATTTTATCTATAGCTTGCATTTCTACCAAAACTAGCACTCAAGGCAGCTTACAAAAACAAGTTAAAATAGATTAAAACAATAAAACACATTAACATATAATTAAAACGTAACAATTACAGAATAAAAACAGATCCCAACGGTCGTGAGCTGTCCTTTCCTTCTGGCATTCACACCTGCTGGCAAACAGATACGGGACACTCACATCGGAAAGGCTTCTTTTTATTGAGGAAGTCACACGGTAAAAAGCATAATGGTTACATTCTCCAGACAACACCACTTAAAGCTGAACAATAGTTAGAAAGCTTTAGGCTCCTTTCCTGATACAATTCTACTGGCAATCACTCGGGAGAGGAGTGGGTTAGGGTTTGCCACCATCTGATTTGAGCTCCTCCAGATGCCGCATACGCTGGCACCCCAAGGGACATGGCCAAAGCCTAAACAAGATCCCAGGGAGGGGAAAACACTTTTGCTCTGAGCCACCACAGCCAGGCAGAGACGAAAGATCACGCCCCATCAAACACAGCTTGCTGAATGCTGAGCTGATACAGTACACGTGATCACAGGGAAGGTAAAACCTCAGGCCCAGAAGTCCCATCCGTCTGCTAAGGACTGGAAACTCTCTGCCACCTGAGTCTGGCCACAAACACACAATCCACAGCAAACACCAATTCAAGTCTACGAAAAGTCTCCCAGTACTTTCCATGGCACAATTCTTAAAAATCCAGAGTCCAAATAGCAAGAGAGAGAGCATGTGCAGAGTGCTTCCAAAGTCCCAGACTGAGATGGAATCCAACAGGAGGGTTTTCAGGCCTTGTGTCGAAAGATGATCTCTAGCAAGGCTCTTCAGCCTTGCTCCCCACTCTTATAGACCGGAGGCCTGGCCTATTCAAAGCCACTTGACAGACAGGTCCCTTGACCTGTAAACTATGCCCAGGTGCCAACAGGGCGAGATTGCTCCACACACTACTATGATGCTACAATCTGAGTGACAGCTTCCAAGAGTGGCTCCCTCCATATCAAAACACTCCCAAGTTCACAGAGAACTGGCAGCTTCAAGGCCAAGACAGGGAGCACAGCAAGCAACTCCCGTGGGAAACCTGACAAAGATAAGCTCACAGAGACATTGGGTGCCTCTAGACGGACAGTATCCATCGCAGTGGCTTCAGAATGGCAGCAGTTGCGTTACATGATGCTGCTGCCAATCCGAAGCCATCTAGGGGCAAAGTCTCAAAGCTCTGCATTAAAAAAGTTGGGCATTTAGTCTGACTTTTTTAGGATTGAGCAACGCGACGACGGCTTTTGCCGTCAGTCACTCTTGCTCTGGAGCTTCTCGGAGGCCTGCCCAGTCTATGGCGACCACTGATTGGTCGCCATGGGCTGGGAAGGGAAGGGGGTTGTCTAGCGAGCCATAAGCTTGCGGGACCACCTCCACCCCTCCACAGAACTCCCTCCCTTCTCCCCATAAAATAAATAAAAAATAAAACAAACCCCCTTTCTTCCCCACCCCACGTTTAAAGTAAAATAAATTTTTAAAAAAACGTAAAAAAAATAACCTTGCCACCACCGACCACCTACCCTACTTCCCCACCCCAGAAAAAATTAAATAAACTTACTTTAAATGCTGCTTGGCGGGTGCGGCGGTGGCTGGAAAGCCCGCCGTCGCGCTCCTGGCATGTAGAATGACGCAGGAGCGCAATTTCGCATCTTGCCACCTGCCAATGCCGGTGCGACGCAGAAGGGAAGCTGTGCAGAGGCAGCCATTGACTTTCTAAAACTATTTCTAATGCATCAACTTACATACCACAAGGCCTCCAGCTTTGTGATACACATGACACCAATCCACAGAACCACTTACAGGCCAAAGGCCTTCTTGAATAAAGTGGTCTTTGCCTGCCGTCGGAAGAACAGCAGAGAGGTTGCGAACCTAGTTTCCCTTGGGAGAGAATTGAAAGAGAAAGCCTGGGAGCAGCCACTGAAAAGGCGCTGCCTAATGTCACCACCAAAGATGCTTCCGATAGTGGTGGTCTCGAAAGAAAGCCCCCTCCACAAGATCTTAGGAACCGGGCAGGCTATATGGGAGAAGGGCATCTTTCAGCTAGCTTGGTTTCAAGCCATATAGGACTTTATAGGTCATAACCTGCACTTTGAATTCTGCCTAGAAACAAACCAGTGGCCAGTGAAGCTGCTGTAATAAGGGAGTCATATGCTCCCTGTAACCAGCCCCGAACAAGAATCCAGTTGCAGCATTCTGGATGGGTTAAAGTTTCTGAACAGTTTTCAAAGGCAGCCCCACATAGAGCATGTTACAGTAGTCTGAAAAAGATATAACTAAGACGTGTGGCCGTGGCCAGATCAGAGGTATCTAGGAATGGGCGCAGTTGGAGCACTAACCTCAGCTGTTGAAGCGCACTCATGGGGTGCCTCTACAAGAGCGATTTAAAGCTCTTTCAAGACGCATTTTAAAAATTACCTCTACAAGAGCGGAGCGCAAATCGGGGGTTGAGGCGCTTTATCTGTCCGATTATGCGCATTATCAAATGCGTGTTAAATAGCGAGTTTTAATTCTCCGCGGCCGTTAAAGCGCATTTTGACCATGTAAACAAGCGATTCTCCGCATTTCAGCCACTTTAAAACGTGTTTCATACTGCCGGTTATGCGCTTCACCACATGTCATTTACAGGATTTAGGCGTAAACGCGATTGTGAGAAGATGTGCATAATCGGACAACCAGGCGTCAAACCGAATTCTTGTAGAGGGGATCATGGTCACTGCCTAGATGTGGGATCCAGGTTCAGAGCCAAGTCCAAGAGTAACCCAAACTGCCAGCATGAGTCTTCAAGGGGAGCATAACCCCATCGGCACAGGTTGAATCCCTATTCCCTAATCTTGACTAACCAGGAGCACTTCTGTCTTGTTTGGATTAAGCTTCAATTTGTTTACCCTCATCCAGTCTATGCCAATATCAGGCACCAATTTAGAACCAGAACAGCTGGATTTAGATGGAAAGGAGAGCTAGAGTTGGGTGACCTCAGCCTACAGGTGGCACCAACAAAACACCAGTCAATCTCTCCCATTGGTTTTCGTGTCTATGTTCAGTAGCATGGGGCATAAGATGGACGCCTGAGGGACACCACAGGCCAACAGCCATGGTGTTGAACAGGAAACCCCCCCAGCACCACCTTCTGAAAGTGCCCCTCCACAAAGGACTGGAGGAGCTACCACCTAACAGTGTGCCCCAATCCCATCTCAGCCAGATAGACCAGAAGGATATCATGGTCAATGATATCGGAAGCCTCCAAAAGGCCCAACAGAACTAGTCCTGGCATGGATCATCTGCCAAGGCAACCACAGCAGTCTCTTTCCCACAGCCAGGCCAGAAGCCAGATTGAAATGGCTCTAGATAATCCATTTCATCCAGAAATCCCTGAAGCTGAGAAGCCACCACTCACTCCAGCACCTTGCCCAAGAATGGAGTATTGGAGACCGGCAGGAAATTATCCAACCCAGTGAGGTTCAGGGAGGGTTTTTTTAAGCAAAGGTCTTTCCACCGCCTCCATTAGGCAAAATGGAAGCACACTTTGCCATAAAGAGGCATTCCCACTGCCCTTCCCCACTCAGCCAACCCCCGGAAAGGCAAAGGGTCCAGCACACAAGTGGTAGGCCTCATTTCCCAAAGGATCCTGTCCACCACCATTGCCACAGAGCTCTAACCCATGTTCAATCGGATTCGGTCCTAGTTTTCTGCCAACATCTCTCTACTCATTTCTTCACCAACAGCACTGTGAAAAACCAGAGGACTTGTTGGGCTCCACTCCATGAGAGAGGGGACTCAGAAGAAAGCATGTCAGTCACCCAGAGCATTTCTCCGTTCCAGAGATCAACCAGGGTTGAGATAGAATCATCTGCCAAAGTGACAAGAAAATCCCCAAGAGCCATCAGAGAGCCATCCGAATCCATCACTCTCCTAGGGCGGACCATCTTAATTGGCTCCCTGCCCCTGCAGAGGCTCCGAGACCCAGCAAGTCTCAACCCCACCAAGTAATGATCTGCCCATAACAATGGAACTATAGGAAGTTCCTCCACCCACAGATCACTCCACTATACACAGAAACCCAGATCCAAAGTGTGCCCTGCCAAATAGGTGGGGCCCGATACTCATTGGCAGACCCATGCTTGTCATGGAGGCCATGAAGTTCTGAGCCACTCCCAACAAGGCGGCCTCAGCATGCTTGTTGGAAATCTCCCAGCACAACAAGTCGCAGACACTCCAGTACCGACCCCGAGACCACCTCGGCTAGGGAGACTATTGAGTAGCAGGGTGAACGGTACGCCAAAAGGACCCCTATGCTGTCTGAACGCCCACCTTCAGATACATGCACTTGAAACTGGAAGACTATGGGTTGGGTCCATATACAAAAGAAGGCAGGGCCCCTGCAACTTTAACTGTTGTGATGAAGAGGGAATTTCAAATGACTCTGGCTGAAATTCCCTTTTCTCTACAACTGTTAAAGTTACATGAACCCTGACCTGGATTTTATCTGGTCAGCCTAAGTTATTTGCCAGTCTGACCCTCCTAAGGTAGCTTTGCTCGGAAGGGTGTTGTGGCTGGAAGGTGCTCTCCTCTCCTACTCCAAACAATCACAGGGTTAAAGGCTTTGATGATCTTAGGCAAAGGCAACAGCTGCTTTGGCCATCCAGCCTCCCCTGTCTACAGCACACCCAGGGCTTCATTTGTCCCAGCTGGGCTGTGCCCTGGCACCAGCTTTCAATTCCAGAACTCAACCTTGGAATATGAAGAAGGAACAGATGAGAGTTCACCTGGGCAGATGCAAACTGCCATTTCCCACACCACTGAGCAAGTAAGTACACAGTCCCCCAAAAACACGGATTTGAGAAAGGGCTTCCAGATCAGAAGGTGACGTTTCCAAGCCGTCATGAGCCTGTCACCTCTTCTTCTAAAAATCAACCACTGAGTGTACCCTTTGTGGGTCCTTTTGCTCCACAAAGCAGAGTGAGCATGGCAAGCTAGCCATCTCCTTGCTCAAACCCCAGGAATTTAGGTCTTGAGAATGCATCCACACTTTTGCTGCTGGCGCCCTCTGATAAGTGTGGCTAGCCCAAGCCTCATCACAACCTTGGCACTGCAGTGGTGGGTGGAGCTGCCTTGGCAGTTGCGTGGTTATCTCCCTGCTCCCAACTCCAAAGTTAGGAGAAAGAATGGGGCTCGTTTGGCCACGATGTGGCTGAGGAGTCTGACACACATTCCCAACCCCAGCCCTTCCAGCGAGCAGAGCCCTCGCATGGAGGCCAAGATCCAGGTGGGTGGCAAATCCAGAAGGGTAGGGTCCTGGGGACCACCATTTCTGGCTTGGTTACCTAAAGTTAGGGAGAAGGGAGGAATTCATTTGGCAATTCCACACTTTCTGAACAATAAGTGGACCAAAATTCAATTTTCCTTCAAAATTCACACTTCTCTGAATTTTGCAACAGTGTTCTTTGATCAAAAAAGGGTTATGAAAGCATATATATTTGGAAACGCTGTGCACACAAATGTATTAATGAAGATAATATTCAAAAATGCATTATATTAGGGGAAAGTGCTTGCAAAAATGTGTATATTTGACAAAATTGTGTACACAAATGTATCTATTAGGAGAAATGCTCACAGAAATGCACCTGTGTATTTTGAGAACTTAAACACACACAGAGAGTTCAAACTGATGTGGAAAATAGACGAAACAAATTTCAGATTAGAAAAATGAGGAACCAGAATTGGCAGATTTCTCCATCCCTATTTTAAAAATTTTAACTGTTGTGATTTTTATGTTTATATTGTTGCTGTTCCCCGCCTCGATCTGGAGGGAGAGGCGGGTTACAAATAATAATAATTATAATAATTATTATTATTAGAGCAGATAAAAAAAACCTGTGGACCCCAAATCTTGAGATCAACTTCAAACCACAAGATTAAAGTGACAATGTGCTTCCAGTTTTCTTTTGCCATTCTGCCAGTAAAACGCCCAATTTGGACAGGCAGAAGGACCGTTCCACTTTCACCCTCAAGCAGAATCTGCTTCCCTCCTCAACAGCATGTGACGGCTGGCCCATGGCTGCCCTTGCCAGAGGGGTGGGTGGGTGGAGAGGCCATTATCAGCCAAAGAGGAGCTTCTTGAATGGCCAAGGAAGATACTAGAGGAAATTTTCCCCAGTGGAGGGGAGGATTGTGTGGCCGTGGGAACACACACACACGTCTCCTTCTTCTTCCCCCACAAGCGAGAGGAAAGGGTCTCCCCATTTTCCACACATGGTTTCCATCATGAACGTGGTGGGGCATTTCACACATTTCACAGCAGCAAACCTGGGTCTGCCCCTGAGCACCCATTTGGCAAGGAGCTTCATTCAATCTTGGCTTCCTGAAGAATGGACCCATTGACTGCATTCACGCGTCGCATTTTTAGGTGTTCCTGTGAAACATCTCATGCCTGGTGTCCTTGAAACCATCCCAGGTCCACACAAATGCTTTCCCATAGCAGTTTCAGGACCCATAGCCCTCCCCACCATCCAAGCGGCTCCAATTCAAAGGTGTCAGCTCCAGAAGGTTCTGCGTTAGCGAGACAAGAGAAACCAGGCTCAACAGAGTTATCACCTGCTGTAACGCCCAGGTCTCATAGGCAAGAAGCGCCTGTCCAAAGGCCAAGAGAGCTGTAGCTCCCAGCGTTGCTGAGAAGTCCTGACACTGAGCTATTAACACTGCAACACGCACACGTTAGCCTTGAAACATGGCCCATGGCACAAGCCAGACTCCTGCTGCCACCTGCCCCGCCCCACCTCACCCGAGCACACTGCACTCTCCCCCAGGCAAAGAGTGCCGCTGCTGGTGGATGGAACTTCTGCTTCCAGGGCCAGGCAAACTAAGGAAGGAAAGACCACAATAAACCAACATGGTCACGGGTGGCCTGTCTCCAGAATCACAATGAAGTTGTGTTTCCATCCCAAGAGCCCTTGTATACATGCAGGCATCCCAGCATCCTCCAAGGCACTGCAAAGGATTCTGGAGCACACCTTTTAAGCTGCATATCTCTTGGCCCTGAGTAAATCTGGAGTCATCAGTGCAAAGCATCCAACCAACTGGGTGACGAGGGCAAAAGAGAACAAGTTCCCCACAACAGCCCCATGGTTTGTGTCTTTATTTATGTATTTATTTAATTTATTTACCATCCCATAGTTGAAGTTCTCTGAGTGGTTTACAAAAATTAAAAACATTGAACATTTAAAAACCAATATACAAAAATTAAAACCATAAAAGCCTAAAAACAAACTACATATCATTTAAATCTGTCCAGGGGTCAGTTAAAAAGCTCAACATATGCTGTTAAATGACCGGGAGAAGAGAAAGCCAAAACCCACAGTAATGCTCGGCCAGCTGAACTCGGTGCATGACCTCCAGCTTTTCTGTCCTAAGTAGAATGAGCTGCAATTTAACCTGAATTTCTCAGCTTCCCTGTTGCTGTACACAGTGGGGCCTCACAGCCTGCATGGGATGTCCCACTCCATGAGGTATTAAAGCCAGAGAGACTTGGAGTGCTTTGAGATTGGGGTGGGGGTGGGTTCCTCATGTTAACAATCTAAAAGCATTGTGCATCTATTCCAGATTTCTTTCTTAATGGATTTTTTCTCATTAAAAAAAGAGAAAAAGACTGAACAACTGTGGGAAAACATGGGGAAGCTATACCTTGAAGAAACCTACCTAAGCCCACATAAAATTCTGTGAATGAAGCAATACAATTCCAGGATAAAAGGTTCACTGGGAAGCCTCCATTAACCATCTTCTGCTCAGGACAACCCAAACTTAAATCTCTTGTCTAAGGCAGGGAAAAGATGCCCAGGACCATTCAGTCCACATCCCAAATAGTTCTCTGGGCTCACACCCCACAGCCTCTTTTCCATGCCAGGGCTTGACCCTGGAACATGCAAGGTACAAATACGCCATCTCAAGGATGAGGAGGACGGGTTTCCGTCCACAGCAGGCAGGCAAACTGGAAACTTGGCACCTTTCCTTCTTAGAAATTATACACGCACCGGATTCCAGTTCTGCACAGTTAAGATATCCAAAGTCGTTCAAAATCTCTTTCCTCTCCCTGCAAAATCCAGAGCCATCACTGAGCTCTGCCACAGCTGCAGGGAAACACCATGGCCAGGAGGACAGGCCAGCCAACCCCTTGGCAAAGATGGAGAATCCGGGCCCTCAAGCTGACACCAAGCCAGGCCAAGCCCTGAAAGGACGGCCACGTCCAGGCCAAGGAGGGAAGGGGGCCCGTTGCCTGCCAGTCCCGCTTCTGCCAGCCTCTTGCCAGCCTGCCTGGCACTTTCAAGACGTGGAAGGAAAACCACAGCAGTCCCATTAGCCGGAGGCTGGACGATCCCTTGCCATGATCCAAGAGGGACGGGGAGGCACCAATGTGCCCAGGGCTGCATACGGCCTCCTCGGCACCCGGAAAGCAGCAGCCTTTCAGTTACGAGCAGCCGCTTTGCTGTCACGGAGTGCTTCAGACTCCCCACCCCGTTTTGCTCCATAGGCACACAGACCACCGTCCTGGGCAGCCCCGGAGAGTGGGGGGGGGGCAGTTGGGGGCTGCGTCTCTGGCCTTGTTGCACTGGACAGTTCAACGCAGGAGGGTCGCCCCCATTATCGAGTGTGGCGCCTTCTCCACCCCCCACCCCCCACCCCGATGCTAGCCTGCCGTGTGGGTGGGTTGGGGTGGGTGCAGCAGCATGTGGCAGCGCGAGTAACGCTGAATGTCAATTTTCTCCAGCACCGAGCGGCAAGTGCCACTCCGAGGTGCCACTCCGGCTGGCATGCCCGCAGCCGGCCATGTGTGGGCAAACCCCAGCAGGAAGCCGCCCTCGCAGGAGAGAGAGAGGGAGGGAGAGAGGGAGGGGGGCATCAGCGGGAGCCCTGGCCGGAGATGGGCTCGGAGCCAAGCGAGCCTCAAAGAGGGCGGCGGGGGCCAAAATGCCACCCTGGAAGGAGGGGGGCCAAATATCACACCGGGGGTGGGGGGTATTCTCCAAGTGCATTAGGCCACCAACATGGGATGGGGCGGGAAAATGCAGAGCAACCTCTCTCCCCCCCCCTCTGCAAATGGGTCCCTCGAGCTGCCATTTGGGGAAGGGGCTGCTGGCGATCAGCTTCGCCCGCAGCCGTGCAGTCGACGCTCGGCATCCCTCCGAGCAGCGGGCGCCGGTGGCCTCTCTCGGCCGCAGCATCCCCGCCCAGGAGGTCAGCGCGGGCGGGGGGAGGCATCGATGGCCGGGGCCCGCCCGAATCCGCCCCCCCCCGCCACCACCAGCCGCCGCCGCCGCCGGGGTCACTCACTAGCTTTGCCCGGTTTGGGCCTCTGCAGCAGCTTCTGCACCGCGGCAATGTCCTCCGCCTTCACCGCCTGCATCAGCTCCTGGTCCTTGCCCATGGCGAGAGGCGGACGCGCAGCCGAGGCAGAGGAAGGGAGGAGGAGCGGCGGCGGCGGCGCCCGGGGCGGGGGTCCTCAGAGCCGGCGGCGCATCCTCCTGCTCGCGCCCCAGCCGGCGCGCTTCGGGCCCCGGGAGCTGGCCGGGGGGAGGGCTCCTCCTCCTCTCGCTGCAGCTGCGGCGGTCGCGGCGCGCAATGGAGACGCGCGGCCGGGGCGCAGCGCTGGGCGGGCCGGCGGAGTCAGCCCGGCTGCGGGGCTGGGGCGGCTGGGGCTCAGCACAGGCGCCGCCGCCGCCACCTCCGCCTCCTCCTGCCCTGCGGCGCCGCCGCCGCTACTGCTGCTGCCACCGCCACCCCCCGCGTCGTCGTCGTCGGCGACCCCTCCATGGCCGGGGCTGCAAACGCGACGCGACGCCACCCGCCGCCGCCTCGCCGCGCACTCCTCCTGCTGCTGCTGCTGCTGCTGCTGCTCCGGAAAGAAGGCGGGTCCCTCCCGCCGCAGCCGGGCATGGGCGGGGGGCATCCGGGCGGCCCCAGCTTCGCCTTCCCTCTCCGGAAGGCGCCGGTCCTCGTGGCCAGGGGAGCCCAGGTTTCCTCGGGGAAGTTGCAGCGCGGGCAAGAGGTTCCCTGGGCGCGTGCAGAGAGCCTGGCGAGTCCCCGCGGCCGGACCCCGGGCAAGCTGAGGGAAACGCTCAGGGCCAGGTTTCGGAGGCGTTCCTTGCCAAGCCGAGCGTAGGCCCAGAACCCCTTTTAGGGGCCCGCGCTCAGTCCAACGAGATGAGCCGTTATGATGATAGAGACCAGAGGGCTGGGGAAGATGAGCGGAGGGCCTTGCAGGCCAGCCCCCCCCCCCTTGGAGTCGGACCCACAGCAAGCTGGGCTAAAGATACCTAAAGGCAGAAACTGAAGGTTCTTACCTATGCCAGGGGGAGGTAGTCTCTGAGCATGAGCAGAGGTTCCTTGTCATGCCCATTCCCAAGCCCAATATAGCAGAGCTAAGGGTTCCTATGGGGCATACTAAAACAAATGACAGCACTTGCCCATAGAGAAACATAGGATACCGCTTGTCCATAGGGATCCATAGGACAGTACTTGCCCATAGGGATCCTATGGGCAAGTGCTGTCCTATGTTTCCCTATGGGCAAGTATGGTTTCTCTATGGGCAAGTGTTGTCCTATAGATCCCTATGGGCAAGTACTGCCCTATAGATCCCTATGGGCAAGTATGGTTTCCCTATGGGCAAGTGCTGTCCTATGTTTTAGTATGTCCCGCTCCTTACGGGCAGTGCCTCGGCCTGATACCTGTTATCCGCACCAGGGTGCAGCCCCAGAAGCCAAGAAGTGGTGATAGAAAGGTAATGCCTCTGATAGGGTGACCATACAGAAAGGAGGACTGGGCTCGTGTATCTTTAACAGTTGTAGAGAAAAGGGAATTTCAACAGGTGTCCTTTGTATGCATGCAGCACCTGGTGAAATTCCCTCTTCACAACAGTTAAAGCTGCAGGAGCCCTGCCCTCTCTTGTATCTGGTCACTCTAGTATAGCTCCTGCAGCATTATCTGTTGTGATGAAGAGGGGATTTCACCAGGTGCTGCATGCATACGAAGGACACCTGCTGAAATTCCCTTTTCTATGCAACTGTTAAAGATACAGGAGCGCTGTCCTCCTCTCCGTATGGTCACCCTAGCCTCTGAGCATGTGTGTGCTGCATACTTGACTCACCTCAACCAATCCCGAGGCATCAGAGATCGGAAATGGTTACTAGAGCGCATCAGAAGATACAACTGAAGTCCAGAAAGGCTCTGCATCCGCCACGGCTGCTCACTGGAGAAGTGGCCGCTACCGCTAGGAGAACTGCATTTGCAGTGAGTTACTGAAAGGCATGCCGCCGCCGCCATCAATGTCGGTTAGTTATGTATGTATGTATTACATTTATATCCCACCTTTCTTTCCCCAGCTGATTTTATCTTCACCACAACCCTATGAGGTAGGTTAGTTTGAGAGTAACTGACCCCAGGATTCTTGGTGAGCTTCGTGGCTGAGTGGGAATCTGAGCTTGGTTCTCTGATGCTGTAGCATTTCTTGCCACCACTGAAGCAGGCTCAGAGGCTAAGCCAGAAGTGGGCAATGCTCACACACCAAGCTTAGCTTGTTTTAAGCTCCATGTGGCCCCTTTGAGTCTCCATAGCTCTTTGCCGCCAGTTTCAGGGCCAAACCCACAGATTCCTTTGCCGCCGCTGCCACCGCCAGATTTTGGCAGCATGGCAGGGGCAGGAGACAGGGCTGGAAACTGGGGCCCAGGCTGCCCAAAGTTCCCAGCACTGGGCTAAGCTCTGGTGAGCCCTGGCTCAGACAACGCGCTGCTTGACAAATCTGTGAGGCTTGCATGGAGTGTGGGTAGAGGCTCTTCCTGGTTTTTGCAGCGGGGGCAAAATGGCTCTGTTATTGTCCCAATTTCACGGATGGGGAGCTGAGACTGGATGAAATACTTGGCCGAGGCTTCCTAATTCATCTTCGGGGCTGAGACATTTGCCGAAATAACACGCTATCCATTTCTTCCGCTGTGATATGAAAGCAGGGCTCCTTTACTGCCAGGTATCTGGCCAGGCTGCCCACCCTCAAATCTTGCCAGCTGCTTTGGCTTGGGACCAGCGTTGGCATTTGAGCCACTGCTACTGTGTAGGTAGAGGGGCAACGGGCCGAGGGAGATAAAAGGAAAGCTCCGGATGATATATCCTGCCGGGGGCTGATCCTGATATATAAATAAAACGCAGGGGTTGCTATGTGAGCCTGTTGCAGACGTGCAGTGAAACAACAGAACGTCTTATGGCACCTTCAAGACTAACAAATTTATTATAGCCTAAGCTTTCGTGGACTTCGCTTCATCGGGTACATGGAGTGTTCTCCCGTGTTATAAATGAATATTCTTGTAACTCAAGAGTAACACTTCATGCATCCACAAAAACCAATGCCGTAATACATTTGTTAGCCTTTAAGGCGCCTCAGAACTCTTGTTGCTCTTACTCGAGAGCGCAGCCCATGGCCCAAGGAGTGCATACAGCACCCTCCACGCAGGCCTTCACGGCTACTGTGACCCCCCCCCCCACCGCTGCCAAATTCCCCGTCACCTCCGCTCCCTCTCCGAAGTGCCTTATAGAGATTGCTGGGATGTGCATTGGGGCAGGTGCGTGTGCCGTTCTGAACGTGTGTGCTCAGGTGTCGGCATGCATGCATACAGCCCTGGCCCAGCCTCACTTGTGGCCCTGGGTGCCACAAAGGTTGTGCAGCCCTGCGCTAGAGTAGCTGGTATTCAGAGTGGCATCTCACACTGGCCCCCTGCCAAGAGAGGAATCCTAGAAAGAGAAGCACCGTGTCTGAAAGCGCCGCAGCAGCTCAATGTATACAGAAGGGAGCCCTACTGCGTTGCGGGACTTTTTCCTGGAGTATGTCTGCGTCGGGTCACAGCCCAGTCCTGTCCACATTTACCCAGAAATAAATCCCACTGATTTCAGCTTCCAAGTAAACGTGCATTGTATTTTATTCTTTTAGATATTGATATTGTATTTTATATTTTAACTGTTTGCATGTAGGGTTTTTAATCCTCCCAGAGAACATTGGTTATTGGGCAGACTAAAAATATAATAAACAAATGCATGCTGTTTTGGGATCAGGCTGCTCATGTCCCTCTGGCTTAATATCGAATTGTTCTCCATCAGACTCACACTCAGCAGCAGCTAGACTGCTCACTGGAACATCCTATAAAGACCACATAACACTGGTCTTAAAAGAATTGCATTGGCTGCCTATATGCTTCCAGTTGAGATTCAAGGTGTTGGCAATGACATTTAAAGCCCTAAATGGCTTGGGACCTCAGTACTGAAGGGAGAGCCTCTCCCTATATATGCCTGCCTGAGAATTGAGATCTGTTGGAGGAGCCCTCTATGTTCCACCAATGGGAGACATACATTATGGTGGGACATGGGAGAGGGCTTTCTCTGTTGTGGCACCCTGGCTGTGGAATGCCCTCCCCTTGGAGGCCCGACTGGTGCCAGCACTGGCTTTATTTCAGTGCCAAGTTAAGACATGGCTTTTTAACAAAGCCTTTGATGGCTAAATCCATCAAGCCTACACATAGTTATAGTTGTTTTAAACTGTTTTGTTGCTTTTAAAAATTTTCTACTGGTTTTAATTTATTAATGATTTAATATGTTTTTGGCTGTGTAAATTATTTACGTTTATATTGTTCTGATTTTATCTGTACGCCGCTCTGAGATTCCAGCGATATAAGATGGGATACAAATGTTTTAATAAATAAAATAAATTTCCCTTCCAGGGTAAGTTGTAACATATCAGTCTTGCCTCCCGATCCTGCTTGGGAGGGATTCCCCCTAAGGGGATGTGCCTGGGCTTTGGGCCAACATGTATCACTTTAAGGCTGCAATCCTAGGCACCCTTATTTGCAAGTAAGCTTCATTCAACATAGTGAAACTTGTTTTCGAGTAAGCTTGCATAGGCTCAAGTGAGGGCTCAGGGGCATCACCAAACAGAAGAAAGCAAAGCAAGTCGAAGCCTGAAAATGGTACTGAACAAAAGGAAGTGGTTTTTAAATGTACAGATTGTGTGTATGTTGTATGTTTTTGCTGTTTTAATTTTTGTATATTGTTTTTAATTGTTTTTAATCCTATGTAAACCGCCCAGAGAGCTTCGGCTATGGGGCGGTATACAAATGTAATAAATAAATAAATAAATAAATAAGACAATAGTAAAATGCCCAATGCATTTCCGTGGTGACCTTCAGAGGCACACCAGTATATTTTTTTCTGGTAAGGCAACATCTCTTAACCTAAATGTAGTATGCATTTTGCTGTTTATTTAAAAATGCCTCTCTTACATTTCTTACATTTGAAAATAAGACATTCATTTCCATTGACATATAAACTCCAACCAAATCTGCATTAATACCTAAATCTGCCATCAAATTTCCATTGGATTGACCTCATGGACAAGTTTATATCATATTACTAAAATGGTCCTGGGTTGGGGTTGCCAGCTTCTTTCAACAGCTACTTGCTCTACAAACATTGGCAGGTGATGCTGCTTCTCACCATCTTGTGAACAGTTTCATCTGCTGATGTGTCCACAGCAAGCTGTAGGAGGAGGCCAGGCCTGTATTTTCTAGTCAGTTGGCAACCCTGTTCTTGACACCAAACGCATTTGCATCTACCTTTAAAAATGGGGAACTCTCTCCACTTTCTTCAGCATTTAACGCTGCTTCTCCCTTTCAGAGCTCTTTGGTCACAGTGTGATGGAGACATTGAGTTCACAGCAATGACCGACTGGAGCCTCAGCACCGCCTTGTCCGTTAACCAGTCACATTGTGCTGGGTTATCTCATTACATTACTGGATGCCCTGGGGCTGCTGATACGATGGCACCCTCATAATGGGGCCCAAAAGGTCAGTGGATGCTGCATCCCAAAGGATTATTAGATGCTTATGTAGAGATGAGTGCTATCTTCACATCTTGAGATCTTCCAGCAGGGTGCTCCATGCGGTAGTCTGGTGCAGCCAAAGCAAACAAGAGTCTTGCAGCACCTTAAAGATTTAATACATTATTATGGCAGAAGTATTCATGGACTAGAAGCCACTTATCAGATGCATGAAATTTTATCCTCTGCTGGTAGGGATATGTTCACATGGGCCCACGCCAGCAGTCAGCATTGCCAGAGCAGGTAGGACTATTCCATGTTCTCACTCATGCACAGCCACCCACTGAGATACACCCATGGAATCCGAACAGCCTCCTTCATTGCTGTAGTGGTGAAGTGACTCCATTTAGCAGGCAAGAGATGCTGACACATCATCCCTCCTCCATGATGTGGCCAGGTGTCCACATCTTATGGCAGCAAATGCCAGACATTAATTATGCACCGCATGAAGACAGAGTACCTGCTCTCAACTACCCTCAACCTCAGACTAAATGGATACTCACACAATCTGCCAAGCGTCTGGTTCCTTTTAAAGGAGGAAGGCAGTCTGTCCCTAGGAAACAATCAAGAAATCAAGGGCTTAAGCATAGCTGCAATTGGGCACAGCATATTCCCCCCCCCCCGCAAGAAAAGCAAATGCAGAGTGCTTCCAGAGGAGGCTTTTATTGTGCAATCACACTGCCTCATTCACAGAATGTTATGGGGGTCCAGACCCTCCTGTGCGTTTCCCACATTTTCTGACTTTTTTCTTATCAGAAAAAAAATCCTGTTAAGGAAGGAATGACGGAATAGCTGCACAATGCCTGTCGATTGTTAGCTCTCGAAGCCTCCTGCTTGGAAGCAACCACTTTCTTTGGCATTCGCTGTGAACCTGAATGTTCCTTCTCTAAACAATGAGATGAGGTACTCTAGAATTTACTTATCTCTATGCTCTCAGTCCTGGAAGCTCACCAGTAACAATGTTTCAGCTTAACACATATGTAGTATGTCTAAAGTTGCTAGATCTCCTGGCCTACACCTATTATAGTAATGACTCCATAGCCTCTAGCTATTTTGAAAGGCCTGAGTGGAGTTCATTCTTCCCTCCCAAAACAGCTCGTAGCAGGTTGTTTTATGCATTACCCCCATAGTCCAGATCTTCTTCCAGTGTACAGGGGACAGTGTCTGTGATGCTTGCCAGGACTTTGCTTGGAGAATCCTTGCAGCTATTAATATAGAGCTTCCCAACACCACTAAATTTCTAGGGATCTGACCTTTAACACCACCCCAAAGTATTGTTAAGAACCCAAGAGCAGCCCTGAGGCTGGATCAGACCAAGGGTCCACCTAGCCCAGGGTTCAATTCACACAGTGGACAACTAGTGGCCCCCAGGAAACCCACAAGCATCACATGAATGCAACAGCACCCTCTTGCCCATGTTCCCCGGCAACTGGTGTACATAGGAATGCTGCCTCTGATACTGGAGGTAGCATCTAGCATCAGGACTAGTAGTAGTCCTTGATAGCCTTCTCTTCCAGGGACCTTCTCTTCCAGTTGGAGCTCAGAGCTTGTAATATCTCCTTCCAATCGTCCTTCACGAGCCTAGAGGGCCACTATAGATAATGGACCCACCAGAGGGTACACCATTGCTGGGAACGACCTAGACATGCTGGTTGGGGTGTGTAATGCAACAGTTCTTTAGAAGTCACATCACATACATCCCTCCAGATTTTTGAACTCACATGATTCTATTGCTCCTCCAAAACAATGATCAGTTACATTCTCTCTCCCATCTTTGTTGAACTGCCTCAATCCCATTATCGTGTGTATCCATTCATATTTTATATACTCCGAGCAGTAACCCTTTCCATCTGTTCAGACTCCACAATTTCTCCAAAGGAGCGTAAGGCCCTCTCACCCTCTCGGTTCCTTTCACTGCTTCCTGAATAAGTTCTAATTTGCAAGTATTGTGGGGGAGGGAGGAGGAAGTCTCAGGTCCACATTTCTATCAGACTTATGGTAGGGAAAAAAAGTTCCTCAGAGATATAATCTTTACATTTTCCCAACCCAACCCTAAACCACACAGAGTAATCCCCCGTGTGCCTTGCTAACCAAAATCCAAAACTATTAAGCACTGGAGTAAGTGAAGAAAGGGGGGGTGAATGTATTTGGAAATAAAAACAGAAATTTAGATGGGGGGGACCTGGAAGTTCAGAGGTCCTTGCTGGGCCATTCTGAGGCTTTTAGAAAAACCCTTTTCATTTAATTGACAAACTTCTGTACCCCTCCTGCATACCTCGAGAAATTCCAAGTAGAGGTCTATTTTGTGGCCATTTGGGTGGCACACCTTGACTTCCAAACTGATAGGCACCCAACCACCCAAGTTCACAGAGGAGGGTGCGATTGGCTGGTAGGTTGCTGCTGGCTGCCTGCTGCCTTGGACAAGAGCAGCAGTTCCTCCCGCCATACCCTGAGAAGTCATTAGCAGCCACTCCGCCATTTTCCAAGTCCATAGATTTGCTTCTCTCTTGGGACAGGAGCACTCTGTGGCCTGTTTCAGATGACACGCTAATCAATGGGGGGGACAATCGTCCATTGTGTTGCTCAGCAGCAGCATTTGGACAACATTTTAGGCAATGGAGGCAGCATTCGGACAACACAATAATCAACACAACTGATGATTGTTCCCCCTCCTCGCCTTGTTGATTAGTGTGTCGTCTGAAACAGGCCTCTGACTTTGTGCCTCCGCAAAGACCCAGCAAAATCTAACTTGCCTAGACGTCTTTGAGGTGGTCTGCCTGTGTGTCAGCTCTAACACCACTGTGTGAAACCAATATGTCTGCATTTCCAAACCTGCAAGGTCATCTGCAAGACACCCGTTGTCTCTATCCCTCAGAGGCAATGCTGCCCATTACTCATGTGTGTGTTTTTAACATCCCTTAACCTGCCCATGTGAGTACTAGTGGGAACTCACATGATGGAATGCTCCTGTATCCAACAAAATTCACTTCATTCAGAAAACTAGCACCAGGGAGAAGTTTTCTCCTTGACATCCTAGTTTTCTGTATTGGTTTTGTTTTGTTTTGTATGGAGAAGCATTCAGTCATGTAGTCTGAATACCTAGTTGAGTTTTAAGAGTTTCATTGTTATTTTAATAATGTATTAGTTTATATGTTTTTAATCAGTTTTATGTATTTTATACTATTTTGTATTGAATGTTGTTCCCCGTCTCAATCCAGAGGGAGAGGCGGGTAAGAAATACATTTCTTCTTCTTCTTCTTCTTCTTCTCACCTTCACCTTCACCTTCACCATTACTACAGTGGAGACAGCCAGGGCTTGTCAGCCTCAGCGAGAAGCACCCGGCCTCTGTGAAGGTGGGCAGCCTCTCCCCTGCTCAGCCCCCTTTCCAGCAGGCATGGCTTCCACAGAGGAACATGGTTCCCTCTCAGGCAAAAAGCTGCTGAGCCAGGAGTGACCCAGATTCCTCTCTCTGGTGTGAGCCGGCAAGAGTGCTGTGCATACATTTCTCATGCTGCAGGAGCCGTGGGCTCAGCAGGGACCAGCGAGGCAGGCAAACAAGCAAGGTGGGTGGATTCTGATCTCCTGGCAGGGGAGTAAGGTGGGCTGGGTCCCACCTCTTGCGATTCTGCTCCCTTGACGAAACAGGCCCTTTCTTCCCAAAGGGGAGCTGCCGCCTGTGCCTTCCTAGCTTAAAACTGGCTTAGCTGTGCTTGGATAGCACCAGGGCTGGTTCTGATTTCTCATCTGTAAGGGAAGTGCACTTTGCACATGCTCACAAACAGCAGTGGATTTATGTTTAGCCGTGCTCCAGACTGGTCTCAAATATTCAAAATACATTTTGGGAGCCAAGTCACACCTCAGATCTCTCCTCTTGGTTTGCAAGATTCAGAGAAGCTGGGAAGACAGGCCTTGGAGGTGCAGGGAACCCCACACATCGTGTAGATTTTTGGTGGTAGTGGTGGTGCTGATTTCCCTGGCAACTCCTGTCTGCATTTGGCAAATCAATGTTTGTTTGCTGGTTTTATTGTTCTTAACACGTTTTCTCTTTTCAATGATGTGAGCTGCCTTGGGCATTTCCAGCTGAAATGGAAAGGCAACTTACAAGTCTTAGGGTTTTATTGCACTCTCGTTGCTGGGCAGTCACGGATTTTCGCGGGTCCTTCTCATGACGTTGTCTGCCTCCTGCCCCTGCTAGCCTACTTCACGCCACAAAAAAACCACCCCAGAAAGTCCAGCAATTTTTAAAGACAGAAGTTGCCGCTCTCTCCTGCTATGTGCAGGAGAAGCAGCAGGATCAAAACAGCCCACTGAATGGGCCACAAACACATTGTTTACTTCCTCTTTCAAAAGGGGAAGTATTGAGAGACAAACGTGTGGGCAAAGAAGCGATGGTAAGCAAACACAATTTTCCCGTGTGATGCTGCTCTTAGTAAAGAAAAATGAAGAGGTAGAAGTTGTTCTAAGTAGCCGAAAGAGACTCTCTCAAAGCCATGGATGGACCAGACGGCACGTGGCAAAAGGGCAGCTGGAAAGGCACCTGAGGAAAAGGTGGCTCCCCTCCACCCACCAGGAGCCTCAGAGGTTGGCTCCGTCTCTGGGCTGAAATATTTCTCTACCCAAACTGAATGCAGCCAACGGCCACGAGGGACAGGAGGGCGGTTATATCAACGCCCAAGGCAGTCCGCAGGGCAGGGTGCGTGTGTCTAAATGCTAGGTTGATACGCTCTGACATTATTTGCCTGAGCTAGAAAGAGCCTGTTTCTTCCACAGGGCAAGTGCCCAGAGAACATACGTCCGGATCTTGGTTCTATAAGCCCAGAGTCTTCAGAACCGCTGGAGGAAATCAAAGGTGCAACAGAAGCCCTTCTACAACACCATCCATCCCACTTGTGTCGTCCCTGTGCCTTTCAGTCTGGAAGGAAAATGGGTTGCCCCAAAAAAGGTTGCTGTTTGTGTACACTGCCTGGGGGCAGGTGCACCCCTGAGCAAGGAGCCATGCCGCAGCACCTTCAGTGGTATGTTACACACGCACACACACACACACGGGCAAAAAACTATTCCGAAATAGCCCAACAACCACCTCTGTTATTCAGTGACTTCCAGAGCCTACAGAATGCAAGGGGTGGGGGGGAAGTGGAGATTTGGGCTGGGGGCGTTGGGGGAGGGTGTCCATCTAATCTAGGTCAGGATGGCCAACTATACTGACTGGTTGGTCTTCAAATAGGTCAGGCGCTTTCTCATCCCTCCCTGAGAAGCTGCAGACTGAAACAGGTACCTTCTGCATGCCATGTAGGGAGGGGCTCCTCCGCCACTGAGCCAGGGCCCATCTGAAGCACACATGATGAATGTCCCACACTACAGGGGCCATCTTTTTCTTCTCCCACTTTCCAGAAAACTCCTGCTATAATATAGAAATGAATCATTCAGGCTCTGGGTGGCAGCAGCTAGCCAGGAACCTGAGTTCTTTAGCACTGTACAACATGGCGGCGGAAGGTTGCAGGAGGGCAGGAAAGGTGGCAGCCCTTTTCTTTTCCCCCTCCTGAAACTTCCCCCACTTTGTGGGCGTGGCCCCTTCTGTGAGGGTCTGCAACATTTTGTTGTGGGTTCCCACAAGTTTTCTGTTAGCAAGTCTCACACTTCTTCAAAGCTGTCCTGCTGCTTTCCCCTCTTCAACAGCTTTCCTCACGCAAGCCAAAGTACCACATCACCAAGAAGGGAGGAGAAAGCACTGGATGATTAGAAGGTGGATCTCCCAGTGTTATGGACTTCAATCCCCAGAAGCCCCTGCCACAAGGCCAATGGTCAGGAATGCTGGGAGTTGAAGTCCAAGACATCTAGAGATCTACTTTCTGCCCACTCCTGATTTAAGGAACCTGTCACCTGGGAAAGGAACCACTCCACAAAGGCCCCCAACATAGGAATGTACAGGGCAGTAGCAGCGCTTTCCCGTTTGAGAGGCTGTGGTGTGTTTGTGACATTGCCAGTCATGGCTTCAGTTCCCGCTCTCCCTCTCAGACCCATTTGCATGCTTAGCAACCAATCCTCCTCACGCTAAAGAAAGGAGCCAAAGCTGTTGTGTTAACTGGTTTGGATAGAAACCAAGGCTCACGAATGACCATGGGGCACATGGAAGAGAGCAGAGCTACGATTTGGCAAAACAACTAAATGGCAGAGATGGGATAGAAAGAAAGGGGGACAAAGCCAGCTGGGAAGGAAAGTTCACGCTGGCACGCTCCCCACCCGCTCCACTTCCCCCCATTGAATGTGCATTTTGTTAGTTGCTAGCAATTTCCCTTCCTTATTTCCAATCAGCACAAGTTTGATGCTGGAAAAACCTTATCAGTGGGCACTAGACAGGACAGGCTGCAGGCTTGCAAAAACTAATTTATTTCAAAATCCACCATTGGACACTACCTTTATTAGAACCAACTCTCACAAAATAGTGTGCAAACATCCAAGCTCCTCAGACCTCTTCATTAGGCTGGTTGGCATAAAAAGCAAAGGGTGGGCAAATTAGGCCAGATGTAGCCAGGAGGTCTCAAGATGAGAAATTGCAGATGGAATGAATCCGTCTCTGCTAAGTGCTGTAGGTACCTAAGATCCGAGGATCCCCGTTTCGGAAAACATGGCTCATCCTCATCTCTGAAAACATAAACCCCAGCTGTTCTCCAAATCTGTCTCTAGCCTTAGCAAAACACCCAAGATCCTGGTCAATCAGAAAGCAGAAAGAGAGACAAACAAGAGTCTTTATATTAACAAAACCAGATATTCCTTTTAAGAAATAAGAAGAGCCCTGATGCTGGATCAGACCAAGGTTCCATCCTGTCCAGCACTCTGTTCACACAGTGGCCAACCAGCTGTCGACCAAGGACCCACAAGCAGGACATGGGTGCAACGGTACCTTCCTACCTATGTTCCCCAGCAACTGGTGTATGTAGGCTTACTGTCTCTAATACTGGAGGTAGCTTATTAGAGGCTACCTCTGGATGATTTACTAGGTTAAAAAATCAATGGAAGTCAAATTGGGTACTATTACCTAGTGGTTGTGGGGGAACAGACACCTCAAATGGAAGTCAATTGACTATTTCAGCTTCCCCAACCTGGGACATCTAGGCCACGCTGATTGGCAATGATGTGGTGTGTCCCACACATCTGGAAGGCACCAGGATTCATTCATCCCACCCAGATTACTTCATTGCTCCTTGAGACCGAGTATAAATTGCACACCTCATGCTTACAACGCCGGGTCTAATTTTCATATTGCTTCTTTCCCTCATTCCCTGCTTTTTGTACCATCCCACCTGAGGAAATGTTCTGGACAGCTGTGGATTTGTTCTTATGGACCCACCTTCATTTGTTTACTATTCATTCCTGTTATCCTGTGAAAAGCGACTGCTCTGTCCCATGTTTTATGGCTATTTCGCGGTGTTCTCTCTGCCCTTTTGATCTGGAGTCTTTTTTTGTTGTGTTTTAAAAGCTGCAAACCACTGATACATTTTGTGAATGTAGTATATAAATAGTTTGAAATAAACTTAAACAAAACAGGTTAAAGCTGTGCCCTGCCTTTTGGAGTCCCATTGCAGAATTGATACAGCAGGGATCTTGGAAACGCCCCTCCCCCTTGCCCTGCCCCACCCAGTACTATTCAGCACAAGGACGGGCATGGAAAGGACCATTTCCTTATAAAAAAATATTTTATCATCATTATCATCATCATCATCCACGTTACAGAAGCAATCTGTTCTGTACAACCCCCCACCACCACCACCACATACCACAAAACAGCAACGTAACTTTGAGATCTCCAAAACAGGTCAACCAAGAATTGAAATCCCATTGTTTGGGAGGGGTGACAGCAGTTCCGCAGAGTCCACAATGACGGAAGAGTTTCTCCACAAGGCAAGAGGAGTCACAATGTCTGCTACCTTTTGGAAAAATGGGAACAGCCCAATCGGGGTTAGGAAGACAGCGGGGGAAATTGAAGGGGCGCAGCAGGGCGTAGGCAGCATCAACGGAGCACAGCGGAGGTTGCTTTTCAGGCATTCTGCTTGCAGGAGGCACCGCCGCTCCCCTCTGTAGAGTTCATGGCAGCAAGCTAGGCCCGTCCTTAGGCAGGGGGCGGGAAGCAGCAGGGGGCGCTCACACTGCACCCGTTGCATCTGGCCCAGAGCAGCAGCAGCAGCAGCAGAGGTGCCAAAGTCCCAGCAGCCTTTCAGAAGGATCAAAACGTTCAGCATTGGAACCTGAAACCAGGCCAAGAGCTGCGATTTATTTTACAGCCACTTCAGAAAATCCCAGGTAGGCCTGCTTCGTTCCAGGCCAGATCCCTTCCTGCCCCACACTGGAGGCAAGCAAAGACGGAAGGAGGCTTAATTCAACGACCTGGCCAGCCCAGGAGGGAGAGGCTTCCTGCCTGCCTCCGGCAGCCGGCTCGTTTGCATCCACCAGGCAGTTTCCAGCATTTCCTTCCCTTGCAGGGGACCAGCTGCGGAGAACACAATCTTTTCCTGATCCTTGAAGGGGAAGGAGTTTGAGGAGCCACAGTTGAGAGAGATGTGGCCACTGCCAGAATGAGCAGGCTGAACCTGGCAGAGAGATCAACACGTCTCCTCTTTCAGGGGTGCCGCCTGACAGGTCTTTGAAAATGCACCGGAAGAGGCTCCACACTGCAGGACAACGGAAATGCTGGTGCTCTGCTTCCACAGCAACAGGCTGGGACTGGCTGCCTTGCAAAATGTTCCTGGGCCTGGCAAAGGAAGCTGCAAACCTGCCCTGGGAGAGCTGCCAGTGTCATGCAGAATGTGGCCTGCTCCCCTGAAGGACTGTGCCATTTGAGGAGCGGGGGCATCCTGCTTGCATCCAGAGTATTGCTCAGGTGGACAAAGATGCTCCACAACCCCTCTCCTCACCCCAAGATCTGTCACATTCAGCATCACCTTCCAGGCCAACAGAAAACAGGAAACCAGGCCAGAACAGGGGAGAAAATTAGGAGCGGGGTGAGAATGCAAAGCAGGGGGGGCCCTGCCTCCATGATGCTTGCACTGAGCCCCCCTCCCTCAAGACAAAGCCACCCCCTCACCTTGGGGTAGCAGCCACTAGCAGGCCCAAGAATATTTCCCCAGGAGGAAAAGTCACTTGCAGTGGAGAAGCAAAAGCCCACAATCCATAGGGCCCTTGGGCGTATGAGATGCTTCCCCCACACACACAACTGCTGTTTCCCAAGGCACAGCCTATGCAATGGTAGGGTGACCATACGGAAAGGAGGACCGGGCTCCTGTATCTTTAACAGCTGTAGAAAAAAGAGAATTTTAGCAGGTGCCCTTTGTATGCATGCAGCACCTGGTGAAATCCTCTCTTCATCACAACAGTCAAAGCTGCAGGAGCCTTGCCCTCTTTTGTATCTGGTCACTCTAGTATAGGTCCTGCAGCTTTAACGGTTGTGATGAAGAGGGGATTTCACCAGGTGCTGCGTGCATACAAAGGACACCTGCTGAAATTCCCTTTTCTGTACCACTGTTAAAGATACAGAAGCCCGGTCCTCCTTTCCATATGATCACCCTATCAGTGGACTTCTTCTGCCACTGTTTGTCCTCTCTCTTGCAAGGAAAGGTAAAAGGGTTTGTGCTTTCCCTCTTTCCTTTAGCTTGTGAAAAGACAAAAGAAATGCCAAAGCCTTTGCAAACAACCTCTTTGAATAGCTGCAAAAATCATAGAGATTTTGTGGATGTTCAAAGGGAATTCTCTGAAAAATACAAGCATTTTTGCAGCAAACAGAGGATTTTTGTCCACTCCAAGGAAAACACAGTTCACCACTAATAATGATGTTCAAAGTTTTCTCTGACTTTGGAATTTGCTTCTTCCTGTGAGGAGGATATAGGCTTAATGCCCACAATTGGCACCACCAAGCTGGCTCTCTGCCTGCCCTCACCAGCACCAAAAGCAAGGAGAGCCTCTCGCCCCCAACACACACACACACACACACACACACACACACACACACAGAGAGAGAGAGAGAGAGAGAGAGAGAGAGAGAGAGAGAGGTAAAAGGGAGCCATGGAGGGAGCAGCAGTACAACAGGACTTTGGGGAGCGGAAGCATAGCGGAAGCTTTGGCCCACCTCCCAGGTCTGCCTTCTCAAACTGGCATCCTGACAAAGTAGTTGCTGACTAGCAATTGAGGCCTCTGGCTCTACCCTGCTCATTAAGTGGGTTCATCTAAGGCTCTTTCCCACTCACCTCTGCCAAATTTACCACCAGCTTCCCCAGAGGCTTCTATCCCACTATCCTGGCTAAAGCTGAGCAAAAAGGTTTCTTGAGGGCAAACAGGAGCTTGAAGGTGGGTGACAGGTGGGGATAAACTCCCTTGCAAATTTGAGGGCTTTTTTTGGTGAAAATCTAGAAATGTTTGGGGAGGGGGACTTGCCAGGAAAGGCGGTACAGCAGGAATGCCTTTTATCTTCCTTTTAAACACAGTTCAGTCATTCCACCCCCCATCCCATGAACCCCTTGGAATGATGCCAAAGCTCCCCCTACTCCAAATGACAGAGTTTCCTTCCCAGGGGGCTTCATGGTGAAAACCGGTGGCCAGCAGGCCTCCGATAGCAGCTCCACCGCTGCTTAGGGCAGCCATGAAAGAACTGTTTGAAAGGAAGGAGGGCGGCAGCCACGGCTTTTCCCAGCAAGCCCCCTCCCGATCCTGGGATTTCTCACACCCTTCCCAAAAGAGTGAGTAAACTGATTCCACAACCCCCCCCCCTCCAAATGGGATGGCAAAGAGTGTGTGTGGGGGGGAGATTTTGGCTCGGTGCCCTATCGCGACTTGGCTTGTGGAGCATTTTGAAGCAAGGCTAGGCCTGCTGGAGAGGACTTGCCACACAGCCTGGAAGCCGAGCGCTGCCTTCCCAGCTCTGCAGTGCCAGAAAACAAACTCCATCCCCGAACCTTCTGGCTTGGTAATGGAGGGGGGGGGCCCTATGAGCCTCACATGCTCCGTTTCTCCCACAGTTAAAAAACAACAGAAGAACAGCCCAGGCAGGTCCCTGGCGGCAGCAGGGCTCTGGCACCTAGAGGGTTTTGGGCCGGGCGTTGAGGTGGATGATTTCCTTGAAGTCCCGTACAAACTCGCGCAACCGGTCCATGTGGGGGTTGACGTTTTCCTCCATCCACTCCTCCACCGTGTCAGGGAAGTAGATGCCCTCCATGTGCGAGCGGAGGGTCTGGATGACGCCCTCCCAGTCCTCGTGCACCCTGGCGGGAAAAGGAGGAGCCCCAGTCAGGAACAAGGCCAACCTCTCAGGGGATACTACTCTCTCACAAGGAGTTGTAATTACCAGCTAGCTACATTTGGGTAAAAGTAACTGGAGCCGCTTTTGTTGTTTCAACCTACCTTTTGTAACTACTTCCTCCCCCTCCCCCCACCCCCTAGGGCTGAAATTTAAAACATGTGACCAGTTGTTGTTGTTATTGGATAAGGTCCCATGAAACCGTTTACTTGAGTTTAGGGGATTTTGATGTTATTCAAATAACCTGCACAAATTGCTCTGTAGGAGTTGCACTATTCATTAAAAAAAAGGATCTTTTCTCTGTTTTCCCTTTGGAAAGGCTGCAATCCCGAGCGCACATACATGACAGGAAGTCCTATTGAACCCACTTGGACTTACTTCTGAGCAAATGTCTTTTTTACGTCTTTCAGTACAGATTCAAGCTTTTCTGAATGGATGTATTAGTTCCCGTTACGTATTGACTTTGCCCCCCCCCCCCCTCTCCTTATGACAGGCCTCTATGTCTTGCATACATTTTATTTCAAACTATTGGAACTTGACATTGCATGAGGGTAGATCTTGAATAGATGGTTTGGAAGAGACACTCTGGGGTTCACCAGGCGAGTGTTTTATCGCATACTTGCTTCTGCCCACTCACGATTCTTTGCACGTCTGTAGACTACAACGTGGCGCACCTCCTGCACCTCCTGGCTTTTTTTGCATCACAAAATGGACCCCTTTCAGTCCGACTTCTTTTTTAAAACGGAATGTGCCACCATCTCCTGCTCTGTGCAGGAAAAGCAGCGCGATAAAAACAGCCCCTGAATGGGCCACATGGTCTTTGTTTACTTCCTCTTTCTTCTCTGGGAAGAAAGGGAAAGAAGCAGCATGATGTTTGTTCCAGCAAAGAACAGCAGCCACAACAAAGCCTGATGGAGGCTTCTGTTTCTAAGGGTGCTTCCAGACAGAGCTCCTAGCACTGACACTCAGAGGCCTTCTCCAGCTCTCCAGTCTTTTCCTTCTTAATGTATTTTTTTTCTGGTAAGGAAAAAGACAGAAGAAGTGGTGGGAAAACACAGGAGGGCTGCAACTGCGAGGCACCGACCTCTGGACCCCTCCATAAAATTCCATGATGGCCCCACGAAAGCCTTGCCTGGAGGCAGCCGGAGCCTCTTGGATTGGGACTGAGCCCCCCCACCCCCCGCCCCTCACAAGGGCCTCACTCACTTGAGAACTTTGCTGCCGAAGCTCTCCATGTTGCGTGGGTTGCCAAACTGGTGCTTCCGGTGGTAGGGGCTGAACCAGCCCTTGATGGAGCTGCCATGGGAGGAGGGGACAAAACAACCCAACTGAGTAGCCAGGAGGACAGGCCCAACGCCCAAGCCAGGAAAGGAGACCCGCATCCTCTGCCCAAAATGCCTACCTTAAAAAGACAGGTAGGGACAGACAAGCCTGTTATCCTGTGTTTCTGTTGGGCCCCAGAGGTGATGGTTGGGGCCCGGTAGTGGTAGGAGGCCCAGGTTCAAATCCCTACCCAGCTACTGAAGCTCACTGGGTGGCTTTGGGCTAGTCACCACCTCTCAGCCCAACCTACCTCACAGGGTTGTTGTGAGGATAAAATAGTGGCAGCAGGGGTGGGAGTGGGGACAAGAACCATTCGGGCCCTCTTGAACTCCTTGCAGGAAACGTAGTAAGTAAGGGCCTGTTCAGACAACGCTTCAGGCTCTGTGCTTAGCGAAACTGCAGTTCTCTGGGGTTAGCATTAACCCCAAGGTGTGCTGTTGCACACAACACTTTAAGCCACGGTTGGAGCCTCTAACCCTGCTGCAGGCGGTCCGACTGGGGTTAGTGAGCGAGGAGGGTTTAGCAAAATGCATTGCACAAGACACCTTAAATCCTGCTGCTTAACCAAGAGCCTTAACCAGCAGGGTTTATGGTGTCTTCTGAACAGGCCCGGTATAAAACAAATCAATAGCCTGGCTATAGGTTGATCTTAAAAAGGCAGTTTGTGGTGGTAGACCATGCTCCACTCCCATCATCTCTGACACTGGAAAGCCCCCAAACGTTTATGCCACAGCTATGCCTCCTGCCCCCCCTCCCAACCCAACCCAACCCAACCTGCCCCTCTTCCTTTTGACTGCCTGAAATGTCTTGTTTCTGTCAAGGAGCAGAAATGGAGGAAACTTGGATTCACACTGGCGGCTGGAGTAGGGGGCCGATTTAAGCGAGAGGTTCCGTCATGCTCCAGAATGCTACGGAGCAGAGGTACTTCTCCCCTCCCAGCTCCTACCTCTCCTCTTCCAGGATTTTGATGACAGAGTCTCTCAGCTGGCCGTTGACTTGCTCAACCATACGGTAGATCTCCGTGCCCGGAAAGGCACCGTTTCCATCGCTGGCGAAGACACAAAACGGGGCAAAGGGTGAGACGTTGGGACAGCGCATCTGTCACTAGAGGGGAGATGGCTGCAACCCCCCACCACCACCACATAAAAAACAGCTCTTGCTCAAGAAATAACACTTTTGCAGGTGTGGAAAAATCCTTCATAGGTGCTCTGAAGCCCGCCTTCTTTCAGAAAACTTTGCTTTCTTTTGACTGGATGGCTTTTGCTTCCTCTTCCTTTTTACCCCTGGATTGCCTTATTTTTTACTAGACTCCTGTTTTAAATTGCTGCCGTTTTTACTGTACTGTTCATTACCTTAAGTATTTGCTCTTATAATAGTATTTATACAATTCTAGTTGCTTTGTGACTTTTTTTTACTTTGAAAAGTGGGGTATGAATACCTGAATGAAAACCAGACACGGTCCCACTTGCATTCCTATCATCTGTGGGAGTTTTATTGATGTGGTTTGTTTTTATAACATTTTAGAGTATTTTACTATATATTTATTTATTGCCTATTTGTATGCTTTTGTCTGTTATTTTATCCAGTACACTGCTTTTCGAGAGTTGTACCCTCAAAGACAGCCTAAAAACAATGTTAAATAATGCAACTAAAATTTTAAAAATGCAGCACAATGGGGACCCCCCCCCCCCGAGGCTGGGAAGAGCGATGAGCCCCCCCCCCAACACAGAGAGGAGGCGCACAGACCACGTGCTCTTCTCCAGCTGCATGTTCTGGAATCCAAGCATGGCCAGCACCTTCTTCTTTGTGGCTTCTGTGAATCCGCCTGTGGGAAGAGAGAGGAGGGCACCCGCATCAGCAACCGTCCAGCCCAGCCGAGTCTCCACTGCAGCATGGAGTGCCACGGAGTGCCAATCCAAACCCTTCTTTGGGCAGATGATGATAGAAGTCTCTGCTCCACAGCGGCCGGCAGGCAGAAGGTTGGCCAAATGCTGCCACCGCTGGTCCACTAGCCCAGCTCTGTTGCCATCGCTTGCGAAGGCACAAGGCCAAGGGAGGTGGGAGCGGCTGAGCCACACACGGGAAGAGGCTTCAACCTTCCCCCTCAAAGCTGCTATTTGCTCTCGTTGCCATTAATCCTCAAGACAAACAATTTTTTTGCAAACGTGGAAGGTAGAAAACCCAGCATGAGCCTCTTTGGCACAAGCTGGAAGTTCTCCTACATGCAGCAGGTTGAGGTGCGGAAGGTGCGGAGGAAATGACTGGCGGGCAGGATCCAACTCCTGGCGGACCCTTCCCACCCGTCGCACCCAGAGCCTGCTGGTCGCTGAGATTCTGTCGATGAATGACCAGCTGGGTGGACTCCGGTCTGATCCAGCAAGGCACCTCCTTGCGTCCCTAAGCGTGAAGGGTGAATTAGGATTGTTTAGAGCAGGGGCAGCTTCACGCCAGCCACAGAGGAGACGGGAAAATACGTTTTCAGAAGGAAAAGACGGTGCCAGCTGTCAAGTGACCCCCAAGCTTGCTAGCGGTGAGGAGATGGCCTTTCCCCGAGCCCTCCGCTTAGCCGATAGCCAAGGATGCTTCCTGAACGGGCACCTGTGCGAAGTCTGAGACTGGGGTTCTGCCAAGAGGGGATGGGCAGCAGAGCACAGGAGACAGAGGCAGCTGCAGGAAGGCCCCAAAGGGACACGGGGCACCCTGGGGAGCGCTGCGTGTCCAGCTGGCACCTCCGTGTTTCAGTGCTTCTAAACGAACAGAGTACAAGAGCCCAAGTGACCTTTCCTCCAAAAGGAAGCCACACAAGGCCTTGTCCGGAGGGGCCCCCGGGGGCTCTCCAACACTCGCAAAGTGGAGCTGCTCCTTTTGCAAGAGGGCTCCTGACTTTGCAGCAGCAGCAGCAGGGCCCTGGGGAAACAGCTGACAGCAGAAGACCAGGCTGGGCCCAAGGCTGGGCCAGACCAGCACCCTGCTTCCAATGTCTCTGGAAGCCCAAACGGGGCACAAAGGCAAGAAGATCCCTGCCCTGCTATTTCCCAGGATTGTGCCCGAAATCCTGCAACCACCACGCACACGCCTCTCTTCTCACCTCTGGTAGGTTTGGTGGGTCTTGCTGTGTTTCCACCAGAGAGGATGGTTGGACGGAAGCACGGATCAGGCCCGCCGTCTAAGAAGCAATGCCTCCCTTGCAGATTCTAACACCTGGCTTTAATTCCTTTCCAACCTCAGACTTACGCCCCCCCCTCCCTCCCTCCCTCCCTCCCTCCCTCGTAGGCATCTGCACACATCCCCAGCCAGGTCCCCTCACCATTCACCAACGTCTGCAGACACACAGCCAGGGACGGGATCCCGACGGGCAGCAGCTCACACAGGGCGGAATAGTGATCGTACCTGGAGGGAAGGAGAAGCTCGTCACGACCTGGGGGAGGGATCCCCAATCATTCTCCCCCAGCCTCCTGGCACCACGTCTCCTTGGGAGCCCACCAAAAGCCCTCCAGACAACGACCTGCCTTTCTTCTCCTTGGCCACTGGTGCCCCAGAGGAGGCAGAGTGCTCCGTCTGTCCCTGGGAAGCAGCCATTCAGGCAAGTCAAGTGGTGATGAATACTCCCGGGCCCTGCAACCGCCTCTGCCTGCCAGCCGCAAGGACCAGAGCAAGCTGTAGCTCCCGGCTTGGATTCCACCACCCGAAGGACACCTTTGCTCAGCAAGACGTGAGCCACCTGGGCATGGCCCCAGAACCCACACGGGGGGGGGGGGGTACACAAAGCTCCCGAATCACTGCTTTCATCTCTCTGACAGCCAGTCCCGTGCCTGCCTTAGAACCGTTTTGCGCTCCAAGCCGTTCCCATTCCTCAGGAGCCCTCTGTAAAAAACGTGTCTTTGAGAAGCCTCCTGAGTCCAATCAGAGCTGGAGCAGAGCCATAGAATCTGCTTCATTACATGTGCAGGAATTAAGAACATGCCTCTGAGCATTAGCAGAGCACCCTCCCTTCCCCACAAAATAACCTCAAACATCCCCTTGCCCACTGGGGATCAGACGACAGGCTTCCAGGTCTGTGGGTGGGACGTGACTTTCAGACAAAGGACGGATCTTCCCTTTCGGCGATACAGAACTTGGGTTTCTGGAGTTCCAGTCCTCCACCAGCGCCCCCCCTCCCCCGCCCGACTCACCTTTGCCACCCGGTGAGCACAATGCCCTGGAAGCGGATGGAGGGCGTCTTGGGCATGGACTGAATGACCTTCAGCCACCTGAGGTGGTTCTGAAGGTGGTCGTTCAAGGGGGTCCAGGCCTGGGCAGGGCCGGTGGTGCCTTTGAAGGCGCTCGCAAACCAGATGGTTTTGAAGCCGCACTCGGCATATTTGGTCACATATTTCCCTGGAGGAAGGAAAGACGGGAGAATACAGAGATGAGGATGTAGCATCCCCTGGCTACCAAGTCATTATTTACGTTATTATGCATTTATTGCCATTATTTATATCCCTACCAAGGTGGCTGACAAGTAAAACAACAGTCCATTCCAAAAATAAATAAATTATAAAACAGTATTAAAAATAATAATGCATCAGGATCCATCTGTAGTGGAAACATGGTACTTCATATTACGAGAAGTCAGTGGTGCATCAGTTCTCTTGTTCATGTCTAGAGTGCTCTTTGGGCCTGTTTATGGGTGCTGCTTTATTAATTCCCAGAGAATCATTTGTTGACATCACGTAGATAAATGTCTGGCAGGAGCTCAAGGTTAGCAACTGCTTGATTAGCGTGGCTGAGAATGCTGCTGAGCCGCCAGCCTGCACATGGCCAGGGCTGGCATTTCTCCCCGGCAGGATGGATGAAGTAACGGGGCCCTGTCCAGAATGGGAGGGATTGAGGAGATAGTATATGATTTCCAGGACCTTCCCAAGGCAGAACCTCACCATAAGCCAATCCAGAACAGGCGCTGTGGACCAGAGGCTGTTATAAAGTCACGCTTGTCACTGCTCTTATCTGATCTACTGATCCTAAGATAAGAGTATGGAGTTCTCGGCATCTGAAGGAATGTATGCTTTATGCTTTGAATGCATTGTCTTAATTTTCCTTGCTTTTTTAGCCTATTTTAGCTAAACAAACGTCTTTACTTCGCCCACTGGTGCATTCACTGCCTCTGAAACATGCCAAAGAACCACTGCCTACTGACAAAACAGTTGGCAAAATGTCGCCCCACGGGGTAGTTTATTTATTTATTTAAAACATTTCTCAGCCGCCTTTTAGGGTAGAAGCCCTCCCAAGGCGGCTTACAGCATACATTTTATTTTAAAATATTAAAAGCGATAAAAACATAAAACACAATAAAATAGCAATAAAAACAGTAAAAGCCAACAGTAAAACCAGCACCTTCAACACTGGCAGAAGTAGCAACAACAGTATCATGAGGAGGCCGAGGTAAAATCATACGTTTTCAAGGCCTTTTAAAAAGCCTGCAATGACGGAGCATAGCGAACCTTTGATGGGAGCTTGTTCCAAAGGCATGGGGGCACTGCAAAGAAGGCCCTAGTTCATGACAGACAGCCCTTCGGCGGGGGGAGACAGCCCTGCTGCACCAGAGGGGCTGAGGTGAACTAACTACTTGTTGAGTTTCTGTTAAATATTTCACGCTTGATTTATAATTAACATGTGATATAGAACGTTTATTTACCCCCATTCTTTGGATATTGTTTAATGTTTTAGTAGTTGTCTGCTGATTACCATTATTCTATTTGGACTATCTCAACTGCTGCTTGCCGTGTTGTATTACTACTGCCATGCTACAGAAGGCATCACGAGCTGCATCATCTGACAGGGCATGCAAAGCACAGCATCTGTTTTCATGTTTGAAGAAAGAGGGTTTCTAGCACTTACCTGGGAATAAGCCACATGGAATTGCGGGATTTACCTTTAAGTAACCAGGAACTGCAGCTGCCTTGCTGCTTTAGGCTAATTCAGCTGAGAGGAGAGCTCCTAGCACTCACGTGCCTGTCAGGTGTGAAGAGGGGTCTATTTACTGGATAAAGGCTTTGTGGATTGCAGGCGGACCTCTTTATTGAGTGTCATCAGACGAGTGTTATTGGCCACTCACAGTCTTTCATGGGTTCTTTTGATGACACCGTCTGCTTCCCATGCATCTCTTGCTCCTTCTGGTCTTTTTTCCGTGACAAAAAAAGACCCGGAAAATCCGACTTTTTTGGGTTGAAGCCAAATATGCTGCCAAAGCAGCACGATTAAAAAAACCCACTGAATGAGCCACAGGGTCATTGTTTACTTCCTCTTCAGACAAAAGCATCGGTGGGGGAAAGCAACAGAGGGAAACATGATTCCCCCACCCCTGTCTCACATCTCAACAGGAGGGCTTCGAATCACGACACCCCTGATCTCAGCAGGCAAGGAGGGAGGTTCAAATCTCCCCACTCCTGCATGTGGTGGGGAAAGAGTGCATGCGCATGTTTGCGAGCATGGGGATATACAGAGGTGCATGTAGCTTCCAACCCACCACTGGCGCTGTATAGGGTCAAAAAGGTTGCGCCTACCCTTGCGGAACAGGTCACCTGGTTCTGAAATGACACAGAGTTTGATTAAATGTTTTACTTTTCTGGGCCTTTTTTAACTCTCAGTTTTGTCTGCTTGTCTTTTGTCTGCTATTTTCCAATTCCACTGTTGCTTTACTCTGCACATCATTGTTTTATTCGTAAGCCATTCTGGAAATATTTTGAATGTAAGGGGGCACATACACTCTGAAACGAAACGAAACAAAATTAAAACAAACCTATTTGTTGTGTATCAAAGTCCGGGGCATAAAACCACAGCATGGGAGAAGCGTGTTTGGCAATGCCGGAGTCTGAAATAAATAAATTCTGAAGTGAGAAGATCGGGATGAGGCATTGCTCCCCAGATTAAACTACTTCTACAACAAGACATTAAGGACTAGAGCCCTAGATTTGACTGGCTATTTCAAATTGACATGTGGACATCAGTCTTCCTCACCTTGCAGCCCCAGGTCACATGAATGTGTCCCCTGTGCACATTCTGTCTCCCAGTCTTCCTCCTCTTCCCCTCTCTCAGCCTTCCCTCTCCTGCTCTTCTTTCCCTCCTCAGGGCCGCCCCTTTTCCCGGCCTTTATTTCCCAAGCCCGCCACCACTTCCCTTGGCCTACTGCAAGCTGCTGCTTCCCTAGGGCCGTCTGCAACTTGGCCAATCACAGAGATGCTTTTTCCTGCTCAGTCTGTCTATGACAAAAGGGCAGCTCAGCCAATCACTGCCAAATACTTCACCATCGTCACAAAACCTGTAGCACATTAAATTGCAGGTTTTAATGGAAAACTATTGGGGGAGATACACGCTAACTTCTACTAATGAGGTCAGGATGACCAGGCAAGGGCCGGAAAGCTGCAGTTGAAGTGGCACTGACCTTGGATGGCCGTCACGCTGACCTTCCGCAGCATGTCATCCCAGAGGAGCACCTGCAGCCCCCAAGCCTGGCTGGCGATGAAGCTCACCACCTCTCGGATGTGGTTCAGGTACATCTTGCCAATGTCCCCGGCGTTATGGCTCATCCAGTTCTTTGAATCCATCCCCTCCCCTAAGTGGAAGACCTGGGCGAGGAAAGAGACGAAAGCGGAGTCTCCAGAGGAAATCCCTGAGCAACGGACAGGACTGATTGTTCTCCCTCCCCCCCTCCCTCTGCCCCCCCACCTTCTCTCGCCTACTCCTTGCCCCCCTCACGTACCTCGTCAGCCCCGATGTGCACCCAGCTGGAGCGCTGGTGCTTACTCAGGACTTGGATGAGCACAGACTTCACGAGGGCCAGGGTCTCCGGGACGTGGGGGTTGAAGCTGTTGGGAAAGCGCTCCACCTCCCGCAAGTGACGGTACTTCTCATGCTTCAGGATGAACTGAGATCAGAGAGACAGAAAATGTGGCCCAGGGATGGGAAAGCGGCGGAGGAGGGGCGGATAGGCCTGGCAGGGAGGCTGCAGAAGGGGCAACATATGGCCATCCATCCCAACCTTGCAAACCAGACTCCAAAAAGTTACTAGTCCACATTAAAGATTGTATTAGCTTGCTCCCTGCAACATAGCTACATTATGTCATTTGTGGCAATTCAGGAGCCTGCAGAGAGAAAGGAATCATGTTTGTTCCATAGAATCATAGAATGGTAGAGTTGGAAGGGGCCTATAAGGCCACTGAATCCAACCCCCTGCTCAATGCAGGAATCCACCTTAAAGCATTTCTATTTAGGATGACATCTGTGCCTGCTCCCCTGCAGCAATTCTTGTAGGCAAGGGGCTCCTTGAGGCAGCAGAGGCGGAGTGTCTGCCTGAGCACTCTAGTGCAAAAGGTTGATGGTAGCACTGGCTGGGCCTGGCGGTTGGGAGAGGAAAAGGTCAGTGGCCTCAGGGCACCGCTCCGTGCAAGGCCTGCCCCACCCTGCTTGTCTGACAACACAGAACAAGCGACAATGGTTTGCTCAGGGACCCGGTCCGTGTCTAGTTTCCTGGGCAGGAACCGGATTAGCCAGATCTGAAGCCAGCCTCCGTGAGAGCACCCCCTGCCTGCCTGCCTGCCTGCTTGCTGCAGGGACCCACTGCCTCCCTCCCCCGCCTGAGCATCACTCTCACCCAGGAAGGCCAGGGAACTACACAGAATGGGGGGCGAGCAAGGCAGTGACTTCTTGCCATTATGAAATATGCCAAGAAATACAGCTGTTCATTTTTTTGTTGTTGCCATTACAAGATATCAGAAGGCAGCAGAGACTCAACAGGCTTCTCTCTCTGTCTTCCTCCCCTTTACAGCCCCCTGTACCCCCAAAAAGCTTTTCCAGGGGGTGGGGTGGAGGCTCCTGAACAGTGAGAGCTGAATCATATGGGTCTGGAGTGGGAGGGGTGATTCCCCCCTCCCGAAGCTCCATATGATATAGCCCCCACTATTCAAGAGAGCCCCCCAAGCACCCAGAGATGTTTTTGGGGGCTGCAGGGAGAGGGAATTATGGGTCCCAGGGCCTGCCTTTGGTTCAGGATTGTCAGCTAGCGCAGAATGCGGCAGCTCACCTCTCAAGAGGTGAGAAGACAGACATGCTCACTTATTACCAATTTTAAATCATCCACACTGGCTGCCATTTGTTTCTGGGCACAATTCAGAACGGGGGTTCTCACCTTAATCACCCTAGATTGCTCGGGGCATCAATTATCTCAAGGAATGCCTGCTCCTATGTGGGACCTCTCTAAGCCCTGGAGATCCTTTGATCAGGCCCTGCTCTAGATTTCCCTCACAAGGGGCTGGAAAAATATCCACAATGAGCAGGGCCTTCTCAGTGGTAGCCCTGATGTCCGAAACTCTCTTATAACAGGTGGCCTCTTGCCAGATTTGAAAATTTGAACAGCCTTTGAAAACTATTGGCTGGCAACTGCCGGGCCTGGGATTGCCTCGGTGTTGCTTTGCATGATCAGTCACACACATCAACCTAGAACCACCTTCACACCAACATTAACGAGGGGGGGGGGTGACTGATGTGTGTGTGTGTGTAGGAAATCCCGATGCGTGCAGCCCTGCTCCCTCCTCACTCATTCCTTCAAGATGCACATGGGAAACAAGGGGGCGGCATTGTCCTGCCCCAAAATACAACCACTGTTGGGGTGAGCAAGGGCGTTCTCCTCCTACCTCCACGTGTCCGAAGGTCTGCACCAAAGGGATCACCTCCAGCTTGTTCAGCTCAGCCAGCGCCTGGATTTTATCGATGTCTTCTTCGCTGTCAGGAGACAAGAGCACCCATCAGCACTAGCCCAGACCCTGGTGCCATGCAGCCTGCCAGTACAGGGGCCTTGCAGGACAGGCAAGCAGGGTGGGAAGGGAGGAGCCTGTTCCCAATGTTTTCAACATGGCAACCGCCCTGGTAACCCCGAGGGGGCGGGCAGCCTCTTTCGACGAGGCAGTGGGAGCCCCAACTCTCTGTCCAAAAGGAGCCCTGCTTGGCCTGGCTATTTCTCCCCCCCCCCCCCCAAAGCAAGGCCTAAGCATCCTGGCCAAGGCCCACTGACAGAGGCCTCCAGCCAGCCTTACCTGTAAGCGTAGGGGGATTTGAGGGTTTCGAGCTCGCCCTTGAACGGAAACATGTCCTCGTACTCAATCAAGACCCCATTTGCACCCAGCTTGGAGAAAAGAGGGAAGACCTGTGCGGAGGCAGAAAAATACGGGCCGTGCAAGTGTGGGGAGCAGCAGGGCTGTGCGGCAGCAAGGCAGCACCTGGCGGGCAGTACCTGGCGCTGCAACAACCGGCAACCCAGCAGGCCACCCGGGCGGGACTAAGAGCCCCCTCAGAAGGACAGCAACAGCAAGCTCAGCGGGGCCTGTCATGTTCTCATGCGCCTGACCTCCTCCCATGAATGGTGCCCCACCCCCACCCCAGAGCTCAAGGCTCGAGCCGAGGCCACGAGCCGAACTGCTCCGTTTTCTATTCGGGGAGGCCTCGGAAGTGGCGTTCTTGCCTTTGGACAGCTGGGCCCACGAGGCTTGGGCTGTGCCACGATGCACTGCCAGCTCCCACTGGGCTTTCAACAACAGCTTGTGCTGCCAAGGACAGTGAGCGCGGCTTTTCAAGGCATGGAGACAGGCAGTCTCACCTGCTAACGCCTGTGGCTCAAGCTGCTGTTAAAAGCACAAGAATGGGGGTTGGCAAAAACACTGGCAACTGATCTCCCTCCCTCTCCGGCAGGACTCAAGTGCCTTACTGACAATCCCTGCTCAAGGGATTGAGCACCTCACCTGCTCCAGGTAGGACACTTTGAGGGCCGCCCCCTTGAGGTCCAAGTGAACCAGCCGCATCTGCGTTGAGCTGAAATCCTGGAGCTGTTGCTTCCTCGTCTCTTGCCTGGAAGCGGCGGCTGCCACCTGGACATCTGGGAGCTCCAAGGATTGGTCCTGGCCCTTGGCTGACTGCTTGAGGTCATCAACCTTGCCCCAGAAGCTGCTCTCCCCACCTGATTCCTTGCGCTGGTCCAGCGTGAAACTGCAGGCAGGGAATGGAGGGTGCGGGTCAAACCAGTCACCACAGTAAGCATGCAGCTGCTGCTGAAAATGGCAACCATGAGCCTAGTTTCCCCCTCCCCCAACACACAGAACAGGGTGTAAGAAGTGCAGCCCACCAGGGCATTTCTGGCAGCCAATTTCTGGCCACCATCTGCCGTGGTGCTGGTACAGCCTGCTGCTCTCCACACTTCCTTTGCTAGCGCTAGCAAGGTAATCCCTCCTGATCTCTGATGAGGGATCAGGGATCAGAAAGGGAATCCCCAGGCGTGTGTGGGCACAAGGGTGTGGGCACAGCCCTCCCCAGCGCCGCTCAACGTGGCCCTTGGAACAGAAAAGGCGGCAGACCCCCTAGTCTAGTCTAGAAGAACCTCATACTGCAGAATGACAACCTGTGCTGTGATGTCACAATATTTCTCAGTTCCCCAGCCGGCAGCCAATAGCGTGGAGCAGAAATGAGGGCTGAATTCAAGATCCGGGAACCGTGGCCCTCTGGAGGTGCCCGGATTGGGACCTTGGGAAGGCTGGATTCAGTCCTCAAGTTTGAGGTCCCTTTCCTCCCATTACCACTGCAGACGGGATGAACACACACAAAGCCCTGCTGGTTCACCCCATCTTCTCCGGGCCTCTGCTTCCGACAGCGACCAGGCAGAGCATGTAGGTCATAATCCAGCCCTGCCTGGAGGTCTCCTACAAGAGGTGGCCTCTGGCCACGGAGGTTCCATTGAGCTCTCATGGCAAACAGCCCACAAAGGCCGCTTGTGACAGCTGCTGCGCGTGACAAGCTTGTTAAAGTGGGGGTCCTGAGTGGCTGGGGGATGCCCCACTAACGCAGCCTCTGGCACAGGGCCCACCAGTATTTTTGGATCAGATCTGAAATGTGCAAAACAGCTTGGAGGCGACAAAAGCGTTATCCAGAAGGTGTTCTCTGAACATAGTTGGAGATGAAAAACATGTTTACCACAAGAGCCGGGTTTTTCTACTGAAATGATGGAATGTTTCGTTTAAGGAAGTGAAGAACACCTGATGAAGCAGCAGGAGATCATGCGCCCTCAGCGTATACGGCGCATCTTGACTATTGTGAACTGGACCACCTGACATCTTGCATAGGCCAGACAGTCTTTACCAGACATCTGAAGTGCAGGCGCTGCTCAGGACTTGTTTACCACAGCTTGATCTAAACTATGGGATGAGAACCTCTCGCAGCCCGAGGGCCGAATTCAGTTCCAGAGAAGCTCTCAGGGGCTGCAGGCCAGTAGTGGGCGGAGCCAAAGGCAAAAGGGCCAAACATTAGGGCTTCCACTCCTTGCCCTTGCCCTCTACTCATTGCGAATAACAACAACTGTATGGCCCTTTCTAGTGTTCAAAACACTTCACACGATAATGAGGAAGTAGCAATCCTTAGAGCAGCCCTGTAAGACATCAGTATTATTACCCCCGTAATGCAGACGGGGAGACTGATGCTGAGAGGGCACGGCTTGGCTCAGGCCCACTACGTGAGTTCAGAGCAGAAGCCAAGTTCAAACCAGGGATGTCCTCGCTCATACGCAGCTCACGATCCTACCCACTGTACTACATCAGCTGAAAGGAGCAAATTCTCTGGCACTGGGGCCAAAGTCAGGTCATTTGCTTCAGGTGAGGGAAGAAGCCCTCTTGGGTGCCAGGGCCAGATTCCCTCCAAATGCAAAAGCAGCTTCAGAAGAAGAGTTTTCTTCAGGAGTGCAGCAGAAGAGGAAAGGGTTTGATTCCTCTGCCGTACCTGCTCTGACCCCGCAGCCCCACCTGCTCAGCTGAGGCTATTTGGATTGTTAAAAACAAAACAGAACCCTCCCTGTTAAATGCAAATACACACTTAAAACATCAGCCTCATTTGGCCCTCAGTTCACAGAGCAGGGAATAAGGGTTTGCACTTGGGAAAACCCATGAAGAAGAAACGCAGCTGCCTTCCCCAGCTCACTCGGGTTGCCTACAAAGTGCAAGAGGGAGGGGCAAAATGAATTTCCACCCAGAGCAGCAAAGCAGTTTGAGCTCCAGTAGCCTGGATCCCCAGCAAGTGCCACAGGAGGGCTTGCTTCTCCCACCGCTGCCTCCCCCTGGGCCACGACACCAACCTGTCGCGGAAGAAAAACTTGATGCCAGCCAATGCTACGGTTAGGAGCACCACGAGGCGCAGCAGATTCAACTTCTGACTCCGGTGGAGCGCCATTCCTGCCCGAGAGGAAGAGAGCGAAGATGGGCATGTCACGGTTCTCAAGGCCCAGAGGGCAGCGGCCCTAACTAAAACCCCAGTCCCAGCACAGACCTATCAGCCGGCACTCCCCAAACGGCTTGGATTCCAACTCCCACCATCCACAGCTAATGCCCAGCTTGTCTGGAGGACATCAGGATGGGGAAGGTTGCTCTAAGTCAAGAAGGACTTTCTCTCACCCCCAGTCCTCAAAGACATTTGAGCAGGGTGGACAGAGACTCTGCTGAGTATGCCGTGCAACGGGATGGGAGAGGGGGCACAGCTCTGCGAACTGGAGATGCTGCGGATGGAACCTGGAACCTTTTGCCGGCAATGCAGGTGCCCTGCCACTGACCTCGGCCCCCTCCTGCAGGACCCAGCTCACCTCTGAGCTGCTCTTGAGGGTTGCAGCACCAGTACACCACACTGCAGCAACTGCAGCAGCTTTCAGACAGCTGAGCTTACCTGGTCAGTCCCAGCAGGCCAGACAACGGGGACTACGGGGACAGCAGCAGGAGCCTTGGGACAGGCTTCGAAAGCGCAAGTGTAGGAAGATGATTATGCTTCATGGGAGCAGCTCCACCTGAGAGCCAAAAAGAGTCAATAATACCTGGGAAAAGGTAGTGGGAGGGGGGAAGGGAAATCAAGTGTTAAACGTATTAGACAAGCTTTCAGTTGTTATAGGCAGAATAAGAGTTCCAAGAACAAAGGAGTTCCCAAGAGCCTCTTGTCTCTACTCCAAGGGTTATCCCTCCAAGCCCCACCACCACCATCACCACCACCAGGCTAGTCAACGCAAGAGGGCTTTTATGGGGTGCCCTTAGCAGAGCTAGCAATAACCATGTATCTCTTTGATGCTTCAGTGGCACAACATGCAGCAAGATGTGCTGAGGCAACCATAGGTACATTACTAGAAGAAGCCAGACCTGGTTCTAGGATGGGCCCAGGGCTTGCTGCTCTGGTATATATGCCCTGCACCAGAAGATGGAGGGGGGAGGAGCGATGCTCTCAATTCTCCTGGATCTCTCAGCGGCTTTCAACACCATCAACGCAACTATGGTATCTTTCTGGGTCACCTTGACGGACTCAGATGGGCAGTGGCTCCAACCCCTCCTCCTGGAAAGGCATTCGCCAGGGCCTTTGTCTTACAGGGTACCATAAGGCTCCATCTCCCCCGCCCCCCAATGCTATTTAACATCTACATGAAACCATTGGAAGAGGCCATACGGCTTTGGCTGAAATGTCGCCAGAATACTAATATACTATATACTGGTGAAACACCACTCTCCTCTTTCATTTCTATCATTGAATCCTAGGAAGGGGGGCGGAAATGCTGAATCGGAGTTTAGAGGCAGACCTGATCTGAAGAGGGGGAACAAGCTGTAACGCAATCCAGAAAGAGAGAGGATCCATGTTGGTTGGAGTTCTGCTTGTTGGGGTGGAGATGTGCAATGGGGGGGGGGGGGGTGCCCTCCCTCTGAGGAATCAAGTACACTCTCTGGGGATATGCTCCAGGCGCTGGTGTGCTCCTCGGAGGCCCAGGTGGCGTTAATTGCTAGGAGCGCCTTTTACCAGCTTTGGCAGGCTTGCTAGATGCAGCCCTGCCTAGAGGAGGCAGATTGGGAGTGTCATCACACGGGAAAATTGCATTTCCTTACCGTCGCTTCTCCACCCCACCCCGCTTTTGTCCCTCATTGCTTCCTCTTTGTGCCCGGCGGAGAAAGAGGAAGTAAATGAAGACCACATGGTCCATTCATGGGGCACTTTTATCAAACCGCTTTTCCCGCACACAGCAGGAGATCACGGCACATTCCATTTTTTAAAAAAAGTCAGATTAAAAAGGGTCTATTTTGTGAAGGAAAAACGAGAGGAAGGAGCAGAAGGCATGCAGGAGGCGGATGTTATGGTCAATAGCAAGCATGAGACAAAACACTCATCTGATGAACCTCTAAGCCTCACTTAAACATGCACTAGTTACATCCAGATTGGACTATTGCAGTGCTCTTTACATGGGACTGCTTTTCAAGCCAGTTCAGATACTGGATACACTGGATACAAAATGCTATTGGCAGGATGGGGAAGATGGACCATATTACACCTACTCAACATCAGCTGCATTGGTTACCAGTTCATTTCTGTGTTTGGTTTAAAATGCGTTAAAAACAGCAAAGGGTCCAGATTATCTTAAAAACATAAGAGGCACACACACTACATCAGACTCAGGGTCCATCTAGTCCAGCACTCTGTCCACATAGTGGCTAACCAGCTGTCGACCAAAGACCCACAAGCAGGACAAGAGTGCAACAGCACCCTCCCGCCCATCTTCCCCAGCAACTGGTGTACACAGGCTTCCTGCCTCTAATACTGGAAGTAGCATAGAGGCACCAGGACTAGTAGCCCTTGATAGCCTCCTCCTCCTCCAGAAATTTATCTACCCCTCTTTTAAAGCCAGCCAAATTGGTGGCCATCGCTACATCTTGTGGTAGCAAATTCCATAGTTATGTGCTGTGTGAAGAAGTTCTTCCTTTTATATGTCCTGAATCTCCCACCAATCAGCTTCATGGAATATGACCCTAGTATGAGAGGGAGAAAAAATTCTCCCTATCCATGTGGTACAAAACACTACTGGTAGGATGCTAGCAGGAGTGGGGGGGTTGGGCCACATTACACCTATTCAACATCACCTGCATTGGTTACCATACCAATTCATTTCTAGGTTCAGTTTTTAACTTTTGTATATTTCTATTTGTAGGTTTTAACTATACGTGTTTTAATTTTGTAAAGCCGCCTTGAGGCCCAGCATTAGGCAAAAGGCTGGATACAAATTATTATTATTATTATTAATAATAATAATAATAGGCTGATAATAACCTTTAAAGTCCTAAATCGCCTGGGACCAGGTTAGCTAAAGAACATAAGAAGAGTCACACTGCATCACATCAAAGGCCCATCTAGTCCAGTATTCTGTTCACACAGCAGCCATGTGTAAATTTTACACACTGGCTCAATTCGGACGACACGATAGTCAATGGTGGGTTGACTAACCCTAACCCTAACCCTAGGGGGCACTCCCCACACAACATGGTAATAAATAATCAACTGTGGTGTGGATGAGGATCAGTGCTGAGTTGACTATGGCAGCATTCGGATGACACAATAGTCAAAACAACTGACGATTGTTTTCCCCACACCAGTTGTTTATTGTGTCGTCCGAATTGAGCCACAGTTTATTCGTATATTACATTTCTATACCACCCAATAGATGAAGCTCACTGCTATGACATCTCCCCTTATTTGCCTCCTTTCCCCCTAAGGTTAAGACTCCAAAACGACGTAGTCTTGAATCAGTGGGGAGCTGTTCCAACCTCTTGATTATTTTGGCCACCAAGATGAACCTCCCAGAACACTGAGATCAACACCAGAGTTTTGGTTTTTGCTGATTTTTAATGCTGCTGTATGCATTTAACTTTGTCTGTGATTTTTACATATGTGTATATTTGGCTGCTTTGGAAAGCAAACAGAACAGAGTTTATTTAATAAGATGATAAATAAAGATGAATGGTCAGGTACTGGCAGACGCCCTAACAGTCAAGCTATCTCCAATTCCCATCTGTTGGCTGGGGAACATCATCTCCGCAGAAAACGCCCTGTAGTGCCCTCCAGCCAGGGATCATGAGAGATTGCAATACCAGCCTGCTCTCTGCACTCCAGGAATTGCAGCCCTGCAACATCATCAGTGGCCTCTGCCATCTGCCCAGCTGCAATCTGAGAATGCCTCATGGCTGTTCAGGAGACAGCCAAGGGCAGGGAACAGCCTGCCAGGCGTCATTTTTTCTCCTGTGATTTACAGAGATGAAAGGGCAAGTGGGATTATGGGAGAGCTGTCCCAGTGGATCTTTATTTGTGCAGCAAAAGCCACTGACACTCAATTGAAAGAGGTATGCCAAGGTTATACCTGTGGGAAAGGTGTGTGCTGGGCAATCAGCCACAGAGGCACTATGACCATCTGGACCCAAACTGTATTGAGATTCCCAGGAGATGGCCTAGGAAGTTGACCATGTGCATCCAATTGTTTGGGGCTGGCCCTACCGTTAGGCAATGACGTAACTGACTCGTACTTTTAGCCATGGTTTGGAGTGCTATCAAAGGGCTGCAAATGGTCAGTTTCTCTCATTTATTGCTCTCTCTCTCTCTCTCTCTCTCTCTCTCTCAAACAATTTGCACCACATATTGCAATATATCTCAGGCCAGCTCATAAGAAGAGCCCTGCTGGATCAGACTAGTCCAGCATCCTGTCCACACAGTGACTAATCAGCTGCCAATGGAAAGCACACAAGCAGGATAGGAATGCAAAAGCACCCTCCTATCCATGTTCCCCAGCAACTGGTGTACATAGGCATGCCACCTAGGATATTAGAGGTAGTATATAGCCATCATGGCGAGTAGCCACTGAAGGCCTTCTCCTCCAGGAATTTGTCCAATCCCCTTTTAATACCATCCAAATTGGTGGCCATCGCTAATCTTGTGGAACTGGATTCCATAATTTAATCCTAAAGTGTGTGAAAAGTATTTATTTATTACATTTCCATACTGCCCAATAGGCAAAGCTCTGTGGGCGGTTCACAACATCCCTTTATCCATCCTGAATCTCCCACCAATTTACTTCATGGGATGACTCCTGGTATTAGTATTAGAATATTACAGAGACAGAAATGTCTCCCTCTCCACTTTCTCCACACCTTGCATAATTTTGTACACTTCTATCATGTCTCCCCTCACTTGCCTTTTCTCTATGCTAACTTTTTCTCATAGGGGAGTTGCTCCAGCCCCTTGATCATTTTAGTTGCCCCTTTCTGCATTTTTTTACCCAATTCTACAATGTCCTTTTTTGGTAACCAGAACTGTACACAGTATTCTAAGTGTGGTCACACCATAGATTTGTATAAGGGTGGTATGATACTGGCAGTTTTATTCTCAATTCCTTTCCTAATTGAGGCTGCCTCTACAAGAGAGGTTTAAAGCTCTTTCAAGGCACTTAAAAAAATTTACCTCTACAAGAACGGAGCGCAAATCGGGCGTAGAGGCGCGTTATCTCTCCGATTATGCGCATTATCGAATGCGTGTTAAACGAGTTTTATTTTGCTCCGGCTGTTAAAGCGCATTTTGACTGTGTGAATAAGCGCTTATGTGCATTAACTACTTGGAAAGCGCATTTTGGTCATCCGTTAATGCGCTTCGCCGCCTCTCGCCGCCTCTCGTGCAGAGGTATTAGGCGTAAATGCACTTCAGCGATTATGCGCATAATCGCCTAACCAGGCGCAAAAGCGAATCCTTGTAGAGGGGACCTATGTCTAACATGGAATTTGCGCTTTTCACATCAGCCACATGTTGGGTGTGATTTGTGCCAGGATGGCAGTAGTGGTAAGGAGGACAGGTTAAACCTCCCCATGCACTGTGGACACAGCCTTACTCTCTTCCTCATGGCTGTTATTCAAAACAAAACAAAAATTAGACAACGGCTCAGTTCAGACAACACTTTAGTCAATGCAGTGTGAAAACTCCACTGAACAATTGAGTTTTTAGGGGGTACTGCACACACAACATGTTCTAACTCCACCGTTGTGTGACTGTGGGCTACTGTGGAGTTGAGTAAAATCCATCCCGACATTTGATTGACAGTTCCTCCACCCTCTCTCCTCCCCTAGTCCTTCTGATGGTATCCCATCAGCCATTGCTGCAAAAAAAAAAACCAATCCCAGCAGCTCGCCTAGAGCAGCACATGCTCCTTTTGCCGCTCTTGCCAGGGAACTCTGTACCCAGTGGGAAAAGTCAACTCAACACAACGGAGAACTCCACAGAGCCCCCCACGCAACACGCAGCACAACGGTTGTGCAGGAACTCCCCTCTGCACAGTGTGGATATTCTGTGTGGAGTGTTTTCCAAAAAAACCTCCACTGTTGCATGGAGTTTTCCCGCCAGACAACATGTTTCCAGTGGTGTAAAAACTCCACCGTGGATTTCTAAAACTACTGTTGATTAACGTGTTGTCTGAACTGAGCCAACTGAACTGAATGTATCTGCTCATTTGGTCCTGATATAAACTGCAGACCAGAGTGTCTTATCATATCCATCAGCTCCTGTTCTCTCCCCACCTTGTTTTTGGACACGACTGTGTGTGTTTAACATCCAGCCTGACAACTATTTCTGATGAACTTGAAAGCTTGTTCGTTCCCACGGCAACGTTTTAGGTGGCTTTATTTACAAGCATTTACTAGGTTGCCTTTGGATTTCCCCCCCAATGGACCAACAAAGTTGCCTACGGTTTTTGTCTGGGAATTGTAGTTTGTCAGGGGAAGGTGTTGACAATTCCCTGCTAGAGACTCCACCAGCCCCCTCCTGCCATTCACACGGAACTAGTTTCCCTAGGGAGTGGGAACGCCTATTTAGCCATTCTAAGTCTGTGGTTTAGATACACCCTAACTCACTACAAAGACTGCATTAAAAGAACTGCCAACTTTTACCAGGAAGGGAATGGCTTGATTGAAATTCCTACTGCGTGACAAGGGGTCAGCCCCACGCAAACACAGCCAAAGATCACCAGACACCCAAATTTAGATCTCTGTTTTTTGCCTAGGAAAGCCGCTGATTAAATCCTCACTTTTTAGTGATGGCAGGACCCCTGAGTCAAGAAAGGGACTCCCAGAGAGAACAGATTTGACTCCGTTGCTGGGGAACATGGGTGGGAGGGTGCTGTTGCACCATGGCCGACAGCTGGTTGGTCATTGTGTGAACAGAGTGCTGGACTAGATGGACCCTTGGTCTGATCCAGCATCAGGGCTCCGTTTCTGAATTTATGTTCTTATGACTCTGCCTTTGTAGTGAGAAACCAGGCATGCATTTAAGTACTTTAATCTACCATTTTTGCTGATAGAAGTGCCTTTTGGACAGCTCTGGGATCCAGTAGCATCAACAGCTGATTTTAAGGATTTGGGTCTTCCCCCAGCATGTAGGCCAGAGAAGATCTCCCAAAATTTGACAGCCAGGCTCTGCTCCGGCCTGAGGAATAGCGAAAACGACCAGGAGGCATTTTTAACAAGCTACACAACACACTTATAATGTGAATGCTGATCATCTCCGGAAGGCGGAACTCTTTGTTTTGCTTTACTCTAGAGAAAACAACCTAGAATGCAATAGGCCTGCCAAGTGAAAGGGTCCCTCCCATGGGCCATTGCTGGAGCAAAACTCCTTGAGATCTTTGTTTTTTTTGGGGGGAGGGGAGATCTGGCTTGTCCCCACCCTCCAGCAAGTTTTACTTCCTAATCCAAGTTGTATGGGGAATGGTTGTGCTTATTCACTGGCAAAAAACAAAAACAAAAACACTTTGCACATGCTCAAGTGTACTCCCTTTACATGACATAGGGTTGACCCTGGCATGGAAAACAGGTTCTAGATTCAAATTAAGCCTGCACCACCAGCTTGGATCTCATCTTGGGAGGCTACAATAAATTAGGAAAGAGATCCGGCTGAGTAGACCAGCAGCAAATGCAAGAAACTGTAGGGCTGCCTTGATGGTGCTGCATTGGCACCATGTTTCCCCTCAACCCCACAGTTTCTCTTCTACGGGGTGGCACTGGGTAATCCCCATGCCAAGGAGGGAATGCGGTCATCCAGATACTGGAGACCACCCCCCTTGGCTTTCGGCGACCAATTGGAGGTCGCCTTCAGCCAGGGAATGCCTCTGCAGTGAAGCTGGAGCGAGCTTAGACAATGGAAGGGTTGTATTCGTCTCACTGTAGCTCAAAAAGTCAGGGTAAGTTCCCAACTTTGTTTATTCACAGCTTTGTGGGAAAACCCCGTGGTGGCTGCTGTGTCATATAACCAATGCAGCGTCACTGCACATCCACCGCGGGGCTTTTAAAGCATATAGACGGCCCCTGTATCTATTTTAATGAGAAGTGTTTTGGAGCAGCAATGATGACAGCTTGTTCCTAGCACAGCTGCATCTTCCATCTCCACAAGTTCAGCTGCCAAGACCAGCCACGAGGGAGGGAAGGAGGGAGGGAGGGAAGGAGGGGCTGCAGCGGCTTCAGTTTCATCTGAAGAAGATGCAGGCGCGCCTCCATCTTCCGCAGGGCCAGGGCCTTCCTCCCAAGCTCCCCGCTGTCACCCATAGAACGTAGTAACCTTACGCTGGGAGTTGTCGATCGGTGTGCATCCTTTCTAATCCCTCCCGGCTCAAGCTCAGGATACAAATATAGCCCAGCACCTAGAGGGTCCTCTCCACCTCTGCAGGGAGCTGCAGCCCAACCCAAATACACCGCTAGGAACAACCTCCCCAAGGTCAGCAAACACCAGAAACCAGAGGACGGATTAATAATTTTAAAAATAACAGGCTTTCTTCAACCAGCCGGTTTTCAAATACTCTAAGCAGAGCCAACATTTTCCCTTATCTGTCTGTCTGTCTGTCTGTCTGTCTGAGCACACCCCACCATGCCCATGCAAGTCGGCAAGGGAGCCACCCCATACAATGCCTCCGATGAAGGTGTGCAAATGCCCAGGCTACCAGGGACCCATTGTGCAGGGCATCCCCATCCCATCACCTTGAAACCCATCTCATTGCCGTTTCATTGCCAGGGCTCCTCCGTCCCCTGAAATCCAGGCTCTGGGCCAGAATGCTGAGGGGGGGGGGGGGCTCGGCTGGCACCCCACGCCACTGCCCTGGAGCCCCGCGCTGCGCCTGGAGGCCATGATGGCAGCCAAACAAGTTTGGATCTGGTCCGATGTGGCCTCGAAGGGGCCGGAGCCTGCTTGGCCCGTCCACGCAGCTGGGGCGGGAGCCCCCCCGCCCCGCCTTTCTATCGCATGACCGACCACTTGCAAAGCTATTGTGGGGGGGGAGGGGGGAGGACGACACGCAGAGCCGCCTCCTTCCTCTCCTGGTGTTACGCGCTCCACGCCAGCCAAGCAAAACGGGCCCCCGAGCGAGGCAAGACAGAACAAGCCCCCCCCCACTTTGGCTGCCCCTGGGGGCCCCGGAGGGCCCCAGAGCAGCCGAGAGCTGCTTGCCTCGCCTCGCCCCCCAAGTGGCGCTGAGATCCTCCTCCGTGCTGCAGGCGCCCCGCCTCGCCCGGCCGGCCGGCAAGGGCCAACGGGCCCCCGCGCTCCCCGCCTGCGCCCGCTCGTGGCTCTCCGCCGCCCACCTGGCCTGGCAGAGGCCGGCCCTTCGACGCCACGCCATGCTGCCCCCACGGACCCTGGCCTGCCCCCGGGCCCGCCTTGGGGCACCGTCCAGGCCGCAGCCCGTAGGGCGCGCCGGGCTCTGCGAGGCCCTCTGCCCCCGAGCCCTCGCCCTGGTGCCCCCGAGGCACGGCCAGCCCGCTCCGCCCACCTGCCCAGGCCGCCCGCGGACCCAGGCGCTCGGCCCCTTCGGCCCGGCTGGCCCTGGCCCTGGCGGCAGCGGTCCGCCCGCCCGCCGCGCCCTTCCTACCTGGCCCGGGCAGGTGCCAGCAGCAGAAGCGGCGCTCCGGCATCGCTCAGCCCTGCCGCGGAGCCGGCTCGGGGGCGGAGCAGCCAGGAGCCGCCCCCGCGACGCGTCCGCCCGCGCTGCGAGGGAAGGCGGGCCGGAGCGGAGAGCAGGCGGCGGGGCGGCGGCAGCCCGGGCGGCCTCCGCGGAGGAGAGCCAGGCTGAGCCTCCGCGCGCAGAGGCACTGTACCGCCAAGAGCAGGCGGCGGCGGCGGCGCAGGGGCTCCGCGCCATGGGGGAAAGGGCTGCTGGGCCACCTGGGTGGGCCTGATCCGGGAGAGCCCCCCCACCCCCGGTGCTTGCTCGCTCGCTCGCCTCCTTCCTCTTCTCCAGCTGGACTGTCGAGCTCTCCTCCTCCTCCCCCCCCCACAAACCACCATCCCCCGTGACCTCCAAACCCCCTCCTGCTTAACGCCACTTCGGCCAGGTCTCTCCGATCCTCTCCTTGGCTCGGTCTCTTCCCACACTCTCTCATCTCTTCCAATGTTGCCCCGGAGGGGGGGGAGGGAACGCTTCCTCTGCCTTTTCTCTCTCTGTTGGCATCGCTCTGGGCTCTGCAGATCAGGGATGCCCAACGTAGGGCCCACGGGCACCCGGATGCGTGGATTTGTATGAAATGCGTACAACTTTCTAGGAATGATACATAGGCTTCCACAAAAGCTGATCCAATATCCAAATCAGTATCCATTTGAAAGTGGCATCAATATGTCACCCTTTCAAACACTGAAAGCGTTGTGCGGTATGTAATGCATTGCATCATAGGATGTGAGTGTTTATCCTTCCGATGTCGTAATATCGGTCTTTTAACCTAAAAGGGCACAGAGAATCCATTTACGCTGACCCTTTGTGCATTTCCATGAAGCAGGTAAATAATTTAAAAGAACATGCGCATCTGTGACTATTCAAGACTGTTCCAGTACAAAATTTCTCTATGTAATAACCTTCCTCCAAAAGAAGCAACAACTGGACATTGCAAAACATACATTTAAAAGAAGCATGAGCTGCATTGCACTGCCAGCAATTAGATGAATTAGACAATCCCTTACTAAAGAGACGTTGTGGTGTCCAATAGACACGAAGTGAAAGATTTTGCTGAATAAGACGCAGCCTAAGATCCACAGGCATAACAGGCAGATGCCAGAGCAGCGATCCACGGATTCCGCACTTTGTGCTGGTGCTCACAGGTGCTTCCCAAATGGGCCTACAAGTCCAAAAAGGTCGGGAAGCCCTGCTGTAGGTACATATTACAGGGCACTCTGTTCTTCCACTATGCCAGGAGTGCTGGGGGAACCTTTTCAGTCCAAGGCACACCTTGGTGGGGGGGAGGGGGGAGAAGCCCCCTCCCCCCACATTCCATTGGTGGATGGGACCAAAGGAAAAAGGGGGTGGGCCATCATCTCTCTCACACACACCGTCCCTTCATACATAGACACAGACATCCGGTCAGGCTGGTGAAGCCGAGGGCTCTGCCCAGTGCCTCTCTTCCTCTGGGGCCACTGCAGAACACAGGAACATACATTAGGAGCTGCCTTATCCTGAGCTGGACCCCTGGTCCGTTTTACCCAGTATTGTTGGCACTGACTGGCAGCAGCTGCTCTCCACGGTTTCAGGCAGGCATCTTTCCTCGCCCTGCTTGCAGATGCTGCCGGGAGTTGAACCTTAGACCTCTGGCATGCAAAGTGGAAGCTCTGCCACTGAGCTACCCCACCCACAACACCCACACACACCTTTAGAAGCTGATCAGGCTGGTTGAAGCCGGGGCAGAGCACCCAGCCCCATATAGCTGCTCAGGCTGTCCATGCGATGCCGTTTCCTCTTCACCGCTGCTCAGCTGAACTGGGTGGGAGGTGCGTGCTTACCTCTTTCTCTTGTCTACGATCTGCCCCCTTCCCTCCCCCCCCCTGCTCCCGCAGCTCAGGAAACAGCTGAACAGCAGCAAAGATAGAGCTGCTCCTTCCAGGCAGAGAAGATTTCTCTTGCCCCTCATCTTTCCCCAGGGAGGGGGGGTCTCATGGAGGGGCCTTGGCAGCCTGGCTGGGGTTCACTGCTCTAAACACTGTCTGTAGGTGACCTCATCAAAGCACATGGTTCGCAGTACCACCTGTGCAGAGAGGAGGAGGAGGCCCTGGCAGCAGCGCTGTCTCTGCACCCCCTTTGTCCAATCTCACTTCTCCCAACTGCTGCTCTGATATTTCTGCTTGGATGCGTCATCGTCACCTGAAACTCAAAATATTAAAGAGATCTTTCTAAAACACCTTTCCTCCCAAGCCCTCCTCTCCCCATACACCTGTATTGGCACTGTTGCCGTCATCCATACCCTGTGGAACAGGCATGAAATCTGGGCTTCATCTCAGATTCTTCTCTTTCCTTCATTCCACATATTTAGTCTGTTCACAGTCATTTTGTTTCTCCCCTTACAACATGGCAAAACTGTAGCCCTTCCTGTCTTATCTGTCCCCTTGGCTAAAAGTGGTCCACGTCATGCCCATCACTCACTTGGCTATATCAACCTTCTCACTGGCCTGCGGTTGTCTCACGAGGGTCTCCTCACCTCTATGCAGCTCTCTGCTGTCAAAAGCATTCACCTCTCCCTGATCATGTGGCACCTGCCCATAAATCCCTACACTGGGATCCTAGCGAGTGCCTCCCTTACTTTCAAAGCCCTCCAAAGTCTTGCCCCCTGCCCCATCTCTCTGCTCTTGTGTCCCAAAGGTTCCCAGCTCCAGCACCTTCAGCCACCTAAAAATTGCCGACTCGCTCAGAGTTGTCTCTCATATGCCTGAAACTGCTGCCCAGAACGTCTGCACCAGGCCACTGCTTTTACTTTGTTCAAATCCCTTCTCTGAACCCTTTTCTGTGACACCGTAAAACAATTATCTAGTACCCATACCTTCCTGACCCCCTCCCCCTACTTGAAGGCCATCCCCAAAGAGAAGAAAGCTGGCTTCCTTGGGAGCTGCAACTTTGAGGCACCTTGCAGTGGTGACTCCTGGGGGCTCCACATGCCCCTCACCTTGCGAGAAAAAGGCAAGGGATGCACAGAGCTGCTCCCTTAGCAGCAGCCACTTCAAGTTATCTGGAGGACCTTGAAGGGCTGGTTCCTGAAAGCAAAGAAGAGCTGCTCTGTGTGCATTTATGGGCATGTGCGTGATGAAAATGGGGTAGCCATGACCACTTTGGGCTCGAGGCACCTTAAAATAATGGCGCCTGAGGAAGCACTCACTGCCAGCAGGCAGCCCCTGGGAGTTTTCTTGCATAGCAATCTGGCCCTTGGGGTTGAAACCAGTTCCAACTCCCCCATCCCCACCCAAAAACCAAACTCAAACCTTGCTCGATTTCTTCAAAACTTCCAAATAAATACAGTTGTGTTGAGTCTCCCATCATTGACTTAGAAGCCAAGAGTTCTAACCATTATTTGGAAGTTTTGAAGGAATCAGGTAAAGTTTTTGGAATTTCTTTGTGACAACTGAAACAGTGGTGTCTTGTATATTAGTTGTAAGAGTAATATTTTCAATTGTTTATAGTTGTTTGTATGTTTTTGTAATATGTACTTAAATTGTTTTTTCTTAAGATATGTAAATTAGTTTTTAAATATTCTTTTGTATTATACAATTCATATAATAAGGAGAAGACTCTTAAAACATATCATGAACTACATACATAGCAGCTGTCTTTGGTTTTGTCAAAAAAAGGTTCCCTACCCTTGCCTTTTGTAAGCATGTTAAAGTTTTGACCTATCAAACCTGGTCTATGTAAAGTGGCATCTGCCACACAAATAAATAAACAACAAACAAAGGCACCCTGTTAATAATACTTACACCGTTTCAGAATTGTAGGATTCAGTGCAGACTTGCAAGGGCCAGACAGAAAAAGGCACCTTTGGAAGACAATTTGCTTGTAAGCTGCTCTGAGAACTCTGTTACAGGGTGGAGGATAAATGTCTAGAAAAAATAAATACATCAAATGAAACCTCCAGAATTACATACACATTCAGACCACACCAATCTGAAGAGAGGAAAGGGGATAAAACTCTTCCTGCTGCCTTCATTGCACCTGGTTTTCTTTATCAAAATAAATCTCAGTTTTTGAAAATATTTGTTCTTTAACCATTCCTACATTCCTGTACTGCCTTTTTGCCAATGCAAACAAGGCAGCTTACAGTTTAAAATAACAGCATACAATTCAATACGCACAGTACAAAAGAGACAGGGCTGGAAGAAATTAATAATAATAATAATAATAATAATATTTAAAAAGTGATAATGCAGGCCCAGCAACGGCCAGTGCGAAGGAGTCTTTCGACGTATGGGAGACTTCCACACGTGGACCTTCCATTATTTCCTTCTTTCTGGCAACATCTATTATGCTGGAGGTTAATGGGAACCGTTTGGCAGGCCGTACTGCGCATGCTTCAGTTTAGCCGCCGGCACGCTCTCCTTCCTCCTCCCCAGGGGCAGGGGGCGCTGTTTCCCTGAACTGCAAAGGGGCGGGCAGCCATAGAACTACCAAAAGGGAAGAAGTGATTCCGGCATTTACCTGAGAAGCCGTACTTGTGCCCTTCCCCCACCGCAAAAGACAGAACTACTCAGAATAACCCAGGGGTCTTTCATCATCATCATCATCACTCCTGTATCATGTCTCCCCTCGGCCTCCACCTTTCCAAGCTAAACACCCCCAGCTGTTTCTTAACTTTTCCTCCTAGGGGAGATGCTCCAGCCCCTGGGTCTTTTCTTTGAGTTGCCCTGAATTTTTATTTCATGGGGTCAATGCTTCGTTTTGGGATTTTTCAAAATATTGTGGGATTAAAATAAAAACGCCATTTCCAACAACGACCCGCATCTTGCATAGTAAGTAACCCGTGTCTTGCATGCACGTGTAGTGACTGAGCATGGTCTGCGAGGGCCCTGCAGTGTAGTCCACTGTGCAATATTGCTGCTTTGGTTGCCAGCACCCGGATAAACCCCTCCGGGAAAACACACAGTACACACACACACACGCCGGTTGCAGCAAGCGGAGCATCCCAGCTCCAGCCGGGCGCTCAATTCCACGCCGCGTGGTGCTCCAGGGAGCAGCCGGCAAGTGGGTGTGTGCGCGCGTAGGTCCCAGAGAGGCTTAAAATCCTGCTTTTCTCCGCCATTTTCTATGGGCAGTTCTGAAAAAATAAAAACATCAAAAGGGACTCGGAAGTTAGTAGTGCTAGGTGTGGTTCTACATATTATAGCTCTAGAAAAAGGCAGTGCCCGTCCTACGGCTTGAACGGGCTGCTGCGATCGCCCGTGGTTCTTGCGCGCATGCGCCCGTCTCCTTGCCGAGCCGTTCTGGTGTGCGCATGCGTCGTGCTGCGCAGTTTCTCTGCCCTCCCTTGTTGCTGAACTGGGATAGGGAAGCGGACCCGGGTAGGTGGGGCGAGGGGGGGGGGGGTCTGTGTGCAGAACCCACCACCCAGGGCTTCGTCTTCTCCGTGCCCCTCCCTCCCTCCCTCTGCCGCTCGTGGTCGTTTCTGCGTTGGGTTTCCATGCTGCCCTTTTCTCCCGAAGGAGCTCAAGCCGTCTTGGTGGTGCGTGGTTCCCTTCCTCTCCCCCCTCCCCTCGCTTTCTCTTCACAACAGCCCTGCGAGGTAGGTGTGGGCGTGTGCACGTGTGGGCATGTTGCGGGTGGAGGGCAGCCTGGCTGAGAACAGGAGCAGCTGCGTCGCGCTGCCTGCCGCGTTAGCTCCTCCGGCCAAAGATCTGCCTCTTTCGTGAGCTGCGTTCAGACGACACGACAAGCAGCGGTCGCTTCACTAGGCAACCGCCCGTTGAGTGGCTTATGGGGTCCGCCCCCTCGCCACAGAGGGGGCCATGAACAATGCACATGGGGCTCGTGCACAGTGAACCCCCCCTCCGGAACTTGCATGTGGGCAGGGCTCCACCCGTGTGCACACCTCCCCCCAGTGGCAGCAGTCTAACCAAAGGGCTGCACCCGGGGCGCGCCTTGACACCGCATTGATTGGCCGAGCAGAGGGGCTGCCGTGCTTGTTTGGTGTGGAGGAAATCAGTCACTATTAAAGCTCAAGCTTCAGACTTCCTCGAATTTCCACAGTTTTCCGTACTTCACTTTAAAACAAAAATGAGCAAAATCAGCCTGGTAGATATGGAATAATAAGCCTTGCACTCCTGTGTTCGTACATAGATGATACAAGCAAGACTAGAACATCTCCAGTGCCTAGGTAGTTTGACCCTCCACCCCAACCCCCAGCCTCCCAAACCTGACCACCTGTATGCTCTTCCTCACAAATTAGATTCTGCTGCCTCGCATTGTGTAGTTCATTTTTATGCAGGGATTGTTTCAGATTTCTGTATCTTCCTTTCCCAAAGACACAGGCTGCATTGCAACATCAATCCTGCAAAGGGGTGGGGGGATTCAAATGCATAAAAATAAGCCTAAGTGTTGATAACTTTCAAAAACACAAGGTAATCCTTCTCCCTTCCTTGCCCCAAATTCTAAGTCTAAAATCCCAGTCTCCCAGCCTATACTAGAAAGGCTCGTCGGGTGCCGGCACTGTGGCCTTTTCAGCACCTGGTGAAGGATGATGAAGGAGATGATAATAAATAGCAATAATATCTAGATGTTGATGTGTGCTCTGGAGTTAATCCCCTACCTCACTCTTCTGCATCTCTGGAGTAAGATTCATTGAGTTAATCATGTGCTCCACAGGAATGAATTCCGGTATTTGCATTGTGCTTTATGTACCATCTCAACATTCATTGAGTCATCGAATCATAGAACAGTGGAGTTGGAAGGGGCCTCTAAGGCCATGGAGTCCAACCCCCTGCTCAGTGCAGGAATCCACCTTAAAGCATCCCTGACAGATGGCTGTCCAGCTGCCTCTTGAAGGCCTCTAATGTGGGAGAGCCCATGACCTCCCTAGGTAACTGGTTCCACTGATCGTTTTCACACCAACTCTGTGAGGTAGATTACAGTTTTTCCTATTTCGCAGATGGGGAACTAGGCTGAGAGTGGCCAGTGTGACACAGTGACTCTGTGGAAAAGGTGGGACTTGAGCATAGCTGTTTAGTTCCATTACAGTCCTTTCCTGGGTATTGCTTACTTTTCCCCAAACACCCATCAGAAGAGAACCTGGATGAAGGCATGCAGGGAAGCCGGTATCCTCTGCCCTGGTGCAGACCACTAACTTGTGGGCTTCCCTCCTGTCTTCCTGTGCCCTTAGAAACCTGAGCCATGAACACCACCCAGGGCACGGTAGGCAGCGATCCAGTCATCCTGGCCACTGCCGGCTATGACCACACTGTTCGGTTCTGGCAGGCCCACAGCGGGATATGCACCCGAACAGTCCAGCACCAAGATTCTGTATCCTTTTAGCACGTAGTAGCTGGTGGAATGAAGGGCTTTGACTCTGCTGACCTGACGTGGGTTTTTTACGGTAGTGGCCTGTCATCTCTTCCTTAACCACAATTGCCAGCAGGTCAATGCTCTAGAGATCACCCCGGACCGGACCATGATAGCCGCTGCAGGTAGGTGTGCCGTGGGCAGAGAGCGTGAAGGATGCACGCTTGTCTCTCCAAGCGCATGCATGCCTACAGCTCTGACATAAGCTAGTTGCTGCTGCTCAGACACAGATGACCTTTTTCTGCCAAGGAGCCCTGTAGGAAGGGGGAAGAGGACCCTTCCCTGTCTAGCTGTGACCCTCCCTTGAAAAGTGCCCTGTGCGTGGCGATTAAACAGAGGGAAAAAACTTCCTTTGCCACCAATGAACACTCTGGGGTACAAATCCAGGCCCCAAGGGCTAGCAACGCCCCTGCCGGGCAAGATTGTAACCAGACAGGTCGTGTCTTAGATGGCCAGCTCCTAAGCGCTGCTTTCGGCTCCTATAAGCTAGTTGGTGTCTTTCATCCAGGCTACCAACACATTCGAATGTACGACTTGAACTCCAATAACCCCAACCCTGTTATCAACTACGATGGCGTGAGCAAGAACATCACCTCTGTCGGGTTCCACGAAGATGGCCGATGGATGTACACCGGGGGTGAAGACTGTATGGCCCGCATCTGGGACCTCAGGTGCGCCTCTTGGTTTTTGCTCAATTTCTGTAACCTTTCTCTGGTTGTGATTACTGCAACGTGCTCTACGTGGGGCTGCCTTTGAAGATGGTGCAGAAGCTGCAGCTTGTGCAAAATGCAGCGGCCAGATTGATAACTGGAACCAGAAGGTTCGAGCATATAAGACCAACTCTGGCCCATTTGCATTGGCTGCCTGTATGTTTCTGAGTCCGATTCAAGGTGCTGGTTTTAACCTATAAGCCTTACATGGCTTGGGACCCCAATACCTGATGGAACACCTCTCCAACCCGTATGCTATGCTCAACGTCTAAGGTGCTTACTCTGAGGGAAGCTGGGAGGATGGCAACAAGGGAGAGGGCCTTCTCAGTGGTGGCCCCCCCAATTATGGAATGACCTTCCTGATGAGGCTTGCCTGGCACCAACATTGTTATCTTTTTTGCGCCAGGTCAAGACTTCTCTCTTCTCCCAGGCATTTAATAGCATATGTTGAGTTTTTACCTGACCCCTGAATAGTTGATCTGTATTGTTTTAATGCTTTTTATGGTTTAAAATTTTGGATATTGGTTTTAAGCTATGGAGTGGTATATAAATGTAAATAATAACAACAACAATAATAAATAATAATAAATAATATTAATAATAATAAATAATAATATTGTCATCATCATCTAGTGAATCTCAAGCTGTAAAATGACAATTATTGCATACCCTGATGATCTCCAAGGAAAGCCTAGGAGTTTTACAACCTACAAGGTAGCAGCTTCTCTCCTCAAATCATGAGCAATCAGAGACATGGGAGAGAAAAGGCCACGGTGTTACTCAGGGATGCAGGGAGCTGCTTTATCCTGAGTCAGACCCTTGGTCCACCTAGCCCAGTATTGTCGACACTGACTGGCAGCAGGGGCTCCCCAGGGATTCAGGCAAGATTCTTTCCTCACCCTACCTGGAGATGCTGCCGAGGATCGAACCTGCGACCTTCGGCATGCAAAGCAGCGGCCTGCTGCCATTAACCTTTGTGTTGTGCCCAACCGCGTGAATTGGATGTGCCCTCTGTTTTGGCAGCTGCATATCATCATAGGGTGGGAAGAGGCTTGATTTATGGTTTTTGATTATTTATTTATAGTTTTTGTATGCCATCTTGTAACAAAACGTTCCCAGGGCAGCTCAGACAATAAAGGCCATGCAGTTCAGCTCCAAAGTGGCACTAAGGTTGTCTGAATCAAGAGTCTGTTTGCATGATCCTATGTTTTTGCACAGTGAATATGACGCGAGGTGAAGACCTCTTTATTTTCCTAGTATTTTCATGGTTCGTCATCTCAGTTTTTTAACTTCGCCGTTTTAAATCTGTATTTTAAATCTGTATAAATCTCTGCACTGCTGCTCTGCTCGGTTTTATCCTGGCTGTGTTTTCATATTGTACTTTTATACTGTGTTTCTACACCTTTGTTTGTTTTATACTTTGAATTGCCTTCACGGGTTTTGGTTTTTGTGAACGCCCAGAGACCTTCGGCTATTGGGTGGTATAGAAATGCAATAAATAAATAAAATATTCCAGTGGAGACTTTTAAAAATAAGGACGTTTATATCTATAGCTATAATTTTGAGCAATATAAGGAGGCTATACAGAGTGTGAGACTTGGTAGCCCAGGCAATTCCTGGTGCATCTGATGCTGTCCGGGGCACAAGGAAAGGGCTCGCCCTCCGTCATGCTGGCTCTGTCTGCTCTGTTTCCAGGTCACGCAACCTCCAGTGCCAACGCATTTTCCAAGTGAACGCCCCCATCAACTGCGTTTGCCTGCATCCCAACCAGGTACTTGGGTGCTCCAGCCCGGAGCAAAGGGAATCCCTCCTCCCACCCCTGCCCCCTGCTCACTTCCTGATGGCTACAGTGGCAGAGGCTTGTCTGGCACCTGTTCTTGAGGGGCGGTGCTTGCGCTTGCCTGTGTTTCTCCCCCCTTAGGCAGAACTTATCGTTGGGGATCAGAGTGGGGCCATCCACATCTGGGACCTGAAGACAGACCACAATGAGCAGCTCATTCCAGAGCCAGAAGTCTCCGTCAACTCCGTGCACATAGATCCGGATGCCAGCTACATGGCTGCAGTCAATAGTTCAGTAAGTGTGGGCTGACTGGGGCAGCACTTTGAAATGATGCTGCGTGGCCGCTTGATGCTTCTTCGCTGGCCTCTGCCTTGGGGAGGGCACAGAGTGAGCAGGACTGGGCCCTGGAGGAGCCTGGCCGGCGGCTCAAGTGCCGCCGGCCTCTCTGGCACTCCCATTTCCTCTCCCTCGCAGGGCAACTGTTACGTGTGGAACCTGACGGGGGGCATCGGAGAGGAGGTGACCCAGCTCATCCCCAAGACCAAGATTCCTGCGCACAACCGCTATGCTCTCCAGTGCAAATTCAGCCCGGACTCCACGTGAGTCACCTGGCGAGCTTCTGTTCCTTTGCTTGCCCCTGGAACGAGGGGGGTTTTCAAACTGAACCTGGGGGCGGGGAGGGGAGAGGCGTTGAGCCCAGGGCTGTATCAGTCTGGCCTAGCTGCAGCATTGGTATCTGAAGTCCTTCCTCCAGGCCTTCTGCAGGTGTTTCTGCCTCATCAGTGGCCCTGGAAGTGGCCACCTCTCCTGCACAAACACATGATGGCTGCCAGACTTATATGTAGCAGCCTAATGTTTTCTGTCTCTTACTCAGGTGGTTGTCCAACTCTGTGGCTAGTGGTTCTGCTCTCTGGAGAGTTGGTGGAGGCTAATGCAGGGAGGGGTGGAATGTGCTTTTGACTACGCTTTCCAGTCCTCCTGGTGGTGTTGCTGCCACCACTGGTGTCATATAGATGTTGCATAGTGTCAGCTTTCAAACTAACTTGGTTCACATGTAACAACAAACCATCGTTTAATTAACCATGGTTTGTTGAGTCATGAGTTGCCATTACGTATGAACTGCGAACTATGGGTTGTTAACCACAAACCACCCATGAATAGAACCCATGGTATGTTCTTGGGTTGTTTAAACAGTGGGTTGTCATTATGCCAGAATCTTCAGTTGCTACAGAGGCAGCAGGCAAGAGCTGTCAAAAAACTCAGTCACTTTACATTCCAGTACTGCAGTGCCAAAAAGGCTTCAGGAACACAGGGAGGGAGCAGGTGAAGGAAGGAAGAAACAAACAAACAAACAACCCAGGGCCTGAGAAAACAAAACATAGTTTGCTCAATCGTCTGCCAGACAAATCCTGGATAGGACAACAAACCATGGTTTAAATAAACCATGGGTTAGCATTACGTGCAAACCAGGCCACTGTGTATTAAGGATTTGTGGCATTTCCAGGAAGCTTATCCAAGGTTCCTTGGTGAAACTAGTAATAGCAAGAAGGCTGCCTGGAAGATGGGCAGTTTGACCACTTCCTCAGCCACACTTGAGCAATACGCAGCAGCCAGGCCAAGGTGGTCTAGATGGTCCCCCAGGCAAGCAGAGAGTGAGCCCTAGAATGTCCACCAATGGTCAAGATAGCAAACAACGCCGAGGAATAGCCAATGTAGCACACTGTGAACTGGGAAAGGCCTCTGAAAGGATGTGTGTGTGTAGTGCTTTGAGCACTTTAGAAAAGCTGTGGAATCCCTTTCTGCTCTTTTGCTGAGAGATGGCTCAGAGAGAGAGACTTGCTCCTTGCAGGACACAACAACGTTGCTTATGCGCTTGAGAAATGCGGCCCACAATGTCCAGTCCTGCAGTTCGTCGATACATAGGGGACTGCCGCCACTGATTCAGGCGTCCACTTGGCCACTGTGTGGAGTGGGATTCTGCACAAGGCCGGCCGGCCGGCGCTCTGTTCCAGGGCCTTGGCCCATGCGGGGGGGAGGGGGGGCTCCCCTTTGGGGCTTCAGACAAGGCAGAGGTTTCTCTGGTCTCCCTGGCGATCTGGGCCCGTCTGCAGGCAGAGCAGCAGCCCCTCCCCCTACGGACGCTTCTATGGGCCCACAACGATGGCCGCCTCCCCTGCTCTTTAAAGGAGGGTGCCGTAAAGAGCGTCTTCACATGCTCCTGCCTTGGGCTGCCTGGTCCCCTCGCCCACCTGCCCCACTGATTCCTCCTCCCACTCCAGGCTTTTGGCTACTTGTTCCGCCGACCAGACCTGCAAGATCTGGAGGACGTCCAACTTCTCCCTCATGACAGAGCTCAGCATCAAGAGCAACAACCCCGGGGAAACGTCCCGTGGCTGGATGTGGGACTGTGCTTTTTCGGGGGACTCCCAGTACATTGTCACAGGTGAGAGTGGTCGGGGTGACATCGATGCAGAGCCCTAGGTAGTTCTGCGCCTTAAGAAGAAAACCCAGGTGATTTTCTGGATAGATTTCCCCCATCTTGGTAAAAAAATAATTTGTGCTTAAGTGTTTTGAGTGCTCAACAGCCCTGTTCATAAAGTAGGCCAGAACTATTGCAGATTGGGGAGGGCTGGGGCCTGAGGGCGGGTGGCTCTGCTGAGGCCACCTTTTGAGCTCATGGTGGAGGCGAGATTTGAACTGGGCCCTTGCTGCTGCTGCTGCTGCTGCTGCACCACCACCTCATTCTCCCCTCAGTAAGAAGGTCTGTGATGGATCCGTTGATTTCCCTTCAGGCCGTTTTCGCCCCCTTTCAAGGGGCAAGACCAGCCTAGCAGAGCCCTCCTGGACTTCAGCATGTTTATTTCCCTTCCCAGCCTCCTCAGATAATTTGGCCAGGCTCTGGTGTGTGGAGACGGGCGAGATCAAGAGGGAATACAGCGGGCACCAGAAGGCCGTGGTCTGCCTGGCTTTCAACGACAGCGTCTTGGGCTGAAGAGGGAGATGGCGGCGGCGGCTCTCGTGGCTGGCTCTTGACCAGCCGTGTCGTCCCTCGGGCGTGTGTGTGCACAAGGGTATTTGAGGACTTTGTCAAGGCTGTGTCACCCACAGCTCTCTTTCTGTGGAGGAGGTGGATTGCGGTAAGAGAGACATAGGCCATGCTAGCCCTTTCCGCCATGGCGGGGGAGGGGGGTTGAAAGTGCAGGTGATTTCCATCACGCTTCCTGGCTGAGAGGAGATCTTAAAGCAAAGGCAGAGCTAGAAAAGGGGGGCTTTGGAAGAGGAAGGGGTGTGCTTTACCTCCAGCCCTACCGGGCAGGAGCGTCTCTCTCTCCCCACTTACGGGGAAAGATGCTGTCTTTACGGTAAGCCCTTCGCCCCCTCTCCTTTCATGGAAGCTGCTCCCTGTTCGCTCCATCCACATTTCCAGCATCTGACTTGACTCACATCCATGCCACACTAAGAACCAGGGGGTAAGGCTTTGGGGGCAGGTTTGTCAGCTGCCACACCAGGAGGAAGCTTTGCGCTCTTACCCCCCCCCCCCTTGGAGGGCAAGCGGTTTGCCCTACTGCTTGCCTTTGTGGCTGTGCTCTTCCACATGACAAAGAGGACAGGAACAGTTGGCTCTGGAGCCAGCCCTGGTGAAGGAGAAGGGCTGCCTTTCCCCCGAGTAGGCAGGGCCTGCGAAGCATTCTGAGCCCTGAACTGCCGCTCCTTTTTTGAGAGGAGGCTGACCTGGTTGGAAATGACGAGGTCTTGGGCACCTTAACGCCCAGCTGTTTTGTTCTAGGAGAAGCTGCCACAGGACTTTGTTTTCACTGCAATAGATTAACATGACCACCCTCTGGAATGATCGAATCCAGTGTCCGCTTTCCCCTTAGGCAACCCACACACACACACACACACTGCAATCCTGGGTCAACAGGCTCAGAGAAAAGGAGCGAAGAATGAAGGGGCACTGAGGCTCCGCTTGGGGAGCGTTTGCAAATCTTGGAAGGGGCCAGAGGAGCAGCCCCATTTCTCTCTCTTGCCAGGATTGAACACGCAACCTCTTCAAGTGCCCATGTCCTCATTTTGTGCTTTTACTTAATATCACGTCAGAGTAACTAATCTTGTACAAAATAGTTTTTAAAAGATTGTGTTTGTACATAATGCTTGTACGCCTTGGACTTAACTGGGCCTTACCTACATCTTGCAGCTATTTCTATCCAAAGACAATTATTTTCAGGTTGCAGTTAAGGTGACACTTCTGTAAATAAAATGTAGATGTGCTGATAAGACTGCAACGTGACCGCGTGGTGGAGTTGTAGCTCTTCTGGTTCAGTCCAGAACCCTGCGTTAGAAGATGGGCAAGGGGGGCGGTTTCAAGCAGGAGGTACCAGACGGCTGCCAACAGTGCAAGCTCCCATTGGAATTCCAAGTCCGGAAGAGCAGAGCGGAAGAGGGAGGTCAGGTTCCCAGCCGTTCACTCCGGAAGGTAGTAGAAACAGATGGAGACGCAAATGTTGCTTGGAAAGCAGATGTCGATGCACAGGTAGATGAGCCGCTGCTTTGGAGGACCTGTAATGAGAACCGGGGGTGTAGGGGTGCATTTGGGAGGGCGCAGAGTCCTTATCCTGAGCATTTAGATTTTAAATACACTTGGGAGGGGAGGAGACTACATATTGGGGCGGCTCCTCTGCAGAATTTAGGGGGGAAACCCACATTGGATAATGGTGTCAATTTTTAGAGCAGTTCTCTAGGTTTCATGGTTCGCTGCCGTGCACCTGTCGTCCTACGAAGTGAGGGAAAAGCTCCATCATTCAGGGCCACTCCTGTTTCCTGGCTAACTCTCCCACGGCCCTCCGAGCTCTCTGAAAGTGGGAGCTGTGCCAGCCACTTAAGCACTTGTAATTCCTGTGGATTTCAATAGGAGGGAGCAGAGCACAATGCCATGAACGCAAGTGTGAGAGCTCTGGGCTGGGCCCACTGGTTCTCTCCCCCCCCCCCCCCCATTTTTACGGCATTATCAGCATACAACGAGGTTTGTGATTCTTTAATCCCAACAGGTAAAGGGCAGCCTGAGGTTGGAGTTACTGGCTCATATGAAATACGATGTTGCTGTTGAAAATAGCAAACATCCATTAATGCCCCTGCCTGCCGCTCCAATTTTCCGAGTCCTGACGTCAGCGTTGTGTGTGTCCTTCCCTCCCACCGTGGCAGCCGATGAAATGGGGTGGAAGTAGGGAATTACTGCCATGATATCAAAATGCAGGTTGGACTGGCCTCAATATCACAGAGAGGGAATTAACTACACAGTAGCTGCTCTTGGTGGCAGGCCCTGCGTTGACTCTCTCCGAAGCCTTGGGCCTCATCCCACTTACCATCTTTTTTCTTGACCCAGTAGATGGGCACCTGCTCACATAGAGACCGGGTGGCCTCCCCAGCTTCCTCTGGCCACACTTGCCTCCCTGGCACAATCCCTAGGAACTCCCGGTAGTACTGGGTCTTGTCATTGGGAAGGGGTAGCTGATCCACCTGCCAAGGAAAAGGAAGTGTGATGCAGCCTCCAGCAGACTCAAAGCCAAAGTGTGCTTCCTTGTCCTCAGTCATCCCCACATCGGTTTCTATGCTGCTGCTTCCAGGGAAGTGCCAGCAACATGATTCATGGACCAAGGAGCATCTCTACCCCGCCTGTTCAGAGTGGTGCAAAACCCACAGCTTTACTCGAAAGGATTGTGGGACTGGCCCCATTGAAGGTCAAGAGAGCACTTCAGCCCTCTCTCCAAACAATTCCCCAAGTTCCACGTTCCGGAGTTAGAAAAGCAATGGATGCTCAGGCTAATTCTACACGTGGCCTGGAGGCATCTGCCGTTTCCCTGACCGCCAGCAGCCGCTGCTCTGTCAACACTCCCTGGGGCTGGGCAGAGCCTGAAGGCTGCTTTTCTCCCCTCTGCTGGCAAGCGAGGTTGCCCAGTGTCTTGCATTCATGCTGATTTGTTTTTTTCCCAAAGTCCTGGGGAAGTTTAGCAGAGCTGGCAAAGGACCCCGGCTGCTAAATGGAATTGGGAGCAGTCAGCCAACCCCACCTCGCTTTGTTCTGACATTCACCACGAACAGGGCCTCCTGTCTTTTCGAAACCGAACCTCTGCCCTCGGCTGAAGGGCCATTCACATTTTGTTTCAAGGGACGTTATACATCATTACTCAAAATGTATGCCGCTGCTGCGCTGCTGAGAAAAGCGCCTTTGTTTGCTTGTCTTATTGGAATTGCCTCTCGCCCGTCCTAGAACTTTCCCTTGTCTGCTCTTTTACGTTTTAGCCTCCCACTGTTTGTGTAGGATGGGGGGGGGGGGCAGGCGGGCCATGGGCCACATTTGCCCTCCTGTCACCCCCACGCCACCGAATGCAGTAGCAGCACAAAAGTCAGCCCTTCTGTTCCTTTGTAGGGCAAATGCTATGGAGAATTCAAAGGGACAAATTTAACGTGTCTTCTTGCTAAATTTTGTCATTTAATCCTGTATCATGGAGAGGAGGAACCCCCCCCCCCCCAAATCTTGGCCAGTCATAACAACCTAGATGGACAAAGGGATTGGAATCCAATTTCAGATACTGAACTGATATGTGCAATTGCACAAAACTAGGGGGGCATATTTTGGAAACCAAAAAGGAGGACAACATGGTCGGCCCCCAAGGGAGCGTCCCCACCAACATGTCCGCCCCAGGGGGGGTGTCCAGCACCAAGGGGGGGTGCCCACCTGAACATAGCCTTGGTCACATGTCTAATTTTGCAGCACACAGTTGAGACAAATCTCTTCTACATAACATCTTTATGTTAAAATCGCTGAAATATCTTTTCTGATTGTATCCTCCCTTCGCTGCAAGCTGCTGCTTAATAGGGCTTGCTGCCTATTAAGCAGCTGTCTTTTTAATTTTTTTTAGTTTTAAAGTTCAATTTTGTTTTTAAACTTGCTAAAAATTACCAGATGAACAGATCTGCTTGAAACGTGGCATGGCTAAAGCCCTACTTAAGAGCTATCATGATGCCAAGTTTCATCTTTTAAAAATTTTTTTTTAATTAAAACCTCAAATTTTAAACAATTCCTAAAAATCAATAGATGAACAGATCTGCTAGAAACTTGGCATGGCTAAAGCCCTACTTAAGATCTATCATGATGCCAAGTTTCATCTCTTTATCTTCAAAGTGATGTGTGTGTTTTTAAATCCTAAAAATCAATGAACAGATCTGCTTCAAACTTGGCATGGCTAAAGCCCTACATAAGATCTATCATGATGCCAAGTTTCATCTCTTTATCTTTAAAAATGATGGAGCTGTAAGCATTTTTGTTAATTCCCATTGACTATAAAGTAGAGCTGCCCTTTGGGTGGGGGGAGGATGGGAAAAATCTGGCTTTTTCTTCAAATTTCATAATTCCCCCCCCTCCCCGGATTTGTTACCAAAAATCCTGACATGTCCTGGTTTTTCATGACATATGGTCACCCTACGGGCTGCTCCTGTAGCAAAGGAAGGGGCCATGATTCCATTGGAGAGCAAACGCTGGGAAGGCGAAATGCTCCAGGTTCAATTAATAGAATCTCTATTCAACAGAGTCTTAGTAACGGGCTGGGAAAGAGCTCAGGCCCGAGAGGTTGGGGAGCCACTGCCAGTCAGAGGGAACAATGGCCTAATTTAGCTGGAGGCAGCGTTAGATGCTCAGTCCACTTTGAGACTTTCGAGCACCACTTGAAGAGCACAGTTTGACAACAAATCGCCAGAATCGTTTTAAGGACTACCTTCCTTAAAGCGTTTCCTGACCAAGCTCCATCGAGTGCAGCATTATATTTCCAGCAGCAGCAGCAGCAGCTACCCTGTTGAGTTCAGAAGCCTGGTGTGACAGTGATGGCATCACCCTTACGGCTAGGAACAAACATCTGATACTCAGAAATTTACTGCTTCTGCACAGGAAGGCTCCGTTTAGCTGTTGTGATTAATGCCTCTTAGAGTCATCCCCCATCAGCCAGTGGCCATCACCACATCCCGCAGGAGAGATCCTATTCCACGCTTCCCAGATGGGGCAGCTGATGGCTGCTGCCATACCAAGAGAACTGCCACACTGAGCAAAAAGGATTTGGCCGGATTCTGCAGAGGCTGCTTACTAGTCCTGCAGCTGCTCACCCTGTGCTCCGACAGGTTGAAGGACATCTGCACAGTGTCATAGTCTTGGGCATCCATCATCCTCAGATAACAGCGGTTTTGCCCCGAAGGCTTGTAGCAAACAAAGCCCTGTGAAGAAAAACTACGTCAGCATGAGGATTTTACAGATTACTAAATCCACTAAGTAACCTTGGCCATCTCCAACTAAAGCACAAGCCAATATATACTTGCTGGATTTTATTGTTCTTTCCATGTAAGGGCTGTCTTATACCTGGGCAGGCTCTGAACAGAGACATCCTAGGGCTTAGAGCTGCCCAGAAGCCACGCACCACCTGATCTGGACACTTTATTTGGTGGTTTTAATTTTTGTGAACCGCCCGGAGTGCTCAGTAGTAAGCTGCTGGAGCACCTTACAATCCATCTGTAAACAAGACGGTACCTGCCTGCAAGTTTGCCATCTAAATCAACACAAAAATAAAAATGTTGGGGAGTGTTTTGCTAGACAAAGCCCATCTAACAAAAACGAAGAGCGGGGTGGGAGCGTGGGCGAAGACCACTAGCTCTGCCACCCGCTCAGCACTGGAGGCTCGTAAACTTCTGAGTTCAGAGGCTTCTGAGCCTCAAGGATGTACAGTGCCTTGTATAAGTTTTCACGCCCTTTGACAAGTCCACATTTTGTTGTGTTACAACCTGGAATTAAAATGAAGTTAATTAGGATTTCTTCTCACTGATCTACACAAAATAGTCCTTAAAACTGAAGTGAGGAAAGAATCTACATATTTTACGGAATAGTTTAGAAATGCAAAACTGAGAGGTCTTGACTGCAGAAGTATTCACACCCACCCACACCATGCTGTGACACCCCTAAATAAGCTCTGGTGCAACCAACTGCCTGTGCGCAACTCAACTGTCACATACTCTCAGATAAAATACACCTGGTTTTGGAAGGCCCCAGAGTTTATTGGAGAGCATATCTAACAAACAGCATCATAAAGACCAAGGAGCTATCAAAACAAGTCCAGGATAAAATTCTGAGGAAGCACCAATCAAGGTTGGGTTATAAAAAAACCAGCCCCCAAACGATGAACATCCCCCACCGTCAAATCCATTATTAAAAAATGGAAAGAATATGCCACAACTGTGACTCAACTCAGTGACCAAGTAAGGAGGGCATTAGTTAAGAGAAGCAACAAGAGGCCAGTGGTCACTCTGAAGGAGCTGGAGAGAGCCACAGTTGAGATGGGAGGAACCGTCCATGGGACATCTATCACTCGGAAGCTCCACACAGCTGGGCTTTACGGAAGAGTGTCGAGAAGAAAACCATTGCTGAAAAAAGCCCGTATCAAATCCTGTTTGGATTTTGCCAAAAGGCCTGTGGGAGACACAGCACACATACGGGAAAAGGGCCTCTGGACTGATGAGACCAAAACTGAACTTTTGGGCCTTAGCGCCAAATGCTATGTGTGCCACACAGACAACAGCGCTCATCGCCCTGAGAACACCACATCCCCTCAAGTGAAGCATGGTGGTGGTAGCAACAGCAGCAGCAGCAGCATATTGTGGGGATGTTTTTCAACTGCAGGGACTGGGAAGCTGGCCAGGATTGAGAGCAAGATGGATGGAGCCAAATACAGGACATTTCTAGAGGAAAACCTGTTTCAGTCTGCAAGAGATCTGCAAGGGACCTGGGACTTCAGCGGAGGTTCACCTTCCAGCAGTACAATAACCCTCAACATACAGCCAAAGTTGAAGTGGTTTAAAAACAACCTGGATGTCTTAGAATGGCCCAGTCAAAGACCAACCTCAATCCAACTGAGAATCTGTGGCAAGACTTGAAAATTGCTCTTCACCAATGGTCCCCATTATACCTGACAGAGCTTGAGCAATTTTGCCCAGAAGAAGGGCCAAGTATTGTGAAATCCAGCTGTGCAAAGCTGTTAGAGACTAACCCCCAAAAGACTCACAGCTGTAAATGCTGCCAAAGGTGCTTCTACCAAGTGTTGACACAAGGAGGCGAATAGTTATACAACCCACAAATGAGTTTGTTTTTGTTTAACTTTAGTGCCACAATAAAAAACATTCTGCACCTTCAAAATGTTAAGTATGTTGTGGAAATCAAATGGTAGATATGCCAATTAATTCCATTTTAATTCCAAGTTGTAATACAACAAAATGTGGATAAGTCAAAGGGTGGTGAATAATTATGCAAGGCACTGTAAGCCACAAGATTGCACCCTTAATCAAACAGTGCATCTCATCTTCACAACAACCTTGTGAGGTCGGCCACTATTCCTTTTACACAGGCTGAGAGAATAGGGCTTGGCCAGGACCACTCAGCGGTTTCAGGGCTCAAGTGTTGCATCTGAAAAGCCAGTCTGAAACTTCTATGGATTTTACCCCACCTGGTCTTTTTTAATACACTTGGATCACGCAGCAACAACAGGCACACTCACATTCTTGCGGTCAAACAAGACTGACGTCGTTTGGTTACTTGGTGTAGTGACGTAATACGTAACCGTATTCTTGGACTTGTTCACAAAGGCCGATTGGTTCATTGGGGAGCCTGGGCGATTCTGAAAGTTTAACCGGACCACCTGCAAAAGAGGCTACAAAGACACACCATGGTAACCACCGAAGCAGTGTTCCCAAGACACCACCCAGGCAAGCCACTGCAGCGGCACTCCGTCCCACGCCCTTGCACAGGTCTTGGGGGGTTTAGGACAGCTAAAAGCAGCCCAGGGGACAAGGGAGCATCATCCAGATAGAGAAGGGCTTGAACTTGATGCTCTTTGGCTTGGAAACAGATGTCCAATGCAGTATATGTGAAAGGTTGATAACATGAACAGCATGAAGAGAGCAATTATGACAGGATTATTTCATCATGATGCCTCCTGTTAGAAAGGCAGTTAGCAGAGAAAAAGGCAAAACAGAACAAGCATTTACCAGTCCCACATGCATACAGGCCATCTTAGAACAAAAGGTGAACCCGCGTCTTCAGTGAAGGAGGGGGAACAGTGGTACACACACGTGCATATACTATGCAGGTACAGCACAGAGTTTCACAAAAAGTTTGTTCAGTCCATTCCGTGTTCCATTCCACTGGCAGGAGCGAGAGAGCGCAAAGGCACATGTGCTCCTGGCCATGGAGGAGGACGGGGGTGGGGAAGGAGCAAATCACAGGGAACCACACTGCAGCCTATAGAGGTCCTGAGGCTGGCTGCGCTCCAAATCTCAAAGGCTACACTAGCTGCAACACGGCCCCTTTCCTGCAACTTGCGGATGAGGTTGCAATAGTCCCAACATTATTCGCTCTCTTAAACTATTTCAATTTAGGAGCTTCCAATTCAAGTTCCTCGTGCAGCAGACGAAAGAGTGCTTCCTCATGCATTGCAAAATAGTTCCTATAGAAATGACTGCAAGAGAGGCGTGGGTGGATGCAGGAGAGGTAAACCCAACCAGGAGCCACTAGCCATAATCTGCAGAAGGGCAACCTCCTCCACTCTATTCTGTTAAGAGTACTGTGTCCATCTCTGGGTGCCGTATTTTAAGATGGACATTGTCAATGGAACCAATGACCTAGGGAGGTCTCCCAAACTAGAGGCCTTGAAGAGGCAGCTGGACAGCCATCTGTCAGGGATGCTCTAAGGTAGATTCCTGCATTGAGCTGGGGGTTGGACTCAATGGCTTTAGAGGTCCATTCCAACTCTACTATTCTAGGATTTTATGAGACATGACAGTGGCCTTCCAATATCTGAAAGGCTGTCATGCAAAAGATGGAGCAGACTTATTCTCTGTTGCTCCAGAGGGCAGAAATACAACCAGCAGGTGGAAATAGCAGGGAACCAGATTTTGGCTCAACCTTAGGATAAACGTCCTGACAGTGAGGGTTGCTTGGCAGTGGGATAGACCTGGGAGGTGGTGGGTTCTTCTTTGCTGGAGGTATTTCAGCAGAGGCAGGATGGTCATCTATCAGGGATACTGTAGCTGCACCCACCTTGCAGTGCAAAGCCTGCATTGAACAGGGAGTTGGACTAGATGATCTCCTAGAACCCTTCCATCTCCTGGAACCCATATACCTCAACTACCAGGTACAGGAACAGGCAAAAGGAGGATTAAGTAGCACACATTTCTATGCTTACAGCCAGGAGCCTGGGGAGTACATGTTGCTTGACACCCAAAGGCTTTCTTTAAATGCAGTCCCATATCTGTTTACACAGAAACAAGTTCCACTGAATTCAGACAGACGTCCTCCCAGGTAAACATGTATAGTATGGCAGCCTGATTATTTTCACCACTGATTTATAGCCTTCAGCTATTCCAGCAAAAACATGGAATGAGCAAAGTATGGCATTCTAGAGTAAGGGGCTCCTTACCTTGGGAGAAGACCGGGAGAAGCTGAGAGCTGTGGTCGCAGTGATGCAGGCAATGCCGCAGATCAAAATGACAGAAAGGGTGACCCAAAATATCCTGGAAGGGCTTTGAGATTCGGCTGGGGGAGCCGCCACATGAGAGCCAAGGTCAAACCCATCAGTCAAGCACACCGCAATTGCCAGAGGTGGCTGGCTGCAGCCATCCTATGAAGAAATTAAAGTGTTTGGGGCCTCAGTTGCTTAAGAAAATGAATTAAAAGTAAATGGCAAGAGAAACAATTCAATAGAAATACTCTTGATGGGTGTGGAAGACAGGGTTATGGAATACGAGGGATTTATCCTGTTTATGTTACTGGAAAGACATTTCGTTGCTTGACAAGAGTTTTCCAAAAGCTCTGGACTATGCAATGTTGGGTATATAATTTGTTTGGATCATTTTGGTCACAGTCCATAGCAATTATTTGGATTATGCAACCATATTCCCATTTCACTAGAAATCAAACTATTTGACCAATTTACCGTGGGGTTCAAATTGTTATGCAAAGGCAAATAGATGTAAAAAAATGTAAAGATGCCAATTTATAACTGTTTTTTCACCATTTCAAAATGTAAATGTGGTTTGATTTTTAATCTTTAGCACTGAGAAAATGAAATTAAGTATTGAGGTGGCCTGTTCAAATAAAATGTTTAATACTGTGCTTTGTCTCTCAAAATAAATGTAAGAGGTCTCATAATGCCTAAACATAAATTATTTGTTTAATACCAGTATCTAATGTAATATGTCCAATAGCATGCAGATGTCCCATAGCTTGCAAAAGCACATTGGAGCACGTTTCTTAGGCATCTCTTTAGCCTCCAGGAACACGAGATCCGCATGAATGGTACTACACTAGAGTAATGAAAGGGCCATTGATTCAAGCCCTCTCGTTTCCTGTATCAGCCTACACCCAGTTCCGCACATTTTACCCTGCAGCTTCCAGGCAGGCCCAGGACAGTTGGGTTGCTGGAGTGGGACATCCAAATGATACCCACCCTTCCCAGTATTAAAATGGGACACAGTTCACTGGGAAGCTTTCCTGTAAAGTTCTCTGCGCAGCATCCCATCCCATTTTTAAAGGAAAAAACTTGCATAGAATGAGGAGGTCAATACCAGTCTAAAGGCCCTTTACTGGTGCCAAGGAGAGGGGGTACTGGGCGAGGGGAGTGGGGAGGGCAGGTACTTACTGGAGAGGGGGTGGTGTGGGCCACGGCCTGCTCCTCCATTCTTGATGCAACCCTTGCTGCTCCAACTCTGCCTTCTGACAATGTAGAGGTTGTGCATCATCAGAGCCCTCAGAATCCAGCTAGAAATCTGAGAATGTGCCCATTAGGGCTAGGTAACGGCGCACCCTGGCACCTCCACTTGGAGGGAGGCACACAGAGGTGAAACTTTAGACTCCCTAACTAGCGGGAGGGAGGGAACGGGGGCTGCAGAGAGATGCTGTTCTGGGCACAGCAATGCTTTCCCCCTGACCTGCCTTGTGAGACAGCCAAGGCATTCATGGGGAACACAATTGGGGGCTTTGTGTAGGACCTTGCCTGCTGGCAGTCGCCCTAAGACATCTCTCTCACTCGCAAGGAGGAAGTAAACATGAGCAAGGATGGAGTGGCAGCCTGCCCCTGAGATCTGAGATAGCAAAGGTTACGGGGAGTGAAGACGTCTCGGAGAGGGATCTGCCACTTTAGCACCCCTGCAGTGCCCAAAACCACATCACTGTGGGACAAATGTAATGGTTATTTGAGCCTACTAACTGATGTCACATTTAAATACATATTTCATATTGCAAGGTATCAGTGCATTATCAGTGCTGTTTTGAGGGCCCAATTTACAATTTAAGAATGGGGGGCACACTGTCCCATCATCAAGAGGGATGGCTTTAGTAAGCTAAGCTCAGTGACCATCAAAGTTGGGAAAGCTCCAGGCTCGCTTAAAAAGCTAATTTCAGATAGAACCTATTAGCTTCAGTTATGAGAAGAAACGCCATAGGAATTTCATCCCCTGCCCGCTCTCATCGTCTAGATATAAAACCAGAAGAACCACCCCTCCATAGAAAAGGGACTCCCCCCACAATCAAATGGGATGCAAGAAGAAGGATCCGTTGTGTCTGGAGGGCTTGCATGGAACAACCATTTCAAAAGTCCTGGAACTTTGCCCCATTAGACAATTAAAGCTTGAAATCTTACTGGATGCATGGCAGCCGGAGGGAGACCAGGGCTGGACACAGCAGTTGAGAGGCAATCATTAGAAGGATCGAACTGTTCACAAAAGCTGCAGTAAGGACCCTCAAGACCCCCCTTTGCATATGTCACAGAACCACGCCTAATGGGAAAACATTGTCTGAAAATGGTAAGAATAGGATTTTCTCTAGTCCCAATAACTTAGGTAACTAAGCTAAAGTATCTGCAACTGCAAAAAAATACATATCCTTCCCATTTTCCCATGCGTCCAGATTGTAGGCTTCAAAGCTGTAGCAACCTGGTATTAAATTAACTAACAACGTGGGGCACATAGATCGCTAGCAGGGCTCATGTTCACCTCTGTTGCAGGCACAGAGCTAAATAGAAATCAAAGTGGGTTATTACTACCTATCAAAAGGAGAGCTCTGTGTTAGGACTTCCGCCAGCACGCCTAGCAGACTCAGCAGAACTTACCAGGCTCACATTTTAATAAGTCCTTTGAAATGGCCCCGGGCCTCAGGAATTTCTACAGCCAGCACGTCCCAAGACCTGGGGGCAAGACTAAGGTGACAGCATGTCATCATCGTCATCATTTTTCATCTATTTATGAAGCACCTGCCATCTTTCGCTTCCAAGCTATTTCAGCTGGCAGAAGATCACACCACCCTCCCATTCTGTTGCTTGAGACCCAGGGGAGAGAAGAATGCTTTTATGCCAGTTTGCTCATCCTCAGACTTCAGGAATCAAGCATTTGTATTTGTGCACTTCATGGCTCAAAGTTAAAAGCGGGGCATTTTCCTCTGGCAAACACACAGCCAGGAAAAAAACACTCATTCCATTTCTGCCCTGCTCTGGATGAACAGCCAAGAACAAAACAGAGCACCAACTTTGTGATGTGTAACTAAATACCGGTTCAGGATACTGAGTCCCTTAAGGAAAGCAGCCTGGTTAGATGAGGAAAGGTTAGGATGTAAAAGCAAGGAAGGAGAGCAGCACATACTCCTCTGTGAGGAGGAGGTACCCCAGAGCCCTTCAGTCTGTATCACTTCCCTCGGCACTCCTGTCCACCCCAAGGAGATGATTTTGCTGGTGTATCAGCACACCTTAGTTTGGCCAATCTTGACTGAGTCTCAAGCTCCCGCTTACCCACTCCTTCACAAGCTTGCTGTTACAGGGTAGGCAAACTGGTGCCCTCCAGATGTTCTGAACTACAAATCCCACAATGCTTTAACATTGGCCATGCTCACAGGGGCTGATGGGAGCTGCCATCCAAAATACCTGGAGGGCACCAGGTTGCTTCTCCTTCGAGATCTAATGGCAAACTGGTTTGCGCAAACAAGGAAGTGGCGGACATCAATGAGTGCAGAAGGGGAAAACAGGAGCAGAGAAAGAGTTTCCACCACCAAAGTATTTTCCACTGAAAAGTTTCCCATTACTAAAACTCTTGTTCTAAGTATAAAATTAGTAACAAACATGGATACACCACCAATCAAACTGGGCAGCTTCAGTTATTAACTGTTTTCAGGTGACTATTCCACAGAAGCATGCAAACGTATCACCACATAGGTTCTTGTGCATGCCCAAAGTAGTATGTTAACTTCTGTGAACTGTCCAGAGAGCTTTGCCTATTGGGCGGTATAGAAATACAATAAATAAATAAGTGAACATTTTTCAGTGCCTTTATTTTTCCCTTAAATTTTAAATAATCTAAGGAAGTGTAAAGCTATTGACTTGCCATATCTTAAATTTTAAGATTTAAAAAGTTCAGATTAAAAAACATAGTTTGACTGTAACATTTATACCACATTTCTTCATTTGTTTGCCTAATAAAATATTTTAGTTGAAACAAACTGGCTACTTGAAAAAATCTGAGATAGTTATACAGCTTGTAAAACCAACACAACTGCCTTTTTTAATTATCCACTTAATAGGTCTCCAACTTCCTATTTCATGTCAAATAAATATCTGAGATTTCTATTGATTTAGAAATGTTTTCAGGAGAGTGTCTGAAAAAATGTTTTCCAGAAACCCTACACCCCTGGGAATAACAGAACACACCGACCGGAGGCTCAGACCCAACAGTCAAAGCAGTTTGCCATTATGTGTGACCAAAGCATGAAGAAAAGACAACAGTTCTGGATAAGCCCACCTTCCCCAGCATTCTTGCTCTGTGTTCACCTAAATGTAGATAATGGCTGCAATCCTAAACCCACCTAATAGGCAGCTAAATCTCACTGAATCCAGAAGGACTTATTTCTGAATAAACAAGCATAGGGTAACTCTGAATGTCATGTGTTTTCCATTACTACTTCTGTCTTACTGAAATTAGCAAAAAATGAAAAATATTATTTTTCAGAAGAATGTATAATTTTATAATAACATTTTAAATAAAATTCTTCTCCACAACCAGTTCCATCGTGTATAACACTGAATATTTCACTTCACCAGTCTATTATTCGTTCACAGAGACACAGAAAAATTAAATGAAACCTTGCACAGATTATTTTGTTATCAGAAAACAGGGAGAGTTATTTTACACATTTTAGTTAAATTGCCTGGGAAACTCAAAGGATATAATATTAAGAGATGACAAACACAAAGAAGCAGTGAGATGTCTGTTTAATGTGACCCAAGTATAGGACTGACGTTCCCAGTGGTTTTACAGAAACAGGTTGGTCTTTCACCAGCAGAGTTTCACAATGAGGATAGAAACAGTGCAAAGAAGTTCTGCAATGTGGCAAATAGGTCTGAGTAGCTGCTGAGAATGTCTAAACATTATATTCTTGACACATTCCTGAATATCCCCAGAATTGCATAACCAGAAGTCCCAGGAAAAAGGACACTGTTATTTTAAAGTAATTACAAACAGAAATAAACAGTTTGAATTATCAAAAGTGGAAAATAACCTTTAAATTTACATATGGCAGTTTTGATAATCCTAAAAAGGACACGCTTTCTGTTGAGAAACAGATTACATAGGTGAAATAAAATTTCAATGTGCACCTTTAGCACTTTGAAAGTGTGAATGTTGACACTAAATTATAAACACAAAGTATCTTCCACTGTGGACAACACAATTATTGCTGCATGAAGAAGTGGCAAGTTCAAACAAGTTTCAAGTGTCTGCAATACAGGAAGTGTCATCGGTACACAAAGTCATGGTCATTTGGGCTACGTCTGAACGGTAAAAGTTGTGTCCTCTCTTGATTACAAAAAGTCTGAGGGTTTTAGTATCTTCATATCTAATTTCTTAAGATGTAACATAATTTGGCATCTAGTGCCACAAGAACAAAATTACACAGGCACCTGGAAAATGCAATTCATCATACTTACTACAAAACTGCAAAGCAAAATGGCTTGAACTTCCATTTTCAACCAAGGCAGACCTGCAAAAAGATTTTTCTTGTGTTTTCATATCAACCTACAAGTAAGATTTTGACAGGAAGCCCTGGGCAAGCTACTGTATTTACTTCATCAGCACTGATACCAAAATGGCTTCAGAGTAAAATTGCACCCATTTATGGAGATACAATTTATGCTGGGTAGTTCACTTTTGCATCTTAAGGCAGTTCCTGTCTGGACATTAAGCCAATAATTCAAACATGAAGACAACTGACCCAACTACTTAGTTAAAGTGTGTTAATTCGGCAGATTACACCGGTACTGCTGTGGTATGTACTGAAGAACATGAGGAAGATCTTTTAGAATTCTACAGAGTTACATCCGTCCTGATCAATAAAACCTATTCTCAATATATTATAATTCATTTTTAAAATAGTTTATCTGAAGTTCTTCACATCACTATATACACACATCTCTTATCTTGAAGGAACACATAAAACACAACAGGATCATTCGTGTTTTGCATATTGAGCAAGTGCAAATGGCAGTGTGAGAAGGGAGAACACCACCACCACCACTACTGGCCACGCCAGTGATTTCCTTTTCCCTGAAATCACCTCTGGAACAGACTGCCTAAAACTGGGACCTGAGTAAGCATAAAATCCAAGCTTAAAAGTCAAGTTCTAGAGGCCAAAAAAGAGGAACTGCCCCCAAACTGCTCGATTCCCTGAATTCCCCGAAACTGAGCTATAGTTTCCATAAAAGACCACAGTGCAAGGTTTTGACAGAAGCTAGACCGATCCCCTTTGACCCCGTTGAGCAAGACTCTACCCTGAAATCTTTAACACTGTGGGCACTTTAAAGACATACTTAAATGTTTTACAACATCTGAAAAGCTGATTGACGTAACACACTTCCCTCTTTGTTTCAAAGTGCATTTTAAAAGGAACTTGTAAACAGAACTCAAATGGAAAGTTACACACTGAAAGCATCTTAAGCTGCAAGCAGCAATATTGTGCATTGCAGAAACCATGATGATACTACCAGCTTCGAGCCACTGAGGATGGAGGGGGTGGGTGGGGGAAGGACATCATTTAAAACTTCCCTTTTTTAATCCTGGAGGGCAGGGAGAAGATCTGCTATGCTATCAACATAGTAATCGGGGACTAGGCTTCTCCGCTCAGGACAGTCACTCTCCAAGTGGCCTTTTACTTCTTCTAGGGTGGTGACCCCTGTGAGGGTTAGAATCGTCATCAGGCCACAATTATTGCCCATGAGGATGTCTGTGTCTAGGCGATCGCCAACCATGATTGTACGAGCAGGCTCAATCTTGAACTCGCTGGCCACACACTCAAACATGAAGCGGCTGGGCTTGCCGATGATAAATGCTTCACGCTCCGCTGCCGTCTCCACGGCTTTGACAAGACAGCCAGTGCCTAAAGAGAGGAGAGAAACTAAGTAATCAGCACGCCAAGCCATGAGGCACATCCAGAAGTGAAGAACCAGCGCAGACCTAGGCCTCGTCCCAAGATTCTGCCAAAGGCTATCGGTGGGAGAAGCCAGCCCTGCTGTTCCAAAGGATAATGAATGTGAAGGCTAGTCAAGTGTCAACCAGCACACCATCATTAGCTGATGGAAGCAAAGCCTAATCCCTACGGGCAAGAGCTCAACTACCAAGCCTCTTGAGCCCGTATCTCTATCCATCCTCTCGTTGCCATGAGTCTTGTTGCAGTAGGTAGATGTTAATCCTCTACGGCAGCCACCACTGCTCCTCATGGACTGTCCTGCCCTGGCCCACGGCTAAGCTCTGACACAGGATGGTAGCATACAGAGGGGCACCTCACAGAGACCCCCAACCCCACGGAGGGCTGCGTGTTGGAGGGCAGGCTCGTCGGCCACTGGGTAGGGTGACCCTATGGAAAGGAGAACAGGGCTCCTGTATTTTTAACAGTTGCACAGAAAAGGAGATTTCAGCAGACGTCATTTGTACACATGCAGCACCTGGTGAAACTCCCTCTTCGTCACAACCGTTAAAGCTGCAGGAGCCCTGCCTAGCATGACCAGGGCTCCTGCAGCTTTAACGGTTGTGACGGAGAGGGGGATTTCACCAGGTGCTGCCTGCATACAAATCCCCTTTTCCACGCAGCCGTTAAAAGACACAGGAGCCCGGTCCTCCTTTCCATAGGGTCACCCAACCCCTGGGATTTCTACGGCTGCCTCAGGGCCCGCCACCTCTCCCTCACCCTCTGCCCATGCTCAGAGGCCGTACCAGGCACGGCGCTGCCGCCCTCGAGCGGCAGGCGGTGGTCGCGGTTGGTGCCCACCAGGAGGCAGCCGTCGCGCTGCAGCAGGTAGCGCAGTGCCAGGCAGAGCTTGCCGTAGCTGAAGTGCTCGTCGTAGCCCACCAGCACGGCGCGCACGGCGGGGTCGAGCGGGGCGCGCGCGCCGAAGTGGGCGGAGTCGGGCGCGGGGGCGGGGCCGGCGCCCAGGTGGGCCACGCCCGCCGCCTCCAGCTCGGCGCTCAGCGCGGCCCCGCCCAGCACGTAGGCGGCGGCGCCCGGCGGCAGCGCCCGGCTGAGGTAGCGCGCGGCGCAGTAGGCGGAGCCGAAGACCTGCCGCGGCTCGGCCGGCGGGAAGCCCAGGCGCCGCAGCTTCTCCGTGTAGGCCTGGCGCGTGCGCGAGGAGTTGTTGGTGACGTAGCAGAGGCGCTTGCCCGCGCGAGCCTCCAGCCGGCCCAGCGCCTCGGCCGCCCCCGGCACCGCCGCCTCGCCGCGCCACAGCACGCCGTCGCAGTCGAACAGCAGCGCCTCCGCGCCCGCCAGGACCGGCCGCGCCATCGCCGGCTCCAGCCGCTGGCACCGCTTCGCCGCCGCCATCGTCTCAGAGGCAGCCGGGCCGGCGGGCGGGCGGCGCGGACGGAGACGCGGCCGCCTCACGCCCTCCGGCGGCGCCGATTGGCCGACAAGCGGGGCGGGGCCGCCCTTAGGCGGCGGCCATTGGGCGGCGGGAGCGTTGCGACGGCTCCGCCCCCTGCGCTCCTTCAGGGAGAGGTGCTGTGAGGCCGGCTTAGGCTCGGGCCCCGCTTATGGGCTGAGGTGAGTGCAAGGCGATTCCCGATTGGATGAGAGGCATTCCTTCGCTCCGGCCTGCTCCCATTGATCGTCCATTGGTTGTTAATGTTTGTGTGGGCCCGCCTCCTTCAGGTGAGCTGAGGGGAGAAATCCGAGCCCGCCCGTTGGCTGGTTGCCAGCCACGCCCGAAGCTCGGACGTGAGCTCGGGCTACGCCCCTCGGGTGCGCGGGGCTCGTTGTTATGACGACACGGCCGTAAAGCCGCCATTTTGGTGGTTGCGGCGCCTTGCGACATGGAGGCCGCGATGGCAACGGGCGCTGGGCTGGCGGGGCTTACGGCAGCTGGGCCACGGGAACAGGAGTGCGCTGCTGAGGCAGCCTCCGCTCCGAATCACTCGCCCGCCGCCTTCCTCAGTCTCCCGGCCCCTTTCGAAGACGAAGGTACTGGCCTGGCGTGACGGAGGGAAGGTCGGGCAGGGAGAGGGGAAGGAGGGAGGGGCGGGTAGGGACCGCTCTTCTGTATATTACGGTAGCCGCCAAGGAGGGCGAGGCGCCCCCCCCTTTCCCCTTCTCCGCCCCGACCGCTCTTGGGCGTGTCGGGGCAGCAGCTCTTCAGCCCTTCGTGTTTGCTGAGCCCTCGTATTCGGTATGGTACGGTAGACCGGTGGCTCCTGCGCCGTCCCTCTCTTCTGCGCATTACGGCGTTCTGCGCGGGGAGGGGAGAGAGGCGGGGAGGGGAGAGAGGCGGGGAGGGAGCCCTGCCGCTGTGGCTCTCGGTGCCTGGGGGCCGCGGCTGGAGCTTTGCAGGCTGCACGCGGGGGGTCCCGGAGCGCCGCCAGGGGCCGCAGCTGCGGGGGGTGCTGAGCCGCCGCCGCCTCCTCCTCCGGCCCTCTCCTCTGCCAGCTCTAGCAGGCCACGGGCCCAGGGCGTTGGGGAAGGCGAGAGGCGCAGCTATCCATGGAAGAAGAGCCTGGGCCAGTAAAGGACGGGTGGCCGCTTTATTCCTTCGCCTCTGCAATAGCGCTTCCCGGTGGCGCCTGGTTCCCTCGGGATGCAGTGCTGGTCCAAGCGAGGCATCGCTAATATGCACTCTAGAGGAAGTGCGCAGAACTGTGCAAGGCTTGTGGAGCACTAATCCAGATTGCCCCGAGCTAGTGCCCTGCAGATGTTCTGGGCAGCAACTCTCATCATCCCTTGTTGCTGCGCCTGATGGGAGTTGTAGGCTGCACTAATAGCTACCCACACACACTTGGGCTGGTTTTGTGATGGTGTGTGTTCTCTATTTTATTAACATTTGGTTGATGTCAACTACTTACCCTTCCAATCTCATAATCACCAATATTGGCTAGAATGCAACTGTTCTGACCTATTTTTGTCTTATTTATTTGTTTACTACATGTATATACTGTCTAATAGCAAAAGCTATTTTTGTGAAATCTCTGTTATACCTCCTAAAGATGTGATTGTTTTTCTTCCAGATGATGATAGGCACAAATGTGGCCGTTGCCAGTCCGAGTTCACTTCATTGGAAGAATTTGTACAACACAAATTACAAAAACTTTGCCAGAGACAACACGATGCTACACCAGCACCCACAACCCCGGCAAGTTTCCTAAGGCAGGAAGTGGGAAAGGCAACGGCTACTCTCCTCCAGCCCTGGCTCTGGTTGCCATCACAATGATCCTAGTAGTGGGGGGAGAGCATAACGATATTGCCGTAATAGGTTTGGGTAAGAGCTGGATAAGCTAAGGGGTTTGGGAGGCTCAGGTGTGCTGGTTGGAAAATACATTGGGAGATCTTTATAAGAAATACTGGAAAAGTAGCAGGATACAGTAAGGGCACTGATGATGGCTTAAGAAGAAGAATGAAAAGGCCGATAGTGTGTGGGACAGTTCAGATTTTGAGCCTGATGGCAGAGAAGCATTTCAATTTTTGAAAAACTTAGATTCCACAACATTCCAACAGCTAATTTTACAAAAATCTTTGTTAATAAACAATTGGTTATTAAAGTTCATTTTGTTGCATCAGGTGATTTCATCTGTTGAAGAACCTATAACTGTAGCTCATATAGTTGTTGAAGCTTCTCCAATAACAGAAGAAATCAGCAATGTATCTACAATTGTAGGTAAGTTCATCAACCTTTTGGAGTTGACTCAGGCATTATGCATTTGGAATACCAAAGGATCCTGATTAAATGTAAGAGCAGAGATCCTCAGTAGGAAAATTAACTATTTAAAGAACAGGAAGTAAATGGTAAAAGTGCACACTAACCATTCTCACAATAGGGGATAAAATGTAGTGGGCACCTTTAAAAATCTGTATTGGGACTAGTGCCATTTAAAAGTCATGAATGATCTGGGGTTGGGTGAGCAGTGAGATAGCCAAGTTTGCATATGACACAAAATGATTCAGGGTGATTGAAACCAAGCAGATTGTGAAGAGCTCCAAAAGGTTTTCCAAACTGGGTGAATGAGAAACAAGATGACAAATGATATTCAATGTAAGTAAATGCAAAGTGATGCACACAAATGGGGGCCAAATAAATATCCGAGCTTTACATGTACACTGTTTGGATGTGAGCTATTCAGGAAGGAGAACTTGCTGTCGTAACTCAATAAAAATATAAATTTGGCATGCAGTTGGAGTACAAAGGCAAATTGCTTATTTTAGATTATTAGGGCAAGGATTAAAATGGTCAGTATCATAATTTATGCAAAACTAGGGTATCCTCATCTCTAAAAGCAATATCCTAGAGCAGGAAGATGTGCAGAAAAGGCTAGCCAAAATGAAGTGGCAGGATGCATCTTCCCTATGTGGGAATAAAGTATTTAATGATAAGAAGGACGTTATATTGTTTTATCAAAAATGTGAAGAAAGTGAATGGAGATGTTTCTTCTTTTATTATATTAGAACTCGATATCAAATGAAACCTGATACTTAATATATGGCATTTGCTGTCAGAAGATGTGATCTTTCCACTAGCTGAGGTGGAATATCTTTAGGATGTTTTATATGATGTTTTAATGCAGTTTTAATGTGTGCCGTGTTTTAATTAGTTTTATGTATTTTATCATATTTTATATTTACTGTTGTTCCCTGTCTTGATCCAAACGGAGAGGCGGGTAAGAAATAAATTGTTATTATTATTTAAAGGGAAGCAGACAGACTGATGGTTAGAAGGCCACTCTGTCTGCTGGAGATGGTGTTCTTGAGTGGCCTAAGTGCGATAATGCCACAGCAGACATCACAGGAGCCATCTGTGGAAGTGCTATTCCTACTTGGGGATCTTTTCCTGTTGATAGTGGTCCGTCCCCACTAAGAGGGGCTTGCTTAAGTATGAGCTACTTGTAATGGCAGAATGGGCATTTGGCTAGGGGTTCTGTCAGTTATAGGGTTATCCAGAATTGTACTTGGCAACATGCTAAGCCAAAGAGATTGTCTTTGGCTGATCATGCAAAGTGGTCTAACATAAAGCACATAAACTGTCTTGGAATCATCTTTGCAGGTAGTGAGCATATCAAAGAAGTTATTGTCGCTGGAGGCCATGTCTTTGAAAATCCAAATGGCCACATTGATGATGATGTTGGAGAGGGGCAGAGCACTCCCGAAGGCCTGGAGGAAGGGGCTTCTATGGAACTCATCAAGGTTAAACTGCTGGTTAATAAAGAAGGTCGCTATGTGTGTGAACTGTGCCAGAAGACGTTTAAAACGGTAAGTTGGAGACTTGCAGCAGAGTGTATATGTTGGTGCTGGATAAATGAGAAGAGTATTATAGAGATACTTGTATATCATTGCCACAATTCTTGTCTCTGTGTTAGTGAGAGATTATTGCTATAACCTGAAATTCCAAGGTGTGGCCTGGCAGCTTCCCAAATACTTATTTCCTTTTGCTCTAGGCCAGCATTCTCAAAGCTCACATGATCACTCACAGCAGCAGGAAGGACTATGAGTGTAAGTTGTGTGGAACATCTTTCAGGACCAAGGGTTCACTAATCCGGCACCATCGCCGTCATACAGGTGAGGAGACTATGTCATAAAATAGATTATGGTGTTATATATGAAACACCTCAAAGCTAGGGATATGGTAATCAGTAATTGAGTTAAAAGAAAACCTGTCTGTCAGTGAAAGTAAGGCAGGGAGGGGCATATGAGGAAAGGACCCGTGAACAGTTTCCAGGACTGGTCCTGTGGGACAGTTAGCTACTTGCCTTGACATTTTTCTAGCCATGTGCTGTGGCCCCCATTGGCTTGCGCTGCTGATATACTATTAAGCTGGATGCTGTGCCCAGAATATTCCACTGGGATCAGATCTCTGGTCATTCTGCTGTGAGATTGGGGAGGGCTGATTTTGTAGGGGAGTCAATGGGCCGTGTTCTTCCCATGTAATAACTCTGTGGATGACTTCTCCACCTGTTTAGATGAACGTCCTTACAAGTGTAAGAAATGTGGGAAAAGTTTCCGAGAATCAGGAGCCTTGACTCGGCACTTGAAATCCTTGACTCCCTGCACTGAGAAAATCCGCTTCAATATGAACAAGGAAATAGTTGTTAGCAAAGAGGATGTAACTGCAGGTGAGTGAAAAGCTCCTCTCCTCACTTCTGCTGCTTGCTGGGTTTCCAGGCCATTCAGAGATGCAGGTGGAATTGGCTGCTGTTAGACCGAAGCAAGATGCAGTTGATGTTTGTATCTGATTGACAAGGCAGCAGCATTGAGGATGGGGAATGAAGTGGGATACACTTGCTTTTGAGGGTCAGCATAATGCATTTGGTGATGGAGAGTTGTATGGATGTGTGAGGGTGAGTTTCCATCCCTGTTTGGCTCTTGGGCAAAGTGTAGCCTTGAAAGGAGAATGTGAAATGATAGTCGGTAAAACCCCATGTTGTCAGTCACAGAGTGCTGCAGCTTCAGGGGACAAACACGCTGTAAGAAGTAAAATGATGGATGAAGAATACTTGTATGAGGAGTTCTTACTGGCTTTAACTCAGTTCTCAATTCACAGCTTGGTTGATTAGCCACGATGCTACACAAGCTAAGACAAATCCTGCTGGAGAAGTCGCTCATTCAAGTCTTGCCTCTGCCATGAACTCAACAGGAGGCCTTAGGCAGTATGGCTAAGAATGGCATATTTTAAAGGGGTTTTTGTAAGGTGATTATATACAATTGTAGGTATTAGTTGGAGGTGGCAGAAGATGGTTTGGGTCCTGGGGGCAGTGATGAACCATCCCTGGAAAGAAGGCTTCATCCTTGGAAAGAAGGCTGCTTGTTGAGATCTTGTCTCTGTACTGCTTTTCTTGAAGGGTCCAACAACTCCAGCAGTGAAGCTGTTCCCTTGCTAGCAACTCAGTCTGTGGAATCCTCACCTGTGATCCATCTAGTGACAGATGCCAAAGGGAATGTCCTCCATGAAGTCCATGTCCAGATGCAGGAGCTCCCAATCTCGGAGGCAAAATCATTAGACCAAGAAGTTAGTGCCACCCATCTGGCATTTCATGTAAATAGAAGGCTCTTTTCTGGCAGTGGGGTTGGCATAAGAATGGTTTGAAGTGTGTATGCAGATTAGTCTAAGCTAAATGTATTGAGAAAATAAGTGTTGGAGCTGGGTTTTGTTTAAGGCAGTGGGTCTCAGACTCTGAGGTTGTGTGTGTGTGTGTGTGTGTATGAGTGATTGAGAGGAGTCTTCAGTAAGCAGGCCCAGCAGTAGACCTACGAACTGCTGTGTTAACTAAAAACTGCAGAGAAGCCGATAACCTCGTGAGAGGTTCTGCCTACAGTAGCTTCTTTCCCTCCTTGCCTGGCTGGCTGGCCTTAGTTTGAAATCTGATATGTCCTGTTCTAATCCTCTTTCTCCAACATTGGATTATGTCCCAAACTAAAGAGCCTTGCATCTGGTTGTCTGTGGGAATTTGTTGCTTTTTCTACCATGGAGATGGCTGTTATTAGGGCTCCGGAGGCAGACTATGGCTCAGTTCGGACGACACAATAAACAACTGGTGTGGGGGGAACAATCATCAGTTGTTTTGACTATTGTGTCATCCAAATGCTGCCATAGTCAACTCAGTGCTGATCCTAATCCATACCACAGTTGATTATTTATTACCATGTTGTGTGGGGAGTACCCCCTAGATGAACAACTGTAAAGTTGATTATTACCCCACCATTGACTATCGTGTCGTCTGAATTGAGCCTATGTTTCAGAGGCATTGGCTTACGGGAGAGATTATGGCAACCTGTGGAATTCTGGGGGCTAAAATAGTAAGTCTCTTCTTCCTTCTTAACTAGCATTGGTCTGCCTCTTATTTTCTTTAGTCTTCAAACCCTGAGGAGCTGCCCCCTGTTGGCGATGACAATGAGAACCTGCTGAGAGAAGCCATGAGGAATTCTGGGATTGTGATAGAACGGGTTTCCATGGAGGAAGAAGCTAAATCAGATGGAGCAGATGTAGATCCTGCTCCAGAGGCGTTAAAGAGTGAAGAGGTGGTGGAGGCACCTGAGAAACTGGGTGGGGAGCAGTACGTGGAGATCGAGCAAGTAGAAACAGTAAGTTCAGCCGAGCAGCTGCTTTCCCTGTGTTTCGGAACCTGGCCTGGGCCTTCTGGATGCCTTTGAACTTGCTGTGCCCTCTCATTTGCTACCCTCTGCGCAACATATCTTGACTCAGGAGTTTGTTTAGGTAAGGCACTTATGCTGGGCCCCTCTGTTTCATAGCCAGATGCAGAGGCGACTAATGAATGCAAGCGTAACGTGTGCCCCTATTGCAGCGAAATCTTTAGAGAGCACAGTTCCCTTGACCTCCACATCAATGGACATCTAGGTAAGTGACATCCTGCTTGCGTCTCATCTAGGATTTTCAGGCACATTGTTTCCTTGGCCAGTTGCAAAGCTAGCAGATCTGCACCCGGATCATTTTCTAATAATTTTTTGCTCATTCCGATGGTTGTATGTTAAAACAGAAGACCACAAAACACAATGCTTTAGAGTTATTGGTTTCTCCCCCCCCCCCCCATTATTTATTTTATTTCTTTGCAATATTTATATACCGCTCCATATCTAAAATAGATTCCAGAGTGGTGAACATAGGAATAAAACAGTAAAAAGAAAGGAAATTAAAAACAACAAATTAAAATAGTTCAATTTAAAACAAAGTACCAGTTTTGAACTGTTCATTATCAGGGATGATGGCTATTTTAGGCTTACTAATTGTTTTGTTGAAAACTATATTGCTGATAATTCGAGTTTAGCCTTTGCACGTGAGTTAAGTCTTTGCAAAGGCCAACAGTGAGTGTTTTTTAGTTAAATCAGTAGCAAGCCTGAGATGCTTATCATCTTTGTTACTGAGCAGAAAATGTCTGAGCTGTTCCAAGAAAAACCTGAAACTATAAAGAGCTCCATTTTTGCTCTCACAACATCCCTGCATTTAAAGGGTTACAGAAGTTCTGGACTTCCCCCCTTCTCTGGTGGTCTTGTTTGTGCAGTGCCCTTCTTTCCACTTCTTCCCTAGACTATAAGCCTTTTACATGCGAGGAGTGTGGCAGAGAATTCACCAAAGGCTACTTGCTAAAAAAGCATCAGGAAGTGCATGTTAACGAGCGGCGGTTCCGTTGTGGGGAATGTGGCAAGCTGTACAAGACAATCGCACATGTGAAAGGGCATAGAAGGGTGCACTCTGAGGAGCGGCCGTATCCGTGCCCCAAATGTGGCAAGAGGTACAAAACAAAGGTAGGAATCTGGCGGCTCTTGGGATTTATCTTTTTTCCCTGGGCTTTAATTAGGTTGTGGTGGTTTTTATTGGCCTTAGAAACATTGACCCTGTTGATACCCTGTCACACTGTGAAATGCAGATGAGATTCTAGCTGTAGATTTGATCACTTCTAAGTGTCCTGTGCTGTAGAAGTTGTTCAACCCCCTGGCTAACAGAAGAGAGGCCAGCGAAACAGACTGGGATACAGCTGGTGCATAGCTGGAGAACAATCTTGCAAATTCAACCAAACACAAACGAGACTCGATTATCGAGTGAGGATTTCAGGCAGGAGTTTTTCCAGCTGTGCTTGTAGATCCCAAAACTTGAACCTGGAACCTTCTCCATGCAAAGCACTGAGCTCCAGCCCCCACCTCCCGTTCTGTTTGTTCATCTGCTTCTGTTGTCCTCTTCTCTCAAACAGAATGCCCAGCAGGTCCATTTCCGAACCCACCTGGATGAGAAACCTTATGTCTGCCAGTTCTGTCACCAGGGCTTTCGGGAAAAGGGTTCTCTGGTGCGTCACATCCGTCACCACACAGGCGAGAAACCATTCAAATGCTACAAATGTGGGCGCGGTTTTGCAGAGCATGGCACCCTCAACAGGCACCTGAGGACCAAAGGTGAGTGAGCAGCAGTGTCCTTCCTTTCCTCTAAAAACAGCTTTCGGCATAGGCTGACTCCCAAATAAGAAAGACCATCTCGTGTGTGTGTGTCCATGTGTCCATGTCCTTCCCCTGCACCTCCAGAATGGTACAAAGTTTATCATCCAAGAGGTGGTGTCTATGGGCAGAACCAGGTGAAATTTCCAGATGTTCTGGTAGGTCTGGCACTATAACATGAAAATGAAGCATATTTTCTTAGTTTGGGAGTATTACTGTGTGATGTAGCTCACTGCCCCTCCCCATGATTAGCTGAGACAGAACAAATAGAGGCATCTAAGAGGCAGCTGGACAACCATCTGTCAGAGATGCTTTAAGGTGGATTCCTGCACTGAGCAGGGGGTTGGACTTGATGGCCTTACAGGACCCTTCCAACTCTACTATTCTATGATTCTATGAAATACTCCCAAAATAAGAAAATATGCTTCATTTTCATGTTATAGTGCCAAGAATGTGACATACTTTGGGATGTAACTTTTTTAGGCAGAGGTAATATGTTCAGAAAAGATTTTTGCATGTCAGTGTTTCTATTAATTTGGAGGCCTGAGCTATTCAGGGCCCAGTTAAAATAGATTCTTTGGATTACCAAGATGCAGCTTAGACCCCTTGTTAAATGGAATGACAGTTTATTGATAGAAAATGGATGCAGAATAAAAGTACAAAGAAAGCTCACAAATCTCTTCAGCCGATGAAGCTACATGTATGCAAGGGGGGCCAGTGAACCAGCATCCGAGACCATCTCTCCTAGGACCAGAAGTTCTCCAGGCTGGTTGTGCACATCACCCCCATCCCCCAATGGAGCAAGACCAAATTGGTTACGCCTCAGCCAGATCTTTTATACTCTTTTCCTATATATTAGAACTTGCCTAAAAATCACAGAAAAGTAAATGAATTAATTACCTTTCTCAAAGACTAAGAGATGTCAACATTCTAACAGGGAGAGAAGAAACTCTCCATCCCCTCAGAGAGATAGAAAAGTAAAGCAAAGAGAGGAAATTAGGTGGCTGCATAACTGTTGACACGACGGTTACACTTTTATCAGCATTAAGACAGCAATTGTTAATAGGGGTGTGCACGGACCCCCCGGATCGGATCGGGACCCGGATCGGGACCTCCAATTTTGTCACGGACCGGTTCGGACAAAATCGGAGGCCCCCCGGACTGGATCGAGTCCGATCCCGACCCAAAAATCGTAAATTTTTGGATCGGCCGCCATTTTTTCCCCCATAGACTTGCATTGCAATGCAAGTCTATGAGGAAAAAATGGCGGCGGGTGGGTGAGGGAGGGCCTAACTCCCTCCCCCCCCGGGGCTGTCCGCTGTGGACGGCCCCGGCAGGTAAGCCCCCTCCCCCGTGCTCCCTACCCCCCCTGGGGCCGTCCGCTTCCATCCGCTGGCGCCCGCGGGCGCCAGCGGATAGAAGCGGACGGCTCCGGGGGGGGGGGGTAAGCCCCCTTCCCCGCCACTGCTTACCTTCTCGGCCCGTCCGCTCCCGTCCGGCGCCGGCGGCTACTACCAGCGGGCTCTGCGGCCTACTCTCGAGTAGCGCGCCGGGTGATGACATCACCCGGCGCGCCACCCGGCGCGCCACCCTGCAGTAGGCCGCGGAGCCTGCTGGTAGTAGTAGTCGCCGGCGCCGGACGGGAGCGGCCGGGCCGGGAAGGTAAGGGCCCCCCTCCCCCCTCCGCGCGCCCCCTCCTCCCCTCCACACCCCCTGCTTACCTTCTCGGCCCGTCCGCTCCCGTCCGGCGCCGGCGGCTACTACCAGCGGGCTCCACGGCCTGCTCTAGAGTAGCGCGCCGGGTGATGACATCACCCGGCGCGCCACCCTGGAGCAGGCCGCGGAGCCCGCTGGTAGTAGCTGCTAGTGCCAGATGGGAGCGGACGGGCCAAGAAGGTAAGCGCGCCCCTCCTTCCCCCCCCCCGCTGTCCACTTTCATCGGCGGGCGCCCGCTGGCGCCCGCCAATGGAAGCGGCGGTGGGCGCCAGTGGGCGCCCGCCGATCCGCCGAACCGGTTCGGAGCCTTTTCGGACCGGTTCGGATTGGATCGGCCGATCCAGCTGCGGGATCGGAAATCGGATAATTTATCCGATTTCCCACTGGACCGGACTCGGATCGTGGAACGGGTCCGATCCAGTGCACATCCCTAATTGTTAACATGTGGATTGATGCCTACTTGGGTATCAATTTCTCCCTATAAGAAGCCTACAGGAGCTGACCGCTATATCTGAGGGCTGTTCTAAGAAACAGATGAACTGCCTTTTATTCTGTACTAAACAGCCCTGTGTACATTAAATAAACAGCATATAGGACACGGTATCAGTTTAACACCTGACTTCACTCCTCCGGGATCAAACAGATTTTCTAGATGCATTTCAAACCAGCTTCAGGGCAGGATATGGAGTTGAGACTGCTATGGTCGCCTTAGTGGATGATCTACGTCTGAGTATTGACGGGGAGTGTGTCCCTGTTGGTATTCCTGGACCTCTCAGCAGCTTTCAATACCATCGACCATGGTATCCTTCTGGAATGCCTGAGGGGATTGGGAATTGGGGGCACTGTGCTTCAGTGGTTCCGGTCCTACCTCTCGGGCAGGTTCCAGATGGTGATGCTTGGGGTTAGCTGCTCCGCAAAGAAGGAGCTGCTGTGTGGCGTACCACAAGGCGCCATCCTTTCCCCAATGCTGTTTAACATTTATATGAAATCGCTGGGACAGATCATCTGGAGGCATGGGGTGGGGTGCTATCAGTACGCTGATGACACCCAAATATAGTTCTCTATGCCTTCGACAATGTCGTCAGCTAAGGATAGTGTGTCTCCTCTGAATGAATGCTTGGAGGTGGTAATGGGCTGGATGAGGAAAAACAAACTGAAGCTGAATCCAGACAAGACGGAGGTGCTTGCTGTCAAAGGCCCCAACCTGGGTTTGGAGGTGTGTCAACCAGTTCTGGATGGGGTTACACCCCCCCCCCCCCGAAAGACTGTGTTCACAGCTTGGGGGTACTCCTGGATCCGTCGCTCCAAATGACAGCCCAGATAGATGCGACGGCCAGGAGTGCCTACTATCAGCCCTTCCTAGAGTTGGAAGACCTAAAGACGGTAGTGCACTTCGAAGCTTGACTTCTGCAATGCACTGTACATAGGGCTACCTCTGTGCCTAGTCCGGAAACTTCAACTAGTTCAAAATATGGCAGCCAGGTTGGCCACTGGTACACCTAGGGGTGACCACATAACACCAATCTTAAAATCACTCCACTGGCTGCCAGTTAGTTTCCGGGCGAAGTATAAAGTGTTGGTTATTACCTTTAAAGCCCTACATGGTTTGGGTCCAGGTTACCTGCGGAATCGCCTTCTCCCGTATAATCCGCCCCGCACACTCAGGTCCTCTGGGAAGAATTTACTCCAATCAGCCAGAACTAGGCTGACGAGTGTTACCCAGAGGACCTTCTCTTGTGCTGCTCCCAGGCTGTGGAATGGCCTGCCAGAGGAGATTTGACAAATTAGCAGACTTCTGGAATTTAAGAGAGCCGTGAAGACTGCTCTCTTCCGGCAGGCCTACCCAGTTGAATTTTAAGATGTTTTTTATAATGTATTTGTTTTATTTGTTTTAATGTTTCATCTATTTTATTATTTCTTGTATTTATATTTAATGTTGTTCCCCGCCTTGATCTGGATGGAGAGGCGGGTTAGAAATCATCATCATCATCATCATCATCATCAACTCTTTACAGTGTTGAACTTGTAACCAAGTTAATTTGTAACCTGTTACAACCTATTGATTCCATGGATGGTCTTCTCCTCTTCCACCCTCCCCCAGGTGGTTGTCTGCTTGCCTTGAAAGAAGCTGAAGAAGCCGTGGTGTCAGAGGAAAGTCAATCAGCTGACAACTTGGCTGCCACCGTCATTTCTGAGGATCCTCCTACAGTCCTGGTGGAATTCTCCTCCGTGGTGGCAGATACACAAGAGTACATCATTGAGGTAACTGAGCACCACTGAAGAGGGGGAAGGACCTCTTCACTTGTAGGGTAGCATTAGTGTTTCTTACATTGCAGGTTTGTGTGTCGGATGTGGGATGGGAGGGAGTTTCCAAGGACTGTGAAGGGAGCTTCTGGGACCTGGGTTATAATTCACCAAACTGCCACTGCTGCATCCCTTCCACTGAACAGGATAGAAGACGTATATCAATAGGGTGTGGTGAGTTGTGCCTGTTGACAGCAGGGAAGACTTTGGCCCTTAATCGCATACCTGAGAGATCATTGCCTACTAGCTAACTTGTTCCACTTCTGGGATCTGTGTTTTCTCTTTCTTGAAGACGACAGCTGCTGAAGACATGGAAACAAGTGAAGCTGCTGAAATAATAGAAGGAACAAGGCATGAGGTAGGTTACTCATTGAGGAGTTTCCGTATAGTCTTGGTTACTACAGTGCTGGAAGGGGTGAATTCATAGAGAAATCAATTAGACATTGTTATTTGAGGGTGGGGGGAATGTTGGCTGTATGAATATTTCATACTCAAGCTAGTCTTGCTATTTGGATCTTCTGGAAAAGATCATGAAATGGAACCAAATACTGGTAGTTCAGGATTGAAATGTTTTGGGTTGTTTTCTTCTCTGGCAGGAAAGCAGAGAAGCTGCCTTATGTGAGGTAAGATGATTTACTCAATGTTGTCTACTCTTTCTGGCAGTGGCTCTCCAGGGACCCAGCAGATGCTGGGGAAAACGTTTTCTGCCTTTCTGATCCTTTTAACTGGAGCTACCAAGGTCTGAACCTGGGTCCTTTCCCTACAGTGGAGGAGGGTATCCTAGACTGGGTTATTTCTCCCGTCTCAGTTCAGAAGGAAGGCTGAAGTTGAACAGACTTGATGGGCCTTCCTGTGTGGGGGAATGAGCACCATGTCCCAGTCTGTCCCACTTAGCTCTGGAAAGCCAATAGTTGCCAGAGCTCTGCCAAAGGTCTATCTAGTCTCAGTCTCTTTCTTTCCTGCATTTTCGTTACTCTTCTGAGGGGTTTTGTGAGGAGACTGTCCCCCCTCTGTAAGGGAGTGGAAGCCTGGGGCAGGTGCTGGGACCCTGCAAGTCCACCTGTAGCTGTGGTAGGTGACTGAATCCCAAGATTGTCCCTTGGGGGTGGAAGCTCTGCGCATAGCAGAGCCATTTTGTACGCATTTGGTTCCCCCATCGGGGGGAATGTGGAACTCTGAAACGATGGGGCTTAGTGATGATGCTCATAAAGAGCCCACCCCTACATGATGGACGGCTCTGTTCTCCTCACAGTCTGCTATGACCGGCAGTACGCTGTCCAGGGTCTTGGGCAGAAAAAAGGCTTCTGTCACATCTTCCCTGATCCTTTGAGCCGGAGATGGCAGGGATTGAAGTGGGGAGGTTCACGCAAAGCATGTGCTCTGTGGCTGCTCCCCCAACCCCCCCCCCCCCATTGTCAGAGGAAATACACTTTCACCATTACTTCTACAGAGGTGCGTCTTCCCAGTTCTTGGCTCTGCCTTCTGACCAAGAGGAGCCCAGACACGTTTAACGTTTTTAAGCATGAAAGCCATGTTTTTCTTGTTTTGCTTCTCCTTTCCCAAAATTAGCTGGAGAAGAGGATGACTTTTCAGCTTTTGACTTGACCATGTAGGACTTGCAGGCACCTACATGCTAAGCGCTTGCTGAATCACAGCTGCCCCCATCCTGTCACACACACACACACAACACACACAACACACACACACACACACACACACCCAGCTTGTCAGGGGCCGAAGACCCCATTAATGCCCTGCTTCCCTTTTGGGTCAGCAGGGCTCTGAGAGCACGCAGCCCATACAGCCCCCAGCACCACTAGCTTTGTAGACTAGAGCCCGGCTCCCTCAGCTATAGGAAGTGTTCGCCTCCCAACAACAACAACAACAATAATAATAACAACAATAAATTTATTTCTTACCCGCCTCTCCCTCCGGATCGAGGCGGGGAACAACATCAGTACAACAATATAAAATACATAAAAGTGATTAAAAGCATATAAATGAATATGTTATTAAAATCAGCAAAGTCTTAAAATTCGACTGGGTAGGCCTGCCAGAAGAGATCAGTCTGTATCGCTCTCTTAAATTCTAGAAGACTGGTAAATTGGCGGATCTCCTCCGGCAGGTCATTCCACAGTCTGGGAGCGGCAGAAGAGAAGGTCCTCTGGGTAACAGTTGTCAGCCTAGTCTTGGCCGACTGTAGTAAGTTGTTCCCAGAGGACCTGAGCGTACAGGGCGGATTGTTTGGGAGAAGGCGACCCTGCAGGTAACCTGGACCCAAACCATGTAGGGTTTTAAAGGTAATGACCAACACTTTATACTTCGCCCAGAAACTAATTGGCAGCCAGTGGAGCGATTTTAAAGCTGGTGTAATATGGTCACCCCTAGGTGTACCAGTGACCAACCTGGCTGCCATATTTTGAACTAGTTGAAGTTTCCGAACTAGGGAGAGAAGTAGCTCTATGTACAGCGCATTGCAGAAGTCGAGCCTCGAAGTTACCAGCGTGTGCACTACCGTCTTTAGGTCTTCCAACTCTAGGAAGGGGCACAGCTAGTGTATCAGCTACTGACAGTAGTGGGGCCAAACAGTGGAAGCGTGAGAAAGGCCTGTGGCACTTCTCTGTAAACTTTATATGAGATCCATAGCCCTTCACAGCAACTGGTGCTAACATGATTGGGGCCTTAGGTCTTAATTGAGAACAAAATGAATAGGCTCAGATCTGCTGACAAGTTCTAGTTTTAACAGTTTGACGCTGGAGTCTGAAGTTATATTGGTTGAAAAATGGGGCATTTCAGGCCAGCAGCAAGCAATGCCTCCTGGGAGACCGAAGCATTTTCCTACTGGTTTCTGAATGCTGCTGCTTTGAGCGTCAGATCTGTGCCCACTTATACTTTGCATATCATGGCTTTTTGGCTCCATTGTTTACAACTCCTTCCCTCTGTACAAGCTATCAGCTGATGCATCGGGTGACGCAGGCTCTAGTCCACAAATGCTTATGCCATCCAAGGTCTGTAAGCATGGTTCATTTAGTCTTGTGCCATTTCAAAGGCTGCCAACTATGCTGATAGAGTGGGTGCAAATTCATATTTGAACCTAAGTTAATCATTGTACTCTCTTGACTCTTCCTTGTTGGGCAGGTGGACAGTCACATAATGAAAGTGGTTCAGCAGATAGTAAACCAAGCAAATTCTGGTCATCAGATAATTGTCCAGAATGTCACTGTGGCAGAAAGTTCCACCCTGACACCTGATGGCACAGACACGGACACAATTGCCATCGCAACGCCAGAGAGTCTCACGGAGCAGGTGGCCATGACACTGGCTTCCGCCATTGGTGAAGGAGCTGTGCTGGCGACAGAGGGGAGCACCGAGGCCGAAGAGGCAACTGTGACCATGGTGGCATCTGAAGACATTGAAATAATGGAGCACACGGGAGAGTTTGTGATTGCCTCCCAGGAGGACGAAGTGGAGGTTCAGACAGTGATTGTCTAGCGCTGCCTATGTACCCATCAAGGAACTGCAATGGGGAGGAGAAAGAGCCATAGCTTCGCTGTGTCTCTTGGGGCTGCTTTCTGCACAGTCTGCAACATGTAGGTGGAAGCGGGGGATCACCCAGTTCAGCCTGGCTGTGCATGCGCACCAGATGCCCCTTAAAGCAGCCCTAAGAGGCAGTTCATTAGGCTAATCCTCCTAAGAGAATATGGATCACTGAGCTCTTGGCTGTGCCTGTCCTGGGGCGAAGGGCTCGGTCACTCTTGACCACTTTTGTGGCCAGCTGCTGCTTGTTGAAGCCAGGCGGTGATGGAGCAAAGCACTTTACCTTAGTTTAGCGGGAAAAGAAGAAAAAACTGTTTGCAGGGAAACTTAACTATGCTACACTGAGAGGCACTTTGATGGGGACACCCATCTGCCTTTCAAATGATATTATACAGAAAGTGGAACCTTAAAAGAAGTTTCCAGATGCTTTATGTTCAAACCATAGGGTGTTTTGAGGAATACCCTGGATATGCTACAGAAAGGCCACACATTGCATATTTCTTTTGTAACCATGTAGCTTTTAATTGCATATTGTACAATTCAGCTTGTACATAATGTTTTTTAAATACACAATTTTTTTACATAATTCTGATGTAATAAATAAAAGAGCTATAATTGGCTGGAATCTTAAAAAAATAATTATTGTAACTTCCCTCAAGACTGAGTGCAATCCTTCAGGAATCTCTGTCTACGACCCCTGAAGGTGCACGGGAGTTGCAAGGGACCAGCTACAGCAGTAGCCAGAGGTTCTTAACTTCCACTTAAGTTTCTAGTTGTCGTGACTTGAGGACGGCTTGAGACAAGTACAGTGCCTAAAGTCTCAGCAGACAGGAAGGTCAAAGCTTCTAGCCTTCACTCTGCAGGGACAGAGTCCCTAGACCCCTTTCCCCAGGAACAGCAACATCCATGCCAATCTCAATGTTGCTGTTACGCACTACTTGGCAAATGGGCATCATTCATTGCACAGCTATATTTTGCCAGATCCTTAGTACTTAAATAAAAAATGTGCAGGCAGATTTGTATAGTCCGCTGGTGGTGTTGGCAAGTCACCGTCTCTTTTTTTCAGGACTGGTAAGAGGTTTCACAATTTCAGCTATGTTCCCCCAGATGCCTCTAGAATAAATATTTTTGTAACCCTTATGTCTGCTGCAGTGCTGTGAGCCTGAACATTTATATCTTGCTGCTTTAAACCACTCATTGCTTGTCTGGTTGGTCAGGACCAGGTACAGGGTGAAGCAAAAAGAGGAGCCCATTAGAATGGCGAGAACAATGACAAAGCCGAGCATGAACACAATCCTAGGAAAGGTCAGGAAAAGGTACTGTGAAGAGAGAAAAAAAAATATCTGGCTAAGTGAAGACGCATACAGTCCATACCAGCCATCCTTGCACAGTCCTGTGTGTACTACAGCCATTTCTACTGTGGGGTTGGATTGGATGGCCTTATGGGCCCCTTCCAATTCTACTATTCTATCATTCCTTCCTTGGAAGAGTTGGCAAGCTAGCCAGCTTACCTCTCTCTCTGGATCGAGGCAGGGAACAACATCAAATATAAAATACATAAAACTGATTAAGATCACATAAAACTAATACGTTATTAAAACACCAATAACACTCTTAAACTTCGACTGGGTAGGCTTGCCGGTAGAGATTGGTCTTTATGGCTTTCTTAAAGTCAAAGAGACTATTAAGTTTATGAATCTCCTCCAGCAGGCCATTCCACAGTCTGGGAGCAGCAGAAGAGAAGGTCCTCTGGGTAATGGTTGTCAGCCTAGTTTTGGCCTACTGTAGCAAATTCTTCCCACAGGACCTGAGTGTGCGGGGTGGATTGTATGGGAGAAGGCGATCCCACAGGTAACCTGGATCAAGACCATGTAGGGCTTCAAAGATGATGACCAACACTTTGTACTTCGCCGGGAAAGTAATTGGCAGCCAGTGAAGTGATTTTAAAGCTGGTGTAATATGGTCACCCCTAGGTGTACCGGTGACCAACCTGGCTGCCATATTTTGAACTAGTTCCAGACTAGGCACAGAGGTAGCCCTAAGTACAGCGCATTGCAGAAGTCGAGCCTCGAAGTTACCAGCGTGTGCACTACCGTCTTTAGGTCTTCCAACTCTAGGAAGGGGCGCAGCTGGCATATCAGCCGAAGCTGATAGTAGGCACTCCTGGCCGTCGCATCTATCTGAGCTGTCACTGGAGTGACGGATCCCAGAGCACCCCCAAGCTGTGAACACAGCCTTTCAGGGAGAGTGTAACCCCATCTAAAACCGGTTGACACACCTCCAAACCCAGGTTGCGGCCTTTGACAATGAGCACCTCCGTCTTATCTGGATTTAGCTTCAGTTTGTTTTTCCTCATCCAACCCATTACCGCCTCCAGGCATTCATACAGAGGAGACACACTATCCTTAGCTGATGCTATTGTCAAAGGCTTAGAGAAATATATTTGAGTGTCATTAGCGTACTGATAGCACCCTGCCCTATGCCTCTGGATGATTTCTCCCAGTGGTTTTATGTAGATGTTAAACAGCGTTGGGGATAGGACGGTGCCTTGTGGGACACCATACAACAGCTCCTTCTTTGAGGAGCAACTATCCCCAAGCATCACCATCTGGAACCTGCCCGAGAGGTAGGACCAGAACCACTGAAGCACAGTGCCCCCAACTCCCAATCCCCTCTGGCGTTCCAGAAGGATACCATGGTCGATAGTATCAAAAGCTGCCGAGAGATCCAGAAGTACCAGCAGGGACACACACCCCTGTCAATACTCAGGCGTAGATCATCCACTAAGGCAACTATAGCGGTCTCAACTGTATCCTGCCCTGAAGCTGGTTTGAAATGAGTCTAGAAAATGACCAAATGTTTGCATCTTAATGTTAACCGAAGCTAAAAAATTTAATCATTCCAATAACAGGCCTACTGAAGTTCCTCCAGTTAGCTTAGTGTTCTTTCTCTTGCTTAAGTCACAGGGAGAGACAGATAAAGCCACATGTAATCTCAAACTGATGCATGCTAGATTAATGTCAATGTTTCAGCAGGCATACTTCACCTCCAAATTGTACACAGACATGATTGAATGTCTGCTGTCTCAGCATTTCACACAAGCCTCTGAAATCCACTTTACTGATCTGATGAAGTTAAATCCAATGTGGGCCCATGCGCATGCTCTTTCACGATACAGGTGTTCTCAGCAGAGAACTCTTCAGCTACAACCTACTGTATCAGAAGTTAAGTCATTTGCCAATATTTACCTGAATGATGAAAGGGGCATCAACTGGGTGTTCGTGGCCTTTGTCATCAGTATAGTATCCCAGCATCATATTTGACAAAATTACCACCTTGATGAGGAATGTGGCTGCTAAGATTGCAATGGAAGCAGCCATGGCCATCAAGCTGAGAAGGTAGACAAGGAAATACCTGGTGTTGAAGGCCCCAATGCAATTGTTCACCCAGACACAGTGATGATCAAAGCGGTGCACACAGCCATTGCACACACCTGTTCAAAACCAGAATAACATGGTGATATTTGGGGTTGTTAAGAAACCTAACCACACCACTTGTTTAATTTAAAACCTGCCAGTAAAACCCAGCCATTCCACAGTTTATTTTGAGTTATAACCCACTGTTCAGTGGGAAAAAAGAAACCAACCATTACATCATATTTATTTTTGACACAGTGAAGATTTTACCTATTGAAATGTACAGGACGAGACCAGAGCTTTACCAGTGAAACTGAAGCCAGCCATTGGAATTAAATGGCAAAAGGCATAGAAAGCAGTAGTTTAGGCCTGAATGATCCAACTCTTCTTATTTTTAGACATATACCCCACTCCAACACAGGAGTAATCAGAACAGCTTAAATTCAAATGAAAAAAAAACTATTGAAGACTGGGCAGTAAAAAGCTAAAATCACAAATCTAGAAAACATGGGGAAATAAAAATGATTCCATCCAGTGCCAAAAGGATAATAAATGCAGTACCTGGTGAACCTCTGGGGAAAGGATTCGAGAATCAGGATGTCGCCACAGAGAAGGGCCCAAGGAAGGCATTCTAGAATCTGGGACTGCAGGCAGGGTCCAATCAAGATTCTTTAGACGGAGGAGGTATTACCTACCCTGTCCTCCCAGACCCATCGAGCTAACCCTGATTTTTCTCTTTAGGGAAAAAAAAATCGCCTGATGTACCCCTCCCTGTCCAACACATGCTAAGCAAGGATGTGGGGGTAGGCAGGGCATTTCTTTCTTTATGGAGGGATGGGGGCTCTGCCTCTTTGGATGACAATGCCATTCTTACCACAGTGCTTGGCTCTGGCTGGTTTCCTCACTTTGCAAGTGGAGCATTCAATACCACTCTCAAACATCACACCGTCGTAAGCATACACATGGAGAAACAGAGCCTGGTTGGATTTGGTTATGCTACCTGTCAGGAAAATAGCAAATGCATCTGTCATGGAAATTCTCACTAACAGGATCAGGGGGATCATGTCTATTGCTAGAATTCCTGTCAATAATGGGACTCAAGCCGCCTTGAGTCCCATTATTGGGAAAAAGGCGGGATATAAATAAATAAATAATAATAATCTGACTTCAAATACAGCAGGGCACAGTTTGTGTATTACTAGCCAGAGAAGGAGAGAAACAGGCATAGCTGAAAGACCCCTTATCCGGTTTGTTTTCTTCTGAAGTCCCAACTCTGTCTTATGGGCATGGATGGACAGACACATCGAAAAAGTTGTGCACTACCTAAGAACAGTTCCTTCAGGTTGCATGTCAAAGTCAACCATCAGCACTCTTAATAGCAAACACAGGAGCAGGTGCTTGTTCAGCCAAAGAGCAAAGTGAATCACATTTGCACAACTTGGGGTGGTATCAAGGACAGGAACCAAATCCAACATGGACTCCCACCTCTTTGCTTTCCCCATGATGACAATCTTATACAGAGGAATACATCAAATTCCTGCTGCAGTTTCTCATTAGCAATACACCAAATACAACTTGATGACTCTCCTGACAAGACCTTAAGGTCCTGCCAAGTATTAGGCACAAGAACACCCTATCCTTGGAAGTATTCACCTACTATGCGGATTCCTTAATGCCATGTTTTATGATGTTAAATTAGTTGAATGCAGCAGTGGGTTTCTCTTGGCTTGCTGCAGGCACACTGCTGTAGTGTCCCTCCCTTTTCCTGTTTTCCAGTGCTGAGGATCCTGCCTTGATGCCAGGGGTTAGACTTCATGAACATATCCATTTATTTGCTTCATTTGATCAATTTGAATGCCACCTTTCAATCTAAATATTCTCGGGTGGGGGCGTACATTGATAAAACAATACTGCATGGCAAACATAACAATAAAATAAAAGCACTGGATAAAAACTCATAGCAAAGGTCTCATCAGAGGCTGAAAGCCTGAAAGAAATAAAACATGTCTTCTCCGCCTGGTGCCAGGAAAGCCTCCCTGGGGAGAGAGTTTCACAAGGAGGAGAGCAACACTGATGTGGCCCCCACCCTAGTCACCACCGGCTTTCTTTCAGGCAGCCGGAAGAAGGCTTTCAATTACTTCAGTAGTGCATAGCCAGACTGATGAGTTGGGCATTCCCTTCAGGGAGCCTGGGTGGGTGCAAGCCATTTAGGGATGGCTGGAACCTAAAGGGATGCACCAACACTTGGAATTGTGGCTGGAAATGCACAGGTAACCTGTCAAGGCCTTTGAGAACTGCCAAACTGGGTTGCCACCAACCGGTTCCAGTCACGTCTTGGAGCCGTATTTATTATTTATTTATTTATTTATTGCATTTTTATACCCCCCCATAGCCGAAGCTCTCTGGGCGGTTCACAAAAATTAAAACCATGAAATCATTTTAAAATATATAAAACAAGGCACAATCTAAAAACACAGAATAACATACAATATAAAAACACAACCAGAATAAAACCAAGCAGCAGGAATTAATACAGATTAAAATACAAATTTAAAACAGCAAGGATTAAAATTGAGTTAATTTAACTGTTAAAATACTGGGAGAATAAAAAGGTCTTCACCTGGCGACGAAAAGAGTACAAAGTAGGCGCCAGGCAAACCTCTCTGGGGAGCTCATTCCACAGCTGGGGCGCCACAGCAGAGAAAGCCCTCCTCCTAGTGGCCACCTGCCTCACTTCCTTTGGCAGGGGCTCACGGAGAAGGACCCCTGTAGACGATCTTAGGGTCCGGGCAGGTACATATGGGATTTTGAACAATCTTCAAAGTCAGCCCCATGTACAGTGTACCGCAGACCTTATAATTCCCCTCCAGCCTGTGATTTGGAACTAAAGGAATAGCCAGGCGGCAGTGTCTTGAGATCTCAGATCAGCATCGCAACAAATAATCAGGAGCATCCGACAAAAGGCAGGCGAATTCCACCACTACCACTCATCTCCAGACATCTAGCGCTCATGCAGCTACCCCAATCTGTGTTGATCCCAGTATGCTGTATGCATTGATGAGGAGCAACTACTGGCCAAATACACTACTGGATGGAATGCAGAATATTAGCACGTCAGGGAGAAATCCTGTCTAGAAACTTCTCCCTAACATCCAGTTCTTAGTGAGAGGATTTATTATTTTGGTACGGAGGAGTGTTCATTCACATGAGCCCAGCTACAGTCTGAAGTAGCCTAGCCCATTCAGTCAGTACGTCAGTCAGTAAATTTTATTGTATATAGGCACCAGCCATTTATACACTTCTCATATACATGAAATTACATCCCTAGAGTCAACACTATTTACTCTCACACGCATGGCCAACACCAGAAATTTCGCTGTTCTAAAAGTTACATATTTACTAAAATCACGCAATAAAAAACACAACTTTTCAGCAATTGTTCTTCCAATCAGTTGTGTCAACAATGGAAGAATATAAATTTTCCTAATATCTGAGTAACTTTCACAAGTTAAAATAAAATGGGCAACGTCCTCCAGTACCAGGTGATTGCAAGGACAACCTCTAATGTCCTTTGGGATACCTTGAAGGCGACCCATGTGATCTGCCACCGGAAGTACATTTAACCGTGCCCAAGAAAACGCCACTCTCAACCTTCTTGAGGGTAAATCTACCAGATATTTTGAGAGGGAGAAAGGGGGAATGGCTAAATGCATATACAACTTATTTGATGCACAACTTGTAATTTTGGCCAGTTGAGATTACAGTTCTATATCTTTAAGACGCTCTATCAAAACTTGCTTGGCTTTGTCATAACCCATAGATGTCAGAACGGACGTAGAGAAACCCATCCTAGAGATGTTTGGGCCCAGGCTACCTACGGGATCGCCTTCTCCCGTACAATCCGCCCCGCACTCTTAGGTCCTCTGGGAAGAACGTACTCAAGCTAGCCAGAACTAGGCTGGTGAGTGTTACCCAGAGGACCTTCTCTTCTATGGCTCCCAGGCTATGGAATGGTCTGTCGGAGGAGGTTAGACAAACTGACAGTCTTCACGAATTCAAGAGAGTCGTGAAGACTGTTCTTTTCCGGCAGGCCTATCCGGATGAATTTTAAATGTTTTAATGATGTGTTTCTCTTGTTTTAATTTTTTTAAAAACTTTGTTATGCTTGTATGTGTATTGTGTTCCCCGCCTCGATCCGTAGGGAGAGGCGGGTTATAAATAAATTATTATTATTATTATTATTATTATTATTATTATTATTATTATTTTGTGTCCAAGAGGTGGAATCCATTTCCTCAAATGCCAAAAGAACTAAGATGACCTTTCGAATGTCACTTTTAACCAAAAGTATAAAGCTATTTTAAGGGCTCCTACTTTTATTGACAATACTCCCAATTCTGCCCTAATTGTTACCAGCTTAGTTGAGGCTGGCACGTATATGAGTCTACGTAAAAATTTATTTTGAGCCTTTTCTATTGGATCTAAATTAGACATCGCCCACAATAAGGCTCCATAGAGCAACTGTGGCATGACTCTACTCCTGTATAGTTCTAAGGCTGGTTTCACTAGATTACCCCCTTTTGTTCGATAAAACCTGAGTAATCCGTTTAACGTTTTATCTGCCAGCAGGGCATTAGTTTTTATTTGGAGAGACCAAGTTCCTCGTTGCTGGAATATAACCCCCAGATATTTAAAGGAAGGGACCTGTTCTATATTATTCCCATCCACTTTCCAGTTATAGATCCGGCTTGATTTACCAAAAACCATTATTTTTGTCTTACTATAGTTAATAGAGAGTTGTTCATTATGGCAATAAAGACTGAATCGTCTTAACAACCTCCTCAATCCCACTTGGGCTTGAGATATAATGATGGCATCATCTGCATATAAAAGAATTGTAATCTTGTATTGTCCAATTTTCACTGGAAAGTAACAGTCTCCCCTTAGGAATTCTACAATATCATTTAGATAAAGATTAAAAAGTAGCGGTGCCAGTAGACAACCCTGTCTGACTCCCTTTGTTACGGCAATTGAATCTGTTAATTGGCCCTTCCTACCTACTCTGATCTTGGCAGATGTCTCTGTATGCAAGCTCATCATACAAGACAGAAGTTGAGAATCTATTCCCTGGGACCTCAGCTTTAACCACAAACGGTTCCTAGGGATAGAGTCAAAGGCTGCTTTTAAATCTAAAAACGCTACAAAAATCCTTTTAGATGGACCCCTCAAATATTCATCTACAATATGCTTAAGCAGAAAACAATTCTCCAGTGATGACCTACCTGCTCGGAAACCTGCCTGCTCTGGGGCAAGCAGATCTCTTTCCTCAACCCAGTCCTCCAGCTTCTCTAGTAAGTGTCTAGCATAGATTTTTCCTGGTACATCAAGAAGACTAATAGGTCTATAATTTTCAGGATTGTCCCTACCACCCTTTTTATAGATCGCAATGACTATTGCTGCTAGCCAGCTAGCTGGAGGATTACCGGATTGGTCAACTAGGGAAAAGATTGATGCTAACACCGGAGCCCACCTTTCCATTACGCAACCTATTTATAAGAGCTTTGGCTTTATCCTTTGAAACAGGATTCCAGTGGGAGACTCAGTTAAAATTGGAACCTAACTCCTCACATTCATCCTTACTTTGAGTGTTTGGGCTATTAAATACCGTTTTATAGTAGGATACCCATTTAGGTCCAGAAATGTAGCCATCTATTACTGGAGCTGATCTTCCCTCTAACTTTGCCACTAATGCCCAAAATTTCTCCATATTCTTTTGATGCAGGGCTAAACCCAGTTCTCTCCATTGGTCTCTATAATAGCTGTTTTTTGGGGGGTACATCAATTCCTTATATGATCTGCGTAGCTCGTAGAAGAGTCGAGGGATTCTTAATTCACCATTTTCCCGATAACGTCTAAGTACCCTTGTAATTCGTTTTTTAACCTTCTACATTCTTCATCAAATCATCCGTAGCCTGGTTGGGTATAACACTTTCTCATAACTGTAACTTTCCTGAAAAAAAGGGGTTTCAACCTATCCAGCAGTTTGAAAAAAGACTGTGTTGCCTGGTTCACATCTGTTGCATTTACTATATCGTTCCTTAATTCCACACAATCCTTAGAATGCAGTCTAGATTCCAAACCAGGGATGAGTGTAGGATTCCATTTGATGCGCCTATCAGTTGTCAGCTCAATTTTGTCTGGATTTATCTGAAAATAAGAGCTACTTGCAATATTCTCTATCCAAACAAGTGAGAATTGGAGTGGTTGGTGATCACTGGCCGCTACACATCCTACTTTAAAATATAATATTGCCTGGGAGAAAAAAATAGAGATCAGAACATAATCAACAATACTAGCCCCCCAGCTACTTAAATAGGTAAATTCTCCCTCAAATTTATCTATTTCAAAACCATTTACAACCATCAAGTTTTGTCTAATAATCATTGCTATAAAATTCAATCCCACACGATTGGTCTTTGAATCTTTCAATTTACTGGGACCTAAATTTTGCCATAATTCCCTATAAAGGTCTGCGTTCACTCACATGAGCCCAGCTACAGTCTGAAGTAGCCTAGCCCATTCACAGTTTTGTCACCTGTTAAAAACTAAGCCAGTTCCTGGGCCTTGCCCCATTGCCCAACGCCTATAATCCCAGGTGAAAGAGGTCTTACCAGGGTCGGTCTTGGAACACAGAATGAAGAAACCCATATTCACAGTCAACAGCAAGTAAGGCAAGAGGAGGACAACTGTGCTGAACTCCAGCTCCTTACAGTAGCCAAACACTTCCCAGGTGTACTCGCCATATACCAAAGCTTCCAAGATCAAATGCAAGACTACAAATAAGCAGTTTCTGCAGCAAGAGAAAGGAGATGTGTCAGAGCAGACTGGTATACTGCTCAGGAATACAGCAGCCTTGTGACATTTTGGTCTGGATCCTGCAACATACAGCTTTTTCAAGGTGAAGAGAAGCTGTCCTCAGAAAAAACAAGCAGCCAAATTGTTGGGATTTCCTAACAGCTAACTTGTCCTGTTTAAAAACCACTGTGATTACACACCTATGGCTGCACACCTACTTACCTGGGAGCACATCCCATTGAATTCAATAGCTTTCACTTCTCTGTAGGATTGCACAGTAAGACTATATACCTCTACCCCTAGTGTTTGTCATCTTTCTTGAGTTGAACGAAATCAGTGGAATTCTGAATAAACTTTAATTCAAACATTCGAATGAAAGAAGAATGCCTGTAATTGCTAAATCATGTACTAGTCAAAGTGAAGTCCTGTAGATTTATCAAGTAAGGTGTATTAGGTCCCCTCTACAAGGATTCGCTTTTGCGCCTGGTTAGCCGATTATGCGCATAATCGCAGAAGCGCATTTACGCCTAATCCCTCTGCACGAGAGGCGGCGAGAGGCGGCGAAGCGCATTAAAGGATGTCCAAAATGCGGTTTACAAGTAGTTAATGCGCATAAGCGCATATGCACACAGTCAAAATGCGCTTTAACGGACGGAGCAAAATAAAACTCGCGATTTAACGCGCATTCGATAATGCGCATAATCGGAGAGATAACGCGCCTCTACACCCCATTTGCGCTCCGCTGGTGTGGAGGTAAATTTTTTAATGAGACTTCAAAGAGCTTTAAATGTCTCTTGTAGAGGCAGCCCTAGACTTAATAATTTACTCTAAGAAGCTTTCATTGGTTTTCTTGATTTTTCCTCTCTGTTAACTTTTTATACAAACTTCAAAATTCCTTCACCAATAATCTGTATTACTATAACCTTTTGCTTATCATTTACAAATATTGCTACTGTGAGGTTGAATCATTTCCTCTAATAGTAGAGTGGTTTTATATCTGGCAACAATACATGTGCCCCCAGAGAGAAAAGGCCAGTTTCTCCATTCCCAAGAGACACCCCAGGTTTGAAAAAACACATTGATTGAAAGAACATCCACCCATCAAAAGGGGAAGATAGTGCTTGCCCATCACTATCACGCTGCCATGGACCTGTGCTTAGGCAGTTTGAGGTGTTTGATAAAAACTTCATAAATAACAGGCCCCTGGTAGCATGAGGTAGTGTGCAGGTGCAAGCCCCAAACATACTGAGTAGCCCTCAGGCTAAAAGTAAGCAAGCTGCCTGCCAAGGATGGCACACTGCCCTGGGCTCAGACTGCCTAAGGCGTGAAGAGGACAGTCACCTCCTGCCCACCACTAATAGATCTCTGGACCAAATGCAGACCTCTTCATCCAGACCTCTGGACACCCCCTCCCTGCCCCTGCTCCAGGTTACTGATATTTTTACGACATCCTGCTCTGTCCCCCAACTACAAAGCTGATGGAGATAACCCGGCACAAGTTAGGAAAGGAGAATGCCTGGAGGCAAATGTATTCCCCCCCCCCCATTTCATACTGCACAAAAGCAAGAGTCATATCCATAACTCCACTCAGTTTAGGCGGTGACTGCACACTCTGCTGGAAAGTGGAGCCTGGCAGTTTTCAGCCAGGTTAATGCAGACCTCAACCCAAAAAAGGTTCCTCACTCCTGGTTTAGAGACTCCTTTGTGAACAGTTAATTGGGATTGGAAGGAAAAGCACTTCCTCCAACAAACTAAGGACTACTCACTCCCTTCCCCAGGACTCTTTAAGCTGTGAAAGGGGCAGCCCCCCTAACAGCTTAAACCGTTGAGTGTCAGACATTGGGGTTGGGGCCAAATAGCCCTCATTCCACAGCTGCCATTTCCCCACAGACTCTCCCATACAGCACAGGAAGAGGCAAGCAGGTGTGCTGAAGATTTGGCATAGCAGCAGTGAGGCTGTGTTGTGCCTCACCCTTATCTTATGGCAAATGCAGGTGAAGTCTTTCATCAGTGCCTTGTTGCCAATAATCTAAACAGCCTGAAAAACAGGGCAGTCCTCCAATAGAGCTCAGGAACTCAATAAATCTACGATTATCCAAAAGCCTACCAGTGCTAACAAACACAGCCCAAATGAAGGGGCAGATAAGCAATACCTGGTATGGAAGAGTTTATGAAGCACCCGCTGAGCTGTTTCTTGAACTGGTCTTGGGATTAGACCCAAAAGCACCTGCAGCAAATATCAAAAGAAAATCGGTGGAAAAGACAAGTCGCACTATCCACTGATACCGATATGCAGGCATCTGAATGGTACAGTATTCCAAACAAAACAAATGACCGCTAGTAGTGCATCCAGTTTATACATTTTTACAGAGTAAAAAAATAATCTAAACTGTTTAAAATTTAAAATTTTATAATTTCTTTAAACATATACATACATAAACAAATTTTAAAATGTGAAACGTTTTGGTATAAAATGCCAGCTTCAGTCACAAACAAGAGTCTGCTACAATACCACTCATAAGATGAGCCAGAACCGATCAGGGGACAGGTCAAACCTTAACGACTAGCAATTCTTTGCATTTTTGGAGGACAGTAAAGGATAAAATTATTAACATTGCAGGTGTGAGCTCTATTTAGGCCCATTCATAATTCTATTTGGTTTATATTAAAAGGATATAGTCCCAACTGATGATGCTGAAGTGACTATTTATTTATTGGTAGTTGCTTGAATGGCAATAAGCCAAGTGGAGGAAAGCTCATCTCCAACAACTGACATGTGAGGGGCTTTGGGACAGGGCCTCCATGAGGAAATTAAATAATATCATTAGAGTCTGAGAAGGACAATTAGCAAATTTTTTTATAGAAAAATAGTGTTTTAAATGGGAACAAGAAAGTTCAGGACTCAATACAACCTTGGCTTATTTACATTTAGGGGTTATTTAACTGGTACGAGTTTGATTATGTTTATACTTTGGGGTAATATGGAAGTTAACTGATGCATTTATTTGGACTGATGTAATGAAAGAATAACCTGAACTCAGAATTAGAAAAAAAAAATGGTAAAAAGAGAGAGAGGGCCCAGATTTTTTAAAAATTGAAGAATTTAGCAACTGATTACTGACACTAGATCCAGTTCTCACAAATTAAGAGGAAAACCTGATTCTGGACAATACCACTTCAGACTGCAAGTAGGATTCGCATGGCTGAATGGTTTTGCATACAAAAATTTCCACCCACATAGAAAATTAGCATCTCAATGTGAAGGCTACGCCAGAATCCTTTCCCATAGCATTCTGTTTTCTATGTGCAGGGATTTAATTTTTTCAGTGGAGTAGCATTCACTCCCATGAGCCCCCTGGCCTATGGTATGAAGTGGTACAACTGTGAGGGAACTGGAACACAACCAAGACACAAGTTTACCACTCCTCTGCTATCATAGAATAGTAGAGTTGGAAGGGGCCTATAAGGCCATCAAGTCCAACCCCCTGCTCAATGCAGGAATCTACCTTAAAGAATCCCTGACAGATGGTTGTCCAGCTGCCTCCTGAAGGCCTCTAATGTGGGACAGCCCACCACCTCCCTAGGTAATTGGTTCCATTGTCGTATTGCTCTAACAGTCAGGAAGTTTTTCCTGATGTCCAGCTGGAATCTGGCTTCCTGTAACTTGAGACCTTTATTCCGTGTCCTGCATTCTGGGTTGATCGAGAAGAGATCCTGGCCCTCCTCTGTGTAACAACCTTTCAAGTATTTGAAGAGTGCTATCAAGTCTCTCATCAATCTTCTCTTCTCCAGGCTAAACATGCCCAGTTCTTTTAATCTCTCCTCATAGGTTTGTTTCCAGGCCCCAAACCATCTTCGTTGCCCTCCTCTGAACATGCTCCAGCTTGTCTGCATCCTTCTTGAAGTATGGTGCCCAGAACTGGACACAATACTCAAGATGGAGCCTAACCAGTGCTGAACAGAGGGGAACCAGTATTTGGAAGTTATACTTCTTCTATTAATGCAGCCCAAAATAGCATTTGCTTTTTTTTGCAGCCACATCACACTGTTGGCTCATATTCAGCTTGTGCAGGAAATGGCCTCTATGGGCCTTTACAGGATTGCAAGGTGCAAAACAGGTACACAGGAACTTGCTTTATGTGGAGTGAAACCATTGGTCTGTTTAGGTCATTATTGCCTATTACACTGATTGGCAGAGGCTCTCCAGGATTTCAGGTGGGGGACTTTCCCAGTCCTACCTGGAGATGCCAGGGACTGAACCAAAGAAGGTGTGCTACTGCTGAGCTACAACCCTTCTCCTGGATAGAAAGGGCCTCTAGTACAGAAGGCAGAATTTCAGCAGGTATAGCTTTTCTCATCCCTGTAGCACTGTGACATGACAAATTGCATTTTAATCTTTCTAACAGCCACACAAGAACTCCTGCTTCATATCTAATTGTGCCTTTAGTCTGTTGTACTTGGTAGTTAGAAGAACTCAAGCGTGTTTAAAAATGGGAGTTAAAAGCAATCTATGAAGACATTGTATCAAATGTTAAACATATGTATGTTCCTTTTAAAAAACGAGAGAAAGAGAGAAACTAAAGATAAAAGTTTTGCTTTTGGTCTCACAGCTACTGGTCATAGATTTTAAAAAAATCCTTGATGTGTTTAGGAAATGAAGGAGCTGACAGTGTAAATAAAGAGGAGACAATCAAGCTGAATTGAAATAAATGTTAAATAGGAGTAATAAATGGAAGCTGTTCCAGATGTGGAGAGCAGTATGGCAAAAGCACAAACGACGGAGTGGTGCTTGCCTACAGAATAGGGTTGCAAAGGATGAGATGTAATTAGGTGTAAATTATTCTAACCATAGTAAAGGGAAGATGGACGCCCACCCCCACACATCACATGGCTCTTTCAGGGAGAGCTTTCTATACTCGAGCTAGGCTTATGCATCAAAGCAAAGGCTTGGATTTCTCTGGTTGTTTGCAGCCATTAGTCTTTCCTATCGCGTTGAAAAGAGTCTTTTTAGCCTTTAGCAATCAAAGGTGGTTGATGAAAATTGAGATGGTAAAAATAATCCTATTTGGCAGGCATATGTTCTTTTTATCTCTGCTTCAAAAACCTAAAGACGATGAAAGAAAACAAGAAAAGTCTAAACCTAGTAAAGTCAAACCGATTAAGCAGAAGGAAACTTGAGATGATCAAGTTCAGGCAGCATAAGCCTTTTCTCCACTCCAATTCAATAGTTGCTTTCTGAGATCTTTAAAACAGGTACTACACTGGGTTAGAAACATCTTAGCAAGGGAAGTTATACGTACAAACTATATTCTGAAATATTTAAAATGAAAGAGTATTGTATTTATATGTTGTATAAATTAGCCTCTTTAATTAGCATAAGTCGACTCTTTTACATAAAGCAGGTGTGGGCAACTCGTAGCCCTCCAGATGCTTTGGCCTACAATTCCCATCAGCCCCAGTCAGCATTGCCAATGATGAAGGATGATGGGGGCTGTGAACTAAAATATCTGAAGGACCACATGTTGCCCACCTCTAACATACTTTGGCACAAGAAAAACCCTTCCCTTTTTCATCATGGCTAAGCCAAAGGGAACATTACCTTTACACTAACATGGAAATGCAAGAATAGGATGGACGTGCAGATTGAGTTCTGTGCAAGTGAAAAGAAGTATGAACTAGAAAATAGGTCACAAAAGCTGAACTGTTATAGAGTTAGTAATAGTGATGCCAAATGTAAGTACAGCCTTCCTTTCTTTTCGATTGCTAGGAATGTACATGGGGCTCAGTCCTAAAGTGGCATATTGTTAGTGAGAGTTATTCGGGGGGGGGGGTGCGGGGGGGGGGAGAGAGAAGGGAATGGCACCACAACCTGATACAATCAGCCTTCACTTACCTGAGACAAACAAGTCACAAATCTTGAGGGAAAGCTTTGTTTCCTTCCAGAATAGATGCAAACCACGAGAATGCTCAGCAGAACCAGAAACACATAGATGAGGAAAAGAATCAAGAAGTCCATTCTGCCCTACAAAATCCAAAAGCAGCGGAACAGTAAGACCACACTTCTCTGCTAGCAAATGCTGTGCATTGTCAAGCAACCAGGAGCCAGCTGTGACATGGAAGAGCTCAGGGCATCCCCACAAATACATTGTGTAGCACAGGCCTTCTCTAACATTGGTTGTTTTCAGATTCTCAGGCATCATGATACTAGTCCAATAAAACAGTTTGTTGGACCAGGAACAGGCCCAATTTACTGCTCACACTTCACTTGCCTTTCCTCTTTCTCCACATGCCCAGCTTCGGCACCGATATCCTGGCTTGTTAGATTATAGTTTCCTGAAAAAATGTACTTTAACAAGTCAGGATGCTGGTGCTGAAGCTGCACAAGTGAGGAGGCACATGTTTAATTCCGGGATCATGATGTCTGAATCCATCCGTTTTCTCACTGTAATGCTCAAATAGTAACTGTACTATACTTGAGTGTCTCACAAAAACCATTGCAGTGTTGACCTGCTAACACCCTTTAAGATTCTAGATTTTCTTGATGATGTCAAGAATGCTGGATCTTCCATGTGAAACTCCTTGCCATATCATGCTGTCTCCTTGGGAAGGGGGGTTGCTATGTTTAATATGTATTCATTTCTACTGCATCACAACAACCTTAAGAGGGAGACCACTGTCACTACCATTGCCCAACAAGGCTGCTTTGACCTGGGATGTGAAGCCTTCCTCCCGGGCCTGAGTCCTTTGGGTCTCCCTTTCTATACACTTTATCCATCTTTCTCTGGGGGTCCCTCCTTGTGCCAGATCTTGAACATGTATGGCGTGCCGGTCAGACTCCATTTCAGCGAAGTGTGAGCATCGTGTAGCTGCGCCTAATGGCATTTTCTACCCCTGAGGGGCCTCCCCTTTCTCTGCTCTTCCTCTGCTCATGGTCTCCCCTGTACCACTATTTTTTTTTTAGATTGCCTCGGGGCAGAGACCTGTCTTCTCAGGCGATATTAGAAAGGGGAGTGGCTAATGGAAGAACAGCCGTAACAGTGAGGGGTGGGTGGACTACCCACTAGACAGCAGCTTGAAAGGGCTTTATGGAGAAGGGAGCCTACTGGGGGGTGGGGGGGTGACCATACGGAAAGGAGGACTGGGCTCCTGTATCTTGAAAAGGGGATTTCAGCAGGTGTCCTTTGTATGCTTGCAGAGCCTGGTGAAATTCCCTCTTCGTTACACTTAAAGCTGCAGGAGCTATACCAAAGCGACCAGATACAAAAGCGGGAAGAGCTCCTGAAGCTTTAACTGTTCTGATGAAGAGGGGATTTCACCAGGTGCTGCATGCATACAAATGACTGACACCTGCTGAAATTCCCTTTTCTGTACAATTGTTAAAAAATACAGGAGCCCTGTCCTCTTTTCCATATGGTCACCCTAGCATTACTGGGGCTTCCAGGAGGTGGAAGATGAGGAGCGTTGCCTAGCAACAGCACCAGGAGCCCACGCGCCGGAGGCGGCCGGTGTCTGCTCACGTGATTCCGAGGACGGACGCCGCCATGACAGCTAAAGAGGCGGAAGTAGTGTGAGGACGTGGAGGATCTCATCCTAGAGCGCCGGAAGTCTCCTGCCCTGGGCTATCCTTAGAACAGCCGGACAGGAGTTACCATGGAAACGCCTAGAAAGGCGCCGCTACGCCGCAAGGCCCGCGACCGCGACGTCCGCGCAGCCTCTGCTAGGCGTCCAGTGACGTCACGCGTGCGCGTTCACGTCGCTCCCCTGAGGCAGCCTCGGTTCCTCTTCCTCTCCCTCTTGCTCCGGGTTAAGGGCCCCGGGGTAAACTGCCTCTCGACACCGGCTCGGGAAGAAGCCCCTCCGGCCCGCACGCCAAGGGCGGCCGGAGACTGCTCCGCGGTAGTTGACCCGCGCTAAGTGCTGCGGGGCTGTGCAGTGGTTCCCAACCCGCTTCCCGTGCAGGAGCCCCAGAGCTGGAGGGCGGCCGGTTGGGGGCGGCCGCCTCTGACTGCCGCGCGACCGTGGCTCACACGACCCCATTCTGGCTGAGGGAGGCTGGTCCGAGGAGGGCCGGCGAGACCCCGGTCCAGATCCCCGTTCGGTCACGGGGATCCCTTGCTGGCCTTGGCCCAGCCGCTCCCTCAGCCCAGCCAACCGCGCGCGGGGTGGGGGTGTTGTTGTGAGGGTAAAATGGGCGGTGGTAGAGCTGTTATGTCTGCTGTCTTGAGCTCCTTGGAGGAAAGACGGGATAGAAATGTAATTTACCCCAATCAGGAGGATTAAAAATAGGTTGTTAAAAATAGGCTCTACGGAATCCCTTGCCCATGTGAGACTGGAACACATCCTTTTGGCTAAAACAGCTCAGATGTTTAAGGTATAGGGTTTTGGCCAGGATCCAAGAGTTTTGCATGCACAAGGATGCTTTGGCATTGTGTTTTTCCAACAGCTTCCCCTCTACCACCCCATGCCACGTGGCAGAGGCGGGATTTGTGAAAGCAGTTTGTGTTATGGCATTATCTGGGGGAGCGGGGCGGGGTGGGGTGTCAGTGGTGCCGCCACCAGTGCCAAGCGATCAGGGAGAGTAAAAAAATACAATCCCACTAGGCATGTCTAGGCACCTGGGAGCACTGAAAGCTGCTCGCTGGATCCTACCCGTTCACTCTGAGGGCAGAGAGGTGGTTATAAATAATCCATTGGAGCTCTTTGTTCATTGATTGTAAGGGCAAGTGATAAACTGCACAAGAAAATACAAAGGCTGATATATTCAGCCACAGGTGGATGAGCCCAATATGGCTGTAATCTGGAGGGGAGATTTAGGCTTTCTCTGGTACTCCAGAAGCTCATGATGGTTAATTGGATCAGTCTCTAGCCTTGGGGCTTTCCCAATAAGCCGTTTTCTAATGGTGTAGGCTGGATTTAGATTTTGGGCTCCCTGACCCTACACAAACCGCTTAATGCTGCAAATATTTGATTTCTTTTTATGGAACATAATGGAAATCTCTCCAAGAGGTCAACATGAGGACAGAGCAAAAAGTGAATAGAGACATCTCTGTACAGGAGTAGCTTTCCTCCCATTGCGCATTCACCTACATTTCAGCTGTAAACTCAGAGATCAGCCTTAAGCCTTGGAATTGTCAGGCCTTGCTTTCTCTCAAGTATCACACACTGATTCTCATTCATTTTCTGCATTTAATAATAGACCAAATTTCTCACCCTAAGCAGGAAACAGATTTTGAGCATCTACTACTGGGTTTCTAGCCACTGTTACAAACAAAAAGGTAGCTATGTTGACCATAAGAACAAATTTCAAAAACCGTATTAGTATAATTTTTTTATTAGGCCAATCAAAATTTCACCAAACAAATGTGCAAGCTTTCAAGATCTCTAGATCTCTTCATCAGGCAAATGCTACAAAAAGCAGGTTGGGTGGGGGGAGACCCACACACGCACTTGATGGTGAATTCACAGTGTCTGCATGTTCAAAGTCCGAAGATGGAGTGGGGGAGTATCCCTGTCCCCCCACCCCAAACCCTGCTTTTTGTGACATCTTTCCCTGAAGAAGAGATCTTGAGATTCAAACGCTTTCACCTTTTTGGTGACTTTTTGGTTGGCCTAATAACAGTATTACACCAATATGGGTTTTGGAACTAAACAATGTTATTGAGAGCATGAGTGTTCCAAGAGCTGAATTGGCTCGATCAAAACAATGGGAATAGTTCCTCTGCATTAACCCCTTGCAAGACCTGAGCTGCTGCATGAGCGCCTTCCAAGATCGTTAACTATCCTTCACTAGTCAACTAACCAGGCAATCATGTGGTGCTGCTATACCAGCGGGCCATGATGCCAGTATAATTTAGTTGGTATCCTATATGTTCCCGACACACCGATCTGGAAAGTGCACCATCAGTTGCACACTCCAGCATTCATGGCAACACCATGGACACTCCACCATTCACGGAATGGCGCAATGGCAATGCTGTCATGAAAGCCACAGAAGGAGCCAATTCGCTCACAACAACACCGACAAGCCACCACAAAACCTGCCAGGTACGACGATGCTGCAGTACCCTCTACTGCATGAGCTACAGTGGCACAGGCAGGAGGAGGCCAGCCACTATCCCCTCACCCCACCCCAGAGTTCATACAGGGCTCCCGGTTGCCTTCTCTCCCACCCACTGCTCAAGAGCAGTCTCAGTTAATACAGTCTTCTTCCAATCCTGGGGAGGAGGCTGAGCTCAGGGGCACAGGGCCGCTCAGTATAACTTGTCCCTTTCTGTGCGCCTCCCTTTGCTTTCCATAGGCATTTCTCCAAAAGAGAGGACTTTCCACACATCTGTCTTCCACACTTATTCCAGGAAGCCTGTGTGATCTCTGTGCACGCTTCCACCAAGTGAACTCTTCAGGAGCTGGCTTGTCACCAGGTCAGGGAACGGTGGTTTAGACCATGATGAATTTGTAACGGGAACATCTCTCCCAACCCAATTTCACCTGTGGCTTCGCCATTCACCCCAAACAAGCTCTAAGCTGTTTGAAAGCTTTAAGTGTCGGAACGTTTCCTCGTTGCCTCTGTAGCTGCAGCACCACTGCCTCTATCCCCCACATTTGCCTCTCACACCAAGCAGTCTTTTCCCTGGTAAGATTGGCCTGCTAATGACTGCCCTATTAAGTTACCATGCCTGGATAGAATTTGCCATAGAAACTCCGGCACTTGCCCCACAGGTCTGTAACTGATCCAGGAGCGCTGGATGGTTTAGTTGGGCGACAGTCTTCAGTCTGAGCCGCTGGTGCTGGTTAGGCCCTGCACAAGAGAGGTAAGCTTTGCTTGAAATGCATTCATATATATTAAAAATAAACAAGCCACAGAACACTCCTTAAGTTTTTGTCCAGGGGATTGTTGAAAGAGAGAGAATGTTTTAGACTTGCTGAAGCTAGTAAAAAAACCCATCAGAGAATGCGATCAACATCTTTGAAGGAAGGGAGGGGGGTATGTTAAAAGAATAACTCTGACGATTAGCATTATACATTTCCAAGGTATCAGCAGCTGAAGCTTATCCCAGGGAGAAATAGCACAGACAGGCCATGCCTACTGTAGTCATATTCCCATGAACAAACAGTTGAGTATCTCTATGAACATCTAAAGCTGCTTCATATCGAATCAGACTATTTTTGTGAATCACTTAAAAATGGCAACCTTATAGTCTAAGGCCCAAGACTCCAGACTAGTGAGCTACTAGTGACATTGTGGGCATTGAAGTCTCAGAGCCCTGTTTAGGCAGGTAGGGGGACCATGGTTTTCTAACATCAGCCTGTCTGATTGACAGCCAGTAAGAAAGTTTCTGATTGGCCAAGTCTGATATAAAAACGACTAAAGGCCCAGCCTCTTGCCTGGTTTCTACCAGAAACATGTTCTTGTGCAGCTCCTGTACATTTCAGTGGGGCTTATGCAGAAGACCTTTCTGAATGATGGTACTTCGTGTTAAGTAATTGGAGATGCGGGAATGCAGTTTGGATTGTCTTTGGCAGACTGCAAAAAGTGTTGCACCAGCTCATCTTTTTCGCACATTTGCAAAGGAAGGGAGATTCCTTTCTTTTGCTTCTCCAGCTGCAAGACAAGCATCATTTCCCCAAAACAGCTTGGAGAGCAATCCTATGGCCCCCTAGACTCAGATTCCTGGATCCGAGGTCAGAGACAGCACTCCGACTTCGGATCCAGGAGTCTGAGTTCCCCACCCCTCGCAGCTGGTGAATCTACGAGTGGACAAACATGAGCTTGGAGAGTAGGAAAAGTGGGTGGTTCTGTGGGTAGTGGGGAGGAGACCAGGCTGGCTGGTTTACGAAGAATCCTCTGGCCACCCCAGCCTTCTTTCCTTCCCTCTCCACAGAGCCCCAGCTAGACCGGCAAATCCACCTGTCTAGTGAAAATGCAGAGTGCGGGAAGTACAGAGGCAATGATCACCTCTATGTTCTTCCTGGTCCGCATAAGATCTCTATCAGCCTCCGAGTTCAGATGCTGACGGGAATCCCGATAGGATTGCGCCTTTAGTTTACTAAGTCAGGAGATCCAAGTACTGCACAAGAAAGGTAAAGAAACCAGAATACAGCAGTGGTACTATACAAACTGAGTTAATGATCAGTGTCAATTCCAGACTAAATGGCTGGTGTTGAAGCAACCTTATTTAAAAGCCAAGAAGATTAGAGCAAAAAAAAAAAGAAAAACACAAAGGACCAAAATAGTCTGTGATCTGAAAATATTCATATCAAGGTTGTGCTCTCTTTGTCTCTATTATATTTTCCTGTTATGCTATCATGTCCCTCTCATTCATCCAGCAACAAAACTAGATTTTGTGGGATGACTGCAACATTTCCTTCAGTTTTGAATTATTTATATAAAGCAATTTTATTCTTCTTGGCTTTAGCCAAGAAGGCTATCAGAGCAGTGTACTGAAGATCAATAATCAGAGAGTCCCTCCCTCAGGCTGCAATCTTAAAGGCCCAGCGCAAGAAGAAAGGGAAGGAGGAAAACAAGCCAACTGAGTAGGCTGACCATATGAAAAGGAGGACAGGGCTCATGTAACTTTAACTGTTGTAGAGAAAAGGGAATTTCAGCCAGGGTCATTTGTATGCAATTAGTTCCTGGTGAAATTCCCTCTTCATCACAACAGTTAAAAGTTGCAGGGGCCCTGCCTTCTTTTGTATATGGCCACTCTAGTATAGTGCCTGCAACTTTCACTGTTGTGATGAAGAGGGAATTTCACCAGGGACTAATTGCATACAAATGACACTGGCTGAAATTCCCTTTTCTCTACAACTGTTAAAGTTACATGAGCCCTGTCCTCCTTTTCATATGGTCAGCCTACAACTGAGGCACCAGTTCTGAAAGTTCTTGTAAAGAATGGAAACAGTTGTGCTAGAGAAGGAGTCAAATGGAGCTGCTCCTCTGGATTGGGCACAGATATATTTCCCCCCTCCCCTCCTTATCTGATGATACCATTTTGCTTTTGTTTCTGCTGTTCTGAGTGCCACTTTCCACGAAAAATGGTTACGCAGCATGATTGTTCTATACATTTCCATGTATGAGATGTATCCTCTTTTAATTAGGCATAGGTTTCCATTCTGCTTTGTTCGTAAGATAATCAAGTTTCAAATTAGGTATATCAAAACCATCTTTTTTAGCAGAAACTTGTATTGTGTTACATTACTCCATTTACGTTGAATATTTGAGGTGGCATCTCACCACCTCATCCTGAAGCGTCCTGTTGCGACCTGTCTGTCCTACACATTTTCTTCAGCTGCTGCATTAGTGTCTGTTTTAATTTGCTCTCCCAGTACCCTGGCTGGCCTCTAATCCAGTTTAGTTCTTGACAGATTCTAATTCCTCTTAGAGGTCTTCAGTCTCAGAGCACAGGCAAGACTGTTTCCCCCTTCTTTGATTCCCCCACCCCCTGAAATAAGAAAAAAACAGAGGGGAAAGAGAGGAGGAAGGAAGGCTCATGTAGCTGCTCAGGAAAGCCCTTTGAGGAGACAGGAAGGGGATATCTGGAATAGCCGAGTGGGACCCCCCTCCCTCCGGGTTGGGTGAATTTCGCAGTTGATTTAGGCCTCCACATGCCCAGTGAGCATTGTGCACCTGAGAGACTGGTGCACACAAGACCCTCCTTTTCTGTGCCAAGTGAGGCTTTGGGGGAAACGCTGCCTGAGGGAGTCCAAGCTGAAAAGGACCAAAAACCTACAGACACTTTGGAGAAATGACTGGGACCACCTTGGCAAGACCTCAGACAGATCCTAATGGCTTGCAACTTCTGTAAGTTTTACGTAGACCTAGGAGTAGAGTGGTGTGTAGATTGTGTGTGTGCGTGTGTGCGCGCACGCGTGTGCGCACGCGTGTGCGTGTGTAAAGAGGCCCGTCCTTGAACTTAGAAATCTGCCTTCAATCAAATCAGAACATGGGGTTCATCTAGCTCAGTACTGCCTACACTGACTGGCAGCAGCAGCTTCCCAGGGTTTCAGGCAGGGCCAGGGCCCTTTCTCAACCACACCTGGAGATGCTCCATAGGCAGAGTATTTGCACAGGGGCTGCCTTCACTATCTCTCTCTCAAAGTGTCCCTGAAAGGAACTTCTTCATTTGTTTCTCTCTGTCCCTCCCGGCCCACCTTGTGGTATCCCTGCTTTTTACCACGTCGTTCTGCTCTTCTGGCTTTGCCCACAACAACCACGTGTAATGGCTGCTAGAGACCCACCAGTGCCTCTTGACTATCTGGCTTTCCTGCTGGGATGTGTGTGACTGTTAGGAAACACACCAGGTTTTGGACTATTCCTGCAGGCACAAATCCCAGCCAACCCCAGTTCTAAAGATCCGCCTCAGTCCTTTTGTACAAGAAAAAGACGTTTTATTTCCCCTCCAATATTCTCTTGCCAGCACAAAGAATTGGTCCTCCTTCGCCTTGAGGATACCCACTCTTCATTTTGAAGCTTGGGGCCCGATAGTTTTGTGGCTCCCTGTGCTTGAAATTATGCACTGTGGCTGACCTGGTCATATAGAACCCCCAATTTAGGGTAGATTCCTGCATTGAGCAGGGGGATTGATGGCCTTGTAGGCCCCTTCCTACTCTACTATTCTATGATTCTGTGAATTAAATGGGCAACTCAATCGCCATCTTATTTATGTATTTATTTCATGTAGCATAGTATGTACTTCAGGTCTCTGTAGCTGGCAGGGTGTAAATTTCAGCAAGACAGCAATGGAGTGAGGAAAGGAGAGGAGGGGTGTTGATCAATGTCTGTTAGTCATGACATGCCAGCGGGGAGGGGAGCCCAGGGGGCAGCAGCAACACAACAACATGTGATGGTGTATCCCTGGCGTGTCTGTGTGACCTGAATCTGTGACAGAAAAAGCAGAAATATGCATCAAAGACAGGAGTCACTGGTCTAACATGTGCAAAAATAACAAAATAAAAGTATAATCTGTTACTGGAGTATGACACTTCTATATGTAAATGAGTGCTTGATATGGCCTGGGAGGAAGTCTGAGGAGGAGGCGATTAAGTAGGCTAATCTGCAGTCTGAAATAGTATGGTTTTGTTTTGTTTTTTTGCTGGGAAGCCAACCTAACCTCAGCTCTGACCTGCAATATTAACAGTCTATTTGTACAGGGCTGCTGTAAATTTCTCTCAAAAGAGCCCTCAAACCAGCAGTAGGGCTATATAACAGTGAACTACATTGGAGGGTTGTTGTATGCTACTCTTTCAGCTCAACCTGCAATGTGAGGATAAAAGGAATGGATAACATTGCAGGGTTGTTGAACTATTTCAGCTTCAGCCCACCGACCCCCAATCTGCAGCAAGGGTCTAATATGGCTGGGCAGCACTGCAGTTCACCATGGACTGCTCTGCATCCTCCTCCTAAGCCACTCTCTCCCACCTGTAACCCCTTCCAACCTACAATACGGACAATATGGAATTTGCACTAGCAGGGTTATTTTTAAAAATGTTTCACGGTAAATAAGAAGTGATGTAGGAAGATCAGCAACTCTTCTCTTTGCTGCTACCATTTGGGTTTGGGGGTGCTGCCAGTGGGGAATTGGCTGAATCTGCCACCTTGCTTCTTACAAAAGAATGTTCCTCTGGCTGGGGTGACTTGGGCACTCCCCCAGCTGCCATCTCCTGACTGCAATCTCCTGTGAAACCAAGAGGCTTCCTCGATTCCCAGTAGCCCCACAATCCAAAACTTGACTGCGCCCTAAATCAGATTCTTTTATCTTTGAATCAGACTCTCTTAGACCATGTCATCAGGGGAAGGCATGCACTCTCATTCTGTGATGTTATGGGGGAAGGGGTTCCCCCTTAATTTCCCCCCTGCAAACCTCAGGGTTACCCCGAGTCTCCTGTATGTCAGTAGTGTGGGTTTGGCTAAATTCACATCTGTGTGGAGAAGCTCAAACTGGTTTTAGAAGGAATGATAGCTAATTGGGATACCTCTTTGCAGAGGCAACAGTACCAGGAAAAGTTTTAAGGATGGATTTGAAGGAAAAGACAGAAGTGGTGCACTGTAGATGTTCCAGGAGGGAGTCCCAGGCCAAAGGGGCAGCAAGAGCAAGGCCCTTTTAGGGAGGGGGGAGCAGAGGCAACAACAGAGGTTTGTGATTCTGTCATCATTTTTAGTATGACAAGTCCTACACATAACATCCATGCTCTGTGCACTTTAGAACTACTATTTTAGTTTTTCTGACACGTTGGGGGCTGCATAATGAATAAATAAAGTGAAGAGTAAACAGCATTGTTGAGAGAGGCTAGATGAAAGGAGAGCAAGCTGAGGCAGAGCTGCGTGCAGTTATTCCACAAACATCAAAGGATAGTTAATGGGCAAAGAGAAATATTTAGAGTCCCGGGCAGGCAGGTGAAGGAGCCACCGTGCAAAGCATTCCTGTGGAGGAGAATGCAATGACAAGGGCCTGGATGTCCCTACTCACAATTCCCCAATAATGTCCCCTTACAACTGTTAGCGGAAATCAAGCAATGTACGTTATATATGACATTCAAGGCCTGTCTGCACTACAAGATTTGATTAGTTATAGACCTGTTTGTTCTCCAAAGAATTATGGAGGGCTTGACGTCGATGCTTTAGCCACTCCTTCGCTCGAAACCCTGCAGCATCGCAGCTGCAGGATGGGACCGGTAAATCTCAAGGGCAGGAGTGAGTGTGGGCTTTCCATCTGAGAAAGCCCCAGCGCCAGCGGCCATTTGGTTCGTTGAGCCTGCCCCCTGCCCAGCCTTCCCATGCTTCCTGCAACCTACCCTGTGCCTTGATTCACCCTCTGGAATGCCCCCACCCTCAATCCAAAGCAAGGTCACCACCGACAGATGGAGGAACGAATGTGGTGACCTCGGAGCAAAGGGAAAAGTTGCGGTAAGTCAGTGGCTTTTACAATGTGCAGTTTCGGGGGAAGGCCTGTGGTGGCAGCAAGTTGGTGGCTGCGTCGTGTAAACAACACAGCGCCAATGCGCAGCCACCACGGGTTAAACAGGGCGTATAGACAAGCCCCTTGAAATTGTAGGTCATTGAGTAATTGTAGGTTAGTCAGTGAGGTTACAGAGGACTCTTGCTAGTGATTCCTAGCACCCTCCCCTTCACAAAACTACGGTTCCCTGGGGTAGGAGAATAAGCTAAACAAGTTTGGCTGAGGACTCATATGATTCTGGCAAACTGGTGGTCAGCTTACACCAGTGCATCCCTGATGGGACCAGTGCAGATTTGCGCCAGTCTAAAAGCTCTTCAGATGGCGTAATTTGAGCACAGGATTACACCCTGAGTGATTTGCCCTTAATAAGCAAGCAGGCAGGCTGTTCAGTTGGAAGCAAGGCTCTTGCACCTGACTTCTTCCTCTTTGCCCTTGGAAAGTGAAATGACCTTTCATGCTGGAGGAAGTAATGAGCACAGGCAATTGTTGGGGCAATGAGAAGGGACAAAAGGTGATGGAAACACCACCACAAGTTAATGGGAACTGGGGCTTTGGGGGACGGTGTGCTACCTGAGAACAGAAAAAGAGCCGTATTGAATCAGACCATAGGCCTATCTTGTTCAGCATTCTGTTCTCACTGTGGCCAACCAGATGTCTATGGAAAGCCTGCAACCAGAACATGAGTTCTCTAGCATTCTCTTAGAATCATAGAATAGCAGAGTTGGAAGAAGCCTATACGGTCATCATGTCCAACCCCTTGCTCAATGCAGGAATCCACCTTAAAGCATCCCTTACAGATGGCTGTCCAGCTGCCTCTTGAAGGCCTCTAATGTGGAAGAACCCACCACCTCCCTAGGTCATTGGTTCCATTGTCGTACTGCTCTAACAGTCAGGAAGCTTTTCCTGATGTCCAGCCGGAATCTGGCTTCCTGTAACTTGAGCCCATTATTCCGTGTCCTGCACTCTGGGTTGATCGAGAAGAGATCCTGGCCCTCCTCTGTGTGACAACAACCTTTCAAGTATTTGAAGAGTGCTATCATGGCTCCCCTCAGTTTTCTCTTCTCAAGGCTAAACTTGCCCAGTTCTTTCAGTCTCTCCTCATAGGGCTTTGTTTCCAGACCCCTGATCATCCTCGTTGCCCTCCTCTGAACACGCTCCAGCTTGTCTGCATCCTTCTTGAAGTGTGGTGCCCAGAACTGGACGCAATACTCAAAATGGGGCCTAACCAGTGCCTCTTGATGTGCTGTGGAGGTCATAGAAGCAGTCCTTGTGTAATCATATTTTATTGTTTTATGCAAGCTACCTGGGGGAATCCTTTTTAATCGATAGATAGAATTAAATAGTTTGTGAGGAAACAGAAGCCCCCTTCCACTGTGATAAGCTTCTCCTGTGTAGGCCCCACTGACAGGAGCAGGAAGCTCGGGCTGCACGAGAGAAGGGCCGTTCTCCTGGGCCGCTCCCCTGTGTTTCATTGAAGCTCGCAAAAGAGACATTCCCAGATATTGTACAAAACTAAACAGGACAGACAAAGAAATGCTTCCAAATTCCAAGTTATGTTCTAGAAACCAACAGTTAAGCTTGGATAACATGAGATGAGGAGGCATCCCTCGTTACTGTAAATGGGACCAATTTGAAAACAGTCTTCTGATTGTACTCTTGAGATCTATTTGCATAGTGGTTCTTCATGTTTGATTGATAAACTGCAGCTTCAATTTTGTTCTCAAAGGAGTAGTTAACTTCAAAAGTTTAGATCTTGTTGCTGGGCCATTATGCATGTGGATGAATCACCCTCCTGTGAATCGAGATTTCTTCCTTCGGGGGCAGGGGATGACCACAGCCATGCTCAATGGTTGCTCTTTCTGTGTCTCCATTTCCCAGTTACTACCATGCCTGCTACCAATGACAAGTGGCCTGAAGAATTTGGTTTTAAGATCAGTGGAAACAGCCCTTGCTATATCTTGGCTGTGGAAGAAGGCAGCAGCGCCGAGCTAGCTGGCCTCCAACCGGGAGACCAGATCCTGGAGATAGAAGGGCAGCATGTTTCATCCATGAGCTGTGAGGCTCTTGTCGCCCTGGCAAGGCAGTGCGAGAATGTACCCCCCAGCATCGGTGTTGTCTCCCGCATCCAGCAGGTGGATGTCAAACCGGGACAGGAGGGACGCTTCGGCTTCACTTTGATGTGCAACGGAAGCTGCCCCTTGCAGGTGGGGAGTGTGGCTCCTGACTCGCCTGCCTCTGAATGTGGGATCAAAGCTGGAGACTACATCCTGGAAGTCAATGGGACCCCCGTGAAGCTTTACGAAGAGGCAGCTGCCATGATCCACTCCTCCCAGGAACAAGGCCTCCAGCTGGGGCTACTACGGCTCGGGCGGCTCCAGAGGTGGGCCAACAGCAACGTGCGGGAATTTGTCCAGAGTGCTGATGCTATCCATCAAGAGAGGAGGCAGAAGGCTCAAGAATTCAGCAAGAAGGTGAGTCTAGGGTGACTGCCGTGTGTGTGTGTGTGTGTGTATGTGTGTGATGGCCCCGCAGAGTCAGAGGCAAACAGCATGGCCCAGGTAAAGTCCAAAAGGAGCAACTGAGAGTCGAAAGCAACAGAGGCAGGCGATGTGGTCCCAGGACAGGACAGTGGTTGGATTTGGGGCAGGCAGCCAAAGGCCAGAGGGGCCAAAGGCATAGCACAGGAGTCTCTATGGCTATTGGGAGGAATTGGTCACTCAGAGGTTGGTCACCCATTAGAAAAAAAAATCCCACTTTCTTACCACAAGCCCCCAGGCTCAGAGCGTTTCATGTCCAAAACCAGCTCCTTCACACAGCCATGACTGCGTGATTTTTAATTGAAAACAGGATGTCATTGACCCCGCCATCTAGTGGCAGGATAAAAACCCATCATAAATAGATACGGGATTATCTCTGTGATAACAAAAACATAGGATTGCTGGGGCTGGGAAAGGGGGGGAGACCTCCTGTTCGTTTACGCATGATGAAATCAACCCACAAACTTTCGGGAGTGGCCAGTCACAAGCGTGCTATTTAGAGATCCCCTCAGACGGAGGAACCAAGTCTGATGTAACAGCTGTGCCAGGCCAGCCAGGCCCATAGTGGCTTCCTTCGGGGCTGACCTGCTGCAGTCTGCCCCTGTCCTGGCTCCTGCGCCCTGGCATGAGGCTGCTGGCACCTTACAGGAGAGAAGTGGCAGGCCGGGGTGGTGGAGCCTGGATTCACACATTCATTTGGGATGTGGCAGAGCAGCCTCTCCCAGCCTGGTGTTCCCAGATGTTTTGGAGTTCAACTCCCATCACTCCCAGCCAGAATGGCTGATGGTCAGGACTGCTGGGAATTGTGGTCCCAAAAATCTGGAGGGCGCCATCTTGTGGAAGGCTGTGGTAGAGTCACTGTAGGGTGTTCCCCCACATGGTCGTTCCCAGGCCAGTATGATTCCTGAGCATCAGATGTTAGCGTTTGTGTGATGAGCTCCCAGGTGAGAGGGCCTTCACCATGTGAAGTTGGTGTTTGTGTGTGTGTGTGTGTGGGGGTACTTTTGGTGGCATTAACGTTTGCCATGATAATATTTAGCATACAACTAATTCTATAAGCTGGGGTGCACAACCTCTTTGGCCCCCAGGGCTACATAGGATGCTGGCTCAGGGACACTGGAGGCCACACACACACACACACACACACACACATGCAAATACATACATGCTCACATATACCCACACATCCCAGTGAGCTGTATGAGGATTTCTGGGGGAGGGAGTGGAGAGTACAGGCCGCACGGAAATGACCGGGAGGGGGGGAGATTTGACAGGAATCAGGGTACCCTTGGGGGGCGGTTGCAGGAAAGGCCTGGGGTGGGGGGGCACAGGTTGGGCACACGTGCTCCAAGCAGAAGGCAGGTGCGGATTTTTGTAATTTCACAGAATGTAATACTTGTTTTCAATACCAAACACTAAAGTTGTATTAAAAGGAACAGACAATCATATTTAGGAGCTGTGCGAGGCATCATGCAGGCAGTCATGAGAAAAGTTAATGAAAAAATTGATTAGTTAAAGTTAGCAGCCTTTAAAATTAACTTGAGTCAAATTAAATATTTCCATTTTCAACTAGTTTAAAAGGTAAGTTAACAAGTGATTAGTGAAAAATGCATGAAACCCAGTGAATCCCTGTTAGCATTATTTCTCGTTTTGAAATACAATGAGTGTTTCTTTTCCATAAGTCCCCATAGAAACACACAAATTTCCTTGGAACTCACTCTGCTTTGTGTGAAAACAATGTTATATTTTCTATAACAATAATAATCAATTCCTTAGTTAGATCCTTCTCACCCTACAGCTGATTTTTGGTTTCTTTGAACAGCAGAAAACACATTCACATGTTAAGTGTTGCTGGTGGCAAAATCACAGTCATTAGGAGGTAATTGTGGAAAAAATCCCTCTGAAAATTAGGCCACCGTTGGTTAGCATTCATCATTTTTGTTTCAAACAAAAGTCTGGGCTTTTCTGACGTAATAAACGAACCTGGAGCTTTGCAGCATGGAGTTGGGTGGTGATGGCTTCAGCTAGCAGGAGGCAGAGCGCATTTTTTAAGGACGATTTCTTTCACTGGGGGTGAACTCAAAAGAGAAACTTGTAACTTACATTTTCAAAACACACATTTATTTCAATAAATAAATATAATGACGATGCATGGATTTTAATATTAAATAGTGGATCGTTATTTCAGGAAACTTAGCACTACTCTAAAAATGTCCAGAATTCTGAAGGATTTTTTTAATCAGAAAATCCCGCTGGCATTAATCTCTGACAGGTTTATGAACTTGTAAATTATTTGTTCATCTTTAAGGTGCCACAAGACCCTTTGTTGTTTTGCTGAATTTTTTGCTACGTCTTGAGAAGTGGTAAATCAAGGCTAGCTTATTTGTCCACCTATCTTCTGGGGTCTCTAAATGTAGCAGCAGAAATGGCTCCCACTGTTATTGGAATTGATGCCTTTGCTTGCTTGTGCTTGTTCCCTCTCCTGCAGCAAGTGCACAGAATGAGCCAGCAGGACTTAAGGAACTCTGAGACGTGTTGTTTTTAAGAGATAATGGGCTTTTCTAAACGAGCAATTTATAGCACACTCTTGACTGGCCACTCACGGAAGTTTGCAGGCCATATTGACAACATCGTGAACCTCTTGCATGTCTCCTGCTCCTTCCCCCAGTTATTCCATTTTTTTAAAAAATGGATATCCCAATTCTTCTGAAATATCTCGTGATTTCCTACCATGTGCAGCCGAAGTTACTCTGTAAAATACCCACTAGAGGGCGATGTCCCATTCAATACTATGAGAATGGAGAAGAGGGGAAATTTTCAGTTACAGATCATGTGATCACCCCTCTCCCCCCCACACCCGTGTAATTCAGCTCATTACAATTGTGGAAGAGAAGCGGAAAGCAAAGTGCCGGTAAGCAAATGCAATTTCCCTTTAATATAAAGAAGCCCAATATCTCATAGGAAGGCACACTATTGTCTCTCAAACAAGAGGTCCTGGAGTTTCAATGAAAAAATACTGTTCCATATAGAGTCTTAGAGAGTGACTGTGTAAGCCAGAGTTTTGTCAAACCAATAACTTCCACTGTAATTTTTTTAAAAAACTTTTTTTAACTAAGTAAAGAAATGTCTGACTTTAACTTTGAATTTTAATTAGTTCATTAACTCCTTCATTCCTATGGTTGCATACAGGACATATGTCTACTGTCACCCTGTCATCGTTGGCCAAACAGGAGGATAGAGAAAACTTTTTCTCCCTCTCCCATAGTACTAGAACTCAGGGTTACCTAATGAAACTGAGTAGCAAGAGATTCAGGACAGATAACAGGAAATACTATTTCACACAGGGCATCATTAATTTATGGAAATTCCTGCGAAGAATTGTGGAGAGGGTCATGGGCTCAGATGGAGAGTAAGACAAACCATGGCTCTTGGTCATAGAATCATAGAATAGTAGCGTTGGAAGGGGCCTCTAAGGCCATTGAGTCCAACCCCCTACTCAATGCAGGAATCCAATTTAAAGCATCCCTGACAGATGGCTCTCCAGCTGCCTCTTGAATACCTCTAGTGTGGGAGAGCCCACAACTTCCCTAGGTCATGGGTTCCATTGTCGTACTGCTCTAACAGTCAGGAAGTTTTTCCTGATGTCCAGCTGGAGTCATGATGGGGTATATTACGTCCATTATGCCTCTGTATACCAATGGCTAAGGAACATGAGTGGGAGGGTGCTGCTGTGTTCATTTCCTGCTTGTGGGCTTCCCAGAGGCACCCAGTGGACCATTAGGGGAAGCAGGGTGCTGAACTAGATGGACCCTTTCTCTGATTCAGCAGGGCTCTTCATGCGTTCTGACGTTCTCAGGTATTGCGGTTTTTTTAATCACTACAAAAGCCTGCAAAACCTGTGAAGAAATGGGAATATACACACCACAAACAACATTATTCTATCTATCACAACACCTTGCTTTAAAAAAAAACAAAAAACAATTTTCTGTCTCCAGCCGTAGCATATTCAGAGTGCTTTGTACACATTGACATAGTAGTCCTTACAGCAACCCTGAAAGGCAGATGATCTTCTTCTTCTTCTTCTTCTTCATCTTCATCTTCATCTTCTTGTCATCCCTCTATTGCAGGTGGCGTGTGTGTGTGTACACACACACATATACTGAGGTTGTGAGGCTTTCTGGCTTTCTGGAGACCACCTAATAATAATAATAATAATAATAATAATAATAATAATAATAATATATTTATCACCCGCCTCTCCCAAGATTTAAAGAAGGGGTTTCCCAGTTTATAATCATAAGCCTCTATTCTACATAATACTACACCACTATCTGAAAAGCTCATTATTCATATTTTCCCCTTTACACCCATGTGTACATATATTTGCAAACTAAGGGTGTACTTCAGGCTTCTGATGAAAGCTTATGCCATTAATACATTTACTCATCTTTAAGGCACTGCAAGACTCTTTTCTTGTTTTTGCAGTCTGGTGCACCACTTGCCCATCTTTCCTTTGTCTAGGGAAGAAGAAAAACATCACTTAAGAACAGTGGGATTCCTTGATTGAAGAGGGAGAGTGGGGAAGTATATATTAAAAATTCCCATTCAAAACAACCTCCACAAAGATAAGAGAAGGGGCCTCAAAATGATACAAAAATGGTATCTGACACCAGTGAAGGTAGCAAAAATGAACAGAAATGCGACCCCAGAACGTTGGAGAGGATGTACAGATTTTGGAACACAATTTCATATGTGGTGGGAATGTTACAGAGTTAGGAAATTTTGGGATAAGGTCTTTCAAAAAATAGAAAAGGTCACTGGTCAAAGAATTAGTAGAACACCAGAACTAGCTCTTTTGAATATGTTTGTTAAAGAAAATAGTGGAGTAAAGGATAAAACATTGATTGGATTTATGCTGATCACAGCAAGGCAGCAGATAGCTAGTAAATGGAAGACAGCTAGAATGTTAACAATTAATGCGTGGGGAAAAATTTGTGGAATATAGCAATGAATGAAAAATTAACACAGAAATTTAGAATTTATAGAGGAAAAAAGAAGAGGGATACATTTAGAATGGAATGGTATGCATATATAGATTATATGGAAAAAGATGCGAATAAGAATAATATCGCGGAAGCATACAAAAAGTTATGGGATTCTTGAAAAGAAAGAAGAGACAGGGAGAAAGTAGGAAGAAAAGATGACGAGAACAGAAGTAAACTAACCAACAAAAGGGAGGAAGAGGGGGGAACGGTGTAAATAATACTTAATGATGTTAAAAGGATGGATGAATGATGTAAGTTATGTAAATAAAATAAAGATGTATTAAAAAAAAAGAAAAAAGAACAATGGGATTCCCTTGCCTCCAAATGAAGCATAAAGCTGGCCAGGCCAGAAGTATTTGGAAAAGCCGGGCATAGCAGAACAAGGACGGCAGGCAGGCAGGCAGGCAGGCAGGCAGGCAGGCAGGCAGGCAGGCAGGCAGGCAGGTAGGTGTGGTGTTGATGATGGATGGGATTAGCCCTAGAAGGGATACAGGTGGGCTGCTGTTCTCCAAACAGGACTGTGGAATTCCCTCCCTGCTCATTTCTGTGCTGGGCCAAATCTTACACACTGCTGGTGCCAGCTAAAGACCTCTTTGCTTGCCCAAGCTTTTTATTGAATTGTCCTCTTTTCTTTTGCTGCATTGCGTTCATTCTTTTCCAGTACTGTTCTTCCCTGTTTGATCATGCGGGTTTGTTTTGGTCAATATTGTATTACTTTGTTCTGTTTTATTGCTTGTACTGTGCTTTGGGTTTATTTTATAATTAAAAGCACCAGGGCTAGTAGCCATGGATAGCCTTCTCCTCCTCCTCCAGGAATTTATCCAACCCCCTTTTAAAGCCATCCAAATTGGTGGTCATCACTACATCTTGTCCCTGGATCAAACCCCCACAGCGCTTCCTTCCCAGATAATCCTGCTAACTGCCGTGGTTTCTAAAGCTAAAGTCCTCTGTTGATATGTCATATTCTGGTAAACAACCTGCTCCAGAACTATATTCTTTTTTTATTCTGCACTAACAATCAGACCCAGCTTTGCACAGGTTGGAGTAGCCCTTAGTTTGATACAGCAAAGCCTTCAAGCAAACTTACACAGCTGTCAGGGTTAGACACATTGTGCCAGCCCCATCTGAGTGAAGCCATGTCTGCTGGCACCCCTAGGCACAGTCCTTGCCATGATGCACCCCATATGCCCCCTGGGGTCTGGGCCTGCCCACTCCATCCGCTGAGGGAGGCTGCCATGTAATGGTCCCTCAGCCTACGAATCTGCCCTGGCTTCAAACTGCGTCCATTGCAGAGGTATGGGCTGGTTAGGGAAGTCTTCCTCCTAGTGACGGAAGATGGTCCTGCAGGCCTCAAACACACGGGCACAGTAAAACTAATGAATGAACATTAAAAATAAATAAATAAAAGACCAAGGTGTAGATCCCTAGGATTCCCTTAATATACATGCCAAGTTCCAGGTGTGTGGGTTTCATGGTCTTGGATCTATAGTTCTGACAGACAGGCAGACAGTCACATCGACTTTTGTTGATTGGTATAGATAAATAGATGGATTTTTATTTATTTATTCAATTTATACATGCCACCTAAGGTATCTACAAAATACCTTAGGTGGCATGTATCTGGTTGTTTTTAATTTGTTTTAATCTTCATATTACTTCAGAAATTCAAAGCTCACCTCTGTCCTCAGTGCCTAAACCGCTGATGCAAGTCAGGACTGCCCAGAGGGCGAAGCAATTTGACTCAGCCCCTCACCTCAGTTCCTGTTGGCCCTGGCCCTGTCACATTGCTCACCAGAGCAGCCACACACACACACACAGGCAGGGCCCCCAACATCACCCTTGCCTCAAGCCCCATAAACCCTTTGGGCAGCCCTGGTGCTACCCTGCTTCTTGGTTAAATTCAGGACGCCTTTTGTGTCGCTCTGCTTGCCTAGAGGCTGTGGCAGTGAGGACAAGATCTGAGGATTCCATTCAAGTTTCCCTCATCTTTGCCTGTTGCACTTCGCAATATGAGTAGACTTGAGCAGACTTGACGTGAGAACGGAATGGTAGCTCCTTTGGGTCAGGTCCCTTAAGAGTCTGTTGAACTGAATAAACTTGTATGCTTAAGGCTGAAGCCTTTCTGGCTCTCCAGATGCAATAGTGGAGTTAATCCTTCTGTCAGGATCAGGACTGTTCTCCTTTATGTGGGGAAGGGCTTTCATGGCCTGAATTGGACTCAGAATCTGAAGGAGAAGGAGGACCAGGACCAGAAGTGTGCCAGCCAAAACGAGAAGTGGGGGAGGAGATTCTCTAAGACTCTTCAGGAGTTAAGGATGAATCTTCCCAGGCGCTTATTGGACAGAATGGTGACGGCTCAGAGACCATCCTCCTCCTGCCCTTGGGAACTCAGCCCCTGTCGGAGGAGGAGGGGACTTTGGAGTTGAGAGGAGGTGGGAGGCGATCCCTTATGGTAGCCACTTGCTAGAGGCTACTCCAAAAAGACCCTCCCCAAGGTAAAGTGCTGGTTGAACTATGGGGGAACTATGGAGAAACAAAGCCTTGCTTTGTTAGGCTAACTTAGTGTAGAGGATCGCTCCTAGCATTCACACTCTCATCCGGTGTGAAGAGATGTTTATTTGTGGAATAAAGCTTTGAGGATGACACGGTGGACCTCTTTATTGTCTCGCATCTTGGTAGGAGGGTTTGGAATTATGACAGTGGATAAAACCTGCTTCTCCCCTTCTCAGCCTTTCAGAGAATCATTTCATCCCAGTCAACGTGAGGGGTAGGAAGGAGCCCAAGCTCACTGTCATGCTCCAGATGTAGTCACCTTGAAATGTCTGGTGCCTCAGGAGGACTTCAGTCCTGATCATGTGATGGAGCTTTGAAACCACTGTGTACCATGTGGTTTCAGGAAATGGGTCGCCAAAGCCTGTGATAATTGACTTGGGAGAGCATTAAAGTGGGCCGAGCACCTGGGGGGCTGGGAAGTCTCTCATTCCTCTGGGCGTTGGGACATGCTGTGCTTCTCACGCCAGGTTCAGTTGCCTCTCTGGCATTGTTGCTGGATTGCAGGCTTGGGTCCAAAGGGCGGGTTGGCCCTGCGTTTGTAAGTGTCAGCCTAGAGGGAGGGATTGGCTTTGCCAGAGCCAGAGTGTCATGAGAGGAGAGCTCTCTCTCTCTCTCCTATGCTGTGTGTGTGTGTGTGGATGCTGCTGCTGCTGGTGGTGGTGGTGGTGGTGTCCCCCAAAGTCTACCCAAATAATGGCAGGCAGGCCTTGGCTGATATGGGAAGCGCCACCCACCATTGCTTCTGGCCACCCTGCAGGAAAGGGAGAGAGGGAGCTGGAGTTCCCACCCTGGTGTGGATCCAAGTAGAGCTCTAAACTCTAGGTGGCCTCGTGTTTTATTGATTTTTAACTCTATTTTAGTTTTTGCAGACTGCCCTGATAATTGTATATTGAAGAGTGGTATAAACAATCTGATAGATGTCAAACTTTTGAGTTGGTCTCTGTAACAGCACTTTGATCTGCATCGATGAACAGGTTAAGGACATCAGAAGAGCCCTGATGCTGGCTCAGACCAAGGGCTTATCTAGTCCAGCATTCTCTTCACACAGTGGCCAATCAGCTATCGACCGGATAGGACACAGGTGCAACAGCACCCTCCTGCCCATGTTCCCCAACGACTAGTGTATACAAGCTTGCTGTCTCTGATACTGGAGGTAGCACCTAGGTATTGGGTTGAGCTCGGGGCCATGATGGGGTGTCTTGACGAAACGTTTTGCTGCTTGTTCCCTCAAAACCCTGCAGCCTCCCAGCTGCGGGGTGGGAAAGGCAAATCACGGCGGCAAGAGGGAGCATGGGCTTTCTGGCTGAAAAAGCTGCAGAGCCAGTGGCCCCCAGCCTCAATCCAAAGTGAGGTCACCACCGACAGACAGTGCAAAGAAGGTGAGACCTCGCAGCAAAGGAAAAATGCGAGTTACGTCAGCAAATTTTGAAAAGCATAGTTTCGATGGGGAAAGCCCTGGTGGCTGCAAGTTAGCGGCTCTGTCATAGAAGCAACACAGCGGCAACTTGCAGCCACCACAGGCTAAACAGGGCGTATAGACAAGACAAGCCAGTTTGTTTTGTAGCCACTTGAGAACCCTCTACCCAGCTGGAGGGGGCAAGTCAGCTCGTCTAGGGGATGTGGGCCAGGGTCCCACTGTTTGTAAGGAATGGGGAAGAATATGGGCAGAGGAAAAGCTACTCAAGATAATTTCGTGGTGATTAGTCAACACACTTCAAGTGCTCACCATGAAATAACACTTTACCACCTGCGTGGGGGGGAACTGAAGTACTATTGGTGATTCTAAACTGCATTTGTGATTTTGGGTATGGGACCAGGGGTGGGTGATCATTATCTCCGATTAATTCAGAGTAAAATGGTGAAGTAATTGCTGATGGCAGTGAGGACACAGCAGGGGCCTTGTGGGCTGCATGTGACAGGATGGGTTTTAAAAATGATTTCACTAGCATTTCCTGAAGTAATTTGGACAAGGGACATATTTGGGCTTGAAATATATTGGCAGAACCCAGAAATGCTAATCCAGGAGGCCTAAGGGGGTATGGAATACCCCAGGGATAAAGTGGGGTTGGGGAAATTTTGGAGCAAAACAGCCTATTTCCGTGCCAAAAAGTGGCCAATGTGTCTGAATTTTGATTTTTTAAAAAGTTAGTTTTGAGGAGATGTTTTATATTTTACAAAGTACAATTAATAAAGAGGGCAGAATGAAGGAAAGTTATCTGAATGAACAACTGTCCTTGCGTTAATAGAATTAATTTGCATCCAAGCCCTAAAAATTAATTCACAGACTCTAGGGCTGCGTCCAAGCCTTAAAAATTAATTTGCAGAGCCTAGAGCTGCACCCAGGCCCCAAAACATTAATTCACAAAGCGTTGAGCCTTAACATTTCATTTACAGAGCCTAGAGCTACACCCAAGTTGTAAGCAACAATAACAGTGATAGTCACGCTGAAAAACTTCCCTTCCTGCTGCTGTTGGCTGAGGGTCTGGAAGGATTCACATTGGCTGCCAGACTTGCAGGCTCCCCTGCCCACTCCCGAATTCAGAAAAAAGAATGACACACGCACACACGCACGCGCACACACACACACAGGCTCTGCTCAGTTGCCTACTGCTCCTACCTACAGCAGAAGACGCCCCGGTCTGCTTTCTGTGTGCCCATATCCCAAGGCCTGTCTCTGGCTGCCTGCACCTGCCATGAGATGCAGCTGCTGCGCTCTGAGAGGCCCTGTGTGCTCCCGAGGTTGCCCATAATGTCCCGAGGGGGGTGGAGGTTGTGTTGTCTTCCTCATTGCCTCCAGCTTCCATGAGGCTTGGTGGTGGTCACATCACAGTATAAACGTTTACAATGTAAATGCTATTCAGCTAAGTATCTTTGACGCAGACACGTTTTTATATTTCACATTTTAAAGGGGACAATATAGCTGTCATCAAAATTTTCTCACAGAACCCCATGTCACATCCCACAGAATGCCAGGGTGCCGCAGAACGCCGTTTAGGAAATGGCTGGATTTTAGGGTTCTCTGCTGCCCTCCTCTGGGGAGCACTAGAACTCCCCCTGCAACACCGTAGATCTTGTACTGGGGCAGAGCCTCGCCATGCAATCAACCGACGGATGACCCTAGGCACATGTCATTCTTAGCACCCTAAGCCAGAGCGAGTGCTGATCCAGAGGCCAAGAGCCCGATGGCTTTGTCTTCTTGCAGTGTAATAGGACGGGGCAGCCTTGCTGCTCTTTGCCATCTCCACCCCCCCACCCCCCCACCCCCCCCGTAATACATGCTGCCCTCCAGAACAAAACACATCTGATGAAGTGGATTCTATCCATGAAAGATTCCACTGTAATACATTTGTTAGTCTCTATGGTGCCACAAGACTGCTATTTTTGCTGAAAACTCACCCTGGGAAGATAGAACTTTTGTGAAGAATACCACTGAGAATAATAATAAAAAAAGAATGAAAGGAAAGACGTATAACATGGAACTGCAATACGCTGGCATTAGGTTGTTTGCTACTTTTTGAAAAGTTGGTATTTCGATAGGCGCTTGTAGGGTTTGCACAGTAGTGAACTTCACAGGTGCTAAGAAGAGCGGAAAATCTAATCACTCAATGACATCACAGAGGTTCCTCGAATGGAGAGGGAGGGCTTGTAGGAGATGGGCTGGAGGCAGGCTCTATTTGTATGCGGCATTCTTTGTGTCAGAATGACACAGGCAATAAGTTGCATTATTTCCCATTTTGCCATTTCATGTGCAGGTGCAGGAGATCCTGGGTGACCAGCCAGAAGTAAAAGAGAAGATGTTCACCATCCTAAAGCAGTATGCTGCGGAGAGGAAGGTTGACTACTTGGCTTATGCGCTTTCCATGATTCTCACCAAAGACTCCCACCAGCTCCTCATAGAAAATATCAGGTACTGAGGTCTTGGCAGCCCGTCCATGGTACTGTTTTTCTCATGGGCCTCCTGCCCACTGTGCAGGTATGCATGATGCGGAAGGCAGCTGTGTTTGGACAGCGGAAGGCCTTCTCATGGCCTATCTGCTTCCTTCCTGGCATGGCTTGTCCTTGGTGCCCTCTCGGGTCTCGCCATGTTTGCCCTCCACATATGCAGCCCTCTCACTTGGGACAGCTGGGTGGTTTGGGGACTGGGTTGGTTGGTTAAAAAAACAAAACAAAGGTAGAACTCTGCATGATGACTGAGGCGTGGGAAACAAAATGGCAGTTCCAAGATGGCAAACCACCTAGGATTGTGGTAAGGCAAGGGTACAGTGAGATGTATAAGGATATCGGGAGGAGAGGTCGAACGTTGGTATTGACATATTCAGATTGCACATTTGGCAAAAGAAGCAGCATGATGAGGGATACTGGCCTAAAGAACACCATGGATGTTCCAGTGTAGTTAGGACCTACTGTGAGGATCTACGAAGGCCAGATCCAAAAACACAAAGAGCTGTGAACTGCTGTCGTCTACAGTGAGCCACTGGACTGGCATTGAGGTTCAGCTGGTTAGCCACTGAGGCTACATTTTGGAGTGCCCCTTACGCAATCCAGAGTTACCAGTGACCCCACTACCCAAGCTGGCTATTGGCTTCCCTGGCTGACCTGGAAAGACTAGGAAAGTTTCTAGGCCAAGCCAAGCCATTATCGTGGCAACAACCATTGCTACTCTGTCAGGCTCGTGGCTTGCAATTCCTGGCTCTTGCTCTGTGGCTGGCTATGACTCAGCCGTGGCACCTGCTTCATGAAATACTAAACTTCATGCCAAGAAGTCCAAAAGAGTGTTTTGGGGACTACACTTCCAGTACCTCTGGAGCTAGGAATGGGTGAGAATTTTGTTTCAATTCAGTTGGATAAGAATTTACCAAAATTCATAAAGTTCTTCATATTCAAGACAAAAAGAACTTGAGATTTAAAAAATGCAATTGTGGGAGTAACCAAAACAGACAAATTTGTCCACCCCAGCCCAGGACTTATAAGCCTGGGTTTGAATCCCTGTGTATTCAACCATATTAGTGCAGAACCCTCTTTTTTCTCTGACTGGCTCCTCATCTTTAACAGTTACGTGGGAGGCAGGTGCGTCATGGTCCTCTCCATGCTTAGAGTAGCTGTTCCTATTGATTTTGGCTGGTGGAAATGGGCAAGAATTGTGTTTTAGACCCCCTCTAGATGGATTCTGTTTGACGCCTGGTTAGCCGATTATGCGCATAATCGCGGAAGCGCTTTACCGTAAATGCTTGTACGCAAGAGGTAATCGAGTGCACAACTGGTGGCCTTACCGGTTGTTTGAAATGTGCTTTACAAGTAGTTAATGCGGAGAATCGCTTGTTCACATAGGCAAAATGCACTTTAACGGCCGGAGGAAAACAAAACTCGCTATTTAACGCGCATTCGATAATGCGCATAATCGGAGAGATAAAGCGCCTCAACTCCCGATTTATGCTCCGCTCTTGTAGAGGTAAAAATTTTAATGAGACTTCAAAGAGCTTTAAATGTCTCGTGTAGAGGCAGCCTTAGTTTGTTTTTGATAAGAATTTACCAACATTTGCAATGTTCTTCATATTCAGGAGACAAAGAACTTTAGACTTTAACCATTCGAATGCAGGAGGAAGTGGAACTGATTTGCCCATCCCTCATTGGGATGTGCAGGGCCTCTAAGGGCCAGCATCCTGTCCCTTAGAGGCCTCCTCTTGCTCCAAAGAGCCCCCTAACCACGGCAGGCAGCAGACCCAGAGAGAGGAAGTGGGCGGAGTGTTCAGCCCCAGGCCTGCCCTTCCAGGTGTGCCCCTGTAAAGGTCTCTGCTCCTCTGCAAAGAGAGGGATTCGGAGAGGCCCAGAATTAGGTACGGGCTAAATTCAAACTAGCCCTTGTGGAAATACATTGTCTGCAGGCTCCCAGGAACTTGGCTGTGGTGTTCTAGAAGGCCTGAATCTGACTCCCAGAGAGCTGATGTCAGATGGGTCTTTGCCTGATTTCTTCTTCTGCTACAGACTTGATGGAGCTGCTTTCTCCATTCTGTGGGCCCCTCTTCACCAAGGTTGCACCATGAGGTTGGCAGTGGGTAAGGGTGGTTGCACCCGGCTCCTGGGAACTGGAGGGTGGAGTAAAGCAAGAGCAGAGGACACGCAAGGCGAAGGCAGGGCTGCAAGTAGCAAGGACAGCAGGTCTCCATGTGCCCCAGAGGAGCAAGCACGTCTCATCTGGAAGCCTTTGTACAGGTCCAGGGGTCCCATCTGCCTGCAATTTCCTTGCCTCCCTGCATGGCTTTCCTGCAGTGCAGTCTTTGGGCCAGACTGGTTGTGACTTGTGTGAATGGCAGGGATGGGTGCTTTTTTGTTTGCTGTGTAGCCTCAGGGAAGTCCCAGAACAATGGAGGGGAGGGGGGGGGTAACTCAACTCTTTCTCCTGCGTGCTGGAGGAGGCTTCTCTTGAAATGCAAACGGCACCTTTGGGAAGCCTGTTTTTGTCTGCATCCTGGCAGCCCGAGAGAATTACCCTCCTCTTCCCCATCCCCCATGGCCCTGAGTTTGCTCTGCTTCCCTGTGGCTGCTGTGAATGTCACAGAAATTGCATCTGGTTTGGTGCTCAGTCCCTGCATGACACATCCCTCAGGTCAGCAGTTCATGGACCATGGCAGGCTTAGGGTGGAGCTCTGGCTGATGTCGGAGGCCACTGTTTTGCCCTTCCGTGCTGTCATGGCTTAAAGAGTGGATTTGTAGAGATCCGTGAGATGAGACTTGGAAGTGTGGGTGGACTGGGGCATCTGACAGGGCAGTCATGGAGATCTGCCCCGAAGCAGACAAGGGAGAGGTTTGCATTCAGGCATGCCTGGATCACAGTGGGGTGGCTGCCTCTTCCCAATGCATTACAGGGCAACAGGCAGTCACTGCTTTGAATCCCAGAGCTGTTGCGTTGGGGGAGAATGTCCCTGGCCTTTCCCTCCTCACAGATCCACCGAGATCCACCGGACCACCTAAAGCAGGAATAAAGGTGGGATGAAGGTGCCAGCAGCAGAGCAGTGGAGGATATGGCATGTCCAGACCAGCGAAGCCCACTTGCCACAGGGGAATGCCAGTACATGTTGCCTTCCCCTCCCGCAAGAGAGCTTTGCAGCTCTACAGTGGAGCAGTGCTGGCCTGCTTTGGCTGCAATGCATCTGGCCAGTGGATCAAAAGACAGCCCAGGAGCCTTGCACATGCACACTTCCGTGGGAGTCAGCCCCACTGAATTCAAAGGGACTTGCTTCTAAGGAAGCATGCGCAGCAGCTGTGGTTTGGCCACAGGCTCAGACTTGAGCGCAAAAGCTCACTGGAGCAGGGGAGGGAGGCCAGGCATGGTCTAGCATCCTCCTCTCTCCCCTGGAGGGACTGTGACGGTCTGGGGGGGGGGTAGGAGAGAGTGGTTAGCACAGCGCTGGGTCTCCCAGCCCTGAACTTGGCATCCCCACAGCTGGGGCTATATCTTCCCCTTTTGCATCTGCTCTGCAGTGGGGCACCGGCTGCACGTGAGGGAGATTCACAGAGGGGATTAAGGACCGTTGGAGCCCTGGCTGGTCATTAGATAATCAGGCCTCCATCTGGCTCTGTTTACCCCACTCTTGTTTCTAATCTGTGGAACGGGGAGAAATTGCGGTTTCCACTGGGTTAGGCCAAGGGGGTGTCAGTCAGTTGCAACCAAACCTGAACTCACAGCAAAGCTCTTCTGAACTATTTTTTTATTCTGGGAAAAGAAAGGACAGAAGCAGCTGTGGAATTGAGTGAGGCCGACATTCCACCTGGCCCACTGTGGGCTCCGCTGGCTGGGAGAAGCTCCCTGATGTCTTTCCCGGTCTCATTGGCAGAGACGCAGTGCTTGCCGTATGAAGATGGATCGGCCCCTTTTGCTTTCCTTGGCTGCAGATTTCACCAAACTTCCCCAAACTGGGTACTAAGAGCAGCAAACATTCAGATGTCCATCCGTGTGTCTATTGAAACATATCAGCAGCGGCGTTTGTTCTTCGGGGGACAGGCAAGGGGGTTGATCCTGGGCAAACGCTCTCACTTCTGAGGTGAACACTCCTGCTTTCCTCACCAGGCTGGCAGCAGCCATGGAGAGGCTGACCCCCCGGGCTTGCTTCTCCACACCACAAACAGTGGAGGCAAAGGCCTCTGGTCCAAGTCACTACAAGGCTGTTGAGAGAATCCTGGCTGAAGGAGCACAGATCTGGTGAAGGGGGGGCTTGGTGTTTGCATGGGAGCCCCAGAACGCTGTAGGAAGAGGCTGTCTCAGAGATGTACAGCATCCTCTCTCCCCACTCCATAGAAGCCTGGTCCCCGTTACTGCTCTCCTGGGACGGGGAGAGGACCAGCTCCACAGCCTTTTCCGTCCATCTCTAGTTCCTCCTCAGATCTGTCCCTTGTGCCTAGCAAGTTCTTTGTTGCTCCTGTGACTTCAGCCCCCCCATGGGTGAGTGATCACCTTCTTTTATTCCCTGCCAGGAACTACCACCTTGGCTTCAACCCATCCTCTGAACATAGTCAGACTCAGGCACAGTGCCCATCAGCCATGATTTAAGCATTTTTGTGAACATTGGTGGACTATCTTGCACACAAAGCCTTCTGCACTCCATCTCCCATTTCCTAGGCACTATGTGGAGTTTTCTGGCCTGAGCTTTGTATGTTTTGCACAAGTATGATCACTTTTCTGGAAAAGCAGCAGCAGCAGCAGCAGCAGCAGCAGCAGCAGCAGCAGCAGCAGCAGCAGCAGCAGCAGAGCGTTCCAAAAGATTAGAGACATTCCCAATTAACTTGGTATGCTTTTTAAAAATCTGCAGTTAAGGTTTAATCAATCACACCCATTTGTTGAGCATTAAAGCCAGAGGCGGCCCTACCTGGATGCAACCTCAAGCAGTAAGATTTTGGATTCCATTAATGATGGCAGAATGAGAGTCAAACAGGCATAGTTCATGGGCCTAGATCCATCTGGAGGTTCTCCTTTCCTGTGCAAACTTCTCTGAAGAATGGGAGTTGTGCAAGAGCTCCTCCAACTTCCCAGTGGATTGTGCCTCTTGATAGCAAGTGTGTGTGTGTGTGTGTGTGTGAGTGATGCCATTAGGATATTCTGTCTTGAGCCCCACCATTATGTTGTGAGCCTACCCCAAGTGTGCAGCCATTTTGCAAAACAAAATGGCTGAACACATCTGAGCCTTGGAAATCGTTTCCCATGGCTGTCGAAATCCTAGAGGCAAAGAGCTTCTCCATACGACCATTTCATCCCATAACTGTGCTGCTCTTTCTGCTCCCTCTTTCAATCATGGGCCCTTTACGCCAGCTGGTTTTGTCCCGCAACTTCCTGTCCCTTTCCTTCTCATGGAGAGGCGGTGCCTCTCTTGAGCAGCGGCATTGTTGTGAGACAAACTTTTATATGAGCGTTAGACTTCTGCATTTACCTCCATGGTTCACACCCATTTCCCTCACCTGAGCAGGTTATTGGTCACCCTGTTGTGATTGACACAGCCTTCCAGTATGGGTGGGCTGGAAATCTTTGAAACACGAGTTCTGCACATGCTTTTAGTCCTGTTGCGGGGCTGCTCTGCGTTATGCCACTGTGTCATTCTCTCAGGGCAAGCTGGCTTTCTGTTGGGTGGATGGCAAGACAGCCTTCCACTGCTGCAGGTGGCAAGCCAGCCTTCCACTGGGTGGGGCTGCTATGGGGGGGTGTCTGTACACCACCTCTTATTCCTCCTAGCTGTCCTGCCATCCTGCCATTTCAATGGGTAAAAGGTGCTGAGAATGGAGAGATGACGCACCCAGCCCATCATTGTCGTCTTCAGCATCACTACACGCCCCAGTTCCACCCACGTAAAGCAGATAATGCAGAACGGCACAAATACACGGGTTGGCAATTGCGATCTGATGGCATGAGCACGAAAAATACAACATTTTCCCCACTGCATAATAACGGGTTATGCAAGGTGAAATTGCGGGAAGGAAACTGGAGAATGAGGTCGTTGTGTAAAGCACTGGGATAATTCTGTGCCTGAGGAATGACAATTGCACCACAAAACCACCGTGTAAAGATGGCCAGATTTCACAATTGATTCATGGAAGCAGGGCCAGTGTTTTCCTAATCACTCCTTGGTGTGAAAGGTAAGGGCTGGCATTACAGTCTAGCAGGTCAATGGAGGCAGTTAATCTACAAGGGAGATCCTTAGCCCCCACCCCCAAGAAAAAAGATTTCTACTGCCTAATCTAATTGGACAAAATGATCCCACCCCCAATATAGGATGGAGCGATTTGCCGTCTGGTTCCCTGGAAGCGCTGGGCATTCTCTCAGCTGGGCCATAGCCTGGGACCATCTGTTTTGCTAATATGGACACATCCCAGGTTGTTTCTTTGATGCTACAGGGCACCCAGAGGTTAAGGGGATGCTTGAGTGGGAGCAGCAGATCAAGGGAGCTTGTAAAGAACAGAGCCCACAATGCAAGAGGTGGTGTAAGTGGTGATGAGGGAGGAGAAATCAGTCGGGATGCAATGCGTGGGATTTAGGAACTGTTGTATTGGCTGAGTCAAAGCAAAGTCTCTGGCACAAGCTCAGAGCTGTGCAGGTTGAAGGTCAACACAGATGTGATGCTGGAGGGAGGGATGGGATGGGATCTTCCAGCTCTCTGTCTCCAACACACACTCTTTTTAAACCTAATTACGGCAGTGGAGATCCTGCGTCTGATAGTGCCCAGTCCTTCAGTACCTTGGACAGAGCCTAAAGAAGAGAGGGCTTGTTCCTGAGGCGAGTGTTGGGTGCTAACTTTAGGAGCTTCTTTACACGAGCAAAATAAGGCATGCTTGTGAGTGGCCACTCACGGAAGTTTGCGGGGTCCTTTTGACAATGTTATTAATCTCCTGCACCTCTCCTGCGCCTTCCCCCAGTAATTCTGTTCTTAAAAAAACACTCTGGATATCCCAATTCTGCTGAAATGCCTCTGGATTTCCTACCTGTGCAGGGAAAGTTTGCTACAAAGTACCCACTAGAGCACCGAGAGGAGGGGATGTTTTCAGTTATAGACCATGTGGTCGCCCTTCTCTGGCCATGTAATGTGGCCCATAACAATTGCGCAAGACAAGCAGGAAGCAACATGATTTCCCCTTAATCTAAACAAGGCCTGTATCACCCCAACTTGGTGCCTTCCAGATGTTTTAGACTACAACTCCCAACATTCCTCTCAATTGGCCATTTTGGCAGGGGCTGATGGAAGTTGAAGTCCAAAATATCCAGAAGGCACCAGGTGTATATAGTTCCTCAGCCTGACTACCCTGCCCTGCCCCACTACTTTGCTGGAGAAGGGAGATCCTTCAAGGGGCAGCACTCAGGTTTGGAGCCTGCCACCTCATCGCCTCTCCCTCATCTCTTGCTGGCCATGCTTGCTGTGCTTTGGCCTGTGAAGCTCTTGATGGTGCCAAGCTGGGGGTGGGGGCTGCAGTCCTTGGTGTCCTGAGGTCTTCAGTTCAGGAGCCTCTGGGTCAGAAGGACCCAGTTGCTGGGCTGAGGCTCAGGGTCTGAATCCGGCACTGCCTTTGAAGGTTGTGCTGCTGGCCTTTCTGGCTCTCCCTCTGGGTCTGGGTCCAAGTCTCGGATGGGAGTCTGGGTCATGACAGAGGGGAGCCCTGGCACTGGGCGAGGAGGAGGGTTAGGGTTGACTGCTTCCTTGTCAAAACGATGCCCTGAGCCTTTTATTGGCCACACTTGGAAAGGTTCTACCTGCCAAAATGCAGCAGATACAAGGTGGATGTTGCCATAATAACCACGGAATAGGCCCTCACAAACACTCGGATTCATTTTGATCCTTCCCTCGCTTGTGCTGTGGCCACCTTGACCTCTGCCATGAAGGCTCCTCCTCCCCCTCCTTCCTCCTCCATCACCCCCAAAGCCATTCCAGAAGGCTGAGGGCCATTCCGCCTGCCCTGCCCTCACCACGCCTTTTGACCGTTGGTGTAATGATGTTTTAGATCGTGAGCCTACGGGCAGAGACTGTTTCATTTAGTTGATTATATGTAAGATGCTCTCGGAGGGTCTTTTGCTTGAGGAGTGGCATAGAAATGCCTCAAATAAATATTAAATAACAGTCTTCCTTCAGAGTTCTTTGTCCTCAGCTCCTCAGAAGGCTAAGGAAGAGGGCTAAACTCAATAAGCAAGGAGAAGGGGGTCATTTCCCTCTTCCAAAGGCCTCGTAGGACATAAACAGGGTCATCAGACATATCATTAGGAAATTGCCCTCTGCATCCATGCCTCTTTCAGGATGGACCAGCTTAATGGGCATCTCACTCCTGCAGGGGACAGATGGCCCAAATCTGACCAGGTCCTGGTGAGTCCACAGATCACCATTATCCTGCCCCATCATCTATCTAGCTTCTAGTGGTGACCTCTTCCTCTCCCATCTGAGGAACAACTTGCCCTGAGGGGATGGAAGAAGAAGCAGATTAAATTTGAACTCAAAAGGAGAAGAAAAGAAAGAAAAGAAGAACAGGCCAGGGCAGAAGGACAATAGATGCTGTGCAAACCTCATTGTCGTATTCCCAGCCCTCTGGGTAAGTGAGTCAAGCCTCTTTTTCCATCCTCTCTCCTCATCCCTTTCCTGCTGCCTGTCTATATGCAGGGAAAGCCCTGCGATGCTGCAGTTTGAAAAAGTCAGGGATTTTTCAATCGGAGCGACGTCAATACAGCACTTCCACTGCCAGACGTCGCTTCGGGGCCAATCCGGGGTCAACCCGGGACGGTGCCCAGTGGATGATGGTGGTGGGGGGCCTCCGGGACCTGGATGGCCACCCAGAAACCCCACGCTCCCTCCTCGGCGTCGGGAGTACCCAACACCACGCCGGGAGAGGGAAAGCGCAGGGTTTGAGAGGGAGGTGGTGCCAACCTGGTGCCGTGAAGACAGCCCCCTTGTGTCTCATGTCTTTTTAAATTGGGAGCCTGGGACCAGGGGGATACTGATGGTTGATCTTGTAAGGTGCTCTGAGAGTCTTTTGATTGAAGAGCGGGATAGGCAGGCTTTGAGTGCATGAACAAAGAAATGAAGTCAATCATGTGCCCAGCTATGTCAAGCCGGTGTAATCTGATACAGGCCTTTGGCCTGTCACAGGAGCCATGAAACCCTGGGCCGCTCCAGATGGGGCATGGTGGGTGGGGTGGGAGGGTTGGTGTAGCTGTTAATGCCCTCCAAGATCACAAGCTTCGGATGTCAGGTTTGGGGAGCCATGACAGGATGGGAGAATGGAAGCAGACACATGTCTGGCCCATGGGGCACGATCCACGGAGACGTTCTCTTGCACAAGCCCCACGGAAAGTCACAGGAGCTGCACAACAGCAGCCGTTGTATCCACCCTGTGGGTCTGTGGGCCAAAAGCCAGAGTATACATGGACCAAAAAATGGTAAGATTGAGAATACAGCCTTTCTGGGCTTCTGTAAGGATTACTGTGATGATGTTTGCAAAACACTGCCAGTGGCCCAAAAGCTACAGAATACAAAGTTTTATCTCGAGGCGGGGGTTCCTTGGAGCCCCCGCCTCGCACATTATCTTTGTAAAGTACTTTTTTTTAAAAAATGTAGCACTTTATAAGTGTTCCAGCTCTTTATAAAGAATCCCTCGGTTATGCTCATTTTTCAGGTGGGGAACTGAGAGGGGGGGCTCTTGGCCGAGGTCACATGATGGGAGCGTGGTCGAGCGGAGGGGGAAACGATTCTTTCACCCCTTCCGGGGCTCAGCAGGGGCGCCCATCCTGGATCCTGGGGCTGTGCTCCAGTTTCCTCGAGAGCCAGCCCTGCTGCTGCTGGTGTGGTGGAAGTGGGACAGCTTCCCTGCTGCCTTTGCTTTGGGCGTTGGGGGGGGGGGTTGTGAGTGCGCGTTGATCCTGCCCCCCCTCTCTCCCCGTGCGCCCCCTGGACTGCTGGCGTGCTTTGTGCGCCCGGCAATGCAGCTCCGAAATCCCCAGGAGAGCCCGGAAGCTCCTGCAGCCGCCTGATTGGATCTTTCCTCACTGTTGCTTGAATGGGGGTGGGGGTGGGGGTGGGGGTGCGATTGGGGGGCACAGTTGCTGCTCCGGACAGGCTCCTCCGTTGAGCCCCTGATGCTCCCCTCCCCCTAGGCCAGAGAGGTTGAATATCGTCCGTGCGAAGCGTTTTGTTCATCCTCAGAGCTTCATCTGGGACTCCCTCGATCTGCCGCACATGCCCAACCTCCTCGCTGGAGAAGCGGTGTGTGTGTGGGGGGGCCCTCCTGGGCGCTAGGTCGCTCCCTCCCTCCCTTGTTGCAATCATCATCATCATTTGTTTGTTTATGCTTTTGAGGCTTCTTTCTGGTAGGGCCAGTGGATGTTAACCTATTTATCCAGAATTAAGCTCTTCCCTATTTTAATTTGCTAACATTTTCTTGATCCGTTTGGCTGTGGAGATAAAGCACGTGCTGCCCCTGCTTTCTTGCTGTGCCTCCCAGCCCCCGCCCCCAGCCCCCAGCCCCCGCCGCCATATGGGTTGCAGACACTGGGAAAGCGCGCCGTTTTAGCCTCTGGAGTCCTGTTCAAGCATGTGGGGAAACGACAACAAGGAAGCAAGATGAGCTGCCTTGGGTAAGTGGCGAACGGGTCCTTTTTCGGGGATGCAAGTGTGTGTGTGTGTGTGTGTGTGTGTGCGCGCATGATCCTTTTGAGATCTGCTGAATTCTGCAAGGAGATGTAGCACAATTGCACTTGCAAAGGTACGTTAGGTTTTAGCATATTCTGGAACACGCCCGCCCGCTTTTGTGAATGTAAATCGGTGATTCATCATTTGCACCCGATTAAAAAGTGAGAGAAACTTTGATTTCAGACTTTGATTTCTGGCTCAGTCTGGTAGACATCGGAGAGCATTCCCTGAGGATTCCAGCCTCCTGTTGCCAGGGAAACAGCCGCTTGTAGGCAGTGGGCTAATGTCACACACCAAGGTCGGGGTGGCCAGATGTTGCTGCAAGGTATGTCAGTTTGGGGCTGCTGCTGCTTATGAGCCTAATGCCAAGGAGGCTGCTGATGCTCAAAGCTTGTGATGACTTCGGTCCGTTCCAAATCTACTGGCAAATTACAACGGATTTTATACTCTTTTTAAAAAGTTTATTTTAAATAGTGATTCTGGATCTGTGATCCTAGAACTGTCTACTTTGGCTCCATTGATTTGAATATTGTTTGCTTTTCTTTAAAAGAAAAAAAAATACAACCAAAACAACTGAACCAGCTTAGTTTGGTACAGGAGTATGCTAGCTTCTGGTTTTCAAAGACTTCTTCATCTGCCAACTTGGAAAAGGAGCACTCTAGAGACAGCATGTAGGGTTACAAGCAACTGGAAAATATTTGCACTTTTAGGGAAGCTTTGAGAGCAACCCACTTTCAACAATGCAGGTTTTCTCTAGCATTGTCATGATCAGTGCCAGCAATACAAACATTTTCCAGTCACACTGAGTGTTTTGCGTAGACTCGAAATATTGCTACATTTCCATTTTGAAGTTTTCTGTGAAACATAAAAGCTTGCATACTTGCCCTAGCCTAAGTTACTCTGGTATAAATGACAAGCACTGGATGCTGGAAATCAGGGTTGTTCCCTGATTTCTTTGTTCCTTCTCTTGTTTTATAACTTCTCGGAGGCAAATGGAGCGGTATATAAATGGAATAAAATAAATAAACAAATAAATAAATGGTGTTGCTTCTAATGGCAGTATTATCGAGAATGATGGCGTGGGAAGGAGCCGCAGCAGCGCAGTGGCCGAGTGCCTGCATTGCATGCAGGATGTCTAAGGTTCAGTCCAGGGCATCGCAGTTTCAGAGTGATCCCAGGCACGTCATGGAATGGCCGGAGACCCTAAAGTGCTAACAGGCCAAGGGTTAGATTGTGTACAGGGCCGTGTCTTAGAGCAGCCTTCCCCAACCTGGTGCTCTCCAGATGTGTTCAACTACAGCCCCCATGCTGGCTGGGGGATTATGGGAGCTATAGCCTAACAGATCTGGAGGGCACCAGCTTGGAGGTGGCTGTCATAGAATCTAAGGATGGCTGTGGATAAACTCTGCTCCAGGCTGGATCACATGTCTAGGATTTTAAGGGGAAGGCGATTGAAACGCCTGGAAGAGCAGTTGGGTCTTCTCTACCCATGAGCTCTGCTGCACCCACTATTGCCATGAGTTTGGGGGAGGGTGTGAAATCCCCCCCCCCCCGCTTTCCCTGCAGTTGCTGCTCTGGACTCAGAAACGGCTCGTTAGACTCATCAGTTCAAAAGTGCCCTCCTTGTTCTGAGACTCACAGCTTTATTGGCCTTGCTGATTTTAGGTACGCTTTGGAAGTAGAATATCCAACTTCTTCTCAACAGAATTGTGTTCCTACCGCAGGGTCTGAATGCATTTTTCCCAAAATAAACTTGGATTGGCCTTGATGTTGATCACCCTTTCAGTACTGGAAGGTAAAGACTGATTAAGCTTACAATGTTCTTTCAAAAGGGGACCAGAAGGAGGTCCTAGCTAGCACCGTTTGCATTGTGGTTTCAGCATCCAGTATATATATATTTAAGTTATTTCAGGCTAAACATAAGTTAAGGGTGCCTTTATTTACACACAAGATTTCCAGAGACCTTTTTGTGCGGAACTCTCTTTTCCTAAAGGCTGTTCGTGGGGTTTTATTGCCTGTCCGTATGAACATTCTGCAATGCAGTATGCCATTACTTTTCTTAATCCTTTGGCTAGCAGGGATGGTTGGTTAAACAGCCTCCTCTTTGGCTAAGCTGTTCTCTTTTTTTCAGGGAGTTTGAGTGAATGGATACTTTTAGAACCAAGTGGCTTTTCATTCTCTGGCAGATATTAAATTCATTCCCACTGGGAGCTCTCTTATTTATTACAGGGGTGGAAATGCCACAGGGTTCATTCTAGTAATAGGTGAAATACAGGCTTCTTTTTTCTCAGCTTGAGTGTTTTGTGTTATCAAATTCTTCAGGATGCAGTGGTATGAAAATGCTCCACTCACCTGTGTGCCTTTCTGGTTAAATAAAGCTAAAGGGATTTTGATGAGCCAGGGGCAATCACTCCAAAGACTGAGTCATGGTTGGGGACCCAGCATTGCCCATGATTCCCCCCCCCCCCAAAGATCCTTTACTGAAGTTTGGAGCCCAAAGAGCTCCTCTGTGTAGTTTTTCTGTCTCTCCCTGGACACATAATTTATTGTTTTATTCTTTATAACCCTCCTTCCAACAGAATTCCCAGGATGGAAAATATGACTTCATTTCTGGATTCCTAAAACACCATTTCTTTACCCTATCTGGGGGCAGGGGATGCTATAAAGTAAAAATAAGGGCAGAAACCGCATTAGAAAACAGGTTACCTGTCTAAATGTTGTTTTTGCCTGGGGTGGCTCTGAATCCGCGCTGCGTCGGTTATATGATGCAGCTGCCGATTTGGAGCCACCCTGGGCAAAGAGCTGAAGATATGCAGCAGAAAAGTTGGGGACTCACCCTGATTTTTCCAGCCAAAGTGAGGTCAGCGCAGTTCTTCCGCCATTTGTCCTTGCTCTGGAACTTCACCGGGGGTGTTCCTAGGTGGAAAGCATCCTTCCATTGGATGCCGGAAGCTGTGGGAGGAGGCAGGCCCAGCGAGCCTAATGGCTGGTGGAAAGCCTGCATTGCCACTCCGTAGCAGCGATACTGTGGGGTTTGGCAGGGGAGCGGCGCCAACTTGGTGCCGTGAAGGCAGCCCCAGGAAATAATCCTGCATCTTTTTCAAGCATTAAAAGAGGACATGAAGAGTAAGCTTCAAAGTAGTTTGAAATCTGATGAACTGTCAGAACTCCAGGCCAGTGATCCTGGAATTGTTTGATAATGAGAATTGGAATCTCAAGATAAAAGATATTATAACATTGCGGTTTTCTTTGCAAAGACACAAGGGGACGTAATTCTTTTGGTTAATCTAGTTTGAAACTGGTTTACATTTTGTAGTATAAATGTGCTCCGAGAGTGCTGCCACTAAGGTCAAGATTGGGTGCTGTGCGAGGCAGGAGCACACCAAGGGACTTGCTGGTCTCATGCCTGTTGGGATCCTCCTGCGGGTGCATTGGCTCATCTAGCAGAGGAGTGAGGGGGATTCTGTGTTCAGGCCCTGGGAGTGAGAGGCTGTGGGTGGGGGAGGGAGGGAGGGAGGGCATTTCCCACATGCGCAGCCATGGAACATAAGGCAATAAGAGCAGTCTGCCTTGCAGGGTTGTTGCTCCAGTTTTGCCATCATTGCTTTTCTGCAAAAAAGAAAGAAAGAAAGGGTGTGTGTGTGTGCGTGCGTGAAGCAGCTAGCAGCGCCTATTAGGTCCTAAGCAAGGCTCTGTTCTCTCTCCCCCCCCCCCCCCCCCCGGCTCTTCCTATTTTGAAATGAGCCTGACTTTAGATGTTCTGAAAGACTTGATTAGGGTTTTTAGTGCGTCAGATGGGAACCGTTGGAGCCAAAGACCTGCTTCGCCTCCCCCACATCATTGCTTCAGGGAGCCAAGATGGGATCTGTTTTTTCGAGTCTGCTGGAGTTTGGAAACTCAAGAGTTGATTGTGAAAAAGCAACATCATGGACTGTGTGTGAAGATTGCAAACCTCTGCTGAGACCCAGCCCTCAGGAGATGGGGGCGGGGGCTGCCGAAGCCCCTTGGAGGATGGGCCTCCCTGGGATGGGGCAGCAGGGCCAGCCCAAGAAGCAGAGCAGCACACCCCACCCCACCCCCTGGCAAGGGCCAAGGCTTCAAAAGCTGTATGCCCCCTAAATCTGGGGTCTCCAACGTGATACTCACGGCAGCAATGTACCTGCGCCTGCCTCTTTTGGCGTCCGCCAAGCTACCTGCCCGGCCTGATTTTTATGTTACTTTTAAAGGTATCTATCCATATCTATCTACCTATCTGCCTATCTATTCCTTCTTAACTGGGAGGCAGCCATGCTGCAAAGTGAAGTTCTGTGTCTTCAGCACCATCTCTGTTTCCTAGATTGTCTCTGGATTCCAGAGACATCCTCAGAAGGAAATAAACGGGGTGGGTCGCTGCAGCCAAATGCTGCATTGTGAGGTGTGTTCAACCACCCAGGAAAGAGAAAAGGGTAAGCTAGAGGGTGGTAGGGAGTGTCCTGGGGGGTAGAGATGGGGGGGAACCAAGACCATGTTCTGCCTGTGCTGTCTGTGTGTGTTGCTTTGTTTTGTGTGTGTTTTGTGTGTTTCTCTGAGCGTTACCAGATTGCCTTCTGTAAAATGGGTATTTTGTTGTGCTTTCTGAGGGCAAGTATGTGATTTGGCATTTGGTGCTCAGTTTCTTGGACAAATGACTACATTGAAGCTCATCAGTTTGCCTTCTGTGAAATGGGCGTAGAAGCAGAAAACTGTGGGTTCCAAAAAGTGGTTTTATATTTTGGAGCTCAGCCCCTACCTCAGTCTTTTACTTAGGTTCTTGGCAAAATTACTTTCCCTATAGTCTGAGAAATGAGTGTTTAGTGGCTGACCAGGTCCCCCATGGCAGCCACTTCATGAATGGGCCAAACTCCCACAGCAGCCACAACACGCTCAGCGCTCTTCAAAATCCCAAATATCCCACCAAACCCCCAATTTTGAGGATTCCTACCCTAAAAATCACCAACTAAAGCAACGTTTTTCTCCTTATTTATTTATTTATTTATTTGTTACATTTATATCCTGTCTTTCCTCCAAGGAGCTTAAGGTAGCACACTTGATTCTTCTCCTCTCCATTTTATCCTCACAACAACCCTGTGAGATGGGTTAGGCTGGGAGTCAGTGACTGCCCAGCATCACCCAGTGAGCTTCATGGCCACCTGGGGACTTGAACCCAGGTCTCCAAAATCCCAGCCCAACGCTGCAGCCTCTACACCACACTGGCTCTCGCAGTTCATGGTTCCTGCCGCTGCAGCCTTGCTCCCTTTGGAGGGATTTTGCACAGGCTTCGCAAGGGCTGGGGGGCTGCCCCAGAGAGGCTTGTGGTGGCCCAGGGCTGCTTGGGAGAGGGCCAGGCTAGACTTTCTTTGCATGGGGTACCCAGGAAGTCCAGACATCCTTTGGAGGAGAATTCTCTTTGCGACCCCTGCCTCTTCTGGATTACTGAGGGGCCCAGATACAGCTCCCCCGGCAAATCCTGGATCCAGCACCACTAGGTTGGAATGTTTGCCGTGGAAAGTGCCGTAGTGAATGGTAGCATGGCTCACAACTGGATCTGGAGGCCTCTCAGATCAGGGGTATTGGAATTGCAAGGTTATTTGTGGCCCTGCAATGCTCAAGGCCTCGGGCAGGTCGTCCTGTGCCAGCAGGAGAAAGACACGTTGGCAAGTTGAGAGCCAGGTGTGTTCCTTGGAAGACGTTCTAAGTGGTGCGTGCCCTGGCAGGATGCAAAGTCAGCTGCACTGAGTCCTCCTTCACCACATCAGAGGCTCCAGGGCTGGACTCTTGCACCAGTCTTGCTCTCATCCCTCCTCCGTTTTGCAGATCTTGAGAAAGAGGGGAGCAGCTGAGGGTAAGTAGTGCCTGGGGAGCAAAGCCACCATCCTAAGAGGACAGCTGGGGACCCCCTTTTGCTGCTTGCAGCCTCAAGACTCCTGATCCAATTGCTCCAGCCTTTCAAAGAAAACTGCAACCAGCAGGCCAGCGTCTGTGGGCCAGTTGGTGCAGGCACAGCTGCAAGCCCAGAAGGAGCTTTTATGGTGGCGACAGAGCGGCCGGCCTCTGTGAGGGAGCTTGGGTCAGCTTAGCAGCTCCCACCTAGCATGGCCAGGAAGGGTTCTCAGGCAGGCTCTCCTCCGTGCTCAGGGACCTGGAGGGGGTTTTTCCCAGCCCCCCCTCCATTTCCCATCTGACGCTTCAGTTGTGATGCACGGGGATTATGTGGGATTCGGCTCCCTCTGCAACTTTCCCTGAGAAAAGCTGACGTAGTCCACTGAGAGCGCCTATTGAGGGCCCCATTAAGGGTGCAACGTGGGAGGCAGATTGTACTGACCCATTGGGACCGTCTCTTGCACAAGCCCTCTTGCAAGGCATGGGAGCCATGCAAGAGCACTGCCCTGCTCCACTGTGCTCATGCCCTTTGCGTTTCAATGGGCAGAAGGAAGCACCAAGGTGTCGGGGGGGGGGGGACACACACGGCCGCCCCGCCCCGGCGCAGGGCTCACAAACATAAATCCCAAGCTCGAAATCCCTGCTTCGGATCTCAGCTTGGCCCCAAACTGAGCTGATTGGTTTGCTGGCCTGGCTCAGAAGGCCGCTCTTGGTGACAGACGCGCCTTGCCTGCCAATTCTGCTTTGCCTCTTCAGGGCCGCGTCCTCGTCTCTCTCTCTCTCTCTCTCTCTCTCTCTCTCTCTCTCTCACATGTTCCTCAGCCAGGCTTTACCTTTGGAAGAGGAAGGACAAGAGCCACTTGATCGGCATGTATAACATTACCTGAGCAAGAACGGCGCAGCCTTCTCTGGTTACCAAAAGGCGCATTGCAGTTTGCACTTTCATTCCTCTCTGAGGAACCCTAGCTGATTCTGGAGCACACCAAATTGTAACTTCAGCGATGGCATCCTGGGACTGAGCTGCTGTCTGTTCATAGGGAAGGTCACCCATTAACAGGCAGAACCTGCCGGATCCGTCCCTCACCTCCCCCCTGGCCTTTTGCCCCGGACGAGGGAGATCTGTGGCAGTGGAGGCAGATGTCAGCAGGGTGGGTGTGTGGAGGGGGTTAATGCAGGGAGGATGTTGCCCTACAAAAGGTATCCTCCAATCAGAGACGATTGGAGGAGGAGCATCCCCACAGTGGGGCACGTCGCTGTCATCCGACTTCCCCCAAAACCATCTGCTGGAGTTGTCACCACCATGTAAGAAAATCAACTCCTGGTAGCAGCAGTTTCACCGCGTGGAGCAAAACGTGGCCCTTGTGGCGGCATCACGGGTGGCAAGAGAGGCCTTCTGGCAATGCTTGTAAAGTTTTCCCATAGAAGTCAGTGGGACCTGATCACTCCCCCGGGGGGAGGAGGGGGCCTTGGTCCACCCATTCGCATTCTCCCTCTTGGTCCAGGGCTCAGGACTGAAGAGGAAAGCAGGTGGCTCCAAGCTGTGAAATCCTGGGTCTCCAGGGAATTCAGGGCAGGGCGAGAAGTCTTAGATCCACGCCTGCATCTAAAGACCAGGTCACTGCTGTCTCTCTTGGTCACTCCTGTGGTGGTGTGCTTTCGTTTCCTGTCTGGGGGGCGGCCTGCAGGGGCTGGTTGGTGCGATCACAGTGAGGGAAATAAGCCACAGTGGCTTGTTACCCGTGCCGTGATCATGCAGACTGGACAAGTGTGTCTTAATTCCCCATTCAAGACCAAGCCACTCCAAAATAATTTGCAACAGGGAACAATGCATTGTTCCTGGGGGGCGGGGGATCATCCCCACCCCAGTGACTTTGGGGATTGTGGCTCATCTCAGAGGGAACAGGGACGTCTGTGGGGGTGGGGGATGGCAGGTGACATAATTGTCCCTGCTAATAAGGAAGTGTAGGCACTGTGTCCCTGCGAGACCTGGCTCCAAGACCCCAGCCTCACCACTCTCTTCAGAAAGCCCCAGACTGGCTCCAACTTGAGGCTGCCAGCTCCCTTTGCTCATGGTTGGAGGCTTCCCCAGGAGGAGATGAACCGCGAGGCTCCCAGCACATGTCAAAGATGTGCTGGACTCTTGGCAGTCGCTGTGCCAAATCCAGCGGCTTCACTTGCGTAAATCAGTCCTCGGGTTCAAGCGAATGTTTTAAGCTTTGGGCTGCGGCGTTTCCCCCCTCCCAATCAGCCATCCTGGCCAGGCTCATCTGCTCCAAGCTGGGAGCAATCCAGCCCGGTGCTGTGTTGTTGATTCACCACGCGATGTTTCTTCCTGCACAGTCAATATTTCCAAAGCAAGCGTAAAACCATTTGGGCAATGGCCTATCTGGCTCTCTCTTCCCTGCTCCCCTCTCTGTTTGGTTATGTTTGAAGCAGCAGCCCCAGGCAGTAGATTTGGGGGTCTATTAAAGGCTGCCAAGTGGGAGGCTGATACTACTGAGCCACAGGGCCCAATCCATCAGGGGCGCCTCCTGCACATGCCCTGTTGAAATGGGTGGAAGTTTCTGTTTCAATCAGCTCACCCTGCCTTGAAGTGAGCCCTTGACCTGTTATCCTAGGACAGGGGTCAGGCCTGTCCTTCCACCTTGGAGCATTTTATAGCTATCTAAAAACGAGATCAGAATACTTTATTTCCAAGCCCTTTAACGCGTGTCGGCCTATGTTGTTTTTAAGGCCTTCTTCAGGGGACTGTAATAGCAAGAATACATTAAATTATGTTTATGGGGATAACACATCACATTAATATATCAGTTAAGGGGTTAATTAGGCATATTGCCTCAAAGGCCTGTGCCCATATGTAAGTTGCTTAAAAATTGCCCAGAAGCCCGCTCTTCTTCACAAGTTTGAGGGCTGGGATCTGGCGGCAATGAAAACCGTCCTTTGGGCCAGTCTCTAGTGAGTCCATGAAGCTCCGCTCCAAGCATGACAATTGCTAGCAAGCAGGACTCTGTGGCTCTTGGTGGCCTCTGGCTTGTGGAACTGTGCGTAGGCCAGTGTTCCCCATAAATCTTTGCAGCCCACTGGGCAGCTGTTCTCCCCAGCTACATCCAGCAGTGAAATCTCTGTATGTCTCCCTGTTCTGGAGTGCCGGCTGCTACTTGACTGCGAGGCAGATTTCTCCCCATTATCGGAGGATGTAAATTCAGGCCAGTAATTGGGCCCTGTCGGAAGCGTCTTCCTGGAGCCCTCCTTGTCAGGGAAGCGAGAACGTCCCACCACCCCTTTTGAGAGACAGCCAGAAAGACTGCCTGGCTGGGCTTGAGGTATTTCGGGCCACCTTGACACCAGTCTGGACTGAAGGAGAAGCCAGGGAAAGCCTGGAGAGAGAAAATTGTGCGGTGTTCATCTACCCTGTCTGGAGCAAGCGTGGGGAAGGAAGGAGATGCGACTCATGTCCTGCAAAGCCATTCTGGATACAAATAGGCTTGTGCTGAGAGGGTGAAAAGATGCTCTGGGGACAGGGATTCCCTGCGGTCTAAGGTCATCGGGGAGTTGACTCTTGCTGAAGGACCATACCTGAACAAATCTCTGGCTTTCTCTGCTGCATGCTTAAAATGGGGAAGGACCAGAGCTTCTTTCAACATTTTCGGTATCTCCCCCCCCCCCCCCCCGCACTTTCTCTTCACCTGTAACTCATGATGCTGGTTTTACGTCTCAGAATCTCAGCTAGTTATTTGTACCCGAGGCTAATGTAATGGGACTCTACCCCTCTGTGACATCTCAGCCTCTTTTCTTGTGCATCCTATTGGAAGGTGAGGAATAGATATGTGTTTGGTATATCTCTAGTTTCAATTGCCGGGGCTTAAGAAAGGGGGAAAGCCCTCCTTTGCAGAGGCTAGAAGTGTGGGGACGATCTTCTGGGCTGCTGCCTCAATAAAATCAAAGCACGGTAATGTTCTTGCCCAATTCATTTCAACGGCACATTCCCAGCAATCTCCATGTGGTCTCACAACTGGAGAGGAAAGAACCGGATCCTGTACCAGGCAGCCAGGGGAGGGGAAGTTCCTTTGGAAATAGTAACCTCTGGCCCTGCAGTGCTTCCTCTGTAGCATTGCTTGAGGTCAGAACGCCCAAGCCCCACATTGAATGCTGGATCTCCTCCGGCATTGGCTGGGCCTAATATTTGAGCCGTCCAGGTAGCCGCTAGACTGCAAGAGACTGGAGTGTCCTCAGCGACTCCGCTGGCGTGGGCAGGGTTGGCGTGGGCGTCTGCATGGGCTGGTGTGCTCATGGTGATTTGGCTGTCAGATTGTAGCGAAGACAAAACACCATCTGGGAGTTCAGCTTTAAAAATACTCCGTGCTTTGCAGCAGGCGTGCAAACTACAGTGTCACACACAGGCAATCACACGCAGGCACTCTGTGCTTCCTACACCAGAGAAGGAATAAGTAGTGAAATCCTCGTCAGCCCAACGGCACCAAAACCCACCCAGGTTGTGCCTGTAGTAAGAACCTGCCTCGAAGGCATCTAGATGGGGGAAAGATCCGGCACCCGGGAGGAGCTGCACAGTGGGACAGCAAGAGGCTGAGAAACAGAGGAGGGGAGGCGCTGCGCTTTTCACCCTCCCATGCTCACCGGAAGGCTGGGTTTGCGCTCCTCCTGATGGACTTGCAAGGGTCCGGATTGTGGAGCGCTGCCAAGCCGGCTGGCCCGACCTTTTGCCGCGATTCTCCACCACTTTCCTAACCTGCTTCCTTTGCCATGTTCCCCAGGATCTTCATCCCCAGGAAGCACCGCCAACGTTTTGACGAAGTGGTCTCCCAGAGCCTCATCAGCAAGCTGTGCCGTGCCAAGAGCGCGCAGCCGGCCAGCCGGCTGAGACGCAGCCGCAGTGAGGATCACCACGAACGCCTGCTGGTCTCCACCCGCACCAGTTCGGTGCCACGCAGCCACGAGGTGAACTGCAAGGGCCTGCGCAAGACCACCTCCCTGGTTGCCAGCAATGTGGGCTCAGGGGCGGCACACAGGTAAGTTCCCTTCCCTCGGACCCTTGCGACCCACAGCAGGTGTGCGATTCTACGATGTGAATCTGCCTTCCCCAACCTGGTGCCTTCCAGATGTGCTAGGTAGACCGTAACTCCCGTCATCTGGATGAATGAGGTTCCACTTGCAGAAGAACCAGGACTGCCAAACAAAACAAATTTCCCTGTGCCTTATGTTAGCATTTTATTTGACTCGTGTTTATTTAGCAGGTTTATAAGCCACCTTTCAGCACAATGCACCAGCCTTTTGCATTGTAACCCCAAATAAATAGGTAGTAAGAAATGAACAACCCATGGCTTTGAAATAAAAATATATTGCCAGGGGTGGGGAACCTCAGGCCCAGGGGCAAAATCCGGCCCTCTTGGGGCCCCAATCCATCCCTCCAGGGTTCCCCAGATGGCCACGCTCCCTTCCCTTAGCCCCTCCGCTTTCCGCCAACCACTGTTTTTGTGTTGCCTTTTGAGGGGGGTGGGTTCTAAAAGATTGTTATTGTTATTTTTTCATTTCTATCCCATCCAATCTCTGAAGCTCTCTCTCATATAAAATTTAGAACAATTCAATAAAATGCTAGGCCTGATAAAGACATCTGACATAAATACCCCATCATATACCATTCAATGTCTGGTAGTAGAGGACAGTTTTAACCTGGCACCAAAGAGGTAACAGTGTTGGAGCCAGGTGGGACTTAGTGGGGAGGTCATTCCATAATGGGGGGGCACCACTGAGAAGTCCCTCTCCCTTGTTGCCACCTTCCCTGCCTCTTTCAAAGCAGGAAGGCCTCTGATGTTGATCGTAGGTTCATGTCGGGAGAGGGGCTCCATCCACTATCCTAAGACTTAGTTACTGGCAATAAGAGCTTTAAACTAAAATATATTTGGGGTGCTTTGGCCCCTCCCCTTTTGCCTTTAGCCCCTACCCTCCACACCCACCCACCACAGGAATGTAACTCCCGTGAGCTCTGGCTGAAAGAGGTCCCCTGCTCCTGGCCTATGTCATCCCATGCAGACATGACATCAATGCGATTTCAGAAATGGGACCAAACGACCATGATGTTTTAAAAATATTTTTTGAAAACTCTTAAGCATTTCCCATCTTTACATTCCCTCATATTTATGTATGGGTTTATATATATGTGTGTGTGTGTGTGATCTACCTTGTCCGGATGGGTCAGGCTAAAACAAATGTAGTTCCTTAGCAGCTCGACTGACAGAGCTTTGGAGGGGTGGCTGAACAGGCAAAGCCCCTGGTGCCACATGTAGGTCTTTTGGTGAGCACCACGCACACAGCTGATACACTTTGAAGAGAGGGGCAATAGCATGTCCCTGCTGGCAGCCGGACAGGCCCCCCTCTGGCAGAGGGCAGATTGGCATAGATCGGCTGGGCATTTCTCACAATGGATCCTGCTTTCAAGATCCGATGCAGGGGCGAGCGCTTGTGGCCCTCCAGGTATTTGGGCCTACAACTCCCATTAGCCCTTGCCAGTAGAGTCGATGGTGAGAGATCATGGATGGATTTTTGAGGAACGCTAGGAGAAGGGGAGAAAGGAAGGCTCTGGGGACGCTCATCTCCAAAGGGCATCGGCAGGACTGGGCTTCAGAGCCCTGAGGAAGACAAAGAGCTCACACATTCCAGTGGCTCACACCTTTGAAGCTCCTCTGCCCCCCTGCAGACATAAGGACTAGTAACTTGCTTTCCCTCCCTCAGGACCATTCGTGTCTACAAAGGCAGCAGGAGCTTTGGATTTACCTTGCGTGGACATGCCCCTGTGTGGATTGAGTCAGTCTTGCCTGGTAAGGAGAGTTAAGAATTCCTGCATGATACAGGTGATGTTCTCATTTTCAGAGCAGATGCCTGCAAAGTTACCCAAAGTCTTGCTTGCTTTTGTTTTCTCTGAATAAATTCGAGATCTTTGCTTACTGAGAAGTACGACCACCAGTACTGACTCTCTTCACACATAATGCTAACCCATGGTAAAGTTGTTGAATTCTGGGTTGCTGTAAGGTGTAAATCCAGCCACACTAACAAACCATGGTTTGTTAACCATAAACAACCAAGAAAGAGAACCCATGGTTTGTTGTTGGTTTATGAACTCTGGATTGTTTAAGCCATGGGTTATTATATGTGAACCCAGAACTGTGGGTTGTTCATGGGTTATTTTGCCAGGCTACAGGGGCAACAGGCAAGAGTGAAAAACACACCCACCCAGCTGTTCTATATGCCGATACATTTGGGATAGGGGGGAGTGGATGAATGAGGAGGGAAACAAACAGTCCAGGGATTGAGAAAATAAACCACAGTTTGTTCAATTGTCTGCCAGACAAACCCTGGGTAGGGCAAAAAAAATGGGCTAAATAAACCATAGGTTAGGGTTATGTGGCAGCACAAATCGAGGGCCTCTTGGTTGCAGTGTCATTAGACATGACATCTTGCCAGGACATCACTGTGCCTGTGGAAGGGGTCGAGGAGGCATCTCATCATAGGGGGTTGCTCTTCTGCCAGAATGTTCATGATGATGCTGGGGAACAGACATCCTAGGCGTGAGGGTGCACTGCAATGGCTCTTTCCACAAAGTGGGAGGTGGGGGGAAAGGAACATTGGGAAACAGAAGCCCCCTCCTCTGTCCCAGAACAGGGGGTTGCAATGGGCAAGGTCTATGTAACTTGCATAGGCTCGCTGTGGTAGACCTCTGTGGTGTCTAATTCTGCTAAAGGGTGGAGTATTGGAACAACCTGGGTCAGAAGCAAGCCTCCTGTGTGGGGGTGAGTAAGGAGACAGCGAAGGGCAGAAGCCCAGCACCAAACCCCCCTTCCTGGGTCAGGAGAGGGGAAAGCGGTGGGGGCGCCGGCATCGCTCCAAGGAAATCTGCATGGAGATCAGCAAGGGGGTTTTGGAGGCACCGCACGCCTGAGCGCACGACTTTTTCTAGGGAGCCCGGCTGACAAAGCGTCCCTGAGACCTGGAGACCGGATCCTGTTCCTGAATGGCCTGGACATGAGGTGAGGGGGCAGCGCCTTGGCTTCTCCCTGGGGGTTCAGGGCACCTCTGGAGCGGGCTCTGGCTGTGCCCCATAGGGCTGGGGTTGCCTCTGGCATCCCAGAGCAAAGGAGAGGGGGTTCCCTCAGCCCTGCCCACCCAGAACCCGCCTGCGCCCTCTGTTCGCCCTTCCTCCTGCTGACGTGCTGCGGCTTCTGGCTTCTCCTCTGCAGGAACTGTTCCCACGAGAAGGTCGTGTCCATGCTCCAGGGCAGCGGGGCAATGCCCACCCTCGTGGTTGAAGAAGGCATCGTCAGCTTTTCAGGTGGTAAGATCACAGATGAGCAGAGGGGAAGGTTTGTTTTCCATTTTGGAAAGTGGTTTGGCCTCCTCCTCCTCCTCCTCCTCCCTGTACAACCCATGCTCGTTCCCATCCATGGCTCCTTCTTCCTTTGAGCCCCAGGGCTCCCAAGCCGGCAAACCTGGGAACTGTAGCTCTCCAGGAGGCCGAGAGGGCCCCATCATCACGGAACATTCAGGGCTTCGCAAAAGTCCAACCCCCGAGGCTCTTTGGAGGGAAGCACAGTCCTGCCAGACCAAGCGTGTGGTGTGGAGGAGCGTGAGGCTGAGTGGCCGGAGAGCCGTGCCTGGCCCAAAGGGACGGGTGGGGCTTGGCCATTATGGAGTTGAGGCAGCTTCTTGTGTGGCTTTTTCTGACAGGGCAATGAATGTTCTGCGCTTGTTTATGACACAGCTCGTGTTTTACTAGGGGTGAACATAGGCATTTGGTCAGGCTGGAAAGGGGAGCGTCTGTTCCAGTGATCGCCTGCTGTCAGTGTCTCAATTAATCACAGTGCTGGTAAAAGTAAAATTCAGAGCAGCCGAATGTTCACAGGAAGGAAGTGTGGTAGCCAGAGATGTGTGTACAAGTAAAACTGGAGCTTGCTGAAGTTCTCGAAGTTCCACCTCAAGGCTCATTACATCTTGTGTCCAAGTCAGATGGCGACTTTTATCTTTCTTTTCTCATGAAAATGTGTACATAGTTTCAGACATATTTCCCCAGATGTGTGCATCGATTGTGCACAACTTTGAAATGTACACATTCATTTCCTGTTGATTAAAACATGTTCGTGTGCATTTTCCATGCGCATTTTTGAAAGCTATTCAGGCTGCCAAATGCATTTATTTCGGTCTGCAAATCACATGGCAAGCTCTGACCTGTTGACCTTCCCAGCCCCTCTGTCTGGGAAGTGTGAACTGGGTTCAGCCTGATCAAAATTGCACTGAAACAAATTTCTCATGCATTTCTAGGGGCAGCAGAATTCTGCTGGGTTTTGTTTTGCTTGGGAGACACTTGCTCTGAAATGGTGAGATTGATCTGCTAATGGAAAATATTGCCACTTTAGAAAGACAAGCTCAGAGAGATGCCCAAAGCAAGGATTGGAGGAGAGGACTGGGCATCACGCTTGTCAGTTAAACTCCTGGCTGAATGCGACCTTGGATTTATCACGGTGGGTGTTCTGTCCCCGGACTGCGTTATTTCAGACTTGTTGAGGTGAGTGGCATCAGCCTCCGCTCAGCCTCCCTGGCCTCCTTGTCACTTCAAAGGGCTGATCTGCCCAGGTGGGTCTTGCCCGTTTGGGAGAGCACCTGCTCAGAGCGTTGTGATTTAGGAACTAGGCAGACGTTTCCTTGGGGGAGAGGATAGCGCCCGTAGGGCAATACGGAAGAAGCCGTCCACCACTTCTGCAGCAGATATACAAAACCTTTGATTCTCACATGAACTGACAACTAAGCACTGCGAGGGCACTGGCTGAACCCTTAGAATGCAGCAAGCTGGAAATGGTAAAGCTGCCACCCTAAACATGCTTACTGGGAAGTAGGCTGCATTGAATAGGACTTACTTCTGAGTAAGATTGCATAGGATTGCACAGTTTGTGTGATGGCTGTATATGGGAACAATACCGAGAATAGCACAGCTCTTATTAAATTCCAGGAGGTTTGCATAGGAGACTGTCCTGCCAGATGGCACCCACCGTGTCTTTTCCAAGTGGCATTAAGGATGAGACGCTCTTTGGTGTCTCTCTCTCTCTCTGTCTCTCACACGCGCACTTGGGGCTGTTGCAAAATACTATTTTGAAATGTTGTATCTATGCATTCACCACTACATGTATATGGCGACTCCCTGGCTCAGCTGTTTTTGAAGACAAGGTGCAGAGCTCGGGTAAAACAAGAGAAAGGTGCCAAAAAGCCAGCCCATGCTCAGAGGGGGCCAGGGAGCACCTGGGTGTGTGTTTCCCACCTGAGGTGAGAAGACCACGCCTTGCCTCCTGCCTTACCGCTGGCTTGTCCTTGTGTGTGCAGATGGTGAGTCATCAGAGACGCCCAGCTCCTCCTCAGCGCTCACCTCCTTGCAGTGGGTTGCAGAGATCTTGCCCTCCAGCATCAAGATCCAGGGGAGGACCTTCCACCAACAGCTGGAACATCTGCTCACACCGCCAGAGCGTTACACCATCTGCAAAGCGCTGGAGAGCTTCTTCCAGCACAGGTAATAGGCTGGAGCCTCCATCCATCCCTCGGTGAGTGAAGGATCCCAACTCCTTTTAGAAGCGGACGCAGCACCTGTTCCCTTGGTGCGCTCCGTTGCAGGAGTGCCACATCTGGGCTGGCACGTGTGGTCCTTGCAGAATCAGCACAAGGACAGATCGTCATAGAATTGATGTGGCAGGAGGAGCCGGGGGCAGGGCTTGTGGCTCGAGGATGAAGGCAGCAGTCACTGCGTGCCCAGTCTCAGAAGAATGCTTGAGTCTGCCACATGCCCTTAGCAGCAGCCTGGCAGAAGTGTTCTTTAGCAGGGGGGCAGTGTGATGGGGGAAGCGTCACCTGCCTGATGTGTGCGTATGAAGGGGGGGGCGTGCCAGTCCTTGTCATGGTCCAGAGAATAAGCACCTCCATCCTAGCCCTGCCGCCAAAACATTTAGCACTGCTTTTTCCCATCCTCCAGGAACATTGATACTCTCATAGTGGATGTGTACCCCGTCCTGGACACCCCCTCCAAGCAGGTCATCTGGCAGTTCATCTACCAGCTGCTTACCTACGAGGAGCAAGAGCATTGCCGGCACAAGATTGCCAGGTTCCTGGGCTACAAGTCTGTGGCAGGTGAGCCGCCAACTCCAGCGGGGCGGGGCGGGGCAGGGCAGGGCTGCCCCCAGCATTGCTAGGCGATGCCCCGGGCTTCTCAGCAGCTTTGGTGATCCTCCCTCAGACAGGACGTGGTCTGGTCTGCTGAGCGAGGCTGTGTGTTGGGGGGGCAACTCTTGGATAAACTCCCCATGGCTTCTTCCCCAGCCTTTAGCTTGCCAAGGGGGGAGGGGGAGCGGAGTTAAGGCTGGTGGCAGGCAGAGGGGAGAACGGGATACAGGTGGCGAGGCGGCCATGTGGCCCTGGTGGCATTACAGGACTCGGTTGGCACACGGCTCAGCCAGGCCCCAGAGAACCCCCTGTCTCGCCTGAGCTCACGGGGTTCTCCAGGGATGGTGGGACCTGCCCTCGCTTGGTGTGGGACCCAGCTCCGTCAGAGACCCACGGTCCAAGAAGGGGCTGGATGCTGGCTCTTGCTTTTGGACCCGAGCCTCTAGGCAAGGGGAGGCTCCATCTTGGGGGTGGATATTTCGTCCCATCGTGGCTCTTCAGAGACAAGTGAACAGCAGCAGCAGCAGCAGCAGAGGAGGAAATGAAGCGGGTGGGTGGGGTGCGCATGCCGATCCGATTCCAAGCCAGGCTTCCCAGCTGCCTGGGCCTCCGCTGAAGGGCTGCACCAAAGATTTTAATGGCCAGACTGTGGCAGGCAGCTCATTTCAAGGGCCTTGTGGTCGGGCGCCTGCTTTCATGCAGTTAGCCCCAGAGTGCTGCTGACAGCCGGAGGAGGCGTGGAACCAGTCATCAGGCTTGTCACAAGGCGCTGTGGATGCTGCCGAGACGCTGCTCCAGATAGGAGCCACGAGGCAGGTGGGAGGGCGCTGCAAAGGCACCCCAGGTGCCCCTGGGGGCAGTGGGGGCCCCCTCCTCTAGACTCTGCTCCTGAGCCAGTCTTGCTGGGAGGAATGGGAGCGACCCTTAGTGCCCCGAACCCTGAGGTTCGGCTGCGGAGCACAGGCGGCTCCTGGGAAGAGCAGCTGCCAAGGCCTCTTTTGGGGAAGAAGGTGCCAGCCTCACAGAGCGGCAGGAGGGTGTTGACGCATCACCCGGATTCCTGCCGTGCAGAGCCCGCCCCGGCAGCTCCACGCGTGCTGCTCCCCCAGTTGCCGTGGCAACCTTGGCACCAGCTGTGCGTTTGGGGAGACTGTGGGCACGAGATCCCAACGGGGTAAATTTAGAATGAAAGGTTTTAATCTTTGGCTCGGGAAGTGTTATTTACAAGCAAATGCCTGTGTTTGTTCCAATTAGATTATTTTTACACCAAAGAGCAGCTCAAGTACCAGGGGGAAAGCGCCCCACTTGTGGGAGGAGGAAGGTGGGGCTTTTGGCAGGCAGGCTCGGGGGACGTGTGTGCGGACGCAAGCCCCATCACAGAGAGGGAAAGGGTTTGGCGAGGAACGGCTCCAGCAGGAGCAGCCTATTGGCAGGATGTGCCCAGCGTCCAGAGCTCTGCCTGAGGGGGAGCTGGACTGGTCCCTTTGTCTGCACACACAGGTGACCTGGTTGGCTGTGAGCAATGAGTAGGAAGAACCCCTGCAAAGCTATTGCAGGTGACATGTGCAATCAGGAGAGGGGCCATAGCAGAACTCCTGCCTTCCATGTGGAAGGTCCCGGGTTTGATCCCCGGCATCTCCAGGTAGGGCGAGGAAGGGAATCCTGCCTGAAACCCTGGAGAACTGCTGCTGCCAGTCAGTGCTGACAATCCTGGGCTTAGATGGACCAAGGGTCTGACTCAGGATAAGGCGGCTTCCGATGTCTCTAAGAACCGGAGATCTCAAAACAGCCTTGGGTGAAAGATGGGTTGATAAAATGTGGGGTCTAGCAGGGAGGGCTAGGGGGTTGGACTCAATGGCGTTATAGACCCCTTCCAACTCTACTACGCTGTGATTCTGTGATTCTATGACTCATTCTGTTAGAAGAAAAGAGAAGAGGCAGAAATGCAATGCCTTTAAAGAGAAGTGGGATTTTTAAAAGCTGATTATTAAACTGATTATAACTGAGTGCTTCTGCTATTGGGCAGTATAGAACTGTACTAAATATTGTAGAAAAGAATGAATGTATCCTGGTCATTTTTCTTTACCTTGTATATGTCACCTCATTTTTTTAGTCTTCTGTTGAAGAGTTTATGTTAAAACAGGGTGTATATATTGTACAATTTCCCTCTTATTCTTCATGTACCATTTATTTTTATGCAGAAATTTATTTTGAGGATTAGTGGAATGATGTGTCTTGTTTGAACTTAAGGACATCAGAAGAGCCCTGAGGCTGGATCAGACCCAGGAGGGTCCATCCAGTCCAGCACTCTGTTCACACAGTGGCCAACCAGCTGTCGACCAGGGACCCACTAGCAGGGGACGCGTGCAAGGGCGCCCTATGTAACCTAATGAATTGCCATTGTTTTGTTCTAATTAATAACAATAAATTGCAAAAGCATTTGGGCTGGAGTGGGGAGAAGGAGATCCAGTAGGAGAAGATGTTTCACAGAATCATAGAATAGTAGAGTTGAAAGGGGCCTACAAGGCCATCAAATCCAACCCCCCACTGAATGCAGGAATCTACCTTAAAGCATCACTGACAGATGGTTGTCCAGCTGCCTCTTGAAGGCCTCTAGTGTGGGAGAGAACTTACCACCTCCCTACGCCGTTGGTGCCATTGTCCTACTGCTCTAACAGTCAGGAAGTTTTTCCTGATATCCAGCCGGAATCTGGCTTCCTGTAACTTGAGGAGACCATTATTCCGCCTCCTGCACTCTGGGATGATGGAGAAGAGATCCTGGCCCTCTTCTGTGTGACAACCTTTCAAGTATTTGAAGAGTGCTACCATGTCTCCCCTCAATCTTCTCTTCTCCAGGCTAAACATGCCCAGTTCTTTCAGTCTCTCCTCATTCAGTTTGCAGCTCAGCCTGCAAATAAGCATCAAGGTGCTCCAAGAGATGCGCCCAGCCAGAATCTGCCATAATAAGAGGCCAGGTGGAGCCCACTTGGCTCCTCAGCGGCTGGGCCCTGTGCTCTCTACCCCTGCCCAAGCTCTCCTTTGAGAGCATCGGACCCTTAAGGTGGCTGAGAACTGCCTTCCTTCATGAAGACGGAGAGGGAGCGTCTAAGGCAAAGTCCTTTTCCTTTTCAGCTGAAGCTGAAACCGAGGCTGAAGAACGGCACGGCAGCTCCATACGGGCAGCCCCAGCGTGCCTGAGAAGCATTCATCCTCACAGCCCTGAACACAGTGGAGCTGGAGGTAGGCCACGGGGGCAGCGGCCTTCTCTCCTCTCATCTCTGCTGGCTCCCCTTCTAGAATATGGTAACCATATGGAAAGGAGGACTGTGCTTCTGTATCTTTAACAGTTGCATAGAAAAGGGAATTTCAGCAGGTGTCCTTTGTAGGCATGTAGCACCTGGTGAAATCTCTTCTTCCTCACAACCGTTAAAGCTGCAGGAGCCCTGTCCTCTTTCGTATCTTGTCGCTCTAGTATAGCTCCTGCAGCTTGAGGCTTGGGGTGGTGATATTTTTTGGAGTGGCAGTGAACCAGAGCCTGATCTAAGATGTGGGCCTCAGGATCGCTTGGATCAGTCCGAGAGTGTTCCCATTCTCTGCACCAGCCTTCCCCAACCTGGTGCCCTCCAAATGTTTTGGACCACAACTCCCAGCATTTCTAACCATTGGCCATGCTGGCTGGGGCTGATGGGAGGTGAAGGCCAAAACAACTGGGGGGGGATGTCACCATGCGGGGAAGACATCTCTGCTCAGCAAGCACCTTGGATTGCACAGTGGGTGACTTACTCCGTTGGGCTCCTTGAGGAGACAAGGTCTCTGTCCACTAGCAGAGGGTCCCCCTTATGCGTTTGGAAGTGGTGCAACATGGGAAAAGTTACTGTGGAGAGCACAACACCTAGTAGGTTCTCACGCCCAGCTTCTCCTGACAGCAAGAGCATCGAGATCCCTTTGTTTAGATTTCTTGTCCATCTGATGACTTGGTCTAAATACCCGGGAGGTGCCGGGGGCTCAAGCCAGGGGTTATGGCAGCAGGGCCCAACCACCCAACTCCCTGGGCCACTGGGAAAGAGGGAGCCGCTGGCCAGGCCTTTGCTGGGCTGCTGTCCACCCAGGCAGGGGCCAGAGAAGGGCCCTGCAGGCAGCTCAATGATCTGGCTGGACCATGTGATCTGGGCTGTGGGGGAAAGCGGGCGGAGCTTCCCCAGGCTTGCGGGCCAGATGGAGAGCAACCAGGAGGCACATGTGGGCCGCGGATTGCCCACCCCTGCAGGAGGCCTTATAGGATTGTTGGTTCAGGTTTGGTTCTTTAGTTTGAGCAAGTAATCATTAAGAAGGAACGTGGCTATGGTGTGCTCCCTTTGGGAGCCTGATCAGCTTCCTTATCTTGACCGCACACCTGTCTCTGGACCTTGACTTCGGTCTGACCTGGACCACAAATGGACCTCTGGCCCACCCAGCTGGCCCCGTGCAGGCTGGATCTCGCAGGGCACCCATCCATGCAGCCCCCCGTTTCTCTTCACAGCAGGTCTGGGCGAAGCTGTTGAGGTGCCCGTCCGTTTAGCTCCTGGGGAAAGGCAAGCAGGAGATGGGACTTCCCTCCCAGAGACACCCAACCCCAAAATGGTGAGAAACGCTGCTGGGGGTGGGTCTGGCCCACGAGGGAAGAAGACAGCAGTGTGTGTGTGTGGGGGAAGGTTGGGGGGAGGCAGTGGCATGTCTCTGGGCACCCAGGGGCCACTTCCTTTGTACTGCTTTCAGATGTCAGCCGTCTATGCAGAACTGGAAACCCGCCTGTCCACTGGCTTTGCAGGGAAGCTGACCAGCTTAGCCGTGCATCGCACATCACCTCCAGTCCCAGAGCAAGCAAACCCAGCAGGTAAAATCCTCCGTGTCGCCGTTTCGTAGCAAAGCCACGTGGTGAATTTGAGCTGACGTGGAGGAGCTGGGGCACAGAATGCTGTCGAAGGCATTGGGAGCCAAATGTCAAGCTGAGGCTGTTCCCCCTCCATCGCTGTGCCTCAAGGGAGGAAGAGATGCAGCCGGCTTTGATTCTGGGAGAAACTGAACCCAGGCGGGCTCTTTAATGGGGTAGAGACTGGAGCCAAATAAATCCCTCTGGGCAGATTCTCCCCCTTCAGACAAGATACACATGGTGGTGTTCAGTGAAGCCAGCAGACAGTCAGGGGCAGGAGCAGGGCCATTCTGCAGGGCCATGCTTTACAAATCCAGCACATCAAGATCCTACAAAACTGTTCATGTCAATCCATTCATCAGAAAGCAATGGACTGATCTGTAAACAAACGAATGGCATGCGCGTGGTCTGTGCCCGCGTCCTCTTTCCCCTCGACTACAGGGAAGCGGCTTCTCTCTGGGTCTTCTGTTGTCTCATTTTGGTCTGCTCACATCACATCCATCCAGCACTTGGCTGCCAAAATGATTCACCTCTCGTCACTCAGGCGGTTGTGGCGCCCTCCTTAAAAACCTACACCGGCCGGCTTCCTGCCCACTCCTAGGGGCCACACAAACGTCTCCTCCTTTCTGCAAAGCTTTCCATGGTCTTGCCACTCCGCACCCTCCCCCCCCCCATCCCTCTGCTCTTATAGCCCCTTTCCTACCTGTGACCTTTGCATCAAGCTCCATCACCATTGGCCATCTTAAGATCCCCACCCCCGATCTCTGAAACGACTCCACCCTTTCTCCCTCGCTGCCCTTTACGCCTGGAACTGTTCCCAGGATGCATCTGTGTGACTATTTCCCTTGCGCCCTTCAAGTCCTTCTTCAAAATGCACATTTCCATGAAGCCTTGTCACCTCCCGCCTTCCCCACTTGTATTTCCCTTCTCCCTCCTCTGTTGTCTTCTTTGTGTCTATTGTTAGAATGTAAGCCCCTTGGGGCAAGGACTTGTTAGGCTGTTCTTGTATAGAGCCTATGTAGATTGATAGATGATTGAATACCAAAATATTTCAGTTTGTTTTCAGTTCTGTCCATCCTGCGTCCTTCTCCATTCCACACACACCCAGCCCCAGTATTGTGAAAGGTGCAATAAAGCACATGCAGCCTTTTAATCTATATTGCCTTCTCTGAATTGGATGGCACATATTAGACTGCTGATCATACTCCTTAAGATTTATTGCCCCATATATTAATTGAGGGGACTTTCTCCCACCTCTCACTCCCAGTGTCAAGTTATTAGATGTCTTTCTGCAGATGGAAATGAACTCATTTCTTTGCTTAGCACCAACTTTTTCTAGATGTCCCAAGATGACCTGTTGTGCCTGTTTTCTCCCTATTTTTGGGGGTGGGGATGGGGTAATTTGTTTTCTGCCTATGTGGACATCCTGCAAGTATCCAACTGACCTAGGCTGGCCCCAGGGGTGAGTGCGAATCCTGTCTTTCTGAGGGCCCCCGTCTGCTCCTTTTGTACCCACTGCAGGTACACGGAAGACAGGGCTGACCATCTCCTGGCAGAAGGATGCCTCCCCTGCCCAGCCCTGCTTTTACCACTCCCACGGCGGCCTCCCTTCCCCCAGCAGCACAGAATCCAACCCCTACATCAGCCTGGACAGCAGCCCAGCCCCTTCCCCCCAGCATCCCGGCTATGGGCTGAGCCCGCTGTCTCGGAGGAAGAAGCTCTTCACGTTCTCCCGCCCCCCACGTAGCCAGGACACCGATCGCTTCCTGGATGCCCTGAGCGAGCAGCTGGGGCACCGGATCGCCATCGTGGATGAGTTCCTCACCCCTGAGAACGACTATGAGGAGGTGAGAAATGGGCAGCACTTCGTTTCTCTTACAAAAAGTGCCTCTTCTGGGGGCCTCATGCTCTGGCTAAGAAGACTGCCCCCTTCCCCCAAATTTCTGGGAACTGGTAAAATAGGCCAAGGGGTCCTTGTCAATGTCCCTTCTATGTCCTGAACGCCTTGCGCAACCCTTTGCGGATCTCTTGCCTCCTTAAGAGTCCCACCTTCCTTCTTTTCACCTTCTCCTTCAAAGTAACATAATGTTTAGGCTATAGATGTGGGGTGATTGGCACACTTTAGGTTTAACACAACAAACATATTAAAGTGAGCAAATTGCAATTCATGTAATTAGAGCTGAGTGATACAAAAAGCATTAAAAAGAAATAAACGTTGTAGCAACGCAAGTTCTTTTGCCCAATGCTGCACCTAGACTTGTCCAGGCTGCTTCTTTCAGCGGTTTCCTCGTGCTCCGTTCTTTTTCTGCTCTCTCCCTCTTTTATACCCTCTTCCCCCCAAACAATGGCACTGTTTCAGTTTTTAAGACATGGAACTTAACCAAGGAAATGAATCTTAACTGGAGAAATGAAACTGCTCCTCTCAGGGACCCTCCCTCCCAACAGAACCCCCCAGGCCTCTAAGGCCTGATTTTATTACCTTTGCTCTGTAGGCCTCAAACCTTCACAAACCTATTCTCACAAGGAACAAATCTGGGATGTGGTGAAACAAATGGCAGGGAACATGCATTGGAACAGTGCCCGGTCCTTCTGGAGAGGGCCATGAGAAGCCATTACACCCAACGAGGCTAGTATGGGTTCCTGTGGGTTCCAAGTTCACCACCTCAGCCTTGTTTAGGGTGACCCTATGGAAAGGAGGACAGGGCTCCTTCATCTTTAACAGCTGCGTAGAAAAGGGAATTTCAGCAGGTATTATTTACATGCCTGCAGCACCTGGTGAAATCCCCTCTCCATCACAACAGTTAAAGCTGCAGGAGCCCTGCTGCCCTCTTTGGTATCTGGTCACTCTAGTGTAGCCTGTCTCTTAGCTCTCCTCTCTTGCCTACCACACTCCAGATGAGCTTCCACGATGACCAGGGCAGCTACGTCACCAACGACATGAGCAGCGCCAGCGAGGACCTGAGCAGCAGCGAAGGGAGCTCTTTAACCTACTCCACCCTGTCTGACCACGTCCTGCCCCCGCCCATCAGCCCCCCGCCCCCCCCGCAGCTCCATGACCTCAAAGAGGAGTACAGGAGCGCCGAGGCTGGGAAGGCCCCCTTCTCCTCGTCTCCCCACCCCAACCCCCTGTCCGGTCACCCCCACCCTGCCCCCCCGCCCCCACCCCCTCCTCCGCCAGTACCCTGTGTGCCTCCGCCGGCGCCTCGAGGAATCATCCACCGCAGGAGCGAGTCCAACCACATGAGCGTCAAACGGCTGCGCTGGGAGCAGGTGGAAAATTCGGAAGGCACAATCTGGGGACAGGTAAGCTGGGAGCCTGGGAACTGGCTGAGGCGGGCTCCCTACCAGGAGTGTCCATACAGCCTCACTGGCTGGTCTCTCTGCCTCTCTTCCATTTTGCCTGATGAAACACTCTGTGAAACGTGAAAACTGCAGCAATGAGTCACTGCTCGCCCCCTTTGCCCCAATTTATGAACTATTTGTCAGCTGTTGTTCTTTTGGGTGGGCACTTAATCCACAGCTCCCCAAAGCGCCCCCGCCTAACGGCTAATAATTTTAGCAAATTCAGAGGAGGAATGGCGGGGTGGGTGGGTGTCGCCCAGCCTTGCGCTGTTGTAGTCCCACCTGCTGTGTGGTCCTGGTTGCCTCTCTGCAGGGGAGCCCCTCCCCCCCGGGTGAAGTTGCCACAGGGTTGGCCCCAAAGAGACAGAATTTGGCATGACCAGGAGCAGCCGCAACGTGCCTGTTGCCCATGAATGGGGATCGATGCCTTTGATGGGGATGCCAAGAGCAAAGCACAGGGTTGTTTTCAGCCCTCCCGTCTCCCTTGCTCTGCTTCGTCCCTCGTGTAGCTTGGCGAGGACTCGGACTACGACAAACTGAGTGACATGGTCAAGTACCTGGACTTGGAGCTGCACTTTGGGACTCAGAAGCCAGCAAGTGAGTCCTCTGCCTGCAGGCACCGGCTGAGGGAGGGGGGGGGGACGAGGCACACCGCCTGGTCTTGGGAGGTGGACAGAGGCAGCGAGAGGCGCCTTCCTGACTTGGGGGTGGGGATGGAGGGGCATCACTGCCGGCGGGGGCTGGCGGGGGCGTGGCCTAGGCTCTCGAAGAATTCAGGGCCCCCCTTTCAGTTGGCACTAAGAGGTGTGATTTTTCTAAGCTTCACTGCCGTGCGGGAGAGAGGATTTGGGGGGGGGGCTGTTGCAGCAGGTGGGGCGATGAGCGTTAACCTTTCCCTCCCTTGTTGCAACCCGCCTTGAAAACCACCCTTGCACGGCAATTAAGCCGAGAAATTGCACTTTGCCTTAGCATCAATAGACTCTCAGGGCTCTGGGGGATAGAATTGGAGTGGGGGTGGGGTGGGAAATAGATGTGGGGCTGGGGACTTATGGGCCCAGACTTAGCAATGCCCCTGGGTGCTGTTCTAGTGATCTGCTGCAAGAGTCTTTTCTCAGGGGGGGTCCCAGGCATGTAGAATCCCTCCACCCTGCCTGGCACAAGGGCAGCATGAATTGGCCCTCCCTTCGCTGTCTCTGCCTGCTTTCCCCGTGTCTCAGTGTGTCAGGGACTCCTGAGCTCATGGACCGTCTTGGTGTCTCACATGCTTCCTTTTTGGGGTTGCATAGGAGGGGGGGGCGTGCATGAGAAATTCCAAAGGCTTCTTTGGAGCTGGGGAGCATTGATGGAATCATCCACGTCACGCACATTCTGGAAGCAGTGGATTTGCACTCGGAAGCCCCCTCTTTCCTAGTCCTCCTTGTCTGTGCTGGACTGGCACCAAAGAAGCTGGCAAGATGGAGCCCATTCACACAAACAGGACAAAGCACATCCTTCGGATCATATCCCCCCCAAGGGTGCTTGACTTTCATCATTTGAATGTCAAAGGGCTCTTTCCCATTTTCAGTGTCTCAGGATCCATATTCAAACATTCCTTCGCCCCCCCCCACGCCCCCTCCCCAATTTGTTAGTACAAAAAAAGAAAAAGAATATTTCTAGCATCACTTGTGAAAGGACCCAACTGTGAATGAAGTAGTAGTAGTGGTGATGATGATGATGATGATGATGATACATTTCCACTGTTCAAAGTGCATCACAACCATTATGTGAGTAATCCTTTCAACAGTCCTGCAAGTTAGGCTAGTATCATTATCCCCATATTCCAGATTTGCAGGGGAGGCACCGGGAGTTTGTGACTGAGGGGACCGTGGGGCGCAGGGTGGCAGTGGGGAGCATGACTTCCTGGCACACCCCCTTTGTCTTGCTTTCCACTGTGGCCAACCGGATGCCTCTGGGAAGGCCACGGAGAGGGCATGACGGTGTTGCCTCCAGCAACTGGTGTGCAGAGGCAGATTGTCCCTGGACCTAGAGATTGTATTACCATCATGACAAAGAGCTGTCGATAGGCCTCTTTCTCCATGCAGGTGTCTAATCACCTGTTAAACTAGTGGGCATCGCCATAGCAGAGTACATCTGCAACGCTTTCCCAGCAGCTCTCCCGGTGAGAGCTTTCCCAGCCCCAACTGGGATTTCCAGAAAAGCCCATAATATTCTCCCGGGCTGGAAAGATTGCACGTCTCCTTGTCCAATATAAACATCAACCCAAATTGCTCCAATTCATCAGTAAGTCCCGCCATGCTTCAAAGGGAAAACAGTTTGCCCCTCTCTGTTCACGGCAGGCACGGCAGCAGTAATCCCGCTCCTTAAATGGAGGCGCCAGATGGCCTAGCCCCAAACCTCGGCCAGTCACCCGCCCCTGGCAATGGCTGGGGGCTAGCGGCACCCACCGCCCTGGCAGCTGATGCCAGCTCTGGGAGGCAGGAGTGCAGCAGCAGGGCCAGTTGAGGAGGCCGGCCATGGCTGTGGCACGGAGGGCAGGCAGGGAGGCACAGCCTGGCCAGGCAAAGTGGGGACGCTTGGTGAACTCCCATGAGGACGTGAAGAGGCCGCCTCTGCCTCCTGGGGAGAAATGGGAAGTGGCGGAGGTGGGCAGGTGGGTGGGCGAGTGGGCTGCCCCCCTCATTTTGAGCTGTTGTCTGGGGATTCCTGGGGATCTCACGTCTTGTCTTGCCTTTGCAGCTGAGCTCCCACTGTCCAGCCGGGAGCACAGGTGGGCACACCCGTTGTGGGATTCAAGGGTTCCCAGCCTGCTCCATTCCAGCCCTGCTGCTCCATTTGTCTCCTGCAGAACCATTGCCCCCCCCACGCCCTCCCTCCTTTTCTCCTCCTTCCCAAAGTCCTTGGAACCCCGTCCTTATCTTCGATTAACTCTTTCAGTTTCTCTTCCAGAGCCAAGCTCTTTGCCAGAGTCCTTTAAAAAGAAAGACGTGGTTGAGATTTTGTCACACAAAAAGGCCTACAACACATGTAAGTATCCCCCTCCCCCGCGTGCCAGCCGGGTGCAGAGCAGACCCCGGGGTCGAGAGGCAGGCGACCGGGAACCTGCAAAGGTAAAGACAGCGGAGAGCCCGGCCTCGGCCCTCCTGGGATGCCTGGCGCGCTCCCACAGGACAGTCGGGCACCTCTGGCTTTCGGGGCACCTGCCTGGGCAGGCGTTGCGTGCGAGTGGCCATGCGGGGAGAGGGGGGGATATTTTTAGGCGTGCGAAGGGAGCTACACGGTGGCGAGGCAACTCCCTGCACTGTTGCAAGGCCTTCTGGTGCCCCCGTGCAGAGGGCGCTGGGGTGCCTCCGCCCACCTGGCCCGTATTCACTTCTGCCAGCGCCTGGTCTGAAATCCCAGCCCTGCTTGCAGGATGTGCGGGATGCCCCCGCCCCGCTGCTGACCCCTTTCTCCATCTCTGCCCAGCTATCTTGGTTGCTCACCTTAAGCTCTCACACCTTGAGCTCCGCCAAATCCTCCTGACCATGGAGAGTGACCGCCTGGAGGCCTCTCACATCAAGCAGCTCCTCCTCTACGCTCCCGACGCGGAGGAAGTGCGGCAGTACCACAACTACCAGGGTAACCCCAGCAAGCTGAGCGAGCCGGACCAGTTTGTCCTGCAGGTGAGGCACGTGGGGAGCCTGGCTGGGGGCTGGATGCATGTGGGGAGGAGGAGGCTCTGTCCTGCATCTTGCATGGACTCAGGGCAGGCTGGCAGGGCACCATGATGCCAGCCCTGTGCTCCTGGAATGAAGAGCTCTGGGTTCAGATTCCGGGGGGAGGGAGGGCTCCTGTGCACACGTCTGTTGAGTCCAGATGTGCCGCACGGCCGTTCCTCAGTGCCCCTCCTCTTCCAGATGCTTTTGGTTCCTGAATACAAAACCCGGCTGCGCAGCCTTCACTTTAAGACCACCCTGCAGGAGAAGACGGAGGAGATTGCAGCCAGCTGTGAGTGCATCTACAAGGCCTCCCTGGAATTGAAGAACAGCAGGAAACTGGCAAAAATCTTAGAGGTCAGAAGAGTTGTCCTTATTTCCAGCCTTATCCACAAGGGGGCAGCCACTTCCCGCTCCACCAGGGATTTGTGGCTCTCTAGGAGAACTTCATTTCTCTGAATTTGCGATCATGTTTAAAAAATGCTGTGTTTTAAATATGCACGCTTTGAAGGGCACATCCCCCCCAAATATGCATTATCCTGCATTAGCCAATGGGGGGAAATGCACACTAGGCGAAAATACACACAGGAACGTGCACTTTTCCTGTTTGAAATGCACACTTTTCCCATTCGAACAAATGAAAAAAACAGGTTGACAACAAAATCCGAAGTGAGCAGAAATGAGCTTTGAAGTGATTTTGGGAGCCTTTAGTTGAGCCCGAACATTGCTTGCTCTCCCCATCCACGTTACTGGAATGCTTCCTGCCTGGGATGTGAAATAGTCATACTTTGCTCACTCTGTTTTTCTGGAACATTTACGTGATATTATGATCCAATTATGATCCTGCCATGGTTTTTCAGTGTTTCTTTTGCCTCTTTGGGAAACTCAGAAAATCCTTTTTTCCCCCTTTTTTTTGAAGAGATGGGCTGGAAGTGCTGTCCCAGCAGCTGTAGGTCACTGATGCGCAGCTGCATTCTTTGACATTTGCAATCCTAAGTCCATTACTTTTCAGTGGAGTTTTGTGGATGCTAAAGGAAGGTGCAACCAGGGCCCTTCCGTTGGCTTATAGGTGTGTTGTTGTCTTTAAGTTCTTCTTTAAAAAACAAGAGCATTAACAAAACAATGTTTTGAAAATGGAGAAAACAATGGGATTGCTAGGTGATCAACAGCCAGCTGCAACTCCGTGCACACTTACGAGGGAGTGAGGCCCTGGGACTTACTTGCAAGTAAACAGACATTGGGCTGGAAGGAGAAGGAGGTTGGCTAGGAAGGCCGCTACACGGAGAGCACCACCAGCTGAGAGGCAAGGAGAGGATCCATCCGGCCCTTGTGAGGCCAGAGAACATGGCAAAATCTGAAACTCACTGTGTTGGATAATTTCTCCAATATTCCCTTCAGGCAAGGGATGTCTCAGCTCCAGGGGTTTCTGGATGAAACAGGTTATCTAAATCAGTGATCTTAATGATTTTGCAAGCAGGAACCACTTTTGCTCTAGGTACCACCGTGGAAGACACCTTGGGGGCCTTTCCCAAGCCACGGGGTCTCTTCCCTCCCTCCCCCACCAGTCAGTGGTGATGCTCAAAACTGGACTCGGTTGGAGGCCTTATTTATTTTATTATTATTATTTAGTATTGCATTTATATCCCGCCTTTTTTCCTCCAAGGAACTCAAGGCGGCGTACATAATCTTCCACTCCATTTATCCTCACAACAACATCCCTGTGAGGTAGGTTGGGCTGAGAGTCTGTGCCTGGCCCAAAGTCACCCAGTGAGCTTCCATGGCCAAGTGGGGACTAGAACCCGGATCTCCCAACTCCCAGTCCAACACTCCAGCCACTACGCCACGCTGGTTCTCTGGACCTCTCCTCCTCGTCCCCCTCTGTGGCCTCTGAGCAAGGCCTCATGAGTCCGTCACTGTCAAGGGTGGCCTACTTGGCCCCTCAGGCCGTTCCACACGGGAGCCCTTTTTGCATTCAGGCTCTCATTTCCATAGATCAGGTTACACAGTCATGCATCCCAAAGGCTTGTGGAATAGCTTGCTGTGTTTCTCAACTTGACTCCCGGAAGGCAACTTTGGGCCAAACAAAAGATTGGCATGCGTAAACTTTGATACCAGATAATCTCAAGCAAGATTTCAGAAAGTGACCAAGAGCGTCATCAGACGAGCGTTTTATCGCACGTGCATTACTGTCCGGTCATGGTTTTTCGCGCATCCTTTAGATGGCTCCGTCTGCCTCCCCCACACCTCCTGCCTCTTCTGGTCTTTTTTCCATGGCAAAATAGAGCCCGGGAAATCCGACTTATTTTTTAAAAGCAAAACTTGCTGCCATTTCCTGCTGCATGCTCACTCAAAACGGCCCCTGAATGGGCCACGTGGCTGTTGCTGCTTCCTCTTCCTCTCCCCGGGTAAAGAGATCATCACAGCAGGAGGCCATAGCGACGGTAAGGGAATGCTCCAAGAGAAATCAGACCTGATAGATATCCAAGCATAAAAGATGTTGACCTCCATGAGGTCTCCTCAGCCTGGGCCTACTTTAAATACCAGGGTAGGACTAGATAATGCTTTTCTTCTGAACGGGCGGGATATAAAATTATGATGATGATGATCATAAACACAGAGCAGATACTGCAAAAAGAGAGCGAGACAGAGAGGTTGGAGAACCACACTTGAGGGGATTGGGACCCTCAGTGGTCCTGAGACCTTGCAGTGAGAAGCACTGATTTAGGTCCTTTTCAGTCTGGCTTCAGGCCTGGTTGTGGGACAGAGACTGCTTTGGTCGCCTTGTGGATGGGGGAGGGCGTCCCCGTCAGTTCTGCTGGGCCTCTGAAGGACTGTTGAGACCGTGGACTATGGTGTCCTTCTGGGGCATCTCTCTGCGATGGGATTGGGAGGCACTGTTAGGTGATGGCTCCTCCAGCCCTTCTTGAACGGGTGATCACAGAAGGTGGCGCTGGGGGATTCCTGTTTGACCCTGTGGCTGTTGGCCTATGGTGCCCTTCAGGGTCCCATCTTATTCCCCATGCTATTTATCATATACATGGAACCACTGGGAGAGACTGTCCAGAGTTTTGGAGTTCGGTTTGGGTTAGGGCGTATTTGACGGGGCTTCCTCCCAAGTAAGTGCGCATGGGATTGCAGCATCTGTGTACCTTGACCATGCCGCTAACAGGATCTGCTCGGATTAAGGTTTTCCCCACCTTTCCAACATGCAGAAGAAACTGGAATCCCAGCGGGGAAACACTGCTTGGGAAGGCAATTTGGAATGGAAAGACAGCTGGCAGGGAAAGGGTTAAGCACCCCCTCCCCAGGGGCTTCTGTCCTCAAAGTCCCCTCCTCCAAAAGCAGCCCTAGGGTGGGGTGTGGTGGGGTGGCTCCCTTCTGTGCGTCCACCTGTCCTGTGCCGCTTTGCCCCTTGGGAAGGAAGCAGGACGTGACAAGGAGGGATTCCAAGCAATCCTCTGTCCCCGTTAATGAGGCCATAAATAACACCTGCTGAACGGCCCAGAGCCCTTTGCTGGCTACCGATTAACTCGGTGTGATGAGTGAAGCGTGGGCCTTCTGGAAGTCTCGGCTCTGTTCACTCCTCGGAACACGGGCTCACCTTTGCCCCAAGAGCAGGGGAAGGGTGGGGAACCGGCTGTAATGCCCGCTGGGGCAGCGTGGGGTGGGTGGGTGTCTCTCTGGGAACTGATCGGCAGGAGCTTCAAACAGCCAACGCACTTGGAGCTCCTCACGTCGGTTGAGTCGGCACCCTGGGGCCTGGCTCATGGCCCTGCGAAGCAGCCTTGCTCTCGCTCAGCCTGTCTAGCCCAGAATGGTCTGTCCTGGCAGTCCGGTAGCAGCAGCTCCCTGTCCGCGGATGCAGGCTGAACTCCTTCGAGGCCTGCTGCTCCCTAAAGACTGCCATACCTGAGGTTAGGTGACAACACCCACACACCCCGGTCATATCGGCCAGCATTCCCTCTACCTCCACTTGCAGCCTGGGCCTTGCTGAAGGCCTCCTCCCTCTGTTTGCTCGGCAAGCCCCCCTCTGCAATGGATCCGCTTCATACTTGTGGCTGGGATGGAGTAGCTTGATGTGGGAGGACAGGAGGCCGGACTAGATGGCCCCCAAGTTCAACTGAATGTGGCTACCCTGAATTTGCTCCCTGGTTTCTTCTATAGAAAATGTAGGCTGGACGGTGTCTCTCCGGCTGGGCTCTTGGGCATTCAACAGCTGCACGATAAGCAGCAATGCAACCGATGGTGTCGTTACCCACATGGAAAAGCAAAGAGGGAGGCATCCGTACCCGCCAAACCTCTGCCTGTCACATGGACCATCAAAGAGTCCCGTGAGGCAGCAACCAGCAATCCTTCCTTTGCCAGTCTCTCCGGCTCAGCCCTGATCCAGAGGACCACTTGGGCATGGGGTGAGGACAGAGAAGGCACCGGTTGGGTTCACTTCTCACGTGGGCTTCTCTTTGCAGTTTGTGCTGGCCATGGGGAACTACCTGAACCACGGGCAACCAAAGACCAACAAAACGACTGGCTTTAAAATCAACTTCCTCACTGAGGTAAGCCAGAGCCCTGCTAGGGAACATGAGTGTTCCGCTGAGGTGAAAGGAGCGGCTTTGTGTCCAGGCTCCCCGCGCAACCCTGAGCCAAGAAAAGCCAAATTTGCAGTCTCCTGGGCCCAGGGACCACACAGGCCAATTCATTGGATGTATTTATTGACAGCAGCCTTCCCTGACCTAGTGCTCTACAGAGGTTTTGGACTGCAGCTCCCAGAATTCCCAGCCAGCATAGCCAATTCCCAGGCAACATGGCCATAGTGGCTGGGGAGTATGGGAGTTGCAGTCCAACACACCTGGAGGGCACCAGGCTGGGACAGGCTGGTTTACAGTATAGGCTGCCCTGTAACTCAGTTCTTAGGGCGGCTCAGAAGTCACTGTTGCCCTGCCCAGCCCCTTTCCCCTGGCTTCAGAGATCTCCTAAGCTACCCGAACCCATACCCCCCACCCCCCCATGTCTTCAAGCTGCGGTCTGCTGCAGCCCCATGGCCTAGGGATGTGGCTGAATCAACTGTGATCTTGGGCTGAGCAACCACAAGCCAGTCAGACTCCCACCGATGGCTTTAGCTTTGTTTTGCTTTGCTTTGTTCTAGCTGAACACGACCAAGACGGTGGATGGGAAATCGACATTCCTGCACATTCTTGCCAAATCGCTTAGCCAACATTTCCCAGAACTCCTGGGCTTTGCCAAGGACCTACCCACGGTGCCACATGCTGCCAAAGGTAAACCACGGACAGGACCGGCCCCCATGAGGCAGGATGAATCCCCCACCTTAGGTGGTGGAACAGTGAATTGCATACTCTCCCTTCCTGTAACCCAGAGGGCTCCCTGCTGCCCTGCTCCGGCCGCACTGGGAGAGCAGTCGGCGGGGCTCTCTGGAGCAGCAATCCGGACGGCGGGGCTCTCTGAAGAGCAACGTTGGCTGGCAGAAGAGAGATGCCCAGACCCAAATGAGGGAGTCCTTCCTCAGAGACAGGCATTATGGGAGGGGTGTCTTAGGAGACCTCTGCAGACCAAGCCAGGCGGTGGGGGGGTGGGGTTAGGTAGTCGGTGGGGGCAGTGCTGGGAGAGGGTGAGTGTGGGGCAATGCAGCAGTGCAGGGATGACACAGCGGTCCATTTGTGGTCTCCTGCCTCAGGCGGCACCAGCCCTGATCACAAAGAATGGAGCCAAACCATGACTGAAAAGCTCTTGTGGGCCTCTGGGATTGGCCTAGTCAAGGGGCAAATCAGGGACTGTGGGCTACTTGGTCCTGTTCAATTTAAGGTCACAGGAACCCAGAAATACTTAATGGGGTGTTGCCTGTTCAGAGAGGACAGGTTATTGCCAAAAAAAAAAAAAAATGTGTGGAGGGGGAAGGCCACAAATCATGCCTGAAAAAATATGGGAAGCTTATTTAAAACATTGAAATGCGATGATCCCACATCAAGCGTCATCACACAGGGGGAAATCGCATTTCCTTACCATCGCTTCTCCACCCATGCTTTTGTCCCTCATGACTTCCTCTTTTGAGAGAGGAAGTAAACAACATGCTTGTGGCCCATTCAGTGGGCCGTTTTGATCGCGCTGCTTCTCCTGCACACACTAGGGGATAGTGGCAAGTTCCATCTTTAAAAATAAGTCAGACTTACTGGGGTGTCTTGTGGCGCGAAGAAGGCTAGAAGGGGTGGGAGGCGTGCAGGAGGCAGATGACGTCGTGAGAGGGACCCGCGAAAATCCGTGAGTGCCCAGCAACGAGCGTGTGCAATAAAACGCTCGTCTGATGGAGCTCATCGACATCCTGAGGAGCAAACATAGGATGGCATTCCCAGGAAAAGGGGCTAATGCCGTAGTACTTGACCTTGATAGTTCACTATTTGTAACAACTTCCTTTTCCACCAACTTTTCATCCGCTCCCACTTCCTCTAAGCCTTCAGAAATCTCCCCCCCCCCCCCTTGTGGTGGTGACGAGGCTTTGCTGTCCCTTGCAGAGGGTAACTCTGTCAGCTTGTCAGGCCCCTGCCCTCTCCTCGTGGCAGAGTGCATGATCAGCGGCTGGAGCACAAATGGTTTTTCACAGCCAAAGGTTGGAGCTGCCAGCCGTTTGCTGCCTTCCAGGTATGTGATGAAGCATGTACCTGTCGCTGCAGAACCTTTGTAGGTGAGCAGCATGAACCCTGGAACAGCCTGGGATGGCTTCACAGAGGAAGGAGCGCCACCCGCTATTCTTCCTGCCCAGCTGATCAGCCATGAGCTGAGCAGCAGCAAGGAACATGATGGGGGGAAAAAGATATTAGGATCACAGGTAGGATGTATGGAAAGATTAAAACACCCCCCCCTCCCCGCAACAATCCAAATCTAGCCAAATAGCTGCTGACCTAATAGTGGCAGGAAAACAGGAGCAGCTTTAACTTCACCGCCCCCCCTCCCCCAGCAATCCTAAGAGGCAGTTGTATGAATGGGCGCACCCCACACTCCCCACCAGCCCTGCCCACCCATTCTGGAGGGTTTCACAGGAGCCAAGGTGCCTCACCCCACTCAAAAATACGTTGCCCACTCCTGTTGGAACCCTCAGAGCCAGCCCAAGACATGTCGCTACTGGAAGCAGAGGACAAGATGGCGCCCCGTCCAGTCTATGTGCAGGTGCCGACTGGACTGGCGCTTGCATCGTACTTCATTGCTGGAGAGTGTCCTCCATCATACTGGTGGTGGAAGTCTATTTTACGGAGCCTAAGTCAAGGCCATGTGACATACATAGGCCGGGGACTTAGGGGGAACAGCTGGGGTGGGGTTGCTGCCGCGACTATTCCCTGGGCCCTATGGTAGGGCCGGCCCTGCTAACGCTTTTTCTTCCTTAGTGAATCAGAGGACATTAACAGCTGACCTCAGTGACCTTCATACCACCTTCACTGAGATAGCGATTGCCTGCCAGAATATGATGCCTTCCCCTGAGGACAGATTTGCAACTGTGATGGACGTATCCTTTGGCTGAAAGGGCCGGTGGATTGGGCCCACTGCTTTCACCCTGCAAAGGATGAGAAGAAAGACCCGAGCCGGGCTGGGTTCTCAGTGGGGCAGGAGCTCTTCCAGTCTCCCCACCCTGTCTCTGCCATGGGAGGATAAGAGAAGGGCTGGAGGGGAAGCAGGAGCCCTGCCCAGTGACTCCTGTGTGCACCCCAAGCCTGCTCGCATACAAGTAGGGAGGGGTGACCCAGTGGCTGGGAATTGTAAGGGAGAGCCATGGAGGACTCCCTTCCGCTCCTGGTGCATGGCTAGTCCTCATGTCACAGGGGCTGCTGTGTGCATCCAGGTGGACAGATGGCTCTGGGGTTGTTTCTTTATTTTATAAACAAGATTAAGAAAGAAAAGCTGCTTTCTTTTTGCAAGTTGCTTGGAGTCTGTGGCCGCGTTTGAATGTCATGATAACCCATGGCACGATGGGCTATTGTGTCATCTGGTGGAAGTTTTTTAAACCCATGATGCCAAAATAGCCCACTCTGATAATCTATGGCCTGCAGAGTGGGTTATTTAGCCCAACATGGGCTATTGTGTTGTGTGGCGGTCACCATGGGCTGTTTTGTCTGGCTGAAGAGCTGTGCAGCAAAAGTGTTCAAAACAGCTGCTGCTCTGCTCTTTGCTGGCTTACTACTAGGACCACATTAAAGCAACCCTGCCAGCAGTGTGGAGGAGGCAGGCTAAGAGGTTGCTTGGAGTCTGTTTCCAGCTGCAGGGCCAGTGACTCAGTCGAAGAGTATCTGCTCTGCATGCAGAAGGTCCCAGTTCAATCCCTGGAGATGCGTCTCCAGGTAGGGCTGGAAAAACTCCTGCCTAAAACCCCGGAGAGCCATTGCTGCCAGTCCGTGTCAGCAACACTGGGCTAGAGGGACCAAGGGTCTGACTCAGGATAAGGCAGCACCTGATGCTGCCATGCGTTGTTGGATCAAGACCAGCACTCGCTCTACTCCCACGTCACCAGTGGCTTAGTTTCTCCTTAGCCCTCCTCCTTAGGCCTTCCTGGAAAGTGCTCATCCCACCGTAGAGTCTCTGGGTGCCCTTCAGCACAAAGCCATGGAAGAGTTTGGCAAAGTCCTGTCTTTCTTTGGGGAAGACGCCAAAGTCACAACCTCTGAAGCTTTCTTTGGCATTTTCGCTGAGTTCATGAGCAAGTTTGAGGTGAGCTCCAGGTGCTTCAGTCCAACAGTTCTCTGATGTAGTCTGGCTGTGATGGTCAACCAGGTGCAGTGTGCTTCACCATGTGCTGAGGTGGGGTGGATTCCTGCCAGTTTGAGCGAATATTTGGCTTTGCATGGGCACCTTAGCCTTTAAAACAAACAAACAGTGGAACAGGTTGGCTCAGCAGCCTGGGTGTAGAGAGTATGGAGCTTTTACCTTGAGCGTCCAAGCCACCAAAGAGCACCCCAGGCTCTGAGTGAAGGTAGGAGATGGACGCCATTACAGGTCCTGGCTGCTGATGCCCACCTAGAAGGTGCCACAGGCCCCAGAGAGGCTAGAATCACCCAGGGCAGAGGGGCCTGAGAAGGTGGCCGGGGGGGGGGGGGTGCTTTCCTTCCACACAACCTGTGTTGCACAACCACACACTCGGGAACTCATCCATATAATCACTTCAGTGCAGCAAGGGCTCCAGCAAGTTTGGGCTAATGCATAGCATCGTGCCTCTCAGAGTCCGTGCTCCCCCTCCGCTTGTGGCAAATAACTAGGGTTACCAACTGTCAGGATCTCCCCAGATGTGTCCTGGTTTTTGTTCTATCCTGGGTGTCAAGGGGGATTTTCTGTAATTTTCTATAATGTCCTGGAATGAAACGCTTTCCCCTTTAAGGCCGCCATTAGCGTGGGGGTGGGGAATGACATGCTTTCTGAGGTAGGTCATTTCCCTCCCACTGCTCCAATGGGGGCCTTAAAGGGGAAAGTATGTCATTCCGGACATTATAGAAAAGGCCCCGATTGGAGCGGTGTGGGGGGATGACACACTTTCCCTTCCTCCGTTCCAGTTAGGGCATCTAAGGTGGCGGAGGGGGAAGGGCATGTTTTCCGGAGGCTCCAGAAATCTGCTTTCCCACCCTGCCCCCCTGGGTGTCCTCTTTTTTGGTTTCCCAGATATGGTACCCTAAAGTCATCTGAATGATTGGTCACAAGCATAAGCCATGACTCCACCTGGAAACTTAGTGGTGAGGGAACGGGCACTTCCGTGTCCTTTTTGGGCAAGTAATGAGTGGAGGTTAGGGGATCTCCCTGCCTTAGGGTGCGTGGGCACATTTATTAAAAAGTGTGATGTGGCCACAAAATGGCTGCCAGGGGGGGTGGGGCATGGCAAGTCACAAAATGTTGGGAGGGAACCCCCTCCCCAGCTGTGTGGGTCTGTATATTCCCTCCCTCCCTCCCTCTCTCTCACACACACACACAGAGGCCATTTCCTCCCTATGCTAATGAATTGAGCCAGGTGTCCCTTGTCTTGCAAAGTGGGAGAAAGCTGCAGTGCTGAAAAATGGCTGGGAGGGGAAGGCTCATCCCCACTGAGGGCCCTTTTGCCCCAAGGATCCTTGGCCGACAAGGGGTTTCTGCCTCTCTCTCCCCCCCCCCCCAGCTGGTTTTGCTCAGGGTTCTGGCCGCCTCATGCTGTGATCTGGGGTGCAGCCAGTGCAATTGGGTGACTGCTTCACCAGCGGTCTCAAGCTGCCCCCTTTTATTCCTCGCAGGCTCCCATCACTTTAACAGCTGCGGAGGAGCCCCATGTCTGAGCAGGTTCTGGTGTCACCTGCCTCTCACCCTGCCTCTCTCTCTCTCTCTCTCTCTCTCTCCCTGCCTGCCTGCAGCGGGCCTTCAGTGACGTCCAGGCTGGTGAGCCCCAGCGCAGCCCCCGTGTGACTCCGCCTCTTGCCTGGTGATGGGGCGCTGCCTCCCTCGCAGCAGGGTGCAGTGGGGCGGTGCCTTCTGGCCCACGCAGGGCCACTGGTTCTGGTCAAGGCGGGCTGCGAATGCCAGGTGGCGGCACCTCGGCAGGGATCGAAAGCGGCTGGCGGAAGAAGGGAAAGGATGGTCCCTCGTGCTGGTGTCGGAGAAAGCGGCTCTGTAAGGCCTCTGCGGAGCTTGACGCCAGAGGAACGGGGAGGCCCTGCGGTGGGCCTGCAGCAGGCGGGGAGGGCGGCGGCAACACCCCCCGACTAGCCAAAGCCGCCTGTGAACCCCTCAAGGGAAGGCACCTTTCTCCTCCGTGTTCTTGGGCCCAGCAAAACCTTGAGCGGTGACCAGAGCCACAAGAGAGGGAACTGGCGTGCTTCCTTTCACCCCAGTTCCAAGGGCCTTTCTGGGGGTTTGTCTTTTATTACCAGGGAGATAGGGCAGAGCCTGAGCTCGGTGTTTGGTATCGCCCGCCCCGTTCATTGGCGCACCTCGGCAGGGGGAGGCGGAGGAGGCAGGCTTGTGCACCGCGTCCCACACCTTTGCGAGCATCTGCCAGGTCTCCAGCTTGCCTGGCGGGCCCCAAACGCTGAGTTGACGCAGGCCCGAGGGCTGGGCTGCCTTGCTCTTGCGCCTCCCATCCTGGCCTCGAGGAGGGCGAGCCAGAGCATCGCAAGCCCATCAAGCTGGCCTTCCAGGGCCTTTGTGCCCCAACCCGTTCTGCTGGGGGAAATGAAATTGAAAGCTCGGCGTGCGGGACTCTCCCTTTTCCCCTAGGAAGGGGTTCGTGGAGACACAAGGGTGGAGTTGCTATTGCATCCTGTTCTCTCCAGGAAGGAGTGGAAAACAGCAAGGCCCCCTAGGACACCCTTCGGACTCAGGCGCCCCTGGCATTCCAGTCGCTGCCTTTGCTACTGGGCAGGAAACGGGGTTCGTTCCACCCCCCACAATAGGGACTACTCACCTCATTATCGTCTTACTCTGGAGTCACAGGGGAGGCCTGTCCCAGCCAATGGTGACCCCTGATAGGTTGCCATCGGCTGGACAGGGAGGAAGGAGCGGGCCAGCAAGCTGAATGGCCGCTGGAATGCCTCCACGGGGGTCCTCTGGTGTGGGCAGAAGGAGGAAAGCAGTGCGAGGTAAGGAGGGGGGACCGGGGAGGGCCGTGCCGAAGCGCAGTGGGGCTCCTGCAGTGGCGCGGCGGAGTGGCTCCTCCCTCCCCTCCCATGGCTGCAAAGCCCATGTTTGCTTCTCGGCCTGGGAACAAGCACCGGGTTTGGGGGGCTCGTGGCGCCAATGCACCATCGTCCAGGTGGCCTCATGGTAGTTCAGATTGAGAAGTGCTGCTCCTTGCTCTGTGAAAGAAGCAGAGCTGCCTTAGCATGAGACAAACCGGGCTCCATCCTGTGCAGATTGTCATTGGCTGCCTCTACAAGAGAGGTTTAAAGCTCTTTCAAGGCGCTTTAAAATTTTTACCTCTACAAGAACGGAGCTCAAATCGGGCGTAGAGGCGCGTTATCTCTCTGATTATGCGCATTATCGAATGCATGTTAAACAGCGAGTTTTATTTTGCTCCGGCCGTTAAAGCGCATTTTGACTATGTGAACAAGCGCTTATGCGCATTAACTACTTGAAAAGCGCATTTTGGTCATCCGTTAATGCGCTTCATCGCCTCTCGCCGCCTCTTGTGCAGAGGGATTAGGTGTAAATGCGCTTCAGCGATTATGCGCATAATCGCCTAACCGGGCGCAAAAGCGAATCCTTGTAGAGGGGACACTAGGCTCTCCAGAGCCGCTGGCCGAAACCTTCCCCTGCCACTTACTGCAGAGTCTCTTAGTTGGCAACCAAGCCTGGGGGCTTGTTTTAATTCTACCCCAGCGGCCCGCAGCCTTCGCACCCGGGAACGAGGAACTTGCTCCATCCAGCCACTTCTCTAGATGCAGCAAGACCAGAGGAAGCAGAAACCACAGGCTCACCACTGAGTGCATTAACCGAGCTAGATCTTTGTGGGCTCCGACCCTGGGCTGTGGCTCCTGGGGGTTGCTTCTGCTTCCACAGCTGCAAAGGGCTTTTTCTGACGCTGCTTCAAGTGCCAGGTTGCGCCTTTCCTTGGATGATCCAGCCATGCAGGCTCCCATTTGTGATTTGCCTCAGTATCTAACACCACGGCCCCTCTTCAGGCGGGACGATGACGCCTAGGTTGTCCAGCGAAGGTTTTTCAAAGAGCTCTTATCTATGGCGGTCCTGGTTTTGCTTGCTGTTGTAACCTTGCAAGGCAGCAAGACCAACCTCCCCTCTTTGTTTCCAGATGGCATTTTTCTTGTGATGTTTTTCAAAGATTGAAGAGCTCCTTCCTACTGAGGACTTTGGGTGCTTCCAGACACAGAGGGCTGCAGTGCTACCAGTCAAACGGCCTGGTGCTTCTCTTCCATCTTTTCCTCCTTAACAGGTTTTTTCCTAGTACAAAACCAGATGGACAAAGTGGTGGGAAAATATGGGAGGGTGACAAATGGGAGATGTCGTCATCTGGACCCCCTGTAAAATTCCATGAATGAGGCAGGGTCATTGCACAATAAAACCCTCGTCTGGAAGCACCCTATGTATATATGCCCAGATGTGTCTCTGTCCAAATCTACATGCCCCCCCACAATAAAGCAAGAACCTCCTTGCAGCAAAGTCTGTTGTGTGCAAAATGGCGCTGTGTCTTGATTCCTGATCCAAGGCCAAACATCTATACAGTGAGGTTGTGATTCATTTCTGGGATGTATTATTTTTTATTTTATTATTTAGGAAGAAATGGTCATGATGCAGATGTAGACTGAGTATATTTGGATTATGTTCAGAGCTGTATGTGCACAAGTGAAGGAAAATACAGGAGGTGGGATTGTGCAAAATTTATTTATTTATTTATTTATTGCATTTTTATACCGCCCCATAGCCGAAGCTCTCTGGGCAGTTCACAAAAATTAAAACCATGAAATCATTTAAAAAATATAAAACAAACCACAATCTAAAAACACAAAATAACATACAATATAAAAGCACAACCAGAATAAAACCAAGCAGCAGGAATTAATACAGATTAAAATACAAATTTTAAACAGCAAGGATTAAAATTGAGTCAATTTAACTGTTAAAATACTGGGAGAATAAAAAGGTCTTCACCTGGCGACGAAAAGAGTGCAAAGTAGGCGCCAGGCAAACCTCTCTGGGGAGCTCATTCCACAGCCGGGGTGCCACAGCGGAGAAAGCCCTCCTAGTGTAGCTTCTTCACACCCTCAACATTTTAAACGGCAGGTTTGCAACATTTGCAATCCAAATGGTTGCAAATGTTTGCTTGAAATTGTGAGGATGAGGCCTGGTGAATTCTTGCAGGCTAGATGGTTAGGCAAGAGTTGGGCCTACAGAGACCTTTGTGGGTCCTTCCAAGTATCAGCAGATCTTGAATAAACTGAGCCTCCCCAAAAGAAGATTCAGAATAAATTACATAAACCTAAGAGAAAGTGCGCACGCCTGTATTGATGGCAGCCCTATAACTCAGGCTGCAATTTCCAGCAATCCATTTGACAGCTGAGGAAGAAAAGTCCAGGTGAGTTTATCACCCCAGAACTCCCAGCTCCAAAGTCTAACTCTCTGCAATGCCATGCACTTTAGTTCACAGTCACAAAGCTGCTGGATGTGAGAGGACATGACTAATGTGCTGGAGAGAATCAACACTGGATCCCATTTTGTTTATGAGGCATCTGATGGTATTTTCCTCAAACACCCAGAATAATGAATGCTGCTCAGTATCAGCTGGATTTATAATGCAATTGCCACATTGTCATTGCAGGAGGAGGAGGAGGCTTTTGAGCAGTGCTGGGCTTTTGATCATTTGGGTCGATAGTGCGAGAAATTGCCACAAACCGCAGTATAGTGCTGCATTTGTGGAGGCTTTGTTTTGTTGATGTTTTGTTTGGAGTCCACGTTACTGCTGTGCAGGAATAGAGGTTTAAAAATAAAGAGGTGGTTATGCACTGATGGGCCACAGCTGCTGTATAGGTGCACAGTGAGAGAGAGATGCAGGCAACAGCATGGATTTCCTGCCTGCAAATCCCATGAAAATCGCTGTGAGGAAAGAGCAGGGAACGAGAGGAGGAAAGTGTCGATCCTACCAGGGGGAAGGAGGTGAGGGAATGTTGCAAAACCGGGTCCGCAGCTTTAAAGCCATCCCCACCGGTAGGAGTTATAATATCGCTAGATTGGAACACGTGTGCTTGTAATGCATGGAAACCCCCCAAGCACCAGGGGGGAAAGGCAAAAAGAGAGTTCGAGAGCAAGCGGAATATTGAGGGAGGAACAATGATGGGATGTGGGTTGTTTGCCCTGTGCTTTGCCGTACCAGGGCCAAATGCTAGTGTGCATTGGCCCCAGGTCTGGCGCTCATCCTTATTCCTTTGCATGAATCTCCCTGAGTGTAGATAGGTTCTTACTGATAATGCAAAGTCTTTTGGTGAGGTTACCTTGTACAGGCCAGCCTTGTGGCCTTGAGGGAAGTGATCATTAACCGTTCATTGTAAAACAACAAAAAAGGGCCTTTCTCAATGGAAAGCAGAGACGCTTTAGTATTAACCTCTCTTTGCTCTCCCCCTCCCATCTCCTGCCTTTGAACTCCGCCAAGGCCTTTAGGGGATGGTGCAGGCCACTCGCCTCCATCTAGCAAGGTCTGGCACTCAACAGCCAGTATTGTCACTTAAATTCCATGGGGGTTTTAGACCTGTGCGCAAATTGCCTTTCCAAATTCTCCACCCTATGTGTGGGCAGAGAAATGGGGGGAGGGGGCTATTTCACCAACTTTCTCCAGGGGAAGGAACAATTCTGAGGCAGTTTCTCAGAGATGGCGCTCACAATTTGCAGCGTTTATAGCACAGCTTCTTTCCCCCTCACGTTGTTGTTGTTGTTGTTGTTGTGGTGCCACTGCAAGTGGCAACAGCAGCAACTGCATGGGCAGCTAAGCCTCCATTTTGCACACTTCACTATGCCCCATACCTCGTTTCATCCAAACGCATTGCATATGAGGGGAGGGAACCACCCCAAAAATGGTGGAGAAAATTTGGGCAGTGGCCAAGAGTGCCAGGTGAGAGTTTTTCTTTCTATTAAACACCTCTCCATTGCTGTGCATCATCATCATCATCATCATCATCATCATCATCATCATCATCATCATCAATCTATACTGATCATCAGCATACAAAGTATATGAGACTCACCTTAGCGAGGGAAAGGCAAGGATGGGACGGGGTGTATGCAGCATGCAAATGTAATTACACCTCATTAAAGCTGTTCAAGTTTGGAAATGAAGATGAAGGAGGTAATCCTGTCACTCTGATCTGGTTTGCACAATCACGGTGGGGGAAATGAACCATGTGCGCTGGTTGTGTGCCAGTTCCCCCCACACACACACCATTACCTTTGCCAATGTGTCTTGCCCATGTCATGTAAACCTGGCAAGGATAGCTTGTTGCTGTGGTTAACAAGCCACTCCAGAACCCTAAAACAGCCCATGGCTTCAAACTGCCCCACTTCAATTGCATATGATTGGTCTTCAGAGATACACAGGCCTCTGGCAGGCATGGTCACTCTTTTTGCACACGGGGCCAAATCCGGCACAATCGACCAGCAAACACACTCTCAACGTGCCCCCACTGCACTTTAGCCCAAATGCAGGGGAGGGGGCTGCCAATTTGTTCAGAGGCACCAAAATGGTCCCTTTCTTAGCATCAACTAAAATGCCTCAATGCCATGAGCAAACTTTGGGGCGCTACAGAACTCTCCCTCCAACTGGATATTAAACAAAACGAACGAGGCGCCCTAAGAGCTTCAGCAATAGGGCCGCTCACAAATGGAATAAATGAAATGAAGGTAAGGGGGAAAGAAACGGTTGTTCAGCACGAATAGCCCTCAGATCTGTAGTTGATAACTATCTATGCACAGGGCTCCTTCAGCCTCCAATTCCTATCAGGCCCAGCCAGCATATCCAATAGTCAGGGATGGTGGGAGTTGTACTCCAAGAGCTGGAGGGCCAAAGATCCCCCAGCTCTGCCCAATCTAGGCAGGACGTTAATTGCATGAATGCAGCCACCGTACTCTGCCTAATAATAGGGCTGGCTGGGCAGAAAGGGGCTGTGTCACCTTTTTACTTGCCTACCGTTGTCACCCCTCCTCCTGCTTTCCTACTCCCAGGGGGAAGAAGGTACAGAGAATCTGGGGCTTCTGTGTGTGTGGTGGGGGAGGGTCTCAGCACAGGGAGAAACCACCAGACCAAGATAGGGAAAAACAAAATCCAGGCAGGCTGACGCCTTTCTAAAAAACGGCAGGGAGAAGGGAATGTGTGGAATCTGCCACTTCACTCTCCTGGACTCTCACTTGACCTTAGTTATTATACCAGTTGCTGCACCACAGAAAGAAGGCTGGAAGCCTCTGCCACTGAACAAATGCATTCATAGATTTCACTTCCTCTCCCATGCAAAGTTTCAAGGACAGTTTCATATATATATATATATAGATATGGGAAACTTTACATATGCTATCAAGTGTAACAACAACAACAACAGCAACAACAGAAGGACAGGCTGACATGATAACATCCACATAAAACCATGGAAATCCCTCTTGGTGTTTTAGCAGAAGACAATGCAGGAGTGGAGTGAAGCCCCCTCCTCCACACAGCTCCCCCCCACTCCCGAGGCTTTCTCATTTGCTTGCTTTCCTTTTAGGTTGAGGGGTTCCGGTCCGAGACTGGGACTGAAACGTGCTCAGCAGGATTCACGTCCACCCTCTCGCCTTTTCTGGCAGAAAGACTTTGGCCAGGTGATCCAGGCTGCTGGAAATTCTCCTTCATGCACTGGGACGTGGGCATTTGATGGGTGCAGGAGGGGATGGTCCTTCGTTGTTTCTGTGGTTTAATCCACCACCACCCTCTCTCATTCTCTCTCTCTCTCTCCTCCAACAATTGCTTCTGGCAGGTGGGGGGGATGATACACTTTGGAGTTTGACCCCCACGCCCCTGATAAGGAAGCCACGCAGCTCGACTTCTGAGCAGCGTTGAGGGCTGAACCAGGAACGAGGGCCGGTGAATTGACCGGCTCTGCCTGTAAATTTCCCCTCTCATGCCTTGTGGAGATGTCAAGCAGCTCTTCTGGCAAACCCCTCCTGCCCACTGGCAATATTTAAGCCACCTCTTGGGTTGGCAGAAGGCTGGTGGCGCTGAGTGTAAGGCAGTACCGGACCCAAAGGCGTGTGGTGGTGAGTCCCCTTTCTGCTCCCTTGACAGCTGTGGTGGGTTTGGGAGGGGCTCCAGGGACAGAGCCTTGGGGGGCTCTAAACGGGCAGAGGTGTGAGACCGGCTTTCAGAGGCAGCAGCCCTGAGCCTGACATGGGGGCTGTTGCTGCTGCCACCTCTCTCTCAGTCTCTGGGCTGGTTTCAATGGATTCGTTTCCATGCCAGGGTTGTTCTCTGCAAAGAACCACCTCCCTGGCCCAACCAGCAAAGGGCAGCAGCTTGTGCCAAAGGAACTAAGAGGCGCAAAGTCTGTGATCAGAATCCACAAAACCCCCAAACTTTCCATTTGCCCAAGCCACGGGAAAGAGGACTGCTGAGGGATCGAATGAAACAAAGGCCGGATCTACACCAAGCAGGATAGAACACCATGAAAGTGGTATATAGAATGTGTCCTGGGCTCTAACAACTGTCGATGCACTTCAATACCATTATACAGCAGTAGTGTAGATCCTGGCTAAGAGGGGGCTAAGGAGTAGGAGCCAAAGGCCCTCTCGCTTGGCCCCGGAATTTCACCTGCCCTGAGCCTTCTGCCCTTCCCACCCACGCAGCTGCAAATGGGACACTCCAGACCCAGCTGCTTTCTTTGACAAACCCCCAAAGTGGCAGATTGGCTTTCGGCAAATGGAATGGGCGGGCCTCGCTCTTGTTTGGGCCAGGAAGCCTGACCTGCTGGACCGGTGCAGGTCAGGCTTCCTGGCCCAAACCAGAGCGAGGCCCTCCCATTCCATTTGCCGGAAGGCCAATCTGCCACTTTTGGGTCCAGCAGTTCTCTCTGTTGGCAGACGTTGCCAGGATGGGTGCTCTGTTTTGGGGCACATGGCTCTGGAGAAGAGGCCATTGCCATTGCCTTTCTCTGTTGCAGGGCTGTTTCCCATCACCCGCTGGCCAGAACGCTTATGATGAGTTCTGGCCACTTATAAGGGCTGAGGAGTGATGTGAGCGTACATCAAGATGCTTGTTAAAGATGCCTCAAAAGATTGCCAAACTGGTATAACAGCTGTCTCTGTTTGCAGATGCTATAAACTACACGCGATCTGGAAAGGGGCCTCAGTGAGGACAGAGAGGGGATAGAACCATTTGCAGGTGCAGTGATCCTCATCTGGATCCTGCCCCACCCCCCATATCTGTTATTCATCCCATCAGGGAAACGGCACCTTTCCTCGCCAGGCAAATAGCAGCCATGGAGCAGGAAGAGAGGGGAATCCGGGCAAAAATCAAATCCCCTCTCCCCTTACACCATGGTCCCAATCCAGATGGCCCAATTGCTTTTTAGTAAATAAAAAGCAAGCGCCTAAAGGCCAATCACATGTTTAACAACCCATCTAATTTGGCCTTTAGCATGGTATTCCACCCACTGCACTAATTCTAAGGGCTTTTCTAAATAAAGCATTTATCACATGCCCATCATTCCCTACTCACAGTTGTTTATGGGTTGTTTAGACGATGTTGTGACTCTCCAGTTTTCCTTCTTGGTTTAAAAAGTTCTTGAGATGATTTTTTTAGAGCAGGGAAAATGTGGCATTTAATTGTAAAAGTGAAAGAAACTGCTTTATTCACTTGTGTATTTGCAGTATTCTGCTATACCACAGTGCCACTTAGAGGTTATGTAGCAGAAAAGCAGGAAAGAAAACATACTTTGTGTGCTTAAATCTCAATTCTGGGACAAAACCGAAAGCAGATACAGCCGATTAACAGCCTTGTGTAGAAAACCTCTAAGTAGGAGCACAGTTTTGTCACTAGCATCATTCAACTTCATTGGCTTCCTCACACACTTTTCAGCTATGGACTTTCTCATGTAGAGACACCCCCAGCTGGTGAGATACCTTCATTCCCATAATATATGTGATATGGCCACCCAGTACATGAACTATGTTTAATTGATCCACACAATACTGTTTTCACATTGTGAGCTGGTTGTAGGTGTGTATTTAATTTGTACCTAATACTCCTGGCTTCTTTGCTAACCTGTGCTCTTACTATCTGTCTTGGGAATTAGATCGCTTTGCTTTGTTAGTATGTGGTGCATTTTGAAATTTTGGATTTCTTCTGATTATGTCAGTCTGCATTGGCACATATAGGGCTTTACAACACGCCACTCCTCTCCATTGTCAAACTTTAGAGAATTATAAACTCCTTGGGGGCAGGGACCTGCCATTTATTTTTCTTTGCTCGATGGTGGTGCAGATGAGTGAGATGCTGACTGATAAAAATAAGTCCTCATTTCAAACACCTCGACAGAGAAATCTCAACTTGGAAGTTAATAAATCACAAACATTTATTGTATATAGCTATAATAGCAAGATTGGCATCATAACAGCAAGACCTCATAGATCCTGCATGCTGCATGCTGTTTTACAACAAACTCCTTGAAAACCTCTTCATTGCCCTGCTGGATCAGGCCAAAGGATCAGGCCCCTGGAGGCTGTGGCATCTTTTGCTGGTCCTCAGCATCTGTTAACAGGCTGTCCTGTCTTGGATGGTGCCACCCTGAGCTATTGTAGTTAGTAGCTTCTCCTCAATGAACTTGTCCTTGTCCAGCAAACATAAATCCAACGAATCTCTTTTCCTCTGGCAAATGTAATATTTATTTATTTGTCACTTTTATATGCTACCGAATATAATTGAATCTCTCAGTGGTTATCCTTGAAGCAATGATGTCGGACAGGACCTTTGGCCACCTCTTGGATGTCTCCAGGCAGGCCTGGCATCATCACCGGCTATAAGGCACACAGCAGGAAGGAAGCTCACGTTAGATGCTCCTTTAGGGCAGCTGGGAGCACACCAGCTGCCACTGCAGGCCCTGGACAAGATCCGTGCTGCTCAGAGGCAGTTAAACTTCCTGCTCAAGGCAGGCCTTGGCCAATCCTGAAAGCGACGCCCACAGGCAAGGTGGTGCTTGGGCTCCCAGCCTTCCCCTCCAGCGGCGCCCTGGAACCAGGGTGACAAACTTGTTTGTCTGCTCTCAGAATTGCCACACAAAGCACTCAGCACAAGGGCGTCTGCGTGAGCAGCAGCAGCAGCAGCAGCTCATCCTCGGGGACTCTGTTCCCACACCCGGGCACAGCATCACTGCCCGTTCTTGGGGGTGGAGGAGCCGGCCGTCCCAACCCTTTCCTGGTGGGATGCCATTGGCTTGACCCAGATGCAGGCTTGGAACAGTAAGTGTTGTCTTCCGGCAGCTGGCACATGCCTCTGGAAGGATGCCAAAGCAAGCTTTCTTTGCTTGAGAAAGGGGCTCTCTCATGCTCTCTACCAAACTCAAGTCAGAGACACAAACTCCAAACTCCACGGTGTGGGTGGCAGGCAGGGTAAATCGGAGCAAGCAGGGGAGCAGTTGTCTCTGCATTGCGCTCAGAGCTGGGCAGCATCAAGAGTGGAATAGCTGGGTTAGAAGCACTGATCCCTCCCTCCCTCCCCCCCCCCCCACCCGGTTTGGCTTAGTTGTTGCCCCAGGGGTTCTTCCAGAGGGGGGGAAGGGATGTTTGTGCCATTAATTGTGGCCTTGTAGAGCCATTCCATCCTTTCTCTTTAATGGATGTTCTGCAGTAACAGAAAAGATGGAAGAAACTGTGGGAAAATGCAGGAGGGTTACAAGGGGAAGATGTCATCTGGACCCCACCCCCCACCCCCCATAAGGTTCTGTGAATATGACAGGGCAAAGCCATGACAAAAGCCTCATTTGTGAGCACCCCATATCAGGAGGCAGCTGGGGAAACCTGTTTCTGATGGTTTAGAGCATAATACTATTCTAAATATCTTTTGGACCTCATATAAAGAGAGATTGAGAGAGAGAGAGAGAGAGAGAGAGAAACTAAGCTTAGCCTCTCCTTGCCCTTGGGGTGAGCCTCTAATTTTCCACCACCATGCTTGTTTTATTATAAAATAACAGAGACCAATCACCCAAATGCAATGCAAGCAATTGGAGATGTCATTTTTCCCTCTAAGGAGCTGGATTGGATTCCTGGGACCACAGTCTGAGAGCATCACATGGGGGGGAAATCGCATTTCCTTACCATCACTTCTCCACCAGCACATTTGTCCCTCATTACTTCCTGTTTTGAAAGAGGAAGTACACATTCAGTGGGCCATTTTGATCGCAGCTGCTTCTCCTGCACACAGCAGGGGTTAGCAGCAAGTTCCGTCTCAAAAATAACTTGGATTTACCGGGGTCTTTTTTTGTTGTGCGAAGAAGGCTAGAAAGGGCGGGAGGAGCGTGGGATGCAGACAACGTCATGAATAGGACCCGTGAAAATCTGTGAGTGCCCAGTAACAAGCGTGCAATAAAATACTTGTCTGATGACACCCTGAGGCTCAGAACAATTCCTTCCAGTCCCCCACCCCCCAACAACCCCCTACCTGCATGGGTCTCATTGAATGGACCTGCTCATCCTAATTGAGCCTTTCTGTACTGAATGCTGAACGGCACAGCATCCTCCATAATACCCACTTCCAACGACAACCATGGAGAAGGAAGCGTGGGAGGCCAATCAGTTTTAAAATGATGCCAGGGCTCAGTCCTTCTGTTCCCAGAAGTGTGAAGGTGGTAAAGGAAGGCCTTCTGTACAAACTCAGATGATGATTCTTCGCTATTATTGTTTCAATTTTTAGGGCTAAGCCATGGTATTGGGAACAGGTTATGTGTTAAACATTTTCTGATTCACAATCAGACTGCTGAAGCCAGCCCTGTGTTTCTATAACTTCCCTGTAAATGTTGTGATAAAGATCTGCTTCTTGTTTAAAAGTTTTGATCTGACTGTCAGGTAAGTGAACTCTCAACTGAAGTGGAACTCTCTCTCCCTCTCCACAGCCAGCAAATGGCCCTCTTCCCTCTGGGATTCTGTGGTGGTTCCCCCCCCCCCCCTTTTTCTGTTGAGTTGGGAAACTGCCCAAGTCAAAGACAAATAAACTTTCTGGCCTTTGCTTCTGTGTTCAGTCTATCAAGGTGTGTGTTTACCACAGTAGAATGGGTTTTCCTTGCATCACCAAGGAAATTCAAACCAGAAGTCTATGGGCTCCATCACACCTACTTTCTGCCCCCCTCCGGGTTTGCCTCCGCGATTTCCACCTCCGTTTCATTAGCGTGTCAAGCTAATGGTCCCTTTCACATGGGTTTGTGGTATCAGTGAAACCTCCTTTCACTTGTTTGCTCTCCCACTCCACTCCACTCCACTCCACTCCACTCCATCCCTTCTCCTTCCCCCTCCTGTTCATTCGTTCATGTCATTGATGGACATTGTGATGGGTGTGGGCGTCTTCCCCCCCTCGCTTTGGCTTTGTTGTCCAGCGTTTTACCGATTTAACATTTCATTGGCTGGGTGCCATTTCTGTGGGCAATGAGAGTGGGGTTGGAGCAGCAAAAGTCCATTCAATGATTCAGCGCAAGCCCGCTCGTTTGACACGGTTTGCTGGAGGAGGAGAACTGCCTCGCCCTCCTCTTTCCTCAACAAGACCTCCCTTCAAAGCACCCCCCCCCCAACAAAGGACATAATGCAAGGGCGGCAATACATGGGGGCGGAGGGTGCTTTAATCCTGAATGGAGGAAATAAGCCAGACTTTCCCCGCTCTAGGAAAACACGGAAAATGGAGGGGAAGAGGTGGGGTGAGTACTGCGCTGCAAAATGGCAAACCAGGCATGATGAGAGTGTGATAAAATGATGGTTTGATGGAGCCTTAGGAGGCCTCATTAGATTCAAACTCAGACCAGAGGTCTTTGATGAATGGGGGCAAATGTTGCTCAGGGACACAGCTAAACCCTAAATATGTGTTGGTCTTGCTTTTTTTTTTTTGGTTTTGTTTTGTTTTGACCAGATAAATGCATCAGAAAAGAAAGGCATCCAGCCAATACAAGAGGCGATGGGACCAAGCCGTACCACTCCGTCATCTGCCAGCATGAGCAGCTGGGATGCCTTTCCTCAACAGACTTTGGAGGCTGCGGATATTGTTGTCTTGGTTTTGTACTTCATATTTGTCTTGGCTGTTGGACTGTGGGTAAGAAAGTGTTATTGTCTGTTCTGTCCAATTAGAAAAGGAAGGTCTCTAGGGTGACCATATTTGGGAAACCAAAAAAGAGAACACCCGGGGGGGGGGGGGAGCATGCTTTCTGGGGCCTCCAGAAAGTGCATCATTTCCCCCTGCCATGCTAATGGCGGCATGTCATTCCTGCCTCCCCCCTCCACTGCTCCAATTGGGGCCTTTTCTATAATGTCCGGCAATGACACGCTTCCCCCTTTAAGGCCCCAATTGGAGCAGTGGGGAGGGGGAATGACAGCCTTAAAGGGGAAAGCATGTAATTCCAGGACATTATAGAAAATTACAAAAAATCCCCCCTGACACTCAGGATAGAACAAAACCAGGGGAAATCCAGGGAAATCCTGAGAGTTGGTCACCCTAAAAGTCTCCCCACTCTGCTAAAGTTTAAAGGTACTGAGTTCTAGTAGGATATTGAGCATGGACATCCTTCTGCAAAGTCCCTTAGCCAGGAGGATTGAGGCTCTTTAGAATTAAACCATTTGATGATTTGGTGAAGAAGCTAAAAATTTAAGCTTACTCTGAGTTCCTTCAGATGGTGGGGGGGATCGTGTTTCCCTCCCGTCGTTTGCCTCATGCTATGGTCTCTCAATACGGATGAGCAGCTTCCTCTTTCTTCACACACTGAGGAAAGAGGAAGTAAACAAAGACCACATGGCCCATTCAGTGGGCGTGTTTAGCGCGTTGCTTTCCCTGCACACAGCAGGAAATGGTGGCACATTGTGCTGTAGGAGAAAAAATTGGATTTTTCAGGGTCTTTTTTTAAAATGGGAAAATAATCAGAAGGAGCGGGAGGCGCATGGAAGGCAGACGGTGTCGTGAAAAGGACCCATGGAAATCCATGAGTCCCAGTAACGAGTGTGCTATAAAACGCCCTGAGACCTCCCAGGGCCAGATTATCCTGCACCACTGTAAATTTTTGTTAGCTTCATAAAAAGATCAGCAGAACATACAAATACATCAACAAATACTTTCTAAAAATATACAACTTGGTTCTGTCTGTAACAAACTCTTCCTTTTTGTAAATAATAAAAAAGGGAAAAATACAGGTGTGGGGGGAAGAGCCACCCTTTCCCCCTAATCGGAGGTTTCTCCTTTTTGGGAGATGCTGGATATACTTAGAGGTATCGAGGGAAAAGACCATTCCAGGGTCTGATGGCAGCTTGTGGAGCGCGTGGTGGGAGGGCACATACATCTAGCTGGAGTTCTGCTGGATCAGGGTCAGAGCACAGGTTGGATGGATTCTGTTCTTGAACCAAAGTGGCCACTTCTGGGAAAGACTCCATAAGGGCTTTGAATTTATCTTCCTTTGGTAGAATAGCTCCATACAAACCAGTTAGATCCCACTTCATAAGCTCCTAGAATCCCCCCCTTCCCCTGGAGTCACCACATTGCCCCTGCTGTGGGCTGCTCTCTTGAGATGCGGTTGCACAATTGGATAGGTCAGGGTCGTTGGCTTCCACCTGCCAACAGAATGGCGTTTCTCACTGCAAGTGGGTTGGTTCCCCAGATATGCTGTGCTCTGTCTCAGGCCCCCTATACAAGATTATGCCCGATTATGCGCATCTCCTGACAATTGCTTTTATGCCTAATACCTATATATGAGAGGCCTTGAAGCGCATTACTGGCTGTATGAAACTCGCTTTAAAGTTGTTGACATGCATGCAAATGTTGCTGAAAGTAATGCACTTGGTCCAGGAAACTGCCCAAACAGGTTTTGCACCCTTTATTCTCCCCACCTTCCAGAATCTCCCACCTTTGGTTACCTAGGTTACCTGCCGGGAATGATGTGGTTAACCTGTTTGGCTACCTCTCTCCCCTCCAATTTCGCCGCCAGCTGAAGTTGTCCCCCGTCCTAGAACTGCTCAGGAGTAAATGGGATTGTGCGCAATAAGTTTCCCCCTCCAGCACCCTTTGAAAACTTATTTTTAGTCAGGGCTGCCTCTCTCCCTCCACTTCGCCCAATTTCCATTTCAAGTGACCTGCGCAGGAGTAAATGGGAATGTGCCTCGCACACACATGCCAAAACAGACAGGGGGGGATGCTGCTTCGTTCCTTCCCCATCTTCTTTCCAGCAAGCTCAACCATTGTAAAACATACACACACACAGAACTCATGTCAGGAACCCAGCAAGAAGCGAGGGTGAAGCCACCTCCATCTGGCCCCGTGTCTCCATGAACGAAATATTCCATCAGGGGAGTTAAAATAAACTTTATTTTCAGTTCACATTGGGTCTCATGTTCCTGGAGCTACCATCCAGAGAGACAGAGAACAAGGAGGAAGTTGCCAGGAGGAGACAGGAAATAAAACTAAACGAAAAAGTGGGAGGTTTTCCCAGCGAAGAGGCAGTTCTATGCATGACATCAGGACCATCTGATCGTTAATGCGCCTCCTCACAAAATTGTTTACATGGACATAAGGTGCTCTTACTCCTGCGGTAAATCAAAACTCGCTATTTAACGTGCATTCGAAAATGCGAATAATCGGAGATTTAAAGCGCCTGGACCCCTGATTTGCGCTCTGCTCTTGTAGAGGTAAATTTGGTAATGTGCCTTGAAAGAGCTTTAAACCGCTCTTGTAGAGGTACCCTCAGAGGCTTCCTGACTGCCTTCTCATCCAAAATGCTCCCTCTCTACCTCTGCAGACCCCATACGCTCAACCCAGTGCATTTCAGGAACCACCCAAGTGGTGCTCCCTGCAGACCCTGCCTGAAGCCCCCCACCCTCAGCTGTCGCTCTCATCCCTGTCCTGGCCCACCGTGTCCTCCTCCCCTCCTCTTCGAACAGCCTCCTGAGAGTCCAAAGGTCTAAGTTGGATCTGCTCTTTCTCTGGCCCTGATCGTGCTCTTGTCCATGGGTCAAAATGATCTGTCTTCTATAGACACCTAGTTGATAGAGAATGATATTTTAAGGACACCAGCAAAAGCTCAGCCTTGAAGCTGGACTTCTGAAGAATACTTGGACCTTAGCACCTACCCCAGTCTACTGGCAGGACCCCCTCCCCCTTTTCCAGAGATCGGAAAGCAGCAAGTGCTGGCAGTTAGCCAGGAACAAGAATGGCACCCATTGCGTATTCACTCCCACTTGGCTGGGTTGTTGGAAAATTTGGGGAATCACTGCAGTGCCTTCAGTGTTCTCAGACCTGCCCCCATTTGTGTTTCTCTCAGTCCATGTGGAAGACAAAACGAAGCACCGTCAAGGGCTACTTCCTAGCTGGAGGCGAGATGGTCTGGTGGCCAGTAAGTTCTCTTCTATGATCCATCGTCATGTGTTCCAAGAGATTGTGCTGTGTGATTGGGAAAGGGGTGTCTCTTTGCTTTGAAAGCCTCTGGATGAGCTCTGCTCCATCCCAAAATACACCTGGCCTCATCCCTACACTGCATGGCTCCTATGGGCATTACTCCAAAGGGTGAAGAAGACTTCAACTCTTCACTCAGCACCAACATGCTCTTGGTTTTGGAGAACAATCCTGCCAAATTCTGGGCGAGCCTTTCCCTACAAAGGAGAATGGCAGGGGGGCAGCTTTTCCTGCCAAAAGTCTCACCTCTGCCCAAAGGCATCGGACACGGTCCTGAATGAGATCGGGCAACTCTTCAGGGGATCTTAATGTAACGATGCTTAGTGCTCTTGGCAGGTACAGAAGCCGCTCTGAGACACAGGCTGAGCTGACTGCCGGCTTCTCTTCCCAGGTGGGAGCATCCCTGTTTGCCAGTAATGTTGGCAGTGGTCATTTCATTGGCCTGGCCGGCTCTGGTGCAGCCTCTGGAATTGCTGCCACAGCCTACGAGTGGAACGTGAGTATTCATGCTGATACTTGCTGGGTGTAGGGTGAGGCCCTTTTCTGGACTATGGGCGAATCTCCACATTTGATGGGCCTGGCTGTTGAAGATGCCCAAACTGTTTCAGCAGGACACTTTTTAATGGTTCGAATTGAAATGTTGTTGCGTCGTCCGTTTCATGGGCTTTCGGACAGAAGGGCAGGCTTCTCAGCGAGTGGGTGGGAGGGTCAGTTTGCTGAGAAATTTGTCTTGTGCCCCTTCAGTACTGTGGTTCTCAGGGTGGCTCATTTGTTGCACGCAACTACTGGATGCACACACTGTCCAGTACAACCTGACTATCTAAATATAAATAAATCTAAAATGGAACAATTAAACATCTTTCCCTCCTGCAGTACATGAAATATGTGGCTAAAGAAGGTTCATATTAACTAGACGGTTAAAACCAGATATAACGTGGGATTAAAATGCAAAGGGCATCCATGTGGCCCTTCCTATTCAGACTGGGACTGCTGCGTTGGGGGAGGGGCCATTGAACTGTCATTTCCTGGCTGCTGTTTGCCCCACAGGGCAAAACATACAAGGAGCCCGCTTTGGGTGGGAGGGGCAATTCAGTAGCAAAAAACAGCATGGGAGAAAGGGTGAGCTCCCCGCCTCGCCGTGCTAGCAGCCCCCGTTCAGATCAAGGGTGTGGGGTCTGATGGTGCTGCTATCCACAGTCTTAAACAAGTGTCAAGGAGCTACAGACCCTCTCACAATGCACACACACACACACACAGCATCTAACAGACAAACATGAAAAGCTGCACTTTTTTTAGTATTGCATTTATATCCCGCCGTTTTTCCTCCAAGGAACTCAAGGTGGCGTATATAATCCTTCTCCTCCTTTCCATTTTATCCTCATAAACACAACCCTGTGAGGTAGGTTGGGTTAAGAGTCTGTGACTGGCCCAAAGTCACCCAGTGGGTTTCCACGGCTGAGTGGGGACTAGAACCCGGATCTCCTGACTCCCAGACCAGCACTTTAGCCACTATACCACACTGGCGTAAAGCAGCAGCGCTAGGGGTTCCCTAAAGACCTAGGAAAAACTCGCCTGGCATTGGAAGGATGACAAAGTAGGTGCTAGGCCAGCACCCTCGGGAGAACCTTTAAGAAGTGGGAGCATCAAGCACCACCTGCTGTTCCTCACTTGGTGAGGGCATCTGGAGAAGAGCCTCCGGACAATGTCCACAAGGAATGAATTTACTGATGTCTACGTAAGTCTCGATCGTTATGTCTCCTCCCCTGCCTGACCACATTCAAAGCCTATCCCACGATGCTCCGGTCGGTCAGTCAGCTGGTCCTCTGGCTGGGTCCTCCTTATTTCTGACCTGGGCTTCCTTTCCCTCCACAGGGCATGTTCTGTGTTTTGGTGCTGGCGTGGCTGTTCCTTCCTATCTACATTGCAGCTGGGGTGAGTACACCGGAAACACTTAGAGGCTGTTCGCTCGTCCTTTTTCAGAGAGCTGTCATTGGCTCCCAAATAAACTTCTTTAGCAGCCATGTCCTTTGGGTCTTTACTGACCACATGGATTATTTCAGGTGAAATTAAGCAACTGTTCTTTCTCTCTGCTTTGCCTCCAGAATGAGGAGCAGCATGTCCAAATGGTCAGGCTGGAATCCTTAGAGCCTCTGAATGTTTTTTGTTTAGTACTATCAGAACTTTCTCTCTCCGATCATGAAGCCCTTCATGTCAGCAGAAGAACTGTACTTTGGGCCTGTTGCTTCTCATTCTGGAGGCAAAGCAGAGACCAAATCTGGACCTCCAGGGGCCTGTGTCTTCACGACACTGCTTTGGCACTGCGCTGCTGCTAAACCCCACACTTTCGCTGCTGCAGGGTGGCAGCAGGTAATCCCAACGGAGGAGGCTCACCGGGCCCGCCCCCTGCCCCACTTCCTGTGACCAATCAGAGGTTGCCTCCTGTCCAGGAATGCCCCAGTTCGATGCCAGAGCAAAGTCAGATGGCGGAAGAGCTGTGGTAACCTTGCTTCAGTGGGAAAAATCAGGTTAAGTCTCCGAAGTTTTCAAAGTATAGCTTCGTCGATTTGCCCCATGGTGGCTGCAAATTGGCAGCTACGTCATATAACCAATGCAGCACCCATTTCCAGGCCCCATGGGGCAAAGGCCACATTTAGGCAGCCCCAAGATTCCCCTAATGGGCAGGCCGCCTTCCCCACCCTCTTTCCCCCAGCTGGCAATTGATTGGCAGTTTCCTGGCTTTTGTGCAGTTTTTTTCCCCATTCTAAAAGTTTGAAATGCATCTCTGAAAGCTTTAGTTACTGGCAGTAAGAGCTCTAAGCTGCAGTACACTACTCTTTTGTTGTTGGTATTTTCGGCTCAGGCAAGTGCGTGGGAGCACTGTGGGGGTGGAAAGAGGCAGCCTGTGGCCCACGAACTATCTGAGAAGGAAGAGGGAGGAAAGATGATCCTTGTCCTGCCCTGTTTCTCTAGGTGGCTGCTTAGGGTGTGGGAGGAATATGCAGCTCGAACTGTTCTTTGCACTGCAAACCAAAACAACAGAGCCAGCCAGCCGGCCGGCCAATCTCTTCTGCATGCTTGAGAATTGTTGGCCCCATGAGGTACTGCTTCTGTCTCGTAGAAAACTCTGCGATCTCGTATTTGTATCTGAAGAGTGTGAAGGATCTCCTACCTTATGTGGAAGCCCTGGATTCTCACTATAATATGTTTGTGAAGAATACATTGCTGAGAACGCTCCAATTATCTCCTATTCCTTTGTTAGAGTGAGATTGCAAGGGATTGTGAGGTACGGATGAGGTGGCCTTTGAAAAGGATACGGGTGTCCAACTTTTGCTCCCCAGGAGGTCAAAGAGAGTTGCCCTGTGTTCCCTTTTCCCTGGCAAGTCCTGATTACGAATGGTAAATGTCCCTGTCCCCATCCCCACTGCCCAAGGCAGTGGTTGGTTGGGCTGGCTCAGGGCTCCATCACCCCTATTTTTTCCCCTCATTTGCCTCCTCATTTTTTATCTTCATTTCACGATCATAGCTACACCAGTGAACTCTCTTTTTGCTCTCCCACTGCTATTGCGCTTGCCCCACCCCTTCTCCTTTTCCCTCCAGTTCATTGGTTCTTGTCGTTGATGGACGTTGTGATGGACATGGCAGCCTTGCCCCCTCGCTCATTGGAGCTCCTATTAGAATGTACAAAAATGCTTGCATCTGTGTAATTTTTAAAGATAAAGGGATGAAACTTGGGATCTCGAGAGCTCTTAAGCAGAGCTTTAGGCATGCCATGTTTGAATCAGATAGGTCCACGCCTTGATTTTTAGATTTTTTAAAAATGTAAATTAACCAAAATGCTTACATCTATGTAATTTTTATAGATAAAAAGATGAAACTTGGCATGGGAAGCTGTGCATCTCCAGTTCATAAAATAGAAACCCCATTGAACAGAGAGAGTCTTACTTCTGATTAAACAGAAGTAAGACTTCAGATGTAAGCATAGAGTTGCAGAGCACTTCTTTCCAGTTTGCTGTTTTAGACTTTTTAAAAAAGCTTCTGAATGACCGACCACACTATTAAAAGTCTGTTCTATACCTGTTTACTCAGAAGTAAATCTCTCTCTGTTCAATGGAGATGCACAGCTTCACAGATCAAAGTAAAGGAAAAACGACCCTTCACAAATGTAAAGAGGTGGAAGATCACGCTGGTGAACTATCAGGAAAAGGTTTTAAAGGGGAGAAATCATAAAATTCTTTAAAAATCAAGGGATGAACCGATCTGATTCAAACTTGGCATGCCAAAAGCTCTCCTGGAGACCTATCACAGTACAGGATTTCATCTCTTTATCTTTAAAATTATGCAGATGTAAGCATTTTGGTAAATTTGCATTTTAAAAATTCCTAAGGCATGGACCTATCTGATTCAAACGTGGCATGCCTAAAGCTCTACTTAAGAGCTCTCAAGACCCCAAGTTTCACCTCTTCATCTTTAAAAATGAGGGAACTGCAGGCAAGGAGAGTGGGGTTGGAGCAGTCAAAAGTCCATTCATTCCAACATTTGACACTGAGGAGTGCTGGAGAAGGAAAAGTGCCCTGCCCTCCTCTTCCCCTTTTATCAGCAAGACTCCAATCAAATCACTCGCCCCCAACAAAGGAAAGGGGACAGCACTAGACGGAGGCTTAAGGGTGCATTGAAGTCGCTTGGGGAAAATAATCCAGACTTTCCCCGCACCAAAATAATATGCAAACCAGAGGAAAAGAGGCGAAATGGGTGCAGGACAGGGAGGACGTCAAGTGAGTCCTGCGCTGCAAAACCAGATCCCAGCCGTGGCGAGAGTGGGTTAAACGGCTGCTCTGCATGAGCTCAAAGCACCCACTTCTCTGGCATTGCTTCCCATGTTCCGGTGGGCCCTGCAACCGAATCAAGACCCATGGGGGACTGATATTTGTACAAAAGGCTGGAGAGCAGGAGGTTGAGGGCTGCAAAACAATTCATATCAAAGTCTCTCAGGAGATTTCAGACTCCTCCACAGGCAGCAGCCTTGGCTTGGTTCTCCTCACAAACGGCTCTTTGCTTGTTCTTTTCACCGATGCTGTCTTATGCCTTGCAGGTTACAACCATGCCAGAGTATTTACAGAGACGATTTGGTGGCAAAAGGATACAGATCTTCCTAGCAATTCTCTACTTGTTTATCTATATATTCACCAAAATCTCAGTAAGTAAGGAGACGAGAGGAGACAGAACAGAATTGGCTTGGAAAGAGTAGGTCAACATAGGCTTTTGATGTTTTGACCTTTCTGCCTTTTGATGTTTCTCATGTATTGTGACCAATGGAGGCTGGTGGCTTCAATGTCCTTGGGATGATGAAATCCGCTCCTGGTTTCATTCAGAACCAGTTAGAACTCTTAAAGGAGCTATCCAAGTTTCTTTGCAACTTGATAGCTTCTTTTGCCTTCTAACTGGTTCTGACTGAAGCTGCACTAACACTGGAGCTGCTAAACTCCACTGATTGTGACAGCTGCAGAATGACAGACCAATAGATTGAAAGGAGGCAAAAATACTGAAGACACGAATTAAGCTTGCATGGACTTCTGAAGGCGGACTCTGAGACTACCCTCACAGTTCACAGGCAGGTTTATGGAGATATAGGCTTTCCCGACCTGTCAGTTCTTGGTTTTGGCACTATATACATTTTGTGCACTGGAAATGCCAGTCTGGGATTGTTTATCCATGCCATTCTTTCAGAGCCAAATCCATAGGCAGGACACTAAAGGAATCTAGGATGTTGGTCATGGGTCCATTCTGGAAAGGTTAAGTGGATGACTTTTCCACAAATATGTGCTCACTGGATGACTTCTAAAAAACTCACCTGCAAACATCACATGAGAAGGAATTGAATGGGTGACTGGCAACGTATAGAACCTAAGTTCCCCTCCTCTGCCAAAAGAATAATTATCTGGAAAGCTTAAAAATCACACTGTATAGAGCTAGGACCAAGGGCAGAGTTGGCTGTTGTCATGTGGATGAGCCAGAGCACAGAACCTCCCTCCTTATCTATTTTGTCTGTCACTGAGTGTTCTATTTTTGGTTTCATCTGTTCGACTTGCTCCCTTTTTAAAATCTACTTTCTGGGTGTAGATGTAGAGGAAATGCCAACACAAGCAGAATGTGACTGACGGGTTGTGCGTGGACAAGCAGGCACAGGAGATGACTTGCCTGTCTGCTGAGTCATTTACTTTTCTGTTTGACAAGTTGACGTTAATGAGTAACTCACGAAACCTTTCTCTCTTGTTGTTTATTAACAACTGAGTAGCACTCCAATTCACCAAGAAATAGATGCTGGGTCTTTAGTTCCACTTGGGTGCCTTTCTCTTCAGCTTCATCAACAGCAAGCCAATGTATATTTTTACATCTAGACAAGAAGACCTTGGATAACTGGCTCATTTTGCTCCCATCATCTATTTATTTATTTTGATTGATAAGCTGCCTTAACACCAAGAAAATGGTGCTCAAGGCAGCAATTGGCTTGTTAGGACTTCTTGGGATGTTTCAAGCCCTAGGGTTCAGCTACAGGGACTATATAATGACACTCAGGGAGTTTGCGATCAGTGTGTTTACTCAGAGTAAGGACATCACAGAGAATTTTCTTAAGATTTAGGCTAACAATGCTGTGAAATACCAAACAGTTTAATTGTGATGACTTTGGTTCTTTTCCTGCTCATGTCTTTGGCGCATAAAATTCCAAAACAACATGGAGCAGGCTATTATGGAGGTGGGTATGGGGAGGTGGTGAGGGCATATACTTAGGGTGACCATATGGAAAGGAAGATGGGGTTCCTGTATCCTTAACAGATGTATAGAAAAGGGAATTTCAGCAGGTGTTATATGTATGCATACAGCACCTGGTGAAGTTCCCTCTTTATCACAATTGTTAAAGCTGCAGAAGCCCTGCCCTCTTTTGTATCTGGTCACTCTAGTATAGCTCCTGCAGCTTTAACTGTTGTGATGAAGAGGGAATTTCACCAGGTGATGCATACATACAAATTATTCCTGCTGAAAGTCCCTTTTCTATACAACTGTTAAAGATACCGGAGCCTTGTCCTCCTTTTCATATGGCCACCCTACACATGCTAGTTACCTTGCTGAAGCAAAGCAGGTCTGAGTCTGGTCAGTGCCTGGGGGATTCTGTGTATGCCTTAAGCTCCAGCATGGAAGAAAATTCACTATACCAATAAATAAACAATACCGTTTCCTGAGGACACTGGTGGCAAGTACACCACAAGCTGAGTCCTCCAGCCATTTAGCGTGGCTTTTCCCATCGTTTATGGAGGCCGAGTGCAAGTAACAGAATGCAACTGAAGAGGAAGGCCAGCAGCGCATGCCTGACGTTAGGCCAGCAGCAGACCTTCCTGCTCCTGCCCGATCATGCCACACATCATCCACCCATACCTCAGGGTGACATGGGTCGGAGTTGCTCATGTTCAGGGCTTGCCTGATTGCCATGCAAAGGATTGTGAAGGAATTCCACAAAATGGTTATTATTGTTTTGTTGCTTTGCAACAGCCTTTCTACATTGACTCTAACCACGAATGTGGTGATTGATCTACGGAGTGTTGTGGTGGATGATCCTTTTCACATAGAAAATGACATTTTGAACTAGGGCTGTGAACAACCCCCCTGATCCAGATCGGGCCCAATCTGATCCAGACCAGATCGGGCCTCCCCCAATCTTGTCTGGAACCGGATCTGGATCCGGAGACCCTCTTTTTCCCCATAGACTTTCCCCATAGATCATGTCACCCAGTGCGATGTCGCTCTATTGAGAACCAGGCCAAGAGGCCTGGTTCTCAGTAGAGCAGAAGCATGGTGGACAGCGGACAGCAGCAGCGGATGGCGACGGCAATGACAAGGCAGCAGGTAAGCAGGGAGAGTGGGGGGAGGGTGGTGAGTCCTTTTCCCCATAGACTTGCAAGTCTATGGGGAAAAGGTGAGTTTCTGGATCTGGGGTCTGCGCAGCCGGGCCCCAGATCTCTGGATCGATCTGGATTGATCCGCAATGATCCAGTCCGGTCCGGAACACTCCAGACCTCCCCGATCCGGTTCAGGTCTGGATCCAGGAGGTCCAGATCACCCCGATCCAGTACGGATTCTGGATCCGGGATCCCGATCCGGATCTGTTAACAGCCCTATTTTGAACCATCTCAACATTATGGTTTCATATTGCATCTGGGTCATGATGTTTCCAGTTTAATGACACCCCCCTCCCCCCATGGAAGCACCGGGCAATCATGACAGTCAGCATCAATAGACTCTTGCTCCTCTAAACCAGTTCAGCTCATTAAGTTTTTGTTAAAGCATTTCCTCTTACGAATAAGCTTCCCCATTGTACCAAAAGAACATGAATAGATCTTCGCTGTCAGCCCAGTGAAAGAGTATGGAATACAGAACTTGCATTGCTCTCTTACAAGCCTGATTCTGCCAAGTGCTGGCATGAGCCAGACGTATTCCTAGTGGAATATAATCCTTATGAATGTCTGAATGCTCTCTCCTCCTCCAGGTTGACATGTATGCTGGGGCGCTGTTTATCCAACAGGCTTTGCACTGGGATCTCTATGTGGCTGTCATTGGCCTGCTGATCATCACAGCGATTTACACTGTGGCAGGTGCGTTTGAGCATCTTGAGTAATTGAGAATACTCTGTCTTACTAATGCATTAACAATAGAAGTGTTTCCCCTTATTAATGCACTAAGAGTAGAGGTGCCTTTTTGGCAGCCATCTACTGGTGGGGATCCACATGGAACAGGTTTATGTGAAGGATTATCCTCATTTGTCCTATCGCCAAGAATTAGGCAGTTGAGGCTTGGTTAACCAGCTGCTCTTCCTCGAGATTATTTAAACTCCCCCCCCTCCAAAAAACAAAAAAACAAAAACCCGGCTCAAATGTACAGTGTATAAACTTAGCAAATGTGTGCCGAGATTGTAACTAGGGGTAGTGGATAGGTGGCTATCTGATCCTTATTAATCTTTTCAAAGCACAGTTGGCCAGTAGTCCACAGCACAATTATTTCAGATCAGTGATTCATTACAGTTATATAATCATATTGTATAGTCTATAATCATGTAAAACATTGGTCTGGTTAGCACATAATACTAACCCATGAAATATTTAACCTGTGGTTTGTTGAATTTTTGGTTGTTGTAATGTAAGAACCAGCAATACTAACAAACCATGGTTTGTTAACCATAAACAACCCAGAAAGAGAAGCCATGCTTTATTGTTGGTTTGTGAACTCTGGGTTGTTTAAACCACTGGTTCATATTATGTGTGAACACAGATCCAGGGGATTTTCATGGGTTGTTTCGCCAGGCTACAGAGGCAGCGCTGCAGGCAAGAGTCACCAAAAAATCCAGCTGCCCTACATGCCAGCACTACATTGCTACAGAGATATTTGGGATACAGGGAAGGATACAGGGTGGAGAGAAGCAAACAACCCAGGGATTGAGAAGAAACCCAGTTTATTTGATTGACTTCCAGACAAACACTGGATAGGACAATAAACGGTGGGTTCCTTAAACCATGGGTAAGCGTTATATGCTGCCCAGGCCATTAAAGCAGCATTTCTCTAGTCTTATTCTCATCACATTTCCAAAAATGTTGCTAAATTGCAATCTGACATCTTTTACTCACAAAAATAAAATATGTAGTTAGCTCAAAGATTGCTCTAAATCTGAGAAAAAATTGATCCGATTTCTACACAAGTGTCACTTTGCATATAACAGGTCTAACGGACCTCCTAGAGCCCTGGTCTAGATTAGGGTAGCTGCTTATGAATTGCCAAGAAAGAGGAAATGCAGCACCAGACAACAGGACAAAAGAAGTCACCATAAAATGTGCATACCTTAATTTATATGTATAAATGCAACTTTTGAAATAATTATAATTTGAATAGAAACATGTACTGTATTTCTGTTCAAGTTATACTTATTTCTAAATTCATCATAGTGTGGAAGGTGTAACCAGGTGACCGGGGTGGGGGGTGGCTGCCTGTTTATCTTGTTCTCCACGTGCTAACTCCTGATGAGAAACTTTTCTCGTGGTTCTTTAGCTTTAAACTGGAATTGGACTGGACACAGACCTTCAATTGGAGGACACCTTTAAATAGAGGATGGTTCTCTGATAGCTGACTGCAATTAAACTGGATATTATATAAATTTATCTGCCAATAAAAAATTATGTGCATAGGATTTGTCAAATATGTCTTATATTGCTCATGTTATCTTCTTACAGATAACTGGGATACACCAAGTTGCTTCACAAGATGGAAGTGACCAGAAAATAATGACCCGGTTCACATGATCACTACTGCCCAATGTGGCTGGCTTAATATGCCAGTGTGTGCTGGGTGTATTTTGAATAGTCAAACTGCAGCTGCAACCTGTCATGTCATCTGAACTCAGGGACTGAAGGTTATGAGGGAGTTAAACAACTTTCATATAAGCCATGGTTTGAACAACGTGACAAGGCACAGCTTGAATATTCAAAATGGTTGCCAGCACACACCACAGGCCACTGTGGCTTAAATAAGGCACATTGGACCATCCATCCTGTTGACTCATCAGGTTTTGGGGAAGTAAAAGAATAGGGAAGGTGAATTGGCTGGCATTGCACAACTTTTGGCTGACCGCCTAAAGATTAGGAACAGAATGATTTTTTTCAAAGAAAGGATTATTCTGTTCTGGCTTTTGTCAACAAGTGTCACTTCTCTTTGGTCTTCTTCTGTTTTGCATTTGTAAATTACTTCCTGCTACACTTTGTTGCAGGTCCTGCATTTCCCCTTTTTTTCCAGCTTCCATTCAGAATCATAGAATTATAGAATAGTAGAGTTCAAAGGGGCCTATAAGGTGATCAACCCCCTGCTCAGGGTAGGAATCCACCTTAAAGCATCCCTGACAGATAGTTATCCAGCTGCCTCTTGAATGCCTCTAATGTGGGACAGACCACGACCTCCCTAGGTCATGGGTTCCATTGTCATACTACTCTAACTGTCAGGAATTTATTTCCTGATGTCCAGCCGGAATCTGGCTTCCTGTAACTTGAGCCCATTATTCTGTCTCCTGCACTCTGGGTTGATCAAGAAGAGATCCTGGCCCTCCCTGTGTGACAACCTTTCAAGTATTTGAAGAGTGCTATCATGTCTCCCCTCAATCTTCTCTTCTCCAGGCTAAACATGCCCAGGTCTTTCAGTCTCTCCTCATAAGGCTTTGTTTCCAGACCCCTCTCGCGATTTGGAAGCTATTTTTGCATTTGCTTTTTTTGCAGCCACGTCACACTGTTGGCTCATATTCAGCTTGTGATCTACAACAATTCCAAGATCCTTCTTGCTTGTCGTATTGCTGAGCCAAGTATCCTCCAACTTTTAAATGTGCACTTGGTTTCTTTTTCCTAGGTGTAGAACTTGGCACTTATCCCTATTAAATTTCATTCTGTTGTTTTCAGCCCAGCGCTCCAGTCTATCAGGATCACTTTAGAATTTGTTTCTGTCTTCCAGGGTATTAGTGATCCCACCCAATTTTGTGTCATCTACAAATTTTAAATTTTGTATATCGGTGTTTTTAATGTTCAATGTTTTAAAATTTTTGTAAACCGCCCAGAGAGCTTCGGCTATGGGGTGGTATATAAATGGAATAAAATAATAATAAATAAAGAAATAATTTGATAATAATAATATAATAATAATAATAATATTTATTTATAACCCGCCTCTCCCTACGGATCGAGGCGGGGAACACAATGCAAATACAAGCATAACAAAGTTAAAAAATTTAAAACAAGAGAAACACATCATTAAAACATTTAAAATTCCTCCGGATAGGCCTGCCGGAAGAGAACAGTCTTCATGACTCTCTTGAATTCATGAAGACTGTCAATTTGTCTAACCTCCTCCGGCAGACCATTCCATAGTCTGGGAGCCATAGAAGAGAAGGTCCTCTGGGTAACACTCGCCAGCCTAGTTCTGGCTGGCTTGAGTACGTTCTTCCCAGAGGACCTAAGAGTGCGAGGTGGATTGTACGGGAGAAGGCGATTCCGTAGGTAGCCTGGGCCCAAACCATGTAGGGCTTTAAAGGTAATAACCAACACTTTATACTTTGCCCGGAAACTGACCGGCAGCCAGTGAAGTGATTTTAAAACTGGTGTAATGTGGTCACCCCTAGGTGTACCGGTGACCAACCTGGCTGCCATATTTTGAACAAGTTGAAGTTTCCGGACTAGGCATAAAGGTAGCCCTATGTGCAGCGCATTGCAGAAGTCGAGCCTCGAAGTTACCAGTGCGTGCACTACCGTCTTTAGGTCTTCCAACTCTAGGAAGGGGCGCAGCTGCCGTATCAGCCGAAGCTGGTAGTAGGCACTCCTGGCCGTCGCATCAATCTGAGCTGTCATCTGGAGCAACGGATCCAGGAGTACCCCCAAGCTGCGAACACAGTCTTTCGGGGGGGTGTAACCCCATCCAGAACTGGTTGACACAAATCCAAACCCAGGTTGGGGCCTTTGACAGCAAGCACCTCTGTCTTGTCTGGATTCAGCTTCAGTTTGTTTTTCCTCATCCAGCCCATTACCGCCTCCAAGCATTCATTCAGCTGACAATGTTGTTGAAGGCATAGAGAAATATATTTGGGTGTCATCAGCATATTGATAGCACCCTGCCCCATGCCTCCGGATGATCTCTCCCAGCGGTTTCATGTAAATGTTAAACAGCATTGGGGAAAGGATGGCACCTTGCGGTACACCACATAGCAACTCCTTTTTTGAGGAGCAGCTATCCCCAAGCATCACCATCTGGAACCTGCCCGAGAGATAGGATCAGAACCACTGAAGCACAGTGCCTCCGATTCCCAATCCCCTCAGGCGTTCCAGAAGAATACCATGGTCGATGGTATCGAAAGCCACTGAGAGGTCCAGGAGTACCAGCAGGGACACACTGCCCCTGTCGATACTAAGGCGTAGATCATCTACTAAGGCAACCAAAGCGGTCTCAACTCCGTATCCTGCTCTGAAGCCGGTTTGAAATGGGTCTAGAAAATCAGTGTCATCCAAGACTGCCTGGAGTTGAAAGGCAACCGCTCTCTCGATCACCTTGCCCAAAAATGGAAGATTTGATACTGGCCTGTAGTTATTAAGGTCCAGGGGATCCAGGGAGGGCTTTTTTAGAAGCAGCCTTATCACCGCCTTTTTTAAACATGGTGGAAAGCTGCCCTCTCTGAGAGATGCATTAATAATATGTTGTGAATGGGATCTAACTGCAAGTCGTCTTCCTCACACATCCAAGTACCAAGTACTCACCAACTGAAACTGATCAAGTGTAATCCTACTCGCGGAGTCACTGGACACTCCACTGTCAGCCTCTGCTATAACAATGGCATCTAAGTCGGCTCTTATCCGAGAGATTTTATCTGAGAAATGATCGTTAAAAGCATCACAGCGAACTACCGAAGGCTCTAAAATCGGATTCAGGGGAGAAGGAGCCTGAGTTAGACCCCTCACCACCCTGAACAGTTCTGCTGGACGTGAATTCGCAGACGCAATGTGTGCAGAGAAGAAAGCTTTCTTCGCTGCACGTATTGCCACCCCATAGAAACAAAGATGTTCTCTATGTCGTGTCTTGTCGGATATAAGTCGAGTTTTCCGCCATCGGTGCTCCAGTCGTCGTCCTTTCCACTTCAACTCCCTGAGGTCATCTGTATACCAGGGCACCCTATTAGAAGTGGTCCGGAGAGGACGTTTGGGGGCGATCGTGTCGATAGCCCTAGTTAGGTCTTGATTCCAACTATTAACCAGGGCTTCTACAGGATCGTCGACGATACCAGCCATGGAACCCTCCAAGGCTTTCTGGAATCCAGAAGGATCCATCAGCCTTCGAGGGCGGATCATCTTAATAGGTCTGCCATCCCTGCAGGGCCGGGTGGTAGCCGTGATACTAACCCTGACCAGAGAATGATCTGTCCATGACAATTCGGAGGTATTCAATACCTCCGCCCACAGATCCGTCTGTTCGGAACTGAAAACAGCATCGAGGGTGTGACCTGCTGAATGTGTGGGTCCAGAGACCAATTGGGATAGGCCCATGTTTGTCATGGATGCCATGAACTCCCGAGCTCCACCTGACAAACCAGCTTCGAATGGGATGTTGAAATCGCCCAGGACCAAGAGCCTGGGCGAATCCAACACCAGCTCCAAGACTAGTTCCATGAGCTTGGCCAGGGAGTCTGATAGGCAGCGGGGTGGCCGGTACACTAACAGAATCCCTAGTCTATCCCTGGCCTTCAGACTCAGGTACACAACTCGATGTGATTCAGTTCCCGGACAGGATGTCTGGTCAGGTTAAGATTGCTTTTGTAGACCACAGCTACTCCGCCCCCCCGCCCACTTTCCCTCACCTGCTCACTAACACAGTAACCAGCTGGGAGAGCCTGAGCCCATGTTGGGGCACTGTCATCTCCCAGCCAGGTCTCTGTGAAACATGCCAGGTCGGCCTCCTCTTCTTTGAGGAGGTCATAGATTATGTTTGTTTTGTTTTTCCCTGCATTCCCTGCACCTCCTCGTCCAAATTATTAATAAAAATATTGAAGAGTACTGGGCCCAGGACTGAGCCCTGCGGTACCCCGCTCATTACCTCCCCCTAGTGTGAAAAGGTACTGTTGATTAGCACTTTTTGAGTCCGATTCTGTAGCCAACTGTGGATCCACCTAATAGTTGTGCCATCTAGCCCACTTTTCACTAGTTTGTTAATCAGAATGTCATGGGGCACTTTGTCAAAAGCTTTGCTGAAGTCAAGATATACTATGTCCATAGCATTCCCACAGTCCACAAGGGAGGTTACCCGATCAAAAAATGCGATCAGATTCGCCTGACAGGTTTTTTTCTTGACAAATCCATGCTGGCTTCTAGTAATCACTGCATTGTTTTCAAGGTGCTTACAGATTGAGTTCTTTATAATCTGCTCCAATATTTTCCCAGGGATGGATGTCAGACTGACTGGTCTGTAGTTCCCAGGTTCCTCCTTTTTGGCTTTTTTGAAGATAGGGACAACATTAGCCCTCCTCCAGTCATCCAGCACTTCACCCATCTTCCATGATTTTGCAAAGGGAATAGACAGTGGTTCTGACTGAGAGTTCTTCTACCAGCTCCTTCATTACTCTAGGATGCAGTTTGTCGGGCCCTGGAGATTTGAACTTGCTCAAAGAAATTAGGTGTTCCTTGACCATTTGTTTATCAATCTCAAACTGCAATCCTGCCCCTTCAGCTTGTACTTCACTTTTTCCAGTGGGATCAAAGACCCACTTTTGGGAGAAGACTGAGCCAAAGTCAGCTGATATTAGTTTGGTTAAATATTTTTGAACACTGTCCAGAGAACATTTTGTTAATGGGTGGTAAATAAAACAAAACAAAATAATTAATTAAAGCAAGGGCAGGAAGAGGCGAGGTCAACGTCTATTGATAGATTGTTGAATTACAACAGATTGGCAAATGCTTTTGGCTCCCAGTTGTTTAATAATAGCAACAACAAAAAGCCCCCCTTGTCCTGAAAAATTAGCTGCTAGAATCTCTGATCCTTTTTAATTCAAATGTAAATTTGCATTTGTATGTGCAAGTCATCCAGTTCATGGGGTGCAGTGACCAATCTGCTCTGTCTCTGAAGCATTCTTTTGCACCTTGCTCCAGTTGACAGACCCGTGATCCTCATAGAACAAAAATCTGCAAAGCTGAGATCTGCCCACATGGGATTCGTGTGTGTGTGTGTGTGTGTGTGTGTGAAATGGCCCTTTGGTTCTAACAAAGGACAACATCTTGAGGTTTTCAGTGTTTGAGGCGTCTGCTGCTTGTCCAAATCCTTGAACAAAACTTGTATTCATCGTGCCTTGCTCCTCCTCTGTGCAGGTGGCCTTGCGGCAGTGATCTACACAGACACGCTGCAGACTGTCATCATGCTGGCTGGTGCACTGAGTCTCATGGGCTTCAGTGAGTACCTTGTGGAAGGGTGCTTTGTTTGCGGGGCGGGGTGGGGGAAATACCCGTTGCGATTTGTTATCATATTGCATTTAGGAGACACCTACTGTTGTCCACTTAATTGCTATCTGTCTTTGCTTGTATGTTTGAGAGCTGGTGTCTAGGAGTGCGACCAGGGGAAGCCCTGATTCAATCTCGTCTAGCCATTAATTCACTTGCTGGTCTCAAGTAAGCCATCCTGTTCTGCGTACACCTGAATCCCCTTCTCTGCAATATGAGGGTCATTACATTGACCTATCTTAGAGTTGTTAGATGGGAAGAGCTCTGAACACTCCAAAGTGTTATATCAATGCTAAGTATTATTTACATTTGTATTTGGTAGTAGGGGATATGCAGAAATGTTTCATGAAACATGCTAGGGGAAAGACGTTGCTTAGATACGTTGGAGAATTTACAGCAACTTTCCTCAACCTGGTTGCCCTCCAGATGTGTTGGACTGCAACTCCCAGCCAGTATGGCCAGGGTTGGCTGTTGCAGTCCAAGACATCTGGAGGGCACCAGGCTGGAGAAGTCTGACTTATATATGAAACCAAGATTCTCCACTGTGAAGAACCTTCCCCCAAATCTCTTTGTTTGACCTTGGTGATTTTTCAAAACACCATAGCAGGCCTATCCAATGCCAACACTCAACACCTAGCCATCAATGTGAGGATCACTACCTGTTCATCTTTCTAGGCTTTGCCAAAGTTGGAGGGCTTGAAGAGCTGCAGAACAGATACTTCAAGGCAATTGCTAGCAATCGGGATGGAAACAGCACCTGTGGTGTGCCAAGAGAAGATGCTTTCCACATATTCCGAGACCCTGTCACATCTGACCTTCCCTGGCCAGGAGTCTTGGTTGGAATGACCATCCCATCTTTGTGGTACTGGTGTACAGACCAGGTAATGATCTGCTCCTTGCATTAGATATGATGTTTGCTTTATGGTGGACAGTGAGCCACGGTCCAATCACAACTCTGAAAGTGAATTCAAGGTCAGGTCTTATGTTAAAGGAGTACAATGGCCACCAGGGCAGGCTCATGCCATTTGGCTGCCTGAGGCAGTGCAGCAAATGGCACCCCTACCCTGGGCAACTCTCTCTCTCTGGTGGCAGTAAGCATGTCACAACCATCGATTTGCTGTGTCTAATGGCACCATCCCGCATCATGATAAGTGGGAACTAAGCATGTTGTCAGTCCCTTCCGTGTGAGCCTAATGTTACGGAAGCTGTGTGGAAACGTGGGAGCTGAACACTCCAGTAATGTCAGAACTAACCCTAACCCTTTCCTGGCTATGCTTGGATTGAAATTGGGGCCAAGGTAAATTCTGTCCATGACATCAAACTGGTTCTCTGAGCACCTCTCATCTGGAGCTTCTAAATCTCTGCTGTGCAGTAGAGAAAATTCTGGCCTGAGACTTCCGAAAGGAGCAGATGCGTAGTTATAACTATAAATAAACACTACGTAGTCGGGCAGGTTTCATTTTGCCTTAGAAGGCCCTGGACTTATAAGTTGGTGGATTTGGGGTTCCATTAATACAAAACCAAAGTAGATCCTGCAAATGTCTCCTTCATTCGCAGGTCATTGTTCAAAGGTCTCTTGCAGCCAAGAACCTGTCTCATGCCAAAGGAGGTGCATTGCTGGCCTCCTACTTGAAAATCCTGCCCCTCTTTATGATGGTTTTGCCTGGCATGATTAGCCGCATTCTCTTTCCAGGTAAGAAGGAACAGTAAGATGTCTGCTGCTCAGGGATGCCATTTCATATTGCCAGGGGTAAAGAGATTTCAGTGTGTGTGTGTGTGTGTGTGTGTGAAGAGGCATGAGTCACAGCAAGGTTGAAAGGCCTCTGAGATATATTAAAAGATTAAATTACATTTAAACACATTATCTGTTGTGGCACCCTGGCTGTGGAATGCTCTCCCCTTGGAGGCCAGACTGGCACCAGTGCTGACTTCATTCCTCCAACAAGTAAAGACTAGGGGTGTGCATCGGATCAGATCCAATCCACAATCCAGAGCTGATCTGACCTAAATTGTATAAAATTATCCGATTCCGATCCCGGCTTCTGGATCATCCGATCTCATCCGAAAGGACCCGATCTGGTTTGGATAAGATTGGAGTACTGGATCTCCTCCTCCCCCTCGCGTTCCTTACCAGCCAGGGCCGTCCGCTGCCCCCTTCTACTGAGAAACAGGCTTTGAGGCCTGCCTCTCAGTAGCGCGCCGGGTGATGATGTAATCACCCGGTGCTCTACTGAGAACTAGGTCGCGAAGCCTATTTCTCAGTAGATCCGAGCACCGGAGGGAAGCGGCCGCTCCGGCAGGTAAGGAGCATGAGGGGGGGGAGGTGGGAGGGCCCCCCACTTATCTGCTGGGGCGGCCACTTCCCTCTGGTGCTTGGATCTACTGAAAAACAGGCTTCGTGGCCTGCCTCTCAGTAGCGCGCCAGGTGGCGCGCTACTGAGAGGCAGGCCACGAAGCCTGTTTCTCAGTAGATCTGAGCAGTGGACAGCAGTGGATGGCCCTGGCAGGTAAGGAGCATGAGGGGGGAGGGGGCTTACCTGTCAGGGCCGTCCACTGCCATCCGTGGGCACCCACAGGCGCCAGCAGACGGTAGCGGACAGCCCAGCCAGGTAAGGAGCGGGGGGAGGGACAGAGAGGGGGGAGTTAGGCCCCCACTCAACCACCCACTATCATGTTTTTGCCATAGGCTTGCATTGGGCAAAAGCTTTCCCCCGATGAAGCCTAAGGCAAAAATACCCAAAATGGCGGTTGATCCGAAAATCAGACATCCGATTTTTGGATTGGGATCAGGTCCAATCCAATCCGATGGTCCTCTAATTTTGTCTGAACCGATCCAGGACAACATCGAAGGTCCCGATCCGGGTCCCGATCCGATCTGGGGGGTCCCTGCACATCCCTAGTAAAGACATGGCTTTTTAATTAAGCCTTTGGTGGGTAAATTGGTTTTTACTGCTTTTAAATTTTATACTGGTTTTAGTTTGATTAATGGTTTAATTTGTTTTTAGCTGTGTCTATTTATTGTTTTATATTGTTGTATAATTTTATCTGTATGCCTCCCTGAGATCTTAGTGATATAGGGTGGGATACAAATGTAATAAAATCATCATCATCATCATCATCATCATCATCATCATCATCATCACATAAACACACACAAAAGTACAGGAGCATTTGTTATGGTTCATATAAATTCTCTCTCTCTCTCTCTCTCTCTCTAGCCACAAAGGTGAAACAGTTAGCCCCTGCTCTTTCATTCTTTTTTTTTTTTTTAGTAAAGGAATGTCTGATTTTGGTTATATATATTTTATACATAGTCTTATTTAACTGTTCAGGACAATGGTCACTCAATATATAGAACCAGATATTGGTGCTCTTCACTTCAGGAATACTTATAACTGAGGAGAGAGGAAATTGCCTCCTTTATGTTTCCTAAATGGCATCCCTGATACTGCCCAACATCTAACCAGCGTAAATGGTCTAACATCTAACCAGCGTAAATGGTGGACAAATTGTGGGCAGTGGGCCGTGTGCCCCCCGGCTTCTAGTGTAGCCTCCAATGTAGCACAGTGGACAAAAAAAAGAAAAAAAGAAAAAAAAAATGCGATTGAATTTTGGCAGCCAACCACTACTGAGAAGTAGAACTGACAAATCCCGTGCTGCTGCAATCATGCGACTTCCGGGGTGGGGTGGGGGTTCCAGGAGGGGGAAGTGGATCCTAGGCCTCTTGCAATTCTCCACTCCTGCAATAAAGTAAGATCTACAGGCGTACCTGCTACAATAAGCTAGTTTATTTCATTAAATAAGGACTGGGATTCTATATGTAAAACACAACTTCTTGGGAATTTAAATATTATGTTCAAGGAAAACTTCCACAAGATTATTTTCCAGAGGTCCTATCCATCTGTTAGGGATGTGCTAAAGGCACTTTTGACCTGGAAAGCGATTATACCTTTTACTCCAGGCGTCATGGCTCATTCTTGCGTATATATTATATTTTATCTTCAAATATGGGTGAGCTGAAGCTAAAGGAAGTCAAAATAGGATCCATAACCATATTGGATCACGCTCCAGTCTCAGCAGTGTTTCACTTGGGAAACTGTGCACATCAGTCCTATAGCTGGAAACTTCACCCCATACTAGTACAAAAACAGGAAATTTGTGAAAAAACAAAAACAAATCTATCTCAGACTTTTTAAAAGAGAATTTGACCCCAGAAATGCCAAATAACACAATTTGGGACACTTTAAAGGTGATTAGAGGGCATTATATAAAAGAAATAAGCACTCTAAAAAAAACAAAAGAGTCTCAAAGGAAGAAAATAGAGGCAAAGATTAAAATATTATGAATTTGGCAACAAATCATCTAAACTTTAGCAAGAAAAGAAAAAACAAAAAACAAAAATAGAATATATTCAATTAGAGACCCGAATGGCAAAAGAGTTTTTATTCCATCCCAAATCAATGAAATATTTAGCAAATACATGAATGAACTATACACTTCGGTTAATTTGGACAAAAATGGAAACAATCACTCTTAAATAAATCTTCAGTTTCTCAAATTTCATTAGAGCATAAAGACTTTTAAAATAATGAAATCACACAAGAGGAAATTAATTTAGCAATTTAAAAAACTAAAGGAAAATAAGGCTCCTGGGACAGATGGCTTCACTGGAGGTTTTTAAAAGACCTTTGAGCCCTTACTAACGCCATTTTTTCTGAAATTATTCAATGACATCTTGGACAACAAATCCATCCTGGAGACATGGAAAATCTCCAGGGTAATTTTATTGCCTAAACCAAATAAAGCCATAGAGGAAGTAGAAAACAACAGACCAATTTCATTGCTCAACCAAGATTATAAACAGTTTACAGGAAATTTGGCTTCAAGATTAATTGAAATTGCATCTAAATATATTAAGAAAGATCAGTTTGGGTTCATCAAAAGCAGACAGATCTCTGTTCCCGTACAAAGGCTTTTAAATGTGATTTTTCATTGTTCTCATAATAAGAATAGACAAATTGGAATGGGGGTTCATTCATGAACTGGGGAAGTCTATGGGGCTGGGTTCAAAATTCACAAACACTTTGAAATCTTTCTACACTTCCAATTCCATACTGGTCCCAACAAATGATCTGGAGTCACCACCGATCTCAATATATCGAGGCACCAAGCAGGGATGCCCCTGATCACCTCTCTTATTTGCTTGATCCATAGAACCACTGGCCAATCTTATTAGATAGGATAACTCAGTTGAAGGAATCCAGATTAAAGGTGGGGGGAAGATTCTTACCAATTTATACGCAGATGATTTGGCCTTAACCCTTTCAAACCCATTAAGGGACTTATAAAAAATATTGAAAATCATAACTGAATATAGTAGCATGTCGGGGCTGATAATCAATAATTTAAAAAATCTATTTACTATCTCTGACTCTAACTAAAGAAACTAAAGAAGAGCTCATGAAAACTACTGGTATCCCAACAAATGCCAAGAAAATAAAATATTTAGGGATATATTTACCAAAGTCAATACAAAATGTGATAAAACTAAAATTTAAACCTTTAGGTGCCCAAGTTTTAGATTATTTTAAGAATTGGGGAAAATTAAAACTTTCATGGTTAGGAAAACTTGCTGCTGTAAAGGTGACTTTTCTGCCCTAAATTCTGTATCTATTTCAGACCTTGCCTATTTCTCTCTCAGGGAAATACTTGAACAGATGGCAATCACACATAATGGATTTCATTCATGAGAGGAAAAAGGCGAGATTATCAAAACAGATTCTCTATAAACACTCCAGACTAGGTGGAGTGTTTATTCTCTATAAACACTTCTTGACTTGGTGTCATATTATTATGTATATCATCTCAAACAGTTAGCTCAGGTACTAATCAACCAACTCGAAAACACATGGATTAGATTGGAGGCTACCAATACTGAATTAATAGAACTAAGGGGATTACCATTCCGACCAGACAAATGGAAACGATTGCAGGCAATAGATAACCCATTTCTGCAGGCAGCTATGAAAACCTGGAAAAGATGGCACAAGTTTCTTGCTCCTGAGCCTTCTCATATGATTCCTTTCCTTCATCATCCATTATTTTTGATCCAAATAAATTAGAAAGGTTTCTGGGATGGGAACAGGTTGATCTGTATAGACTGAAAGACTTGTTTGTGGATATGTGCCCTAGATCTGGTGAACAACTCAGAGATATGCTTCAGGACAGAAACACAAATTGGTTTCAAATTTATCAGATTTCTTCCTTTACAGCAAAACCTCAAGTGAAAGCAGAAGTAGTTCACTATTAACTGACTTTGAATCTATCATTGTAAAAACAAAGTTAGACACTAAAGGATTAGTTTCAAAATTATATAATATGCTAATTGATATTAAATATGGATCCTCTGAAGGTGTCAGAGCAGCTTGGGGAAGGGCAAACCTATGGATAATTCTAGCTGGAACAGGATTTGGTCTAGTGCCCCATTTAAATCTGTTTCTGCCAAAATAAAAGTGAACTCTATCAAATTACTGTATTGATGGTACCTTACCAAAGTGAAATTAAGTCATATTAGTAGGTCAACATCCCCAAAATGTTGGAGAAGATGTGATGAAATTGGCACCTGCTTTCACACGTGGTGGCTTTGTGCCTCAGTAAACCAGTTCTGGAGAAATGTCTTCAAAGAGGCTGAAAAGATTACTCAACAAAAATGGACTTTTCCCCCCCAATTAGCTCTATTAGCCATTTTTGAAGGAAAAAATAAAAACCTGACACATAAAGAACTCCTTATTTTCATGTGTGTTGTCACCAGAATGACAATAGCATCCTCATGGAAAAAATAACAGTCAGCATCCCTTACTATATGGAGAAATAAACTCTGGTCTCTCTGGCATTGATGGAAAAGCTCACAAAACAGGTTAAGCAGTATAGGTCTGAGACATATATCGATCATTTCTATGGAATCTGGGAGCCATTTATTAATTATGCTAACAGCAATAAGGACATTACTGTACCTCCATCAACTCACGGAACATGCTGGAAAGATCTACTAGGGTAAGAGTTCAGGGGGAAAAGCCGTGCTGATATATCTTCTTCTAGCTCTGAATATATACAGTTACAATCAGTCCACTGTGTTACCTGAGTAACTTGGTTTGATGCTGATCGTGTGTATCAAGGATATCCCATGTTTGATTATTGTGTTATGTTTTATGTGTTTGGATGTTACATCTGTTTGTTATTAATGTAAAATTCAATGAAATTTTTTTTTTTAAAAAAAGACACCATTGGGCTAGACAGTTCCCTTTAAGTTCCAGTATAAGGCAGCTTCCTATGTTCCTATCAACAATACTAATTCATATTGGTATTCCTGCTGTCTTAAAAGTTTTTAATTCAAAAATAATCAGCCTCTGAACTAAAATGATAATATATACATAACACACACAGACACACAATATGAATGATTGGAATGTGAAGTACACAACAGTACAGATATTATTGAAAAAATATAGGTTTAAGCATAATCTAGAAAATTCTGGATGAAAAGCATGGAATAGTTTGTAATGAATTATTGAATTGAATGTTCTATTGAACTGTATTGAATTGTATTAAATGAATTGTTGTACTGAACATTTAAGGAATTTCTTTTAATGTTTTTAACTTTATTAAATTAAAATAATACAGTAGTAAGTCTCTAATGTGCCACAGTACTTTATGGTTTTGCTTTGTCAAACCAACATTTCTTAGAGCATCATCAGATGAGTGTTTTATCGCACGCTTGTTACTGCCCACTCACGGCTTTTTGTGGGTCCTTTTGACAACACTGTCTGCCTCCCATGCATCTCCCGCTCCTTCTGGTCTTCTTTCTACAACAAATAAGACTCCGGTAAATCCGAATTGTGCCGCCATTTCCTGCTGTGGAAAAATGTGCACTGAATGGGCCATGTGGTCATTGTTTACTTCCTTCTCTTCCCCTGTGTGAAGAAAGAGGAAGTATTGTGGGACAGAAGCGGGGGGAAAGTGACAGTAAGGAAACACGATCCCCCCCGTTTGATGACGCTCTTAAACTGTGGGGAGTAAATACAATAAGGAAAGTCTCAGGTGAACTGATGGGAGCTCTTGTAAACGAGGGTTATGCTTAAGTGCTTATTTGCAACTGTTTCTCACCCGTTTTTCCTTTCTTGACATTTCTTGCTCTTCCAGGTATTCACACATATCTTTAATTACATGTTGTTGCAGATTTAGTGGCCTGTGCTGATCCAAACGTTTGTAAAGAGATCTGTGGCAACCCATCTGGATGTTCTGACATTGCATACCCCAAACTAGTCATTGAACTTCTGCCACTAGGTAAGGGGGCTTCTCAGTCACCCAAACAGATGTGCAACTGATGAGGCAGAGGCAAATTTAGCTGCAGGTGGGAAGCAATGGCATTTTGTGATGGAAACAATCAAGGGACAGAACGTTCAAGACTCATATCCCATAGTTACAAATCCTTATTTTATCTGTTTTGGAAGCCGTTTGCATATTACCCATCTATATTACAAATTATAAGAAAAGGAACTGTGAGTCAGGAAGCCCTTGGCTCAGGTCTCTCCTTGGCCACATCATGGACTCACTTGGGACCTGAGGCAACTCTCTCTCTCTCTCTCTGGCTCAGCCTCCCCACCTGCAACATAGATATAGGCCTCCTCCACACGAGACGTTTAATGAGCCTTGAAGGCTCATTATAAATTTTACCTCCACACCAGCGGAGCGCAAAACGGGCGTACAGGCGCGTTATCTCCCCGATAATGCGCATTTTCGAATGCGCGTTAAATAGCGACTTTTATTTTGCTCCGGCCGTTAAAGCGCATTTTCGCCGTGTGAACAAGCGATTATGCGCATTAACGTCTTCTAAAGCGCTTTTTGGACATCAATTAATGCGCTTCGCTGCCTCTCGCCGCCTCCCGTGCAGAGGGATTAGCCGTAAATGCGCCTCCGCGATAATGCGCATAATCCCCGAACCGGGCGCAAAAGCGCATCCTTGTGGAGGGGGCCATAATAAGACCAAGCTATCTACAAGGCCAAGCTAGATATGACATTATTGCATTTGACGTGTGCCTTTCTAAAAGTGTAAATAGCTGCTGCGGGGAAATGGTTGGGAACTGTGGCAAACTGGGAAGAGGAAAGTTAACTGTCCTCCTCCACCATAGCTATTTGCATTGGAAGGGAAACTCTCGCTGACACGTTCATATGGCAGGTAATAAAGGCACTTTGCATTCAAAACTCCAAACGGCACTGCAGTATCCCAAAGAGGTGCATCATGAAAATTCAACAGTTAATCTTTTGCTTACTGTTACGATAAAGTAGCTGCAAGATGTATTAGCTATTTATTACGGACTAGGACTCCCCTTCTGTACAAGGGATTCCCCAAAATAGAGTTACTGACAGGTTGAACCTCCTGAGACACCCTCGTTTGTTGGGGTGTTTCTCAGCGCTGTTGGCAAGGGCCACTCCCTTCTGCCCAGCCCTACGAAATAACAAAACAAGGAACCTTTCTACACGCAGCTTTTATTGTGCACTCATGATTCCTTACTCATGGTAGATTGCGGGTCCTAAACACAATGTTTGCAACCATTATGGTTTTTTTCCCTAATGAGAAAAGTCTGGTATTTTTCTCAATGGTGTTATAGACACCTCATATATTTGCGCATTCCGCTATTCCACAGCACCAGCTAGTTGTTGTGTAACGGAACATATAGAAAGGCAGAGAAAGAAACCCCTGGAAAACACACACGTAAAGGTGCCGGTTAAAACAGCCTTGGTAAATAAAAAGTCTCATGGATCCCAAGGAAGGCGCTTTGGATTTCCTTGCCCAAAGTCCAGAAACGTAAGACGCAACAAAAATCTTGTGAAAATCCTAACAACACAGCGCAGTATCCAAACGCGCTGCTAGCACAACAAGGCGCTAACGGTTCTAAAAGGGCCCTGAAACGGGCAAAAAGACTCATTGCCAGAGCTGGGGAGGTCAGCAGAGCAAGCAGAAGGGAAGTTGGCTGGCCGGTACCAATCCGAAACAAGCCTATTATATATATTCATGTTCACAATTTAAAAATGCACACATTAAGAAATACACAATTTTAAAATGCTTACTTTTCCCATTCGAGATGCATACCTTTCCCGTTTGAACAAACTGCGGAAAAAACAGGTTGCAAATGAGAACGGGAGCGAGCTGAACTGAGCTTTGAATGGAAGTTCAGAGAATTCCAGCAAGCTTGAACATCGCTGGTTCTTGTACTCCTTTTGTCACATTATTTAAGATTTTATTCCTGAATTTCTCTGATCTCACAAAGAATGTCCATCATTTTAAATGGGGCGCACATGATGGACACACATAATCTGCATTTGAAAGATGGCCTTGTACTTCTCAGAGGAAAGCTATTAAGAGTTACCAGGCAAGTATTTTAACTCCCATTTTCCAAGGCATAGGAACATAGGAAGCTACCTTATATTGACCCTTGGTCCATCTAGCTCGGTATTGTTGACACTGATGGGCAGCAGCTCCCCGGGGTTTCAGGCAGGAGTTTTTCCAGTCCGACCTGGAGCAGCCCAGGATTGAACTGGGGACTTCTTGCATGGAAAGCAGGGGCTCTGCCATGGAGCTGTAGCCTTTTGCCCTAAGACAAATCAGTAGTAGGGAGATTAATGGACCAGTGCCTCCCACCCCGCTCCCCAGCCCCAGAGCTGGGTGCTAGTTATGACACAGTCAATGGCATAGGCTTTGTGATCTTGGGTAGGAGGGTGTGGATACTCTAGGTGGTTCAGACTATACCTTGTGACACGCTCATATCAGCTCAACGTTGCCCTCCCCCTTTTGCTTCCAGGTCTAAGAGGGCTCATGATGTCTGTGATGATTGCTGCACTGATGTCCTCTTTGACTTCCATCTTCAACAGCGCAAGCACCATTTTCACCATGGATCTCTGGCGGCATTTCAGGCCTCTTTCTTCTGAATGGGAGCTCATGATCGTTGGCAGGTAAGATTTGACAAGCACATAGCTCACATCCAGCAAAAGAGTCAGAACATTCAGACAAATAGAAGGCCAGTAGTAGTCAGGCAAATTACTGGCTAAGATGGTATGGAGTGATAACATGCATGAGCAATGCCAACTATTACGCTGATTGACTGACTCTCTCATCCATGAAAATTAATAATTTAAAACAGGAAAAGAAGTAACCAGGCCTTTCTTGTTGACACAGGGTGTTTGTACTGCTCCTGGTAGTAATTTCCATTTTGTGGATCCCGCTGGTGCAGGCAAGCCAAGGCGGCCAGCTCTTCATTTACATCCAGACCATCAGTTCTTACCTGCAACCTCCTGTGGCTGTCGTTTTCATTCTGGGTTGCTTCTGGAGGCGAACCAATGAAAAGGTGACTCTGTGCTGCATGTTCTTTTGGGCCTTCACATTATGGCTGTTATGCTGAAGGAGGTGGGGCATATGCTACACCTAACGATGGCGTAGATAGCGCTCCTTGTTCTACATGAGATTGTTCTTTTCTCCCAGGGCGCGTTCTGCGGTCTTTTGGTTGGAATGGTAATGGGCCTAATCCGCATGGTTCTGGATTTCATCTACCTGCAGCCACAGTGTGGTGAGCCAGACAACCGGCCAGCTGTGGTGAAATACGTTCACTATCTCTACTTCTCCATGATCCTGGGGCTGGTCACACTAGTCCTGGTGGTGGTTGTCAGCCTCTTGACGGAGCCTCCCCCTGAAGAAATGGTGCGGAATTTCAAGTGGGCAATGCCACTTCTTGTTACTAAACACATTTCTGGTATCCTGCTCTGAGTGGCCCAGAAACCTGGAGCAAAATTAGTCAGGAAGCCTGTGGCTCAAGAGTAACATCATATTACTTAGTAAGCACTTGAAAATGCTCACACTTACCTATTAGGAACAATGCAAATTGTTCCATGCACCTCCATTGCTCTGAGCAGCCTGTCCGGTGCTTCCAGGCAGACAAGCATGCGCACCCTAGCATATGACCTCGTCACATACCTCACATCACTTGAAACAAGGCCAAGCCATTGTCCCGATCTGGCTCTCAGAATATATCTGCAAAGGAACAGTTGTTCTCATTCAGCATGCAGACTATAAACTTCATTCCACATTGAAAGGAAAGGAGGGTAAATGGTTGTATGAATAGGTCCTTATTTAGTTTATTCATTATATTTATACCCTGCTTTTTTATTTAAAAAATGGCCAAGGTGACTGACAACAGTAAAGATACAATGGGAAACAACTAATCCACATGAGATAATAAGCCGTAAGACAGCCTTTCCCAACCTGGTGTCTTCAAAATGGGTTGGATGAAAACTCCCATCATCCCCAAAGTAGTCAGTGGCATTCCTCCTGTATGGGGATAAGAGTTGGTGATCAACATATCTGGAGGGCACCATGTTTTGGATGGCTGCATCACAATAAAACTGTATAAAAAATCAGGCAAGAGTTGATAAAACGTGCTTTAAAATACCAGCCAGTTAAAAGCATAATTAAATTTAAAATAAAGTGTTTAAAAACACACACTGAGCAGCAGAGGACAATAAATCAAATTAGTAAGCCAAATGCCTGCTTTTATATGTTTTGGTCAGAATGATCTGTAAAGTCAGCAGAACAAATGTCTTTAAATCCTCAGGACTTGAGGGCGAACTGGAGTTGTGTATTGAGTTTTTCCAAAGAGGTCTCATAGGTCAGAGAGGAGTACTTTTTCAGACATGCAAATACTGTGCTGCACTTAGAAGTGGTGTAATTCTCACCACAAGCACTATACATATTTGGGAAGAGACAAGGATCTATGCAGAACGGTTGAAACTCTGATCACTGGAAATCCCATTGAACCTTCTTTTGGCTTAGGAGATGCCATCACAGGAACGGGCAAGCCAATTTTCATAACCTTGAGGACTAGAAACCTGATTTTTTAAAAACATAAAAGACAAGATCTTCTAAGTCAGCACCAAATAATTCAGCACTTCACAATTCAAAGGATACCCACAGGCCAGCTAGTGGCAATGGAAACCTATGCAAATGCCCACTCTTGTTTTGCCCAACATCTGGATGGGACACACACCATGACAGAATCCTTGACAGCTGTTGAGCTGTCTTTTCTGACCAAACTTGAAGGTTGTGAATGGGAGTTGCTTTGTTTAACCAACTCTTTTGTCCCAACAGATCAGCCGTCTTACGTGGTTCACGCGCAAAGATGTTCCAACAAGTGCTGGAAGTCCCTCACCCACCCCTGCCAATGGAATCCATGTGGCTGGCCCTCCTCCTCCGGTGCAGCTGGATATCAGTGAGGGCCCTGGCAAAGTTTGTGACAATAATGCACGTAAGTGAGCTGTTACTCTATCTGCAAAGTCCTATAGAAGTACAAAACCTATGTATGTATGTATGTATGCCAATAATTATGGTAGGGATGAATTTTACATTACCCCTTTACTTCACCATGCTGACAGATTTCAGGGAAGCTTATGAAACCTGATTTTTGTGTGCAGTGATGGTGAGTAGTGGTTTGTTGTTGTTGTTCTTTTGCAACAGGGCATATAGGAACCCAGGAAACGGCCTTATATTGAGTCAGACCCTGAGTCCAACTAGCCCAGTACTGTCCACATGGGCAACAATAGCTCTCCAGACTTTCAGGCAGGATTCGTTCCTAGGTCTGCCTGGAGATGCTGCTGGGGATTGAACCTGGGACCTTCTGAATGCAAACCAGATTCCCATCTCATGGCGTGAGATGGAGCTTCCTGGCTCAGTAGACTGTGCACACTCTGTCTGGCAGCAGGTCTCCAGATTCTCAGGCATAGTGAGGTCTTTCCCATGCGTACTACCTGAGACCCTTTTAATAGATGCTGAGGACTGGATCTGTGACCTTCCGCGTGCAAAGCATATGCTCTGTCACCAAGCTACTGTTGCTGTCCACCAATAATGGTTGTAGTGGCTAAAGTGTTGGACTGAGAGTCAGGAGATCCGGGTTCTAGTCCCCTCTCGCCCATGGACACCCATTGGGTGACTTTGGGCCAGTCACAGACTCTCAGCCCAACCTGCCTCACGGGGTTGTTGTGAGGATAAAATGGAGAGGAGGAGGATTATGTACAGGCAGCGTGTTTTCATGAACAGGATCATGGCCTCATTGCTGACTGCTTCCTTTTCAGGTACCTTGCAGGGTAAGAAGGCCTCTAAACTAACAAGGTTGTTATTGTGGATCTGTGGGATGGAAAGCAGAGGGAAGGACACGGATAGGGCTGCTGTTGAGATCAAAGCAGAGGCTGCTGTGGCTTCACTGGCCGAAGCACCGTTGGTGAAACACATCCTCAACATCAACTTGATATTGTGTATGAGTGCCGGTGTCTTCCTCTGGGCTTACTTTGCGTAGCAACTCACCGTGCCAATTTAAGGGACACTGTCAATGCAGTTCAGCCTCACACACTTGAATTACACTAGAAATAACTAAGATGAATGATAACCCTAAATAATGATTTTGCACTATATGTTATATATTTCTTGAATTCTAAAGAAAAGAAAGGAATGTGAAGTACTTAAGGAATCCACTGGTGGTCGGATATGGAGCATATTCAACGTAATAGGATCCCCAGCAGTTATTATGGGCTTGGCAGAAAGTTCTTTTAGAACAAAACAACACACCTTTCTTTACTGGGTTTAGACTTCCTCTCACTTGCATGTCCTCATGGCCAGTATTGCCCTATGTCTCCTCACTTGTGGCTCTGCATCTTTTATATCGTGGTGCTTTGATCTTTGTGCCCATGATGGGATGGGGATCCTATGGTTCCCCACAGCACAGGGGAAAGAACCATGTTGGCAGGGGCTGCCATCACACTCACGGCTACTGCCACTAGTGTAAATCGCAGCACAGTGTGGTATAGTGGTTACACTGTTGGGCTGGGATTGGGGAGATCCGGCTTCTAGTCCCCACTCGGCCATGAAAACTCACTAGGTGACTTCGGGCCAGTCACTGACTCTCAGCCTAACCTACATCACAGGGTTGTTGTGCAGATAAAATGAAGAGAAGAATTATGTACCCTGCCTTGGGTTCTTTGGAGGAGAGAGCGGAATATACATGTAACAAATCAATTGTGTCAGCTTGGTGCTCTCTGTGGTATGCTCGCTTCATGGACATCCTGTTTGTGGACATTCAGTTTGACATTAAAGTGCCAAACTGGAGGCATTCTTGTACAGATATGCCTTGGGGGCACTGCAAATGTCAGTGAGTTTGAAGTTCAAAAGGCCATATTCGGGTGATAGCTTTATTAGGCCAACCAAAAGGTCACAAGCGTTCAAAACCTCCAGATCTCTTCATTAGACTAGATTTTATTTATTATTTATTTAGGGAATTTTTACCCTGGTCCTCAGCCAAAAAAGGCTCCTGGGACAGCTTACAAATAATTTCTAAAAGAAGGCAGTTCTGGCCAGCAGGGTTACAATCTAAAAAGATACAAGGAAAAAGGGAGAGGAGGGAAGAGGAAAAAGTAATTATTTCAACAGGGTTGGTGGGATGGGCCCCTGCTCATCGAGATCTTACAAAAAGCAGGGGGAGGGAGGGACCCCCCACTAACTTGAGGGTGGTGTCACGGTGTCTGCATGGAATGGGGGAGGTACCTGCAGTCGTTGAAATAAGGCTCTAGCGTGTCATACAGCGGTTACAGGTTGGACCAGGAGCTGACCCTAGGACTCCTGGGAGTGAGAGAGGGGGAAATGTTTCATCTCCTCATTTTTAAAAGTATAAATTCAGACGTTATTCAGATGTGCCTGGGCAAGAAAAGGAAACATATCTCCTCAGCCCTGCTTAATCTGCCTGATGAAGATATCTGGAGAACTTGAAAACTTGCATGTTTTTGTGATGCTTTGGTTGGCCTAATAAAGATATTATACTAAAGGACTTCACATTTTATTTTTATGGCCAACATTTGCTTTTTGAAATTCTAGTAACAGTCATGACTTTCCTGAAAGAATTCTATCAACTGCAGCGCTTTGAGGGTAAGAAGTTGAGAACTGCCTTGCTTGATCAGACCGAAGTCCATGTAGTAGGTAAGATGATCGTATGGAGAGCTATGTGCCGCAGGGCAGTCTTGTTTTCTTACATATGGAAAGGAGGACCGGGGGGCTCTTGTATCTTTAAGGGTTGCACAGAAAAGGGAATTCCAGCAGGTGTCATTTGAATGCCTGCAGCAGCTGGTGAAATTCCCTCTTCATCAAAACAGTTAAAGATGCAGGAGCCCTGCCCTCTTTTGTATCTGGTCTAGGGTGACCAGATAAAATCCAGGTCAGGGCTCATGTAACTTTAACAGTTGTAGAGAAAAGGGAATTTCAGCCAGTGTCATTTGTATGCAATTAGTTCCTGGTGAAATTCCCTCTTCATCACAACTGTTAAAGTTGCAGGGGCCCTGCCTTCTTTTGTATATGGTCACTCTAGTATAGTGCCTGCACCTTTAACTGTTGTGATGAAGAGGGAATTTCACCAGGAACTAATTGCATACAAATGACATTGGCTGAAATTCTCTTTTCTCTACAACTGTTAAAGTTACACGAGCCCTGACCTGGATTTTATCTGGTCAGCCTAATCTGGTCACTCTGCTCCTGCAGCTTTAACCGTTGTGATGACGAGGGAATTTCACCAGGTGCTGCATGCATGCAAATGACACTTGCTTAAATTCCCTTTTCTACGCAACTGTTAAAGATACAGGAGCCCTGCCCTCCTTTCCATGTGGTCACCCTACATATAGTCCAGCATTCTTTTCCCCGCATTAGCCAGCAAGATGCAGGGTGTGACGATGAAGGCTCCCCCCCCTTGTTTGGCTCCAGCACCTGATGTGCTTCTGTACATGGGGGTTCCATTTGGCTAATAGCTCTTGATGGACCAATTTAAGCTAATGGTAGTGAATTCCACAAGTTAATAGCACACACTGGTGCTGCTAGGCAATTTTAGACCCTGGACGTAATGGTCTTATGCCATCCCAATCCCTTTAGATGCCCACATATCTATCATTCCGTGCTTTACTACTACTTCTACACTGGATTTTTTTTTAATGACAACACTTTTACTTTTTGAAATTCAAGTAACAGTCATGACTTCCCTGAAAGAATCTAATCAATTGCAGCTCTCTGCATGTTAGAACAATAACAAAATTGTTTGCCAACACACACCCACACCCACACACGCCAACCTCTGAGCACATGCAGTTTTCTATTTTAAACTCACTTAAATCATTGCACCATCATGTCTATGGGAATAAAACAGAGCTTGCTTCTGATGCCCTCATCACCTGCTGCTCCCAGGGTGGTGCAGCTGCAGAGCTTGGATCTTGCCCCCAAGGTCCGCCCTAGTGGCACCACTGATGACACATTGTGAACCAATGTTTTTGTCTGTCCTGAACTCACTTCAACTGGCTCCAGGGTTTTAAGGCTCTTGGCCAAGATACCCCTCCCTGGGTCCCCTCCTCCCGCGAGTCTCCCTTTCCCTCAACATGGTCACCAGCTCCTCATCCGTCTCCTCATTGCTGCCACTTGCTGGCTTGATAGGCAGTGCACAGGGAGCAAGTAGACAGAGGCATCTGCCGTGGCAATGGCCTAGAGCAAGAGGCAGATGAATAAGCAGGCTGCAATGGCCAAGAAGAGCAACTTCAGGGTCAGTGGGCGTGGGTGTGGTCAATGGGTCCTGCTGGGTGTGGGCCCTTGACAGGGGCCCAACCATGCCTGCCCTTGACAGTGGCCCTGGGCGACCCCCCCTCCTTCTGAATTATAGTTCCTAGGGTTGATTGGCTGGGACAGGACACCATGACAATTCAACAAGTTTGCAACTGCTTTACCGTTGTAGTATAGACATGCCTTAAGGCTCTTGTTTAAGGTCAAAATGTGACATTCCTTTTCCTCTCATCCATGGACATTCAGATATGTTTGGTTTACAGATGTATTTATAATGTTCTGTATAATTCAGTGTGCTAAAAATCTTAGATGCTAATAAAAACTTTTTAAAAAAGAGTACATGAATATTTAAAGTGAGAAGCTGGATCTTCAGCAGGATGCTAAACTACAACATAGCGCAGAGGATGAGAAAGCAAAATGGCATTTTCCAGGGTGCAAAGCAACCGCATAACCTCTCACAAAGCTTATGTGGGCTTAGTTATAAAGGAGAATGGGATAATTGTTGAATGGTACAGGCTGTTTGTGAGACCAGGAGGAATTTTCATTCATTCATTCATTCATTCATTCATCCGGAGGATGTATTGACAGTGTCCCTCTTACTGTTCCTTAAAATGCAAACAGTATTTTTTATGGAATATTTTGTTATTGTCATGTTTTTATGGGCCTTAAAAAATATCAACAAGTGTGTGATTTTATTTATTATTTTGAATGGAGTTCGGTGCAAAGATGTCTCTGTCGCTCTGTGCTGCTACTTACTTGTTTTGGTCAGTTTTCCTCACAATACAATAACCAGCCTAATCCAACGATATGTTCACCAGCTCTGATGTGATGTGGAAAAGATGTACATGATCCACTGGGAAATTGCCCTGCATGAACCTCACAGGAATCAATAGGGTTTGCGCATGCGCCATTGTTTTCTTTGGGGCACATGCAGAAGGTGTTCCTGGTTGAATATGCCAACAAATATGTAAAGCTCAACTGTGTGATTCTTGAGCAGCACAATTCTCAACTGGCTTCCTCAGAAGTGGCCCCATGGAATTCAATGGGGCTTACTTCTTAGTAGATGTGTTTAAGACTGCAGCCTTAATTGTGTAGAAGATCGAGATCAAACTGATTTGCAATAAATTTGTTTTGTTAATTTGATGACTTCTGTGTGTGTCTTTCTGAGAAGGACTGTTTCTCTCCAAGAAATGTTCTAGCTAAATATAAACCACATACATCCCATAAAGGCTCACAAACCACATACATCGCCATGCCACCCACAAAGAAAGATCAGGGTCAAATCCAACACAGCATTTCTTGGCTATTTCCCCCCCTGTTGTTTGTTGTCTGTGCTCTAGTTTTCAATGAAAGGATGTCCCAAGAATCTTTCACTTAACTGGATTTTCACTTTCCATGGAGGTTTGAAATAGGTCCAATTGTTCATCAGCATAATATTCCTGATCCTACACTCAGTGTAGAGTAAATGTAAGATCAGTGATAAATGGTGCTGTTTCCAAAATTTCACCAACAGAATCCTGTCTGCTGTTAACAGGTTTGCCCCTAATACTCTCCTTGATAACAATCACAGGATTTAACGGAGGGGCTGTCTTCACAGCGCCAGGTTGGCGCTGCCATCTGCCAAAACCCAACCGTTTTCGTCTTCCGGGGTGGCATTGGGTAATCCCGACGCCAAGGAGGGAGCACGGGGTTTCCAGCGGCCATCCGGGTTCTGGTGGAAGGCAACCAACTGCTGTGAAGACTGGCTACGGTCTTGCTACTGGGACTGGGGCCTCTTTGATGAGAGACTTCTCAAGAACAAGTTTCCAAAACAGTTGTTACAAGCTTTCCCAGAAACAGCACCTGGGTTGTTACCAGGGGATGTGAGAAGCCACCAAGAAGCCAATGTCGTAACTAATTGGTGGAATTGGCGCTGAGGGCCTTCAGCTGTGGGAAAATGTGGTTTGGAGGGAAATGCCCCTCCTGAGGGCAGGGAAGGCAGGGGGCCTGAGGGAGGGCTGTGGATTGGCCAAAGTGGATCATGATACCTGCTGGCCCCAAAGGGATAAATGGTATAGTAAATGGGCATGTGTTATCTTCCTCGGGACTGAACGTATGTGGGTGTGGAAGATGCCTTATAATTTAGGATTTAGCTGGGCTTTATTGTGTTGGTATTTTCTGGTTTGCTCCAAGGAAAGGTCTGTCACCACTGGGTGTGATTTACAGTGGGTAATTGTTTTATTGCTGATTGCTGCTACTACCTCATTCCCCTCCTTCTTCCAATTCCCCCTTATCCCCCCTTCTTTCCTTTGTCGGTACTTTTAAGCTGCATGTCTGACTGGAGCCTTGCGTGATTAGTTCCAGAGTTTTAAATAAAGCTGCTTCAGTCCTTATTGTGTGTGGTTACTTCTCCGAGGCTGGCTTGAGGCCGATTGGCCTGGGATGTTGGAGGTGGGCATTGGGAACAGGGCTGAGAGCCCACTGCCTGCCTTGCAGGGAGGAGGGGTGGACCCCCGTCTCCCTTCACAATTGCCAGTCGCCTTCCACCGAGGACTACCCCCGGAAGGATGTCAGACAGAGGCTGGCAACAGAGCTCAGCTCTTAGGGTAGGCCATTTCTCTCATGGCAGTTACCTCAGTTGGGTTCCGGAACAGAACATATTGAGCAAGATGGCCAACATGGTGACAAGGAGCACCCTCCTTAGTGCTCTAGAAGAGAAGCGACGGCACCAGATGAAGGTGTGAGGGAGAACGGTTTGTGTGTATGGGGTAGGGAGATGTTTCTCCTCACCACAGTCCTCTCTTTCAGTTCACTGCCTTGTCACAAGCCTTCTCTATCTTCCTCCATTTTTTCAGGCCTCATGCTGTCCATTCACAGGAGCTATACTACAGCAACAAAATACAAAAGAGGGCAGGGCTCCTGCAGCTTTAACTGTTATGAAGAGGGAATTTCACCAAGTGCTGCAGGCATACAAATGACACCTGCTGAAATTCCCTTTTCTATAGAACTGTTAAAAATATAGGAGCCCGGTCCTCCTTTTCATATGGTCACCCTAAATAATACATTTTTTCACTGTAATAATACATTTTTTCACTGTATGGCCCATGCTGCCCTTTGCACAGAGCCCCTGCTGTTAGCCTACCCTTTACATTTCCACTATCCTAGGGTGACCATATGAAAAGGAGGACTGGGCTCATGTAGCTCTCACAGTTGTAAAGAAAAGGGAATTTCAGCAGATGTCATTTGAATGCATGCAGCACCTGGTGAAATTCCCTCTTCATCACAACCGTTAAAGATGCAGGAGCCCTGCCCTCTAGAGTGACCAGATACAAATCCCTTGTAACCCTCCTTGCCATCTAGCATTTCAGCCAATCAGATACTTTTGCTGTGATTTGAGTCCAACCAGCTGCCTCTTATATATGCCTCCTTCCCCTCATAACTCAGCCATTACATTGCCATAGTCCAATAAACAGGCTCCTTACAGAGTTCTAGCCAAGCTCCTCTCTCTGCCCCTGTACCCATTCCCACTGGCAAGAAGGAAAGAGAGCTGCCCTGGCTGGATGATTGTCCAATCATAGACAAAGGGTAGTTCCCCCTCCTTTAAGGTTAACTGAGAATTACATTGGGAAGCTGGTTGGCTTCACTGATATCACTGATGAATTTGTAAAGGGGCTCCCACTTGCAAGGCCTCACCCCTGATATCCATGTTGAGCATGGACATTTGCAAGAGAGAAGCTTTTGCACAAAGACTTCCAGGGGATTAGGAATCCTTTGCCACTGGGGTTCCCAATCTGTGGAGATCTATGCACATAGGCTTCCATGTGCCTATGCGCATGCAGACGTCCATGCTCAAGGTGTGGACACTGGGGATGGGGAACCCTTGTGGCAGTGGTAGTGCTTGTGGCCCATGTGCTTGTGGCGCATGTAGTTCACGTGATGAATGCACAAAAAGGGCTGCTAAAAACAAGGGATAAGTCAGGAGTAGAATCATAGATGATAAACTATAAACCACACAAGGAACTGACAAAGCACTTTCAGATAGATAGTCAGATAATAGATAAATGTTTTTATTTACTTAATTTCTATAGCTAATAAATTTAGTTCAAGTTGTATATTTTCTTAAAAGCAAGACCCTATACTTCACTGTCCTTAGCTGATGACTTCCTTTTTCCACTTTAAAAAGTTACCTTACCTACAGAGATGCTGAGCACATGCAAGCACTTCCGCCTTGATTGAGCAGCTAAGGTCTTCAGACATGACCATGCTATCCCAATTGTTAGTTACATTTAGAAAACAGCTGTGAAGAAATGTCTCATTTTTGACAAAAGTGATGGGGCTATAAGGTGGCGGGTAAGATCCACGAGTGAGGTAGATCATCCTCATACCTTGGTCTTTAAGGTATCTCTTCCATATGAACTGACTACTTTGCTGACTTTTTGGAACCGCTGAATTGTGTGAACAAGGAATATAGAAGTAGTTCAATAAATGAATGGTTTACTGTGCATCTCTCCCATGCAAGGTGGTTTTGTTGGCAAGGCTTAGTAGGGTGACCATATGACAGGAAAAAAACAGATTTGTCAGGATTCATCTGTAGATTTTTTTAGGATTTTTTTTAAAGTTTGAATATATATATATATATATATATATATATATGTGGTCATTTTTCAAGGTAAAGAGATGAAATTTGGCACCATGATAGTTCTCAGATAGAGCTTTAGCCTTGTCAAGTTTGAAGCAAATCTGTTCATCTGCTGATTTCTAGGGATTTTTTAAAGTTACAAAAACTGACATTTTTAAAGAGAAAGAAATGAATCCTGGCACCACGATTTATCTCAGGTAGGGCTTTATCCTTGCCAAGTTTGAAGCAGATCTGTTCATCCATTGATTTTTAGGAATTTTGTAACGATTGAGATTTTAAACTTATTTTTTTAAAAAAACCTCTGGAGCCATATCCTTCAAACTCAGGTTGTCAAACCTCCTCTTTAGGGTATTGCACCTTGAGAATTTTCAGCCCTTGGCATCAAGGGAATCTCATGTTTTTAGTTAAGAAGTGCTGGGCAAGCAGGGCACCTTTCCTGTTGCAGATTTGGTGGGCAGTCAGGCACCTGGAGTTCAGCAGAGGAGAAGCATCTACAGATCAAACTGTGGGAAAGGAGAGGTCAGTTAAAGCAGCCCACAGGGCAAAATGGAACAGGCCAGAGGCCTTTTTCTCAGAGTTCCACATCATGGGCAATGAAGGGTCATCCTTAGAGAAAAACTCTCATGACCAGCAGTGAGGTGTCAGTTGAGAGAGAGGCTCTCATCTTTGCAGATGTCCTGTTGATGCGGATGTTGAAACCTGGCATGTCGTTGCTTTGCTACCCTTTCCCTTCCATTTCACTTTGTTCACTTGTGAGCTAGGCTCTGTCTGTACTGCTGGCGTGCAATGCAGAACGTTTGAAGTGTGTGTCGGAGAAAAATAGATAGTTTTCTGGCTTGGGCTGGCTTGCATATCTCTTAGTCAGAGACAGATTTAGACTGAAGACACAACTCAGAAATAGCTGTAGCTGAACCCTGAGAGGCTGGCATGCCACACAGCCTTTCAAGAGCGTCTCAGAATCAAGTGTTGGTGCAGGTGTTGGCTGGTTGGAGGCTTTGGCTGGCATCAGTTTCAGACAGAGTTACAACTCAGAGACAGCTGTAGCTTAGCCCTGAGAAGCTGTCATGCCACACAAAGCCTTTTAAGAGCATCTGAGAGTCCAGTGTTGGTGCAGACAGAGGTAGCTGGCAGCGGAGTTTTTTAAAAAACAAGATTCACCAGATGTGACCAAGCTATAAGCTGGCACCCTACCCCCAGCCACAGGGTACAAGTGTACAACCTGGCTGGACTGTTGGGAGACTTTGGCAGAGAGAAAGGCTGGAAGTTGGAGACATTGGCTGGTTAGCATAAGGCAGAGAGAGGCTGGAGGCAACCCAGATTCACCTGTAGCTTGGCCCTGAGAGGCTGGCTTACCCCCCAGAGTGTTTTAAGAGATCATCAGAGTCAAGCAGGTGTGCAGGAGGAGAGGAGGTGGAGGCGGCTGGTGGCAGAGTTTTTTGAAGTAAGAGTCACCAGACACGACCAAACAATAAGCAATACCCCTGGCCACAAATGTGCAGCCCGGCTGGACCATCAGGAGACTTTGGCAGAGAGAGAGAGAGAGGTTGTTTGAGGGTGGAGGCTTTGGTTTGGCTGCAATGACTTAGAGAGACAACAGAGGCTGCACAGACAACCCAGAGACACCTGTTGTAATGTAGCCCTACTGTGCTGGCAGGCAACACAGGGCATTAGAAAGGGGATATCTGAGTCGTGTGTTTGTGCAGGAAGTAGACAGGAGTTCAAAATCTGTATGTGAGAAGTGGTGTCGATGTGCAAGCCTTGAGAAGCTAATGTATATAAGTGAGAAGTGTGAATGGGCGAAGTAGTGTCTGCCGCCCATAACACCCACCCTAATGTTAGAGTAGAAAAACTTGTGACAATCATACATAAGGTTAAAAAAAAAAGATTAAAATTTAAAAATAAAAAAGCCAGCTAGCCATCCAGCCAGCAGCAAGCCCTGTTAAAAGCAGCAGCAATTTGCAGTGGAGTGAGGATACAGTCAGAAAAGATATTTGAGGGAAGGATGTATGACACAGAGTATAGCAAAAGCTTCAAACTACAGCAAAAGCTACAAAAGTAGGAGTAAGTGAAGTTAATTTTAGATACATTGTCCTTTATTTCAGTGATTTTAACACTAAGATGTTATGTAGAACAGATTTGTCTTAATTGTGTGCTGTAAAATCAGATATATGACCAAGGCTATGTTCAGGTGGTCACACCCCCTTGGTGCTGGACACACCTCCTGGGGCCAGATAGGTTGGTGGGCATGCCCCCTTGGGAGCCGACCATGTTGTCCTCCTTTTTGGTTTCCAAAATATGGTCACCCTAAGTGAAGTGGTCCTGAAATGTGGACATATTTATTGGCTAACTGAAGATTTTGGTGTTCTTCCAAACAGAAGTACCTACTCCATCGGCTGTTCTTTGTTGCAATGTTGCGAGAAGAGCTAAATCATGCAGAGATCACAGGTATTATAGTTTCTACTAGGACAGAGTTTCTCTCTCCATCCCATAAATGCACCCAGGCAACAGCAAGTGCCATTGAGATGAATGGGAGATGCACAAGCCCTCCCATTGGTGGCCATCAAGCATGTTCAGTGGATGTTTCAGGCTGACCACTCAGTTCCTCTTTTTCTTCCCACCTTCATTAGCTTACCATGAGCAACTTTTCCAGAAGATTTCAAAGGTCCATCTGGGAGAACCTGCCTCAGGTGTTCTTCTCATCTATTCGCAGTGCGTTCTCCATATTTTGGAGGTGGGTAAAGTAAATTACCAGTACACCAGGTAAAGCTGAAAGATGCCTCTTTGTGGTTGTGCAGGCTTATCATATATTCCAACAAAATCCACCCTGATACAGCCCAAGCCTATATATATTTGTTTATTTATTACATTTCTATACTGCCCAACAGCTAAATCCCTCTGGGCCATTCTCAAAAACTGAAATCCTAAAGTACAATGTAATAAAACATAATATAAATCCTTTAAAAATTTTAAACAATAAAACCAGAGGGAAAGAAACCACCAGTATTAGGGAAAGCTCTAAAAACTAGGGATGTGCACGGACCCCTCGGATCAGATCAGAACTGGGATCGGAACCGGGTTGGCGTGTTGGATCGGATCGGAACAGAGGCGTTCCAGATCAGATCGGACCCAATCCTGATCCGAAAACTGAAAGTCCGATTTTCGGATCGGACGCCATTTTAGATGTTTTTGCCATAGGCTTGCATTGGGAGATGCTGATATCAAGTGGCAAAAATAATAATAACAATAAAGATACTCAGAAAACCAGAAAGGGGAAGGGAAAGAAGGAGGGAGGAGCTGACCCGAGTGAAGCTGCAGTTAGATCTAAAATCCCAGAAGTTACAAAGCAGCAGACAGACATGCTTGAGAGCTTTAAAGATGATAACTAATAATGAAAAGATGCAAAAAATGATGGGAGAAAGCAATCACTTAAAAAAGAGGTGCTGAAGGGAGTAGCAGCGGAAACAAATAGAAGCATTTTAGAAATGAAGAAAGAAATGGAGGTGAATTTGAAGATTGGAAATGTGAGGGGAAAAAGTTCAAGCAAACGAATTAGCTATACAGAATCAGAGTGAACAATTTCATCTAATGCAACTGAAATTAATTGACTAGGAAGACCGGGCAAGACGTTCAAACCTTCATCTTAGATTTTTTGCAGAATCCTCTGGTGAAAACCCCATAAATTTGAGAGACAGAGTTATGGGGTGGATTAAAGATATGACTCCAAATATGATACGGGAGCAAAGTGACATTGAAAGATTACACAGAATTGAGAGCAGGAGAGGAGGAGCAATGCCTAGAGATATTATCATAAAAGTTGTGAATTATTATTAAAAAGAGCAATTCATGAAAGCTGCAAGACAAGCCCCAGATCAAATGAAGTATCAATCAATCCCAGTACAAGTATACAATGATCTGTGCTTGGAGACAGTAAATTGGAGGAAAACTATGAAAGTTTGCACAGTGCTGTTGATGAAGAGGAATGTGAGATATGTGTGGGGATATCCAGTGTTTCTGAAATTTCAATGGAAGGATCATTATCACAGGATTAAATCACCGGAACAAGGCATGCAGTTATTACAAGAGCTTGGATTAATGGAACCGGAGGAAGGATCTGCTGAAAGTGACAAATAGAAGACAGGGACTAAGACAGTGATTCGATTAAGGGACAGTGGATGATGAGAAAGAAATATAGTTGGACCGAGAAGTGAGAGTGGCTGCTGCTGGAGATCCTGGAGGAGCATTCCCCCCACCACTTGGATTGATCTTAGGGTCTACGGCAAGGCTAAGTCCTCGGGTTCAAGGGGGGATATTTGGGGGAGGGGAGGGGAGGAGGGAGGGGAGGGAATTGGGGGAGGGAATTGGGGAAGACAGAAGGAGGAGGGGTGGGAAGAGGGGTAGGAAGAAGGTGGGGGAAATGTAGAACACGTATAGGGACCAATATAAAAGTGTTTTTTTGGTTTAAAAAATATATACATATATTATGGATAGTGGATTGAAATTTACATCATTAAATGTTAAAGGGCTGGGAACGATGATAAAACGAAGGAGAATAGAAAATTTATTGAATAGAGATAAAGCTGATTTGTATTTTTACAGGAAACGTATCAAGTTAAAGAAGGGATTAATGAAATCAAATCAAGATGGAACATCTAAAGCTAGAGGGATGGCGATTATTATTTCAAAGAAATGTGGTTTTAGTGATATGAAGATAAAAAAAGATAAAAAGGGGAGATATATAATTTTACAGGGGAAGATAGCTAATGAAGATAATACGTTGGTAAATGTTTACGCCCCAAATGAAAAGCAACTAGATTTTTATAATAGAGTATTTAAGAAAATGCAAGAAATTCAAAAAGGTCATGTAATATTGGGAGGAGATTTTAATATGGTAATGGATAAAAATAAAGATAAATCTAATCCCACTATTAATGATAGGCAGAAAAATATAACAAGTCTAAGTGTTAATGAAAGGAAAGGAGATGTTCGATGCTTAGAGGATGAATAAAGGGGAAGAAAAGAAATATACCTTCTACTCGACAGTACTTAAGAGTTATTCTAGAATAGATTACTTTTTTATTTCTAAGAGTTTAATAACAAAATTAGTGGAAACTGGAATAGAGCTTATTAAAGTATCAGATCATGCATTAATAAATATAGAGATAAAGGTTCAAAAAGAATATAAGGAAGCTAAAAGGTGGAGGGTGGATACAAGAATATTTAAATCCAAACAAACATTAGAAAAATTCCAGAAAGAAATGGAGGATATATGGGAAATTAATTGTAGTGGAAAACCCAATCAGGCTATACTTTGGGATACAGTGAAGGTGGTGATGAGAGGAATTTGTATTAGGGAATCATGTAAATTAAAAAGACAACAAGAGGAAGAAAGGGTAAGCTTAGAAAAAGAAATCAGGGAATTGGAGAAGGAATACATAAGGAATAAGAATAAAATTACTGGAGCTCAATTGCAGGCAAAAAAAAAGGAATTGGAGGGTATAGAAATTGGGAAAATACAGAGGAATTTGAAATATTTAAAAGAGAATATTTTGAGTTTAGTGATAGAAATTCCAAAATGTTGGCCAGATCCACAAAGTCGAAAAAAATGGGGAATGCAATTGGGGCTATAAAAGATAAATCAGGTAAGAGTAAAACTTTAATGAAAGATAAATTACAAGTTTTTCAAGAATTCTATCAAGAGTTATATACATCAAATAAAATGTCAGTGGGGAAGATATGGGAGTATATTGGGAAATATTGGAAAATAAAAATACAAGACTTGGATAAGGAAGCGATGGAACAATCAGTAACAGATAAAGAAATTGAAGGAATAATTGATGAGTTAAAAGTGGGAAAGTCTCCAGTGATGGATGGTTTGGGTCCAGAATATTATAAAAAATTTAAGAGTATGTTGGTGCTGAAATTAAAAACATTATATGATCAAATAATGAATGGGTAGAAGGCCCCAACATCGTGGAAACAGTCCTTAATTGTCTTAATTCCGAAACCAGATAAAGATTTAACAGATCCGGGATCATATAGACCGATATCATTATTAAATCAGAATGCTAAGATTCTGACAGCGATAATGGCGAAAAGATTGAATAAATTTATGTTTAAATATATCAATAAGAATCAATATGGGTTTGTAGCAGGTAGACAGATGTCAAGTTTAATAGGTAGAGTATTGAATAAGATAAATATTATTAAGAATGATAAATTACAAGTGGGTTTAATAGCCCTGGATATCTTCAAGACTTTCGATTGTGTGGAATAGCCAATGGTAAAAATATTAATAAGTACTATGGGATTTGGAGGACAATTTAAGGGATTAATAGATCAGCTATATTCAGGAAATGTAGCGGAGGTAATGGTTAATGATGGTATTACAGAACAATTGCCTCTGGCCCGAGGAACTAGGCAAGGTTGTCCCCTTTCCCCAATCTTATTTGCAATGGTTATAGAGCTTTTGGCAAATGCAATTAGAGAAGATATGACTATAAAGGGGATAGGGAAAAAAGAAGAAATTAAAATAAGTTTATTTGCAGATGATACATTACTTTCAATTCAAGAACCGATTGAGAAGATGGGGAAACTATGGCATTATCTGGAGGAATTTGGAGAGGTGACAGGATTACAAATAAACTGGCCCAAGTCAGAGATGATGATGTTTAATTATAAAGAAGAAGGGAAGCAAGAACTAGCCAAAAGTGAAATTAATATTAAATTAAAAGGAAAAATAAAAAATTTAGGAATATATATAACAGTGAATTTGGATAAATTGGAAGAGGAAAATTATAATAGATTAAGGCAGGAGGTTAAAAAGAAATTGGAGGAATATCAGAAGATAAAACTTTCTTGGTTTGGTAGAATACCATGATTAAAAATGAAGATATTACCTAAAATTAATTTTTTATTCAGGATGTTTCCGATTAAAATATCAGAAATAGAGTTGAAGAAATGGCAAACAATGTTTAACAATTTTAGTAATGGAGATAAGAAATCTAGAATAAATAAGAAAATGTGGCATAAACAACAGGGAACAGGAGGGTTAGGTCTTCCTAATTTGAAGGGATATTATTTGGCTAACCAATTAAGATATGTAGTGGAAGGTATTCTAGGTTTGGGAGAAAAGTGTTGGTTAGAATTGGAATCCAAAGAAGTGGAAATTGAATTGGAAAATATGTATTTTAATAAAATTAATAAGAATTTTTAAAAAAGAATTAGGAATTCATTATTAAGAATATTTTGAAGATTTGGGCTAAGAATAAGATTAAATTAATACCCGCCGTCTCCCCACTAACTCTGGTAGAAATGATGGAGAATTTCCCAGAAAATCTAAAAAAAGTAATGGGGAAAATATTAAGAAGACAAAATATAAATAGATTAGAAAGAGTGATAAAGATGGATAATTTAAATCAAATAAAAGAAACACTCAGGGAAGAGAAAGTTTCATGGATTAATTGTATGCAGTTGGAACAGTGGATAAAGAAGTGGGTAAAAGAAAATAAAGAATGTAGAGAATATACAATATTTGAAAAAATGATAATACGAAGACGAGAGAAGGACCAAAATATGGTATTAAAAGGTATAAGTGGAATTTATAAAATATTGATGGTAAAAGAAGAACAAGGGGATGGTTGCAAATTGGTGTGGAAAAATGATATGAAAACTTTAATAAGTAATCAGAATTAGGTGAAGTTATGGGGAGCAAGGAATTCAAAAATTGTATCAGTAAGGATAAAAGGAAATTATTATAAATTAATATGGCGATGGTATTTAACACCAGTTAGATTGAATCAAATAGATAAAAAATATTTGGTATTATGTTGGAGAGGATGTCAACAAACTGGCACGTATGTTCATATGAGGTGGTCATGTAAATATGTACAACAGTTTTGGCAAATGGTATATAAAGAGATAAAAGAGATAACGGGAATTGATTTGGAGTCATCCTCAAAGATTGCATTATTATCAATATATGAGGGGATGAAATGTAATCAGAATATTAAGGATTTAATTACTATGTTACTAACTGCAGCAAGATTAATAATAGCAAGGAAGTGGAAGATGCAGGATAATTATCAAATGGATGAGTAGTATAAAGAGGTATGGGATATTGCTATTAATGATAAATTGACATGTAATATTAAAGTAGAAAAGGGAATATGTAATAGAAATGAATTTGAAAATATAAGGAAATTATTTTTAGAGCGTGTATTGTTAAGAGGGAAAGGACACAAACCTGTGCAAGAAGTATCACAATTTTGGAAAATGTAATGAAGAGGAATTGGTCCTGGTGAGGGGTGCATAAAGAATGGTATAATTGTAGTTATGAGTTTTGAAATAAAATAATAATAATAATAATAATAATAGTAATAATAAAAAACATCAGAGGAAAAAAACCACCAGTATTAGGGAAAGCTCTAAAAACTAGGGATGTGCACGGACCCCCCGGATTGGATCAGAATCGGGATCGGAACTGAAGTTGGCGTGTTAGATCGGCTCAGATCAGAGGCTTTCCGGATCAGATTGGACCCAATCATGATCCAAAAATCGGAAATCCAATTTTCGGATCAGACGCCATTTTAGGTGTTTTTGCCATAGGCTTGCATTGGGGGAAAGAAAGCTTTCCCCCAATGCAAGCCTATGAGGAAAACATGGGGGTGGGTGAGTGGGGGCCTAACTCCCCCCTCCCTGTCCCTCCCCCCCTAGCACTCCTTACCTCCCAGAGCCGTCTGCTGCTGTCCGCTGGCCCCTTTTACTAAGAAACAGACTTCGCGGCCTACCTCTCAGTAGTGCACTGGGTGACGTCATCACCTGGCATGCTACTGAGAGGCAGGCTGCAAAGCCTGTTTCTCAGTAGACGGCCCTGGCAGGTAAGGAGCGTGAGTGGGGGAGGAGGTCTGATCCTCCAATCTCTTCCGATCTGGATTGGGTCCTTTCGGATCATATCGGATGAGATCAGATGATCCAGATGTGGGGATCATAATTGGATAATTTTATCCGATTTCGGCCGGATCGGGTCCGGATCGTGGATCGGACCCGATCTGGTGCACACCCCTACTAAAAACACAAAAACACACATTAAAAAGCAAAACTGAAGCCTGGGAAAAGAAACAGGTCTTTACCTGGTGCCAAAAATACCACCATGGAGGCACCAGGTGATCTTCTCTGGTAGGGTATTCCACTGGGGAGGGGTGCTATCATTGAAAAAGCTAAGTCCCTCTTACTTCAATGGGACTTAGTTTCAGATAAGTAGGCACAGGGTAACAGCCTTAGGGCACAATCTTATGCATGTTTAGACCCCCCCCCCCAAAAGTTCTACAACTCCCAGCAATGCTGCAGCCAGCATGGCTGGCTGGGACTAGCTGGGAGTTGTAGAACTTTTTTCTGTCCATGCTTAGGGTTGCACCCTAAGTGTCTCAATGCTGTTTTGTCCTTACAACATTATTTCACAAGCAAACTCTATAATGCACATGGAATAAAGATACCCCTCAAAATAAAAACATAAAAACATAAAAACCAAAACCAAAATAGGCCTGGGCATATTTTGCCCATACTGTTACAACTCCTACAATTGCATACAATTTGAGGCATCCAGAATGACTGGAAATATTATTCATGTCTTTTTCTTTCTCCTCACAGGCATCCAGTGGCACACTATACCACATCCTTACGGACCTAGCAGCCTTTGAAAGTCAAGGCCCAGCGTAAGTGACCCTCCTGTGATCCTGATTTGATATACAGTTGTGATACTTAAGTTAGTGTTCCCAGTAAGTCTTGGTAGCACATAGGTGTGTGTTTGTTTTTTGTCTCTCCTACAGAGCTTTACTGCAGGATATTAAGATATTAGTGATGTCTCACAACATCCCAATCAGGCTGTTCTCGCAGTGGTATGCTACAAAAGTGGAGGTACCAGTAACTCTCGAAGATGTTACACAGTCCCAGACTACAGAGGAAGTGATTACGGAGTGTCTTACACTCATCCTCAAACTGGGAATATATCTTGCAACACTCAAGGTGAGGTGTTTAGAAGTAGGAGAGCTGAACACCCCATTTCCCCAGAACATGTTCACTAGGAAAAGAAGGGTTCCTTCCAGCTAGGGATGCCAGCGAAACTTGGAATTAGGTGGGTTGGTGCTCTGAGATCTTCTGAGGAGGCCCTTCTCTCAGTCCCACCAACATCCCAGGCACACCTGATGAGTACGGGGGAGAGGGCCTTCTCAATGGCTGCTCCAAGGCTCTGGAACTCCCTTCCTAAGGAAGCCAGACTGGCTCCCTCTGTACTTCACTTCTGGAGGCAGGCAAAACCTTTTTTTATTCCAGCAGGCGTTTCGAAATACTCTGGCCCTATGTTAATGTATGGTTCTGTTTTATTTTTAAAATCTGTTACTGTTTTTAATTTTTTAAAAATGTTTTTAATTTTACTGTAGGTTCAATTCTATTTTAACTTTTATAAACTTATTTGTTTTAATTATGCATGTTTTAACTTTGTAAACCACCTTGAGTCCCAGCCCTGGGAAAAAAGGCGAGAAATAAATAAATAAATTATAGTATTATGCTTGTAGCTTTAGTATTTTCATAATTCAAATCAAGATTGATGCTGAGTTGATCCCTATCTTCTGCACTTCTGCAGTCTGCATGAATGAGCATATGAACTCCACCAATTCTGCACATGTCCTGACGTTGGTTGGTTGGACTCTTTACTTTCTGAAAGATATGTAAAGTTCTGGTGTGCATTACTCCTGCTCCTGGAATGATGTCACTTTCACTCTTTCCCAAAACAATCTATGTAAAAGTTTGGATTTGGAATTCTTCAACCATCTCATGGTGTTTGTATCTACCCCTCGTTCAACATTTCTTTTTCATTCATGGTTTGATTTCATGTCTGTACCCAACGAGTCAATTGAGGCCATTTTTCTGGTGCTATTGGACAGAAAATTTAAGGGTTAGCTTAGACCTGGTTGCTGGTAGGTGGTGTTGTATCTAATCCCGCTTCCCTTGGGCAGGGACTGTCAAATGATAATGCAGTGTCAGATTCTGAGGCCGAAGAGACAGCGCTAGAGACGTCTCAGTCCATACCAGGAGTGGGGGAGTTGCTTCCCATGGCCTCTTCCTCAGCTTCGAATGAACCTTTGCCAGCTCTTATCGCTGATGGTGTAAATAACCCCCAAGCTGAGAATCAGGCTTCTTCTCAGGAGCAGGGCATGCAAAGCCTGGTAGATGCGAGATTCTGTAGGAGAGAAAGGCGGGCTGAGTCAAGGGAAGGGAGGAGGTCGGCCAGGTTGATTGCTCGGAAAGGGCTTGGCCAGAACCAGTCTCCCTGAAGGCGTACTGAAAGAAATGGGCTTTCCCTTTCCTTGAAAGAACAACTGGTTTGCTTACTTTGCATAATCTTGCCTAGAGGACATGTCTCTTAGACTTCCTTCAGCTGGGAGAAGGTGTTTATTGCCTGAATAAAGCTTTGTTGATTTCATGGCAGACCTCTTTATTGACTTCAAATAACGCAAGGGGCGAGAGGGACACGACAGGTGGCACTGTGAGGGGATCATGGAAATGGAATCCAAGGGGGAGGTTGGGAGGGGAGCAGGACAGCCCAGAGCACTTGGAGGGCGAGGATGAGGAGACCTGGGCTTCAGTAGATGGAGGTGTTCTTCCCACAGCTCTTCCTCATGCCGCTGATCAGAAAGTGGGACTTAACTTTCCTGACTTGGCTGAGGCTCAGGGAAAGCAGACTGTAACGCAGTGCTCACTGTCTGTTCTCGGCCGTGTCAGGACCTTCAATGGCATACTGCAGGAAATGCTAGCTGGAATATCCTCCCACAAGGAGCTGTTGTCCCAGCAAAGGACGGCAGTCAATGGAGACCTTAAGAAGGCTGTCAGAGCTTGGTGTTTCAGTGGCTTCCCACTTGCTGGATGCTGACTGTCGTTCTTAAAGGCCTGCTGTCTGTTTCGACAGTCCCTCGTGGCTCAAGGACAGGTGAAGTTGCAGGGAAGACATTTTCACAGTTAAATGATGGGAGAGCTCTGTCCTCAGGCTGAGAAGTTATAGAAGGGGGTGCCCAGGACACCAACTGAAGTTGGATGACCTGTGATCTGTCTGAATCCAAATCCTCTTCAGGGTAATGCAGAGCCACAGAGCCAGGGGGCATGGCAATAACATGGTGACACATGACATAATGACCATAGCATGATGCCATACTACAGTTCACAAGGTGCACTTCGTTTATACACATGCACAACAGGACATATGGAAAGAGACGTTGAACGAATGGTGCACCTTTGTCTGAGATTGGATGGAGGAATTTGTAACTTGATAAGTCAATTACGATTTCTGTTGTGGTATGTTTGCCCACTACTAGTTCCAACAGTGAACCTCCTTGGTTTGGGGCAAGAAGCTAAAGCTATGTTTAGCAGGCCTCACCCACTCCAAGCATTCTTCATGGCTTTTAATTGGCAAAAATATGGTGAAGCTCTCTATGCACCTATAAAATTGGTTTCTGTTGGAAGTGTTTCAGGTTATTTTTAAAAAAATGGTATATATATACTTTGGGCCAAACTAGACAAGACACCAGTCACACAATTAGCAACTGGGGTTTTAAAAGTAAACTGCAAGCATGGACTCCCCAAACTGGCTCAAGACCCTGCCATCAGGGCGGGGGATGGGGACGGGACATAAGGGGTCTCTAACCTTTCAGCCCCCTGCTGCAGTCTCAGTCCTGATCAAGGTTTCTGTGCCTGCTTATTTGCATCTGAAAAAACATTCCATTCAGTGGAGGCTTTTTGAGGAAGTCTTGGGTGTGGTAATCCTAGCTTCTATTTACAATGATGGATTAACTTCAGGAGGAAAAAGATTACGTTGTTATGGTTTTCTGCCTGAAAAATAAGGATGTTTGGATTGAATATCTGTTTATATTGTGAAAACTAATAGATGCAGTTGTAATTAATGCAATTAAAATACTGAACTAAATTGAGGCTGTAGCCTTATAGGCACTTACCTGGGAGTAAGCCTCATTGAACTGAATGGGACTGACTTCTGAGTAGACATGCATAGGATTGTTCTGAAAATAACTTCACACAATGGCTCAATTCGGACGACACAATAAACAACTGATGTGGGGGAAACAATCGTCAGTTGTTTTGACTATTGTGTCATCCGAATGCTGCCATAGTCAACTCAGCGCTGATCCTCATCCACCCACAGTTGATTATTTATTACCATGTTGTGTGGGGAGTATCCCCTAAGGTTAGGGTTAGGGTTAGTCAACCCACCATTGACTATCGTGTCGTCCGAATTGAGCCAATGTCTTGCTCTTTCCAAGCAAGGCTGAGTGCTGGGGAGCAGGAGTTATGAGGAAGGAACAGATGAACTTTGCGGGGCAGAGAAACCCAACCCTGCTACTGCTGTAGAGATGGCCACAAATCCATTGGCTTCTCATCCACTACCAGATTGGCCTGAAATATGTGGGTGGTGACAGAGGAACACTTTGAAGGCAGAGTGGGGGGGGTTGTTGAGTGGAGCTTCAGTGGTGTTTAGAGTCTCATGAGAATAACCATTTTCATGTCCTTTGCATGGGATGATGTTTCACGTTAGTCTTCTGCTAGTCACAATGAAAGATGACTAGTGCTTTTCAAAGCCCATGTTGGCTCCATTGCTCAGATTGTGTTTATAATGTTCTTAGGCACACTCCACAATGTTCCATGCCTATACCCCCAAAGAAGCAATTCTGATATAAATGTGTTAATAAAAGCACATTGCTGCTGGCAATATTCCTGAGGCAAAAAAGGACAGGAAAACAGGAAAGGCCCCAGAGAATCCTTTTTGGGGAGTATTACTGACAGCGCCTTCACTGCTTTCTTGGAATCCATGGGCTGCCGTTGCTGCTCTTGGGTGCCACCACATGGCCACTGCAAGCTGATGAACCAGGGCCGGAGCGCTGGCCCACAAATGGCGACTGAAGAAAACGATTGCTTTGCTTGTATTCTCCGCAATATTCAAACCGGCTTTCGCCAGTTGCGAGGCCCTGCAGAACGCCATGGGGAATGGACAAGGGATGCCAAGGATTGCTCACTGTGGCCAAGCAACCACTTTGGCTTTGCCACTGACCAGAGGATGGGAAGACCAGGGAGGAGACATAGCCAGACAGCAGGGCTTCGACCTGGGTTGCTTTCCCACTCTGGGTGGGAGCGGGGGAAGGGGGGAACCGAGGCCTGGAGAAGCAGCCCGTCTTTCCTCAGTGGCACTCTTTCCCTTTGGCTGTGAGGTCAGGGCATGTCCAGTGCCCCTCGCCCAAAAGCGTGCCTCCCTCCCGCAAATGAAATAAGCCGCTGAAGTAAAATTCAAAGGGTATCCCAACAGTTCAGTTACCAGCCATGCCAGAAGCCTCCTAGCTTGTCTGGTGCCCCAGCAAGCAGCAAGGCTGGTCTGGAAACTGAGGGAAAGTGCTTCCCTTGGGTGACAAACATGCTGAAAGCCCCATGTGTCAAGCCAAGAACAGGAGGTTCTTACACAAGTAAAACCTGCCCCATCCCAGAACCACTGGAGAACGCTCAGCTGGGCCACCCTCCCCTGCCCAGCAGTCACCCATAGATTTGCTGCAAGGAGAGATGAAGCGGGAGCTGCTCTTCTGTCTCTTCTCCCTGGTCTCATGGCTCTGCCCTGCATGCTTTCCCCCTCTGCAGTTAGGAAGGGGATACGTGGGACCCATGCGCTGGAACGCCTTCTCCTGGGGGGCTCACCGAGTCCCCTTGCTCCTTGCTCCTCAGCAATCTTTCAAAAATATATTCCTGAAGGCGTGTTCTTTATTGCTTTCTGCTGGTCTTTTACTGTACTTTAGAACATCCTGCTGTTTTAGGTATTGCTTTTTTAAAGTGTGGTAAAATGCTTTAAAATAAATGTATAAATAAATTACCACAGAATGGTAAGTGGCACAGAATGAAAACTGTCCTATTTTTCTCTGTCTTTGCTTCCCTTGACTTCAAGGTGGGCAATAAAGGCCTCGGTGATTGCCTCCACACGGCGGTGCCTGAACTTCTGATCCCAGCAGAAACCATTCGGTATTTGTGCAGGGCCAAAGAATGTTTGAGTCCAGGAGAATTTCTGAAGATGTACAACAGGCCTTTGCAGCCTAACATGGATTCAGGTACCCTGTCCCTCCTGGAAAGGCACCAGATCCAGAATGGGAGCAAAGTCTGTGTTTGCGCCCGCCCCCCCCCCTTTTTTGGTGGGAAAGTCAATGGGTCCTCCACCTCCACTTTCCAGATAGATAAATAAAAGCTATTTAAAACTTATTAGAGGGATGGAACCAATATGCATAGAGCATGACGGGAGAATGATTAACTTTGGCTCTTAGGTGTTTTGAGAATACATTATTCTGAAAAAGGTATTTCCCTCTTGCACAAAAACATAAAACAGGAACAGCTGGTCACCCCCATCTTTCCCCAGCAAAAGCTGATAGTTATGTATTCAAATATTATGTTTTACATGACAAAAGTCATCTGCTAGAGTTGGTAATTCTTAAACTGAAATGCAGGGCTGGGAGAAATATGTCTGTTTTTCCTTCATGGCTTAACATGAAGTTGTCAGAACTTATACAACCCTGTATAAGCCTGACTAAATGGTCCCAATGCCAAAGTGCCAAGGTGTCCAGGAGCCACAGATTTCCCCAGGGTTGTAGAGGCCATAGCGAATATTCTCAAAGATGGGAAGAATACAGAGAGGTCACACATTTGACTACAACACCTTTTACCTGGCAGGTATTTCACTCAAGCACTATTTATTTTAGGCTGTGATAATTAGGTGCAGCAGATATAGTTTAGCTATTAAGTCAGACTATTTTAAACCCCAAAGCATAATTTTGCAAGGGGTAACAGCTCATTTCAATCTAGTATCGACATTTAGAAAGGCCTCTGTTAAAGGTCAAAATGGCCCCTGAGATAGGGAAATACTGTTGGTGGTTCCATGGATAGGGTGAGCATTGATTACAAGGGGGGGGGGGGAGGCGAATGACCACTTGACCTATAGACAAGTGAAGTATACTATGAGACCCATCTACTTATAAGATTGGGTACGAAGAACGGATTGGTGTGCAACACAACCCTTCGTAAAAACAAAGGTATTTTCTAAGCGATAAGGGCCCAGATAGAAGGCAGTGTGACCAAAACACATTTTTCCAGGTAAGCTCTCAAAAAGGCATGCAAAATGATTTTGGGTTTGTTTTGCCAGGCGATTGGTAGAAACTGCTACCACCCACTCTTATTTAAGATGGATTAACAGGGTTTCTTTCAGCTATCAGGGTGTTCTACTTGAATAGTAGACAGCTGCCCAAACCCTCAGTCTCCACTCATCTGTATAAATTTCCCTCTCTCCTTATCTAACTAGTATGTAACCAGTCTAGGTTATGTGGGGAGATAAAAACACCAACCCCTCTCTTGAATTTGGTCAGAAATACACTTGCAATTTCCAAATTAAGTGTCAACGTTTATTGCAAGAATACAATAAGCAACAGGAAGGGAAGGTTGGCACTCAGGAAAACAAGTAAAAAGCTTGCTGACCTGCACCTGACAGAAAAATTACTCACATGTATGAGGCACACTGGATCTGGACTTACGGTAGTCAGGAGAGGCAGCACAAATTCTGTGTAGACCAAGCAAAAATCCCATTCCAAATTTATTTATCTTGACCAAGGGAGGGGTGTTCCCGGCCATTTCGTTTTCCAATCAGATGCAAAGCAGGCAGCAAAAAGATTCTAATCAGCACCCTTTAGGCTAACCGATAAATGCTGCTTTGAAGAGAAATGACCTTGACCAGCACTATCAGAATACAGCCAAAGGTTTTCCACTGTATAAATTTAAAGGCTCAGAAAATGCATGCTCCATTCAGGAAGCTCGATAAGAAACAACTGCCCTGGCTAAAAATAGTTTGACTTATATACTTCAAATGTTATCAAGGGTAGCAAGTTGTCTCTTAGGGATATTTGGTCCCTATTCTTTGTCCAGACTTTCTTGGAGAAAATTTAATATATCTGGAACTGAGACAGAAGTGAATTGGAGCCTTTTTCTCCTGCTCTATCTGTGGATAACTTTTCATGGCATAACTTTTCATGGCATCTTTGTACATTTTGGGAGGACCTGCAGGTCAGAATGTTCATTGCCCACAATCCCCTAGGCTAACAGATGTTGCTGTTCTTTTTGCAGGTGTGAATACAGGGCCCAGCAGGGCCTTGAGATAATAGGAGATCCCATGAGATCATGAGGAGCCTTGGATACAGATTGCCTTGAATTCAGTTAGGCCTGAGATCCTCTTGCGGTCTAGAAGAGGGTCACCACTATATCTGCCCGGAGGGCCCATGTTTTGCATATAACCCCCCCCCCCCCAAGGGTGGGTGGAGAGAGTGCTGGCAGCTACTGTACAGCAGCAAATTTATCACTTTAGCTTCTTCTTCGTCATAAAAAGATCAATAAATGGGAATACCAGATGGAGAGTTATCTATTGGATAATATCATAGCAGGTTTTTTCTCTCTCCTTCCTTGCAGAAACAGTGTGGCCAACTCCTGCTCATATGTTTTCATGAAATCTTACAGAATTCCTTTCAAGCTGCCAATGTTTTTCCATTAGTCTTTAAAGAGCATGAAAGAGCGGTGGTGGATGAATGTTGAGCTACAGGACCAGCTTGGAACTTGATGTCCATTAAACCTTTTCCTGCCACACATAGGAAAGACCAAGGTAGCAATAAAGACACCAATGAGAGCTGATGTTGTTGTTGTATTGGTGCTCACGTAAACCAATGGAGCATAAGGAAAGTTCAGCAAGGCAGTGGTCACATTACTTGATACAGGAAGCCGGGAAAAGGAGCTGTTTTTCTTTCTTACATGCCTGAGGCATCCTCTGCTGTGCTACAAGGATCAGATACTTTTCTGCCAGAGATCCTGGACAGACACTGCCAGTCAAAGTCAGTAATAGGCTAGATGGACAAAAACCTGACATGGTATAAGGCAACTTTCTTGGTCATAAACAGGCAGCGTTGGGACCCTATTTCCACCTTTTCCTGCACCCCCCACCCCCTGGAAGTTCTTGCCAGGCTGTTTTTATGGAATGTTAATCCTCACCCCACCCCAAAGGCTTTTCAACAACAGCCCTATAGTTCTTGTACTGAGAGAGACTCCTGAGTATGTAGAAACAACCCTTATTTTTAGGTGGCCCTCTTTCTTCCAAACCAATAGGCAACCAAACAGGAAATGATGCAACTTGAATAGGGCAGTTGTTCTGGTTGGAGACTAAGGATTTTTTCCCTTACAGCAATGAAAGTGAGAATAGTTTTACTGAGTAGATGAATCCAAACAGAAGTTTAAAATCACTTTCAAATTTCAATTCATTTATATCAACTGAAAGCAATACATTTTCCATTTTCCAATGTTTTCAGCTTGATATCAGCTGTCTATGGATGTTACAGAAACCAAAGCAGAATGGCTAATACAAATAACTATGAAAAATAAAGGTGTAAATAACAATACTTAAAAAACAAGAGAGTAGCACTGAAATGGTTAGAGAGACAGTATGTTTCCTTCTACAGTATAACAGTCCATCAAGGCACAAGGATACGTCCACCGTTTGGAGAAGTGACCGATAACCAGCAGTCACCTCCTGCATACGTGGCAATTTTTTGGTTCATACTTTAACAAAAAGTCTGCAGCCTGTCAGAGACAGAACGTCTCTTGCGAGCCATCTCCTTGGTAAGAGCAAAGAATTAAGAATAAGAGTTCAACAGAGGCCTTTAAAAGGATGTTATTTCCATTATACATGCATTGCTTTGGATTCTCTTGGAATTTTTCGGCGAATGCCATCTTGGTTAACAGCAGCAATTAAGCTTCCTATACACGTTTCAGCAACAGCCAGATCATTGTAGGCACCTTGGTCAAGGCACAGATCATTAAACTTCTGATATGGGTCAGGTTTCTTCTCTGAAGACACATGTGGAGATTGTTCCCTTCCCTGCCATATCTTTTTTTAAAAAGCTTCTCACTGTTGAGCCTTGACTAGTTTGGTTCCCACGGGGACAGAAAGGGCCGGGCCGCCTTGGAGTGGTTTCTTTCTTTCTTTTTTTTACAAAGCAGTGCTTTCGGAATCATGGTCAATGTCGAGGACAAGGGGGTTGTGTGAATTCTGATTTGGTAAGGTTGCTGGCTCTGTGGTAGGAAGCTCCACGACAGGGAGGCCTCGTGGCGGCTCTTGAACAGTGGAACTGGAGTCTGTGCAGAAAAGACATTAAAAAGACACAATGCAAATGTTGAAAAGGCACTCCTGTGGAAACATACAGAGAAGACAGCAACCAGACCAAAGCTTTAGGAAGTTTATGGACATGGCTCTGCATTTAGTAAACCCTTGTCTTCTCAACACTATGCCAAGACAATGCTGGATTCTGTAAATTAAACCTTTTGGGGGTAATTTTCTCTTCTAGTCATAGAAGGGGAGGAGCTGGGGTACTGGTCCCATAGGAAGTCTGGCTCTGCACTTCCTATCTCTGACAAAAAAATGCTGCCAACCATTGCACACACTTAAAAAACTTATGGACTAGAAACTAGTTCTTCATGGAACAAACCAGAAAATTCTCAGGATGTTGGAGTTTGCCCTAATTCTAGCTTCATACTTGCATAGTTTAAGTATGGAAAAGCACACAGGCCTATTCTTGGGCTTATACAAGACAAGAGAAACCAACAGAAAGTCATTTCTTTATGTCTGCTAGAGAAACCGAGTATGTGGAGACTGCAAGATACTCCAGCTCTCTAGGGTCCAGTTATTGCCAACTAAGATGCTACACGAGACGCACATCCTGTTTTAAAATGAGGAACAGCTACCCTGTCTGTGAAAGCATGGGTTCATGCATTCTTCTGGATGTGCTCATACTTGGGGAAAAGCTGGCTGGCTTGTAGAGTCACAATGTTCTGCTTGTGCCGACTCTATCAGTACCTGGAAGCGGGCAGAGTTGGAATTGCCAAAGCAATAACACAGACACATTTCTAATCCCCTATGGCACAGAAAGACAGTTTTACACCAGCAAATGCCCCCTTTGTCCACAGTGAAAAGCTGGAAAGACATCAGACATCTCACATGCAAGCAGCACTTGTTTTCACAAATATGAAGGCCTGTATCATAGGTTTAAAAAGTGTCATTCCCCTTTAGACGTTGTTCTTTTAAAAGTGTAATTTTTGATATGTTCTTGTTCTTTTATTCTGTTTGTTGTTCACTGCTTTGAAATCTTTTGGATGGGGAGAAGCATATAGATATTGTAAATAAATGTAAAACCTCTGCCTGAAGGTGGCGACAGAACAAGAGGCCCTTCTGCACATATGCTGTGATGAGTAGTCCAGGGCACAATACATCTGGCTGTCCCTGCACCTCCTGTTGTTCTAATACGACTGGCCGCTGCTGCCTGACAATCTCCTTGTGAGAACTACAGCACGGATGGGCAGGGCTTGACTTGGCACATGAGTGTTTCTCAGTTACATCAAGTGGAATTCCTTCCTTCCTATTGGAGCAAGTTCAACAGACACTACTTTCCACGCAATTAGCTGAGTGGCAGTGACCACCAAAACATGGAAATGCGCAAGTGGAGACACTGCCTCAAAGGGATTTGAAGCCGCTCCAGTGACTCGGTTGGACTGAATAAGTACTGAACCTGGAGATCAGAGCGACCAACCTACAGTTGCCAATATCTCTGGAGCTGCTTTGGCAAGTCCAAAGTAGAAGACTAGCCCTGCGAAGAAGCACTCAGGAATTGGCTGCTTCGTCTTCTCCATTTCACCAGAAAGGTTCCAAGGTATGTGCCAGCCTCCTCTTTGTCCGTATGGGCCACAGCATTAGCCGAGGAGAGGAGGCGGAGGCTCTGCAGGGCAATGGTAGCTGCACTTAAGGCCCAAAGTCAGAATGCCCCATGGCACTGCCCCATCTGACCGTGCTGCGGCTGCACCTGCCCACTCATCTGCTCACTGGAGGCCATCGCTTCTTACTGCTCAAGAACTTTCAGTTCACGTCATCTATCAATTCATACAAGCAGCCTCTTTCCAAACCTCCCCGCAACCCCGTGCCATGTTCTTGGGACTTGAATAAGGGAAACAGCATGAAGTCTAGTTAATGGAATAGCAGTTATCACGTATATTTTCGGTGCTGCCGTTTGAGCCCTGAGAGTTTGTGCCTTAATTTTCAACGGACATGAGATCACCCCAAATATCCGACGCCAGCAAAGGATGGAGAAAGGGAAGGCATGCCATGTGTGCGCATGCGCATTGCGAACTACGACACGGCAAAGATTCTGAAAAGTAGACTCTGTTCCATATCCCAGAGTGGATGGAGAATCCCGCCTCCCGCCGCCAATGACAAAAGGGGCTAAACATGGATGGGGCAGTATCCTGGAATATATCCAGTGAGTGTGTTAAGATGGGAGAAGCATCACTCCTTTCGCATGCAGGATTAGTCCAGGTGCAAGCAAGCCATGTTACAGTGACCAGTTAGTAAGGGACAAAGCTGCATCCATGATTATGCATTTGCAACATTTCTGGCCAATCGGAAGGCCTCATTTCTTCTTACCATTTCCAATCTCAGTTCTTACTGAATAATGCTGGTCAAACATCTAGATTGTTTAATAAAATTCTCAATTAGAATATTACGGTCAAGTTGTTGTGTTACCACCTAGAGGGGATTCAAAGGGTTATTTGTGCAGCCAAATATCTCATCCAGCAGCCCATTAAGGTTCAGCAATGAGTTAGAGGTCTCCTAAAATTAAGAGACGGGCATGCGCTGTTCCAGCCAGCAAAAAGTCCAGGTTTTATCATAATAATGTTATTTAAGAGTAAGCATAAGTAAGATTAAATCCAGATTAAAAATTAGCATAGGAGTGAGCATGTGGACATTGATGCAATTTGCTTTCCAAATGTATGACACATGATTGCATCAACATGAGAACTGCTGTGTTAGCTAGCAAGGGAGGGGCTTGCTTCAAAGGACAAATCAGCATCCTTCTCTGTATACATGGAAGGGGACTCCAACCCCAATCTAACAGCAACGGAACTCTTCCAGCTTTTTTAACATCCATATAATTGCACAAAATCTTTCTGGACGCATAGTTTGCATTTCTGAAATGGCCACTGCCTGGGGGAGCTTAAAGTCTGACACACTGGAATGAGCAACTCATGTGATACAGCAAAAACTGACTTTGCCTATTTGTGAGCTTCATGACTAGCTGAGTTGCTGTGATGTCACAGAATGTTGAAACATTCTGAAGGTTGGGAAGAAAGAATCAAGTCATAGAATGCTGCTCTTCGTCAATGCAGATGTTGTGACGGGAAATTGCTTGATGCAGGGGACAGGGAAAAGGGTTAAGGATTGTCTAGTGTTCATAGCAGGTAGGAATGGAGAGAAGTGAAGAATGATATGTAAAAAGACCCAAAACACACCACCAAAAAAGTTGCTGCAGATGTCCAGCAGTTAAATATTTCTTAGTTTTCCAACAATGGGAACGGATACCTCTGAATGTCAAAACTCAGGACAGCATTTGATATTTGCTGATTTATGCTGAAATCTGCAATCTAGCTGACAGCTAAAAATGATTTGTGTCTGCTTCTAAAGATCTACACCTTTAGGATTTCTGTCATCAAATTTCAATGAGTACTAGAAACTTGAGTGATTGCAATTCCATTAAACTTTTGGCTGCTACTGTCACCGTCTCCTTTGGAGCCAGAGCGCTGTCCTGATTTAAAGGCACCTACAGGTTGGCTTTCACAAAAAAGAAAAAAAGAGTTTTGTTTTTCTTATTGGTCATTTTGTGTGGGCCTCTTTGACTAATTAACCCCATCTGGATAAGAATGTATTTCCCCCCAGTTTGGAGCCTTTCTTCTTCTGGAAAAGCCCTCTCATGCTGCCTTCCCCCCCAACTTCTTCCACATGATGTTTGCATGCTCCCTTGAGCAATATCAGCTTGGGGTCTCTAAGCAGTGAAGGCGGTGTGGCTGCTTGAGCCCTATCAGATCACTACCACACACAGTTTCTGCTCGTTAAAGGGTTATACAGTCATCAGCAAGCCCTTACCCGTTACTATGCGGGATGCAGTCAACGGGGGTCCTCCCGCGAGACCACTGTCTCCAGCCAGGTGAGGAGCAGGAGGATGAGGCGGAGGGGGGACGGTGGGACGGTTCCGTGGCTTGGGCACCGGCCTTGGCCTCGGCAGCGTGCCCGTCTGAAGCGGCGACTGAGCTGGTGGCGCATCCTGGGTAGGAGGCTGGGGAGCAAGGGAGCCGGCGTTGTGCTTCTCAAGGGGCGGTGTGTCGGGGGGCGTTGGCGTGTGTGGAGGAGTGGGTGAGGGCTGCTCAGGTCCAGGCTCAGAGCCAGGTGGCACAGAAGGGGAGGAGCCGGGGCTGCCGGCCTTCGTCTGTAGAGGCGGAGTCGGAGTCGCCACTGTCGCTTGGGTGGGAGGTTGCGGGGGTGGGTGGCTGGGAGCCTGAATTGGAGACAGGCTGCTGGAGTACCGCCGAGGGGCAGATACCTGGGCAGGAGCAGTGGGGACTGGGGGGCCACCTTGGTGTGGATGCTGGCTGGGAGGAGAAGGGCTTCTTGTGGGAGGCTTCGGAGACACCAATGGAGGCTGAGGGGCCGGGGTAGCACTTGGGTTTGCTGGCTTGGGAGGGGCTGGGGCAGGCTTTTTAACAGCTGCAAGAGATGCCAACAAGAACACTCATTACCAGACACACCTGAAATTGCTCTCGAGTCCAAGGCCTCTTCTCCAGCTTCCCACCACCCCACATGCCAACAATAAGCTTACATCTAGCCCAACGTCCCCATGACCCTGGAGACCCACTGGAAACACATGGTCCACCTCCTTTTCTCAAGCCTGCGGCCATGTTTGGCAAAGCCTCATCCCTCCCCACTTCATTCCAAGCCTGGTCTGAATCAGCCCCACCTCATCACTCGTCCACTCCTCTGCTGTGGCAGAGCTCATCTCTACTAGGGTGACCATATGGAAAGGAGGACTGGGCTCCTGTAGCTTTAGCAGTTGCACTGAAAAGGGAATTTCAGCAGGTGTCATTTGTATGCATGCAGCACCTGCTGGAATTCCCTCTTCATCACAATAGTTAAAGCTGCAAGAGCCCTGCCCTCTTTTGCATCTGGTCACTCTATAAAAAAGGGCAGAGCTCCTGCAGCTTTAACTGTTGTGATGAAGGAATTTCACCTGGTGCTGCAGGTATACAAATGACACCTGCTGAAATTCTTTTTTCAATACACTTGTTAAAGATGCAGGAGCCCTGCCTTCTTTTCCATATGGTCACCCTAATCTCTACGCCCTCCCACCGGTCCTCCTCCACCCTGCTTTATCACCTAAAGAGTTGGTAGGCAAAATGAAAACACACACAAAATAAGTACATTAAAAACGCCTAATACGGCCCAAATGTCTGTTTTCCGTTGGTACAGAAGAATAAACGGCAGTAGTAGCCACTATCATGCCACACACTCCATGAACCTCCTTCTGGGCAGCCGCCATCGGAAAGAGCCCCTCCCCCCGATGCTCCTGTTGTGGAAAAGCAGTGTTCCCACCGGTCCTTCCAAGGCAGGGCCTGGAGCAGTGGTAGCGCAGCCTTAACAGATGGAGGCCTCCATCAAGCTGTTCCCTGGGAAGAGGCCTGCCTGGCACCTACCTCGTCTGAGTGCATGTGGGCTAGGCCCAGCAGCGCTCTGCGGCTGCCCGACTGAGAGCTGGATGGCGCTGCCGCTAGCAGGCTGAGCACCACTTCCGGGTCCGCCATTTCTGGTGGTTGGAGGAGGAGTTGAGGGCGTAGAGTCCTTCGCCTTTGAAGTGCTAGAAAGAAAGAAAGAAAGAAAGAAAGAAAGAAAGAAAGAAAGGCCTGAGTCAAAGGCAAGAGCTTCTGCTGCTGCTACTTCTTCTTCTTCTCCTCCTCCCAAGAGCTCATACTTCTAGGAGTGGTGGATGTTTTATACTAATCGGATCCAGGTTGCAGGAGGAGACCTGCCTTGGCGCGTCATACACTGCTGGCCCTTTCAACACAGCTAGTTGGGGTTAGTGGCATCCATACAGAGTTTCTCTTCCTCAATCTGAGCCTAAGGGGAAGTGTCAGATCTGCTTGGAGCAGCACACCAGAGCTCCAGGCCCCAGCACCCTTCAGGATTTTGCCACAGCCTCTGCCTACCGCAGACTAAGCAAGGACTGCTACCAACACTGCAGCGAGACTTGCTAGGAGAGCGAGATGCAAGCTCCTCCCCATCCCGCACTGGTGATCCCCATTCAGACATACGAGGCGTGGGCTCTGCCACTGAGCCACGACTCCCGATGGACACAAACGATCGATTTCAGCTCACCTACTCACTGTTCCCAAGCACGACCAGGGACTCTCTCCTCCCCCCCCCCACTCCAGTTTTCTTTTGACAGGCACAGGTGGGCAAAGTGAGTGGAGCAACCCTGTTTTCACCCCATCGCCACAAAATTAGTCCTGGGCTCAAGCACAAGGTACCTGTTGACACTGTTTTGGAGAGCTTGCTGAGAGGCCAGAGCGAGAGCTCGACTTCTGAGTTGCTGGTTCCGCCCTCCTCCCCAAAACGACATCTACACACTTTCCACACAGACATGCACTGGGGGTTGTGTGGACACAAAGGCAAACTAGGGTACGTATTCATGGGGGCAGGGGTGGGGTTGTTATTCAGGGGTAGATACTGCACTATTGCACTGCTTGCAGCTACGAGACCACACAGTCACAAACAGACCAAGGAGCAGCAGAAGAGCAGATTCCTCTGGAAAGAGCACACGCCTCCAGCCAGGCCTCACTTGACCTCCCCGGGAGCTTTCAGTGTGAAAGGAAGAGCTGAAGGGAAGTAAGGGCTTCAGGACGCACGCTGGGAAGGCACGCAGCCTGCACCGCTCATACCTAAACAAGGTAAGATGCCCGGGGCCAGAAGGAGTGCGCTCTTAGCCTCTCAAGGCTGGGAGGGAGAGGCCATGACCACGACTTGATGCAGCTGCAGCCACTTAGTTCGCAAGTACACAACTTGAACACGCCTGCGCTAGTGTGGACCTGTTGAGGGGAGGAGGGAGGGGTTTGCCTGCTTTTGGGCACAAGTCACACTAGGTGACCACGGATCCATTTCAGTTCTGCAACGAAGCAGACCAGTTGTACAAATTAACTGCTTTTGACGGAGACTAACTATGGGGCGCACTTTGACCCAGAGGAATGTTATCTCCAGCAGGTACTATCTGAGTCAAAGGACTTTGGCACGACCCTTATCTAACAGACCCATGTGGACTCAGGGCTGACGCCTCCACTAGAATTGTTCTCTCTGAACTCCATCCATCTTACCTGCTGTCCTCAGTGCCTTGGCTTTGGGACTGCTCTGCTGGGCCAGGAAGGGGGGCAGAGGCAGCAGCTAAGAGGCCGGATTCAGCCCCCGTGCCCTGCGGGTGCTGCTCTGCCAGAGCCTGAGCCTGCGGGCCAGCCTCAGTGGGCGGAAGTGGCGGCTGGAAAGCTGGGGCTGTGTGCTTTCTATTAATAGTGCCACCTCTCCGGGGGTTCGCCTGGAAGTCCATAACCTTGACACCAAAGCTACAGAGGAGAGAGTAAACACACCATGCAGACTGGCTACACAGAAAGACAAAAAAGGGCAGTACAGCTACAAGGGCTGGAGAAGAGGCCAGTCCCTGCTGCTTTTCAGACGAAGAAGCAGCAAGGAAACACTCTCAAACTCTGTCTATAAGACAGGGTTAGAATTAAGGCATGCAATGCGCCTTGGCTCGATCACATAGGTGGGCAGGCAGGCGAGTGATGACCAGCAAGACAGGTGATTCCACAGCAATTTCAGCTGGGCATATATTTGGTTGAAACAGCACAGTAGAATATATCCATGCCAGAAAACATAATCCAGGGGTTCCCCCCCCCCCCCATTTAGCTGTCTAAAAGGATTCTGGTTTCAGTTTTGATCCAAATGACTGGTATGCTCAAGCTGCTGCCACAATTAATTAAGCCAAGGATACTTGCATTTGTACCTCTATAAGTATTAATGGCAGGGCTGCGTGTGTTCTGCAATCCCATGCAAGCACAGGAAAAGCATGGGATGTGGCCCTGGCACAGAATCTAGCTTCCCAAGAACCAGGACGTCCAGGTTCTAGCCTTTAGAGCCGGCTTTAAAACATGCAGGCAAAATGCACAGTGAAATCTCGGAAGTCCATTGGGGCGACTGATTAAGACCCCAGTGGCAAGGAGGCGAAACTTTTGTGCCATACAGAATTCTTTGATTCTCTCCATGCCTATCAAAAGGAGAATGAGGCAAAGCAAGCCCAAATAGGCAAATCTGCTTCATTAGCATATTCTAATTATGATGAATTCCAATCTGTTATCACATATGTGCACAGAGTACACACAACCCTGATTAATTTGCAATGACAAAAGCATGAAAAACAGAAGGCCATTACATTAACTTAACTCTGGATAGATGTGTCTCCCCATTCACTCATTATAGCGCTTCAAAAACCTCCAGGACAGCCAGTAGTAAGCCAAGGCAAAACTGAAAAGACCTCATTTGGAAACAGAACCTCTTCCACTCTGCTAAGAGGAGGGAAGAGGCCTGTTAGGGTAGAATTGTGTCGGTATAAGTTCAGGAAGTGCAAAGAAAAGCAGTACATGCCTAACTATAGTTTGAACCTAGGGAGCAACAAATTCCTAGAAGGAAATTTTCAGAACCCCACGTGGCTGGAGTTGTCAGGAAGTTGACTGACATGACAAGACAAGACACAAAAGGGTTATTAGTAGGAGATGTTTTCTTTTAGAGATTTAGCCCGTCAGATGCTGCCCCACCAAATCAGAAGGCTTGAAGTCTTCCTTGGAGCACTCAGGCAACAGTATGGCATGATTGGCACTGTGCAATTGAAAAGGAAACAAACCCCGGCGGCCGTTGCTTCAATGGCAGTGACTTGGCCCCTCGGCTGCTATCATGCGTGAACACAATGAGAAGGAAATGCTCGTACGTTACCTTTGTATCTTCCTCAGGCTGCAGTAATGAGGGGAAAGGAACCACGAAGGGCTTGTTTGCAATCATACACCAAACTCATGTCCCAAACTCATCCTCAACCAGGGGCTCCCTGAGGGCCTGTTGGCATGATCAGCTGCCCGAGGAAAACTGCCCCTTGACCCACATCAGCTTCCTATTTGTATGCATTAAGTTGCATGTCTAAAATTGGATGAATGGTGACATTTCAGGACTTTGAGGAGGAAAGGCCCACAGTGTGGAATGCCTTCCTTTGGCAAATCCACTGCACCCCTTTCTTCTCCTTTCTTTTCAGGTGGGTGTTATGGGGCCCATTTATTCAAGGAGGCTTTTAAAGTTTAGTGGGCAGCTCCTGGAGGCAACTCATGTTTGTGCTGCTGCTATGGATGTGTGTATGGACAGGAGCGTAATCAAAACAGATCCACTGAGAAACCAGAAGAAAGGTGTCAGCATGCCTTGGAAGAACCCAGAGGTTTGCAGAAGTACAAATCATATTTAGGAAACTAAACGTTAAGGGGGCACTGCCATTAATCCCACCACTCAGCCCAATGATGACTGAGCATGTTTGGTGGCCACAGATGCTGTGGGAAGAGGAGAAGAAACAGACTATTGTGTAAGATGTTATGGCTGGATCTTTGAACAAAAGTACTCCATGCTAACAGGCTGTGGCAGATTTCACCAAATGTGCACACGTGAATGTGGACAGTCCTGGATGCAAAGGAATTCTGTGGGTGCTCCTGCATTCAAAGACTTGTCAACGTTCACTGGATGCCAGATATTACACACACATTTGAGAGTCTGAAAAGGGAGCAAGTTGAAAGCGAAAGTGTGACCAAGATGCTCTGGGATCTCAACTTGCTTCTCTCTCCTACAGGAATACAGACCTGCTGCCCTCCATGGCCAAAGACAGTGGAGTTGACCAAAACAGATCAAGTTTCTTATTTATGTAGATAGCAATTTCTGTTCCAGGGCAACACTGCTGGTTTAATGACTCTGAAACAGCCTCAGGAAGCCTGAACATGGCATAATTCAACCTCGGCCCAGAGGTGCTGAAGCAATGGGGGGGGGGGGGGGGAGGAGGTGGAGTCACTGCAGTACCTTTCCTTCCTCAGCAGCTCCCCATCCATCACAGCCATGCTGATGGGCCTCTTCCGCTCCAGTGTGCCAGAGTCATAGTCATTGCCGGCATGCAGGTGATTGGAATTAACAGCCGGCTGCCCCACGAACGCTCCTGACACGTTGAAATCCAGCTCTAGAGCGGAGAAAGATTATTTTTAATCTATTATGTTGGTATCTTGCCCTTCTTTCAAGCAGTTCAAAGGCATATCTTCCCCTCACTCTCCAGAATTAATTTCATTTCATAGTAGGTAAGGATTCATTACGTAATTATCTTAAGACAATGTGCACATTTTGAGTATTATCAGAGTATCTAACAGCTCATACTCATTAAGGAATACCCATTCCTTGTCTAAATGTTCAGACAAAACGTCCATGTAAAATAGCTTATGACTTCACAAAACATGGAGTGGCATCTTCATAAACCTGTGGGTGTGGAAGGTTGGATGAGAGAACGATCGGTCCAAAGGGAGCTATCCCGTGAGCTTCATGGCCGAGCGAGGATGTTAAACCATTTCCAAGCTCACTGTACCACACTGGCTTTTTCAAGCCATGAAAACACCAGAGCACTAAAGCCCACCCAGTGTTCCTCAGGCATTTCATAGCAACAGAACATGCCAGGACTACCTGTTAAAAGGCAAATGGCATTTACCTTCAGGAAAGAACCAGGCAGCATGCTGGATGAGGGGTTCCACAACCGCTACCACATGCACTGACGTGGCTGCAGCCATTTCTGCAAGAGAGCTGGGGAGAGAGCGAAGGACACTGCGCTGATGCTTTGAGGGAATTCCCAGCAAGCAAAGAACCTGCCAACGACGGCCCCCTCCCTTGAGCTCCAAATGTCTCACCAGTTCCCAACCCACACAACCCACACACAAAATCAAATACATGGGACAGAAATACTGGTGCAGATCTCATCCACAGTGATTCATTTGTGGCTGTGGTCTCAACCCACCAAAAAAGCCCCCAACAGAGTCTTGTGGCACCTTGAAGACTAAGAACATGTCTTTTGGCACAAGCTTCTTGTGCACTGTGCTTCATTTCAGCAGAGGCGTCCAGAGTCCATGGAAGCTTATGCCAAAATAAAGCTGCTCATCTAGGCTGCTTTTGTTCAATCAGACTAACACACATAGCCGGTGGAAACTGCTACCAATGACAAAGATCTCATGATTTTCTGGCAGAAGCAATAGCAGCTGCACCAAGGAGTTTACCCCACCCCCCACCGGCCAAGCACTTACCCTTCATTCTTGGCCCATAGCAAGTTTGGGCCCAGCACAATGGCAATGTTGCTGGGCGTCATCTTATTAACATCACTATATTGGGCGAGCTTTGCAAGGAATTTGATTAAGTACCTGCAAGGGATGATCACAGTGTTAGGATCTGAATGGGGCAAAAGGCTTGTCATGCAGGAGAAAATCCCAGGGAAATCCAAAAGCTCTCAGTTCATTCCCTGTCCTGTCTACTCCCAGGAAGAAGGTAAGGCGCAAAAATCCCCCAAAGCATCTTGGGTTTGGATTTTTGTTTGGCTGTCCACAGATGACAGCAGGAAACTTGTTTCAGGGCTCACCCGTAACATTTTGATGCGTGAGGCAGGAAAGAAAAGGGGAAAAGATCTCCACGAACTAGAATGGGAGCCAGGTCCAAGCTCTTGCACAGCTCCCCTCTAGTTCAATGGGGCTTGAGCAACAAAACTTCTTGGTGGATTGTGCTATGGTGTAGTGATAGAGCCCCTGCTCTGCATGCAAGAATTCCCTGGTTCAATGCCCAGCATCCCCACCTAGGGCTGGGAAAGCCCCACCACCACCACCCAAAAACCTCCCGGATAACCACTGCCAGTCACTGTGGACTAGGGGCTGGCAGCTGTGGGAGGCCTGAGGGGGCATTTTTGCCCTTTAGAACCCCTTTCCCCCATGGGAAAGCAAGCTGAAATGGTTTGTTTCCTTGTAAAAAAAACATTTAAAACCTGAGGCCCACACCAGCCTCATGCCTTGCCCACCCCTGCTGCAGACAATGCTGATGTAGGTGGAGCAATCTGATGAAGAGCACGGCAGCGGCCTATGTTTCTGTGTCCTGGGTGTCAGTTCTGACTGCCTCTTGCTGTGCTCCTGGCTCTCAAAAACTACTGCATGACATGGGCCACGTGCCCCAACTCCTCACTGAAGGAAATGCTCCTTTAAAAAACACTCCTCAGTAGCTTATACACCTATTCTCTTATAAAACTTCAAAATGATACAATGCAAAATATAATATTAACACCCCCCCCAAACAGCCCAGCATTAAAACAAGGAGAGACTGAAAGACCTGGGCATGTTTAGCCTGGAGAAGAGAAGATTGAGGGGAGACATAAGAGCACTCTTCAAGGTTGTCACACAGAGGAGGGCCAGGATCTCTTCTTGATCAACCCAGAGTGCAGGACGTGGAATAATGGTCTCCTCAAGTTACAGGGAGCCAGATTCCGGCTGGACATCAGGAAAAACTTCTTGACTGTTAGAGCAGTACGACAATGGAGCCAGTGACCTAGGGAGGTGGTGGGCTCTCCCACATTAGAGGCATTCAAGAGGCAGCTGGACAGCCATCTGTCAGGGATGCTTTAAGGTGGATTCCTGCATTGAACAGGGGGTTGGACTCAATGGCCTCGTAGGCCCCTTCCAACTCTACTTTTCTATGATTCTATGAAATAACTTCATTATTCCTCTAGCTTTCACTTCACACAGCACTCTAATTTAAACCCAAAAAGTGTACTCTGGAAAGCAACTGCTCTCAGGGCAGGAGATTGGACTGCTCTTAAGATGGCTGCCCTTCCACACAGGAAATCAAAATGTGCCACAGCCGCTTGCCACTTACCTGAAGTTGGCCAGGTTATGCTTTGGCAATTTCTGACAAATTGTCCACAGGACTTGCAGCTTCTTGTCCTGATCCTGTATACTGCGGAAGAGAAGAGGTTCTCCTTATCCAATGCTATGCAAATGTGCAAGTCTCATTCAGCTGCCACAGCTCATTCCCCTTCTGGGCTTGCAAGGGGCCTCAGCTCTTTTTACAGAGCTTTCAGGATGAGGCCAACATCAAAGCTGCCATATACTGAATGGCACTCGGAGCTGTTTCGTCACAACTGAACAAGATGCCCCCAGATATTATCCTTGCTAAGCATTGCAAGCTTTACTTGATGAAGCTGAAAAGCAGATACAAAATTGGAATCTTTCATATTAATTAAGTACTGTATAGAAAAATAATGCAAAGGCAGTCTCTGCCTGGAGACAGAATAGCTAAGAGACACCAAACAAAAGGGAATGATGAACATTAACAATCAAAGTAGGCTTGAGAGAAGAAGAGAGTCTTAGGACAACTTTTAGAAACAGCAAGAGAAACGTGAAGCAAGTATCAAGCGTGACAACATGCTTCCCGAGGCTTTTAGAACTCCCAATATCCACACCAGAAGGCCCCCATTACATGCTTTCCCTACTTTGCAACTTGCGTCCATTCTTCATACAGGGAATAGGTCATTAATGGTTCCGGCAGCTCCCTTAGGTAAGACTTCAGGGCACCTGAAGCAACAACAAGGCAGAACAGTGTGCTTGCACGCAATCCAAATCAGTCTTAATTTCCAACCTGCGACTGCACTCCCTGCTTTGGACAGGGTGCACCTAAGACTGCTGCTGCGAAGTCAGGACAACATTTACAGTTGCACCAAACGAGTGTTGCCTTTACTGTGAACAGCAATGGCCCAATAATGTGCCCGATGGTGGCAGTGGCATTCCCAGAAGATTTGAAGAAGTGGGCCTATTACCACCTTCTCTCAGCAAACAGACATTTAAGAAAAGAGCACCCTTCTTTCTGTTCATGTTCCCCGGTGACTGATATTCAGAGGCATTCAGCTTCTGATACTGGAGATAATACACAGCCAACTTGATTAGTAGCCCCTGATAGCTTATTCTCCATGAAACTGTCTAATTTAAAGTCATCCAAGTTGGTGGTCATCACTACATGTTGTGGTAGCAAATTCCACAGTGTAGCTGTGCACTGTGTGAAGGGAGTCCTTCCTTTTATCTGCCCGGAATCTCCTGTTTCATTGGATTCTGGAATTAAGGGAGGGGGAAAACCTCCTCCCTAGTCAATTTCTCCACACCCTGAACAATTCTATATGCCTCTATCATGTCTCACTTGCTCACCGTTTTTTCTAAGCTAAAAAGCCCCACACAAACCCTGCAACCTTCCTAGGGGAGATGCTTGAGCCCCTAAGCATTTGCTTGTCCCTTTTCCGCACTCCTTCTGGGTCTGCAGTGCTGCACACAGTATCCCAAGTGTGACATTTAGTGGTCCTTGTTAGTGAGGTATAAATCTTTCCAAGTAAATCAATTTTAAGAATCAATATTTACATGTTTAAGGGAGGCTGAGAGGTTATGTGTGTGCGCTTTCAATGAGTCAGCCGTATCCAGACTCTACACTAGATGGAGCTTGAAGCAGCCTCTAGATTTCCATTCAGTTCATGCATGAAGCTTTCATCTGCCAGCAACCAGGTCCTGAAGAGGACAGCTGGCCAGTTGTTTTTAAATATGTGGGAAAAGCACAAGAATAAATGTGCTTTTTCACCCACATGGTGGAGATCCATGCGCTGTGCTTGTGGGAAAATGTGGCATGTATTTAAACAACATGATGGATTCTTCAACAGCACATGTTTAACGGGGGGGGGGGGCTGGGCACAAAGCACAGGTGCTGGGTGGGCCACCCCTCTTCAGCAGCCCCCCACCCCAGCCAATTGTTAGCTGAATCAGACCAGCGTCCTGCCTGCAGCTGACACCTTCAAAAGCAAGAAACAAGGGGCCACACATTTCGGCTGCCTTTGATAACCAGTCTCCACTAACCCTGTCCCGGACTCAACAGAGGAGGAGCAGCAGCAGCAGCAGCAGCAGCAGCAGCAGGGTCCTGTATCTGAAATAGTCGCACTCTGCTTTGGCAGGACTCTGAATGCCTTCAAAGCTTGGTGTGAGGTCACAGATGACTCTGCAACCCAAGAGACGGGCGGCAGCTTCTCCTGCACTTGTGTGGAGCATCAGAGACACTCAAAAGCACCAACACGTCTCGCTCCTGAGGTCAGTGCAAAGTCGAGGAGGAGGAGGAGGAGGAGGCCATGCTTTCTGTTACACTGAGTGCTCACTCGAATGTCCAGACATGGTTGGCACCGGAAATCTACCATGAACATTTGTGGCCCCCTGATGATGAATTACACATGCTTACCACATTGTGCAAGTACTCTGTAGTAAAGCACTGAAATATATTTTATTTCTACTCATATAAGGATTGAATGAAATAGAATAGTTTATGCTAATTGAACTCTAAATTGTGGACTTGCAGCTACACACAGTACTGAATAATCCGAACCTCCCAGTCCAAGAAACAGTTCTAGTATTCTTAGCAATGCTGGCATTTCCCTTCTTTCAATTAGAACCAGGGTCTGAATGACTCAAAATATTACTTTTTATGTTTTATTTAAAGAGCAAAAACAGTCTCAGGGCAGCAGCAATGAGACAAATGAAAAATAATAAAAAATATGTTGCAAGGTTAGAGGGCTAAACTAAATTCAGCTGGCATTTAAAAATGCCAGCCCATTCATTTCTTTGCATCTAAAGCCTCCTGTGGGGCCTGAAGCACAACACTTTCAGTGAGATGTTTAACGCTGCTATGAAACCTGGATTCATTTTGAAATGGAAACTACTTTGCCGCTGCTCGCTTTGTTCCCTGAGAAGCAGCCCATTCCGGAGGCATGAGGAGGGAGAGTCTTGTGTTCAGAGCGACACTGCGCCCGGAGAGCGTACTCAGACCAGTGTGCCATCCAACCGCCTGCCTGGCTTGGCCCATGAACAGCTGCGTGTGCTTCCCCACCCCCTCTAATGCTCAGTTTCATGAGGAAGCAGCCCCCGCCACCCCACATGCTGCTCTGATGTGGGGAGGCCCCGAAGGACAAGGCAGGCCAAGCTCTCTGGGGACCAGCCAACTTACCTGCCACCGCATGCGGGTCAGAGTAAAACTCATCCAGATGTGATGAGGAGCAGTCCAGTGCTGCTTTCAATTTCTTTAGCTTGGAGGCACCAGCAGCAATGCGGAATAAGCCCTGTGTTGGGACAGTAAACGCATCCCCTTAACTGCCTGCATCATAATCAATGCTCTCAGCACTTACTAAGGTTGTACCTTATCGCAGATGCCATCCAACAGCCCAGAGAAAGATAAGCTGAACCAACATGCCCCATTTATTGTTTTTGGTAAGAGGCTTCCAGGTTTCCTGGTCCGGTAGGAGTATTTGGACTCTCTCCTGGGGCATTTATAGCAAACCAGAGCTCCAAAACCATAGCCCTCCCTGCATTTCCTATGAGAGGACACAGTGGATCGATTCTGCTCATGCTCAAGGAAGTGAATGTAGCACACACCCCTATGGCAGGGAACACAACACCACCTGTGCCAACACCACCGGCAACGTCTTCTCTTGCACCCAAGGCTCATTACAGACCCAGTGATGAGAGGACTGAAAAGGCCACTTAGTGCAAGGCCCTGCTCCTCCCCACCCCATGGTCAGTAGACACAATCCACACTGCAGGAGGTTCTGCAAAGCAAATAAAAAAGGCAGGACGACTTACACCAGTGACCCAAACTGTACTCTGCAGGGGAAAGACAAGAGGCCCACAAACACGGCCACCTCAGAACCCCCGGGTGAGCAAAACTGCCTACCAAGCCCTCCCAAGGAATTGTCTTTCATTTGGCTGATATACCCACAGCACATCAGTTCCCTCTCTCAAACTGGGGTGGCCCTGTGTGCCCAAAGGGGTGCTTCAAGTTAAGGGCAGAAGATGACCAGGCGCTCACCCCAACCTCTCATCCTGGGTCTCCCCAGCTCCAGCACTGCAGTTGTGCCATCCAACCTGAATGCCAGATGAGCCACAATGGCAACCCCCAGCCCAGCAACGCCACCTGCCTCACACAGAAAAGGCGAATGACCACAACAGGACGGGCAGCCTTACCTCCTCCTTCATGCCCGTTTCCAAGAGCATCATCACACACGCTTCAATTGGGAGGGCGATTTCTCGGCCGCTGCGTTTGAGATGCTCCTCCAGGAGAGTTCCGAAAGCCGGCTTTTCTGTCCATTTATCTAGTTAGAGAGGCAGCATTGACTGTCAGCAACACAACTGGGAAGTCACAGTTTGGAAAGTGGGAGACTTAGAGTATAATCATTAGGAATCATTCAAGAAGATCGGGACCATTTGATTGGCAAAGCCCTTAAATTTTGCCCTGGGTGAGAAGTTAGAATGCCAAGCCTGCAGAAGTTATTAAAAACAACCACCACCACCACGAAGAGCACAATTCTTGGCAGCCAATAGATTGAATACTGACCCTTCTGCACTGTAGGCTGATGCAGGTCTATATGCCAGAGCTCATAATTCACAAGATCATATTGGTCAAAGACTTGGTTCTGGGCTGCAGCGCATAAGCTGGTCTTATTTTGAGGGCCAAATTCACACGACCACCTGGGCAAACGATGGAGTGCCATCATTCTGTGAGATGTGAGAGGTCATCTGAAATTGCTAGCTGTTAGCAAACTCCAATGATCAGCCTGTGGGGGCTTGTAACTGCCTGCCACCTCTGTGGCTGTTTGTGAACAAACTTCCTTTTATATGTCCTAATGCAACTGATGGAATCCAGGCTGTTTGGGGCTACAAATTAAAGCAATGTAATAGTAAACTGCAGCAATGACATAGGAGCATGGTCACTGACCAGGTGCCAGTGAACTATGTGGTGAGGGAGGGCTTCTTTGTTTTTTTAAACACCCATTTCCCTTCCATATGGATGGAGTTCTACATACGATCTGAGGTTTTTTTATTTGTTGTCCACAACTCAAAGCTTTTCTGTTGAGTGATGCTAAGCAGAAGTTCTTGCCACAGGTACAGAAACAGGTTGCTCTGGAGGAAAAAATGCTTAATCCACATTCCTTTCCAAATGACCTCCTGCACACCCACCCACCCATAGCCAATGAGATTCCCACACTCAGGTGGCTAAACCAGCCTGTGGCAAGAACCGATCAGCACATGTTCAAATGAGCATACGTACTGACTCCAGGAGGAAAGCATAGTATGATTTCACCTGGCTTATCGGTTGTAGGATTTGCCCACAGCATCTTGCCCTTCTAGGGCCAATATGAAACTATAATTTGGGCAGGTTAAGCATTTAGAAAGCTGGCCAATAGCCTCTCCAATGTGTCGCCATATTTATGAAGCCACTGTCAATCTAGCAATCTCAGTTTGCCTTTGTCACCAATACAGTCTAGAGGAGAATTAAAAAGTGGTCCGTGCAAATTGTTTTACACAAGTCAACTCTTCTCTCTCCAAGTTGCCCAGTAAATTCAATTGCTTTTTAACTCCGATTTGCTGTTCTAGTCGAAAAGAGTGGAACATACAAGCATTAGCAGACTGTTAGTTATGCAGGAGGTCCTGGGAATGAGAGATGTAGAAGCAGCTCAGTGCTCTTGCCACCTAGTTCTGCCCATGGCACTGTATGCACAGACAACCCCCAACTGGACACTTCTGCAAGGCCCTGTATTCTGTGGCAAAAAGGACCAGGAACGAAGGTCAGATCTTCTCCAGCCTCGCTCCTATACAACATGCGGCATTCGGTCGGGGCTGCAAGAACTGGCCAAAGCAGCAAAAACAGCGCCCCCCCTCGCCCCCCCCCCCAGGTAAACTGCCACCATTTGTCCTTCTAGAGACAAGAACGTCTCCTCTCCCAAACATTCCAGCGTGACTCTGCGGAAGAGACGGTTGAGGGTTTGCAAGAGCCACCTGCACCCACCAGACTGAATCCGCCCCACTGCACCTTGGCTCCCTCCTCTGGCACCCAGACTTTGCTCTGCTAGCTCAAGGAGCGACTGGCATCGCCACACAGGGTTCCAGGCTTCATGCACATGCAAGGAGCCTGATAATGGAACAGCGCAGCTGAGAGAGGGGGACAGGACAAGTGGCTGCCCTCAGGGAACCTCTCCTTCGGACTGCCACATAGCTGACTCTCCTGGGGGTGGGGAGGAGGCATCTCCAAGAATAGCCATAGCTCCATACCAGTCTCGCATAATGGACTTATGGAATGGAATGTACTGCCACGAGATATGGGGGTGGCCTCTCAGTGATGGCTTCTTTTAAAAAGGAGAGGTCTGCCAGGGACTATTCAGCCACAGGAAACTACCCTGTGATTTCGGAAGGCTTAGTTTAGCTCAGAGGACTTTTCTTGTAAGGATGTTAGGTTTTTGCACATCACGTTGAACATTTATAACTCTTATTTAGTTTTCAGATGGTTCCATAATCACTGTTGCAATATTGGCATATTTTGTGGAATTATATAACTAAATATGGTAAAACAGAATAAAATGAATTGGGCATGTTTAGCCTGAAGAGAAGACTGAGGGGAGACATGATAGCACTCTTCAAATACTTGAAAGGTTGTCACACAGAGGAGGGCCAGGATCTCGTCTCGATCAACACAGAATGCAGGACATTGAATACTGGTCTCCTCAAGTTACAGAAAGACAGATTCCATCTGGACATCAGGAAAGACTTCCTGACTGTTAGAGCAGTAGGACAATGGAACCAATGACCCAGGGAGGCCTTCAAGAGGCAGCTGGACAGCCAACTGTCAGGGATGCTTTAAATTAGATTCCTGCATTGAGCAGGGGGTTGGACTCGATGGCCTTAGAGGCCCCTTCCAACTCTACGATTCTATGAAAGAACATAGTAACAAGGTGCTCCTGAGCCAAATGGTGGTGCTTGGGTCCCATTCAGTCAGCCACAACCAGTTCCACAATACTCCCCTCCATCCCCACCAACAGGCAGCCAGTTTTCCTTGGATACCCAGCATGCTCAGTCCAAACTGAGCAGGCTTTTGCCCCCCCCCCCCCCCCACCATTAGGTTTATTTCGAAGTTGTATTTGTTTTGTTTTCTGTTTAACTTCTGCAAACCACAGGGTTCCCCAAGCCTCACAGATGATTCTGTTTTGACTACATGAGGACTGGTACTCATCTGTGAACTTCAGAAATAGAAGGAATGATTTTGGCTACAGGGAACCTCCATGTGCTGAGGCAGCCTACCTCTGAATATCAGATGCTGGGACCAAAAACAGGGGAGGGTGATCACCTTAATGTCCCCCTTGTCAGCTCAGCCGCTGAAGCCTCTGCTGCTTTTCCTCCCCTTCGCTCTTTGCTACTGAACCTTGCCAGAGCACAAGGCTGCAGGCTCAGCCCTTGGCATCTCCAGGCTGGGAAAGACCTTGGAGAGCCACTGCCAGCGAGAGCAGATAATGACACTGGGCTGCATCACGAAAGGCAGCTTCATACAGTCCTAAATATGGCAACAGGCGCACAAGAGAGGTGATGGCTCTGGTCAAGAGGTGGAGCCGGCACACCCAACCCATTTCATGGACTGGCATTGCCCCAATGAGTTTCGGAGAAAACCACAGTGGTTTGTTAGTGTATTAATAGAGGCTTGGAAAGATGTCAGAAATGCAGTTGCAGAGGGGATGGGGGTGGTCATTTTGGAAGATGTGCCATTGAGAAAGTTCCCCTGTACTTATTGAAGAAGGACGGCATGCCAAAGGAGAGGAGGGGGGAGTCAGAGGAAGAGGAGGAGAGTGCAGAGGTGGCACAGGCAAAGCATGAGTCAGAGCACAGATTTACTTTACCTTGATGGGCCTGGATTTCGGGGAGCACCTTTTCTAAGACTGCTAATGCTTTTCTATGGTAATCTGCTTGGACTTCTAATAACTGAGAACAGAACCCACATTTTAAAACAAAAGTTAGCATTGGATGAACACAACAACACACAGACAGAAGGATCAAGCATGTGAAATGCATATTTGAGAAAGGAAGCGTTGCACAAGGAAGGGGATACTCACAGAGACAAAATATCTGGCATAGTCGCCTTCTTTGGAAATGAAGTTGTACATGTCTGCAGCAAGTTGATCCTTTCAGGTAGGGCAGGGATGGGGGGGGGGAGGGGAGAAAGACAAGCTGAAGGTTAGCCAGAGCAATGCCTGTAGAATATCCAAGCAGAAGACATTTCTGTGAGGTCCACAAAAACCCAGCAGATTAAGGTGGACCAGGCCACATGTTCATGAGCCATAGGGGCACAGGGAGATCTCAATTCAAGCTATGGACGGGGTAAAATGCACACTCCCATCATGCGCTGTGCATTCTGCACATTGACAATCACATTGGGCATTTGCACAGACGAGTATCTGACATAGAATTCAGTGGCCTAACATGGATTTCCATGTCACAGAATCTAAAGTTTCTACCCCATATTATATGACTATTATTATTATTATTATTATTCATCTATTCAGGCTATTATGGCTGCAAAAGAACAAGCATGACAGCAGAATGGCTGGGGAAGATAGAAGCTGTTGTCCAACACATCTGGAGGGCACCAGGTTGGGGAAGGCTGGCCTATCACTGACGTGAAGAACTGAACAGGGGCTCCAGTGGTTAAAACTCTGCATAACTCAATGGCTGCATTCGGAAACACAACAGTCAACGGTGGGTTAATAGTCAATTCCATGGTTGATTATCAAGGGCGTACTCCCCACACGACATGATTATAATCAATCGTGGTGTGGATTAAGGCTAGCGTCGAGTTGACTATTAGTCAATGGTGTGTTTGATTGACACATCCCCTTCCCTCTCCCCCCTCCCCCCCCGGTCATCCCATCAGCCATTGCAAGTTCTGCTGGCTGGACTAGAGTGGTAGCCACTGTTTTGGTCACTCTTGCCAAGGGACTCTGTAGTCACTGAAAATAACCAACTGTGTGCAATGAAATAGTCAACGGTGCCTGACACACGACACGATTACCAACGGTTGTTCCAATACTCAACTCTGCACAGTGTTGGTTATTTGCGTTGGTTATTGCAGCCGCAACGGTGGTGTGAAAAAATCGAAACAGATGACGCAATAACCCACCGTTAACTATTTAACCCGCAGTTGGTTATTGTGTTGTCTGAACCCAGTCATTGTCTCTATCTGTGGCTAGCAGAACCTCAACAAATTACATAAAACTAGTAATAAATACAAAGAGCAGCAAAATGTAATAATAATAGTAATGATATGCAGAGTGGGTTAATTCTGAATAGAGGATTTGGCTTTTTTTTTTAGCACAATCTTGGGGCAGGGAACTTTTTTCTGGACTGATGGCCAAGTGGGCTCTGGTTAAGCACATCGGGGCTATATGTGGCATAACCACAGATCTGTGACCAAGATGAGAAGACAGGTACAGATCTTCTTCAGGTCAAGAGTTGCAAACACAAAACCTACCTTGCATTGCTCAACTTTATTTCCTGCTTCATCCATCTCCTCTTTAAGCGAATCTATCTTAGATGGAAGCCCTTGGAAGTTAGTAGCTGAGGTTTTGTGGGCCTGGTTCCATCTGTACAAGAGGGCACAAAATGATCCTTGCTGCACAAAGAAGGGCCCCAAGTAGGAACACCATTACGAATGGTTCACTCTCCTCCCCACCAACCCTCACAATCAACTGCTCTTGCAAATCCCTCTGTTCACCATTCAGAAAAGGTAAAAACAGCCATGTTGGTCCACGAGAAAACAACCGCCACCAAAATCCAGAGTGGGGCAATACCTTTGGTAGGACACACCAAAGTGTCAAAACAAGATTGTGCACATGTCTTGTGCATCTGCCAACACTCTTTGCTATTGGTTGTGCTCTTTCATGACAAATGCACATGACACACATGAGCGTTGGTGGCCAGGACTGGGAGCCAATAGACACCACGGGCAGCAGAGGAAAACAAGGAGACAAAGCTGATGGCCACTTCTCCAAAGTTGGTGAGCAGGTTGGAAAGGTTGAGTGGGCTGGGTGTGGCCTCAAGGTCACCTGGAGACTAGGCTTTGCACAGCTCCTGAGACTGGAACTACTCCTCATGCTGGAGCATGTGGTGGCCTCACAGGTCCAAGCCATTTTGGATGAAACTGATTACCTAGATCCATTCCAATCAGGTTTCAGGAAGGAATAAATCACCAGGAATAGATCGTATATCAATTGAGATGTTGAAAGCTACTGAGATGGAATCTGTCCACATTGTGACAAAACACTGTCAACAAATATGCAAAACTAAACAATGGTCCATAGTCTGGAATCGTTCAATATATATCCCAATTCCAAAGAAAGGGAATTCTAGGGAGTGTAGTAAGTACAGAGCCATAGCATTAATTCCCCATGCCAGCAAAGTAATGTTGAAGATTTTACAACAAAGGTTTTTACCATATATGGAGCAAGAAATGCCAGATGTCCAAGCTGGATTCAGGAAAGGCAGAGGCACTAGAGATCATATTGCAAATATACGTTGGATAATGGAACTATTTTTAATGCATTTTATTGTTGTAAGCCATCTTGTGAGGACTTCTGCCTTGAAAGGCAGCCAAGAAATGTTTTAAACAAATGAACAAATAAATAAATAAAGCAACAACCCAATGACGGGAGTCTGGCATCTCCTGCACTCAAGTAGGAACAGGAGGCGTTTGTGCTTTACCTGGCTCTTGCGGAATCCCAGTCCAACACCAGCTTTGCAAGCTGCTTTCTCTGTTTCTGAATGTTGGGGATTTCCATCTGAAAGCACAGAGGGCAGGAAGCAGGTCTTTGAAAAACGGTCATGCACACAGCTATATTTATCTGAAACGCACAGCATGGCGCTTCACCTACTGCTTGCTCTTGTACTGTGGTCAGTCGTGGCAGGCTGAAACAACTTACCTCTGTCAGCTGGTTCAGTGGTTCTAAAATATCCTTCTCAACCTGCACCTCATGGTGAGAGAGTTCCATTGCAAGCTTATTCTCTGCTTCACCGCATGTGTCCAGCATTTTCCTTAAAACAAAGAATAAACTTGCTCTATCTCACACGTCCAACCATCCAAAACATTGCAAGGGAGGAAGAAACGATGTAGCTCCTCTGTTTAAATAAAGGGCACAATCTACAAGCAGAACAAGCTGGTGTTTTAATCCTTTTATTTCATTTATATCCTCCTGCCTTTCCTCCAAAGAGCTCCAGGAGACATACATGGTTCTGTCCATTATTTTGTCACCACCCAGTTTATCTTCACAACCATTGGGTGAGATAGGTGAGGCCGAGAGAGAGAGAGAGAGAGAGAGAGAGAGAGAGAGAGAGAGTCTCCCTACTCCTAGGCCAACATGCTAACCATACTGGCTCTCTTTTGCCCACCCCACTCCCAGTTTGCCTGGCTTCACCAGAAGAGTAAGTGAAGCATTTTGTCCACCAAGGACCCCAGATATTTCAAAGGAAGCTCTTCTAGGTATCTCTACAGCTGAGCTGCAATCACACAAAGCAAAGAGTATTGGATATTTCTGTAGGTGATCTTCAGAAGGGCAAGCTTTACTTCTGCAGTACTCACACACTGTTTGCATTCCTCACAAAGAGGATGACTTTCAGTCATGCAAAGAACCGTACAAGGGTTACAAGTTTAGCAAACATTTTTTTAAGGTATTCAAATTTAATTTTGGAATTAAAGCTGGATCCAAAGAGCTGATTTAGGATTTCACAACATTTTGGGAATATCCAGTCGTTTGTTTGTTTTTACTTTTTTTCCCATCAAAACGGAATTACCCCTATGCCATATGACAAGCTATTTTTGAAACAAAAAACCCTCAAAATTGGTTTGCAATGATGTGGCTGGGGAAGATATGGCTGCTGTTTAGTAAAAAAACAAAACATGTTGAACTATCTGCCCAGTTCTTTGGAATCCATATTGTTTATGTACATTTTCTTTTATGCAGTAAGTTCTTGGTGTGTTCTCTACAGTTCAAGATTTCATAACAAATAACACTTTCTCCTCTATTGACAAAACAGCTGTGAAATGCTACAGCAGTTTTAAAAAATAATTCAGTGACTATTCTCTCTGCAAGCTGTACTCAGCAAAGTGTGAGCTCTGTATTTACAAAGTTAGTTAAGTAGGTTTTTAAAAAAAGTTTCAGAACATGACAAAGATGCTACAAACATATAGGAGTGACAGAATCACCCCAACATTGAGGCTTTATGCAGATTGGCTTATATCAGCTAAATTGGAACAACGGCCACTTGCATTCTGCAGGGCCATTTCCAAGACCCCAAATGGCAAATGCCCAGAACCCATCCAGGAAAAATAATAATACAAGCCTTACCCCAGTAAAGTTTCGTCAGTTAGCTGCAAAGCACCTTCTTGCATATTCTGAGCAAAAGCAGTGAGGGGGAGCTTTTTCTGCAGAGGAAAAAAAGTCCAGCTTAGGATATGTAACTCACTATCACTCAATGCAGCTTAACTATCCTCTATCCCTCATCACTGGAGCTTAAGAAACAGGGCTTGGGCATCAGCAGTCCTAAGTCTCAGGGAAAGATGAGGTGATAATAGAGATGTGAAGGCCCAGAAAAAAACTGGAAAAATTCAGAAAAAAAAGTTTTTTCCCGTTTTTTTTCCCAAAGGCTTTTTTGGTTTTTTTCCAAAAAATTGGAACAATTGAAAAAAAAATGAAGAAAAAATGGATTATGGAATGTTTTCTTTTAGCATGATGAATAAAATGTTTAAGACAAGGTGTTCATATATTACTTCTCCAAATGATTTCTAAAAACTATTTACAGTATCAGATTATTACAATAAGCAAGTCCTGGGTTGCAAACTGAGACTACAACTCTCAAATGCAAGAGCAAGATGCATTTCTGCCTCTAGGGGGCACTGCCATTGAAGCAGAGACTGAAACTGATAGTGATAGCTATAGCTCAGAAAATAAATCTGATTAAATTTCATGCATATTCATTGAACCTTGATCTCCCTTTTTCTCAGTTCTTTTTGTGGGAAAGGGTGCTTTATATCTGCTTGACACTGTGGACTAGCAGAGACATGCTTTTCTTTGTTACTAATATTGATGGTTTCTTCTGGTTTTTAAAATATATATATTTTTGCCTGTTCCTCATAAACTGGCAAAACCAAAGAGTTTTACAGTTCAGGTTTTCCCTACAGTTCAGGAGCTTGTAGTTCCATTTGTTACAAAATAAAGTAAAAAAATTAAAAAGTAAATTCAGTTTGTAATAACTGAATATACCAAATGTGATAATTTTATGCTAGACCAACTTATACATAATTACATTTTATGTTCCTAAAGTAATAAAATGATTTTCAATCTGTAAAAACTGCTAATATTGCATCTTTTTCAATTTTTCAAAAAAATTCCATTTTTCCCGAAAATCCCCGGGAAAACCCGTTTTTTTCCTATGGCTTCAAAATTTCTGGGAATTTTACATCTCTAGGTGACAATGGCAATGGCAGGCTGAGGGAAAGGAGGTGGAGGGTTTAGTGATCAGACAGAGCTGATGTAAAGGATTTAAAAAGAGAGGTTCTGGGAGGGCCGAGACTTGACAAGAGGATGTACCAAGATGCCTAAGCTAGGATGACCATATGGAAAGGAAGACAAGGCTCCTGTATCTTTTAGCAGTTGTATAGAAAAGAGAATTTCAGCAGGTGTCATTTATATGCATGCAGCACCTGATGAAGTTCCCTCTTCATCACAACAGTTAAAGCTGCAGGAGCTATACCAGAGTGACCAGATACAAAAGGTGGCAGGGCTCCTCAGCTTTAACTGTTGTGAACCATTGTGTAAAAAAAAAAAATTTTCACCAGGTGCTGCATGCATACAAATGGCACCTGCTGAAATTCCCTTTTCTGTGCAACTGTTAAAGATACAGGAGCCCTGTCCTCCTTTCCATTTGGTCACCCTACCTGAGCAGGGTGTGTCACATAGCCTCCCTGGCCACTCAACTCATGAGACTATAGCTGAAGTACAGATTCCAACTTCTTCTAGAAACTGTGAGGATGGAACCTGTGGGTTGTAGCAATTCCCAGATTAATTAGCTTGGAGCCTAAGCCTAAGGCTGAAGTAGAAGTGAAGAAATAAGTGCAAGCAGAACCTCTTTTTCTCACCTGCTGGTAAATATGCTTGTTTGTAAAATGGTTCAAAATGGCCGTTTGCCTTTCAGTAGAAAGTAGAGGGATTTGGAGCAAGATCCCTATTATTGAAAAGGACAAATGACTGTTTGTAGGGGTGACACACACTAGGAAAATGTGGGTGCCTTTCTTCAGAGAAGCCCAAATGCACATTGCAACAAGCCAGTCATGTGGGCTGGAGGGGGACCAGTGATGGCTGGGCCACCCTGCACCTCTAGACTGCGGAAGGGCTGAAACAGGACCCCGTAAATCAAAGACTGTGTTTTGACCTTCCTGACAGAAGCGGGGGGGGGGGGGAGAGGCACCCCACAAGCAACCTCTCTTCCCCTGAGTTCAACCCCCATTTGCAGTGCTAGACCTCTCCCTACTCTCTCCACAGCAATGACAGCTGAGAAAGGGCACCTGGCATGTGCGGAATTGCAGAGCAGAGGGAAGCTCCATTAAAGAAACATGAGGGGTTAATGATCCATGGAAGGCACCCAGGGCCTTACACGTAGCTTAGAATTGAAATCTAGATCCTGACACATCCAGAAATAATAGGAGCGCACAGCATGATGCCAGGACAGTCCTGGCCAGAGGAACCCAGGAAATCTTGCCAACCCCTAAAGCTGCTGGGGGACAGGTGGCTTGCCAGTATGGGCCAAGCACCCCTTACTAGTTCACCTGGAGCCACAGCTGTGTGGGAGCACTTTTAAATGAGCTTGGAAGAGACAGAGCGGCTCATTGGCGCAGGAGGGCCTTGGGCTAGAAATGGTCGCTCAGAGGAGGAGTGTGGAAGGGCAAGGCCCCTAGAAGGAACCAGTACTCACGTGTCTCTTTTCAGCATCTGTTCCATATTGCCCGTGCAAACACCCGGCTAGCCGCTTGGAGGAATTGTGGCACACAGACCTCACATTGTCAAGTCGCCGCTCAATCTAGCCAGAGAACAGATAGGGATGGGGAGAGAAATGGAATTGCAGATTAGGCCCTTGATGCCAGCCTTTCCATCTTCCTTCTACTGGTATTACATCCCTCCCCCCACCCCTACTTCTGCAGCTATGCAGAAAGAACCGGTGTCCAATCTACCTCCAGGTACACTCCTGGAAACAAAGCAATGTCTGACCAGACTCATCGCATGTCTATTTTTGGTTTTATTGTTTTTAAAAATGGTTATTGTTAGCTGCCATAAAAGGAGTGAAAAAGTGGGTTAAAAATGTTCAAGAGCATGTGGCTTGTATTTTTTAATGAATGCCAGAGTTTGAGTGGTGGGGCTATTTATTGGGCCTCTATTAACTAAGAAAATGGGTACTTCCAGATGGATGGCTACTTTCAGAAAAGGCATAGTGGAGTGATTCTGTCTTTCCCTGCCTTAAGGGGTTTTCTTTGGAAAGAAAAGAGATGGAAGAAGTGGTGGGAAAACACGGGAATAAGGCAGGTCAATGTTTGAGATAAAAGCACCTAAGTCATTATAGTTACTCGCAAGGCATATTTGAGAAGCAGCAGAGATTCTTTCTGTAAAAGAATCTAAATGTCTGCGAGTGAAAAGAAATCTGCCAAGTTCTGCTGGGAACCTCCATGTAAAACAGCAAAAGAATGTGGTTTATCTGTGTTTTGATGAATCATGAAGGTTAAAAGGAGGCCTTCTAGAATGGTTTCTGTTTGAACAAAGCTAGCCAAAAAAGCCTAACAAGTTTCAACTGTAGGAGGCATGTAATAGATAGGAATCCTCGGGTCTTTTAAAATGCTAATGTTAAAAGAAGAAGAAGAATCAAACTTAACATAGCTGACCATTCCTCAGCCCAACCAAGTTCTGGCTGGCAGGTCTGTGCAACCCTTTGATGACTAATTATATTTGCTTTTACAAAATTGGACCTCATTTTAGCTGCTCTAGCATGCAATAAAACTTCAAGGTTAATTGCCACATTTTTACCTCTGAACAGATTAATTTAACCTCTTAACAGTGCCTGCCTACTCGCCCGCTTGCTGCTGTGGCTACTGCCACTATCATCATCATCATCATCATCTCCACTGCACTTTGCCTGTGGACGGCAGACGATCAGCCCTGCAGGACTTGGCCCCCAAGTACTGAGCCAGCTCTTGCCGACAAGCTCCGCCTGCCCCCCTTCCTGGAAGGGGATATAAAAGCTGGCAGGCTGAGGTGGTGGGTCTGCCATCTGCCCCTTTGGCGTAGCTGTGTATATTTGTTCAATACTGTTTGTATGATTTTATCTGTATGCCACCTAGAGATCCCAGTGATATAGGGCAGGATACAAATGTTATAACTAATAAATAAAACACAGTAGGGTAAAACCCTGGCCAAAGTACCACCCCACGTTTTCAAAACCTCCCAACTGCTCTAGAAAAAGGTAAAGGCATATTTTAACCCAACGCACACCTACACACCAGACCACACTTGCTCATGCTATAAAAAAGATCACATGCAAACCTGCTACACAAATGAGATGTCTCAAAAATGATCGTAAATAAGTGTTTTCCCTGACTTTTATTTATTTGGATTTATTTATTTATTATCTTGTTTCTCAACTGAAGTTCTCAAAGGAGCTCAAGCATTAAGAAAATTTAAAGCCGTTCACAGGATCATGAGCTTTGCCATTTCCTTTCTCCCTCTTGTTCTTTCCCATGGGAAAGTTGCTGGTAACAGCCAGCGCTAAGGGAGGAGGAGACCATCTAATGTCGGCAGATTAAAACTTTAGTCCTCTGCTCACATTGGACATATATTTCCTAAATCAGTTTGCAGAACAAAAGGCAGGCATTTTCCTTGCAATTGCAGGATAACCCGAATATCCAGGGTTGCCCCATCTTCCCATTTTGTCCAGTGAGTCAGGCCTCTGGGTAGGCCTATTTTAGTGTTGTTATTTCTACTTTGCTTGTATTTCTTGTATGGATTTTCAACTGTTGCTGTGTGCTCCCTCAACTCAGGCTGAGAGGTGGGATTCTCCCCCGCCTCAAAGCATTCTTCCTGGGCAATGGTGATATTTCCGGGATTTCCCCATGCCTGTCAGCTGCTGTATGCAGGGAATCCTGGCATGTCCTTTCTCCCTGAGGAGGAAAGTGTTGACATGCTCGCAAAAAGAGACTGTGGTGGTGGGGGGGAACAACGCTGCATGGGGCTACAGGGCTTTTCGGCTCTCCCCCGTACAAACTGAATATGTGCATGCCCCCTCCCCCAATTATGCAAGTTGCGATGTGGGACTGGGCCCAGTGTTGCAAGACTTGTTACAAACAGGATCTTCAATTCACTGCTTCTAGCTCGGTAAACTTACGCATCTGGTGAACAGATTGGAACACAGTGAGTTTTTCCTCAGAAGGCCGGAACGTGATCCAAATACATCTGGCCCAGCCCTTTCTTTTTTCCTGGCCAAAAGGCATTTTTCAGTTGAACAAAACTATAAATTGAGAATATTTGACCTTTTGTCTGGTTAATACAGCTGATTCTTCCACACAACCACCTGATATTTAAGGGGGAAAGGAGGACCTCTTTCTCTCCCTCTCTCCTTTTTAACAGCCAAAACTGTTCAATGAAGGCACAATAAACAAACATTGCCTTTTTTCCAATAAAAAGGTGCCTTTAGTGCTAAGGAGGACTAAAAGTAGGGCTGTCCACAGACCCCCCGATCTGATCCCGATCCGGATCTGTCAGGTCTAGATCCGGTCACAGCACTCCCTCCCACTCTCCCTGCTTACCTGCTGCCTCCTCCGCGTCGTCCTGCCGTCGTCCTCTCTCCTCGCTGTGTGCTGCTGCATTTCCCGCTCGCGTCAGGTGATGACATCACCCGACGTGAGCGGGAAATGCGGCGGCACACAGCGAGGAGAGAGGACGATGGCAGGACGACGCGGAGGAGGCAGCAGGTAAGCAGGGAGAGAGGGGGGAGGGAGAGAGCAGGGAGAGCAGGAGGGAGGCCCGGATCAGCCCAATCCGCTCTGTATTCGGGATCCGGATCCGGGCACAGCCCTAGCTAAAAGGGTCAAATTTAGCTTCAGTGGCACCTATCTTTGACCCTTGCAGCACTCTGCAGCCACTATGGAGTGCTAAAAGGGTCAAATTTAGCGTCAGCACAAATGGCGGGGTGAGGGATTGTTCCTGGACTCCCTGAAGTTGCCCAATCCTGCTCCAGGGACAGGGCTTTCTCAGTTTTAGACTGCAACCCTAAAAAAGCACTTGGGTTCTGGGTGGCTTCTCAACAACCCCACCAACCCACATTCTCTGGGTTTACACATAATGAAAAGTTACAGCACACCCACCCACCCTCGCTGGGGCCCAAATATTTAAAATAGCTCCTGCTGCCACAACAGGGAAATTCACCCAAATAAGTGAGACTTCTTCATGCAGGAAATCGAAAGCTTACTGGCTACACACTCCAGAAACCATATAGCTGATGGTCAGTGGCTATAGGCACCAAGTAATTCCTGAACAGTCAAAAGCTAATCACTACTACCGTGACGAGATCCCCACCAACGTGGTTTCCCTGTTGCCATCTCCACGGTTCTGCACACAAGGGAAGGTCACGGGTCCCAAACCCGGTCAAGGGAGGGGGATGATTCCTGACATGATTCTCTCAGGCAATCAAAGGAGCAAATTCTTGAAGGCCTAACAAACCACCCAAAGAGAGCTAGTCCAACCTCGGAATATAGGTTGGTAATTCAAAGGCAACATGGTCAAGGATTAAACAAGATCACGGGAAAGGTGAACCTTCAGGCCACATGAGTCTAGACAGAGGAAAGAAGGTCCAACAGTCATTGATCAAGCCCAGTCTGCCGGTGCACTGAGCTGATGACAAAGACACACAATCCACAGCAAATGAGAGTTCAAGCCTATGAAAAGCCTCACAGTACTTTTAATGGCAAGTCCTTAGTAATCCAAAATTCCACTTCAGAGGGAGCATGTGCAGAGTGCCCCCAGAGTCTCAGACGATGATGGATCCAAACAGGGAAGTTTTCTGGGAATGCAGAGCAGATGTTCCTAGCAAAGGCTTCTCGCTTTTGCACCATCTTAAAAAGGGAGGCGTAGGCCTCTTCCAAACCACTTGACAGACAGGGGCTTTTGGCCTTTCAGCAATGGCCCTGTCCAAACAGGGCGGCACTGCTCAGCCCACCAAGATGATACTTCAATCTGGGCGAACCTTCTGCAAACCCCCACCTTTTCTCTATCAGTTTCTCACAGACAGCTTCTCTGTCACGGCCGAGGCAAGCAGGTGGCTTGCGGGGAGTACAGGCACTCCCACAACCCTGTTCTGAAAAAGCTGAGAGAGATCAACTGACAAAGGTTGTAACATTCCAGAGGCCGAACAGGGCCAAAGCCTTCCAGACTACTTCTAATTAAATCTTAGCTACAACTACAAGACCCCACAACCAGTGCCTTAGCTATCCCTGACAGCTGGCTGCCAATTGTGTGAACCAGCCCATATGTTGTGAACTGCTTTGAGAGGAATAACCTGTTAATACAGAAACAAACTTTTCAATTTTCCCTGTAAAGACTGGTTGTTTCCCTTCCACCAACTCAATCAAATGATCACATTTCACATTCTAGAATATCTGTAGGCAAACTCTGTTTAAATTCAATGTGTGTTTTTAACACTTACAAATTTTAGTGTTTTTTAAAAGTGTTTGTGATTTAAAAACAGTGTGATAATAACCTAATAAGTAACAATGTATCTTGATCCCTCATATCTTCCAGAGAGACTTTCCTCCGAGGTATCCTCCTTTTTTCTTTTTTTTCTTTTTGAAATGCAATCTCTAGTCGTGCATACAGCAGGACCTTCTTTATAGTAGCACCACTATTGTGGGATAGCTGTCCTAGGAAGGCCAATCAGGCCACATCTATGAACTTTAAGCATGGTATCAAAACTTTACAAGTATGCCCCCATTGCTGCTGGGTGTCTACTTTTAACTTAAGTTTTTATATATCTCTACAGCAATTTTATGTGTTGTGTTTTTGTACATTGCTTTGCACATCTGTAGATAGAACCCTATGCAGTTCTGTACATCACAAGGTGGTGGATTCAAAGGTTCAGCAAGCTCTATGCAATGCCATCCCTGCTCATCTTAAAAGTTTCTGCATAGTTCCCAGAGCCTCTCCTTCGCAGCTCATCTGCACAGCCTGTTAAGCAATTTGACATTTAAGTGTGCCTACAACAACATATAGAACGTTTCCTTCTGTCAGCATGGCACTTCTTTGTCTTTGGAAATGAGTATGTTTAAAGGAGCATATTCTGAAGTCCAGAAACATTTCTGCCAATGGTAAAAAATACATGGAACTTCACATAAAGAGACATACAAAAAGCACATTCAGAAGGATTCTGTTCAGCAACAAAGCAAAATAAGCAAATGAGTAAGCAATTCCATTTGGTGGGAACAGGACAAGCATTTGTGCCTGGGAAAACCATGCTTGCAAAATGGCCTGCCAACAGTTGTCTTGAAGAGTTCCTGGCTTCTCTCCACCTCTACCTGCCCGCCCCCCCCCCCCCCCCCGGTCCCCAAATATTTCATATGGTCACCAAGGAAACAAAATATGAGAGCCAAAGACATATATTTTTTTAAACCATACTGCAGATATTTACTCAGGAGTGCTTTCAAATCTCCTTAATTTCCCCACCCCTCTGATTCAGAAAAACCATAACCCCATTTAGTCACACGAAAAAAGCTGGAATATATATATATATATATATATATATCTCAGAGAAAACAGTTTTATATCCAGAATTTATCAAGTGAACTTCTGAGTCACAAGATTGGAAGGTGAAGTAGAGCTTTGCCTTAGAAACAAAGAGCAAGAACAAGCCACTGGGAATGGGCCCTATAGCTCCCCCAGGTTATCTCCCTGAACAGCTTCCAGTCGTTTTTTCCAAACAAAAGAATACAGATGTGCACTATTAAGTACTTTACAGTTATAATTAAAAGAAACAATAAACGGTATTTGATTGCTTTCGCTCACTTCCCAATCAATAAGGGAACCCTGTCCTTCCATCCCACACTGTGATGCTGAAACTCACTCTGAGTCCATGAGACACAATTTCATCCATTTGCAGATCTGAGCTTCCATTTCTTTTTTTGTCTAAGCACATATCTTTCATGGCTGGGACAGAAAACTTTGCAATATATAGGCAGTGCCGAATGACGACTCATTTGCCAGAACAGTGCAGAGGTCAGGAATGTTCTGCATAGCTCATTGTCCCTGCTCTGGTGAAGAAAAGGGAAATATAAAAGGCACCGAAGGCAGGAAACAAAGAGAGGAAGCCTTGAGGTACACAGAAGTACATATATAAAGACTTCTTTGGGGGTACCTTTAGGCCTAACCCACTTGAATCAATCTGCAAAAGAGTGCACCTGGAGGCTTCCTTCCTTCTCCCCCTGCCCTGTTTAGCCAGACAAATTCTGTAAAACAATAGATTCATGTTTATTCAATCTATACAATTTGCAGAGGTCATTTTTTAAAAATAAAGTGGTGCAGATGGGCTTTGCTATAACCATGCACCACAACCATGATTTTCCACACTCCAGGAAGCACAATGAGTTTGAAAACTGCCATTTCTCTCTTTTTATTTCACTTTCAACCGCACTGCTCCTTTTTAAAACTGCATTTCAGCTACTGTGTGCACACGACTACTGTGCATTTTCTTCTCTCTTGCCTGGAGCTATCCTGCAGCTTTCCCACACAAGAAGAAGCAGCCACCTCTAAAATTCCTCAAAGGCAGCCTTAGCACAGAAATTAAGACAAAGACATTAATTAATTAAAATACCTGCAGCAGATCATCACTGAGGACTTCAGTTTTCTCAGCTCTGTTAAGGGAGAAAAAAAAGGCATTAAACCAATTGGTATGGAGATTATAGCAGGACAGCACAAACATTTTTGTATCTTTAAGGAGCAGATCCCCTTCTTAGAGCTACATACTGCATCCTATTGCAGTGGCCATGGCTGTATTATAATTATCATCATCATCATTATCATCATCTCTATACCGCCCCGTAGCTGCAGCTCTCTGGGTGGTTTATACATAAGATTAAAACAATTAAAAACAATATACAAAATTGAAAACCACAAAAACATACACAAAAACATGCATCTAAAAACAATAAGCAACTTTATAGCCAACAATAAAAACAGACCCAGGATCGATGGAAGTGCCATGCATTGCTCTCACCACAACACAGTTGATGCAGTGCCCCAAGTAGCCAGCTGATCACTCAGAGTTCTGGTCTTTTACTGCCTGTTTAGCTGTACAAATCAGCCAGGGAGCAATTCTTCACACTGCTCAAGGCCCGGGCTTAGCACACACTAATCCATACCAGGCAACGTGACTTTGTTTTTGTAGCTTTTTGGGTTGTTGCAGTGGTTTTAAATGTATGTGTGTATTGTGTGTAAGTTGTATGTTTTTGCTGTTTTAATTTTGTGTATATTGTTTTTAATTGTTTTAATCCTATGTAAACCGCCCAGAGAGCTTCGGCTATAGGGCGGTATACAAATGCAATAAATAAAAGAAATCAATGTTACTGTGGAGTGGCTGTACACATAGGGGTCAAAAAGCAACCCTGCTCTTTCATGCCGCTGCGTGCCTGGCCATCACAAGCTACTTTCCTGTGTGGAAAGGCACTTTGAAGTGTCCCAAAAGGGCAATGCAAATGGACACCTCAGACTTGCGTGCTCTCCCCATCAAATGGCATGAGAGCTACGGTTCATCTCCATCCTCAGTAACTTTCATGGCCTCAGAGATTTGCAGATTGGAAAACTATCAACAGAGATTCTCTTGCCACTTTCTTTAGTTTAACCTATTTGGCTAGTTAGCATGTTGGTTATCTTATATTTCTGGAAACACAACCAAACATTTAGCACCATAACAGTGCAGACCTAAACATGTTATTTAGAAGTCCCACTGAACTCAATGGGCCTTCTTTACTCCCTATTTAAGTGTGCTTACGATTACAACCTTGGGGTAAAAACCAAAGAACACTTACTTATTGAAACCACACAGGGTTTACCTGAGTAAACATGTTTAGGAGGTATAGGTTTTGCTGCAATGACAACACAAGACAATTTTTCTGATTCCAATGTATGACTAACCAAAGAAACATGCAGCCTCCAAATCACCTTATAAGTGGCTGGAGAGAGCAAGCATCGTCAATACAGAATTTAATAGGACGCATTCGGGAAACAGATAAGCTGTTAAACCTGAGGAAGTTCCTGACATATTTTGCAACAATGAAGGAGAGGGCATGCTACAACGCTTAATGGCAGGGCTAAAGAGGAAGAGGAATCCTCTGTATACACAGGAGTCCTTCCTCAAAATGTGAGCTGGCTTTCCCCAGCAGAAGTGAAGATTTGGCTGCTCAGCGATTTACATGGTTGAGGAAAAGACCAGCTGCTGAACTGGCAGATCCCCACAAAACCAGCAAGTGTCTGGAAAAGAGAGGGAGCCAAGTTTACCAGAAACAAACTTATAAATCTTTCTTATGCTGAGAATAGGAACATGGATCCACCTAGCCCAGTGTTGACTACTCTGACAGACTGCATCTCTCTCCATGGACCCAGGTATCAAGTGTGCAGAGTAAATCTAGGATTATTGCACACACATTACATGCTCTACCATTCAGCTATAGCAAGTGTTCAAAAGGGAGAAATATTATATGGTCAATCTCTTCTGCACTCTCTTCTCCGTGGCATGGAAAAGGCTCGACACACGACACAATGGTTGACTATTTAAGCCACTGTTGACTACTAATCAACCGTTGACTATTGTGTTGTCCAAATCCAGTCACCGAGTGGAGGAGCGATCCAAAAATATTCTACATAAGAGTTAGATTACAACATTCATTGTTAACATAGATTATTCAACATAGATTATTAAATTCAGCCCATCAGGTGGCCCCCATCTAGACCACAGAGGCCTCTAGCGAAGCCCTGCTATCTCACCCAAGATCGTCAACAAGGGTTGGAAGTGAGATGGGAGAAATAATAGATCATCTACAGAGGCAATTTGCTAGCTAGAACTCCAAACCCTGCCCTATAGGCTACTCTGTAGATAAAATAGGCCAAGAGGTGCAGAGAAGATAGAAACTGGTCACTGACAGCCAACAAGGAAGTAGAAACAAAATCTGATCCCGAGACACACTTCAGAAGAGGCCATGCATTAAATTAGGGCACAAACCAGAGTAGCAATGACTCAGTTCCGCTGTCAAACTGGAAATAGAAACCTTGACTGAGGTTCAACGTAGGGAATCTTGATTGAGGACTTAAAAGGTGACAAAAGACAGGAAAACTGAAATTTAAGCAGTGAATATGCAAAATCCACATTCTAAACCACAGGTTTCCGTGCCTTGGATTTTCTTTAGCAGTTTTCAGCCTCAAAACAGCTCAGAAAGGCTTTCCCAGCCTTGGGAAAATAAGTTTTCCAGTGAGCCAACAGAGGAGAGACTGCATTACCAACACATCCTGCTCACCTTCCATAGTACAATGACTGGATTTGCTGCCAGGACCCGCGGGGGGTGGGGGTGGGGGAGACATGGAAAAAGCTGCAGCTTTGGGCAGAAGCCAAGCCAAATACTCCATAATTGAAAAGGCCAGTTCCCTTCTCCAGCAAATGTTACAAATCTAGCAAAACCACAGCTTTAAAAAACGTGAGGCCCAGTGTTTATTGTTTAAGATTATCAATCCCTTAATGCAGGGTTTTTTGGTCATGAGATCTGAGTGCAAACTATCAGGTGCCACTGTCTAGGGATGCTAACATTTGGATTTTGCATCCTGTGACTGGGGTGCAGGGCTGGCCCCTTCCTACCTTCCAGCTTAGGATCAGCAGCTTGCATTTCTCTGAATTAGTAAAGTTAAGAAGATTGGGACTCCTGACAATTCTGAATAGGTTCACAGTTGGCTTAGGAATTAAGAGCATCTCATCTATTATACATTTAAAATATCCTCATTATTCCTTTTGTTTTAAAGGACTGCCATTTTCAGAATTCATTAGGCACTTTACAATGATGAAGCCATCCATAAAATAAAAACTAAGATAAAATGGCAGCATCAGATCTCCTTGCTGATCACTTGACGGGTGGGGAAAAGTGCTCAACACTTAGCAAAGAGATCCCCAGGATTTAAAGGGCTGCCCCAACCCTTGGGGGTGACCTCTTCACAATCCACCCTCCCTGAATCAGCAGCACCTCTTTTTCATAGGAAAGTGTGCACACACACCCTTCGTGCTCCCACTCGGGGTCACTGCCTCTAGTTTGACAGTTGTCAAATTCAACACAGTTATTGGAAGCGAAAAGAAGGGGGGGTCACTTTCTATGAAAAATCAGTTTCTGGGAACTTGGACAAGTGGGGATTTGAAGCAGGGCACCCACAAGGTTCAGGGCAACCCTTTGAACTCTGGGGATAACCTTGCTAAGGGGGTGATCCACACCCCCTTTCCCCGTCTGTCAACTGTCAAAAGCTGTCAAACCAGCCCATATACAATCTAGTCTTGCCTGTTACATTGTATGTTTGACAGCTCAAACATACAACACTTCAGGCAAGGCAAGCCTGCATATTTTTGACAGTCAGAATTGCACTAGTGTGCAACTTCAAAAACCCAATAATAAGTGGGCTATTTGCACGCATTCCCTGGGACCAGAAAAACACTACAAAATTATTTCAGCCCCGTTTTGCACAAATAAATTAAAATTTAAAAAGGCTCCGACTGTGACTGGGGTTGCAACTGGAGCGGAGACAGGGGGCTTGGCAGGTGACAGACCCCCCAAAATGCCTTGGGCACAGTTGGATGGGTTGTCACCGGCAAGGGGCCACTGGAAGCAGCTCAGCCATGATCGCAAAGAGGTTTCTGGCACTCTTGCCGAGCAGCACACAACCCGTGATGGGTTGGCATGTCTAGGTTCGGATGACACACCAACCCATCAAAAATCCCAAGAACAAGCCATAGGTTGTTGGGATGACTTGCTGTCCACACACAAGCCATCCTGTGGGAATTGGTCTGGGTTCAGATGACATGACCACCCGCTGTGTCACTTATGATGGGTTGTCTTGTCATGCAGACTCAGTCAATAATGAAGGTGCTACTCGAGCCTCCACAAGGAAAACTGGATCCACAAGAACCTCCAAGCAGCATCCAGAAGAGCTTCCTGATCTGCACTGATATCCTGCAGATTCCTGCATTGAGTAGGGTGTTGGACCCAATGGCCTTATAGGCCCTTCCAACTCTACTATTCTATGAACTTTAAGGGCAGTGCAACCTGATCCTGAACTGTTTATAAACACCATCACTGTTATCCGCCCACAGTTCTTCTGACTTGTCTGGATTGAGCCTATTAGTAGCCTTCATTCAATACATTGCCAACTCCATGTACTCCTTCAGGACATCTGTAGCTTCACTGAAGACCAGATCAAAATGAAAAACATTTGGATGTCATCAGAATATTGACAACAAATTACTGCAAATTCCCTGTATGCCCATATCCAGCAGGTTCATGTACAATATAATTTGGAAAATGAATTTCCCTTCCAGTCTGAAACTCAGATTTGAATTCCAGATATGAACAAAAAAGCAAGGCAGCTGTGAACAAATAATCAAAGTGAACAAACATGAACAAAACATAGAGAACAATTAGTAACCCAACCCTGATATACTAGTGGCTGTTGAAATATCCCTAACAGTAAAATGTATGTTTACACTATAGTCCTAATTTAGAAATAAATGTTTAGGACATAACAGTTTGTGGATGCGGAGACATTTTTGATCTATTTTTTCTATCCTTTCAGTTTTCAGGAAAACAAGGGCCAAACAAAGACCAGGAGTGGGGAACTTGTACAACCCCTAGGGCCATAGATCGCACAGAAGGGGGGGATAGGCATATCAAACCATGTCTTGTGGGCTCACTGCTAGGTCAATGGACACACATGCAAACAGATACAGAACAACCATTTCCTACAAACATTCTGAGGGTTTTCAGTGGAGGAGGATGACCAAATCTGCATCCAGTTCACGAGTTACAACATCACCCAAAAAACACATCCATGCTCTAAACAATTAACTCTTTTCCACACTGACTGCCAAGAAGCAAATGGGCAAGGTACCATTTTTAACATAGCTTAATATTTCTATCCCAACCTCAGTAACAGTATGTACAGTAAAGCTCCTGGACAGTTAGCTTCTGTTGTCTAATCTTCATGATTTAAAATTGATTCAACATCCCCATGTACTCTCATCTATGTGATCACAGTGTTACTCACACCATTATCTGAATGTTTTGTTATGTCAGCCAAATAATTTGAAAATGGAACGCGGGAGTATTTTTCAGTCATAGGTGAGCTGTTATTTGGAGACACATTGTTATATAGCACTACAAGACTGCCAGTCGCAAACCTGAGTAATTTATAGCTATGCAGTTAGGAACATGTAGCTCTAGAGACGGGAAAGCCCTCTCCCCTTCAGGATACTTATAAGCTATCATGGCTTTGAGTAGATCCCTCTTTCCAATTTTAATTTTTAAAACTTTGTAATTACCTATTCTGCAATAATAGCCCACAAAGAGACACACAAAAGTAACAGAGAAGCCTTTATCATTTAGACCTCTCTATTCTGGCTTAGCCACTTAGCAGAGGTGGACCCACCTATTGCTTCTCCTGGAAGCAAGGCTGTAGTGAGGCTAGGGGATTATTACCTGCCTCTACCTGTTTCTCTATAGCTCCAGAGCCTTCTTGGTGACATGCCATTTGTCTGCAATTATATTCTGCCTTTCAGCATATCAGACACTCCAACTTAAAACTGACAGTCTCCATTGATGATAAAATATGTTATTTATTAATTAAAACATTTGTATCCTGCCCTATTATCACTGGGATCTCAGGACAGCGTACAGATAAATTATAGATGATAAAATGTAGACAACATGGACAGAAAGCATGAGACCATCTAGAACTAGGGACTGGCCTTACATACAATCAATTTTAATTTATACTATGATAAGCATTGGGAATGGAGCCTTTGTGGCCTCTTTGGTCTGAAATAGGCCCCCTGCCAGGATTGGAGAATCTCATCCAGGAAATTCCACTTCGCTTCAGCTTGCTCATCTGGTCCCAGCATTCTGCGTCACTGGGAGCTCCTGTCTGTTTTTACAGTGCTTAGCAACAGGATAGACACAAGAGCACCACTACTGTGTACACCCTGTAGAGTTATGGCAGGAAGGAGCGCACATGCCTCATACAGCTCAGAGCTGGACACTGGCCTTGCCTGGATTAAGATCCCCCCAATAATGAAATGCTGAGTTGCAAGAAATAATCCACTTAAACTGACCCAGTCACATGATACTGTTTTAATTCCAACAGCAGCTGCAAATAACGACACTCAGCATGACACTGTGGCTTGCTTAATGCTGCATTCTCTGTATGAATTTTGTTCAAACTTGTGATAATGGATATTAATGGAGGCACAGCTGTGCCTCCATTGTTAAGGGCCGTCAGTAAAAAACACATTCCGCCATGTTAAAGTGATAATTTTGGGGGGGGGGTCATTCTAACAGCCATAAAATCGAAAATGTTTCATCAACCTTTCTGAAATTTACAGGTGCCAGAAAGAAATGTTTGTTTTACATTACCTGAAAATTTCAAGAAGATTGGTGAAAGATTGAGGGAAGGAGAGCAGTTTAAGTTAGAAAAGGAATACAAACCTGTCTCCCTGCTTTTGTAAAATTTACTTCTGGGTTGCTACTTTTTGTGCTCACAATTTGCATAATTTTTAGAGCCTTATTAAGTAATCCAGTGGTGGGGTCTTCTTCCTCCTCGACTGTAGTTGATGGAAAGCTTTTCGATTTTTTTAATTCCCTTCGGTTGACTTTTAAGGACTATTTTAACCTCTCATTCAAGTCAATGAGGCGGCCATCTTCCCTCATAGCGCGACACACGCTCAGTAGCGTCGCTCTCCCCCCTCCCTCCTGCCTTAGAATGTGGGGTGGGTGAGTGAAATGGCCGCTGTCTCTAGAACAGACCTTTTGAGTGAAGAAGAAGAAGAGTTTCTCTTTTCTCTTCTGGAACATGCATTCCTTTAGCTCTGAGAGTATTTTGGGCTATCTTCATAAGGCCAGTTTGCTCTTTTGCTCCCTGGTGAAGCAGGGTGTGGCTCCTCTGGATCCATGGTAACTTGATCTTCAGATCTCTCCTGGGAATAGGTGGCTATACCTTTCTTTCTATCCCCACCCCCACCTCATACACACACAGTGCTCCTTCCCTCTTTTCTAAGAGTTTGGTCCATACTGCTATAAGTTGAAAGTTTCAAACACTTCATTTAATTAGTTTGGGCCGGTGTTAAGTTTTAAGTACAACGTTGAAAGCTTTCAAAGTGCTTCTGGGCCTACAACGCTGGTTTCGGCCTAGTCACCCTGTTTTTCTAATAAGGTTTAGAAACAGTTGAGCTGTCGTTTATTTTGCATAGTGTACACACATGGATTTTCTTTCTAATCCTTGCAGTCTACACTGGCTCCCTCCTTGATGTGTTTTTGGATGCAGACAAACCCTTTTTTGTTCCAGCAGGCCTTTGGCAAATAATCTGGACCTCTGTCTATACCTTTGACTTTTAAATTGTTATGTATTTAAAATGTTTAAAATGCTTTAATATTGAAAAGTATTTAATTATATTTTTAACTTTTGTATATTTAGGCTGAACATATGAAAAGGAGGACAGGGCTCATGTAACTTTAACAGTTGTAGAGAAAAGGGAATTTCAGCCAGTGTCATTTATATGCAATTAGTCCCTGGTGAAATTCCCTCTTCATCACAACAGTTAAAGTTGCAGGCACTATACTAGAGTGACCATATACAAAAGAAGGCAGGGCCCCTGCAACTTTAACTGGTGTGATGAAGAGGGAATTTCACCAGGAATTAATTGCATACAAATGACACTGGCTGAAATCCCCTTTTCTCTACAACTGTTAAAGTTACATGAGCCCTGTCCTCCTTTTCATATAGTCAGCCTAGTATATTCCTATTTATAGGTTTTAGCTGTATATGTTTTAGTTTTATAAGGCTGCCCTGAGGCCCAGCATTGGGCAAAAGGCAGGATACTACTACTACTACTACTAGTAATGTTTCAGATTTCACTTCTGCATCTGATATTCTTTTGCATTTACTTTTCTTTATAAACCATTCATATCTTAAGACTTCTTGTGTGGCATGTTTTCATTGGTTTTAACAAGTTAAAAGGGGGTATTCACTGTTTTCATGCTTATGTTATAAAATCTATTTTCAACAGGCCTAGTAACTTCCAGAGTAACAGAGTTGGGGAAAATCCTCAATCTCTTTGCTATCAGAGGCACTGAGTAAGGGACCCCTGGAGATAATTTAGACTGACCCCAACCACAAAACACTATTCCCCCTTCTGAAGAGATCTGGACCACAGACTACTAAAGACAAACAAAGTAGCAGGCCATAATAACAGTTCTCATGTGGCCACTTGCCTTATGAGGCAGGTGCTCTGCGGGCTACCAAATGGAGGGACTAACAGGCCATAAAGTTGCCTGGCTGGGTCTGCCAGAAATCCAGCCTCAACACTCCTGGAAGGTCCATGTTCTATAGCACCTGCTGTCAGATGAACCTGAGGGAATCCCACCCTCCACCCCTGGGTTTAATTTACTGGCTTCCCCTGGCTGGACTTTACAGGAAACTATAGGGACAGACAGAGCAGGCATTCATAGCACACATGGAATGCTGAGACTGGCAAATCTAAAAGCAAGTGTGTTGCTTTTCAAGAACCAAGGAAATTCAATGGGTCTTACTTTTGAGTAAATATCTAGGGATGGATATGCAACCTGTGCAAGAACTGAGTAGGGTTACCATATTTGGGAAACCAAAGAAGAGGACACCTAGTGGGGGGGGCAGGAAAATGGCTTTCTGGGGCCACCTTAAAGTCCTCAATTGGAGCGGAGGAGGGGAAAGCATGTCATTCTCACCCCACCCCACTGCTCCAATCAGGCCCTTTTCTATAATGCCTGGGAATGACACATTTTTCCCTTTTAAGGCCTTGATTGGAGCAGTGGGAGAGAATGACACACCTCCAGAAAGCATGTCATTCCCCCCTGCCATGCTAATGGTGGCCTTAAAAGGGAAAGTGTGTAATTCCAGGTCATTATAGACTATTGCATAAAATCCCCCCTGACACTGAGGATAGAACAAAACCAGGAGAAATCTGGGGAAATCCTGACAGTTTTTATTATTTATTATTGCATTTATATCCCACCTTTTTTCCACCAAGAAACCCAAGGTGGCATACATAATCCTCCTCCTCTCCATTTTATCCTCACAACAGCAACCCTGTGAGATGGGTTGGGCTGAGAGTCTGCAACTGGCCCAAAGTCACCCAATGGGTTTTCACGGCTAAGTGGGGAGTAGAACCCAGATCTCCCAGCTCCCAGTCCAACACTTTAGCCACTAGGCCACACCCTAGTGGTCACCCTAGACTTGAGCCATGCCAAGTTGGAAGCAGATCGGTTCATGCCTTGATTTTTAGGATATTTTTAAAAAAAGTTTGACTTCAATTTTTTTTCTAAAATTCAAGGCATGAACCAATCTGCTTTCAACTTGGCATGGCTAAAGCCTTACTTAAGAGGTACCATGGTGCCAAGTTTCATCTCTTCATCTTTAATTTCTTTCTTTCTTTTTTAATGTACTGCTCAAGGCCCTAGACCCCAAAGAGGAGTATTGGGTTTGAAGTTTTAAAAATTCCTAAAAAACTCAAGGCATAAACAGATCTGCTTCCAACTTGGCATGGCTCAATCCCTACTTAAGAGCTACCATGCTGTCAAGTTTCATCCCTTTATCTTTAAAAATGATGGAATTGTAAGCATTTTAGTTAATTAAAAAAATTAAATTGAAGTTTTAAACATTTCTAAAAATCAAGGGATGAACGGATCTGCTTCCAACTTGGCATGGCTAAATCCCTACTTCAGAGCTACCATGATGCCAGGTTTCATCTCTTTATCTTTAAAAATGAGGGAGATGCAAGCATTTTGGTTGATTTATTAATGTTAAAAGTGAGTTCAAGACATAACACTAGCTTTGATTTTATATTGGATGTCAAGATGGTATAACATTCTGGCTGACGCTGGCTTGGTTGTCAACTGTATAATATCCAGTCATCCATTACACAAAGCCATGAAATTCATTAAACAAAAAAACTACGGTTTACAAAAACAATGTTAAGGTTCTACAGATTCCAACCAAGCACCAAAAAGCAGGGAAATTGGGAGTTAAGGCTCACAAGCCTTAATGCCACATCCTCCCTAAGGAGGCAGAAAGTGCAAGTGAAATTCTGGTTCTCCCAAAGCAGATAAACCATGAGGACAGGGTGGAGAATATGATATGCAGAGGTGACTGTGGGGTTGTGGAAAACTGATCATGAACAACTTAGGGCCACCTACTTCTCTTTTTTTGTTTAGAGCAGCCCTTCCCCAACCTGGTGCCCTCCAAAGGTGTTGGACTACAACTCCCATCATTGCAAGTCAGTATGTCCCATGGTCAGGAATGCTAGGACTTGTCATCTCAAACACCTGGAGGGCAGCAGGATGGGGAATGCTGTGCCATACCCTTACCAAATACAGGGTCTGCCCAATACTTTTCTCTCACACACATCTCGCATATAACAGCACTCTTGATAACAAAAGGGGCACTATTCATTACAGATCTAGAACCAGAGCATGTGCCAGGCACTTCCAACTTTTGGTCAATATCCTGCCTTTCAAAGAACCAATTTTTTTTCTTTAAATGTATTTATAAAAAATATACTGTTCACTCTCCACAATCCCTGCACAATACATCATCTCATCAAAGCAACAGCGGAGCAGAAGAGGTTTAGTTTGGCTGTCTTGAACACCTTTCAGATGAGATTAGTTTGCAATCCTATACCTCTTGGGAGAAAGCCCTAGTGAATTCAGTGGCACTGGCTTCTGAGAAGACATGTATAGGAGTCAACCTTCTCCAGCCTGGTGCTCTCCAGATGCGTTGCACTGTAACTCCCATGTGATGTGTTATGGGGAAGACAAAAATCAATTCATACTTAATTTTAAAATAATACTTACGCATGAAAGTATTAGGTGGTAGCTCTGTCTTTGATCTCACACTGCTGAACAAGTAAGAGAAATCCTTTATCTGATATTCAAGAAACAGACATCCTATGCCATGTGTTGAAAACTAATGTTGATGTCTGAAGGGCTATCTGGGTATTCAAGATTCATTCATTGTTGTTTCATTTGGTTTTGACAGTTTATTTAAAGTGATGTAGCTCTTTTGTAGTTCCTTGATTGATCACATATCTTAATGCTGGAAAACATCATATTTTAGTACAGATGTGGGCAGAAAATAGATCTATCCTGATGATTTAGACATCAACTCGCGGCATTCCTGATAACTGCCCATGCTGATAGGGGCTTTTACAAGTTGAATTCCAAAACATCTGGAGATCTACTTTCTGCCTTCCCTTGTTCTTGAACAACATTCCCCAACCTGGTGCCTGTCAGATGTGTCGGGTTGCAACTCTCAACATAAGGAGATGCTCTAAGAAATGAGAAGTAGCTGGTCCTAAGTTGTTCATCATCATTTCCCACAACCCCACAGTCACCTCTGCAGATCAAATTGCATATCTAGATTTTTGAGATGACAAGTCCCAGCATTCCTGACCATGGGACATACTGACTTGCAATGATGGGAGTTGTAGTCCAACACCTTTGGAGGGCACCAGGTTGGGGAAGGGCTGCTCTAAACAAAAAAAGAGAAGTAGGTGGCCCTAAGTTGTTCATGATCAGTTTTCCACAACCCCACAGTCACCTCTGCATATCATATTCTCCACCCTGTCCTCATGGTTTATCTGCTTTGGGAGAATGAGAATTTCACTTGCACTTTCTGCCTCCTCAGGGAGGATGTGGCGTTAAGGCTTGTGAGCCTTAACTCCCAATTTCCCTGCTTTTTGGTGCTTGGTTGGAATCTGTAGAGCCTTAACATTGTTTTTGTAAACCGTAGGTTTTTTGTTTAATGGATATAATTTGGTGCTTTAAAAACTTTGTCTATCATCACAGTGAAGTAGGTTGTCCCCGCTGAAACATCACAGACAAGCAACAGAGTGTGATATGTTTATGGCCATCACTGAAATTACATTACTACCGGTATTTATATCACCTCAGCAGTGTACAAAGCACTTTACAGAGAAACATAAGGCAGGTTCTTATACCAAAATGTTTGTAGTCGAACTCTATGGCATAGAGCTGAACAAACTTTCCCCAGGTACGTAAGAAAGCGAACGTTTTGCCTGGTTCAGTCGAGCCTAACACTTCTTTCTTCATTAGCTCGCTTATGTTTATTCTTGTTATGCGGCCTGCATCAAGGCAACACAGCCCCTTGATATGCAGGTTGCTTACCTGTAACAGTAGTTCTTCGAGTGGTCATCTGTGCAGTCACACATATGGGCTCGCGCTGGCGCCGAGCCCCATTTCGGGAAACTTCCATAGCTAGCCTAGCGATTTTGGCGGGAACCCCTCCCCCCACCATCTCACCGCGCATGCTCCGGGTTCCCGCCTACCTCAGTTCCCTGAGACCGCAAACGGCCTCGCAGCTAAGGTAATATACAGCTATTTGAGCATGCCAGCACGGAGTACCTTCTGCATCATAACAGCGTTGCAGAGAGGGGATGGTGGGTGGGTTGTGTGACTGCACAGATGACCACTCGAAGAACTACTGTTACAGGTAAGCAACCTGCATTTCTTCTTCGTGGTCTCTGTGCATCACACATATGGGCGATTGATCAGCAGTACTTACCGGAGGAGGGTGTGCACGCTGGATGTTACTGGCAGATGGATGAGAGGACAGCTCTCCCGAAGGAAGCGTCCTTGACCGCCCTCGTGTCTAGTCTATAGTGCTTTACAAATGTCGAAGCATTAGACCACGTTGCAGCTCTACAGATGTCGGGAATGGAGGAGCCGTAGGATAGCGCAGCAGAAGTGGCTTGTCCCCGTGTTGAGTGAGCTGAGAAAGCGGTTGGTGGAACCTTTCGTAACACCTGGTAGGCAAGGACAATAGCGTCCACTATCCAATGTGACAAACGTTGTGCAGAGACAGGTAGTCCCTTTGTTTTTCCTCCGTAACAAACAAATAACTTCTCCGACTTACGGAACGATTGCGACCTGTCTTTATAAAAGGCTAACGCCCTTCGAACATCGAGGGTGTGCAACTTGGAACAAAGAGGGTCTGCAGGCGCCTTAAAAAACGTGGGCAGAACAATGTCCTGGTTAACGTGAAATGGAGTGCAAACTTTGGGAACAAACGAAGGTCCCGGACGTAGAACCACCTTATCCGGAAAGAAGGTAGTGTATGGGGGATTTAACATCAGTGACGCTAGCTCCGATGCACGTCTAGCTGACGTGATAGCGACGAGGAATATGGTTTTGAGCGTCAATAAACGTAGGTTAACTGTGGCCATAGGTTCAAAGGGTTTTCCTGTGAGGGCAGTCAGAACTAAGGACAAGCTCCATTGAGGCGTAATGGGTTTGAATGGCGGAAACAAATTCTTAAGTCCCTTCAGGAACGTTCTGGTAATAGGGTGTGTAAAAATTGAAAAACCATCAATTTTATTGTGGTATCTAGAAATAGCCGACACGTAAACCCTGAGAGACGACAGCTTTAATCCCTTGGAGTGCAAGGAATATATGAAGTCAATGATCCTGGAAATCGGGCATTTACAAGGGTCGAAGTTGTTTTGATTTGCAAATTGTTGAAAACGTGCCCACTTGCTAGCATATGATGCCCTAGTGGAGGGCTTTATGGATGCCTCAAAGATCTCTTTTAGTCCAGGTGGCAACGTGAGTGATTGCCAGTTGGTTGGATCCTCCACGCCGTAAGTCTCAGGGACTGTAAGTCGGGGTGTAGAACCATGCCGTTGTTCTTGGACAGCAGGTCTTGACGCATCGGTAGGTGCCAGAAGCGGTGACGTGACAGGCGGCACAGAGGGGTGAACCACGGCTGCCGTGGCCACCAGGGAGCTACTACTATGGCGTCGACTCGAAACCTGCTTGCTCTGGCTACAGCCCGAGCTATCAGTGGGAATGGCGGAAACATATATAGGAAGTCTCTGGACCAGTCCCACTGGAATGCATCTCCTAGCGATGCAGGTCCAATCCCCGCCCGAGAACAGTAACGTTGGCAAGCTGCATTGACAGATGTTGCAAACAGGTCTACTGAAGGAAGACCCCACCTCCTGAACAGCAGAGAGAGAACATCTTTGGCTAATTCCCATTCGTGGGTGTCGGAGAATTGCCGACTGAGGGTATCCGCCATCCCATTGTCGGCTCCGGCGATGTGCATTGCGGATAGACAGATACGATTTCGTATCGCCCAGTGAAAAATGCGCAGTGTTAGGTTGAGGAGGCGGGAGGAGCGCGTCCCTCCCTCTTTGTTTATATACCAAACTACTGCGGTGTTGTCTGAAAGTAGCTGGACGTGGTGACCGTACAAGTGAGGAAGGAAGGCACGAAGGGCCCGATTGACAGCTAATAGCTCTAGCACGTTGATGTGCAGGGAACTTTGAGAGCGTGACCATTTTCCTTGTACTTTTAGGTCGTCTACATGAGCTCCCCAACCCTCTAGAGAGGCGTCTGTCGTGAGAACTCGAGAGGGTTCCTTCTGATGGAAGGGCAGACCTTGCGAGAGATGAGTCATGACCGACCACCATTCGAGAGACGGAACTACGGCAGTTGGAAGGGTAAGTATTGTCCTGTGGGGGTTCTGCCCCGGGTAGTAGTGCCTGAGGAGTATCTGTTGGAGGGGCCGCATGTGTAGCCGGGCCCAACGCACGACAAATACGGAGGAAGCCATCAGTCCTAATAGTCTGAGAACAGCGAACGCCGTCGTTTTGCGATTGTAGCGGAGACGTGTGGCAAGCGCTTGAATTCTGTGTCTGCGTTCTACAGGAAGAAATGCACGACCCAGTACGGAATCGATAGACACCCCTATAAACTGGATCTGCTGCGATGGCTGAAAAACTGACTTTTCTACATTCACCTGCAGCCCGAGGTCTGCGAGACAGGACGAGACTACGCGGACGTCGCTTTGTGCTTGACGGCGAGACGTCGAGACAATTAACCAATCGTCTAGGTAGGGGTATATCTCGATGTTTCGTGATCTGAGGTGTGCGCATACCGCCGCCATACACTTTGTGAAGACTCGTGGCGCTGTTCGGAGGCCAAATGGGAGGACGGCGAATTGATACGGCTGATCCCCAACCATGAAGCGCAGATACTTTCGATGCGGTCGGTAGACTGGTATGTGGAAGTAGGCATCTTTGAGGTCCACGGATGTGAACCATCTGTTTCTTTTTAACAGGGGCAATATTTGTGCCAGGGTAATCATGCGAAATTTTTTTGGACATATAAATTTGTTTAGATGCCTTAAGTCCATAATTGGACGGAGGCCTCCGTCCTTCTTTGGAACCGTGAAATAGCGCGAGTAAAAACCCGCTTTTATCAATTTGTGAGGGACGGCAGTGATTGCCTTCTTCTGCAAGAGTGTTGAAATTTCTTGACGGAGAACCAACGATGGTTGGGTGTGTCGCACCATGCCAAGAGGGGGATGAGCTACAAACTCGATGCGATATCCCTCGGCTATAGTTGACAGAATCCAACGTTCGGTGGTGATGTTTTTCCACGCAGACAGGAAGGGTAGTAATCTGTTGCAGGGGTCGTTGACGCTGTGGGTGTGAACCGAGTCAAAGGCGCCGCTTGGGGCCATAATCCTGCTTGCGAGGCTTATTAAAACGGGAGGAAGGCTTACGCGCCTGGTACGATGGCTGCGTTTGCTGCGGTTGGTATCGCTGAGAGCGCTCTTGCTGCTGGCGAGGTTGGTAAGGAAGTGGCCGATACCAGCGGCGCTGCCTTGGGGGTTGTTGATGCTGCTGGTGGGATGGTACACTCATCCTCTTCGCTGTCATTTTTGCTTTATGGATAACATCCATAGTGCTGTCAGTTGTAGCGTGAAAAAGGCCCTCCCCATCGAAGGGGAGGTCCTCGATACGGGTCTTTGTCTCCGCAGGGAGGTTCGACGACCTCAGCCAGGCGTGGCGGCGCAGGGCGATGACAGCCATCATAGCTTTGGCTGAGCAATCAGTTTGATGGTTGGCGGTCGTCAGCTGTTGTCTCGACAGCCTAGCCGCCTCTGTCTGAAAGACTCTGGCCAGATCGCGTTGATCATCGGGCAAGTAATCAGTCAGCGTGGAGATTTTTTCCCATTAAAAACAGCTGGTACCGGGCCATGGTTGCTTGGTAATTTGCCACCTTGAACCCGAGTGCCGAAGACGAATATACCTTCCGGCCCACGGTATCAAGCTTCCTCCCCTCTTTGTCAGTAGGAGCTGCGTGTGACCTCCCGGTCCTGCCTACAGAAGATTCAACTACAATTGAATTGGGCTTAGGATGAGTAAATAGGAACGGGGCGTCTGCCTCCTGGATTTTATAGAGCGCATCTAGTCTTTTTGACGTTGGGCCAGCTGATGCCGGGTTAGGCCAAGAATCCTGTAAGGTCTGCAGGAGGGTAGGCACCACTGGGAGCGTCGGCTGAGGAGTGGGGTCCATGTACATGACGTCATAGATTTTGTCCTTCAGGGGTTCCCTTGGAAGCTGTAAATCAAGGCCCAATGATTGGGCCATCCTCTGCATTTGGTCAGAGAATGCCCCCAACTCCAACGAGGGCGAGACTCTATCCGAGAGCATCACGCCATCGGCTGGAGATGGTGCCGAAGGCGGAGGAGATGGTATGGAAGAGGTATCCGACGCGTAGTCGTCTGCCGATGTTGGTGAAGGCTCACGTCGTGATGGCACAGGTCGTGGCAATGCCCGAGCGGGCTCCCGTTGCTTGGTGACTGCAGGGGAAAGTCGCTTTCCCGTGTATGGGTCAAATCGATAGCGCTTCTTAGTACGGTGCCCGGAAGCTATTTGCGCGTGGTCCGAATACGCGTCCCAGTCCTGAGATCGTGAGTGTGATGGCGATCTGGACCGGTCGACAGTAGCTCGTGATGCACGAGATCTAGGCGAAATAGGCAAGTCAGGTTCGGAATCCAAGGAAATCGGTGGCTCGGTATCGTGTAACACGGTACCGAGGCTGCGTTGCTCCTCGGCGTCGATCTGATCCACAGTGACGATCTCCGAGATATCAAGATCTGAAGAGAGGTCGTGTGGGCTATACGGCGGACGAAAAGGTCTCGGCGGTAGCGACGTAGCCCTATCTCTTGGGGTAGACGCGCAGCGTGCATCCTTCGGTACCGAGGCAGGCGGTGCCGACGTCGACATCGAGCAGGTCGTTCTCGGTGTCGAGGGACGCCGTCGTAAAGACGATGCCGACGATGGTCGAGTGGTTCTCGGCGTCGCAGACGCAGGTTCCTGCATCGACGTCGGAGGAGTCGTTGCGGGGCCCAACGGTGTTGAGTGCTTTTTCCTCTTCGCCTTTGGAGTCGATGGGGACTCCGAAGCCGGCCTCTTCGACGTCGATGCCGACGCCGACGACTTCGATACCGACGGCTTCGATACCGAAGACTTCTTAGTCGATTTTTCTCTGTGCTTTTTCGACTTTGCCGGACGACTCTCCTGGCATTTTTCCGGGGAGAGGACTCCCGTCAGTGGGTCCAAGCCCTCAATTTCTTCAGCACCCACAGATAGTAGAGTGGTGCTGGGCGATGCTGGGTTCGAGCGACTGACTGGCGGCCGCCTGCGCTCCCCAGAAACAGAATAGGCCCTATCCGATGATGTGCCTTTCTGCCTATCCACCGCCGATAGAGCGTTGCTCCAAAGGAGACTTCGTAGTCTATCAGCGCGGTTCCGGCGGGTTTGGCGGGAAAACGCCATACAGTGGGAGCAGGTTTCTACAACATGGCCCTCTCCCAAGCAAAGTAGGCATAGAGAATGCCCATCCGTTAAAGTCAATTTGGCCTTACATTTCAGGCAATGTTTGAAAAGCGCGGCCTGCGCCATAGCCGCAGCTAACTATTCTAACTAACTATCTATATATATATTTGTTTTTTTTTTTTTTTTTTTTTAAACAAGAACAATAACAATTCTAACGCTAAGCTAACTAATGACTATATTTCTTTCTTTAAAGGTATACCGGACGACGAAAAACGTCGGAGGAAGTCTCCCGCGAGGCGATATCACCAGCGGTCGAAGAAGAACTGAGGTAGGCGGGAACCCGGAGCATGCGCGGTGAGATGGTGGGGGGAGGGGTTCCCGCCAAAATCGCTAGGCTAGCTATGGAAGTTTCCCGAAATGGGGCTCGGCGCCAGCGCGAGCCCATATGTGTGATGCACAGAGACCACGAAGAAGAACAACCCACCAAGTCTCTTACCCCAAACTCACTCTCCCTTTCATTGAGTCCCAGTGCTGATTTCCATTACATACATACATGTACATGTGTTTTAAAAATTAAGTACACTTTGCCCATGGACATTTATTTTTACACACACACACACACACACACTGCAAAGAATACAAAGTATTCTTTCCTCATATTTCAAAAGGTTTGGGTAAGCCCTTTTGGAATCTACTCTTATGACTGGTCATTTAAGTAGTCAAAATAGTTCGGTCACAATCCTGAGAACTGTACAACTCCATGCTCCTAACACAGCTTTTGACTTGATTCGCAGCCTCTCTACTGCATGACAAGCTACTTTTGAAATCTAAAGTAAATTGCAGCAGCCTACTTTCTGTGCCCATAGCTGGTCCTGCTCTATGGACAGACACATGCCTGAGATCCCTGACCCACACATGTAAGGGCTGTCTTGTGGCCTAGTTTATTACAACACGCAGAGCAAGGCTGGTTTTACATTCACTTATTTATTCATTTTATTTTTACCCCACCTTTCTACCAAAAATGGCACCCAAGGTGGCTTACAGGTATAATTAAAATTAAGTAAACAATAAAATTATCAACTGTTAACCATTACAAAAACTATTAACAGTTCTTAGCAGGTAAAGTGTTAAAACTTCAAAAGGTTCCTGGAGCTATTTCTAGCTCGGAGAGGCCATAGCTCAGCAGGACTGCACGTGTTTTGCACGTGGAAGTTCCCATGCTTAATCCCTGGCATCTCCAGGTCGTGCTAGGAAAGACCCCTGTTGAAACTCTGCAGAGCTGCAGCCAGACAGTGCAGAAAACACTGAGTTAGATGGACCAAAGGTCTAACTCAAAATGAAGCTCTCCATCCCTCCTCTGCAAGCTCCAACAGGTCAGTAAAAAGGTGGGGTTTTTTTGCAAGCTAGCAAGTTTTGTAAGCTTATTTACAAGGCTGATTTAATACTAAAACCAGTAATGTTATGTCTGCATTATTTATTGATTCCATTGATTCCATTTCTAATTTGCCCAATAACCAACGTTCTCTTATGAGAATAGGTGTCGAGAATGCATGGTTACCATGTCAGACCTTCCAGAAAATCTGGCGAACAAAATTTACACATTGACCCTGTTCAGACAACACACTAAGCCACAGTGGTTAAGCATTTTGAGCTAAACGTTATGGCTTAGCGTGCCATGTGAACCATGACTTTATGTGTCGTGTGAACCATTCCTAACTGTGGTGGCCACATAAGCACGATTTAAAGACGCTTACTAACCATTTGCTGTAAAAGGCATAGCATGTTGTCTGAACAGGACCAAGGCCCTTTACATGGCAGACTGAAAGATCTCTGGAAGGAGAGGAAAAACATAGGGGATGAAAGCAGGTAGCCCCAAGACCAGGAAAATATTCTAGAACCAAATCCAATTTCTCATATTCCATGGCACCAGCATCAACTGTTCTGAGTGTCTGCAATCTGTACTCAAACAGAGTGCCCAGAATATTTGACCGGGAAGTGCAAAGCTTTTTGTCTGAAGCTGCAGCATCCAAACAGGGCAGGAAAAGTTCAGGTTCCAGCTGAGGGACATTAACCTTCTGCAGAAGACCACTTGGTTTCTCCTACGAGCCATATTGGAACCCACAAAAATATACCAAGTCCTAAAACCAACTGACTCTCTGTGTTTTATTTTAACTACACCTCAGACGACTGCAATACAACTAATTTCGCACAGAAAACCTCCTCCTTGATCTCACGCAGTTTGGGGGCTCTTTTTGACCATGACAGACCAATGCTCTGATATCTATCTAAAATTATTTTTAGGCTGCTTTTAAGAATAAAACCCTCTTAATCCTGATATCCTGAATTCACCATTTCAACGGAGGGAGCAGAAATTTTGCCCTGGCTTAAGTAGCCAAACATTGTTTCTGCTAGCCAGAAAGAATATGGCAAGAGTGCCTGCAAACATATATCGTGAACCATCCAGAGAGTGTTGCCTATTGGGAGGTATAGAAATGTAATAAATAAAATAAAACCTAAAATATACAGTGTGCCTTTCCCTTTCCAATCAAAAAGTACAGCCCACCCCTTCTACAGAATCAAAGAGAAGGGCTAATACTGCAGATGGCACTGTTCCCCATAAGCTCAAATTCCTTGCAAGTCTATTTCTAAAACTTAAATGTTGCCTCCACTTCCTTGGAAAGCTCCAGCACAGCACAGCAAATATCTGTTTTCAAAACAAGGGTTAAAAAGGCTAAGAGACACTGGCCCAACGTAATGGAGGTGCCAAGCAGCAAATTGTGGGTTAATTAGCAAGCCATGGGCTAACTTGGGGTTATTTAATCTATGAACAACTCCAAATGCCCCTTTTCGGACCTCACAGGAACAACCCTGGAAACAAGTAGGACATAAGTGCAATAGGAACCTCCCATTCGTGTTCCCCAGCAACTGGGATATCAATAATTTACAAAGCAACCCTTCCTTCCTTTCTTCCTTTCTTTTTTTTAAAGATCTACCTGCAAGTGGAATTGTCTAGGAGGTATTTAGAAGGAACAGATCCTCAGGGTGAGGGGTCTAGGACTGCAAAGGTTCTTTAGCTGGTGGTGCTGAGTTCCAGGAGGAGGATAGCACTGACGTAAGGAAGCAAAACAAAATGTGTGGGGTAATCAGCTTTACACATGGAGAGAGATAAACTAAGGCCCAACACTAAACAGATCTGCAGTATTTCCAGAAAGGGAAGAGGGGGAAAAGGAAGAAACTTGAGAATGGGAGATCTTCCTCTCCCCCGCCCCCAAATCTACTGGCAGCCTAACTGAGCTCCTGCAGTGCAGCTCCCAGACCCTCCCCGAGCACGCTTACTGGCCAGGACCAAAGATTTTCTGTCCCCTGGCCTGTTGGTGAGTGAATTTGATTCCAATGCACTTTGAGAAGGGAGTTTCACAGTCTCAAGGGTAAAAAGTGCAACGAGAATGCACTGCAGGCCAACTGAAGATGCATTGGACAGCTTGACTAGTTTATCCAAAACTTCAGTAAATGGAGGTTTCAGCAAGACCTCTTCAGGTTGCAGCAGAGGGAGCGAAGGAGACCTATTCCACTTCCTCTGCAGAGAGTCCGGCTGCTTTTAGCATTCCCCCAACGGTCACCTAACAGCAGCCATTACATCAGGCTGCCTAGAACTGCTTCCATTGCATTCATTACAAGAACTGTACCTTTAAGAACTGGTGTGTAAGTTTCCTTTCCCTCCTCCTCCCTCCCCATCTCATTTTTGTGTTTCTGTCTTTTAGATCGTATGCCTTAGGGCAGGGACTGCCTTGATTTTTTATTGATCTCTAAGCTGGGAGTCTTTTTGGCAGAAAATTGCTTTCAATGAAATAAAAATAAAAGGGCAGTGTTGCTTGCTAAAAGCGTGATAATTTCTGGAGGCAGCTTTAGCCCATGAGCTCCTTGGTAGGTGGATTTTGATAGCACAGAGTACAGGAAACACCTTGCTGGATCAGAACAAAGGCTCAAATAGCCTAAACTTTGTTTCCAGCTGAGGCCACTTAGACTACAGGAACCCTACAAGCCAGACACCACGGAGATAAACATCTCAATGTACCACCAGTTATCAGGGTCTTTTTATCAAGCACCTGCCTCAAGGTAAAAAAACAGCACACTGGGCACAACTTGCAAAACCAGAACCTGCACAGAAAAATAGCTCATTCTGGGGTTCAGAAACATCCCTCAGTATTAGTCAGCGTACTCCACCAGAATTCACACAGTGCTAGATGTAAATTCCAAGTGTCGGCCACCGTACTCTTTCCTGCAGGATTGCTTAGAATTAATGGTTCTTTTAGCAGATGAAGTCATTTCTATTTTTAGATTCTAGGTGCAAGTTTAAGCTGGTATGGTAGGTATTAGCTCTGAAAAGAATCACACAGGTGAGCTTGGCAACAAAGGTGCTGTGGCTTGATACTTTCTAAGCCACTCACGCATTCAAAGTCTACAACTTTTAAAAACCACCCAAACAGGCAAGCTTTTTAAAGCAGTTCTAGTTTTGTGATGTTAATTCTAACAAGAATTTTAGCTTGCCTCACCACTGGTCTCCTCACTGGGCCTACCACTTGAATATAGGAAGATGCAGTTAATTCAATTCAAATATAAATGTTTGCTGTATTGAAGTAGGGGGTAGAGAGATAGCTTAAGAGCTACATGCCAAAGTTGGATTTTATAGTATCAATATTCAACCTGTTTTTCTTCCACTAAAATTCAACAGTCATTTTTATGTCAGTAAGTCAGTCAAGACCTTTACTGAGGACTCTGGACTTGTCACATGCAACTAAATGCTGGATCCAAGAGAGCAGGTAAATTATGTAGGATGATCCTACCATTACAGGACTTCTTCGTTTGTAGTTACTGTACTGGAAAGAATAACATACCTAATTGTTAAATACAGCAGATTGCTCACCACTTAACACAACAAAATTATTGGAGCAAGGTCACCAGATGTGCCAAAACATTTAGTTTCATTGAAATCACCCCTGGGATCAAATGGAACTACAGCCCACTTCTGCAGAAACTAAACTCTTTGAACACCGTCCCTAAGGAAAGTATCGTGCTCCTCTCTCCTCAGCATTTTGGGGAAAGCTAAGGTGTTCTTGTTTCATGCATCCTACGGCACTTGCTAAATGACTGAATCTGAGCGACTCTGCTGCTGAGCTTGCTGCTGTTAAAACTGTGTAGTGTGCTTTGCTTTCACTAATTAAGTTTTCCCCCTCTGAGGGAACTGCTCCTGTCAGTAGAACCCAAAGAAGCGCAATTTCCCCTTCCTGTGCTGTCCTTGCAAACCCTTAAAAGGGTTGAGGGACTCTCTGGAGAAGATTTAGGTAGTGGCTGCAGGTGGGGAAGAGACAGGGAGAAAGTCCAATTCAGCATGCAGACTTCCACTCCTGCAATGTTTGTTACAGTTTTATTTTATTTTTAGCACGAACTTCTAAAAATACTGGGAGTAAGATATTATGAAAACCAGCAAAATAAATACAGAGATGAAGATCCAAAGAACAACTCTATTATTTATTTGATTGATTCATATCCCGCCTTTCTGCCAAAAATAGCCCACTCTGAGTGCAGGACTCTTTGGGCCAGTTCTCATGTCACAGAGGCAAATCAGCAACAAATAAATTATCCCACAATTGGCTGGGATGTGCACTGTGTGAAAGGCGCTTCTGTGTCCTGTAAAAATGGCTGAGTTGGAGGTTGTGTGTGACGCATAAAGCTGAACCTACAACAAACTATGGGTTAACTGCTGGGTTATTTAGTTCACAAACAACCCCATGTCACGTTTACAACCTCTGAGCAGAGGTTTTTACATAAACCACATGCGGTTTGCATCCCCTCAAATCTTGGGTTAGATAACCTACAGTGTCAGTTGTTTTAGTCATTCTGAATGACAATTGTTCCTTTTTTAAGGTTTCATGCCATGCTTTTTACATCTACATGAAACTGCTGGGAAAGACAGTAATAAATATTTACAATTATGAATTATTGACTCAGAGCCAATGACAAAGATCAGACGGTAAAAGGTCACACAAATGGATCAGTGAATGACACATGAGATGTCTTGCAGGTACCTAGCCACTAGTATCAAGCCATATTACATGAACTTACATGTGTTGTATGACAACTGACAAAGATGTTTTCCCCACAGTTTTCTTTACAAAGAAAAGTAGCCTTTCATAAACCCTGTTTTAAGAGATATTGAGTCAGATTTCCCCCCGGTGGAGCATTTTACCTGAGAGCTGGAAGCAATGAAACTGGACCCTTACGTGTCCTGACATGGGAAATCAAGCTTGTGGTTGTGTTTAAACACCTGGATTAGTGAAGTAGTGAACTTAGAAGGGCTGTTCACACAACCCGCTAACCCACACTCAGTAGTTGAGTGTGGATTACTTTAAACCATGGGTAAGTGTGTTGCCTGAATGCAATGCAGTTTCCACAGGGTGGCTTGTTAATCATGCAGTGTGGGTTGTTAACCACCCTGAACAACCCAACAACAAACCATAGATTCCCAATGTGGCTTGTTCGAGAAAAATATGCCACACTGCTTGGCTAACAAGCCACCCTGCAGAAAATGTCGTAGGTATATACTTATCATATTGATTTCAAAGGAACCTAAGTTCAATTACCTTCAGCTGTTACACACACTTACTTGGAAATCCTATTGAACAAAATGGGTTTTATTTCTGAGTAGACATGTATAAGATTGCGTTGTTAGTCTAGATCCACTTCTAGATTTTTGCATTAAGTTCAGATTTCATTCCAAAACAGTTTATATTTGAAAGAGAAAATTACAGCTGAAACTTTTTGAAGAAAAACAGATTTTTATCCAGCCTGTTTTGAGCAGATCTAAAGTACTGGCATCAAATACTTTCATCCTTTCGTCCCCAAAAGCACTAAATTCAGTTGTTGTGTCTGAACAAATTATCGTCTTTTAGTTTCTGCTTTCAGTACTTTACTCTGAAAAAGAATATGTCAAACGAAAGTTTGCTTTCAGCAATTTAATAGCTGGCAAGTCCACGCCAAGGGAGTTGGCAGGCAAGAATCAGGACAGAAATCAGTGGCGTGCAGTCATCATTAGACAGAGTCTAAACAACTTATTAGTTGGAAATTTAATGATGCAATAAGTACGGCATTGAACACACCCACCCTATGACCGTATTAAGTAGCCTTAAATAGTCAGATTGACATCACTCCCACATCCTTTGTTAAAGCCAATTGTGGAAATTGCTAAACCCAGCATAGGCAGTTTTCACATGATACAATGACGTGTTGAAGTGTTCAAAACACCTGACAAGCTCAACAATCCCAACAACAGTCCTACAAAGTGGGATAGTTCTACTCCCATATTGTACACGGGGAAGTGGAAGCAGAGAGAACAGTGATCTGTCCTAGACCACTTGGCAAGTTTGCACCTGAGCTTAGAGTTGAACTAGGAACTACAAAATGGTCAAATATAAATTTGCTTAACTCCAGTTGGAGCAGGAATAAGCAAACATTTCAGACATTTGGGGCTCATCAAATCAGGGCTTGCATTCAACAATAAGCAGTCAAGCAAAACCAGGTAGTTTAAACTTCTATAACAACTTCTCTGGAAATGCAACCACTGCTTATAGTTTGCCTCTGTGATGCAGAAAAGTTTTGCAAATCAGATACTGACTTCTTCACTACTGGACATAAAGGGAGGATTATAAATAAAATTCAGAAAATGAAAACATCTAACAATCTACGTTTAAAGGAGAAGCTGCCTAAAGACTGACAACACCATTTTATACATGTCTACTCAGGCAGAAATCCCACTGAGTTCAATGGGGCTTACTCCCAGCTAAGTGGGGTAGTTCTTTTGTGTGTGTGATACACATTCTACTTGAAGCCAAGTAGAATGTGTATCATAGATAGGATTTGTAGTTAAAATTGTGTGTATGAGAAGTATAAATGACAGCAGATTACAGAGGGGGGAAGCTATGCTCCAAGAAAAAGACCGTTGCAATAAAAAGATTGTGTACAAGGACAACTCAGAGGACTAACACAGAACGTTACAGAGATAGCACTGGGAGATGATCCATGGACAGAACATTCTGAATAGGCATGGAGGACAGCCCAAGGCATAAGGAAGATGCAAGAAGAGGTTTATGAAGAAGTCCAGGGTGAGCAGTGCTCTTGGGCTGACCACCCAAAGTAGCATAAACGTAGGAATGTAAGAGACTGCTTAGGGAATAGCAACGATTTGAGAGCACCTGTATAATTTTCCTTAATAAATATAACGTAACTTGTGCCTCAACTGCAAATGGTCCTGTCAGTGTCTCATTTGTTGTCACAAGTGTAACAATTCCACATAAGTGGGACTCCCAACAAAACGTTGTGATGTGGAGTGCTTCTGTTGACTCACAGAATCATAGAATAGTAGAGTTGGAAGATTTTCTTTTTTTTTTCTGGGCCTTTACATCTCTACAACCCCCTGCTCAATGCAGGAATCTACCTTAAAGCATCCCTGACAGATGGTTGTCCAGCTGCCTCTTGAATGCCTCTGTTCAGATGACAAGCTAAGCCACAGTGGTTAAGCATTCTGAGCTAAACGTTATGGTTTAGCGTGTTGTGTGAACCATTCCTAACCATAGTGTCTAAATAACCACGGTTTAAACACACTCATTAATCATTTGCTGCAAAAGGGTTAGAGGCCTAACCATGGCATAGTGTGTTGTCTGAACAGGCCCATTCAGTGCTGCAGTCAGAAACCCCACAAGCCAGACATAATGTAGATAATCATCTCAACCTACCGCTAGTCCCTGACTCTTTTTATCAAATGACTGCCTTAAGATAAAATACAACACACTGGGCACACCTTGCAAAACCAGCGCAGAGAAGTAGCTCATTCTGGGGGTCAGAAACAACTCATATGGAAAATTATATCCAGCTATACACAAATAAAACTTGTAGAACACACTTTTTACATTTGAAGAAGTTTTGGTCGAGAACTTCAGTCCCCTTTGCTACAGCAAGGACAGTCCTGTCTCCAAATCAAAGTGAGGATAATATGCAAGAAAAAACATAGTAGCTTCATTTTTGATAGAGCTGAATGAGAGGTACAGTGAAAGTTCAAGAAAGTAGCTTATTAGACTCGATAATCCAACTCTAAGGAATTTGCAGGACAAAACCACTAAAGCAACCTGATAGTTCTTAAGTTCTTCTTGCCTAAGATCCAGATTGCCTTATGTCAAGAAAATTTAGAGCTGAAAAAAATAGGGGGAGGAAGACACACAGAGGATCTGATTTCAGACTGTACTACAGCCAAACTCTACAAGCTCAGCAGTTTCTACTGGAAGCAGACGCAAAACATTCTTGAAGCTGAGCCTGGGAAAGATTAATGAACATATTAACTTTAATTTCCCTTTGCTTTGCCAAAGATTTTAACAAGTTACAATCATTAATTTAGAGCTTGTACAATGGTTGAAACATGAAAGATCACACAATACAAGCATGAAACAAGGCAGCAAAATACAATGCAATGATCCATCCAGCTGCAGGAACCTAAAGCAATGTTCTTTTCTGATGTTTTAATCAGGTGGAATTAACACTTATACAGAAAATAATGTGACGTCTTGAATTAAAGGCTGGGTTCACATGACAGGCTAACCCATGATGGTTTAGTTTCTGGAACCCATGATGGGCTAATGGGTTGTCTGTGGGGTGATTCCCACGGTGGTTTACTTCCCCCAAACAACCCACTCTGAGAATGCAGTCTGCAGTAGAGGTTGTTCATACCTACAGTGGGCTAGTGTGTTGTCTGTAGAACTAGTGTAGGCTACAGAGATCGCCTACAGAATTGCTTGGCAAAAGCAGCCAAAAACACTGCTGCCACTTTGCTCCTCTCAAGAAATCTCTATTCCTGCCACAAAGGAAGCTGGGATACCTGCCTGGCTGGGAGGACTATAGGAGGAGGAGGGACGAGGTGCATGTGAAAGAAACTACTCTGTGTAGCTTGTTGGCCTGATCGTCTGACAGGAGCATAGTATGTTGTTTGCATAACCACCTACCTGGCATAGCTTGCCACTCACCATGGTGATGTGGGAACCCAGTCATTGATTGCCATCAACAATGACACCTGTAAATCTTGCAGGTAAGGGAAACTAACCCACTTGCTCAAACCCAGGGAAAAGGAGAAGTCCCCCCCTTCTCTTGTAATACTAGTGCCCATGGAGTTGGTTGGTGGGAGATTCAGGACAGATAAAAGAACTTCTTCACATAGCACATAGTTAAGCTACAGAATTCACTTCCTCATGATGTAGTGATGGCGCCACCTTGGATGGCTTTAAAAGGGGATTGGACAAATTCATGGAGGAGAAGGCTATCAATGGTTACTAGTCCTACTACATACTACCTCCAGTATCAGAGGAAGCCTGTGTACACCAGTTGCTGGGGAACATGGGCAGGAAGGTGCTGTTGCACCCGTGTCCTGCTTGTGGGTCCCTGGTCGATAGCTGGTTGGCCACTGTGTGAACAGAAAGCTAGACTAGATGACCCCTTGGTCTGATCAGTAGGGCTCGTCTGATGTTCTTATGAGCTCGGGATAGTACATGTGAGGCTTCCCTCTCCTTTTATCTTAACCCTCCTGTGAGGTAGGGTAGCTGAGCACTGGTGATTGGCCCAAGATCACCGAGTAAGAATTTCATGTCTGAGTGGGGATTTGAACTCAAGCCTTCGTGATGTTAGCCTTGCTGGTTTTTCCTAACAGGACAAACAACAATGCGGGGAGGGATTTTCATTGGGAAAATATCAGCAGAGGAAGAGGTTCACCCAGCACCACAGTCCCAATCCCTCCTCTGGCTGATTTTTTATAAAAATCATGGAACCTCCACTGACTCATCCAGTCTGGCCTTTATAAAAGAAATACAGAATGAACACGTGCTCACAATTCAGAATCCACACACGGATTGTATAAGTGGAGACTCCCTATTTCAGTGAAACCCCTTTTCTTAATATCTTGATTTACTTTCAGATCCCCATGTTTCTGCTGTGAATTCTGAATTCAATGCTCTTAATCACGTATTTGTTCATAGTGGCCATCAAGGCTAGTGAATGACATTTTGCTGCCTGAGGCAACAGACAAGATGGTGCCCCCCTCCCATTCCACATCCAGAAAAAAACTGGACTTGCAGCTGAATGCCAATTTTTCATTGAATGAGAAGGAGTAGGAATCAACAACACTGACAATGGGTCAGCGTCTTCCACCATACCTGAGAGAAGTAGGCAGGCTCAGGGGTGCAGGAAAGGCCACGTGGCACAGAAAATTCCCCACCTCAGGACCTGCTGTCTGTGGCAGGCACCTTAGCCTGCCAATAGCACAGCTGGCTCTGGCGGTTAAGACAAGAGCTGCCCATTATCCAAATCTCTTCCTCACTTGAGGTTGCTTCACTCTCAGATTAACCCCCTTAAAACAAATGTGTGACAGCAGCAAGGTGGGTTGTTACATTGCAGGAAACCTACAAGGAATGTTTCTCACGCCACACTTCTATAGATATTTACTTGGAAGTAACTCCTACTGATTTCAATGGGGCATAAACCCAGGTAAGTAGGCACAGAATTGCATAACCTAGGTGACATTCAAGAGGTAGCTGGACAACCATCTGTCACTTAGGCTTTATGGTGGATTCCTGCATTGAGCAGGAGGTTGGACTCGATGGCCTTGTAGGCCCATTCCAACTCTACTATTCTATGATTCTATGACTCCTGTTAAAGGAAAGTCTAGTTGCACTTTTAAAATCCTTCCTAATGTGGTGAGGGGAAACAAAATAGCAGTTCCTATTCAAAAAGCCCAAACACAGACAAAGTTAAAGCCTGAAAAAAGCACAACAGCTCCCAATTACTATGTTGTCAGCTATGAAGCATGCCAGGCAACACCCTTTTAGCTCATCTTCCACACACCAAATTACACAAGCGGTGCCACCTTCCTGTAACTCTGGAAGCAATTCCTGTAGTCCTAGAGCATGTGCATCACATGCTCAAGTCACTCTCCAAATTCCTGAAATCTAAGTTTTTCCAGAGCACTGGAGCACCTTCATATTCCTTTATAGCTAACCCAATTTTAATACAGGTATAATATCTGTATCACAGGTTAAGTTCTCTAGCACCAACCAATCCCACCTTCTTAGTAACATCACTCGGACATCAGCATACAATAGCAAAAGCAGATAAAAAGGTCATTTCAATTGCTGCCCTAAGTATGTAAAACCCTTTTCCTGTAAAGAATTGCCAAAGCATACTTCAGAAGCATTATAATTTTTTTAAAAAAGAAAATATTCAGGCTAGCTAGAAGCCGAGTTGTGATAGGTGTTTAAAATTTATCTTTTTTAGTCAGTCAGATTAATATTATTGGTATTTTTTTTTTAATTGTCCTGTACCCTAAGTATTTCAGATGCTGCTGGCTACAAATTTAAGAAAGCAGTTTTACCAGGAAACAATTGGAGCCCGGAATATTCAGTTTTATTTGATACATTAGCATTCTGATCTTACTACACACAGTCTGAAGCAGGGTACAGAAGTCTCCACAGGTAATCCCCTATCAAGGTACTGCCTAGCCTACAGAAATATAGATTATCTGACTTGAAGTTGACTCATCACTTTTGGGGGGGGGGCAGGGAACTGCTTCTGTAAACTTCAGTAATCCAGGAGAGTCTAAGGAACAACACCTCCTTAAGTGCCCTCCTTCAAGCCATTTAAACCTGATAGAGAGAAATTAGAAATATCTTGATAATTTGCATGAGTATATATATGCACAAGCTTTTTAAAGTGCACACCGTTCTTTTGGGCAGGATGCATTAATAATCTATCTGGCAGAGGAGTGCAAAGTTATAGCTATTCCTAAGTACACTCAGAGTGCCTGCAATAAACTAAACTGATAGCAGACGTCCTTCTGCGGCTGTAGCAAAGGGTTCCCCAACCCCACCCTAACTACACACTGCTGTAATCAAAGGTCACCTTCGACCTTGCACTCACATTCCTGAATTCACTCTAAATTCAAGCATGTTCTCCAAAAGTTTCTTGCAAAGGAGAATTTTTTGTGCTGTTTTCTGAGCCTAAACAATATGAAGTTTATTTGAAGCACACAGAAATTGGCAATGGCTGGGTTCAGACAACACCATAACCTACACTCAAAGGGCTGAATGTGGGTTGTTGTTGAACTGTGGGGTTTTGTTGAAATGTGTGCTGTCATGTCGTCTGAACCAAGTCATGCTAAGAAAACATGGCTTGCTAATCATGAACACTGATGAAGAGAACCCATGGTTTCTTGTTGGGTTGTGACCGGTGGGGTGTTCGTGATTAACAAGTCATGGTTTGTCAGTGTGGCGGGGTTCAGACAACAAGATAGCCCACATTTCAACAACGACCCATGATTCAATGACAACCCACACTTAACCACTGAGCATTGGTTATCAGTATTGTCTGAACCAGTCAATGGGACTATCTTACCTTAACAGGTAATATAGCTATAGCACTACAATAGTAGAACTAGTGTTCCACACCAGCTAAGGGACTAAACCATAACTATGGAAATACCTGGCTCAAATTTCACCTCTGTCACAAATTCAGCAGAGGCTTAGGCAAGCCATTATTGTCACAGTCTTTATCTGTACTATGGGAATAGTAATAATGCTTACTACTTTAAGGTTTGAGAACTACTGAAAGTTATGTGAAGTTCCTGAACACTCCAAATTACTTTATTAATAATTTGCTTACAAATAAAGTCACAAATTGACATCATTGACATAATACTGTTTACTAACAAAACACAATACTACTAATACATAATAATCAGTATTTATATCATTTGGGAGCCATACAATCCGCCCCGCATGCTCAGGTCCTCTGGGAAGAACTTACTACAGTCGGCCAAGACTAGGCTGACAACCGTTACCCAGAGGACCTTCTCTTCTGCCGCTCCCAGACTGTGGAATGACCTGCCGGAGGAGACTCGTCAACTTAACAGTCTTTTAGAATTTAAGAAAGCCATAAAGACTGTTCTCTTCCGGCAGGCATATCCAGTGGAATTTTAGAATGTTTTCAGGATGTTTTAATGCAGTTTTAATAATGTGTGTCATGTTTTAATCAGTTTTATTTATTTTATCATATTGTTGTTCCCCGCCTCGATCCAAACGGAGAGGCGGGTAAGAAATAAATTATTATTATTATTATTAAAATCTCTTCATATACTTTATCTTGTTCTAATCCTTACATTAACCTTCAGTATTATTGTTCCCTTGATGGAGCTGGAGCTGAGAGAGAGGTTGCAAGAGCCTTAGACCCTAAAGTCTCCTAGTAATCTCATGGCAGAAGCAAGATTTATCCTGGGAACTTCCTGATTTGTAGCTCAGCGTCTTCTTCACAATACTACCAACGCAGGGACAAATCAAAGCATTATGACCTAACATATTTTCTCCTCCTTCTAATTTAGATTTCTGTTACCTAACAACTTATCAACTCTGAGGTATTTGAAGGAGGGAATGCACACCACTCCCTGCAATGCTGCAGGAAACAAAACAAGGAAGAGGAAAATAAGATGTTCCACACTAGAACACATCAGCAATTCAGACATAGTATTAACTCGCGACATGAAAGCACTAGTTTCCCCATCTGAGCCTAGCATGTATTTCCTGAAATAACTGATCAAACAGTCATGACACTAAATAAGAGTTTATTTATCAAGTAAAAGAGTGATTTTGAAGTACCAACACTTCAGGATGCAGGATCTAACGTACTTCACTACCCTTGTAAAATATGCAGTATGATGGTTCTTCTGGACCCAGTGCTATTTTGGATGGACTGGTGGCACTGGTGGACCTTTTACCAACTAGCTTGCCAACTGCAACCCTATCTAAAGAAGGAGGACATAGCTTCAGTCGCGTATGAATTGATCGCATTCAAGTTGGACTACTACAATCCTCTCTATATGGAGCTGCTTTTATAAACAGTTGGTAGGAGAATTCCACAATGCTGGTAGGAGTAAAGTGGCTAGCTGATATTATGCAAAATCCTACATCAATGACACTGGTTACCAATCCTGTTCCCATGCTCAATTTAAAGTGCTGATACTGACCTTTAAAGCCCTAAATGGCCTAGGAACACGTTTATCTGCTTACACCCATATGGATTTAGCTCAGCTTCAGAGACCCTGCTGTTTGACCTGTCCTTACTTAAGATCATAGCAGCAGGTATCAGTATGAGGGCCTATTCAGTGGTGGCTCCATTGTTGTGAAACTCCCACCCAACCTGACATCTTGTGAATACTATTTTTCCCCACAACACTTTTAGTAAGTCTTATTGCCTCTATGTTTGTTTGTTTGTTTAATAGATTTATATACTGTTGGACATATCTAAAAATATCTCTAAGAGATTCACTAAAACATTAAAATCAATTAAAACAACGTAATTACAAACATAGTGGACAGCACATTCACTAAGGGAAGGCCTGGGTAAAGGAATGGGTCTTTCATTGGCACCTAAGCATGATATACTTGGAGCCTTCCAAATACCGGGGGGGGGGGGGGGGGAATATTTCCATAAACTGGGCGCCACCACAAAGAAGGCCTGCTTCTTGGTTGCTGTGAGATGGCAGTCTGCAAGTCATGGTACCAGCAGCAAGACCTCCTCTGATTTCCTTAAGAATCACACAGATCTGTACTGGGGAAGACGACTTGTCAAGTCCAGGGCTTTATATGCTAACAGTAAGACCTTGTATGTGGCTCGGTAGCTAATAGATACAATTTTAAAACTTTTATGCAGATACATTCTCAAATGTACTTTATTGTTTTTACTCGTATTGTAAGCTGCCTTGGAAAGATTTTATCTTGAAAGGCAGGATATAAATTAAATTTAAAAAAACATATTCATTGTCTCTTATTAAATGTATATCCCACCTTTCAGTCTGCCAGAGCCATTAATCAGGTTAGTACTGAACCGTATTATATTGAAGTAATAGATGCAAGCCTTCTAGTGCAAATGGTTAAAATAAATTTTGCGTAAAACAAGCTAAACAGCTTAACAGCAAAACTATAGAACTTTCCACTTTCACTTCTTTTTTTCACAGATACAAACTTGAGACAGCTCAGAAAAACTTTCTGTTCAAGAAAGAGAGACATTTTTTGTGTGTGTCATATTTTCAGAATAATCACCCATCCTACTCCAGAGGTTGAAGCAGGTAACAAAATATTAGCTTCCTCACTTTGTTTTGTAACATCCTGGTTGGGCATCCCTTCATTAGCCCAATTATAGGTGAAAGGTCATGACCAATTATAACTTAAAGCCAGCCTATCTGTGGCTCAGCAAAAATATCTGGTCTTCCAAATCCAAATACACAATTAAATCAGAAACTCAGGGAAGCAAACCACTTGAGGAAACATCAGCTGTGCTACCAAGCAAGTGGCTAGGATAGGGATGGCAACTTCTTATGCTTACAAACTGCTCTAGTTAATCTCATATAGGTCAGCACCAGCATGGGGGAGGGGGGGCTCTAATGCATCAAAAGAACCCCCCCCCCCCAGTTGCAGAGGACTGCAAAGACACAGAGAGCAGGAGCCACTGTTTAACACATATCCATTGAGAAGAATAAGAGAAGCTGTTTCACATCTGAAACCACCACCACCACCCTGCCCCATAACAGTGTTTGGCATTCATCCTCTGCTGCCCATGCCCTTCTTCACCTCGGTGCCCTCCAGATGTTCTTCCACTACGACTCCCAGAATTGCTGGCCCTGCTGGCTGGGGCTGATTGAGATGAAGTCCAGATCGCCTAGAGGGCACCAGGACCCGCCCTGTCCATTTCTAAATTGTAAGCTCCTTGGGCAGAGACTTCGTATGCACAGGGGTGGTGGTATAGGACGATGCGGAGCGGGGGTTGGCCTGTGGCGGACCCAGGAGGCGCCTGGCGCGGGAGGGGCGCGGTGCTGGGTTCCGAATCCCACCAACCCCATGGGAGGGAGGGCTGGGTTCGCCCCCCTCCCGTCCCCGCAGAACGGTTCGGCCTGCCCTGGGAGGGGGCCAGAAGAGCGAGAGCGCGCGCGCCCGTCGCCATGGGAACTGGAGATGCCCCCCACGGCCTCTCTCTCTCTCTCTCTCTCTCTCTCTCACCTGCCCACCGTCTGGTTGGCCAACTGCTTCATGCGGTTGAACTGCTTCTTCATGATGGCGGCGGCTGCTTCCTCCTCCTCCTTCTCCTTCTCCTCCTGGTGCTGCTGCTCCCGCCGGCACAGCCGAGCCCCCTCCCCGCCGGCACACCTCTGTTCGCCCGCCCGGCTCCCCACCTCACCGCCCACCGGAAGCCGCCGCCACTTCCGGCTTCCCGGTCACGCCAGGGTCCCTCCCGGCTGACTCGGAATGCAGGGCGGCGGCGGCCACGTGACGCCCGCCAGGGCCATAGAGCGCGCGCGGCTAGAAAGGCAGAGTAGGGCCTGGATTCCGACTTGACAAGTTCATGCAATGCTACATGGATATTCATAGAGATAGGAAAAGGTGAGAATGACACGCAGGCTGAAGGGTTTCCGCAGAGGGCGAGGGCGAGGGCGAGGGCGAGATCTGGAGTCCCCGGGCTCTTCCGCATGCGAGACAAGGGCTGCAGTCCCTTCCCTGGAGGGCTTCCGCTCAGGCACCCTCATTGTCCTCTGAACTTGCATTTAGTATTGTTATATTTATTGTATTGTAAACTACTGATCTACTTTATTTTATGTACAGCGCTTTGTTGTAAAGCGCTATATAATAATAATAATAATAATAATAATAATAATAATTACTGTGCTACTTTCAGAGCATAGGAAGAGCCCTGCAGGATCGGCCCAAGGAGGGTCCTTCTGCTCCAGGATTCTGTTCACACAGTGGCTAATCAGCTGCCCACGGAAAACCCACAAGCAACAGCACCCTCCCCGCCCATGTTCCCCAGCTTACTGGCTCTGATAAGTATCAGAGCACACAGCCTCCAGGACTAGTAGCCATTGACGCTTTAAGGCAGATTCCTGCATTGAGCAGGGGGTTGGACTCGATGGCCTTATAGGCCCCTTCCAACTATACTATTCTATGATAGCCTCCTCCTCCTCCGTGAATTTACCCAACTCCCTTTTAAAGCTATCCAAATTGGTGGCCGCCACAACATCTTGTGGAAGTGAGTTCCATTGTAGTGCATAGTTCCAAGTATGCACTATTTGCCTCCTGTATCACTTTGATAACTTGCATTTAAAAATAAAATTGTTTACCTGCTCATTTATATTTGAACATGATATGTTGATGTTAAACCTTGTATTATATAATTCTGTATGCCCTAACTCTAGGCAGGGACAAAAGGTTACTCAGGCTGGAGATCAATAAGCTGCTATTATCCTTTATATTCAACTAAGCCTGAGTTGGGGGACTGTCAGACCTTACAGGACACTGTGAAAGTAAACTTTAATATGGACGAGATACTAAATCAGTCCAAATATCTGGTTGCCTTGAGGCCCACAAAAGAGGCTCAAGCCTGCAAGATTTACACCTCACATACCAGACTAACAAAGAGACACAGAAGAGAAATGCCAAGGCCTTGCATCTGCTAGCCTTCCTCTCCCTTTCTCCCTCTTCCTACCAGAATGTTGCAAATCAAACATTTCCTGAGAGAGGAAGGCCCCAACCCTCCAGTTTGTATAAGCATGTAAACACTCCCCTCATGAGAACTGGTAACATTCCGATAAAATGGCTGTTCAAATTGTCCTTGGTAGACGTTACAATGAGTTACAAGTTGCGCTGAATACCCTGGATATTGCTTAGGTGTTTTTAGTGGAATATGTTAGTTGCAAAGTTTATTAACATGTAATCTGTTCAAGAAGGTGGGAGGAAATGTAAGAGCGACTTTGAGTCTCACAGATGTAGATAAAAAGTGGTGTTTTGCCTATGGAGGTCAGACGAGCTAGAGTCCAACTTGCTGGAGCTATCTCTCTCCTACGTGCGTATCTTTTTGAATAAAGGTTGTTGGATCGGGACTCTGCCTGTCTGGAATTTCTTCAACTCTGGTTTGATCTGCTGTCAGACCTTACAGGACACCGCTAGGGCTTAAGAAATAAGGGCGTAAGCTGGCATCCTCTATTTCAAAATCCTAGACCTGAAATCTTAAAAGTAGTGATAACCAAGCAGAAAGTTCTGGGCTTAGTACCAAGGCTTAATTGGAATAAAGCACACACATTCAGTTATGGTAGATGGTAAGTTTATTTACAAAAAAAAAAAAGCAAGAAAAGGGGGAAGAGAATAGCATACGAGGAAATAGCAATCTTTGGGAACAGCAAAGTTGACTAGACCTGTCTAACCATACCAAGGAATGGGTCTTCAATAGAATAGACCTCAGATTCCAGCAAACTTTAACAGACAAAAGCAAGCACCAAACAAACTCAGACAAAGACAATTGGCAGCTGTAGCCCCCACCCTATTTTATACCCCAAAACCTTTAGTAAACCTAAGTTCATTCTTATTAGCTAATCATAAACTAACTGAAATAGTTTTCTCAGGCTGGAGGTGGGGGGACAGAAAGTTCCCACAAGCATTCACTTGAATTCATACAGCCCAATTAGTCACAATGGAGATGGCTTCATGAATGCATGCTGGAATGGAACTTTATAGGTTGCTGAGCCAAAAGGAAAATGGATTTCTTGACATATACATATTCAAACTTTCTTCTTGAATATATACATTTCCTTTCTATTAATAGTATTACTTATTACATAACTCTTATACTTAGGACTTTGATACTTAGGATCATTTATTTCTTTAGATGTTGCCTATTAATATTAATAATAATAATAATAATTTCATTAATATCCTACCTTTCATCCAAAGACTTCAAAACAACATGCATATTTTCCTACATATGCACACATTTTTTCCCTCACGAATCTGTAGTGAAACATTGTGTGGTACTAATAATAATGACAGACTACAATTCCCATAATGCCGTAGCAGTTGTCGTCCCTGGCTGCGTCGGCCGCATAGTTGTCAAAACATACATTGACGTCCGTCTCGCATACTCAATTCCAGAGCGTCTCGTCGCCGGCTCATCTTACCCCTGATTGGGTCCAGCTTGGAGTTGACAGCGCCACTGGCCAATAGAAAGAGGAGGCGTCGAGGGAACCCAATAGAAGCCCTCTCGGCCCGGGCCAATGGGTCGGGGCGTTGTTGGGCCGGCGGGGGCAGGCAGGAAGGAAAAGCCGCGCCGTGAGGGGGGCTCGGCGGCTGAGGCGGCGCCGGCGGCTCTCCCTCGTCCTGCTTCTGACCCCGCCTCGCTCTCCGCCCGGCCATGGCCGGCACCTCCCGAGACCCGCTCGGCGCCGACGTCTTTGACGAGGCCGTGAGGGGCACCTGCGACGACGCCTCCCAGTGCAAGCGGTGAGGGCCCGGCGGCGGCGGCGGCGGCGGCGGCGGCGGCGGCGCCTTCCTCTCCTCGGGTCGGCCGGGCGCCTTCTCTCCGTGGGGCTCCACCCGGGGGCTGTCCTGAGGAAGGGGCCGCCCACGGCGGATCTGTAATGCCCCCGAGAGCGCCCCGGCAGGATCGGACCCGAAAGTCTGGCGGCGGCGGCTGCTTTCTTCCATTGGCAATGAAAACAGCTTGGGGACCAGGATACCTGAGAGAGCGCCTTCTCCCTCGCCAACCTGCCCGACCACTGAGGTCGTGGGATCGATAGATCCACGTGGACCTCTGGCTCGATTGGAATCCACCAAGGGAAGAGCCTTGAGCGTGGTGGCACCTTCTCTGTGGCACTCCCTGCCCCTGGAGGTCAGGCAGGCGCCAACACTGGGCTGCTTCCAGGGCCTCCTGAAAACAACTCTGTTTCGAGGAGCCTTCCTTAACTCAGCTGGCTAGCCGGTGGTGTCCTTTGTTTTTAAATGGAACAAATTTAATTTGCTTTTCTAATCTTATACTGTTTATATCTATGTTCACCGCTCTGGAATCTGTGTTAGATAATTGAACAGTATATAAATATTGTAAATCATCATCCCGCCTCTCCTCCCAAGGAGCTGTGTCTGCTTCCCCCTCCCATATCATCCTCACAACAATCCTGCGAGGTAGGCTAGGCTGACAGAGAGTGACTGGCCCAGTGTCAACCAATCCCAGTGACTTCCATTGCTGAGTAGGGGACTTGAACCTGGGTCTCCCCGGTCTTAGTCCAACACCTCCACACAAGCTCTCTGCATTCATGGACAGTCAGTTGCCTGCAAGCCAGGCAGGAAGCCAACAACTCCTTCCCCCCTCCTATTGTTTGTCCCCAACATTTGGCATTCAGAGGTGTAGTGACCCTGAACATGGAGTGCCCATTTTTAGCTCTCATGGTAAATAGCTGGTGACAGACTACCCACCACAAACGTCTCTAAAGCCCTGTTCAGACGACACCATTAACAATGCTGGTTAACCAGCAGGGTTAATGGTGTCCTCTGACATGTATTTTCCTTAACCAGGTTCCTCCACTAACCACATTGTGGCTGGCTTCATTAACCTCGTTCTGCAGCAGGGTTTGACATAAGGTGTTGTCTGACACGCACCTGTGGTTAAGGGGCTGAAGTCATAGAGCTAGAAGTATAGAGCAGCCTAAATTGCGCAACTGCTGGCTCTCTTAGGGCAAGGGCTAATGGGGTACAGGGTGGAGCATTTGGAGGACTCAGGCACTCATCTAACTGCTTTGTAGTTAGTGTGTGGTTAAGGAAACTGGGAACCGGACAGGTTAACAGTGTTGTGTGTGAACATACGGCTTGTGGTTAGTGCTAACCACAGAGAAACATGGTTAAGCTAACCACAGAGCCCTCACCACAGAGCCCTCAGTGTCATCTGAACAAGCCCTAAGAATTCCCTTTCTGCAACAGACCAAAAGTTCATTTAGTTCAGCTCTCTGGGCTTTGTAAACTGCCCAGAGCGCTTTGGGTATAGAAATGTATAGAAATGGAATGAATGAACAAATTCTGCATCATACAGGGGCCATCCATATGCCCCTTAGAAGCCCACAAAGAGACCCCCTTTTTTATTTGCTCCCAGCATCTGGTACCTAGAGAAAGGTACCTCTGTGCATTTAGCTTTCCTAAGAAGAGCTCTCGTGGATCAGCAAGGGTTCATCTAGTCCAGCCTTCCTCAACCTGGCATCCTCCTGATGCTTTGTACTACAACTCCCAGCATTCCTGACCATTGTTGCATCAGCTGGGGCTGATGGGAGATGAAGTCCAAAATATTTGGAAGGCACCAGATTGGGGAATTAGTCCAGCTTTTTGCTTACAGAAGTCATCAGCCAGATGTCTCTGTGAGGTTCACGGGTAGGACCTGAAGATGCTGGCCCTTCCCTGCCCTTCCAGATCAAACCTCGAGTCTGTCGGTCCAAAAACTTATTTCTGAAAGCAGCTGAGTCAGCAGATACCTCCAGGAGGTTTGCTGGCATGGCATGAAGGCCCATTTTGCACGTGCAGGTTCCATTCTTGCCTCTTGTGTGAATGGCAGATACTGTGAACTTCTCTAATTCTTTGTAAGCACATAACAATCCCCTTTCTGGTTAGTCTTGTTCAGATAATCTCTTTCTTCCCTTTGGTCAGATATGCTGTAAACATCGGGTACTGGAAGGATCCTTACATTGAACATTTTGTGAGACAGCCGAAGGAAAGGAAGGCACCTGAAATCAGTCGTGGTAAGTTTGTAAGCAAATATGAGTCAAACTGGATATGTTCTTCATGAGCATTGGAGGGCGGAGGGCAGAGAAGAGTCTGTAATGGTTCTAACAAAATTTTGGAAGATGTACTAAGAATTGAAGTACATGCCACCTAATCATTATTATCCAATTCTGAAAATACTGTTTTCTTTAGGATATTATGCTCGTGTCCAGGGAGTTGGTCACTTACTTAAGGCTTTCTTGCAGAAGACTGAATGCATCTGCCAAATTATAAACCTTGGTGCTGGCCTGGATACCCTCTTCTGGAAATTAAAGGTGAAATTGCTTATGGTAGTGACCCAAGTGCAAACCAAGGATTTCATGGCTCTGGGATGACCTCTACTGGTCACTTGTAAACATTTTTGTTCCTTGCTTTGTATTGCTTGTATATATCCATTAGGATGGACTAGGGGCAGTGTTTTTTTCAGTTTGTATTGTGGGGAATTCTGGGTTTTTTGGAAGTTCCTCTTTGAGAGGATACATTCCTGAAATATGGCTCATGCCTCCCACTAATATCATTCCCTTGCATTTGCAGCTGCAGGCATGTTTAGCTCACGTGAGTAGAGTGGCTTGCATCCTGCATACAATGTCAGAGGATTCTAGAGTTTAGAATATGTACCAGAATCCTTTGCAACATACAAAGCTTCCTAGGCCCCCTCTAGATGGATTCCGTTTGACGCCTGGTTAGCCAATTATGCGCATCTTCTCGGAAGCGCTTTATCGTCAATGCTTGTATGCAGGAGGTAATTGAGCACTCAACGGGTGACCTTACTGATTGTTTCAAATGCGCTTTACAAGTAGTTAATGCGGAGAATCACTTGTTCACATAGTCAAAATGCGCTTTAACGGCCGGAGCAAAATAAAACTCGCTATTTCACGCGCATTCGATAATGCGCATAATCAGAGAGAAAACGCGCCTCTACACCTGATTTGTGCTCCGTTCTTGTAGAGGTAATTTTTTTAATGCGCCTTGAAAGAGCTTTAAATGCCTCTTGTAGAGGCAGCCCTAGCATGGGTCAATGTGGAAAAGGTTTCAAGAAAGTATAAAGCTTGCAAAACTAGACCTAGAACAAAGCGGAAGAGCTGACTTGTTTGCCTCCACTAGCAGCATCTTAAGCTGAAAGTCTGGATTTTTTTTTTTTCAGGATGAGAATCTGCTTCCTAGGAAATATTTTGAAGTTGATTTTCCGTCTATAGCTGCAAGGAAAATCCACTACATCAAGTAAGTGCTTGGGTGTTTGTTGCATTTGACCTGGACTCAGGTGAACATATTTTTGTTTTTTGAGAAGAAACTGCAGTTTGCGGCAAAATCTTGTTGTAAAATAGCAGTCCCCAAATTGTTGCCTTGCCTTGCTTAGTAGTCATAAGGGATGGGCAACTTCTATAGGGGTGGGATAATTGTGGTCCCTCAGGCATTTTGGCCTGCAGCTTGCATCATTCCTCACCAATAGTTATAGGCCAAAACATGTGGAGGACTACACATTGCCCACCCCTGATGTAAGAACATGACTCAGTGGTGGCAAGGATGAAAACATGCAATATAAATGTGCAAATCTTAGTGAAGGACTATGATTTCTTTGGCACTCAAATAGTCTTGAGTTCTGGAAAATTGTATGGCAACTTGACCTGGACTTTGAAGCATTACAGGAATATCTTTCTCTTATCTCTTTAGCAGTAGGTTCCTGGAATAAAGTTCCATCTCCTCTGGTGTTTGCCAGTCTACAAGTACATGCAAAACACTTGTAAGATTTAGTCCTGATAATGAGTCTTGTCTATTTAAAACAATTCCTACCAGCTTTTTTGTCAGTTGCACTCTTACAGTGTACCCTTATGTACATTTGTTCCAAAGTAATGTGTAGTGCGTGTAGGATTTCAGACCTAATCATTTGGTAAAGGGCTTCTGGTAAGTTTCTGCCTTCAGAGTTTGTTGTTTGTGCTGGAGCTAGATTGCTGCAAGTTGTGGATGGCTTTATCAAAGCAAAACAAAAATGCCTTCCAGTTTGTCAGTATGTTGGGCAAGTTCACACATTATGGATTTGAGGTTGTGTACCTTGTAAAACTGAAGTGCGCTGGGCTTTTTCGTTTTCGTTCTTGCATCATCCCTGAAATAAGGATCAATTGCACTTCTGTACAGTGTATATTTTTTAATTGTAATTTCATAGTGAGGTGCTTCAGAAGCCCATTGTGGGATAGTAAATGGACTAAAAATCTTTAGATTAAATAAAAACTTGGCAGGTCTGCAAAGCGAGTTTATAACTTGTGAAACAGTCCTTAATTGCTTTCATTGGCTGAATTCGGACAACACAATAAGTGGGGTGGGGTGGGAATCGTCAGTTGTATTGACTATCGTGTCATCCGAATGCTGCCATAGTCAACTCGGCGCTGATCCTAATCCACACCACAATTGATTATTACCATGTTGTGTGGGGAGTACCCCCTAGATGAACAACTGTAAAGTTGATTATTACCCCACCATTGACTATCGTGTTGTCTGAATTCAGCCATTGTTGCTTAATAAAGCAGATATGTGAAGTAGATGGTAGCATTCATTTTAAGCAAAACATTTTTACCTGATGCTAACTTGTAGAAATGGTTTCTGGGTTTTGTGCGGTCCAGGGGCTGCTTCTCATTAGTTTCAGACAGAGATTCACACTTGCTCAGCAACATGCCTCTCTTTTAGAAACTGAGAACGGAAACGTTTCTATGCACCTTGAAGCCCTTCCCCGCTTGCCCAGCCTTTCCTGCCCAGCCAGCGTCATCTGTACAGACTTCTCTTCTCTTTCTCCTGTTCTGCAGATGGTTGGTTCGGGGGAAACCCCTTCTCTGTTGACCAACACAGCACTGGAGTTCAGCACGTTCCTTTTCTTTGTGGCACCTGCTCACGTAACATGTTCTGCAGTCAGGCCTAGTGGTCTCTTTCCAGTAGAGGGCAGGCACAACCACCCAATCTTTGCATGTTTCATGAAAGACAACTCACAGTCTTTCCCCCCTTTCTTTTTGTCTTCCTTCTCTCCCACAGATCAAAACCTCCCCTGTCAAAACCAATTATGGAAAGCCATTCAGGGGAGTCTCTCCTGATAGGTGAGTCATCTTAAAGCCCATCAGTAAAGCTGGCATTTTCAAAGCCTCTTACACCTCCATGTTCCATATTCTGCTATGTGGGGCCTGTTCTTAATATTTCAGGTAATGCGCTGGGGAGGGAGAGGAGAATCTGCAACCTCTTTTTTGCCTTTCAACGTTTGCCCCTCCCTGAAATGTGCTCGTACTCTCTTGAGAAGGAACATTCGGGTTCTGTTTACAACAAGTCTTTGCTGCTGTTTATGTGTTGCTTGGAAAGGGAAACCACTAAGTGTAAAAACAGCAGTTGGCCACGAGAGCTATTGCCTTCCTCTGTTTCCTTTAATAATACAAGCCTCTTCCTGCATGCTGCATTGGGGGTCCGCTGTGGTGTCTTGGTGCAGTCCATCAGTTGCTACAACTGCTTTATCTGCTGTTTTAATGGCTAAAAACTGGCTTGTGATGCTAAATGTCAGGTTGAAGATCAGAGGTTTTTAATGATTAAAAGTGTAAAACTCTTTAGCAATCTCTTTCAAACAGCAGAGAACCATATTTATTTCAGAGCCCAGTTGGTTGTGTTGTTGATGACTCCCCTTTGGTCTCCTTTATTTTTTTCTATAATAAAAGGATCTCAACCATGGACATAATGATGTTCACTGATTTTGTGACTTACTGAACCCTTTGGCCTCACAGCAACCAGCCCAGCACTATCTATTGTCCCTTTTCCTTCACTGCTGCCACCATATAACACTGTACCTTATCTCAGGTACTTTAAGAATCCAATCCAGTTTATGAAATAAAATAACTTCTATTTAACAACAAGAAAGTTCATGCAGTTTATAAATCTTGTGGTTTCATTTGCTGCACTACTTGGTTATTACAATACAGTATCTTATGTAACCCTGCCTATTCTACCAACTAGTCTAAGCGATCTACTATTCCCTCTTTCCCCCAAAATAATAAACACATTGATCCTACTCTGTCCTAAACCCTTTAGAAGACAAACCCAGGCAACCTCTCACTCTGTCAGCTCTCCACACACAACTCTCTGCTGCTTCTTCTAACTGCTCACTGTTAAATCTAACAGCCAATCAGCATTCACTCCAACATTCTATTCACTCACTCCCCTCCCAACAGAATTAACCACTTACCATCCTTACCATTTGAAGTCCGAACAGCACTTTCATCATGAATAGCAATAATCAGTAAAACATTACAAACACTTACATCATATATAAATAGCAATCAACAACAAAACATCACACTCCCTCTGTCTTTCACCCAGAGTAGGTCATCAGTCAGAGCCAGTGCCCTGGCCTGAAACCAGACTGAAATGGGTCTAGATAATCAATTTTCTTCAAGAACATCTGAAGCTGCCCAGCCATGACACACACAAGCATCTTGCCCAAAAAGGGGATATTAGTGAAAGGGCAGTGGTTCTCACATACCTCTGGGTCCAGGGAGATCCTCTTCAGGAGAGGGTGTGCTACAGCTTCTTTCAAGGCAGCAGGCACCACCCCCTGACAGAGTGAGGCATTTACTACCCCCAAAGATTGGGTTATTGAACGTGCCCCCCCAAAGCCAGATCATTTCCCATCCAACCAACAGTAATAACCAGGTCTAGGGTATGTCCTGCCACATGTGTCGGGCCAACGATGTACTGTGATTGCCCCATGGTTGTCATGGTAGCCATGAAGTCTTGAGCAGGCCGTCAGGACAGCCTCAGCATGGATATTGAAGTCTCCCCAAAACCACAGTCCTAGAGTTCTCCAATGCCACCTCCAAGACCACCCCAGCCAGCTTGGGCAGGGAGTCTGCTGGGCAGCGGAATGAGCAGTACACCAGCATCATACATGTTCTGTCTCTTTGGCCCAGCACATGGTACAAACCCTCGAAACTGGTGCTACGATGGATGGGCTTCATTGTGAGAAAGATGGAATCCTTATGGCTGACGGCAACTCCTCCCCCCCCCCCCCCCACAGCCCTCCAATCTAGGCTGGTGCTGCAGCAAGTACCCAGGTGGACGGAGCTAAGACAGATCCCCTCCACCCAGCTCATCCAATCAGGTCTCAGTAATGCACACTGGCTCCTTTTGGGTTTTTTGTTTAGCTTCGTTGTTCACTCAAACAAGTACAATAAAAATGTTAAATTAGATTCTTTCTAGGGCATTTTCCAATGCGAACACATTTTTCCTATGTAATGAGCATAATTTGCAGTGGAACATTTTCCAGAAAAGCCTTGGTTCATGGGTTTTTCTTTGCATTCCAGGTTCTAATCAATGGCCACTTTAGAGTTGTGACAGAATGCAACTTGCAAGTTGGCTTGGTCCTTGACTCAGGCTTCTGCATGTCCTTTGGACGCAGGGCTCAACATCCCAAGCCTCATCTTTTTCACCGAAAGCTGATTGGCATCTTGGTCAGTGACTAGGCTCTCTTTTGGGGTCTGTGGTGGCTGACAGAGGGGCACCAATTCTCTGAGAAGAGTAACCCCATTAAAGTGTGCAGGAGATGGCATGGATTTGAGATTGCAGATGAATCCTTATGAAAACTGAGGAGCACACACTATTGATGGATGTATATTATGTTTAGTTTTATGTCATGAATTGTATTTGATGGTTTTAATTTTTGTGAACTGCCCAGAGAGCTTCGGCTATTGGGTGGTATAGAAATGCACTAAACAATTAAATAAATAAGTGGCCTTGCTCCTGTTCCTGTTACGATCAGATTGGTAGATTCCATCTTTTGCTCCAAGGTGGAGGTCGTTAGGATATTGTGTTGAGGCTTGTTGATGTGGTTATAGGAAATCAACATGTTTCTGACTTTCTTGGCTAGACATACATGGCATGTTACCAAGCACTGGCTCTTTTTTCTCTTCGTTTCCTTTTTTAAAAAGGACAAAAGCGACCACATTTTTTTCAGTAAGTGTACTTGCTTCCTGCATTCATTTGACACTCCCCCCCAGTCCTATCTACTTCACTGCATAACAGGAGTTCTGCAACAAAACACAAAGAGGTGGTCCTCACACTAACAAAAACACACCAAAATGGATCCACCGATATGAGTCTGGACGTGTTTAACTACTGTGATGTGCCATATCACACATTGCATATCATATAAGCATTCATGCATGCTAGAAGGACATTTATTAGAATTTAACAGTGATTTTTACCCTGGATATTAAACATTCCAGTTCAACAATAATGTTGTAAAAGTGTTGAATACACAATCTGAATGTTATAGGAACCTGTTCAACAATTACTAATCAGCGTTTGGATACACAAAATAATGAATCCACAAGATGAATATTCAGATACTGTTCAACTAGTAGTGTTAGAAACTGTCGAATACACAACACATTTGTTGTATCCACAAAATGAATATTCAAGTACAGTTAAACACGTAGTGTTGGAAAATGTCAAGTACATACAATACACATCGACTACACACAATACACAAACGGTAATACCGGTTTGTACTAAACCATTTCAAACTTCTTCCTCAGTGACTGTGCATCTTCAATATGCTATATATAACACTTGTAACAATGCTAATTTGACAAAAGATTAGAAAGAACTTGGTATTCAAATATTACAAAGTGACAAAGCAATGTTAAATGTCCTGTTATCCACACTTCATTTAGAGTGACAGACTTTGATCCCCATTGTGGCTGAATCTAGAACAGATATTTAAACACATTCATATTATACCACCATACAACCTTAGTGTTGTAGATTTATGCAAGATATTGTCATTATTGCCTAGTTTAATCATGAATATACTTATTATACACTGAATATTCAGGTTAAACCTTAAACTCCAACCATCAATCTACAAATGCAATAACAACTTTACTGAAGCTCACCATTCACTTGTTCTTAGTTGTCTTGAGACAAATTGTTTTATATTTGCCAAAAATATGTATAACTACTTGTTGTTGGTATCCACTAAATGTCAGTAAGTCTTATCTCAGTGGGGAGAAGCCTGGTGAATAGAGGAGTAAACTCCGTATATATGTGTGGAAACCTGTGAGTTAATACCTGAGAATAGTTCCCATACTCAAATTGAAGGAACCACATGAGGACCGAATCATGACTCATGGCCAGAATCAATTTAAAGTCATCAATTTAAGTACTGTTTAAAGTGGCAGATATCCTCCATTAAACGATTATCCCCTGGGAAATGGAGAAGCATATTGAGAGTAAAGAGAACTAGGATAAAGATTAAAGAAAAACAGACAGGTCCAGTTTGTCATTTAGACCCGTTGGACTTAGGGATTTCAGTTTGTGAGTCGATGGTAGGGTTTATTAATGATATGTTCCATAGCGAAGGAATCTGGTGAATGTGTATGTAATACAAAATGTGCTGTTAATGGAGCTTCCATGATCTTATTCTGGTTGCGACTTTTGTGTTCCGTTATTCTGACACGTAAAGGGCGAGTTGTTTGCCCTACATAGATCTTGTGCCATGGGCATCTAATGATGTAAACTGCATGAGATGTGGAACCACATCAGTGGATCCACTTCGGTGTGTTTTTAACAGGAGTTCTGTGCACAGGCTCGATAGTCCAACATCATCTGAAGGGAAGTGACAAAATGAGGATGTTGCCATTTCACCAATCTCAAGCCTAAGTGGTGGTGGTGTTTAGGCTGCCTCCCTGCCTCTTTTGAACACCCACTCTCTTGACATGTCTGCTCTGCTATCTGCTGCTTCAGCTGATGGACTCTCCTCTAGCATCCTTCTTGCCCTGGAGCATCTTTCTGTCCCACAAGCACCAAACGGTTTGGTTTCTCCCTTTGTCAAACACAATGTCAGTCTAGAGTTGGGGCAATTGGGGAACTAATTTTCCTCTCAAATGCCCTGGTTTGCACATTATGGTGGCAGATTGTGGGTTAATTAATCCACAATTTGCCAGGTTGTGTACTGTGGATGAACTGCTTCCACTTTGCATAAGCAGCCTCTGATTGGCCCAATCATAAGTTGCTGCATGATGTGTGAACCAGAACACTTCAGGTAGTTTGTGGGTTAAACAACATAGTCAACCTAAAAACAAATTATAGGTTAGCTTTGGTTTGTTTAACTTACAGACGATCCAAAGTGTCTGGATCTGTATGCCATGCATCAACCTATGACTGTCCCAATTGGAGGCTGATCATGCAAAGTGGAAGTGGTTCATGTGGAGCATGGAAACTGGCAAATCATGGATTAGTTAAACCCACAATTTGCCGCTGTTACATGTGGATTGGGTCATTGTGTCTGCAGAAGGGAGGGAGGTGTTTGTTTTCTGTTTGCTTTGCTGGTAATTCCCTTGGTGGGAACTCCTTCAGCTTGAAGATCTATTGATGCCTTGACCCTCTTTGGGAAAGTGTTTTATGTTGGGTGGGGCTAATTTGGTATTTGTATTTCTCTCTGTTTGATTGAGTTTATATGTGCACATGTACTTTTAAATATTTAACCATCTTTGAGTTGGAGTGGGCTACAAATTATTGGGAAATGGCTACCAATTGTGGTGTAGACTAAGGGCTGACCCAATGTAAGCACATAATATAAGGCAAGAGAGGGGGAATCCCAGGGGCTTGGAATCTAGGCGTTTAAGAATGTGACATTTTCGAGCCCTGCTAGAAGTGGGGTGCACCAAGTGTTTGGTTAATGAAGCTGTGTTTTGGAGCATTCCTTTAAAAGCCATCACCAGCATATATGTCTTTTCATGGTTCTTCCAGAATAATTAGTTCACAAAAGGTATGCTAGCCTGTGTGTCCATAGTTGATTTAGACACAGTGATAAAGTTTCCCTATTGGTTTCCCTAGATGTGATTCTTACTAATCTCAGGTGAGTAAAGTATCAAGAAAGTAGTTTTAACTGCTGATTCTTCTGCAGATGCTTACAGCCTAGACTCCAGCCGATATGCCATAATTGGTGCAGATCTCCGAGACCTGCCAAAGCTAGAGGAAACCCTGAAGAAGTGCAACATGGATCCACAGTAAGATGGGGTTTCAGAGATGCTGTTTTTAAAATCTTTAACTATTAATGCTCTTTAGATGCCCAGAGGAGGAGAATTTTCATTAAACTTGGCTGCAAAGTCAATAATAATAATAACAATTTCTTTCTTACCCGCCTCTCCATCTGGATCGAGGCGGGGAAAACAGTAAAACATCTTTCTGTTTCCGCTGGTCTAGTTTTGGGCCTTCGGGAAATTGTCTTTATTTATCTCGAAGGTTTTGCAGAGTCTTGTGTTGTGGGAATGCAAGTGGCCAGATTGCCTTGATTGTATTTCTTGGGTCTGATGGATACTTACTCAGTTGCACTCAGAGGATGGCATCTCTCTCGACTATATTTTGTAGAGTTCTATTTTTGTCTGTGTTAGTTATTGCTATAAGTTGACCTTCCATAAGGGTGAGCGGGGAATCAGATCCTCCCTCGCAGTGCCATTCCCCTGGAGAGATGTGCCCTGACCTCCAAAGTGCCAGTCCAAGGTTTGGGTTTCTGTGTTCTCTCTGTGGGCCATGAGCAGTGTGGTGAGATTGGTGTGCAAGCAACAGACTGGTGGGGAGTGGGTGTGTAGACAACACAAGGGGGAGGGCAGATCTGCATTGATTTGCCAAGCCTTTCATCCCGCCAGATCTTCCTTGATCAGCCCATACAGCCAGCTTCCTTGAGCTGATGGCTGCCCATTTCCCTTTTTGCTCTCAATATTTAAAAGTAGCCCTGCAGGCAAGCTCACTCAGTTGTTTGTGTCATGTCAGTGGGGTAGGGAGGGAGGGCAGGTCCTGCATTGCAGGGCGGCTCATGAATAGAGCTGGTCTGACTGATCCAGCCCCTTTCCGTTGCTGGTCCAGCAACATTTTTAGCGGCTGGACCCTCGTGCTGAATTGATCCGTTTCTCTTTTGGAAGGAACTGTCTTTTGTGTGTTTGGGTGTGTTCTGGTTTGCGTGTAAAAGATTCCAGGTTCAGTTCTTGTTGCGCTGGGAGAAACTTGATCACTTGTAGAACTGCTGCCATCTGTAGTGGCCGCGCCAATAGTCTGTTTCAAGAGAGGGCAGCTCTTCTGTTCTCTTCTCCCCACCCCCACGCACATACAGTATGCATATCCCTTATCTCACTCTTGTACAACTCCAGGAGTCTCTTGCTCCTTGCAAGATGTAAAACACCCTCCTGAAGGCTGCCTTTCAGGTGTGGAAAAGTTTGTTGAAATGCCCTCCATTATTTCTTCATGGTGGGGAGCAAAGCTGAAATTGCGCCCATCTTTTCTTCTGGCACACCTTGAGTCCTTTGGAATGACTTGTTCTTCACTGGGTTGTTGCTGGTCCCTAAATAGTGTGTTGTAGACAGTTCTGCTGGGCCCTGAAAGCCTCTGACCCAATGATTCAATGATGGGGTCATCAGTTTGTTCGGACTCATTGTCCTGTTCAGAGAACATGTTAAGCTGTGGCTAGGTCTGTAACCCTTTTGCAGAAAATGCTTAGCATGTTTAAACTGTGGTTATGTAGCCACGACATGCTAAACCATAATGTTTAGCTCAAAATGCTTAACCATTGTGGCTTAGCGTGTCGTCTGAACTGGGGAACTTTCATTCAGTATGCCCAGAACCCCTTACAGCAGCCTTCCCCAACCTGGCATCCTCCAGATGTGTTTAGGACAACAACTGCTATAATCCCCAGCCAGCATGGCCAATGGCCATGATGACTGGGAATTATCGGAGTTACAGTCCCAGCACAACTAGAGGGTGCCAAGTTGGGGAAGGCTGCCTCACAGGGCTTTTTTGTCAAAAAAGAGTCATCCGCAGAAAGTACGCAAGAAGTGGACACAAAATAATACCAAGACCGCATCATAGCAAAAAAAGAAAAGCCATGTCTGATCGCTAGGGAGACTAAGAACAGGCTTCTGTTTCCGTGGGTGTTTGAGTGTTCCCCTCTTTGAGAATTCATTTGAGTTGACAAATGAACAAGGACACAAATGCAGTCAATAATACATGGTAAATACTGTGAACTGGATATGGGTCTATTGTCCATAAGCAGCTGAAGTTGAATAGGTTGCCCAAAGAGAAAAAGCAAAGATCTCTGCCTGAGGCAGAGCTGTAGTGATTTCAGGTAGTAATAGCATGCGGTTGCTTCATGAAGTGATGCACAAGCACTAGTAATGGCCATCTCAACTTTCCAACTGCATTTTGAAAACACCCGCACACTCAAGTGCCCTTTACGTATCCCAGCTGGGCCATCAGAGCCACTTCTCAGTGGGTTTATCCCATTATGCTACTGTCTGGAGTGCCGGTGCTGAAGGAAAGACTCATGTGGTGCCGGCAGGCCTTAACATGTTAGAGCAATGCTATGGCAAGAACCTGTGGAAAGCAGCACCTCCAATGCGCTTCTGTAATGTGTCATGAGCATCTGTGCCCGTACAAAGCCATCTTTCCCTTCCATGGACCTCATGACATTTTGGGTGCCAGAAGAAACTGATAATGTTCTTACCTCGTTCTCTGTTCCCTTACCCCTTTTCTTCCCTGTCGAAAAGTTTGCCTACTCTCCTGGTGGCAGAATGTGTGCTGATCTACATGACCCGAGAACATTCAGCATGCCTCCTCAAGTGGGTGGCAGGCATGTTCCAGGCCACCATGTTTATAAACTACGAGCAGGTAAGCTGTGATTCCTCGAGTGACAGGTGTTCCAGGTATAAATTCCACATGTGAAATCGGCATGGGCAAGAGACGAATTGCTCTGCTGTCCTGGCCAGAATCACAACCATTCAATCACGTAGCTGCTTTGGATTTAGGATTGTCTCTATCAGATTGCAGGACAATTCCAAGAACAATGAAAGATCAGGGTTGTTTATGCTTGGTGGGGGTTGTGTCCCCCTTCCCACCCCCACAATACCACAGTGGATCCTTCGGAGTGGGGTTAATAATTTTTATTGAGAAGAATAGCTGCTGAGTCAGAGGTGGTTGAACTCAAGGAAATGGCATTGTGAGCAATCTTATGTAAGCTTATGAAATGTTAATCGCTTGACGCTTAGACAGCGTTGGCAGCTTGAATGGAGTTGCAGGCCAAGTTCACATGAAAAGGAGAAACAGCTGGTTGCTGGGCAGGGGCGGAAATGCAGATGAGAGATTTGATACCCCAATTTTGCGCATGAATCCAGGCAGAGGTGGAAAAAGAAGCAGTGGGATAGGTTTCTAGTGATCCACTGGGACAAGCTTTTTCCGATGAGATTTCTAGCATTCTAGTGAAGTTTCCTTCACAATTTCAAATTACAATTTCTAGGGTCACTAAACTGAACCCTTTTGGAGATATTAGTGGAGTGGCCAGCAATTCGGGGATTGTGCTTTGTTGCTCTATGGACTTAAAAAATATTCTAGAATTTATATCCAGCCTGTAAGACAGTGCTTGAGACAGTATACTTAGGACAGCCAATGATTTCTCAGTGGTATCATGGGGCCCACCGATACAGATTATATTTGGGGTAGGAAGGAACGAGACATCTCCATCTTAAAACTGCCCATGTTCTGCAGCCTGACTTGAGTTAAGCAGATATGCCAGAGCTCTGCATGTTTTGGCTGTGCTGAGTGTGGGGAGGGTTGTAGAACTGACACCCCCCCCATCCCTCCACGTTGTTGGAAGCCCTAGTGGTACCTGAAGTTTTGGAGGTCTAGTCCATGATGGCTCGGAATAGGGCCATTCGTGTCGCAGTGCCTGCTCTCTGGAGATTGCTATCGCTACAAATTCGGCAAGTATAATCTATTGAAATGTCTCTTTTCGAACAGGCATTCCCTGGAAGGTAATTTAGTTCTCGGTATGAAGACTTGCTTTTGTACATCACTTTGAGATATCTTTAAGTGATTCATAAATATTGATAAATACATAATCTCTCATAAGCTTCTTCATTGTGGTCTCTGTGCAGTCACACATATGGGCGCTGCGCCTGCGTGGAACCTCAGTTCGGGAAGATTCTGAAGCTCAGGAACCGTCCCCCACCGTCTCAGTATGCATGTCCAGACTGGTTCCCGCCATTGCTGGTGCCTGTCCAGGAAGTTGCTCTCCAGGAGAGTTGTGTTTTTTCTACTGTTTGTAGCTGAGGTTTTTTCTCTATTTCATGTTCTATCTCTTTGTTCTTCGACCCTTCCCCCCCTCCCCAATATATATTTTTTACTTCCATTATTCTGGATCTTCTACGATTTCAACTCTTTTCTATCACTTGTTGGATGACTTTTCTTCACAGAATGATAGTAGTTTTGTATGGCCCTCAAAGGCCCATTTTCGCAAATGTGTCCATTGTGGCACTAAGCTACCAGCCGCGGACGGTCATTCTCTATGTGTAATCCTTTCCTAAGCAGACCAGATATTCAGCTATCGAATTGCTCTCTACAACATCAGAAGGAGAGATTAGAGAAGCAGCATCACCGCATTGTTGAGCTGCCTCTCCACAGAATCAGAAGCTATTGATGTCGATCATGGACGTTGATCGACTGTCAACACCAAGCATCGACACCGTGTAAGGGAGTCTCCTTCTAGGTGCTCCCCGCAGCAACCGTTTTGCTCACCCATTTGACACACTGAGAGGGAAACAGTGCCTCGGGACAGGTCTCGGGACTGAGCCTATAGATATTGTTCCCCGTCTTGTGGTTATCGACGTAGATCACCTTCGAATATGTATAGTGAATTTCACAACAGAGATGATGGAGGTTGGCAAGAACAATCCAGATTGCCACAAATGGAGTGGGAATGATGTTCTGAATGGTCCTACCCATCATCAAGCCGTCATTATGATGATGATTGGAGGCAAAGACAGGAATGGGACGTCTGTTATGGGAGGGAGTGATATGCTCACACACCTGATGTACAGACCCGTCAAACAGCGCCACCAATGGATCTACCTGCCACATCAAGGTCCTTACCTAAAAGGGAAGAACCGATACCAGCTTCTCAATGATGCCAATGAGATGAAAACCATCCTCCGTTATCAGTGTTGGAACCAAGGCTTGAAGAGATTCAGCGACCACTGCACCCAACTTCCCCCACTTCGGTGGATGACTCTGAGTCCAATTTCTCTTCGATGCCATCTGCTCAACCATCAATAGCATCTTCTGCTGATGTAGTAGGCTCTAGAGATTGTGCCTCCCCATCAGAAAATATGGGAACCTTTGCAGACCAAATCCTTTGCATGGCGAAGGCATTAGGGGTTGATGCCCAGCAACCGACAGAACGCATTGACAATCCTGTCTTTGATACAGTATTTACGGAGACTTCCACTCCTGTAGTGGTCCCCTTTTTATCAACCCTGCTGCAGTCAGTTAAACAAACATGGAATACACTGTCGACCATGGCTCCCACATCAAAAAGTTCAATGTACCGCATACAAGCCAAGGAGGCTGAGTTTCTGTTCTCTCACCCGAGATCAAATTTTATAATTGTTGAGTGCTCACAGGGCAGGTCACAGAAAGTCCATGCTTCCCCTGTCGAGAAGGAAGGCAGACGATTGGATCTTCTGAACAGGAGACTCTACTCATCAGCTGCTTTAGGTCTTCGCATAGCAAACTATTAGGTGCTGATGTCCTGCTATCAGCTGTTTCTATGGGAGAAGGTGGGATCCCTCTGTGATTACCTTCCTGATGAACAGAGGGAGTTAGCCAGAGTATTCCAGTCAGAAGCCACTCGTCTTTCAAAGCTCCAATTCAATGCCATACAACACCAAACTGACTGTGAAGTGAAGTCTACGATGGGCACAATAGCTCTCAGGAGACGTGTGATTTAGATTGGCTGGACTGACAGCAGAAGCTCATTCGCGCATAGAGGATTTACCTTTTGATGGTGATGGCTTATTTAATGCAAAAACTGATGAGCAGATGGACTCGGTACAGAAAGCAAAATCCACATCGAAAAAGATGGGATTGGGCCAACAAGGTCAGCAACATCAATCCTTTAGACCCTGTCGATGGCTTAGACACCCACAACCATACTTTCATTGTCAAATTTTTGACAGATCTTAAAGATATCAATCAGAGCAACAGTTAAAATGTAAATCAATTCCAAGCCAAAGGTTTCGACAACAATGTAAACCAGAGGGGCAGCATAAACGTCGTCTTTGACTTCATCCTGACGTCCAGAACCATGGAAGCCCAACCCATGTTCAGAACCCATCTATCCAACTTCTTTCCGGTATGGAAAAAGATAACGTCAGATTCCTGGGTACTGATGATCATTTGCAGAGGTTACAAGATCAACTTTGAGGACATCTCCCCTGTCGTTACTGTGAAGATCACACAGCCATCTAAGGTGATTACGCAGGAGACCCAATCTCTTTTGAGGAAAGGAGCCATTCAAAAGATCCCAGCTTCTATTGCCCGTTGGGTTTTTTTTTCTCCAGGTACTTCACAGTGCTGAAAAGGGATGGTGGCCTCAGACCAGTCTTGGGCTTATGTAAAGTCTACACTTTTGTCAGACCCACAAAAATCAGGATGATTATGCTACAAATGATCCTTCCTCTCTTGAGAAGGAACATCTGGTTTGCTTTGATCGATTTGAAGGATGGTTATTTTCACATCTCGATCAAATCGTCCCATCGACACTTTCTCCTTTTTGCCATAGGAATGAACATGTACCAGTTTACAGTCCTACCGTTCAAACTGTTCACAGCCCCCTGAGCTTTTACGAAATGCATGGCGGTGGTATGTGCCCACCTCGGTGTTATCGGTGTTGAGCTATATCCTTATCTCAACGACTGGTTACTGGTAGCAGATTCAACTTCCCATCTCTTAAGGGATCTGGGACTTTGCGTCAATCAAGTGAAGTCAGTTTTGTACCCAGTCCAGGACATCATTTTCATAGGAGCGTGACTCGACGTTCTGGAAGCAAGAGCATACTTACCTCAAGACAGAGCAGACCTGCTTGCACTCAGGGCTGCCCATCTTTTGGCAAACCGTCACACCTCTGCGTAAAAAATTCAATGCCTACTAGGTTACATGGCATCCACAGTGGCTGTAGTTGACTGGGCGAGACTCCGAATGAGGCCACTGCAAGCATAGTTTCTTCAGTCTTATGATGGGACAGTGGATGCAAAACAAATACTCCTGACAATCCCAGACACTATTGCCCAGCCACTCCTGTGGTGGACTCACATATCGAAATATCAAACTTACTAAGAGGCCTGCCTGTCAGACCTCCCCCCCCATCTCATGTACTAACAACAGAAGCTTTGAGGGAAGTCTGGGGAGGGGGCACACTGTGGGCCACTCCAGACCCAGGGAAGGTGGACGCATGCAGAGAGCAACCATCACATAAACTTCCTCGAGTTGCTCGCAGTTTGGAAAGCACTGAAGTCATTCAAACCCGATCTCCAGAACCGACACATCCAGCTCTTGACAGACAATACCACTGTCCTATGGCATATAAACAAACAGGGGGGAACACATTCTCCGACGCTCATCGAACTTACCCTTCAAATTTTTCATTGGATCATACCCAGAGGCATAAAGATCACGGCACTACACATAGTGGATGTGGACAACATACTAGCAGTCACCCTCAGTCGTCAGTTTACCCATCAAACGAATGGCAGTTGTGTCCCCGATAGGCCTGCTAATATTCGAGAGATGAGGCCGGCCATCAGTGGACCTAATCGCGACACCACAGAACAAACTGCAAACATTTCTGCTCAAGAGCAGGGATTGGCAAATCGTCGCTAGGGGATGCGTTCATCCTCCTCTGGCAACGGAACCTATTTCCACCGTTCCCACTCTTGCCCAAGGTAGTGGCCAAGATAGAAACCGATGAGACCGACTGTATTCTGATCGTACCATGGTGGCCGAGGCAAGCTTGGTTCGCCCCCCTCCTACGGCTAGCAAAAGGACAGATACGGCATCTAACAAAGTGGGCGTCCCTCATCACGTGTGATTGAGGGCAGATGCGCCATCCCGACCTTCCAACCCTGAATCTCACAGCTTGGAGGATACACGGTTGACACAGATGACTTACCGTCTAGCCTTGTCGACTGTGCAGCTGTCAATACCAAGCCCATCTCATGGGTTCAATCTCTTGCTACCGGCAGGGATCAGAAAGATCCTCTCAGCGGCTATGGGACTAACCACCAAACACTCGTATGCATATAAGTGGGCAGTTTTTTCTAAGTTTGCTGCAAATAATTCATTCTCTGCAGAGACATGTTCGATACCTGACATTCTTCTATTCTTGCACCACTTATATGAAAGAGACCTTAAATACTCTTCAGTTAAGGTCTAATTAGCAGCACTAACAGCGTATCGAAAATCAGCTCAAAAGGAATAGCTCTTTTCACACCCCCTTATAAAACAGCTTTTTTGTGGGTTCAAAACCTTGGTACCACCGACTTCTGGTGGGAAAATGGAAGCTTGAGGCTTTCCAGCATTTAGCTGGGAAGAGCATTGTGGTTGTTGTGCCGTCTGGGTGGTCGCTGGATGGAATTTATGACCCCAGATGAAAGGGGTTTTGGCTGGAGCACGCCGTAAGTAATCTAAGAAATTCCCAAAGTTTCAAACGCCGCCGGAGGAACACTTTGACGGAAGGAGAAATGGGGGAGGAAGAGATCAGGCGTCCAACGCTCACTAATCACACTGTCACTTCTCGGGTAAAGAGCTTACATTACCTATTCCCCGAAATCAATTGGTTATATAACAACAAAAATTAACGGAAGCCGGGGAGATTTCAACGTAAAAAAATAAATAAAGAATAAACAACTTACCTTTCCAAGGTGAGTGGAAATAAACTCTTGAGTGAAGGTTATGGAAAGAATGCATTTTGTCCTGGATTGGTTTTGAATTGGGAAAGAGAAGATTTTAAGTGGCTTGTGTTGAAGCTGTGAACAGAGAGTGGAAAATTCCTGTGGCTGCCAGCCACAAATATGTTTGGAATTAGATAAGAAAAAGTTCATTGGATGTATGGCGCCATCTGTTGATGAAATATATATGGCGGTGTGGCTTTGGTTATGTCTTGAATAAACGTACTTAAAGACTTTTATGGATATACCCTAAGAAACTAAAAATGGATTACAAATACTTATCATGGAATATAAATGGACTAAATTCCCCACAAAAGAGGGGAAATATTTTACCATCTAAGAAAATCAAAATTGGATATCAATTGTTTGCAAGAAACTCATATTAGAAAAAAGACATAAAATATCACATAACAAAGGTTTGGGAGAAGAATTTATTTCCGCAAACACAAAGAAAAAACCAGGGGTGGTCCTATATATAAAATCCCACTTAAAACCTGAATTGGTGATATCTGACGAACAAGGATGTTTTGTGGGAGTAAAAATTATTGTAGATGGAGTGAAAATTATGGTTTTGGGGGTGTATGCTCCCAATGAACAAAAAGCAGAATTTTATGATCAATTGTTGCATAGGCTGGTGGAAATTTCAAGTGACAGTTGGTATATAATGGGTGATTGGAATGGTGTGATAGCACCACAAATGGATAAGCATTCAGAGAAAAATATTAAAGATCAACAGGGGAAACTTCCAAAAAGTTTTTTTGATCTGGTGGAAAATATGGGATTGGTGGATGTATGGAGACATAGAAATGGAGGCTCTTAAGAATTTACCTATTATTCGAATAGACATAAATCTTTTTCAAGACTAGATATGATTTTGATGTCCAGGACAGTACTTACAAAAGTAAAGTCTATAGAGACTTTGCCAAGGACTTTTTCTGATCACAATTCAGTAATGATGGTTCTTAAAAGAAAAATAAGTTCATTTAGATGGAGATTAAATGAATCTTTGTTACAAAATAAAGCTGTGGTAGAAGAAGGTCGGAAAAAAATTAAGGAATTTTTTGAGTTGAATTTGAATAAAGGGGTTAACCAAAGTACTGTCTGGGATACAAGTAAAGCTTTTATAAGAGGCTATTTCATTCAGAAGAATAGTCAACTAAAAAAGGAAAGACAGGCAAAAATGAAAGCAATTACAGATGAGATTAAAAAGAAGGAAGAGGAATTAAAGAGCGCATCAAGAAAGGCGATTAGCCACCAGATCAAGATGTTACAACAGCAACTGTCCATGTTGATGATTAGAGAAATGGAAAGGAAGCTAAATTTTATGAAACAGAGAGAATTTGAAGGTGCGAATAAACCAGGAAAATGGCTAGCTTACAAACTGAGGAAAGAAAAAGAAAAAAAGACAATAGTGAAAATTCAAGATGGTGATATAGAAATAATGGATGATGTGAAGATACAAATAAAGTTTTGGATGTATTATTCAAATTTATATAAGAAACACTTTGTCAATGGATAAAATAGATATGTATTCACAGGACAGAATTTGCCTAAAATTTCTATGGAACAGAAACAAATGATAAATAGAGAGATTACTATGGAAGAAATGGTTGCAGCTATAAAAAGAATAAAAATGGGGAAAACACCGGGACCAGATGGTCTTCCAGGTATATATTATAAAATTTTTGAAGAAGAACTATCATTACCATTGCAGAGTATTCTATTTTGAAAGAGGGAAAGATACCTGAGACATGGATACCTAAAGAAGACCAGGACCTAACACTGACCAAAAACTACAGGCCAATTTCGTTGTTGAATAACGATTACAAGTTGTTCACATCGATAATGGTGGAAAGGTTGAAGTCTGTGTTGAGGGAATTTATTCATGAAGATCAATGTGGATCCTTGCCAAAAAGACAGATAAAGGACAATATCAGAGCAGTATTGAACATTGTAGAATATCTGGATAAACATCCGGAAAAAACAAGCGGCCTTGATTTTTTTGGATGCAGAGAAGGCTTTTGACAACCTTAATTGGGATTTTTTGTTTAAAATATTGGAAGTAAAGGATTTTGGGACTAACTTTACAACATGGGTGAAGTCAATTTATACTGAACAGAGCGCACAAATTATTATTAATGGAGATTTGACGAAACCATGTAAGATTGCAAGAGGGACCAGACAGGGTTGCCCAATGTCACCTTTGTTATTTATTTTGGTCTTGAAAGTTTTGAACAGAGCTGTGCGACAAGAAGAAAAAATTGGAGGAATAAAAATTAGAAAAGAATCATAAGTTGAGAGCTTTTGCAGATGATTTGGTGTTTACATTAGAGGATCCATTGAGCAGAATTGAAATTTTAATGAAGAAGTTGAACGAATTTGGTGCATTAGCAGGTTTTAAGGTTAATAAACAAAAGACTAAGATACTTACAAAAAATATGAATAAGCAAGATCAAATAAAGGTGGAACAAAAAACAGGTTTTAAAGTAGAAAAAAGGTGAAGTATTTGGGTATAAATTTGACAAATATGAACTGTATGTTGTTTCATAATTATGTCAAGGTCTGGAATGAAATTAAGCAAGATTTAATAAGATGGGATAAATTTCAAATGTCATTGATGGGGAGAATTGCAATAATTAAGATGAATGTTTTGCCAAGAATGTTGTATCTGTTTCAGACAATCCCTATTGTAACTCTGGAGGTACCATTCAAGCAGTGGCAGAGAGATTTCTAAATTTATATGGCAATCCAAAAAACCAAGGGTGAAGTTTAAAATATTACAAGATGCTAAAGAGAGAGGAGGCTTGGACTTGCCAGATTTGAGGATGTATTTCTCTGCTTGTTGCATGATGTGGATGAAGGAGTGGATTTTGTTGAAAAATAGTAGATTATTGGAAGTAGAGGGTCATGATTTAAGATTTGGCTGGCATGGGTATTTGTGGTATGATAAAGTTAAGGTGAATGCAGACTTTAACAACCATTATGTGAGATGAGCAATTTTGAGAATATGGAATAAATATAAACCAGGACTGTGTCAGAAAACACCGCTATGGGTTTCCTCACAGGAGGCTTTTTTTAGAAGAGATTTGGTAACTATGAAAAAATGGCTGACATATGGTGAAATTTTAGAAATAAAGGAAGGAGAGATTAAAATGAAATCAAAAGAGGAGCTCCGGAATAAAGGAATCGTTTGTCAGTAGTTCTCATATTTACAAATGATGGAAAAATTTAAGATAGATTAATAAATGGGGCTTTGAGTGTACAAAAATCTGAATTTGAGAAAGCTTTATGCACAAATGATAATCATGTTATCTCAAAGATATATAAACTTTTGTTAAAATATGAGACTGAAGATGAACAAGTAAAAGATTGTATGATAAAGTGGGCTCAGAATTTTGGATATAACATTACTATGGACCAATAGGAGAATATGTGATTGAGAGGTCTGAAATTTACATTATGTGCTAGATTGAAAGAGAATTTTTATAAAATGATGTATAGATGATATATATCTCCGTCAAAATTGGCAAAAATGTATAAGGGGACATCGGGAAAGTGTTGGAAATGTGAAGAACAGGAAGGAACATTTTATCACCTATGGTGGACATGTAAAAAAGCAAAATCCTTCTGGATACAAATGCATAAGGTGAGTCAAAATGTATTGAAGATAAAAATACAATTGTGTCCAGAGTATTTTTTGTTGGCGATAATAGCTGAACAGTTGACGCAAGGTTATGGAACTTTATTGTTATATATGACAATGGCAGCAAAATTAATGTATGCCCAGAATTGGAAGACCGAGAAAATACCAACAGAGGAGGAATGGTTGTTGAAAAGGAGGAATGGTTGTTGAAAATTACAGAACTGGCGGAGATGGCAAAACTTACTGCAATAATAAAAGATAAAACAATAACTGGGTTTATTGAGGAGTGGAAACCAATGGTGGATTTTCTAAAAGAAAGAGAAGGGATGGAGAGGCGGGTTAGAAATGAAATAAATAAATAAAATAATAAAAAAAGGGAAGGACATATTTGCAAGCGGATTTAGCGACTAAACTGGAAGAAAAAGAAATACAGGAGGGGAAACTTCACTCACCATTTTGGCTTATTTTGGCTTACTTTGACAAATTATTAAGAAAATGAGGAAATTCAGTAGTCCATTTTAATGTTGTTTGTTTTATGTAATTTTTGTTGTTTGTGGGTGTAGGTAAGGTGTATGTGTTAAATGTTTTTTATGTTTGGAAAAATTTAAAAAAATTAATGTCAAAAACTTGGTACCACCAGTGCTGCCAGTAGTAACCAACTAGAGTCTTTCCGTGGTCCTGAATGCATTATCAAACAAGCCACTTGCACCACTAGTGACATTCGTCTACCTACATGGAAAGTTGCCTTCCTGATGGCGCTAACAACGGCAAGAAGGGCGAGTGAACTCTGCGCTCTTCAATCGGACCCTCCAGTCTCAATTTTTCATAAAGACAAGGTTGCTCTCTGTCCTGATTTTGCCTTTTTGCCTAAAGTGGTGTCAGATTTTCATGTTAACCAAACAATTATATTACCTTCATTTTTTCCCTCCCCCTCTATGGATCTAGAGAGGAGATTGCATATGTTAGTTGTTTGCCGGGCCCTGGGGCGTCTTATAAGGACAGGACTCATAGTTTGTTAATCAGATTGTCTCTTTATTTGTTATGGGGGACAAAAGGAGTGACTACCAGTGTCTAGCCAAAGACTGACAGCTTGGTTAGTGCAGACAATTAAACTGGCATAGGAATTGTCAAAGTTGGAGCTCCCTAGCTCAGAGTAGAGCTCACTCGACAAGAGGGGTGGTGTCATCGACTGCCTTCGGCAGGGGTGTCTCCTGACAAGGCATCTGTTGGTCAGCGATGTGGTCCACTCCATTGGCTTTTGTAACCCGTTCCAAGGTTGATGTGTGACCCTAGAGGGACTGCTCGTTTGGCAGAGCAGTACTGTCCGCTGTGTTGCAGTGACACCTCCCCCGCTCTGCTTAGCTTTTCAGTCACCCATATATGTGTGATGCACAGAGACCACGACGAAGAAGAAATGCAGGTTGCTTACCTGTAACTGGTTCTTCGAGTGGTCATCTGTGCAGACACACAACCCTCCCACCGTCCCCTCTAGGTGTCAGAATACCTGTGTGGTTGATGCCAAGAGGTTAATTGATATTCTCCTCGGTGCCGAGACTGGTCATAGGCGGTCCCAAGGAACTGAGGGGAAAGGCGGGAACTGGTCTGGACAGGCGTATCGAGATGGTGGGGGAAGAGTTCCTGCCAAAACATTCTTCAGCTTTAGAATCTTCCCGAACTGAGGCTCCGTGCAGGCTCAGAGCCCATATGTGTGACTGCACAGATGACCACTCAAAGAACCACAGTTACAGGTAAGCAACTTGTTCTTATATCCACAACTGAGGGGCTAGAATCTTCACTTCTTCTTTCTTTAAGTGAAATGGAAATGGACAGTCTCAGGCCGCTCAGTTCTGCCTCAGTTTCCAAACTCCAGACTTGCAAATCTCAAATGGGAATGGCAGGGATCACGTGGTAGGAAAAATGCTGTGTGTGGATTTAAGGACAAAAGACTTCTGGGTCTGAAGTGCTTTCTGAGCAAAGATGGTGAAGGCTGTGCGTGTGCCAGCATATGCATTGCATGCAGATGCTTCCTGAGTAGGAAGCGGGTAGAGTTCGGGCTTTTCCAGCTCTGGTGCAGAGCTCCCTTTCAGCCAGTCTTCTGCATCCTCTCCAGGTGAACATGGCTGATCGCTTTGGGAAGATCATGATTGAGAATTTGCAGAGCAGGCAATGCAACCTGGTTGGAGTGGACGACTGCCGATCTCTGGATACCCAGGTTAGGCCATTCTGGGTGGGAGAGGCTCTTCCTCTTGGCCAGTCTGTGTGTGTGTGTGTGTGGGCTCCGATGGTAGGCCTTGCCTCCACACTTGACTGTGTCATTTCAGACCTTTCCCCTACATTTGTTAAGATCAAATCCTACAGTGAACTGTGTATTGCGTTATCCCTTTGCTGCGGGGAAGGAAATTGTTCATGCTCCCTTAATTTCAAGGATATAGGACACTTTAAATGCAAGCCAGTTTCTGTTGGGAGGTGGAGCACTTCTTGGACTCACAGCTGCAACCTCTTCATCGGTTAACCTCCCCCATCTCACCTGATGGAGAATCTGTCCTTTATTGACTCTTCTCAATGTTTTCCATTCGTAGAAGGAACGGTTCTTACTCAATGGCTGGGAAACAGCAAATGCCATTGATATGATGAAAGTCTACAATCGCTTGCCACCAGATGATGTCAAAAGGTAAGCTCCTCCTCAGTCTGATACCAATGACAGCTTGCAGGGCTTACCTGTTGTTTTTATATATTTCTATCCTGCCATTACGAAACAGCTTAAACATTAAAAATGAATTGAAGGTAGCTTCAGAGAAGGGGACCAGCATATATATAGATATATTTTAAAAATCAATGAAAAGCTTGGCAGAATAGGAAGGTCTTGAGGGGCTGCTTAAAGGCCACAAGAGAGGGCCCTATCAGAGTTCTTGAGGGAGGGGGTTTCACACGTTTGAAGCTGCCAGTGAAAAGGCCCTGCCAACATGATCCACCTTAGTGGTGGGCCTGATCTTGGTTCCAAGCAGGTTCATAGGGGTGTAGGTGGTCCTTCAATAAGCTGGTCCAAGACCATTCAGGGTTTTAAAGGTTAGAACTAGTATGTTAAGTTGAGCCTGGAAACATGGGTGAGCAATGCAGCTGATGTTAATTTGGTGTGATGTGATCAAACCACCAAGCCCCCTACAAACATTCTGGCGACTGGACTTCGCAGCAGCTGAAGTTTCAGGATTATTTTCAAAGTCACCCCAATGCAGAGAGCATTACAATGGTTTTGTCTGGATATAACCAGTGTATATAACTGAGGCTTGTGCCCCCAAAGCATTGAATTGAGTAGTACCCCCAAACCGTTTGCCCTCATCTGTCCAGAATTGCCTCCAGACCCCTGTTTAAGGTTTTCACTGCCACACTGGGATTAATAGGTGGAAATGAGAGGTGAAGTTGTGTGTTGTTTACATGCTGTGACAGCTCAACCCAAATCTCTATTATTATTATTATTATTATTATTATTATTATTATTATTATTATTTACATTTATATTCTGCCCCATAGATGAAACTCTCTGGGCGGTTTACAAAAATTAAAAAATTGAACATTTAAAAATCAATGTATAAAATTTTAAACCATAAAAGCCTAGAAATAAACTACATATGACATCTCCCAGCAGTTCCATGTAGGTGTTAAAAGGCATGTGAGCCAGACTGGAACCCTGAGGGTCTAGGCCTGTAGGATGGAATAGCAGATGCCCCCAAGAATTACCTTCTGGACTTGTCCCTCCAGAGAGTACTGAAGCCATTGTAATACTGTTCCCTCCGCTTTGCAGCCCAGAAGAATATTATGGCCAATAGTATTGAAAACTGCTGAGAGGTCCTGGAAACTAGCAGGATTGTACTCCCTCTTCTGTTCTTCCTGAATTGGCCACCACACAAGCTCTTAATGGTAGCATGTAGTAGCCATATGCAGCACATCTGTATGCTTTCAGTGTTGGTTGTCATTTGTATCTCCAAAGGTAAATAACTTTCCTACGGCTCTTGCCAAATGCCCTTCTAGGGCAGCCACCAATCCTGGGAGTTATAGTGGCTTGGACCTGCTGCTTTTCCTTTCTCTGACTATATGAGTAGGATCAGTTTATTTATCACATATATGTCCTGCCCATCCAAAAAGCTCAAGTGGGCAGAATACAAGAGGTTCTGATTTTATTTTTGCAACAACCTTGCAAGGTAGGATAAGCTGAGTGAAGGTGCCTGGCTCAGTACTGCCCAGTGAGCTTCATGGCTGAGTAGAGATTTGAACCCAGATCACCCTGGTTCCAGTCCAGCACTCTAGCCACTTGGCTGTGCTCCATGGGCATGCTGGCTTGAAGGTGGTTGTGTTAGTATGTTTGAGTTAGTGTCTGTGTCCGCTGCAGTCCTTCCTGTCTTCTTTCCTTCCTTCCAGGATAGAGGCACTTGAGTTCCTTGACGAGAAGGAACTTCTTGAACAGCTCATGCAACATTACTGCCTGTGTTGGGCTACCAGGGACTCCCGGAATCTGGGTATGGACTCATTGACGGTCTCGTAAGCTGCTTGAGGACCTTGTGAGATCTTGGACATGCCCCTTACCTGCTGCTCTGGGGGAAGGGAGAGAGGGCTAACCCCACCCTTCCAGTTTGTCTCTCGGTCTGTTCCCAGCTGCCCCTCAGTGGAAGGGAGGGTGCTGGTCTACATGGCCACTGAAAGCCTGCTTCCTTATGTGATGCTCAAGTTCCACAGGATTGCCATGTGTGTGTGTCTGGAGAGGGGGGGCAGGGGGATGCTGGCCTCTTTTACTCAAATGGTCATTCCCCAGGAGCCTGCAGTGCAAAGGTTAAGCCGACGCTGTCTGTGGTTGCTCTTCTGTATTAAGCTCTGCCCACACTCGTGGGGCATTCAAGCAGCAGCTGAGCCCCAGGATTGGTGGCCTCTGTGGCCTTGTTCCACCAGAGACCACCTGATAGAAGATGTACGTTTCTGGGGTGGTGCTGATGTGTCACTGGGCTCCTCCGAGAACAGGGAGGTGATCTTGGAAGAACATTCTGCTATTCTCTTCCTCCCCCTCTCTGGCCAGTCCAATTAGTTTTAGAGGCTCTCTGTATCTGGCTGATTAGTGTGCTTGATCACAAACACTCTGGATTGGGAGAAATCCACTTGGAAGAGCAGATCCTGGCTTGGTGGCTGCATGAAAACAGGGCTGGTCTTCCTCCCCATGGCCTTTCTTTCCACCGAGTGGCTTGCCTTGGTGGTGGATCTGCTCTTTTTGGCTCAGAGGTGAAGGTCCTGGCTGAATCATCTGTCAGCACTCTGAGCTGCTTGCATCTCAACAGCAGGGGGTTTAGAAGAATAGCTGCTTCTGCTCTGGCTGTGTTCAAAAGAGGAGCGATGAATCCCATTGGAACTGGCTTATGGGAAGATGAGCATCCACATCAAGCCGTTCTCAGCAGCAGTGCCTGAAGTTGGCCATGATCTCTGCCGAGTCGCACTCTGATTAGCAAGGCCTTGGAGCTGTATCTGTGCCTCAGGTCCTTGACTTTCAGCTGACGTTGTACCCAGAAGATGGTGGTAGGGAGCATGGAAAAAGGCAGCAGCTGGCCATGGGCAGCTGCTGCTGCTACTGCTGCTTCCGCTTTCCATCCTCTGAGCTGCTCCAACACGGCTCCGCTAAAGGGGCCCTTGTGAGCCAGTTTTCAGATGCAGCGATGGCTGCCTGTCACCACAGCAGCTTAAGCGCGACCTCTGTGTCGCTGCTGCCTCCGGAGCTCTTCTGGCTAGACTTGGGAGTGGAGCTGATGCGCTGCTGTGCGCTCAAGGGCAGAGGGAAGCCCCGCCAGCACTTCGGCCAGCCAGTGCTCTTTGAACTGCCAGGCAGGTGTAGCTTGGATGCCCACCGCCTCTCACTAGCTGCCACCTTTGCCTGTAACCTGGAGGTTGAGCTGTGATTTTTGATGATGATGATGATGATGATGATGATGATGATGATGATGAAGAAGAAGAAGAAGAAGAAGAAGAAGAAGAAGAAGAAGAAGAAGAAGAAGAAGAAGAAAAGGCACACCGCGTAAGTGTTGTCATCCAAAAGGGACTCGGCTGGTTCTTCTCCCCTTAAAGATCCCGGAGGTCTGGGAATCAGTGTCTTGGCCTTCAGCATGCCTCTTCATTCAGAAGTTGGGAGTGCTGGAGACAGGGGTGGTCTGGATCCCTCTCTCCCTTACCCTGATGCCATTAGAGGCCTCGTTAGTCTCTCTGCGTAGTATGCACAGCCTGCCTTTACAGCAGGGTAGGCAACTTCAGCAGCACTGGAAAGTTAAAATAATGCCGGCCGGAATGGCTACAGAGCACTAAAAGGGTCAAAAAGTCTTCAAAATGGCTGCTCCAGGCATCATTTTCACACACACACACACACACACACACACACACACACACACACACACACACACACGGTGGGGGCTGCCCAACCCAGCCCTGCTCTACATCATGAGATTATCAATGTATCTCTTCATGTTCTCTGTTGCGCCATTGTCTTCACGCCTTTCTGTCTTCCAACAGGTCTTGCAGAAATTTCTCTCTAATGCATTTGCTCTGGTGGAGCTCAGGGTGAGTCTGCTGCTTCCTGCTGGTGGGGCTCTGCATGCGTCCACTCCCCAACGATGGCGGCATCTTCTTCAAGAGAATGTGAGCAGTGGAGCATTTTGCAGGAGTGGTCCTCCCCACCCCCTTCCCTCCTGGCATCTTTCAACCTTTTGAATAAACTATTTTCTTTTGTGAGCAGCTGAATAATGAGAGAGCTCTTCCCCTTTTCCAGGGACCTGGGTTTTTTAATTGTTATGAACAAAAATGATTTGTGTTTGTCATGTGAGTGGACATCTGATGGGCCTGACTTGCCTGTCCTCACCGGGGGCTGAACACTGGACAGCGGTGGCTGGCGGTGGGGGTGGGGATGTCAGTAGGTACATCTTGTTCTCAGTGGATGCTGGAGGCTCTTCCTCCTCCTCCTCCTCCTCCTCCTCCTCCTCCTCCTCCCTGTTGTCTTGTGTCTCTTTTATTCTGCGGAATGTTGCTCCTGGTACTTCTCCAGCCTCTGCGGCAGTGAAGATTTCCGTGTGAATCTGCTCGGCTGTGTCAAGGGAGAGCTGGCTGCCTTCCAGGAGGAGACTCTGCTGCTTGCCAGGACTGAGAGCGGGCGTTTGATGTTGGCCCTGCCGTGTGGCTTCTCCCTCTCCTGGGCTGTACTGAACCGCCCTCTTACTTTGCCTACAACAAGGGTTAATAAATGGTGGGTTTTTGTAATGACTTGTCATGCCTTATTTCTGCTTGATTAGCAAGGAGTTGGGAATGTGGCTAATCCATCAGACCACATCGCCTGTTTGCCCTGCTTGCCATTGTCCAACAAATAGGAGCAAACCTAAGTGGCTTTTATTTATGATTTATCATTAACGGTTATATCCTGCCTTGTTTGCTAAAAAGCCATCAAGGCAGCACACAACAGTTGAGCACAATAAAAACAAGAACATTAAAAACAGTAAAACAGCTACGTAATTTAAAAGGCTAAATAATGGTGCAGTTCTTAACAACAGGGCAGGTTTGTAATGAGACAGGTATCCCTTCAATAGCCAGGTTTAGGTCAGGTGTCAGGTGAGCTGGTTTTGCAAGTCCAGTCTCAACATGGGGGAGCAGAGGAGCCTACTGTACTATGCAGGTTGAGCAAGTTTGCTTTCAATATCTGAGGCGATTTCAAATAAGAATTTTCTTAATTGGTATAATCACATTTCTAGCTTTCTGCATCTTCTGTTTAGATTATGGCGCTTTAAAAAAGGATTTATTTTTTATTAGTATTTTAAAAATTATGTCCCAATTTATTAAATAAAGAAGTCAAAATAGCTAATACATTCAATAAAACATCACAGTACCCAACATATATTATCTTTAAAATGCAGCACAAAGCTGTGAGCTGGCCAGTCTCGCTGCTGCCACTACCCAGCAGTTAGCAAGGGGGGAGGGGGGGAGATCCTCCTGGTAAGTGCAGCATGGACCTGTTTGCCTTCCCTTCCCAACCTGAAACAGCTGCTTTATCTCCCACTGAGCAAAAGCTAATCTCTGAAGTGCTGACACCAGGCCTGGCCTCACCTGTGGCTTAGCTGTGCTCATTGTGTGCTTCCCTGGTAATAGTCTTTTAAATCAAGCCCTATGACGGGACTTAGGTTAGCCATGACCCTTTGTCCTGATCTGTGGTGGGATTGAGCTGAGAGGTCCTCTCAGCCTTAGAGCATTGATCGCTGAGTGGCGTGTGGGCTGTGGCCGTTCGTCACTCAGTTGTGCTCCAGTCCTTCCGTGGTTGGGGTAGGGAGCAAGTGAACAACGGTAACCTTCGCCAGGCACATTCCACCGACCATCTCAGCTGTGCGTTTCGGCCTGTGTTTCCTGGGTTTGGGCTAGCTGAGGCACACCTTTTTTCCTGTTTCAGCCTGACACCTGAAAAGTTTTGGATTTAGAAGGAGGACTTCCTCAGAGGACCTCATTCCCATTGTCCCAAACTACCTTCTGATTGAAAAGAGATGAGCCAAGAGCCACGGTGACTCATGCAGAGATGCTACAGGCAGCCTCCTTTTTTTGGGTGGGTGGAGGGATGGGAATTCTCTGCATCCAAAGTGAGTCAGTGATCCAATTGCACCCAATGCTGCAGACCTGTCCTCCCTGATGCTGGTAGGAAGGAGACCAGGCCTGAGGCGTGAGTCATACCAAACTGCAGCAGGCAGCCCCTGCACCTGTGGGTGGGCCTCTTGGACGCCACAGCTTCTTTCCTTGCAAGACACCGCTCAGGTATATATCAGCAGTTCCCCAAGGGCAGCCATGGAGCAGCCTCTGCTGCTGCCGCCAAAGGTGTTTCCTTGGGAGTGGGGATATCCAGCTGTTGCTGAAGGAAGATGGCTTTCTCATTAAGGTGTGAGGGCTACATAGAACCTACAGGCTCGGGCAATCTGCCACCGAATGCCAGTGGCTGAGGAACAAGAGCAGGGGGAAGGCCGTGGCATTGTGGGCTTCCCTGTTAGGCCACTGTTGGAAGTAGGATGATGGGCTATAGCAGTGTTGTTGAATCCCTAGCACATGGATCTAATTAGGTGCACTGCAGTTCCAGTCTGGCCCATGGAGTTTCCCATGCCCGTGCTTCCCCAGACGTGGCCTTCTTCCTGGCCCAGTTGGGGAAAACACGTGGCCAGGCCTTCAGCCGGCACATCGGCCCAGGGACATGTGATGTCATAGGTGAGACCATGCCCACTGATGTCATTTGGCCCGTGAAGGGTGTGGTGGTGGTTTGTCATCGAATAGATGTAGTGAGCTAGATGGATCTTTGGTGTCATCCCTCAGGGCTCTCGGCAGCAGCTCACATTCCTTGCAAGTGACTTGTGTTTCCTTTTGGGACCCTTTCCTACGGTTTGAGAACCGCGGCCCTCTGCGGATGATCCTTCGCACACTTCTGTGAGTGCTGCAGGCTCAGTTCAGGACTTTCCAGGCTCAAAGCAAGCGGGCTGATCCTTTGCGACTTGCTTGGAATGGGGTGAAGAAAAGGGAATGGGGGAGGGAGTACAAGCCTTGCTTAAAATGGAGCAAAAATACATGGTTGTTGGACGCATTGTCCCTGCTTTCATTTTTCTAAATCTGCACAGGGTGGGAGGGATGCAGCTGAATGGCTGAGAGGTCCAGTGTCTATTCCAATCCTACGGAATGATTTACCAGGGGCTCCAAACACTACGAGATGTCCATCCATCCAGTGCCACCATGCTTCACTATGAAAATGCCTTGACTTGCTTTTCAAGCATCACAACCGCCTAGCTCAAGTTAGGGAAGCCTTTCGCACTGCCTAGCTCTCATCGCTCCTCCTTGCCTTGTATACGGAGGTTGTGAACTCATGAGAGCTCCTTCCCTTGGAGCCCGCACATCAGCTCCCGTTCTGGTAGCCTGCCATTATTGGGAAGAGGTGGCAGTTTGGAATGCAGGTGCAACAGAGGCTACCATCACAGCGAGTTTTCAGGTGTGCTTTGTGGTGTCAGGGATGCCAACAGTGGAACAGCAAAAGTGGAAGGAACCTTCAAAGGCCCATCAAACGTGGAGGAGCCTCACATAGTCTGAGGCTCCAAAAGCATGGGCATTATTGATGGGAGTTGATCTGAATGGACAAAGCTGCCTCCTGCTGAATCAGCCCAATGGTCCACCTGGTCAAGTCGTGTCTACAATGGCAAGCAGGAGCCCTCAAAGCCACTGTGTGTGCGAGGTCTTTCCCAGCCCTGCTGAGATCCTTTCCTAGCCAGATGAACCTGGGCCCTTCTGCATGCCAAATATATGCTTTAGGCCCCTTCCCATAAGAACAAACAAGGATCCCACCAAAAGCCTCTCTAGTCTAGACATGAGGATTGCAGCCCCCTACCCTTCTGGCTGGCTGTAAGGAATTGTAGCTGCTGCCGCCACTTTTTGCACTGATGGTGCTGTGGTTTCAAGTTCCTGATACAGTCCAGTCATTCAGGTGTAGCCGGAACTGGGACATAAACAGCTCTGCTGTTTGTTGGCCTGCTACCAAAATGAGTCTATGCCACTGGGGAAACTTATTTTCCCCACCCAGATTGGGCTGGGGAGAATTCTGCATCCCACAAACGTGAGAAAGACCACACACACACACACACACACACTTTGCCCAGCTGGGTCTGTTTCATGCATGCCAGGCCAGCATGCTCCTCTCTTTTCAGTTCCAGGGTGGCTGTTTTCCCATTAACTGGTCCAGCATTTAGGAGCGAGACTTTAGACCAGAAGCATTGCCACCAAGGCAAGTAGGGACTTTTTGGTTGTGAGACTGACCGGAAGGAGGAGTGACCCTGAAGGCCTCCTTTCCACGGAAGAGCCCAGCCATCTCCCACCGCAATTCCGTCTCTGTAGCCACATGCCCCTTTAGGCATTTTGGGATGTTTCTTTCTGATCATGGGTGCCTGGGACAAAAGGATGACCCAACCACCCCACTCCCCAATGGCCTTCCTGCCTGAGCTAGTATCCAGGGCAGGGTCTTGGAGTCCCTTGAACTGGTTGTGCTAGGGGATGTTGACATTTATGTTCATGCCCCTCTGTTGGGTGTGACTCAGGATTTCATGGCTGCCATGGTAACCAGGGTCCATCCCATAGGGTTTCTGATGACACTCATTTTTGTGCTGGATGAGCAAGAGAATTTGAAATACCTCCTTTGTCATGGCCACATCATGATACATGTTCGTGGGCAGAGCCATTCAGCCGCCAGTTTCCTTTTTGGGAGATTTGTTTCCAGTTTCTTAGTGGAACAAGGTTTGGGAGGTCCCTTTGCATCAAAAACTAGCATTGGGTACTCAAATGGGCTGGGAGATGTCATTCCAAAAGCTAAATACACTTCAAAAAGTATTTTAATGTGTTTTTATTATGTTTTTGTTCTTTTATTCTATTTGTTCACCTCTCTGAAATTCTTGAATGGGGAACGGTATATATATATATATATATATATATATATATATATATATATATTGTAAATAAATTTGCTGTAAGTTTGGGGGTTCCGTAGCGCTAAGCAAAGGCAAACTGGAATTTTGGTTGCCATGGCAAAGTGTGGAGGCCCTGGTGTGTGCGCCAGCTTTGGCTTTTGAGCCGCCTATTGCAAATTCATCCTGGCAGCTGTTGTTTGAGAGTCCCCCCTTTTACACTGTGCTGAAGCCAGTGGCATAATTTGCTGTGAGCTTTACTGGGACCTGCTTTCCTTTCTTGCCTTTCCATCCTTCGTTCCCATGTGGCTATCTGCAATGTTCAAGGGGATTGCGGTTTTCTGTGTCTTTCCTGGCAAAACTACCGAGTAGAATTCTTGCGCTGCAGGCACTTTCCAGCTGTTCTGATGTATTTGGAGCACATCTGCTGCTTCATGCATTCCCCAAACGATGCTGCCCATAAGCCTGCCCCCCCCGCTGCTGCTAAGTAGCAGCTTGCAGAACGCGCTGCTCTTCCTCATAAATCTCTCTTGCTGCTGCTGCTGCTTTTTGCTGGGAGCCCCCCGTACTTATCAGTTACTAAAATAGCTACACTGCGGCGGAGAGCAGCATCCCCAGCAAAGTGCTGCCTTCTGTAAGACAAACATTACATAATTCCTGGCAAAACAGCAGAGACTTGTGACATCTTAAGACCAACAAATGTGTGGTGCCTATGCTTTCAAAGGCTAGAGTCCCCTTCATCAGATGCCTGTAGTGTTATCCTTAGTGAGTAGGTAGAAAAGGCATATGATGTAGGGGGATTGTGAGATCAGTGGGAAATGCAACGCCAAAAGTAGAGATTGCTACAATTACCTGACAGCTTAAATGTATGTGCAGCTGTTATAGTGACCATTCACAAAGCAATGTTGATAGCAAGAAAAACATCCTGGCAATGGCAGGGTAATGAACATCTGTAATGGGACAGAAATCCATAATCTTGATTCAGGCCGCAGGTGATAGCACTGAACTTCTCAATAAGGCGGTAATTCAGCACTGTCATGCTGGAGAGTGTCCCTTTGAAGTTCCTCTGTTCAAGATTGGCCATTTTAAGATCAGTCACAGTGTCCTGGGAGACTGAATGCAGGGGTAGGGAACTCTTTCAGAGTGGTGGTAGGGGGGTAGTTTCCCAGCAGAATGGGGCTGCCCACAGCCTGCCAAAGAGCTGTTTGTCGGGCTGTGGGGAGAGCTATTCTGCAGAGACACTGCGAGCACAATCCCTGCACACCCTCTTTATCTGCAGGAACTGGGATTGTGCTGGGAAACCAGATGCATCGGGGGGGGGGGCACCCAACTTGTTTTCCAGCAGAGTCTCTGTGGGGGCAGCAGGGGCAACCTAGGATGCTGCACCAATGGCTGGGGTGGGCCATGTGTTGCCCACTCCTGCCTTCAACCCTGATTGCACCAAAGAAAATAGCAAACACAAAAGCAAGGAAATGAGTGCGGGAATTCAGAGCTTAGAGGGTTGAAAAGGTGGCTGAAATAGTTGCACTTGACTCCAGACCTTTGGTAGTGGCTTCCAAAGACTCTTCATTCCCTGCTTGACTCCTGCCATTGGACTCAACAGCGGGCATAGGACACAGACAACAAGGTACCAAAGATGGAGGCCTGCATTATGTATGGAACCTGGCTTTGGGCACAATCCCACAGTCCCTGCAAGGGTGTTGCAAGGGCCCTGGCGTATTGCAGAGCTCCCTCGCTGCGGGTGAAGGGAGGGGGCTTCCACCCCGAGGCTTCTTTGTTGCAGTGGTGGAAACCTCTGTTGCAGTCCCTCCACCAGATCCAGTAGTAGAGGTCTTGTGCAGGTGCAGGTTGAGGGAGGCGTTTCATGCACAAACCCAAAGCCCTCCCATTCCCCTGGCATGTCCCTGTCATGGCAGGAAAAGCAGACCCTCCCTGGAGTTGCTGGGTTTATTTTCCTTCAACTGCTCCCCCTTCCATCCCAGTTAGCTTCATCCCAGCAGGGCTTTGGCAGTGGTGACTCCTTCACTGCTCCCTCTCCCACCCCTGTAGGATTGGTCTGTTCAATAAATAAAGCAAAGCATAACCTGCCAGGAATTTCTTCTGTACAATGAATGGGAGCTGCACGAGAGCACCTGGGACCTTGTGAAGCAAAACATGTGCTCTCCCCTCCATGCACTTGCTTCCACAGGGGGCCATGCCGTTCCTGTTGAACTGCTTTCATTGCACCAATTGCTCTACTAAAGATTGCCGTGTTTCCTATCAAGTTCTGAGACAATCCAGACTCCCTTAATCCCTCACCCACCCACCCTGGAGATTGTCTAGGGGCAAATGGCCAGACTCAAATAGGAATCTTTTGGAAATTTCCATCTGTATTTGTGAAGCTCTGTAAAAATCAATTGGTTTCATAAAAGCACCTGTAAATGTTCATAGGGCTCGTATAAAACCTGCATACTTGCTACTTGATATATTTCTGAGTTTTCTCACTCAACAACTGTTGTGTAACCTTTGGAGCGTTGGTCCTGGACCAGCCAATAACTATGCCCGAAATCGCTGTACATGAAGATAAGGCGATGTCAGCTGAGTTTGCATTCTTTATTGCCTTTTAAAGCAAACTCTTTAAAGGGAATATGTCAGCTATTATGCTAATGTCAGTTTGGAATTTAGACTGCATGCTTGAAGAAGAGATGTTCACAAAAATGTAAGGGGCGTGCCCACACAGGTGAAAGAATGGCATCTCTCCCGAGATCAGCGGTGTTCAGACTTCCAACCGTCCATATAAGCCTATCTGCCAAAGAACACCTACACATAGTAGAGGATTCTGGCCGCACACCCCAGAGCTGCACATGGGGTACTGGCCGGGCCTTTTGCGCCTCCTTGTCGCTCCCACATGAGCAGAGTGCGCGCCTGAAAGCACACCGGACACTCCTTTGGGGTTGCACATTGCAGGGAAACATTGGTCCTGGTGGGCCAGATGGCTTCCAGGGGAGCTGGTTCAGTGCTTCCCCAAACACCCTCATGGGGAAACCCCTGCTAAGGAGCCCCAGAGTCCCCGCAACACACGCTCTGCTGCAGATGAAAACCATTGCCTTTGGTCTGTCCTCTGCAAGGGGGCAGCAGTGGGTGCCTCGACAAGAGTGATTTAAAGCTCTTTCACGGCGCATTACAGATTTTACCTCTACAAGAGCGGAGTGCAAATCGGGGGTTGAGGCGCTTTTTACCTCCGATTATTCGCATTATCAAATGCACGTTAAATAGCGACTTAAAATTTACCGCGGGAGTTAAAGCGCCTTATGGCCATGTAAACATGCGATTCTCTGCATGTCAGCAACTTTAAAGCGCGTTTCATACAGCCCATAATGCGCTTCACCACCTCTTGTGAATAGGTATTAGGAGTAAATGCGCTTATCCATATATGCACATAATCGGGCAACCAGGCATCAAAGTGAAATCTTGTAGAGGGGACCTGAATAGCCATTGTCTCTCTCCTTTCTGTCATACTATGAATGAGCTTAAAGTTTTCATACTATCCTTGTCCTTAATCATCTTTTCTGGAGGCTGAACGCTGCCTGGGTTTGCCTTAAAAAACAGCATAATCCGCAATAAACTAAATATGCTCAGGGCTTGTTCCCTGTCCTCATTAGATCTGCCTTCTGGAATGTCAGAGGAACTCGGCTGGATCACACCTAAGGCCTTTCTAGCTCAGTTTCCTGTTTGCACAATGGATAACTGGACTAATTAAGTAAGTCATTAATTACACTTCTATCTTGCTGTCTGGGTTCCCAACCAGATGCCTTTGTGAAACCCACATGCAGGACGTGAGCACAGCAGCACCCTCCCACCCATGTTCCCCAGCCACTAGTACTGTGAGCCACCCTGCCTCTGATTCAATGGGAAGTAGATGATCTACGCATTACGACTAGTAGCCCTTGATAGCCTCCTATCCTCCATGAAACCGTGATATTCCAAAAGCCTTCTCCAACCTGGCACTTTCCGCTCATTTCTGTGGATGGTGGGGGTTGTAGGCAATGTATCTTGAAGGTTCCAGATTGGGGAATCATAGAATCATAGAAGAGTAGAGTTGGAAGAGGCCTATAAGGCCATCTAGTCCATCCCCCTGCTCAATGCAGGAATCTTCCTTAAAGTATCCCTGACAAATGGCTGTCCAGCTGCCTCTTGAAGGCCTCTAATGTGGGAGAGCCCACTACCTCCCTAGGTCCCATTGTCGTACTGCTCTAACAGTCAGGAAGTTTTTCCTGATGTCCAGCCGGAATCTATTCTAAAATTTTAATTTTCCTTGCAACTCTCCTCCAACTCCTTTTCCATGCTCTCAGCATCTTTTTCAGAACCGTGGGGCCTAGAACGGAACATGGGACTCCACATGAGGCCTTTCCAGTGTTGTGCATAGTAAGCCTTAGTGACCAGGCTGCTACAGAATTTAAAATGGCAGCTGCAGCGTTTCAATGGTTCGTGCTCTGAACAGTATCTAAATTTCTTGTGCCTGTGTGAGAGAGAGAATGGAAGAGTAAATTTTAAAAAACCATAGATCAGACTCTTTTTTTAAAAAATGTCCTTTCATAACTTTTCCTTTCTGACATGTTGGAACCAGAAAGGTGCTCTTGACATTGCTTGTGAAAACTCCCAGGAGGAATCGACACCTGTTGGGTTTGGAACTGGAACATCTTAGAAGTCCCAGAGGTGGGAAATCAAACAGTGGCCATGTGGGAATAAAAATGATCGCGTGCCAAAGGCTTCTCAACTCTTCAGGAAAGACTTAAGTTCATCAATAAGTTCATTTCATTCTAAATAATGATGCTAACATTCAACTACCCACCCCAATCCCCGAGGGAATGGCATGTTACATGGGAGCAGCTGCAGACCTGCTCCCGAGAGAGCTGGCAACCACAGCGGTGCTGTTGGCGGCACGAAGCAAAATCCTAATTAAGCCGTCTTGATGACATTCTGCTGGCTTCTTATTCCACATTCTGTGCTGGAGAGGAGTCATCGATGGTCTTATAACGGGTTGGCGGTGGCTTGTGAATGGCTTCCATCCAGATGTAATTTCTTCATCAGGTAAAAGGCTGGTGGGATGGAGGCTGCAAGCTGCTGCTTGGATCCCACCCAAAAGGGGCTTCAGTGGGCAGCTAGGCTGGGATGGCGTCGGGAGACAACATGGGAAGAGGAGGCGAGAAACATGTTGCTCAGAAGAAGAGGTGGTAAGAGGAAAGGTCAAGGGAAAGGACTGCAGCTTGCAAGGAGCCTGGAGGGAGAAGCAAGCGGGCCAGGGGTAAAGGAGGCCGAGAGAGCTGCCAGTGACTACCGGAAAGAGGAGAGGGGCAGCAGCTGGGCCGCTGCTGGGGGGGGAGGATGCTTTGTGCACAAAGGTCAAGCCCCATCCTTCTCTCTGCCATTACTGACCCCGAGGGCCTGTGATCGGGGCAGGTGCTGTGAGGCCTGGAGCATTTTCTCAGGAATGTAGGGTGACCAGATAAAATCCAGGTCAGGGCTCATGTAACTTTAACAGTTGCAGAGAAAAGGGAATTTCAGCCAGGGTCATTTGTATGCAATTAGTTCCTGGTGATATTCCCTCTTCATCACAACAGTTAAAGTTGCAGGCACTATACTAGAGTGACCATATACAAAAGAAGGCAGGGCCCCTGCAACTTTAACAGTTGTGATGAAGAGGGAATTTCACCAGGAACTAATTGCATACAAATGACCCTGGCTGAAATTCCCTTTTCTCTACAACTGTTAAAGTTACATGAGCCCTGACCTGGATTTTATCTGGTCAGCCTACAGGAATGGGGAGGAGCAGGAGCAGCTCCCAAGCCTCCATACCTGGGAAAAACATCACCTGGTCATTTCTGCACATCAAGCTGCTGTTACAAAAGCCGGCCAGGGCCATTTCCCGGGAGAGTTGGCCACCCCTGCTAGAGCGCAAGGCCACCTTATCACGGGGGTGTGGGACGGGTTGTTGATGGTGGCTGTCAGCTGCTGGGGGGGTGGGCTGCCCCAGATGCTGGACTCCCAGGCTTGGCAGAGGCAAGAGCACACCCAGCCCCCTCCAGGCTCTGGTTCCCCTGTCGGTGGCTTTCAAGCACGAGGACTGCCAAGGGCCAACGTCCTGGCAACGTCTCGGAGAGCCCTGAGTTGCCCTTTGTGGCTCAATATTCTCCTCCTCGGGCCGTGCAAAGTGACGACCATTTTGGCAGCTTGCTCAGTATCTCATGGCCTCTGCTGGCCTGATAGCAGCTGGAGAGGGTGGGGGAACTAAAGGGTGAGGGAAATCAGTTGGCTGTGGGGACATAGCCAGCAAAGAAGACAGACGTCCACGTTTTTGCAGCTGGCTGGCAATGGAGCCAGGGTGGGAGTGGGGAGGAGCGGAGGGCTTGTGGTTTGCTTTGGGGGGGGGGAACTGACTCTGTTCTAAAGACTATCACTGTTTGAGAGCCCCTCCTCCATACTGGGCATTTATCAAGGGGGGGGAGGGGAGGGCATTGTGGATTTTCATGCTGTGGCTCAGAAATGCCTTGGGGCTGGCCCTGATGTCGTTTTCATGGGAATGGGGCTATTTGTTAGGTTTCCAGAAGGTCAGCTGTGGGGTTTTAATTGTCCAGATTAACTTTTTACATTTAAAAGGCAGACATTGCGTAAACCAGTGTTCCCTTTTACTGCGCCCTGTTACGTCATGTCAGAATGTTCTGACCCCCTGAATTTAGCTCCTAACTGGGTGAAAACCTGTTGTGGGGGCAACCGTGTTTCTGTAAAGGGCAAACAGGCCCCTGACCTTCAGATTCGTGGGACAAAGGCAAGCAGCAGTTGCAGGAGACAGAAGGCCCAGTCAAACTCCCAGCAATGCATAGCCAGGCGTGTGGGTTTGCAGGACCGGGTGGGGGTGACAGTTGGTTAGCTGGTATATCCATGGCTCTATTTTCATCTGCAGAATGTGGGAGGGGGGGTGTCGCCACAGTGTGGAAGCTTCCAACTCCCCTTGGGAGGGAACTATTTATTTATTTTATTTATTTTATTTATTTATTCTTAGATCTATACCCCACCTTTCCTCCAAAGAGCCCGAGGTGGCATATGTGGCCTGCCTCGTCTCCATATTATCCCCACAACAACCCTGTGAGGTAGGCTAGGCTGAGAGTTAGCGGCTGGCCAGTGTCACCCAGTGAGCTTCATGGCCGAGTGGGGACTAGAAGAGCCCCCTGGCCCAATATTATTTGATTTCTATCCTGCCTTCTATCCTCCAAGGAGCTCCAGGTAGCACGCATGGTTCTCCCCCTCCTATTCCCACAACTGCCTTGTGGGGGAGGCTGAGGAGTCGCGCCTGGCCCAAAGCCATCCTGTCCACTTCATGGCAGAGGAGGGACTCAATCCAGGGTTTCCCCAGTCCAAGCCCAGCACAGTAATCACTGCACCTCACCAACACCTCATGATACCTTTGGGGCTCCCACATTACAGGAAAGGGGCTGAGGTGCCGATTGACATGTTGCAGAAACGTTCTGGGCTGAGCCACGGGAAATTGGTATCCAGCGTCTGAGGCAATAAGCCTGTGTGCACCAGTTGCTGGGGAACATGGGTGGGAGGGTGCTATTGCACCATGTCCTGCTTTGTTGGTCCCTGGCTGACAGCTGGTGGGCCACGGTGTGAATGGAACGCTGGACTAGATGGACCCTGGGTCTGATCCAGCCTCAGGGCTCTTCTTACGTTCTTAAACTCCAAGCAGGACTGTCATGTTTTTGAATGCACCCCTAAACTATAAACTTCCCTGCATGTACTAAATCACGCCTGAGGGGAAAGGTTTAATGCACCCCTCTCCTTGAAGTGCTAGTTTTCTTCCATAATGGAGCATTTATAGAGGTTTAACACCCATCCCCACCTCAGCCTGAAGTGATATTGTTCACTCTGCCACCTCCAGGCTCCACCCCCTCGTTCTCCTTCATGGTTGGCCAGTCCATACAGAATGGGGCGAAGAGATGAAGAACATGTCATCCCAGAGCTTGCAACGTTGTGAAGAGCGAACTGGGCACTGCAGAGGCTGCTCTCAACAACAACAACAACAACAACAACAATAATAATAATAATAATAATTATTTATCACCCGCCTCTCCCTCCGGATCGAGGCGGGGAACAACATCAACATAAAATACACAAAAGTGATTAAAAGCACATAAAACCAATACATCATTAAAATACCAATAAAACACCAATAAAAACACTTAAAATGGTGCCTTGGAGTTCGGGCCAGGCTCGAAGGGCAGCACTAACCAAGCTCGCTTCCTGCCGCTGCCGCCGCTGCTTCTCATCCCAGGCGCTCTCAGATAGGCTGACCAGATAAAATCCAGGTCAGGGCTCATGTAACTTTAACAGCTGGGATGAAGAGGGAATTTCACCAGGAACTAATTGCATACGAATGACACTGGCTGAAATTCCCTTTGCTCTACAACTCTTAAAGTTACATGAGCCCTGACCTGGATTTTATCTGGTCACCCTACTCTCGAACCCCTTGCATCATGCAACCTGTGTGATGGTTTGTGCCGAGGCGAGCAAGTGGAAATTTCCTTCTGTCCCTGGAGCCTTGTGAAAACATCATAAAAACATCTGCGGGAATTTTTACCTTCAGCCAACAGAGAAAAACAGCAGCTATAAACAAGGGCTCTTAATTACCCAACACAGAAATAAAGCGGGATGAAGGATTGCTCAAGCAGCAGCGGTGCAAAGCGGCTCACGTTCCGGACAAATGGTCCTGTTCTTGTCCCGTCCCAAAGCACTGCCTCGAACTGTCACGCCCTGGCCCAGCCCAGGGGATGTTGCAATGGCAGTGCTGTGCCACGGGCCGCCTGGCACTCCCCCTCCCAGCGGGCCAGGTGACATCCTGCCTCCCTCTGCCTTGGTGAAATCAGCTGGCACTATGATCAGGGCAGGCGGCAAGCACATACAAAGAGCAGAGGAAGCTCAACAGTGACGTCCCCCAAGGATCTGTATTGGGAAGGGTGCTTTGTAGCGGTTTGAAACTGCCCTTGAACTATAACTCAAATGTAGGGGGAGTTGCAAGACTTCTTAGGATCAAATAACTACCAGCTGCCTACCTGGGGGGAAAAAAGCCTTTTAGTAGTGACGGATAAACTTTGAAACAATCGTATTTAATTTTTTGTTAATATTGCTACTTAGGATGTTAGAATCTTGGTTTAGTAATGATATTGGATAATAATGATAATAAGTGTGGACCTTTGTTATGAACCAGCTTCATGCCACGTTTCAGGCATTTTATCCTCTCTCAAACATTCATTAAGGGTGCAATCCTGTGGACTGCACACTTGCTGCTATCCCCGAGGCTTCCGAGATTCCTATTCCTCATTGGGCTGAATCTAATAGGATGTGAGGAGCGGCAGGGGTGTTCTCTGCCTCCCCATCCTCTGATCTCCTTTATTTTTGCTAGATCGGCTTTCCCGCCCATCTAGCAAGGGTGCTTTGGAAGGAGAGGGAAGGAGGCTCAGGATAAATTGTATCCTGGTCTCTCTGGCTCCCTCACCATCGGAACGCCCCCTTACCCCCTCTCCAAGGATATTTTTCTGACCGTGGAAAGGCAGCCAGACAGATCTTTGACTCCCTCGTCCAAAGTTGGAGCATGGTCTCTGACCTCAGAAAGGATTCTCTGAGCCATGCAACAATCCCTGGGATGGTTGGCCAGAGACCATAGGATTGTTCTCGAAAGGGTTGTGCTAGCTGGGGAATGCTGGGAGTTGTAAGGTTTTTTTCTGTCTAAACACGCATAGGATTGTGCGTCTTAAATATCTGATAAAACTCAGCTGGCAATTCAGCTGGGCCAGGAGTCTTGTTTTGTATTTCTGTTGGTGCATTTAGACCAATTTTGCCTTCTTATGTATGCACAATGATATGAAATACGATATCCAGTAAAAACAGATCTTGTACTTTTACTGGATCTGGCTGGTCTGTAAAGAGTTTTATAAAGAGTACAAAACTTTCTAAATACACTGAATTGTTTACAACTTTAGTTGCTCTTTGTCTAACACTGCAAACCTATAGATGTCTACTTGGATGGAAGCCCCTACAAGGCCAATAGCACTTACTCCCCGATAAATGTGTGTAAAATTGCAGCCTAAATAAATCAAACGTATCAGCTTTTTCTTTCTTTTTTGCTCCTCTCTTAATTTGTCAGTTGACATCTTACCTCTTTTTCTCAAAATAAACCTGTTCAGTGAAAGCTAATGATTTTTCAGCCATAAATGTTCTGCAGATCTAACAGGTTTTTTTTTTAAGTTACTCAACTCTTTCCACACCTTCTCATCTAATGTAATGTCTCTAACTCCTTAAGGGAGCAACCCTGTGTCTTATTGACACCATCTGTGGGACATAGGACATTTTGGATTGCTGGATCCAAGGCTGGAGACAGTGCTCTGACCTCTGACCTCAGACCCAGGACCTGTCTCCTCCCCCTCGCAGCTGGTGTGGAGAGAATTGTGCTGGCAAATGTGACCCACCGACATGCCAGGGGGCGTGCCAGTGTGTGGGGAGGGGAGGAGACTGGGGACATGGGAATGTAAGCTATCCCCAGCCGTTCCTGGCCTCCTTCCTTCCCTCTCCCCGAAGCTTCTGCTAGATGGGCATTTTCACTTTCACCCATTTAGCTAAAAGGGAGAGTGGCTGGTGCAACACACCTCCCTCTCCGCATTGAAGATTGGCTAGATCTACACTATTGCTTAATTGAAGTGAACTGATAACTGTCGGGGCACAATCCGCATTCCATATACCGCTCTCGTGGCGTTATTTCCTGCTTTTTATTCCACATTTGTAAGGGTTTGAGCCAAGTTCAGATGCTTACGGGTACCTAAGGTGGATCAAATAGGATTGCAATTCTTCTTCAGTGACATTCTTTTAAAACTTTATTGTAGAAGGCCAAGCCATTCACAAATATACCTCTCATTTACACGGTTGTGTAACAAACATTTCTCCAAGTATACTGCAAGTGTATTGTAGTTAAAAAAGGACCATGTGTTTTAAATGTACACCACCTCCTTAGTAAAAAGGTTTTAAACTTGCAGCTTGTTTTATTGTGGCTCATGACTGGTTTTTCCCAACCCATAAAGAGTAACATGGTCCATTGCCCAATTTTTATGTTCCACCCTTCCTCCTAATTGAAACCTGGGTTAGTTGCAACAATGCTTATAAAATCATATAATTAAACAATTTAAACCCCACTAAATTCATAGTCAAATTCATAGTACAACAGAAATGACCACCACATAGTATTTGATAGCACTAACCACCAAAGGCCTGATAAAATAGTAATATCTAAGGTGATGCTGAAAGCTTGTCAGCATGGGGGAGAACCAGATCACAATCAGGAGGGAGTTCCATAAACTAGGGGCAACCTCAGAGAAGGCCCTGCTCAGTGCCACTGGTCCTAGGCTTTGCCCATCAGCAGCATCAACAGTAGCCCTTCCCCCACAGATTTTAGAACATAAGTTGGCCTCTCCTTAAGTACTTGAGTCCTAGGTTGAATGGGACTTTGTCAACCAATTCCAAAACCTTGACTCTGCACTAGAGGCCATATCAGCAACCACTGCAGGATTCTTAAAACTGGAGTGATATGTTCCCTCCTCAACTCCCCAGATTGTAAGCCTCCAACTTTGGGGGTTTATAGACATCAAGAGCACAGTCAATAGGATTGTGCCCTTAATGTTTCCTTTAGGATGAAAACTTATTCCACCGATCTTTTAATTAATTTATTTATTTATTTATTACATTTGTATACCGCCCCATAGCCGAAGCTCTCTGGGCGGTTTACATAGGATTAAAAACAATTAAAAACAATATACAAAAATTAAAACAGCAAAAACATACAACATACACACAATCTGTACATTTAAAAACCACTTCAACACTTCAAAAAGCTACAAAAACAAAACAAAACAAACCCAGTCTCCTCAGATATTGCCAAATGCCTGAGAGAAGAGGAAAGTCTTGACCTGGCACTGAAAAGATAATAATGTTTGCGCCAGGCGGGCCTCGTTGGGGAGATCGTTCCACAATTGGGGAGCCACCACAGAGAAGACCCTCTCTCTTGTTGCTGACCTCCGAGCTTCCCTCGGAGGAGGCACTCGGAGGAGGGCCTTAGATGTTTAACGTAGTGTTCGGGTAGGTTCATGTCGGGAAAGGCGTTCCATCAGGTATTGTGGTCCCAAGCCATGTAAGGCTTTATAGGTTAAAACCAGCACCTTGAACCGGGCTCAGAAACATACAGGCAGCCAATGCAAGCGGGCCAGAGTAGGTCTTATATGTTCGAACCTACTGGTTCCAGTTATCAATCTGGCCACTGAATTTTGCACAAGCTGCAGCTTCCGAACCACCTTCAAAGGCAGCCCCACATAGAGTGCATTGCAGTAATCTAACTTGGAGGTTACCAGAGCATGGACAACTGAAGCCAGGTTATCCCTGTCCAGATAGGGACGTAGCTGGGCCACCAACTGAAGTTGGTAGAAGGCACTCCGTGCCACTGAGGCCACCTGCGTCTCAAGTGACAAAGATGGTTCTAGGAGAACCCGCAAGCTACGAACCCGCTCCTTCAAGGGGAGTGCAACCCCATCCAGAACAGGTTGAACACCCTCCATCCGGTCAGCGGAACCACCCACTAACAGCGTCTCAGTCTTGTCTGGATTGAGTTTCAGTTTATTAGCCCTCATCCAGTCCATTGTCGCAGCCAGGCACTGGTTCAGCACATCCACAGCCTCACCTGATGAAGATGAAAGGGAGAAATAGAGCTGCGTGTCATCAGCGTACTGATGACAATGCATTCCAAAACTCCGGATGACTGCACTCAACGGTTTCATGTAGATGTTGAACAGCATGAGATACAAAACTGACCCCTGCGGAACCCCATACTGGAGAATCCACGGGGCTGAGCAATGTTCCCCAAGCACCACCTTCTGGAGCCGACCCCCCAAGTAGGAGCGGAACCACTGCAATGTAGTGCCTCCCACTCCCAACTCAACCAGTCGTCCCAGAAGGATACCATGGTCGATGGTATCGAAAGCTGTTGAGAGATCAAGGAGAATCAACAGAGTCACACTCCCCCTGTCTTTCTCCCGACATAGGTCATCATACAGGGCGACCAAGGCTGTTTCCGTACCAAAACCAGGCCTGAAACCCGACTAAAATGGATCCATTAATTAAAATTAAAAATTACTTTTTTTAATTTAAAAAAAACATTAAAATATCCAGATAGGAGAGAAGTAATATATGCTTTAAAAAGAAAAATGGCCAATATAAAAGAGAACCTATAATTATTTATAACTTACAAACCTATAATTCAATTAAATTGTCTTTTTTCTCTGCATATGTGTTGTTGATTCTTTTCCTTTCTTGTCATCTGTGCTTCCTGCAAAACTCTTGAAGCTGATTATCATTTCAAGAAAGCTGATTATCATTTGAAGAAAGCCGATTTGAATAAACTCAGAACTATGAGAAGAAGGTCCCATGGCAAGTGACCCTAGTGAGAGAAGGAATCCAAGATGGGTGGGAGTTTTTTTAAAAAATGAAATTTTAAAGGTACAATTTCAACAAGGAAAAAAGATAGAAGACAACAGAAGAAACCAATGTGGCTCCACAAAAAGCTTAGAGATGACCTGAAAACAAAAAAGGATATAGGAAGTGGAAGGAAGGCCAGGCTACAAAAGAAGAGTACAGACATGTAGCACAGAATGCCGGAATGGTGTCAGGAAGGCTAAAGCTGAGAAGGAGCTGAGCCTAGCAAGGGATGCTAAAAGCAATAAAAAGCCTTTCTTCAGATACGTGAATAGTAAAAGACAGAGGAAAGAAATGGCGGTTCAACTGCTTCATGAGGATGGCAAATTGGTAACTGAGGACAAAGAAAAGGCTGAAGTGCTCAATTCCTACTTTAGCTCAGACTTCTCCCCTAACCGGGTCTATGATCACCCCTAGAAAAAGTGAAGCTGTCAGGCAGGATTGCTTTGAGATTGATAAACAAATGGTCAAGGAACACCTACTTTTTTTGAACGAGTTCAAATCTCCAGGGCCCGATGAACTACATCCTAGAGTAATGAAGGAGCTGGCAGATGAACTCTCAGAGTCTGTTATCTTTGTGAAATCATGGAAGATGGGTGAAGTGCCGGACGACTGGGGCTAACGTTGTCCCTATCTTCAAAAAGGGCAAAACAGAGGAATCTGGGAACTACAGACCAGTCAGTCTGACATCCATCCCTGGGAAAATTTTGGAACAGATTATAAAGAAGTCAATCCACTATTAGGTGGATCCACAGTTGGCTACTTATCCATGGTACCTTCTCAAACTCTGCAAATTTGATAAGCATTCCCTGCTCCTTTTCGTCCAAATCATTAATAAAAATGTTGAAGAGCACTGGGCCCAGGACTGAGCTCTGCGGTACCCCACTCGTTACCTCCCTCTAGTGTGAAAAGGTACCACTGATAAGCACTCTTTGAGTCCGATTCTGTAGCCAACTGTGGATCCACCAAATAGTTATTCCATCTAGCCCACTTTTCACTAGTTTGTGAATCAGAAACTAGTGAAAAGTGGCACTTTGTCAGAAAGCTTTACTGAAGTCAAGATATACTATGTCCACAGCATTCCCACAGTCCACAAAGGAGGTTACCCGATCAAGAAATGAGATCAGATTAGTCTAACAGGATTTGTTCTTGACAAATCCATGCTGGCTTCTAGTAATCACTGCATTGTTTTTAAGGTGTTTACAGACTGACTTCTTTATAATCTGCTCCAAAATTTTCCCAGAGATGGATGTCAGACTGACTGGTCTGTAGTTCCCAGGTTCCTCCTTTTTGAAGATAGGGACAACATTAGCCCTCTTCCAGTCCTCTGGCGCTTCATTTGTGTCATTTGTATGCAGGCAGCACCTGGTGAAATTCCCTCTTCATCACAACAGCTAACGCTGCAGGAGTATAGCTAGAGTGACCACATGCAAAAGAGGACAGGGCTCCTGCAGCTTTAACTGTCGTGTTGAAGAGGGGATTTCACCAGGTGCTGCATACATAGAAATGACACCTGCTGAAATTCCTTTTTCTATGCAACTGTTAAAGGTACAGGAGCCCTGTCCTCCTTTTCATATAGCCACCCTAATTTATTGGTTATTCAGAATCTTGACCTTATTGGCCATAAAGAGCAAAGCTACGTAGAAACCCTGTGAGGTCACCCACTTGGCTCCCCTAAATCCAATTTGTTTCGCTCCCCTCTACCCCTTTGCCTTGCTATTTTCCCCTCCCTCCAAGCCTCTAGCCTTGATATTTCGCTCGCTGCCATTTCTTTTGACTAGACGATCCAGAGAGACAAGCAGGTAAGAAATACATTTTTTTTATTTTTATTATTATTATTAGACACATTCTGATGGCAGCCATTACGTGACTAGCCACATTCTCCATGGGAGCCATTTTGTGGCGATGCCCACAGCAGCTTCTCAAATTCCCAAATGTGCTCATGGACCCAAAAAGGTTGGGGACCTCTGATCTAAATAGCTTGCAATCCCTTCTTGTCACTCCACTGAATTTGCTAGGCAGGCAAAGACAGCCTCTGGATGTGGAGGTTCCACTTCTAACCCTTTGTCCATGGCTAATCAACAATTAGCTGTCAGTGGCTATCTAACAGCATCTGGTTGACCTGTCCCCTGTAAATCTGCCTGATCTTGGCCTGTAAAGCCTCCTAAGCCTCGTCTAAGCCACAGTTTGATTATCTTTCATTATGTGACGATGAATCACGTAAGTGAGAATCCGGTGGCGGGAAAGGGACCCAGGGCCGGAGAGTTGCAGTACAGAAAGGGCAGATCCAGCAGCAGCAGCAGCAACAGCCCTCCCTCCTCAATTCAGCCCCCCTTCCTCTCTCTTTTGTGACGCATTTTGGTGTATAACGCGTACTTTGGCCCCTCTGCTTTGCGCTGAACCTTCTGCCTGTCCGTTGCATTGTCTGGTTTTACGTTGATCACTTTATAGCTCCCTCTCCCTCTCCGTCGCCCCCTCCCACCTTCCCAAATACTTTAGACTTTCCTGACAGGAAATGCGTTCCAACCCCCGATCATGTTGATTGCACTGTGCTACACCATTTCCAGCTTGTGAGATCCTTTCTGAGCTGTGCTGGCCAACAGGATTACTAATTCTGTGGCGCCGTAGATTTAAATCAAGACATAATATAACATACTGTGCAGTTTTCAGTTCATTTCATAATAATTCCTAGAACAAATTTTGCTTCTTTTTTCATGCCTGCAGCACAGCAAGTAGACATGTTCAGTGAGTTTCCCCCTCTTTTTTTTACTATGATCATTACAGTCAATTTACACCCCAAAGATGCATAAGAGAGAGAGAGAGAGAGAGAGAGAGAGAGGTCCCCTCTACAAGAATTTGGTTTGATGCCTGGTTGTCCGATTATGCGCATCTTCCCGCAATCAATTTTACGCCAAATCACTATACGTGGGAGGCGGTTAAGCGCATAACAGGTTGCCTTACCGGTTGTATGAAATGCTCTTTAGAGGTGTTTAATGCGGAGAATCGCTTGTTTACATGGACATAAGGCACTTTAATGGCCACAGTAAATTAAAACGCGCTATTTAACGCGCATTCGATAATGCGCATAATCGCACAGAAAAAGCGTCTCGACCCCCGATTTGCGCTTCCCTCTTGTAGAGGTCAAATTTTTAATGCGCCTTGAAAAAGCTTTAAATTGCTCTTGTAGAGGCACCCAGAGAGAGTGTGGTTGTGGTTTCTCAATGCAGAAAGAAAGGCATTTTCTGTATGCTCGGGGACACCATCTTCTTTATCAGAACTTCACTCATTCTGTGGCATGGAGAATGGGTTCTTGACAGTGTGCTGGTAATTCAAAGGAAGACTGGATAGAACTTTCGTAGTTGGTGATGACACTTTGCACATACTCAAGAGCACTCTCTGTTGGCAGTTTTGCACTCTGCACTTCACCCTCGGCTGGCAGCCTGACTTTGTTCAGGCTTATGAAACAAGGCCTTGAACTCTCAAACCGCCCAGATAGAGTGTTCATTCCTCAGTCAGCTGGAACACCCCCCTCCCCTTTGGCTTTTACTGCATCTTTCTTTCTTTTTCTGTTTTTTGGAATAGCATATCTCCACTCCCCCTTTTCTATATATACTCCTTGTATGCCACAGTTCAAAGAGGGAGCATGCCAATATATTCCTGAGATAAGTAAACCTTGCTGCATAGCAGAAGAGGGCCATTCTGGAAGAGGGACCTTCTGGTGGCTTGACACAGGCATTTCACCTGGAAGAAACAGCCAGGGCTGGGAAGGGAGTCCCTCAGGTGAGTCCCAATGGGTGGGGTGGGGGCTGCTTCTGCCTCAGCATGGAAATCATAGCAGCCGGAAGGTTTTCGTTTTAACGGGTTCCAATCAAGGGTGGTCAATACCCAGGAGAGAAAGGAGCAGATCAGACCAGGCTTCTACTTGTTTCATGTGTTTACTTTGAAGCATTTCTATTCCTGCCGTTCTGTTTCAAAATACTTAGTGGTTAACAAAGAATAACCAAAAACAGCTCTTTAAGCCAAGGCTTAAACTCTTTACGATCACAGTGGAGGTTTTTAAAAAGGAGAAGCTGCCTCAGCAAGTCTTTATGCAGTCTCTGATTGGAAAGCTGAAAGCTGAAAGTTGAAAGAAATGTTTGTTTCCCTGCCTGCCTGCCAAAAGTCAAGCAGAGTTAGAGCTTTAGGGTGTCTTTGAATGGATCAGCTTCTCTGCTGGTGAAAGAATGCACAAGCTTTTGAGTGACACAGAACTCGTCCTTGGGCAGAAGAGAAAAAAAAAGTTTATTCTCAGTTGATATATGAGCAGAACTGAAAGTAACATTTTAGGGGGGAAAACACTTCACATTGGGCATACATTCAAATCTGAATTCCAATCTTCATTACTTGAATTAGCAAAGAACAATTTTAAATTATGTCAAGTGCTGTTCAGTTTTTATGGAAATTATATTAACTTGCAATATGCTGATCCAGTACGTGGTACTGTTGTTGTTGTTGTTTAAACAACCTTCCAGCCCAGCCACATATGCACCACTGAGAATGGGGGTGTGGAGGGCCCTTAATGGGGGGGAGCAAGGAAATACAAATTAATAAATTAAATATTTTTTGCTGCTAATTCCTAAATAGGAGTATGATCTCTCTCTCTCTCTCTCTCTCTGCATGTGTGTGTGTCCGTGTCCTCCCATGTGTCTCCAAACGGAGCTTATCATGCTTGGCACATAATATTTGGCCCCAGTGCCATCATGACTCTAAAGCAGGACTTGCTACAGTCTCAGCATATTTTAAAGTGAATGATGAGCTGTCCTGCTTTTAAGTTACCAACCAACTGGTGAATAAAGCATCAGATAGTACAATATGTTGGTACAGACAGAAGATGCTCTAGGAATAAGGCCCATTGAAATCGGCGTGATTTATTTCTGAACACCTAAACATAGGCAGGATCAGGCTGTCCATGAAAGTAACAGTTTGTACTGACTAAACAGCACAAACAAATCATTTAGTTGTTGGAAAATAATCTCCAACATGTCGGTCATGGTACAGCATTAAGCCCACCCCAAATTAGCCTCATCGAACAGCCATGTCACGAATCACACATTTCATTGCACATTTGCACCCGATGCGTGGGAAAGCTCGCATCAGGTAATAGAGGTGACCAAACTCATCCGCACGACTTTGTTGGCTTCCCTCACTGGTAACGTGCCACTGCATCTTGCTCATTGCTGGTGCAGCCTTCCAGTTCCCAGTGTTTGAGGCAAAGCTGTGCTTGGGGGTGCTTCCAGATGAGGCTTGTATTGGGCCATTGCCCTGCCTCATTCATGGAATTTACGGGGCGTCCGGATGTTATTGGCTTCTACTGCACGGCCCCTGGTCTTTTCCCACCCCTTCTTCTGCCTTTCTTCTTCCTACAGAAAATAGGGTGACCAGATAAAATCCAGGTCAGGGCTCATGTAACTTTAACAGTTGTAGAGAAAAGGGAATTTCAGCCAGTGTCATTTGTATGCAATTAGTTCCTGGCGAAATTCCCTCTTCATCACAACAGTTAAAGATGCAGGGGCCCTGCCTTCTTTGTATATGGTCACTCTAGTATAGTGCCTGCACCTTTAACTGTTGTGATGAAGAGAGAATATCACCAGGAACTAATTGCATACAAATGACACTGGCTGAAATCCCTTTTCTCTACAACTGATAAAGTTACATGAGCCCTGACCTGGATTTTATCTGGTCAGCCTAGCAGAAAACCCATTGAGAAATAAAGACGGAGCAGCTGCAGAAGGCCTTCTATTTAGTCGCGCTAGGAGCGTATCCCCCACCCCACCCCTGGAAGCTCTCTTAAATCAAGAGGGCTACATGGATTGCTAACTTCGGCAGAGAGCAGTATTGTGCATTTTAAATCTGCAGGCTTTAGCCAACGGATTGCTTGTAAACAGGGTGACCATATGGAAAGGAGGACCGGGCTCCTGTATCTTTAACAGTGGTATAGAAAAGCAAATTTCAGCAGGTGTTGTTTGTATGCATGCAGCACCGGGTGAAATCCCCTCTTCATCACAACAGTTAAAGCTGCAGGAGCCCTGCCCTCTTTTGTATCTGATCACTCTGGTATGGCTCCTGCAGCATTAATTGTTGTGATGAAGAGGGGATTTCACCCGGTGCTGCATGCATACAAAGGACACCTGCTGAAATTCCCCTTTCTATGCAACTGTTCAAGATACAGGAACCCTGTCCTCCTTTACATATGGTCACCCTAACATTGTAAAGCTCCTCCTTAGGACTGTCCTCCTTAGAACAGACCATGTAGGTCTGTTCTAAGGTGGGCAGAGATGAGGTTAAGTACCAGGAGGAAATGTACTGGAGCGGTAGAGGGCTAGCTTGCTGCTCAGCAAACAAACACAGTGATGAGCTGTCATCATCAAAAAGGACTTCAGAGCAGCTATTACATGGCAGCTATTCTTGGCTGCTCCCATCCATCTCAATGGGGCCTGTGAAGGAGCTAGTCCTCACTGATTTCACTTACAGGTCCCCCAACAAACCAGCTGGGTCTAACCTGAGTTGGCATCCGGCACCTGCTGTGGCCCAATGCTGATTCCTGCTGCCTGTTCACCTGCTCTGTCCAGGCATGCGAGAGCCATGAAAACAGCCAGGAGAAGGAGCAGCAAACCCCACTTGCCTGGCCCTCCCTGCCCGGCCCTCCCTGCCCTCTCTTTCTTTCTTTCTTTCTTTCTTTCTTTCTTTCTTTCTTTCTTTCTTTCTTTCTGAGTAATGGTATGGATTGGGCTCAAAGGGAAAGGGCAGCGGTGACAGTGGATTCTCATGGTCATCTTGTCCAAAGGCCCCCAAGGATCTGGAGCTGGCACTGGTCCAAGCCATCCAAACAATCATTCCTGCCCTTGTTCCCCTAAATGGCCCACGAGGGGATCAGCCTGCGCCTGCTCTGCATTGCATTGCAGAGTCAGCTCCGTATCTCAGTGACCCATACTGGCCAACCGCCCCACGGCTGGAGAGCTTCCAAAAGGGGCAGATACTGGCCAGGGGCTGGGGCAATGTTCTCAGCGATGTCCAAAGATCCACATATATAGATATCTGCACAACAACGGCAATGTTACCAATGCAAGTCACAGTCCTCACCCATCATCTGTTTAAGGAAAGGGATTTGGGCCTTTGGCCTTTGGCACATTTTGGGACATTTTGGCCCCATTTTAATTGCTTATCACAGCCATCACTCAGCATGAAGAACAAGTGAGTTGCCTAGAAGTGCTGCTGCGCTCCTGAGGCAGAATCACCTGTCACCTGAGAGTAGGGTGACCAGATAAAATCCAGGTCAGGGCTCATGTAACTTTAACAGTTGTAGAGAAAAGGGAATTTCAGTCAGTGTCATTTGTATGCAGTTAGTTCCTGGTGAAATTCCCTCTTCATCACAACAGTTAAAGATGCAGGGGCCCTGCCTTCTTTTGTATAGGGTCACTCTAGTATAGTGCCTGCACCTTTAACTGTTGTGATGAAGAGGGAATTTCGCCAGGAACTAATTGCATACAAATGACCCTGGCTGAAATCCCCTTTTCTCTACAACTGTTAAAGTTACAGGAGCCCTGACCTGGATTTTATCTGGTCAGCCTACCTGAGAGACCTCCCCAAACAATGCCATTGAGAGGATGTGGTGAACAAGCCCAGGCCAGTCACGCTGCCCCCCCCCTGCCAAAACGGCAACTTCTGCCCGGGAGCTCCCAGAATCACACGGCCGGCTGCTCTGAGAAACAAAAGCGGGCTGAGATGGACCTTGGCCCGATCAATCAAGGCAATGATTGTGTCTTGAAGTGGGCCGATATCGGGTTTCTCTTTCCTTGGCTGGAGGCAACAGGTCTCCTCTGCGGTGGGTGAGAGAGAACAATGGGGCTGCAGCTCTGCCAAGTCCTTGCCCCGAGTGTGGAACACGGTGCCCATGGGAATGACAGGTGGGGCCAGATTTAAGACTTCATTGTCACATTCCAGGGTCGCTCTCAGGTCACCCGACCTGGCAGCATTTGCACGGCGCTGGCTGGACACCAAGACAGGGCTCTTGTCTTCCAGGTTTGCTCAGGCATGTGGGGCGTGGAATTTGGAGGGATGTCTATCAAGGAGACCGAGTTGGATGGCCACTGCAGCCCCCACAAGCCCCACTGGTACGAGCAGTACCTGCAGCCATGCATCGCGGAGCTGCTGGGCTCGGCCTTCTTCATCTTCATCGGCTGCGCTTCGGTCATCGAGAACTCGGAGGGCACCGGGAGGCTGCAGCCAGCCCTGGCGCACGGACTGGCGCTGGGGCTCACCATTGCCATCCTGGGGACTATCAGGTGAAGGCAGGCGGGGGCTGTGGGCTCAAAGGGGACAGTGACCAGGCCGGCCTGTCAAGGGATCGAGAATGGTTTTGCAAGGCAAAGGAGGCAGGCAGAGCTTGAAGGGACGAGAGACACAGGCTCCGCTCAGCCAGGGAGAGGGGAGGCCTCTCCTTGCTGAGGTGTCCTGGTTGCGCTCTCTCCCCCTTCCAGGCATTCTCCCAGGTGAATGGCTGGAGCACACAAGCCACACGTCTGGTCCGCTCTCGCTCAACCTCTTGGGCCGCCATCTGCAGTTTATGAACCATTCTTTCTCTTTATCTGCTTGTTGGTTCGTGGGGACGGCCCCCTGTGCCGAAGGCCCCCTCCTCAGCTCAGAGAAGTGCGATACTCAGGCTTTCAGATGGACCTGCACCACCTTCCAAACTGCAAGAATGCTAGCAAGCCTGAACCCCGTCCTCCTGCTCATTTCCTAGCGAATATAATAATAATAATAATAATAATAATAATAATAATTGTCTGCATAGCATTTCCAGGTGTGTAAAGTACTTCACAAGGATTATCTAGCTGTGATCCTTTCAACAACCGTGACATGCCAAGTCTGTATTATTATCCCCAGTATTGCAGATGGGGGACTGAGGCTGACAGGGAGCAGCTTGCCTAAGGCTTTCTTGTATGCTAACAAGCTAAACTTTGTGGCCCTCAGTTCTTCCAAGTGGGGATCTGTTTTATGCAAAACAAGTTCCTTTTCTCCCACGGCTTATCCGGCAAACAGTGCTTTGAACAGGCAAGTCTGCAGTGTGGCTTTTATGCTGGCCCTGGGGTGGGGTGGGGATGTCTTGGCCATCTGCCACCTCTCCCACCTCTCCGTTCCCGTCTCTCCTCAGGGTTAAATCTTTGGGTCCTTTTCTCACTTTCAGTAGGCTGACCAGATAAAATCCAGGTCAGGGCTCCTGTAACTTTAACAGTTGTAGAGAAAAGGGGATTTCAGCCAGTGTCATTTGTATGCAATTAGTTCCTGGTGCAATTCCCTCTTCCTCACAACAGTTAAAGGTGCAGGGGCCCTGCCTTCTTTTGTAAAAGGTCACTCTAGAATAGTGCCTGCAACTTTAACTGTTGTGATGAAGAGGGAATTTCACCAGGGACTAATTGCATACAAATGACACTGGCTGAAATCCCCTTTTCTCTACAACTGTTAAAGTTACATGAGCCCTGACCTGGATTTTATCTGGTCAGCCTAACTTTCAGGCACACTCTTTTCTTTGCTTCTGCCTCCTGGTTGCTTCTTCTAATGGCGGCCTCTCTTTCCCATCCTTTGCTGCAGTGGGGGCCACTACAACCCTGCAGTGTCCCTCGGGGCATGGCTCGTTGGTGGGCTGAACATGGTGATGGTCATTCCCTACTGGATCTCCCAGCTGTTTGGTGGGCTGATTGGAGCTGGTCTCGCCAAGGTAGGTCTGGCATTCGGGAGGGAGGGTAGGGTAGGGCATGACTTTATCATAAGCGAAGGCAGTAACAGAGACTGGGCAGCAGAGCAGCCGATGGAGCGAAGTCGTCCAGACAGTTTATAACCTGCAAGTACCACTGAACACGATGGGAGCTGAACCAGGGCACATGCCTGTTGTTATCCATCCCTGCAGAAACATGTACACCGTGGTTGCTGTTTGGCGTTTCGTTCCTTCTCTGTACTTCTTTGCCTGCCAAACCACTCAGTGGATTGACTGTACTGTACTTGGTCACATCTGCAGAAGGAGAAACAGATGTGCGAGAGTCGTTTCCTTGGGCTGGAAGGAGACAAATCTCTGTCTGACTATTTCAGGCCTCCCAGCACTTGCTAATGGTGAAGGCACAACATTTGGCCCATGGTGGCCCAGACACTGAGCCACATGCTGATGCTTGGAAGAGATCCATCTGTCAGGGGTGCTTGAAGGTGGATTCCTGCATTGAGCAGGGGGTTGGACTCAATGATGGCCTTATGGACCCCTTCTGACTCTGCTCTTCTATGATTCTACAACCAAATCAGACTCCTTGTCCATCTAGTCCAGGATGCTCTGCTCTGCCTGGCATCAGCTCTCCTGCCATGTAAAGGACTTTCCCATCATCTCCTACCCAGTCCCTTCTTTTGTGACGGGGGTTGAACTTGGGACCTTCTACACACATTATGGCTGAATTCGGACAACACAATAGTCAACTGGAGGTGGGGAAACAATTGTCAGTTGTATTGACTATTTTGTCGTCCGAATGCTGCCATAGTCAACTCAGCGCTGATCCTAATCCACATCACGGTTGATTATTTATTACCATGTTGTGTGGGGAGTACCCTCTAGATGAACAACTGTAAAGTTGATTATTACCCCACCATTGACTATCGTGTTGTCCGAATTCAGCCAATGTCTACTTTGCCACCATGCAGTGGTCCCCCCCCAATATCGATCCTAGGAGGTCAGACCTTCTGCATGTTTCTCTTCAAGCTCTGGCTTCCAGTCCTAGCAACTGATCTCTAGGGCTCTGGATTGGAGGACACGTACTCCAGGTCTGTGTTCAGGTCATACTGTCCACCTGTATAGCAGGAAGCACCTCTCCCTGCATCTCCAGTGAGAAGCAGCCTTGGATATAGGGTGGGAAGTGAACGTAAAAGCACCCATCTCCTCCTCAGGCCTGGAACGACTCCACCTAAGCAGATCTAATGAAGTGTTTACCCACTCATACCATACATTAAGGGTCTAAAACATTGGGGGAAACCCATAATGCTCACACGTACTTGCAGGTTATAAGGCATTGTGTGTGTGTGAAGTGACCCTTGGGGCTCTCTGTTGCAGGCAATAACAGTCTCCGGAAGGTACGAAAATGCCACTGGGGCAGCGTTCACCACCATCACGTCAGATGACCAACTCACTGCAGCTGTCTTGGGCGAGATCCTGATGACTATGTTCCTGGTCATGGCCGTCTGCATGGGAGCGATCAATGAGAAGACCAAGACTCCTCTGGCCCCTTTTTGCATTGGCTTCACGGTGGCGGTGGACATCCTCGCAGGGTGAGCTGGCCACAATCCTGGCAAATCCTGCTTCACCAAAAGGAAGAGGGGAAACGGGACTGGTTTGTTTTGGTTTGTGCTGTCCAAATGGAGAAAAGGCCACTGCTGGCTGGGAGAGCAAACACTTTGCAGACAGAGAGCAGTAAGTCCAGTCCCTGGCACCTTGCCCAGGAGGGTGTGTTGCCTTTTGGTTTCGATCAGGCTTCATTGGTCAATGTTTCTAATCTGGTGTTCCACCTCTCCTGGAGGCCTTGGGGGCTTGACCTCTACAAGCTCATGTCCAGTGAAAAACAAAAGAGCTCAGCTGTAAGGCTGAGGAAGGCAGATCCTCTGCTTGGAAGCCACTCTCAGCTGGGGAGGGAAACCACAGAGTAGGCGGCCAGTAGCCTGACTTGATAGGAGGCCATTCGTGGGCTCCTGTTTTGAACAGGTTCCCTTTGGCAAACGCCTTGATGGGGCAAAATGGGCAGAGCAGCTAAGGGCTTGGGAGCAGCCCCTGAGGGGGAACCGTTCTCAAACTGCTCCTTGGAAAAGATTCAAGGCCTTGGAAAAGCAAATAGGAGCCAACGTGGTTTTATTGGATACAGGCATTTCAATTTGGCCTGCTTTCCCTAGAACGACTTAGTAATCTGAATTTTCTCTGCTCTTCCCTTTGCCAAGAAGCAGCTTTTGTCAGCTTGAAGTGAGCAGCAGGCAGGGGCAGCAGGGAAGCAGAAGAGAGGCCTTCACAGGCGCCTCTGCTGCAGGACCTCCACTGCATCTCCCCACCCATCTCTCCCATAGGGTGTCTGGAGCTAAGGCAGACATTTCTTTCTTTTCCAGAACCCCCATCAGTTATTACTGTTTTCAGGATGACTAACAATCACATATAAATAAAACAATAAAATCAGTAAAATCTTAAAAAGGACGGAGGAGTAAAATGAAAGAATTGAGTGTTGCAGCAGAAAGCCAGCATTTCAAAACCTGGGAATCCTCGAAGAATAAGGGGCAGCAATTAGAAACGTTCACTTGCTGCCTGCTGGTACCACATCTTGGTGGATCAGCTCCTTGAGGCTCCTTGACTTCTGCTTCAGTTATCTGGCTTGACAGCTCCCTGTTGTCTCAGCCATCTTGCCCTGGAGCATGCGCCTTACCTGCTGGATGGCTCTCCTGCTCGACAGACAGATGGAGAATCCAAGCCCTGCAGGGGAGGCAGATCAGCCTATGCTTGCAAAGCACAGCCCTGGTCACTGTTTGCCACCAGTGGCTTGTAGGGAAAGGGTCATCTTCTCCAGGAAAGGCTCTGGGTTGGTCCACCATCATAACCTCTGCCTTACATGGACTAAGACCCATTCCACACCAGGCGTTTTACTTGGGATAGCCCCTGGGTGTAGAGAAAGGGAGGGAGGGAGGGAGGGAGGGAGGGAGGGAGGGAGGGAGGGAGGGAGGGAGGGAGATCCCGGAAGTACCTACCATCGGAGCACAGGGACCAGCCAGGGGCCATCCCAGGCAAACAGCCTGGTGTAGAAACGGCCTAAATGTCAACTTGTTAGCCCTCATCCAGCCTCCATCCATGTTCAGGCAGCCATTCAGGGGGCAGAACCACTCACTGCTCCTGGATTTCATGAAAAACCAACGGCAGAGTTGGGTGTCATCAGCACATTGAGGGAACTGTGCTCCAGACCGCTGAGCGATCCCTCCTAGTGGCTGAAGACAGAGGTTAATGAATAGCAGGGACAATTCGGGACCTTGTGGTGGCCTTTGGGGAATAGAATCGCAATCATCCAGGGTGATCCTCAGTCATTGATTCATTTGGTAGGAACGGACCCCCTGCCAAACGGTGCCCCCAACTTCCACCCACGTCAGGCAGACCAGAAGTTTAGGTGGTTAACCATGCAAAAAGCCACTGAGGGGTCCCGGGGAATGAGTACAGCTAGGCTTCTCCTGCCGACTCAGGATGATGATTATCTGCGAGGTTAGTCAATGAGGTTTCTGCCATGAACCCTGACTGAGACAGGCTCAGAAAATCAGTCTCATCCCAGGATTTTGGAGCTTTCCCAATGAATCACTTTGCATCCCTGGTTGGAGGAGGCATTTTGAGATGTTTGTCCGTGGAGTGCCCATAAGGATCCATCGAGGAGAAGTGTTAGCAATATGCCTTTCCCATAGTTGTGCAAACCGCTAGTTGGCAGCTGAGAGACAGGTTTCCTAGCTGGCAAAAGTTTAGACACCACTGTTTGTATGCAGAGATTGGCTGCAGCAAATTGAGTGAGAATCCTCTGTTCTGTTCTGGCCATGGAGGTGAAGCAAGAGGAGATTTTTTTAAAGCTCTCCATAGGGTTCAATGGGAATGTTTTGACTTCCTCAACTTTTCCCCCCCTGGTGAAACATTCTGCCCTTACTGAGGCCAGGACAGAGTTCTGAGTGAGCATAGGATCCTGATTTCATCCCACGCCTCCCCACCACGTTCCCCAATGTTACCCATTTTGGCGGAGTTGCACTGGTGTTGTGGCAATGCTCTCATAACTTTGCTCTGGTGCGCTCGTGCTATATCGGGCGATGTTCCTGGCTGAAGCTTCTCTCCGTGCTGGAACCCCACGTGTCCTATGAATCCTGATGGCTCTGTGCTACCTCCAGTAAACAGAAGCAGGAAGCCTATGTGCACCAGTTGCTGGGGAACATGGGTGGGAGGATGCTGTTGCATTGCGTCCTGCTTGTGGGTCCCTGGTCGACAGCTGGGTGGCCTTGGTGTGAAGAGAATACTGGACTAGATGGACCCTCCTGGGTCTGATCCAGCATTAAGGCTCTTCTGACGTAGCGCTTTTGCCCCATGGAGCAGACTGTTGTACAGAGTTTGTTGTCCTTGTGTTGCTCGCAGCAGTGATGAGTATGAACAATGACCAGTGCTAAAGGGTTTAGTCATCGGTGCACACTAGTGGGAGTCAAGGCCAGGCTTCAGCCATGAGGGTTGATCTGCTGCTGACAGGTGGATGTGGTTCCCCTGCCACATCTCATTGCCTGTGCATAGTGTGCTCTTACAGGTGCCCCCACCCTTGGCAAACTCCACACGCTCTGGGCTTGTGCAAGCGACTGTTCTTCTTTGAAGGATTGTAGAGAGATGTTTCAACATGTGCTGTGCTGGGGACTTGAGTCAATGCAGCTGACACCCACAGCAGGTTGACTAATCCAGGACTGCTGGATCTCAAGATACCAAATAATGTCACTGAGAAGGCCCACTGCGGAGGCCACTGGAGACATTGGCTTGGTGTGGTTAACAAACCACCCGCAACCCTAAAACAGACCATGGGGCAGTTTGCACGATCGCAGGGTGATTAATAAGCCACTGGTCATGTGCCAGCCAGATTGAGATAGCTCCACTTGCTGGCACAGCTTGTTGTGACATCCAAACCCAGTGAAGTTTGGATGTCCATCCACCAAACTACTCAACAAAAACCTAAAACAGGCCATGGGTTTTGGGTGTGTGTGTGTTCTTAACCTCCCCAACCAACCACTCTCAGCAGGTTCAGATGACATGTCAATATTCAAAAGCCCTCCGGCTCATGCCGCAATATCACCATAGCTTCAGTGGCTGTGCGAACCTGATCATTTTGTGGTCATAGAGGTTGGAGTTCAAGCAAGATACCTCCAGTAATGGGGGGGGCATTAAAATGAAAACAGACAATGCCCCATGGGTGTGTACGGAAGCTATCCACTAGTTATGACAACGCTGGCTCCCTGTGCACCAATCAGGTGCCTATCTAGGGGTGTTCTGATGGATGATCACCTTCTTCACTCATGATCTGCACCAATCCAACCTGAATCTTGGCATGTCCTCTAGGAAGAATAACGTCATGAATTAACTCTGTGCAAGGGGGAGGGGGCCCCTCTTTGGGCACAAGAGGCATCTATAAGAGGCCCCTTTGGCCCTGACAGCCTGCTCTTCCTTTTTTTCACCATTTAGGGGCGCTGTCTCTGGAGCCTGCATGAACCCTGCCAGAGCATTTGGCCCTGCAGTGGTTGCAAACTACTGGGACTATCACTGGGTATACTGGGTAGGCCCCATGGGAGCTGGTCTTCTGGTTGGAGCATTGATAAGGTACGTGGACAGGGCCACTTCCCAAAGTGAGGACAGAATCGCAAGAGGAATGAAGAAAGCCTTGTTGAGTTGAGACTGGGGCCAACCGTGGCAGGACGCTGTTGCTTTTCTGTGCCTTGTGGGCTTCCTGGAGGCATCTGGCCAGCCACCATGGGAAAAAGGATGCCGGGCTACTTGGGCCTTTGGTCTGATCCAGTAAAAGGCCTCATCTTGCGTCCTTAGATGGGGTCGTCAGCAGCAATTAGCAATTAGACAGAGTGGTCAATGGTGCCGCCATGTTCAGAGGCAGTTTAGCTCTGTGTTCCAGCTGCTAGGGGATGCCCTGCTTGTCAGGAAGGGGCTGCGGCTCAGAGACGGAGTCCCCAGCATCTCCCCATTGAGCTGGGAAAGACTCCTGCCTGTGAGACAGAGAGCCGTGGCTGCTAGTCGGGATCAGCAATATTGCGCTCAATGGGCCAAGGGTTCCAGGTCTTCCTGGAGGCATCTGGTTCGCTGCTGTGGGAAGCAGGTTGGAAAGTTGTTGGAGGGGCATCTGCCTGAGGAGGAGCGCAGCACGGACCCATGGCTTTGCCCTCAGGGGACACCAGCTGCCTCTCGCATCCACTGCCCCAGCTTTCTTTCCCCCGCCTACCTTTGCTTGGTTGCCTGAGCTGACCCAGGTGCCCATCTCACCCTCTGCCAACTGCCTGCCTCATCCTTCACAGCAGCAGCGCCCAGGCCACCTGGGAGCTCGGAGGAGCCTGGCCTCTTCCCGGTGGTGCCTGAGTGGCCAGAGGACTTGAGAAGTTGCAGGTAGCACAGAAGTCTGAGCCCCTGCACCCACCTGTCCTGTGGTGAGCAAGAGCTCAGGTGGATGGCAGAGACCCTTACCCACCAGCCCCCAGGAACAAAGGAAGAGCTAAGGGTCGGTCTCTAAATGTTACACCCTGCAAAAGCCTGTGCTTCGTAAAGCTGCAAAATGGGCAGCAGAATTACCGGTTGTGCTCGCCCCCCAGCCTCGTGCCCTCCAGATCTTTTAGACTCCAACCCCTCTCCAGCCCAGTAAGCAGGGCCAAAGGTCAGAGATGCTGGGAGCCTGGTGCCCTTCAAAATATCTGGAGGACACCATGCTGGGGGAGGCTGGTTTGCTCCACTGCTCTGTTTTCTCCTGGGCTGGTTATGGCTTTGGAGATACTTATTTATGTCAAGCAGCTTGCAGTGGTATAATGGGCTACCAGGACACAAAGGTTGGCAACCCCTCAAAGGAACAACTGGCCACCAATACTGGCCCTACTGAACCGTCTGCATAGCACTGGGAGTAGGCAGCACCCTTGCTACTGCACCTGTTGGAGGGCTGCTTGTGGAGAGCCCAGAGAGGCACAAATGGTGCTGAGCAATGGCCAGCAGCTGCACCAAGTAGCTTTTGGCCCTAGGTGCTGAACAAGTGTTAGCCACCTTCTGCCCTGATGTGTGTCTCCGGCTGCTTGTGCAAAGTGACCTTTCTCCATAGTGCCATCCTCAAAGCTTCCCCTGCGTACAGGATGTGCAAGAGCTAGCAAGCGACTTGCATGCCCTGTTAGGTTGCCATGCTGCTGCAGATGTGTTGCGGATGTGCTGCGGAAGTCGTTGGGAAGAATCCTGTCCTCCATGGCAGCGGTGGGGGTGAAGCAGGAAGGGGCTTGGGTGCTCTATGGAGCCCAACAGGAAAGTTGGAACATGCGCCAATTCTTTTGCGGGTGTTTGGGGGGATGTGACTGGGGTCTGAGAGGCCACTGGGTCCTGCTCCACCCCTGACACCATCCTCTTTGGGCCTTTGCACTGGTTCCCCCTTGCTTCAGGGGACTGATACCAAATCCTAAAGCTCCCCAGCCTACGTAAATGGAGCCTAGGGTTGCACCCTCCTGGACTGTCTCAGCATTCTTTATTTTATTTCCTCAGGTTCCTGATTGGGGACAAGAAAACCCGCTTCTTCCTAAAATGAGCAGGCACAGTGGAAACAGGTGGCCCCGTAGCTCTTCAGCGTTTTTGACCGACATGACACCAACCTCTCTCCTTCCCTGTCTGGCCTCCTTCCTCACAATGGGACATAGGGCAGCTGCATCAGATTGCCTCCTGGACCATGCTGTCTTACTATTTATTGTGGCTACTTCCATATGAACCAGGACAACCAGCAACGGGTTTTCCTAGTGGAAAGATCCAGGAGCAGAGGGCGGAAGTTGGCATGGCTTGCCCATGAACAGTGGGAGAGTCTCTACTCCTTTCAAGGCCAGGAGGGAAGCTGCTTCCCCAGGAAACATTTTCTAGAGAAGAAAGGGCTGCCTGGTGCTTGGGACTTTTTTGTGGGGATGGGTATGCCGGGATGGAGTGGGGGTGGACTGCTTCTCAATGTTATCAGGCCGTTGGGCTTCCATAGCAACCCAGGCTGCTTCCAAGATGGGCTGCTGGCCCGAAGCATTTGTATGCCCAAAGCAGGAGATCCCAGCAAGGCCCCCTCATGTGACTGTGGGCGCAATGCTCAGGGCACATTCTCCTCTGCCCTAGCTAACTCGGCTGGAAGGCACTGGAGCCGGGCGAGGGGCACTCTGTGTTCGGTCTGTGCAGCTCCTAGTCATTCCACGGGTGCTTGTCCAGGAGAACATCCAACTGGATCTCGCCGCCCCAGACATTGGGTCTTCTTCTCCCTTTGCATCTCCGGAAGGAGGGTGCTATGCGGCTGGCCTTTGCACTGTCGCATCTAGGTGGCTTCAGTTCAGCATTGAATGCCACTCTCTGCCAACGGGAAAGCGCCTCCTCCTGCTCCTCTGGCCCTGCTCTGGCGGTTCAGGCGCTCCACCTCCTCAAAGGCCAGCTGAGGTTTCTGGGAGACCCGAGGGAGTGCTTTTCCTCGCTACTCTGCTCTCCCTGGGCTGCTCCTTCCAAGCCTCCCTCCCCCGATCTTGGCTGCCCTCCTTGCTGTTGCCAAGAGCTGCTGTGAAGAGGCAGCTCTAATCCTAATAAGGTGAATCAAAGCAGAGCCTGTGGAAAGCAGGCCATAAATCAACCTGGGAGACAGCGCTAATTGATTTCTGCATTCTAAAAATCTCCCAGTGTGAAGCACCAGTAACTGCCCTGCAAGCGAGGGAGCCTGCGTTTCTCTCTAACAGACCCACTTCCCCACGGGCCCTGATTCGCCCTGCTGTCTGGGGCCCAACTGCCACTTCTAGCCCATCCCGTGCACTCTTTGCTCCAAGTCGGAGTGGGAGCTTCATCCCCAGGAAGGGGCCAGTCCTATGTGCCATCTAGGGGTAAAGCTTGGTTCCTTGATGCAGGGGTGGGGAACTTGTAGCCCTCCAACTTAGGCTGACCAGATAAAATCCAGGTCAGGGCTCATGTAACTTTAACAGTTGTAGAGAAAAGGGAATTTCAGCCAGTGTCATTTGTATGCAATTAGATCCTGGTGATATTCCCTCTTCATCACACTGTTAAAGTTGCAGGGGCCCTGCCTTCTTTTGTATATGGTCACTCTAGTATAGAGCCTGCAACTAGTATAGAGCCTGTTGTGATGAAGAGGGAATTTCACCAGGAACTAATTGCATACAAATGACACTGGCTGAAATTCCCTTTTCTCTACAACTGTTAAAGTTACATGAGCCCTGACCTGGATTTTATCTGGTCACCCTACTCCAACTGTTTTGGCCTACAACTCACATCAGCCAGAGTCAGCATAGACATTGGTGAGGGATCATGGGAGGGGGTGGAATTATGAAATTTGACGAAAAATCTGGATTTTTCGCATCCTCCCCAGCCAAAGGGCAGCTCTACTATAATGAGAATTAACAAAAATGCTTACAGCTCTGCCATCTTTAAAGATGAAGAGATGAAACTTGGCACCATGATAGCTTTAAGGAAGGGTTTTAACGATGCCAAATTTAAAGCAGATCCATTGGTGTTTTATTGGTATTTTAATGATGTACTGGTTTTATCTGCTTTTAATCAGTTTTTGTATCTTGTGTTTGGTGTTGTTCCCCGCCTCGATCCATTGGGAGAGGCGGGTGATAAATAAATATATTATTATTATTATTATTATTATTATTATTATTATTATTATTCATTGATTTTTAGGATTTTTTTTAAAGTTTGAGGTTTAAAATATATTTTTAAATGTTAAGAGATGAAATTTGACACCATAATAGTTCTCAGATAGAGCTTTAGCCTTGCCAAGTTTGAAGCAAATCCTTTCAACTGCTGATTTATAGGGATTTAAAAGCAGGGCACCTTTCCTGTTGCAGATTTGGTGGGCAGTCAAGCACCTGGAGCTCAGCAGAGGAGAGGCATCCACAGATCAAAATGTGGGAAAGGAGAGGTCAGTTAAAGCAGCCCACAGGGCAAAATGGAACAGGCCAGAGGCCTTTTTCTCAGAGTTCCACATCATGGGCAATGAAGGGTCATCCTTAGAGAAAAACTCTCATGACCAGCAGTGAGGTGTCAGTTGAGAGAGAGGCTCTCATCTTTGCAGATGTCCTGTTGATGCAGATGTTGAAACCTGGCATGTCATTGCTTTGCTTTGCTACCCTTTCCCTTCCATTTCACTTTGTTAGGCTGACCATATGAAAAGGAGGACAGAGCTCCTGTAACTTTAACAGTTGTAGAGAGCAGGGAATTTCAGCCAGGGTCATTTGTATGCAATTAGTCCCTGGTGAAATTCCCTCTTCATCACAGCAGTTAAAGTTGCAGGGGCCCTGCCTTCTTTTGTATATGGTCACTCTAGTATAGTACCTGCAACTTTAACTGTTGTGATGAAGAGGGAATTTCACGAAGAACTAATTGCATACAAATGACTCTGGCTGAAATTCCCTTTTCTCTACAACTGTTAAAGTTACATGAGCCCTGTCCTTCTTTTCATATGGTCAGCCTAACTTTGTTCACTTGTAAGCTAGGCTCTGTCTGCATTGCTGGCATGCAATGCAGAACGTTTGAAGTGTGTATCGGAGAAAAATAGATAGATTTCTGGCTTGGGCTGGCTGGCATATCTCTTAGAGACAGAGGACTGAAGACACAACTCAGAGATAGCTGTAGCTGAACCATGAGAGGCTGACATGCCACACAGAGCCTTTTAAGAACATCTCAGAGTCCAGTGTTGGTGCAGACAGAGGTAGCTGGCAGTGGAGTTTTTTTAAAAAACAAGAGTCACCAGATGTGACCAAGCTATAAGCTGGCACCCTACCCCCAGCCACAGTGTACAAGTGTAACAACCTGGCTGGATTGTTGGGAAACTTTGGCAGAGAGGGGGGGTGTTGTTTGAGACTGGAAGCTAGAGACGTCGGCTGGTTAGCATAAGGCAGAGAGAGGCTGAAGGCAACCCAGATTCACCTGTAGCTTGGCCCTGAGAGGCTGGCTTGCCACCCAGAGTGTTTTAAGAGATCATCAGAGTCGAGCAGGTGTGTAGGAGGAGAGGAGGTGGAGGTGGAAGAGTTTTTTAAAGTAAGAGTCACCAGACATGACCAAACAATAAGAAATACCCTTGGCCACAAGTGTGCAGCCTGGCTGGACCATTGGGAAACTTTGGAAGAGAGAGAGAGAGAGAGAGAGGGAGGGAGGGAGGGAGGGAGGGAGGGAGATGGTTTGAGGCTGAAGGCTTTGGTTTGGCTGCCATGACTTGAGAGAGAGAGAGACAACAGAGGCTGCACAGACAACCCAGAGACACCTGTTGTAACATAGCCCTACTGTGCTGGCAGGCAACACAGGGCATTAGAAAGAGGGTCTCAGAGTCGCGTGTTTGTGCAGGAAGTAGACAGGAGTTCAAAATCTGTATATGAGAAGTGGTGTCAACGTGCAAGCCTTGAGAAGCTAATGTATATAAGTGAGAAGTGTGAATAGACGAAGTAGTCTGCTAATGTTAACCCTAATGTTAGAGTAGAGAAACTTGTGACAATCATACACAAGGTTAAAAAAAAATTGAAATTTAAAAATAAAAAAGCCAGCCAGTCGGCCAGCAACAAACCCTGTTAAAAGCAGCAGCAGTTTGCAGTGGAGTGAAGATACAGTCAGAAAAGATATTTGACGGAAGGGGAGAATGTATAACAAAAGCTTCAAAGTACAGCAAAAGCTACAAAAGTAGGAGTAAGTGAAGTTAATTTTAGTTACGTTGTTCTTTATTTCAGTGATTTTAACAATAAGATGTTATGTAGTACATATTTGTCTTAATTGTGTGCTGTAAAATCAGATATATGACCAAGGCTATGTTCAGGTGGTCACACCCCCTTAGTGCTGGACACATCTCCTGGGGCCAGATAGGTTGGTGAGCATGCCCCCTTGGGAGCCGACCATGTTGTCCTCCTTTTTGGTTTCCAAAATATGGTCACCCTATTCTGTGCACTCTGAGGACCTTTCCGCACCAGCCGTTTTCCCCGTGGCTGCCCCTACCTGCTTGCGGAGAGTCCGCATGACACACAGGGAACCCGGCAACCAGGCAGGGGCCAGCCCTCCATTTTCCTGGGAGTTCAGGGATCACAAGTATCCCGATTTGTTCCCTGCTCCCGGGAGGAAAGCAAGATGGGCGGCTGGTGTGGCCGCCCATCCTGGGCGCAGCCGCGGTTACCTGTAAGTGCAGCTACAAAGTGGGCATGGAGCGCACAGTGCGGCTCTGTGCCTAGCAAGGGAGAGGGTGGCACCAGTTTCACCACCCCCGGGAGGGCAGGGAGGGGGTGGGGGGCTGAGCATGTTCTTTTGCGCATAAGCACTCATGCGCTCTTCTTCATGGTTTTTTTTTAAAAAATGGTGGCCGCAAGTTGTGACAGCCCGAGAGAAACCCGGGCCGTCACATCCTGGTGCGGTTTTAGCGTGGCGGACCCGGAAGTGCTGACTTCCAGGTTTCCCCTCTTCCTGCCCTCTCCCACCTATGATGCAGAAAGGGCCTGAGTTGCACCAGACTCGTCCTTCTTCATGATTAGTTTGTGCATCCTAAGGCTGTTTTGGCACTCAAAATACATTCTGTGTCTGAACTGGGAACTGGACTGGTACTTCATTTTAAACTGAGAACTCCATGGGCTCAGGCTAGCCAGACCACAGAGGTGGAATTATCTGTGGTGAGGAAAAGGCACTTTGCAGATGCTTAAAGGCACTCTGGTTACCCCATTTCAAGGCTGGAGCCCAGCAAGAGTTTTTGGGGCTACACTGTGCTTAAATGAAGTCCAGAATGTGTGACTTGATCAGGTATTGAGAATTAATTCACCTACACAGTTAAGTTTCACTTGAAAAGCAGAATGAAAAGGTTTGTGTGTATGAAGATCAAGAAACCCACAGCATGTCTTGTGGAGCTGGAAGATGCCCAGCAGCAAGAGAGCCCCTTCTGGGCTTCCTCTGGCCCAGTAGTCATGATCATGCTGTGCCTCCCATCATTCCACAACCCTCTTCTCCATCCTACAGCCTGTCTCCTCCAAACCTAAACCTGTGCCACAATGGCCTCCCGCTCTCTTCTCTTCCCATAGACCGTTGGTAGCACACTGAACCATTGACTGGGTTCACACAACACAAGAACCTTTATTCAAGGTTGAGTGTGGGTTGTTGTTGAATCATGGGTTCAACATGGTTCAACCATGTGTTGTGTTGTGTGAACCCAGCCACACTAGCAAACCATGATTTGTTAACCATGAACAATCCACAAACCAACAGCAAATCATGGGTTCTTTTCGTGGGTTGTTTGTGGTTAATGCACATTAGCATGTCTGGGTTCACACAACACAACTTGCATTTCAACAACAACCCACACTCAACCCATACTCAGCCATTGTTTAGCAACTGAAAATCTTTTCAGGGTCTGCAAACCTTCGTACAGGCTGAGGCTGATAGCTGAGATTGGACTAGGTTGGTCAGTGTATGCTGTTGGGTCACCATCAAGATAATTTTTATTGGTCCAACAGATAGAGAAGCTCAGCAGGCCGTAGCGAAACTTCAGGTATGCAAGTATTACAATCAATCAATCAATCAATCAATCAATCAGGAGAAAGACACTTTCCTTCTCTTTCTTTATGCCAAGAGTCAACAAGCAGGAAAGAAACCCTATTAATGCATCAAGGAACAAGATGACACAGCAAAGATCTGTCTGTTCTGATATATTAATAAAGAAGTGTATGATAACATGACAGAAGTGCTATGGATTAGCATGTGAGGAGATGATATTTTCTATTTCCTGGCTAATAAAGATGTTTCTTTTATAGGCTTTTGGTGGCTGCTCGCAACTAGCTACAGCGGGTGGGGGTGGGATCTGCAAGTGTCGCATGTAGGAAACAGGGCTGGACAGAAAACCAGACAGCTGGAGTGCAGCCACTGAAGGGAACAGCCTGCTTTGGGCAGGATGGGGGGCAGCCAATGCTAATTCAAAGAGAGCTCTTTATGCGCCTGCGTGTGTGGCTTACCTACTTTCCCATGCTCAGTGTGTATCTGTACAAATAAACATATATTCCCAAAGGCTCCACTTGACTCCTATACTGAGCAAATGGACCCTAGGCAAGGTAACACCTGGCATTTTGTACACTGGAAAAGCAGAGAGCATGAATAGCCATGGCAACAATGCATGCAGGAGGTCCCAGGCTCAATCCACAGCATCTCCTGGCATGGCTGAGAAAGAGCCCCGGCTGAGAGACCCTGCAGAGCATTCAGTGTTGTCAGTTCTGGGCCAGAGAGAACGAGGACCTGGCTCAGGAGGAGGAGGAGGAGGCTTGCTACGTTCCTATCACAGTGCGCTTATTTCGAGTATATTTAGCTGCTCTTTTGGGGGCTCTGCCTTCATAAAGCAGCAAACAGACAAGAGCGATGGCAAGAAACAAAAAATAAAAATGGCCATATTAGTAAACATGCAAGGTACTTTGAGAAGTTGCTTTCAGATACTAAAGCCAATCACAATCTCATCTGGGCAGCATTGAAGAGGAAGGTTTCGAAGCCTCACCTAAACACATGGACAGGAGGGGGAAAGCGCAAGTCAATACGGAGGGGGGTTTGCCACTGAGAAGGCCCCATCCCTTGGGCATGCCAACCTAGCGATCTCAATAGCAGGCACTTAAGACCTTAATGTATGGACAAGATTATATAGGTGAAGGTAGTCTGTCAAATAACCTTGTCCGTGGTCCCAAGCCATTTAGGGCTTTAAAGGGTTTTTGTTTTGGGTGTGTGTGTGCAGCACTTTGAATCAGTCCCAGAAGCAGGAATGCAGCTGGTGCATCAAGATACTCATGAATCTTCATCCTCATCAACATCCTCATCATACTGCCTGCTTCCTTTGGAAATCAGGTGGGCTCATTTGCCACGTCTGACCCCCACATCGGCCACGTTTGTATACAAACCAAACCCACACTCAGTGGAGTCAGTCACTCCCGGGCAGTAGACTGCGTGATCACGTTCAAGGCCGGCAAATGGTCAGCTCTCCCGCTTCATCCCTTGATTTTACAAACACAGTTCCATTTGGATTTCCCACTTTAGGCGCTAAAACACACCTGGCCACCTCTGCACTCACCCCCCCGCCCCCCTCCGGTGGCTTTCCGTTCTGCAGATGTGGACAGCGGCAAGGTGGCCATTCCCCCCCCCCCACGCCCCGCCCCGCGCAATGCCAAAGGTGTGAACCCCCGGATTTCCCCTCATCACATCACATGCTCCCTGTTGGGACAACACCTTCCACTGGACTGGCACGGTAGCAGTTCATGTGTAAAAATGCTTTCCCCGCGCTGCCCAGTTTTCCAATGTATTAAGGAAGTCCTTCTTTACCTGCCCCGCCCCCCGCCCCCCGCCCTCGCTCGCCATGTCGAGGGAGATCCCAGAGCGAGCAAGGAGCAGCTCTGCTCGAGGTCTTTTGGCATGGGACTTTAAAAGCATTGCCATGGCAACCCATCCTGCTAGCATCTTCCTGCAGTGTGTCCTCATTACTGGAAAGGGCTGCCCCATGATCTTCCTCACTTTTAGTTCCAGACTAGCATTGCCTCGGGGCACGGATCCTTTTGCCGGCCTTTCTTTCACCTTGCCGCCTCGGGTTCTCCCTCCCAAAGTGGGCAAACTTTCAGAAACCATCAAAGTGGCCTCCCCCTTCAGCCCCCATCCCGTGCAGGTGCTCTTTTGCACCCAGATTCCGAAATCACCTGACTCAGGAAAACAACAGCCGGAGTTTGCTCCTCTGCATTAAAGGGAGGATTCAGAGCGGGGGAAAGGGGGGGGCAATTATCCAAACGGGTTTACGTAACAGCTCAGCTTCCTGCAGATGTCCGAGACCATCTGTGCTCACCAGTCAGACGCAAATGCATCCTTCTGAGATACGATTAGGCACAAGAGAATCACAGGCAAGGCAGATCCCATCACATCCAGGAGATATGAGATGGACCCAAATGCATCTCCACCTCCTCCTCTGCAGTTCAGGGAAGGAATCAAAATGAATGCTCATCTTTGGGGTCTGGTGGTCCGGTTGTGACTGTGCCCTTCTCCACTGTGCAGAAGAGGGGATTTGGCAATGCAGCTTGTTGTGCAAGGAGTAAGCAAAGCTGCCCCAGCTGCCCAAATCCCAGCTGCTGCTCAGGTATTAAACTGGGTTCTCCTCCTTTGCAAAAACCCAGAGCCAGATGAAAGCTCTCCTAAGTACATATGAAGAGCCCTGCTGGATCAGAACAAGAGTCCATCTAATCCAGCACTCTGTTCACACAGTGGCCAACCAGCTGTCGCCCAGGAACCCACAAGCAGGACACAAGGGCAACAGCATCCTCCCACCCATGTTCCCCAGCAACTGGTGAATGTAGTCTTAGTGCTGCTCATACTGGATAGCCTTCTCCTCCAGGAATTTATCCCACCCCCATCACTACATCTTGTCGTAGTGAATTCCACAGATATGTTGGACTACTACCTCACCCATCCTCAGCCAACATGGCCATTGCTGCCAGGGGGTGATCTGGAGGGCATCAGGTTGTAGAAGGCTGGAATAGCCACTACCAGTCCCCACATATCTGGCAGCAGAATGAATGCTTTCGACATCATGTAGGCCTGAATCACATCCAGGTGGCTTAGAGAGTTGAAGCCTCTCTTCTGCCCTTGGCCAATGTGAAAGCATCATCAGCATGCCACACTGTGATTGGTGGGCATCAAAGGTGTTGCCATGGTCATATTAAGTGACGGAGTGTGGGAACTGTGTGATGGTGTCACTGCATCCTCTCTTGTTTAAGGTGGTTTTATTTTATTTTCTGTTTAGCTGCTGGGACTGTATAGGATCATCGTGACATGATGCCTACGTTATGATGCCAGCATTAGGGGGTCTGTTGGGGTCATAGGGTTAGAGGTTTTTCTGGCAGGCCCTGACCCTAAGCATAATTACTGGGGAATAAGACCTATTGAAATCAGGATGGCTCCGCTGATATACATGAATGCAGTCCTATTTTGTCCCTTTGGAATCAGTGAGTGACGTGTTTCTCATGTGTGGACTGACTATTTACTAGGCTTTTCAGGTTTTGTGTGAGGATATCCATCTCTGTTCAGTGTTGCTTGCAATGAGGCTTGGTACACCTATCTCTGCCCATATGATGCTCCATTTGGGAATTTCTTCCCTCCTCTTCAGCTATTTTAGGGCCTAATACCATATTGTGAGTAATGGCCTGGAACAGAGCTCCGATGCACCTTTTCTTTTTGAAGGAAGAACACCTTTGTGGGGGAAGCATTGGAAGTGGAGGGCAAGGAAAGGGTTCAACCCACCAGGCACCAGCTGCTCCTTTGCTCCAAATTGTCCCCACCCCACAAAGGCAGCTCCCCTCACCTGCCCTCGCTATTTGGGTCAGAGGGGTGAACAAATCAGAGGCCCGTCCAGAAGAGCCTGGCCTCCCCATGCGATCACCACCCACCTCGCAAGGGAGATGTGCGCGATGGCTGCCCTAAAAGAAGTGAAAGGGGAGGGAGTACCCAGACTCTTCACTTCTCATCCCGGCAACCCCGTAGTGTGTCTATGCACATGCACAAAGCCCACCATTTGCACACAGAGAGATCCCCGGGTGCGCATGCATGGTGACAGGCCCACAGCAGCCAGAGGTGACGGAAGTGATTTGTGCAGCAGGTGCTGGAGCCCCAGACCCATCAGGGCTTTCCTAATGGACTGCAAGAGCCGAGCCATAAATCATCCCTGGCTGGACTTTGCCCTTCAGCATCTCTTTTGCAAACTGCTGGGGGAAATAAGAGGAGGCTCCATTTATCAATTAGGGCCAATGGCAGGTAATAGATCACTCTGGAGACATGCAGGATGCTATCATTTATTCCTCTGCCAGGTTTGAGGAAAAAACACAAACAAAAATGGCACAGGTACCCCCTCCCCTCCCCTCCTGCCTCTCTCCACCTGGGCCTTTTGTGGTCCTTATACTCTCACAGCAAAACCAACCCTCAAAGGCTGCCTCTACAAGAGAGGTTTAAAGCTCTTTCAAGGCGCTTAAAAAAAATTACCTCTACAAGAACGGAGTGCAAATCGGGCGTAGAGGCGCGTTATCTCTCCGATTATGCGCATTATCGAATGCGCGTTAAATAGCAAGTTTTATTTTGCTCCGGCCGTTAAAGCGCATTTTGGCTATGTGAACAAGCGCTTATGTGCATTAATTACTTGTAAAGCGCATTTTGGTCATCCGTTAATGCGCTTCACCGCCTCTCGCCGCCTCTCATGCAGAGGGATTAGGCGTAAATGCGCTTCTGCAATTATGCGCATAATTGCCTAACCGGGCGCAAAAGCGAATCCTTGTATAGGGGACCTTAGGCTGGAATGCCTTCTGATCTGGCTTGCTTGCTTCTGCAAAGGGAAAGAATTTCACATATTGAGTGGGGGGGGCGACCACAATGCTCAGGTCCTGCTGCTTGTGGGCTTCCCATTGACCTCGCCCATCAGCACAGAGGGTGACCTTGGCAAGTTTGTATCTCATTGTCTCGGCTCCTCATCTTTGATACCGGAGCTATATTGACCAACCTCACAGGCATCTCCAAACAGAGACAGTGAGCAGGGCACTGCTAAGGCTGCACTGCACCACAGCCTCAGCATCATCATTAATTCTCTCAAAATACCTATTTAAATCTGTATTTTTCATACACATAAACTCTGGAGAACAGGATTGCAACATTCAGAGAAGAAGTGTACAATCTGCTAGATACCCTATGTTCCGAATTGCACATCCAACCAAGGGGGATGGATCAGGCCATTTTGTGTAAGAAACTATTATTATTATTATTATTATTATTATTATTATTATTATTATCCTACCTTTTCCCCAATACTGGGGAATACTTTACAGTATTAAAACATATACGATTAAAACATATAAATAGAAATATTTATAGAAATATACAAAAGTTAAAAATATAATTAAATATAATTCAATATTAAAACATTTAAAATACAAATAACAATTTTTAAAAAGTCCAATGCATAAACAGAGGTCCAGACTATTCACCACAGTTTTTGCCTGCCTCCGGAAGCACACCAAGGAGGGAGCCAGTCTAGCTTCCCTGGGAAGGGAGTTCCAGAAATGGCAAAGATCTAATTCTTCCGGCATCTGCAATGACCACACCAGCAGGATCTAGGGCTGAGCTGAGAAACAAGTGGAGGAGGGGGGAAACCTGTCTGCAAAGCCCCACAGATGTCCAGCCGAGTGCTGTAAGGACGTGAATGCGTTGACTGAACAGCGCATGTTCTGACAGTGAGATGCTGTGTTCCCACTGGGCTCCTGGGTCGTTGAAAGCTGCATGAAAAGCCCTCCCCCCCTCACTGCTCTCTTACTGAGTGTAGGGTTACACTGGAGGATTTGGTTCAACACCCTTCAACCAACCTGACCCAGAGGTGGCCTTTACCTTGAGGCCAGTGGAGGCAGCTCAGGTACGATGGAGGAGGCAGATCCCACCAGGAAGCCGCCAAGCAATCCCCATTGAAATGAACATTTCAGCGCCTTAAAAATATAATTTGGAGAGGGGACATTCATGTAACATACAGCAGTTTCATACAGCCTTTTTGCTATTCATCCACAAGTCAGCTCCATCAAGAGAAATGGATGATATCGCAAACGTATAAAACATGAGAGTTCACTTTGATGTTTTCCTCAATGACATCCACCGAGCAGGCTGGCTGAGCAGATTCCGTTTCCGTGTGACTGGCACAGAGGAGCTTCCCGGCAGATGGGTGGTGCCCCCGTGCTGGCATGGGAGGAGAGGAGGCCATTTGGACGTTCCCACGACAGCCCTCAGAATGTCCTGGGCCAGCCTGCCTGATGCTGAAGGCGGCGCCATGTGATTTGCAAGCACCACCTCCCAAGCTGCTCACGGGGAGCTGCGGAGCAGAAGAGCTAAAAGCAGGTGGGCCCGCCAGTGATGACTCCCACCAGGAGTGTGCAACAGGCAGGTGCATTGACTGGCTCATTCAGCTGCCCGCCTGCGTTGCTTTCAAAAGCTGCGAACAATTATTTGGTGAATGCTAAACAGGCCCACAGCCCCCACTGCCTCACCCCCAACCCCCAATGGAACCTCATCATTACTCTGCTGCAGTGAAAGTGCAATGGGGAAAATCAGGTTTTGCTTCATTTAATATTGACATGCTGCTTAGATGGGTGCAAACAGGCACTGAGTGCCTGCAGGACCAGCGATGGTGCTGCAGGACCACGCGACATTTTTAAAATGTCAAAAGATTTTCAGGTTGGCTTTAAAGATGCTCCCCTTCTCTTGCGCTAGTAAAACTGACCACTCAAGAGATAGGCTTGCCATGAGTTTACTCCCACACCTGCCACAGAAGAAGCCAGGACATGGCAGGCTACTGCAGAGGAAATGATCATCAACAGCTAGGGTTGCCAACTTCTCCATCAGCCCCAACAGGTGCGCCTTTAGCAGCAGCCGCTAGTGGGGGTTAATGTTTATCTCTGCATCATGAAAAGCTTCACCTGGTAATAGGTGCAGACTGAGCTGCAGTTAAAGGCACAGTTGCAAGGGCTAGTGACCTTGGAGCAGTCGCTTTCTCTCATCTTAACCTATCTCCAAGGTAAAGATAAAAGGGGGGTGGGGGAGGCGCATGTGTGCCACCTTGAGTTCCTTTGGAGGGAAGGTGAGGTACCAACGTACAAGGCAAAAGTGGGGGTTGATCCCAAATGCAAAATCTAGGAGGACCTGGCCAGTCCAGAGCCTGCTTAAGAGGTACTGGCTTGGGAGTACTTCACTGCCCAGGAAAAGGCTTCAAACGGCTATATCAGTGGCTCACCACCCAGGACAGCAGCACACAAAGCCAACAATTCCTGGTTTTAGACACAGCCATTGGCCGCTTATACATCACCAAAAGAGAGGATGAAAGTGGGAACATTTGCATAAAATGTGCATATGCTAATTTGTATGCACAGGTGCAGAACTGGAAATAGTTGCTATAATTTAAGCAGAAATACCATACGTCTCTCAGCACAGTGGGGATGCCAGGTCAGCTGTGCTCCCACTCAGTCCGTAGAGCAGTAGATGGGTCACTTCTCGGCCTCTGCTTTGATCTCCCTTCTGATGGGACTGGACAGGAGTAGGACAGAGGACCAGGGGGCGGCTCCAAGCATAGGCGAAGTGTTCTAAGGACTTTATCTGTGCTTTTCATGTGTCATTACCTGACAAGACTTTGGAATGGAAAAGGTTCTACAAATCCAAGCGCCCTGCTGCTACTTCCCCCAGTGCCAGGTTCTATGGGTTTTCTCTGAAGGTATTGGGCCGTATGCACAATCCCAGCATAGGAGTGATGCTGATCCAGCTGCGCACTGAGCAAGGCATTGCATTGTTCCGGCACAGAGGCTTGCATGGATGTGCTGCTACAGGAAGGTTCAGCAGCTGTCATGGCGGCCCTCGTTCGAGTACATCAAGGCCCATCGTCTGAGCTCTCCTCTGTGAGCGGAGTCCTCTGAGGGTAGTCCTTGGCGCTGTCTTCCCTGTGTGGGTGTCTCTGTCTCTAACGGCACAAGTTGCAGATGGTTTGGCTGTGTCATGAATTGCCGGAGCTGCTCTCTCGCCAGCACAGTGTGGAGAGAGGCTGGGAAAGAGGCTTCCCCACTGGGCTCACCTACTGACGGGGCAGGGATCGCCCTCTCCATTACCAACCTGCTCCAGAGTAATAGGCGGTGCCTACTTCGGGGAGAAAGGCTTTGCTGGCAGCTAGCAATTTGCTTGGTACGCCATCCTTTGCCTACCCTGTATTTATCCTTCTCACAGAGCTCTCTGGGTGCTCTCATGTGCATGGGCTGGGCCTTCATCCTCACTGTCGTCCCTCAGACAACAGGACGTCGGGTAACTGACCTCCTGTGGACAGTTTCTGAGTAACTCGTCAGCAGCATAAAATCCCAGTGCCTCTGTGTGCAGGCATGGTTACAGGCTCAGGAGCAGCAGTGCTGTGTGGGCCTCTTTTTCAAGGGGAACACATTAAGAAGCATGAAGTCAATAAATAAATAAATAAGAAAGCATCTATGTTCAGCAGGACTCTGATCCTGTCAGGAAGGATGGCAAAATGCCAGACGCAACTCACCTCACCTGTAGCCTCGTCATTGTGCTTATGTGGATGGGCTGCTGCAAAAGAGCCCAGCAAGGGTCCCCAATCTTTTTGGGTCAGGGGGCACGTTTGGGATTTTGGGAGAGTGTCACAACATGGCTGCCATGGGGGGTGTTAAGACAAACTGGGGAGACTTAAAAGAAGCCCTTGTGGCTTGGAGGCTTCCAAGATTCCTATGTCCCGCTTTCTGATCTTCTGTTTTGCTAGATGGCCTTTTAAGCCTTCTTTGCCAGGACACTTCGGAGGGGAAGGAAGGAGGCTGGAGGAGGCTCAGGTTAAACTCCGTCCTGGCCCCTCCAATCTCCTCCTCTCCCTGCCCACTGGAACGCCCCCTCCTTTCCCCCCTCATCCGGCCCAGTTTTCCCTGCACTGGCTGCGAGGGGCTTGGGGTCAGCTCTCCAACTCCTCCTCCTGAGGTTGGGGTGCTGCCTCTGACCTTGGAGGGGGCAGGGATCCAAGCCATCAAGCTGGATCAGACCCAGGGTCCATCTAGTCCAGCACTCTGTTCACACTGTGGCCAACCAGCTGCCAACCAGGGACCCACAAGCAGAACCCACAGGTGCAACAGCACCCTCCCACCCATGTTCCCCGGCAACTGATGTACACAGGCTTACTGCAAAGGTGGGGATTGATCCCCAAATGCAAAATCACATATTTGACCACTCAAAGCACAATAAAATGCATAAGACAAACTACCGATGCTCAGAAAAACAGCTCCCACCCCCACGTAGCGGCAAAACACCAACCCACCCACGAAAATAACCCAAACCCAGGCTGCAGCCCCCCGCCCCCGAATGCTCTCTGCCATCCACTGTAGCCACCAGGAAACTCCCTGCCACCCACAGCATACCTTTTTCTTTTTACCTTTTTCTTTTTCCTGAGCAGGTTGGCTGCAGCCCTCCCTCCCTTTTTCTTTCCAAAGAATGCCTCTGGGCCCGTGTGGCTCCAAAGACAGTGTTAGAAATAAAGATGATGCTGGAGGCCAGCACTTGGCTTTACAGATCAGTGCCAGCCTCCAGTTTTTTAAAAAAGAATTAATTGCAATACATCTTTAAAAACAAAGCAAAAAAAAAAAAGAAAAGAAAAAAGGAGGGCCCAAGGGCCAGGCAAATGGGTGCCAAAACAGGGGTCCGTGGGCACAGCGGTGGGCACCTCATGGCTCTTGACCTAGTTCTAGAGGCGCCATGAGGACATTTTAAACATAAAGAGTGGAGGACGACCTCCATAGAAGGAACTCTATAACAATAGCACATGCGAAGTTTCCCTTCAGGGCTGTCTATATGTGCTCAAAGCCCAGTACTAGCTACGAATCTGTGCTCTATCAGTTATATGACACAGCTGCAGATTTGCAGCCACCGTAGAGCTTTTCCACGAAGCTGCGCACTGAAAAAGCCAGGGACTTACCCTGACTTTTTGGGGGTGGGATCAAGGTCACCCCGGCTCTTTCGCAATCTGACCTCGCTCCATGGCCGATCCAGGGGGCGGTCCTGGCAGAAGGCAACTGCTGATTTGTCACCAGAAGCCAGGAAGAGGGGCTGGAGGCTCTGGTACTGGGATGACCGCTAGAGACCCCGCTCCCCCCCTTGGCATCAGGATTAACCCCCCCCCCCGGTAAGTGAAACCGTGGGGTTTAGGGGGAGCACGGCACCAACTTGTTGCCGTGAGGACAGCCCCTTCATAACTAAGGTTGCCAGCTATCTGGCTTGCCTCTTTTGCTTTTAAGAAGTGCACCAGAAGCAGAAATCCAGTAGCTGAAAGCTTTTCCTGGCATTGGGGAAGCAGTGATGATGGGGAATGCTCCCAGGGCTGGCCATGTGCCTGTTCTGTAGCTTGTTTTTTGAAAGGTACCAAACTTTTGCTTCCAACAGAGCAAAACAAGTTGACACCCTTTCTTATCTAACTAGTCACTCCCTCCTTCTGGGAGAATATCCCTGAGGAAGAGGGCCGAATGCCACACATCAGGCAGACCCACTGGGAGTCATCTTTGCAAGGGCCATCCAGACAGAATGAATACAATTTTATAGCACAATAAAACTCCCTTTATTGAGTTTCCAATGAGTTGTGATGTGAAAGGGGAGAACAAAGATATTTGTCGGCTGAGATTATCCTCTTGGGAAGAAAAGAGCCACTGACGGGATGCTTCTTTCCTCCAAGGAATGCCGGGACTTCCTGGCTTGTGCAGCTAGTGGAGAAGATCTTTGTTTAGCAGATAGGGTGGCCCTGTACACAGCGCCAGAAAGGGGGCAAAAGAGGTTTGCATATATTTTGCACACACACACGCACCCACATTTAGAAAGAATTACTGTGATTTAAATAGAAATACGATACATCTCACCATAGTGGGGCTGCCTGCGACCGTGAGGGGCCTGTTCAGTCTGCTGTTAAAGTGCAGACTGTGGATGGCCTTCTTTCCCTCCTCTTTCAATGGGGCTTGGTTGGACTGGAGAACCCTGTCAAGAGAAGATGCTCATAAGAACATCAGAAGAGCCCTGAGGCTGGATCTGAACAAGGGTCCATCTAGTCCAGTTCTCTGTTCACACAGTAGCCAGCCAGCTGTTGACCAGCGACCCACAGGCAGGTGTACTGCCTCTGATACTGGAGCTAGCACATAGCCATCAGGACTCGCAGCCATTGGTAGCCTTCTCCTCCAGGACTGTCCTCTGAAAAGGAGGACACATGGCTGCCCTATAAGGTCAGGCTGTGCTGATGCTTTGGGAGCTCTCACCTCCACACCCAGACTTCTCAACAAGCAGGGATGCACGAAGCAGTCCAAGTTGTTCCGTGGGTCGTTGTGTGTGCAAATGTAAGCAGCAGCATGGAGTGCAGAAGGGAACCCTAACTCTAGAGAAGTAGAGGGTGTGGTGTAGTAGATCGTTAGGGATGCTCAAATTATGCAGGATTTTGCTACTGTAATTACTTGGGCACCAGGAATACTAATGAGCAACTCCTAATGCAGCTTTTCCAATTAGCATGGATGCACAATGAACATGAACGGCTCTTGGCAAATGCCAAAATTGGGTTTCTTTTAATATAGAGAAGGTTCTTCTGATAAATTGGTAGGCTTGGACATGGAAGTCACGGGGCCAGGGATGAAAACATGCTCTACATCTGAACGTTCTGCCACCCTCAAGTCATGCCGGGAGGCAGTGGTGGTGGTGTCAGTGTCCCAGTCAGGCAAAGTTTCCTCTGTCGCAAGGAGCTGCTGGGACTGCCCAGGGCATGGCCCAAGGGCACCGGAAGCATTGCAGCCAGTGGCTCAGCTTAGCATGTCTGGGCTGCCTCTGAACACCACCTAGAGTTTCACAGGGAAGAAAGGAGGAATAGAAATGTGCTTGCTAAAGAATTAAGTAAAATGGACGTTACGATGCCGAGGGAGCCAGTGCTGAGGCTGGGGTCTGGTGGAGGGCAGGGATGGGTCCTTGGGGTCTGCAGACTGTTTGCAGGGGCTGCAGCCCAGCCCAGGCAGTGGCCATCCTTGCACCATAGAGCTCGGCCAGCAAGGCTCAGGTTGAGATAGACGGCTGGTGGCCCTGGAGGAGAGATGCGAGAGGCTGGATCATAGGAGGCCTGGCTGGTTGTGGGGTGGAGAATGTGGATAGGGAGACATTTTTCTCCCTCTCCCAAAATACTAGAACCCAAAGAGGTCATTCAGGACAGAGAAAAGGAAGGACTTATTCACACAGTGCATAGTAAAGCTATGCAATTCACTACCACAAGATGTAGTGATGGCTGCCAATTTGGATGGCTTTAAAAAAGGGTTGGATAAATTCCTGGAGGAGAAGGCTATCAGTGGCTACTAGTCCTAATGGCTACGTGCTACCTCCAGTATCCAAGGCAGTAAGCCTGTGTGCACTAGTTGCTGGGGAACATGGGTCAGAGGGTGCTGTTTCACTGAGTCCTGCTTCGTTGGTCCCTGGTTGACAGCTGGTTGGCCACTGTGTGAACAGAATGCTGGACTGGATGGATCCTTGGTCCAATCCAGCATCAGGGCTCTGCTTCTGTTCTGGTGTTTGTATGACCCTCAGCCTGCTGCTACTAAGGCACTGTTTTCCTGTGCTGGAAGAGGAATGGAAAGAGAGGCTCTATACAAACCGTTCATACAGCACTCCTAGAAGATTCAAAGTCCAGGCAGGATTGGAAGGTATGTGACAAAATGTGTGTGGTATGCTCTGGAGATTCTCAGAGCTGTGTTTTGAATGTTCGGACCCCAAGATTACAAATGTCAAAATGAAGCATCTTCCACAAATGTGCCATCATGTCTGGGGCAGGTGCTGAAAAGGGCAGGACCAGGTGTCACAGCCCTTACCTTGTCCCGTGTCAGGCCCTTGGTCCACAAAGTCCCATATTGCCTACGAGATTGACCGGTCTAGACTGGAAATACTGCTGGGGGCTGAAATTGGGACCTTTGGCTGGCAAAGCTCTGAGCTTTGGCCTTTCCCCAAAGAAGAATGTCAATGAGCCCCCTCCTCAGAAAAGGCTGGGTTGCTAAATGGCACAGAGCCCTTGTAATGACGGCACGGTATTTACAGCACTGGTCCCTAATTTGGAAAAACGAAAATGAACGCCCAGAGAGGATGATCAACCTGAAGATGGGAGGCAGACATGCCACAGGGTGATTGGCAGCTAACAGGTGAGAGGGCTGGCATTCTGGCCACAACTTAGGGGCACCTGGAGCCTCGCTGGAGAGCGGGCTGGATGGGGCTTCACATTCCTGCTCAGTTGTACTGGATGACTTTAGGCCAGGCACTCTCTCACAATAACCTAGCCTACCTGGCAGGGCTATTGTGAGGATTACGGAGGGAGGGGGCATATGAGCCATCTTGGAAGAAGGGAAAGAGGCAAAATGTGATAGACCAGACCTAGAGATGATTCTCCATGAAGGCATCATTCTCTGGCATTTGTGCCGTCTTGTTCCAGAGGAAGAAGGAGCCTCATAGGTATGCTTGGGAGTGTAGAAAGATTTGTACAAAAGATGCGAAGGGCTGATAAAAACAGTTTTTAGCAGTCATACTTCCAGGTCTCAGTGGCTGGTGTGGCGGAGTGCCCTTTTATGTCAGGGGTGGGAAAGCTGGGGGAGGGGGTGTTCTTGACACACACACACACAGACACACACACACCATGGGCCACACTCATGCTGCTCCCATTGCACGGCTGAATTCAGCAGCGATGGCAGCAAAAACATCAGCAGTGTGCCACCGAATTCCAGTAGCAAACTGCGACAGAGTGGTCAGAATCTGACCTTTTTACTGCTCCGTAGCCGTTTGCCACCCAAACCACCCACGTTCTTGCTGCCGCCATGAATGTCAGCAGTGTGATGGTGGTGGGCCACAGCGGAGGCTGCCTGGGGGCCACTCCTGTTTAAAGCTGACCTAGTTTGCGCTTCTACTTTCTTTTGGACTCCCAGTTCTGTGATGTCAAGCCTATCATTGCTGTTGAGCTCCTGTAAGAAGACTGGAGCGATTGGGAGAATAGCCTGGCATGCAGAAACGTGCTGTGGGAAGCTTTTCCCATTGCTTCATCTCCCCAGCGTGAAAACCTTCCCGTCCCAAATGTCTGCGCATCAGGCTGCTGTCAGAGACACAGCAGTAGCAGCAGCGGCCGGAAAAGGGGTGCTGGCAATCTGTCCTTCTGTAGGGCCGCCTGTCGCGAAGAGGGCAGGGCTCGTGCCCCTGCCCTTGTGCATGCCAGCAGGGGAAGCTTCAGGCTACGCAAGTGGCCGCTGCTGACAGGACCTCTTCTTCACGACGCGGATCTACACTGCTGCTTTAAAGCGCTTTATAGCAGTAGTGACAACTGTTTTTGGAGTGTGTCCTGGGCCCCAACAGTTGTCACTACTGTTATAGGTCCCCTCTACAAGAATTCGGTTTGACGACAGGTTGGCCGATTATGCGCATTTTCTTGCACGGGAGGCGGTGAAGCGCATTACCAGTTGTATGAAACGCGCTTTAAAGGTGTTTAATGTGGAGAATCGCTTGTTTATATGGTCATAAGGCACTTTAACTCCCGCGGTTAACTCCCGCATAATCGGACAGAAAAAGCGCCTCAACCCCCGATTTGCGCTCTGTTCATGTGGAGGTAAAATCGGTAATGCGCTTTGAAACAGCTTTAAATCGCTCTTGTAGCGGTAATGGGCTTCAAAGCAGCAGTGTAGCTCCTGCCTATGAGGGGCAGGAGGCGTGCCCACCTCCCCAGCACCAGCCCTGAGCTTCCTTGCTTGCTGGCGGATTGCTTGACCCATCAGCGCTGCCTCTCCTACCAGTGGGTCGTTTCTCAGCTCGGGCAAGCCAGGGTCTCCCCCGCTTGCTTGCAGATTCTGCTTCAAGCTGTCTGCGCAGGAGCCGCCCCCGCCGCCCCCGCCGCCCCCCCTCCCCCAAAACGAGGCCGGCTGGCCAAAAAAGCAGCGCGGGATCCTCCTGCCAAGCTGCTCAGAGCCCAGAGCGTGTCTCCTCCTGCCAACGTCTCCCTTGGGGTCCCTGCCCCTATTATTAGCCTTTTCCTGCCCCCCTCCTTCCACCCTCCCCCTTTCATGAAGCCCTGCTGTTGCCATGGCAATGCTGATGTCATTAACACGCGGAGAACGCCGGAGTTCCTAACGCCGCATGGAAATGCCAGCCCCGGGGCGGGGGCGGGGGCGGGGGGAGGAGGAGGAGGGTGACACGAAGCCCCCTGAAGGAGCGAGCGGCACCTGGCATTCTCCACGACGCGGGTGGGAGCAGCTGCCGTCGCTCGGCTCCCCTCCCCTCCCTTCGACCGCCAAAGCTCTGCCCGCGGGGGGTGGGGTGGGGTGGGGGGAGTGGCAAGGACCTTGGCCCCGTTGGGTGGGTGGCCGCCTCAACCTCTCACCCCGCGCTCAGGGCAGGGCAGGGCACTCCCGGCCGGACAGCTTGTGGTGACCTGAGAGGCCCTGGAGGTCTGCTGGCAGCTTCTCTTGGAGCAAAGAGACAAAAGACCAGCAGGGATCACACCTGGCGGCCGCAAAGACCTGTCTCGGTGCGATGCGCTCCCCTGGGCCCTGTTGGAGCAGGGCATCCGTGAGCTCCGCTGCTCTCGGCCTCTGCTTGCTTCGTGTTAGTTGTTGTGATCCAAGCCCGGGGGGGGGGGGGGATCCTCAACACCTCCTTGGTAGCCAAGCGGATGCAGTGATATCCCAGCCACTGAACAATGGAAGGTGATCATGTGGTGGGGGACTTTATTGTACCTATCTAACTTTAGATTTGGATGGCCTTATGAGGGACGGGAGCGGTGGGGGGGCTCTTTAGATGGTGCTTTACTTACTTCACAATCCTGCCTCGCTTGGGGGGCCCTTCTGCTTGATTCTGCGGCCCACATTGGACCTTTGCCCCAAGTCTTCCCCCAAGGGCACCGCTGCATGAAACAACTGCAGCTAGCATGAGACAACCGAGTGATATGAAAAGGATGTCAGAAATCAGTCATTGTGGATGCTGTAACAGCCTTGCAAACTAATCAAGCAATAATTAGTATGTCAACTGATTATAGTAATTGGCCCCATGTTGCCCATCATGTAGAATCTATACAGGGTTGTTTGTGTTCCGCGCATGTAATGTCATGCGATTTCTGATGCATGCCTGATAACTGCACATGCAAATTAATGTGTGATCCCATTGTAGGGAGGCAGTTTTTCCCCACTCCAGATTTTTAATCCTGACCTCTCAATTTCCTAGAAAGAGAGGGTAATTAGAGAATTAACCACCTTATTTAATTACTGACCCAGAGCGTCAGCAAAGATCTTTATAATAGATCTTTGCTGGAAAACAAAACATGTTGATTTTGCAATTAGTTTTTTGGTAGGCTTCTTATGGCGGTGTGTGGTGTGTGGGTGAGGCTGCCCTCTCTTCCTAATAACTAGACACACAGCCGCTGCCATTTGCCGCCTTCATATCAGAAATGGGTCAGGCATAGAATTTCTCAGCACTTTTGAAAAAAGCAACAGGAAGATTTAATTATATACAAACGCCTGCTGAGAGGAATTCACCAGGCATTTGCACGAGAGCCAAAAAGAGGCTAAAGAGGATCGGAGGGAATTTAGAATGCAAACAACAGTCTGAGGAAGGGGCTAAGATTGCCAACTCCCCACCCCCACCCCCAGTCCCTCTTCCCATGCAGGTCAGACATACATTCGCAGATCATGTTTATTCCTCTGCAAGGGAAAGCATCACCTCTTGATGCCTTTAGAGGAAGCTGCTCTTAAAAGCTCAGGAACAGATAAGACCAGGTTGTTTTTCTTTCTAGTAACAAGCGTTGTCTCCTTTTTTTGATAGGCTTACTAGCCCAGTACAGCATATCTTTATTTCAGCATGGCTTTTGACCAGGTATTCTTGATGAGCTGGTAAAATGTATTCTTCTTGGCAAGCTGGTGCTACTGTGAGGGGGGTTTGCAGCTGGTTGGTGGACCTGAAGAAGAAGAAGAGTGCTCATGAAAAGCTCCGTGACAAGTGGGCTGCCTCAATGTCCTGGGCTCTGTGCTGTTCAGCTTTTTTTTGTAAATGACTTGGGCTCCCTCTACAAGGATTCGCTTTTGCGCCCGGTTTGGCGATTATGTGCATTATCGCAGACACGCATTTACTCCTAATCCCTCTGCACGGGAGGCGGCGAGAGGCGGCGAAGCGCATTAATTGATGTCCAAAAAGCGCTTTACAAGAAGTTAATGCGCATAATTGCTTGTTCACATGGGGAAAATGCGCTTTAACGGCCGGAGCAAAATAAAACTCGCGATTTAACGCGCATTCGATAATGCGCATAATCCGGGAGATAATGCGCCTCTACGCCCGTTTTGCGCTCCGTTCTTGTAGAGGTAAAATTTATAATGAGCCTTCAAAGAGCATTAAACCTCTCTTGTAGAGGCACCCTTGGATGAAGGAGGGGCTGCAGTTCAAGTTTGGAGATGACACCAAACTCGGAGGGCTACTCCAAAGTCCTGAAGGCTGTGTGCTACCTCTAGTATCCGAGGCAGCAAGCCTATGTACACTTTTTTTATTGGCCTTTTGGCCGCAAATAAAATTTTCGTTTCGCCTATGTACACCAGTTGCTGGGGATGATGGGTGGGAGGGTGCTGTTGCACTCATGTCCTGCTTGGGGGTTTCCTGAGGGCAGCTGCTTGGCCACTGTGTGAACAGAATGCTGGACTAGATAGGCCCATGGTCTTCTGATGTTCTGACAGGTAGCTAATACCTTAGAAGACAGAAAGCGGATGCAAGATTATCTTGACAGGATAAAGAGCGGGAGCAAAATTAACGATATGTATTTCAACAAAGAAAGAAGTAACCTTCTGCATTTAGACAGGATTTGTTTTGTATATGCCGGTATGTTCTCGTTACATATTTTTCTCTTACCCTTCTGGGCTGAGCATGCATAGGATATGATGCATATTTAACTATCACAGTAGTGGCATATCTCTATCCCTGATATAATTGTTCTGAGAGATTGCTGTGTCAATTGTCTAACTGTAGAAAGAAAAGGAAGGGGGAAATCTGTTTGCAAATGCCAGAACATAAAACTGCAATATTTTCAATTAAAAATGAAATGTTTTCAAACTTTTTTTTAAAAAAAACACCAAATGCCTTTTCCTGAATTATGGATTTAAACGTTTAAATCTTCATTTTGAGAAGGAAAATTAATATTTGGGACTGACATTTAGAATTAACACTTATTTTCTGTTTTGAAATGTCAGCTTCTTGTTTCCATCTTGTGCTCTCTCTCCCTCCTCCTCTGTCTCTCCTTAAAACAACCCACATACATAACATTTGTAGGAGTGAATTCCAGCTCAGCCAATGATGCACTAAGCAGTCTTAATCAAATGGCTTCTGTAAGCACCAGTTCTTTCACCATTTGTGAAATGCACATAAAAGAAATCTCTTCCTCACAGAGTTGTCTGGAAACTGAATAAACTGAACAATGCTGTGTTCTGGTCCTCTGCCTAGCAGTTTACCTCCAAGGACTGTTGCAACTAAATTTCCACTAGTGCAGCCATCCAGCCTCCTGTTTCTCTTGGTTCTCTGAGCTCTGTACAGGCCCATGTTTCCTAGCTCTTGGTCTCTCCCCCACCCCAAATATGCATTTCTTTGCACATTAAAACCAATGTTAGTTGCACCCTTGAAAAACAAAGTGTGAATGTGATAAACAGCTGTCTGAAAACAACACACGTATCCCACAAGACAGGTGTGCTCCTTGAGTGGCCATTCAGGGACAAACCCACTTAGCTGCTGGGTGATGTGTGAACTGGCCCATATACTCAATTGCCATTGTTGCAACATTGTTAGGGTGGCCAGATGTCTCCTTTCCAGAGGACGCCTCTATCGGAAGAGTTGCCAGAGGACCAGCAGACATTTGAAGGTATTTGAAGGGCTGTTCTGTCCACGATAAAGAAACACCAGAACTCTTGCCTATCAACACCACTTACCACCTGGGCAGCAGACTGAGCAAGCTACACTGGCCACTTGGTCACATCTTCCAAACTATGGTGAGATGTATTGTCTTTCTATTTACATAATAAAGCTTATTTCTAAATTTGCATCTATATGTATAAATCAGCATGTGCCGCTGTCACACACGTCCCCTTTTATTCCTTTTTGGTGACGCGTTTCCTCTTCTCTGGAAGAGGAAATGCATCACCTTCAACATCGGGCCAGTGGAGGAGTGGCCCCGTTGCATCATCCACCCTTCTTCTCCTCTCTTCTCTTGTCCTGGTCCCAACCAGGCACTCCCCAGGCAGCAAGGCTACAGGCTGGTGGCTACAGCATCACAAGTAATGTGCTCCGACGAGAGCAGCCCTCGCCCCCAACCCTGCAGCCTCTGGCTGGTCTGGCTCAGCCTCCACCTCTGAGGCTGAGACCATCATCACTCCCACCGTGAACTGCAGGCTCCTGTGGCCCCCATCCAACTCACGCAAGGCTTCACCACCCCAGCACATTCTGAGTGCCATGCAGCTCCAGTGCAAGACCGTGGCGTGAGGTCAAAGTGGCGCAAGAGGCCCTGGCCCTGATCCTAGCCTCTCTTTGCCTTCACAACAGACTGGGCTGTAGCCAGAACGAAATCAACTTTGGGCAAGCAATGAGGAAATGGTCCGGCCCCCTGAGTCCCCAGCTCTTGTTTGTGTTTATCTGCTTTTCTCTGACGAATCACATATTGGCTATTTTTTGCGTCAGAAAGCCTGGTAAGATGGATCAATAGTTTCATCTGAGCTGACAAACACTTTATTCCTATTATTATCTTGCTGGCCTCTCCTTGTCGGCTTCTCTCTTGCCCTTAATAGAAAAGCCGGTGACAGACATGCCTTCTTTTGGACTTCCCCATGGGACCCAGAAGGGTTCCACCTTGTCTCTTCCTCCCCCTTCCTGCTGTTCATTAGGTATTATTCAAGGCTGCTCAGGGTGGAACTCAACGATATGGAAGCCACAAAGCTGCCACCAAAAATGGGATCCTTGTGCCTAGCTCTTCTCCTTTCCCCTCGCAACATCTAATGAGGGATACTGTTCCACATGATGTCTGACATCATCACATGGAGTGTTTCTTCTCTGCGTTTTATAGCGTCATTACCCACCTTGGCCAAGAATATTCATGACCTGATGACCACACTAAATCACTAGATACAGCTCCAAGAGTCGTTTCACACTATTGGCTGAGTTCGGATGACACGATAAGCAACGGGTGATTAATTAGGCAACCATCCATTGCGTTGCTTATTGTGTTGTCTGGCAGGAAATGGACAATGGACAGTGTGCTATTTTTCTGAATAAGCAACTGAGAAAAACAGTGGGCTGCTCCATTGATTATCTGGAAACCCGTTGCTTAACATGTCGCATGCGGGCTCCGTTGTCAAATTTAATGCAGTGAGTGCACTATTTCGGGAGCACATAGAGTTCTCTGGCAGGAGCAGCCGAAGATGCCCCGGCCACTCCTCTACAGCCGGCAGAACTTGCAAGGGTTGATGGGATAGCCCTGGAAGGAGGAAAAGTGGAGCAATGGATTACCAGAATGTCACTCAAGTGCAGCATCGGCTATTCATGTGCTCGAGGGGAGCCTCAGCTGCGCAACTGCGGCGGGGTGACATGTCGTGTGGGGAGTACCTGCGCAATAACACACTGTCAGTTGCCTATTCCCCCCTCCATTGCCTAATATGTCATCTGAACCCAGCTACCATGGTCATGCCAGGTATCATCCATCTTACACCTGTGTATTTTATTTTTTTTTCCTAAATGAAGAAATTTGTACTAGTCTCTGTTAAATTTCATTCTGTTATTTTTTGCTCAGTCTTCTAACCTCTCAAAACTGCTTTGAATTTTGTCTTCTAAGGTATTAGTGACCCCACCCAATTTTATGTCACCTGCAAATTTGGTAAGCATCCCACACCACACACCTCTTGATCTCCCCTTTCTGCTGTGTTTCCCTGCCATGAAATCCCTCCTTATCAGTTATTAAGATCAGCTTTCCTGGGTATCATTTTGCATTTCTTGAAACTGCCTTACAACACAGGCAATACATTTCCATTATGCCTATTGCAGGTTTAAAACATCCCAGTACTTTTAGCATAATTTTTGTAAGAAAGGGAAAAGAAAAACTGATCTGATTGAACAACCCAGGAAGTCCAGTTTTTAGATGACAAAAGTTTTCTCAAGGGGAAGCTGCACTGATTAATTTGAGTGTGGAAAGAATGAATTGTTAGTCTGAATGTATAAACATAACTAGGGTGACCCTATGAAAAGGAGGACAGGTTCCTGTATCTTTAACAGTTGCATAGACAAGGGAATTTCAGCAGGTGCCCTTTGTATGCATGCAGCACCTGGTGAAATTCCCGCTTCATCACAACAGTTAAAGCTGCAGGAGCCCTGCCCTCTTTTGTATCTAGTCACTCTAGTATAGCTCCTGCAGCTTTAAGTTTATTCCATTATTCATTGTTATCTCTTTCGTAGCCCTCCTACATTTTCTCACAGGTTGCTCTGCCTAATAACCCACTCGTTGGTTCCTTTCCTGGAGGTGGGGATTAATCTGAATGATCTCACAATCCTCCCCACAGTCTGTGACTGTGAAAAGAGACTTCTAAACTGGGTCAACGTGGTGGGTCAACTTTGTGCCAGCCACCTCTGTCTAGATCCGTTAGGCTGACCATATGAAAAGGAGGACAGGGCTCATATAACTTGTAGAGTTGTAGAGAAAAGGGAATTTCAGCCGGCATCATTTGTATGCAATTTGTACCTGGTGGAATTCCCTCTTCATGACAACAGTTAAAGTTGCAGGGGCCCTGCCTCCTTTTGTATATGGTCACTCTAGTATAGTGCCTGCAACTTTAACTGTTGTGATGAAGAGGGAATTTCGCCAGGCACTAATTGCATACAAATGACATTGGCTGAAATTCCCTTTTCTCTACAACCGTTAAAGTTACATGAGCCCTGTCGTCCTTTTCATATGGTCAGCCTAAGATCCGTGAATGGGAGCCTTCGCCCTGCCACACACAAGGGATGTGTGTGCAGCGAGTAAAAACAAAAAAAAGCAAGCGGGTGAATTAGTGAGCAGACTGTGCTGGGACTGAGAAGCAGGCAGGGAGCTGACTTTGGTCTGTGCAGGTATCCTCAACAAATCCAGTGGGGAAGAGGAATCTGTGGGGGTCCTATTGTTGTAGACCCTCGTCCTATGCTCAGCCTGTATATATGTGCAAATAAATCTTACATCACAGAAACGCCTCCAGCCTCCTGCGATCTCCTCCCACGGGAACTGGACCAAAGGCCCCACTGCTGGGAAGCTGCAGAGGAGCTGCAGGCGCATAGCTTTTTTCCTCCTCCTCCTCCTCCTCCTCCTTTAGCAGCTCCTTTCTGGGAGCCCCTTCGCCTCATTCTGCCTGCTCATCCACTGCTGTCTCCCAGTGCTCCTCAGACATCACGCCCTTTCCCTTTTCTGTGAAATACAGACTGCAAGCCTTTTGGAGCTGTGTCGCTTCAGGGCTTGCTTTGTACAGCACCTTGCACCACCAAATGAGTGTGAAACAGTGGAGGAAGAAGGCATGCTGGCCTCAGCATGCAGCACATCCAAGAGAGACAAAATGTTTGTTTCTTTTCAACCAAAAGTCTAAAATTTCAGGGGCTCCTTTTCCCTGGCAAACACCCTGCCAGACCCTTTTGGATTTGGTTGTTTGATGAGAGCAAAATGATAGGCTTCATTTTAGACTTTCAGAGTAAATTTGCTAGAAAGACTGCTGTAAACCCCCCCAGAGCAATTTAAAAAGCAGTTTATGTTTACTCGGATGGAAGTAACTGAAATAAAGGCATGATGAGGCAGCAAACAGAGTTTGCTCTTTTAACAAGCACCCACAGTCTACTTCCTCCTCTGCGCGCATTTGCTCTGCTTTGTGGATCAATAGGGTGTGGGGGAACGAGAATATCTCACAGGCTGAAATTGTATCTCACTCCCACTCAATGAAGTTGAGCTGTCAAGAGAGTTTTTGCCTGCGTGAGTGTGCTTTTCTGTGATAATATGACAACTGTGATTTCTGATTCCCAGCCTTTTATCTGGAATTTGCTTCAGGCACAGTTGTGGGTCAACAGTTCTAAAGAATGGTCATCCTCTTAGGGCCTCCACCTCTCCTGTAGGAAAACCTTTAGCCGGAACTGTGCTTTATGACAAGGAGGGCTGCTAGCTGACCCCCAAAACTACTTGGCTGGCTGGCTCCCCACCACAGCTCCCAGTCTACAGAAATCCACAACTGATGCTTTCCATGGTGAGAGGTGCAGTCATCTGTTAAGAGTCTGTGGATAAAGCTGCTCTTAAAGTGCAGGAGCAGCCGCAAGTAAAACCTTGGCTTGCACGGCTTTTCAAGAAGCATGTTGGGACTTTTATTTTATTTCTCATCATGGAGGCCCGGGGCATCCACAGGATTTTTCTGGGGTGGGGGTAGCAAAATTGCAGGGCAGTATGTGGATGAGATTTACACACAGTGCACACACTGCAACAACACATCTGTGCATTTCCGTTGTGTGTGTACTCCCTTGCTTAGAGTCACATTCCGTGAGTAGCATAAAATCCTGGGAATTTGGCAGCACTAATGGAGAAGAACATTACAGTCCAGCTTAACACAAGAGGCAGCATGAACTCCAACAAAACTTTATTTGGCATGAGGTGTGTGTGTGTGTATGTATACTAAGAACAAGGAACAAAGAAGAAGCCAAATACACAAACACAGTAGTCATAGTAATGTCATATTGATTGAATTTTGAACTGTTGCAATGGTCTTTTGGAATTACATCTCCCCCCCCCCCCCCCCCGAATGCATCTGGTGTCTGGATAATGTCTTTCCATCTGCAGCAAACCCTTAATTCCTTCCTGGCTCCCAAAGGGCTACTACAGGGGCAATGGGTGTGGTTAATATCATGTGCAGCTTGCAGTCCATCCTTATTCTCTGTTTTGAAGGCAACGCTCAACAGACTCAGGTACTTTCGCACCAGGGCTCTTGAGTACTACATGAGAAAACATGAACACCTGAGGGTCTGCATGGTACACTGTCTCAGCTCCAAGGCCTGCAACCAAGAGCGCGCGTGAGAGAGAGAGAGAGAGAGAGAGAGAGAGGTCCATCTAGGCCTTTTGCAACAGCTAAAATAGCAGGTTCCCTCAAACAAACAACTCATGGGTAGGCTGATCATATAAAAAGGAGGACAGAGCTCCTGTAACTTTAACAGTTGTAGAGAAAAGGGAATTTCAGCCAGTGTCATTTGTATGCAATTAGTTCCTGGTGAAATTCCCTCTTCATCACAATACTTAAAGTTGCAGGCACTATACTAGAGAGACCAGATACACAAGAAGGCAGGGCCCCTGCAACTTTAACTGGTGTGATGAAGAGGGAATTTCAGCAGGAAATTCTCTTTTCTCAACAACTGTTAAAGTTACATGAGCCCTGACCTGGATTTTCTCTGGTCACCCTACTCATGAGGCTGCGTACAGCTCCTGCCCCATTAAAATTTGAGGTCCCAGCAAAAAAATGGACAGTTTTATTTATTTTATTTTAAATTATTTTTAGACAGCCTTTATGGATAAATCCCTAAACATCTGGTTAGTCAAATGAAACTTGCTTTCAGCTGCTCTTCCCCACGACTGCCTGCCTCATAGAGCATAGCAGCTGCTGCTGCTGCCACCGTCCCACTCTTGCGCTCTGTGTGGCCGGCCCATTCACAGCACAGGGAATGCAACTGAGCAGAGGGTGGAGGAGCCACCGGCCCTGGAGGATCCAACTTCTGTCCTCCCGGCTCCTGCCCTGGAGTTGCAGCCTGAGGCCAGCAGAAAGAAGCCAGACTGTTCTTGGGTGAGGGAAAGGGATCCTTGCCTATCAGTCCCTAGCCACAAAGAATCATCCGATGTGCCCAAGTTATCATCGTCATTGCATGACCCCAGCACCCATGAGCAAGGGCCTAGGTCAGATAGGGCCAGGGATGGTATTGATCGTGAAATGAAAGGACTCCGGGCCTTTGGCAGTTGCTTGACTGGCAGCAAAAGCAGAGCAGTGGGCAGAGCGTCCCCCGTGGCTTCATGTGTGGGGCACCATCGTCTGTTGCATGACAGCCAGGGAGTCTGCCTGGAGCACACGGGTACAGAGAAATGCATCCTGGGCACAGGGGCTGCTCATGTGATGGGCCTCCCTCATGGAATGGGGGCTGGATGGGGGAGTGGCTGCCGCAGGGAAAGGCAGGCACACGGAGAGTCTTGAGCCAAGGGGAAGTAGCTGGAGCACCGAGTCCCTGCAGGAGATGTTTGAGAGGGAAGAGGAGGGAGTGGGGCCACTGGAATGCTCTGCCAGGGCTCATGCTTCAGCTCCCCCCAACCTGACCGCCACGCCCGTGCCTATTCTTCCCCCTTGTAGCTGCACTCTTGGTGTGCACTTTGTTCCACTTCACGCTTGTGGGCTTCCTGTTTTAGCTGCGAGGGTGAAGTGCTCATGCTCCCAAGGGCTTGGTCAGCAGTGGCCCAGTTGGAGTGGAGTGCCTGGCCTTGGCCAGCAGAGCGCTCCCCCTGTCGGCCTCTGCCGCGGCTCAGCCATGATTCATGAGACCACGCGGACAAGAACAGAGAGGTACGCTGAAGGCTTTCTCCAGAACAAACAGTGACAGAGGCCAGATTGAAACCTGGTTCCTTCAACACTTTGATGCAGCTGTACTGAATGCGTGGAGTGGAGTGGAGGAAAGGACAAAGGGAACGGCTCTACATCGAGTTGGAGAGCAGGAACCAGCGCGGGGAATACAGGGCTTTGTCTTTGGACCAGGATTATTCAACATTTGTATTAAGGACCTGGATGACGGGATTGATGGGTTTATCAAATTTGCGGATGACACAAAACTGGGAGGTCTGGCCAACACCTATGAGGACAGAATGAGACTGCAATCTGATTTGGACAGGTTGGAAGACTGGGCTGAGAGGAACAAGATGTCCTTTAACAGGGAGAAATGTAAGGCATTACATTTAGGGAGGAAGAATGTAGGGTACATATACAAGGTGGGGGATTCTTGGCTTGAAAGCACTACATCGGAGAAGGATTTGGGTGTGGTCGTTGAGAGCAATCTGAACATGCGTTAGCAGTGTGAGATGGCCGCCAGTAGGGCTAACGCAGTTCTGGGCTGCATTAGAAGAAGCATTGTATCAAAGACGCGTGGAGTCCTGATTCCTCTCTACTCGGCACTAGTGAGACCACACCTGGAGTATTGTGTACGATTCTGGCCACATTTCCATAAGGATATCGACAGGTTAGAGCAGGTTCAGAGGAGGGCAACCAAGACGATATGGGGACTAGAGGACATGCCCTATGAGGACAGGCTGAAGGAACTGGGGATGTTCAGTCTGGAGAAAAGGAGACTGAGGGGAAACATGTTAGCAGTGTTCAGATACATATAGGTTTTTAAGAAGAGGCTAGACAGCCACCTCTCATGGATGGTTTAACTGGTTTTCCTGCACATTGCAGAGGGTTGGACTGGATGATCCTTGTGGTCCCTTCCAACTCCCCAATTCTATGATTCGATGAGAGTGTTCGGGTGCCTGCTCCACGCCCCATGTTGGTCGAGTTGCTTCTATTCAGGATGGAATGCTTCAGTAGGGCTGCATGGGAGTGTAGAAGGAAGGAGCCGGGTTTCACCCTGGAAACCTTTCAAGCAGCCTCCCCCATGGTGAGGATAGGAGGAACTGTGGTGGTCCACATCAGCTCTGAACGGGCAAGTGCCTAAAGCTCTCTCAACGGCTGAGACTTGTGTGGGCTGGCAGTTCTCAGGCCTCTTTTGCATCTGGTCACTCTAGTATAGCTCCTGCAGCTTTCACTGTTGTGATGAAGATGGAATTTCACCAGGTGCTGCACACATACAAAGGACACCTGCTGAAATTCCCTTTTCCATACAACCGGTGAAGATACAGGAGCTCTGTCCTCCTTTCCATATGGTCACCCTTAACACATCCGCCCACCCCATTTTAATCTGACCCATGATTTCCTCTGCTGATCACTTTTGGGTCGCCTTGTATTGGTTTGATCCCTTCTTCACAGCTGCTCTTTTAATTTGTGTTGCCTTAAATGGTTTTCTTTTACATTGCTTTTGTCCCATTTTGATATTATTTTTTTGGTAAAGGTAACTTGCTTGAAGGGCAGGATACGAGACCCTCAAATAGTTCCTATTTTATTAGTAGTTCCTAAGAGGGGCAGATCCCAGGGCTCAAAGGACAGCCATTCCCACACGGAGAGGCACTCTGCACATGGACAGAGGCCCTCGGAAGTCTTCCACAGCTATTTCCCTTGCCTCAGCACGTGAATCCTTGCCCCGAACCGCCAGGCCCCACGACGAGCGCGCCCCACGCCTCCGGAAGCCGAGCCGAAAGACGCGGCAGAGGGCTGGGCGGGGAGGGGGGCGATGCGGCTAGAGCAGGGGGCGGGGCCGCGGGCTTCGGGGCGGGGCCTGGCGGGCGGCCGGGCGGCCGGGGAGGCGGGGCCAGCATGCAGAGGAGGGGGCGGGGCCGGGCGCGCGCGAGGGGCTCCGCGCTGCCTCTGCCCAGCTGCGGCCAGAGGTGTCGCGCGCTACAGCTTCAGCACCAGCAGGCGGGAGCATCCTCCGCGTCCTCCTCCTCCTCCTCCTTCAGCAGCGTCAGGCTGGGCTGCCGGAGGGACCATGGCCGATCCAGAGGCGGCGGCGGCCGTGGCGGCGGTGGTGGCGGCGGCGGCGGCGGCGGAGGAGGAGCCGCCTCCCCCCGAGCTGGAGGGCGCGGAGGGCCACGTCCGCTTTGCCCGCAAAGGCGCCCTCCGCCAGAAGAACGTGCACGAAGTCAAGGACCACAAGTTCACCGCCCGCTTCTTCAAGCAGCCCACCTTCTGCAGCCACTGCACCGACTTCATCTGGTGAGGCGCCCGCGGGCGAGGGGGACCGTGCGACCCCCCTCCCCCTCCCTCCCCTCGGGACTCGGGCCAGGCGTCTCCGGGGCCGGCTCCTTTGCGCGTGGCAGCCCCCCCGGCCCCCACCTTCCCTTGCTGTGGCAGACCTCCCCCCCCCGCGCTCATAGTGACCCAGGCTTTCTCGATGCCCCCCCCCCCCAGTTCTCGGGATTCCTCCTTTGCACCCACCAGGCTTGGGATGGCGACGCCCCCTGCCAGCGTGCCGCTTTCGCCCCCCCCCCCCCGCCGCTTTGAAGCACCCGTGTCCAACCGGGACACTTCAGGGTGCTGTCCGCGTGGGGTGCCCCATAGAGAGCTGCGGGCAGCACTTGCTCCCCATCGCTTGCCAACCACAAGCACCCTCTCCCCAAGGCTCCTGTGCTCCCCTGCCCACCAGGCCTCGGGAGCACCAGGCTCTGCTCACCTGTCACACACGCCTGTCAATGGGACACCACCTCCCTTTCCCACCCATGACGCAGGGATGCCCCAGGGCCCCCTTCCGGCATGATTCAGATGTATGCCTTCACTCCCACCCCCACCTGCTCCGCTGCTTTCAGAGGTCAGCCAATTGCATGGAGGCCAGCGAGGGAAGACTCCTCTTCCTGGCTGGATGAAGGATCTCTGGGACCCCCACCTTGGTTGCTGTCATGGTCCCAGCCCAGGGTCAAGCCCAGCACTTCCTTGTGCCAGGCCTCTGACCGCCAGTCTTTTCAATGTGGACACCCTCATCTTCGTAAGCTGCCCAGAGAGCTTTGGCTATTGGGCAGAAGAGAAATGTAAGAAATGAAATTAAACCTTGTCTCACTGGAAGACTCCCAACGGAGAGCTCCTCCCGTTCACTGCATCCACTGCAACTGAGAACTGACCCCCAGCTTCTGTTGTTGTCCCATCCAGTCCACCTAAGATGCCCCACCACTCTGGTCCTTTCCCTACACTGTCTTCTCCACCCTCCCATGCAGTATGTCACCTGGTGGGGGATCTGCAGTGAGCCCCTGCCAGATAAATGTTCTCCTATGCTACACCCCATAAACTCCTCCACACCTGCATGGATCTCATAGGAAGATTTCCAGTTGCCTGCAAGAAGCTGGTTAGGGCAAATCCCACCCACTTTCTACCCACCTCCATCCATGGGACCTGCTGTGAATCACTAGGTGGCTTTAGACAAGCCCTTACTCCACATCACACACTCCCAGCCCCCCTTCCCGGCAATATGCAGGTAATGATTTTGGGCTACCTTACAGGGTGATTGCGTGGGATTACACTAAGATTACGATCATGTCTGTGAGTGTTTTGATAACTCCAAGGCTAAGAAGGGTGATTATGGCTGTTTCTACATCAGGCTGTTTGCCTGGGATGGCCTCCGGCTGGTCCCTGTGCGCAGATGGTGTGTATTAGGTATTTCCGGGATCGCCCTCCCTGTGTGCCAATGGTGTGTATTAGTTACTTCCCGGATCGCCCTCCCTGTGCGCCGATGGTGTGTATTAGGTACTTTTGGGGTTGCCCTCCCTCCCTCTACACCTCTATGGTGTAGAAAGGGCCAAAGGCACCTGCTCAGCACCTGCGGCCCGGATCTCCAAGGCAGCCACCCTCCATTTACGGGGCAGAGTTCAAGTGACTTTCCAGACACCATTGGGGACAGACTCAGTTTGGGGAGGGGGGGTGGAGAGAGAGAGATTTTGGTGTCATTGGAAGCAGGGTATGTAAAAATAAAATGGAGAATGCCAGTCTTTGAACATGTCAAAATGCCTTATTCTCTCTCCACTGCCTAAGCACAGCTTGCCCAACCAACATATCTTGGTTCAGAGAGAGAGAGAGAGAGAGAGAGACTTAAAAAACACAAATAGATCCCCCAATACGTGGTAAATTTGCAGAGCAAGGATGCACAACTGGGCCCTTTAACAGTTAAGGCATAACTAAACTGTGTACAGTAATTTTGAGCAAGCATTTTGGTTTAAGAACTGCTCTGCTGGATGTAACCCCAAAGTCCCCATCACCTGCTCTTGCTGGAACCCCAGCAAGAGCAGATGATGTCGGAGAAGAGCTCTCTCTACCTGAGACTGCCAATGGCCATCTTTGGACAATCACAGGGGAGAAAGAACTCATTGTGGGTTCTTCCCCCACACATGCTGCACATGTGACCGCAGTTTGCGTAATTATCTGCATTGGAGCACAGGTTGCCGTGTTGTCTGAACCTGTCACATAGCACAGCGGGGTTGGCTTCTCCCCCCTCCCATCCTGCAAGACATGGGTTGTGACATGGGTAAGAAGCCACCCCTGCCACGCTGTGTGCTGGATTTGGATGACATCACAACTCTCTCTCACACAGGTAATTATGCAAATTGTGGCCATGCGTGCAACATGTGTGGGAATGGGGTAAGAATCCATGGTGGATTCTTTCACCCCAGTGATCATCCGAACCCTGTCAACACTGGCGTAGATGGACAGATAGCTTGATCTGGTAAAAGGGAGCTTCCTAGGCGCTAAGGTGTCCACAGGAAGCTGGTGAGCAGGCCATGAATGGGCTGCAATGTGCCTTCTATACGTCCGTGTTCTGGAGCAAAGGATCCCTGTCTTCCAGGTAGCCATGAGCCCCAGCAGCTCTTCTTTTAGAGCCCTGCTGCACATTTCGTTTTGCAGCATGCACCCTGCCTGGAGCCCCTAATCCATCAAGGAGCATGGGCTACCATTGAAACCCCCCTGCACCTGAAGTTATCCCCCCCCCCCCGCCAACATCTGTCTTCCTTTGCTCCCCCATCCCATCAGGAGTGTCCTTTGGGCTTGATAACTTCTGCTGAGCACAGTTCAGGCACCTAGTCGGGGCAGCAATCTTGTTGTCCTCTAGGAGGGCAGATGCTCTTTGGGATGCCTGTCGCTACAGAAGAAGCTATGTCACAGGTCCGGGTGGTGGAAAGGTGAAGGGGTGCGTGGGTATGCATGCATGTTGGTACCTGTGTGCGCATGCTTTAACCGTCTGTGTCTTCCTCATTTGCAGGGGATTTGGAAAACAAGGTTTCCAGTGTCAAGGTGAGTTACACATTCAGTGTGTGTGTCCGTGTGTGTGTCCCCGTGTCCCTGAGAGGACTAATTTTGAGCCTAGGCATAATATAGGTTTAGCCACAGAATCTGATTCTAGAAGAAATAGCCCTTCTGGGATACAGGGGATACAGGGTGTTCAGGTCTGAGGGCTCTTCTTATTTTGGAAATTAAGCAGAGGTCCTTTCCAGATGTTGGGTGTTTCTGTAGGTGCGATTTGGATGTGCGTTGTCTCGATTGCCTCTGTCCTATTAGTCAACTAGTTTTAGTCTTGTTGTGGCAAAAGTGAGAGACCTTCTTCTGGTAACAAACTAGTCTTTCAAGACTAATTTCTTACCAGAAGGAACCCCGTGGGCCAGCTGCCTCCGCACCTGGCCCAGTGGATAGAACGTGTCCTCTTTGCCCAGGATGTTGGGCTTGGCCCCAGAGCCTGTTTGCATGTCTTTTCTTTAGCCTTGGAACAGGGTGAATGTAGAGCTCCTTCTGCTTCCTGTTCTGTTGGGCTAGTTTTGTTAATGGTTACAGGATGTGGAGCTCCTCCATCCACACTGAGTTCTCTTGCATGGGGAGTGGGGAGCCACTAAAGCAGGGGCAGCCTGGGCCTTTCCCCCAGCCTCCTCCTCCTCCCCCTCCCCAGTTCTGTAGCCTCTATGTAGTGCCTGCCTGCCCACACCATTCAGGATGTGGAGGTGGGTGGTGAGGCTGAAGGGGGAAGTGGATGATATGTTGATGTGACAGTCCCAATGTGGGGCTTCCTTTTTCTTCGTGACAATCAGGCTGAAGGGGGAGGGGAGCTTTGAATGTCTTCTGTTCTTATTTGATAATTTTTTCTAGAGGAAATGGGTGATTCGCGCTTCGTTTCTGAAGAGTCCCAACTGAAGCTTAATCATGTCTTAAAGAGAAACTAATGGTCTGCATGTGTAGGACAGATCAACTGAGTTACCTTTTTAGCTGGTTTGTTTGATGGTAAATTCTGATGGTTTTGTGATCGTGTTCAGGATGTCTTGGCAGTACAAAACCAGAAACCTGAAGTATGCATTTTTATAACCATGCAATACAGATGAATCCTTCATTATTTTTCATGTTACGGACATTCATGCTGCAGTCACTGTGGTCTTGCAAATGCCACATCCGTCTTCATCTTAATCAGATCCTGGTTGTACTCATTCACAATTGGGATGGTAAATTTATTTTATGCTGGTTTTATGCTGCTTTAGCTTCGTTGCTGTTGTTTTTCCTTTCCAATGTAATTTGATTGTTCTGTCGTGACCTGGGTTTGAAAGGTATTTGGCTGAACTGTAGGACATACATTTTGGAAATAAATAAATGGTTTACATTAAATAGAAGTGGGTGGAATTCCACCAGTTTTTCCTTTGCAAGTTTAAGAGTGAAGAGGAAATTCTGATCTGTGTAAAGGTTGGCAAATACGAAATTGCAGATTGGTGGTTGATCCAGAACAACGAGGCCTGTAAGAAATTAGGGTGTATAGAGGGGGGCAAAAGACTATTTGTCAAAAAAGATAATTAGGGAAGAATTGAACAAGTTGCAACAGGTCAATAGGTGCAGACAGATGATCCCTGTGACACCTTGTCAGGTGATGCTGCTGTCATTCCACTGTATCCCTTTGCAGGAGATACTCTCATCAATGCAGAATTTGTATCTTGCACATTTCCCTTTCCATATCTAATCTTATGCTTTGAAATATCACTTTAGCTACAAAATGGAGAGAATTGGGACGATGTTCCAAATGATAGCAGTATGGGGCATTTTCAGCAAAGCGTGTGGTGCCCCCCCATCCGCTCCCCAGGTGTTAAGGGGTTGTACAGTGCTTTTAAATGGATGGCCTCCCAGACCTTATTACTGGAGCTAAACTAATACAACCAAAGTGCTGAACAGATGTGTGTACAAAGCTGAGTTTGCTTAAGATGCTCTATGGCTAAATAGTTGGATGTTGTCTGCTATTTCATGCAGTCCTTAAGGCAGGGATCAGATCTTGCAGCCTGTGGAAGTTCTGCATCCAGACCATGGGGCCTCTTGGGTTCCTCCTCCACAGGTGGGGCTTGGCTTTCAAGCCCCCAAGCCCCACCCTGAGGAATCCTTCCTGTTATCTCTGATCTGAGATGGCAGGAATGCGGGTGGCGCTTGGCCGGCACATGGAACAACTCACGCCTACAAAGCCCCGGGGCTTCAGCAAGTGCTGAGAGGAGGAGGAGGCTTAAGGACTGACAGGCTTATGAAATTACTCTACATTGAGGTCTGTTGATGCGTAAAAATAAAACAATTCTTGTAATTTTAATAGCAGGGATCTTCATGTTTCAATAATGCTGAGAGCTTGTCATGTGTTCTCGGATTTATGATGTGCCCCTTTCATTAGAGTGAAAGGAGTTAACTTTGGTCATCCTCCCCTCCCCTTTTCAGGTTCCTTTTGGTTTCACATCTCTCTTCCCCGAACTCCCACCCAAGATGAGCAGCTTTTGGGTAGGAAGGCAGCCCCCCTCCCTGTTCTCTTTCTGATCCCTCATGATTATACCCCAAGCACATCTCTATCTCTGGTGAACGCACAGTTCTGTACCCACTGTGGCTAACACTGGGCATGAGCTGCTGGGGGTGGCAGGCCCATCTCTCTAAATACAGGTCTGCACCAGTCATTTATAATGTGCCAGGCTGGGTGTGTGGGGTTAAAAGCAAATGGGGTGATCCGGTGAGGGATCTAAATGCTCCCCTTCCCTGTGACTTATGCCAGGAGCTTTTCTTCCAGCTGGGCTCACTTTTGTTCTTGGAGCAAAGCTGAGAGAAAGGTCCTGGGGCTGGGCTGGGCTGGGTAACACCGACCAGCAGGTCAACCATGTGTTGGTGGGAGACGGGGTGTGTCCTTTTTTCACCTAAAATCAAACTTCACTCTGTACTATTACTATATGATGATGATGATGATGTATATAAAAAGTAATCACAAGAAAGGGTCTTGAAATTCATTTCTTTTTGTTTTGCAAGTTAATGTTAAGAACATAGGTAACCTGTGAGCTGCAAGTCTGGGAAGGATTGGGCCCACGGTATTGTGACTGCCTCCAATCTCTTTACCATCAACTTGTGTACATAGGTATATTTAGCCCAACGTCTGGGATGCTTTCGAGTAAACAGCCCTTCCCTGCCTGTTTGTCTTCAGCTCCTCATATTCCGTGGCAAACTACCTCCAAGCATGGAAGTTCTGCTGCTGCAGATAATGGCCCTTGATAGACCTATGACAGGCCTACAAACCTTGCTGAGTTTCATGCTCCTCTCCCAGAGATCTCTTCTTGCCCACATCCACAATGATTCCTACAACCTTCCACATTTGCTGAAAGCAGGCGTGGCCAACCCCACCCTGCTGTTAGCCACAGTGGAAATGCCTCTAGGCTGCCCATGTATTCAGATGATGGACAGCATGCTGATGTTCACATAGGCCTCCTCCACACGAGACGTTTAATGAGCCTTAAAGGCTCATTATAAATTTTACCTCCACACCAGCGGAGTGCAAAACGGGCGTACAGGCGCGTTATCTCCTTGATAATGCGCATTTTCGAATGCGCGTTAAATAGCGACTTTTATTTTTCTCCGGCCGTTAAAGCGCATTTTCGCGGTGTGAACAAGCGATTATGCGCGTTAACGTCTTCTAAAGCGCTTTTTGGACATGAATTAATGCGCTTCGCCGCCCTCGCCGCCTCCCGTGCAGAGGGATTAGGCGTAAATGCGCCTCCGCGATAATGCGCATAATCCCGGAACCGGGCGCAAAAGCGCATCCTTGTGGAGGGGGCCATAGAGTGCTGTATTTGCATGGTGCTCTGAGCCGGATTAGGCCAGAGTTCTTCCTCTTGTGGAGGAGCTCCAGTCATGTACATTAGCATGTCATGTACATCAGTACCCTCTCTCATGCTGGCTGGATGCATGGCTAGCAGGGAAGTATTCCTGTTGTGGGCAACAGCAGTGTGTGTGTGTGTGTGGGGCTAGACTGCATGGCCCTGTGACCCCTCCTCCTGTGTTCTAGTTTCAACACATTTTTTTTCTTGTGAACTTCACATTTAAAGGATTATAAGATAATAGGTAGTAACAGACTAGGCAGAACGTCGTTCTTGCTGCAGGTCTTGTTAAAGTTTTTTCCTGGCTTCTTGCTGCCATTTGTTCCTGGAGACTGCAGAGCACAGAGTTCCTGTTTCCCAAACTTCTTTTGGGTAATGTGAATGCCAGTCCAGTTCCAGCAGGTGCAGTTATGTGTACCCTGAGCCAATCCAATCTTCTTACAGTGGTCTACTTGTCTGGTTTGTTTTTTTTAAAAAACCCTTTAACTCTGGTACAACATCATTCCATGCATGGGCTGTCCTAAACCATGAATTGATGGTCGTTCAATTAGGAATTGATTTAAAGCTAAAGAGCTTTGATGACAGCTTCTTTTCTGATGCTTAAAAAAAACAAGTGGGTCTAACAGGCATATAGCTAGAATAATGAAGGGGATGGTTTGTTCACACATGTAGGCATGTTGTGAAATTGTTCATCACCTAAAGCTTCCCTTCTGAGTCCAAGGAAAGGATTGTGCAAGGCGATTTTTGTGTTCTGTCTGTGTGATCATATGCAAATCCTTGCTCGATGCTGCGCTTGAATCATGAGCCTGCATGGAAAGCGGTCTTGGAATTGGACAGCGGGTGTTGTTTGGCTGAAAAATAGGGTGCCAACTCTAGACATATCTGGTGAGGGTTTCCCTTGGCTGGTCCCTCCTTTTCTCAACTTACTGGCCAGGTTTGGACAATCAGCGAGGGAAACTGTGCCATGAGGCTGGTTACCCCCATGCGTGTTCAGATTTACTTAATTACCCAGATTGCAGGTTGCCATGTCATCTGAATGTGGCGTGCAGTGTGGTGGGGGTAACTTCTAATCCACCCCACAACCCATGGCTTGTAGTAGCAGTTGTAAGGTGAGTTAGAAGCCACCCCCACCGTGCACCAGCTTTGGATGATACAGCAACCTGCAACGCAGGTAATTAAGCAGATGTCCAGCGCGTGAGTGGCACGAGCGGGGTGTAGGAAACAACCCGGCCCCTGTCTTTCCTGCCCTTCTTTTCCTTAGGCCTCCAGGTTTGCTCCCTTCCTTTCCCTGAGATTCCATTTTCCGCTTCCTCTGCTCCCTTCCTTCAACAAGGCAGCTCCCCACACCTTGACTTCCTTGCCCCCTGGGACCTACACCGTTTCCAGTCCTTGGTCTAGCTACTTGTCTCTGAAGCCAGTGTGTAGGTTTAAGGTTGACCCAGCCAAACTGACCTTGCGCTTCCCCGGCAGGAAACTCGAGCATTTGCTAACACTGTTGGCAGCTCCATTCCTGCATCAGTTTGTGGGCATTCCATGACATCACCTATCCCTAGATAACCTCTAAGCTCACTCTGTGCCCTTAAATTATTTTGCTTAGAATTAATATTGTATGCTTAAATGTGGATATATTTCTTTTACATCACATGTTAGGATAAAATCTGCATTTTTCATAATAGCAAGTCCGTTGGAATGGGGTGGAGGCAAAGAATATCTGTTTGTCATCTTTCTAACTGTAAATGCTTCGGTCTCTCGCAGTTTTAGGGTCTAACCTCAAATGCATTTCAAGGCTTTCAAGTTCCTATTTTGGAGCCATTAAGGCTGCAGTTGTCTTTTTATACAAAATTGTGCTTGCTTTGAGGTTTAACCTGTGCATTCGTAGGCCACATGAAATGAGCCTCCAGGTCCAGGTCCAGCTACAGGGGCCAAGTGAAACAGTTATATTGGGGTGAGGAGAGGAGTGGTCTGCAGGTGGTCTGCTGTGAGCAAAGAGTGTGCGGTCCTGGAGATATGGAGAATGGGCAGAGGAGAAAACTGGCAGAATGGCTTTGCAGGGTTCCTGCTCTTTCCACCGGCTTCCACCGGCTTCTGGTGGGGGACAGCCAGGCTCCATGCAAAGCCACCCCCCCTCCTGCTAGTCACATGGCCATGAAGTCAAACATCGCATTTATGCTGGCATGAGCCAATGGGTTTTTAGGAGCCGGAATTTGGTAGCCAGAGTCATTGAGAGGATAATGACCACTCAGAGCTCGTCTCCATGTCTGTCTGGGCACTTGGCGTCCTCCTTGAAGCAGAGGAGCTGGAGAGGGAAAAACTCATCCTGTCAAGGTATTCAGTGGGAAGGGAACTTGGTCCCTCTTCTGTACCCTGATGAAGGAGAGAATAATGCTTGTTTGTCAGGGGAAGGCTCCAGATACGGAGTTCCCAGCTCAGCCCCTCCCCTTAACTTCCACACCAGGAGGAGATGGGGTGGTCAAAAAGGAAGCAAGGGGATACCAAATCATTGGTGGGATCTTGCCCTCTGGCTCATGCTTCTTACTCCCAAGTCCTGCCCATAATTGTGTGGGGCTTTGGCATGAACAGATGACATCCGGGAGATGGCAAGGAGGGGCCCTGAACCTAGGCTGACCATATGAAAAGGAGGACAGGGCTCATGTAACTTCAACAGTTGTAGAGGAAAGGGAATTTCAGCCAATGTCATTTGTATGCAATTCGTTCCTGGTGAATCTCCCTCTTTATCACAACAGTTAAAGTTGCAGGCACTATACTAGAGTGACCATACACAAAACAAGGCAGGGCCCCTGTAACTTTAACTGTTGTGATGAAGAGGCAATTTCACAAGGAGCTAATTGCATACAAATAACACCTGCTGAAATTCCCCTTTCTCAACAACTGTTAAAGTTACATGAGCCCTGTCCTCCTTTTCATATGGTCAGCCTACCTGAACCTTGCTTGTACCTCTAATGCAGGGGTGCAGAAACGGTTTGGGGGGGCAGGCAGGATTGCTGCTCTCCAAACGCTTCATGGGTGGAATAACCAGTGGATGTGGCCATCATGCCTACTGACGTCTTCCAGCCCTGCCCCCCCACCCCCATTTTAGTTTTTCTCCTTGCTGAGAGGGGCACGGAGCTCCATGCGTCTCTCAGCACAGAGAGAGGCAAGGGGAAGAGCAGCTGCATTTCCTGGCACCAGCAGTGCTGCTCATATCCCCATTGTTGGGCATGTGAACTATGAAAGATTTCTCTTGGAAAGTCTGGGTTTTCTCTCCTTACCACTTTTTTAAAGGCTGAGCTGTCTTGCACTAAGGAACTGCACACGTTGTAAGAGCCTTGAGGCTGTACTTAAAGTTTGTTCGCTGATGCGTGTTTCATTGTCTTTGGAAAATATCTGGACACTGGGCCCACTTGTACGAGTTTCTCTCTGTATTGCTACCAGAACCCAAAATGTGTAGAAGGATGTTGTGATGTCAAGGGCTACTAATCCGGCTTCTTGACCGAATGTTAGACCCTTTGCTTCCCTCCCCAAGGCACTCCAGACAATGTTGTGCCCACAGCTGATTGCACCCCTGTTAACAATGCTCAGTATTTATAGAGCTCAGCATGTTTCATGTATATGCTTGGTCATCCTCAGTCAGGAGAGCTAGTAGTAGAGGTTAGAGTCTTGGACTTGCATAGGAAAGACCTAGGTTCAAATCTCCCCCGTTCCTCAGCCACAAATCTCACTGGGTGACCCTCAGCCGGTCTCAAACTCTTCAGTCATGGGTTTTCTTCTTCTTGGTTTCATCATGTATGTTGCGCTGAGAGCTTCAACTAAGGGGTGACTCATAAATGGGATAAATACATAAATAGATAGGTGGATAGATAGATAGATAGATAGATAGATAGATAGATAATAGTAACCCTATATACGTCAGTTGCTGGAGAACATGGGTGGGAGGGTGCTGTTGCACCATGTCCTGCTTGTGGTTCCCTGGTTGATGGTTGGCCACCGTGTGAACTGAGTGCTGGGCTAGATGGACCCTTGGTCTGATCCAGCCTCAGGGCCCTTCTGATGTTAATAAAGCCCATCTAACCTTGTTGTGAGGATGAAATGGGATAGGCCTGCCCTGGACCTCTTTGAGGGCCCCAGTGGTATTGTAAGAGACAAATGAGGGGAGTGGAAGAGGCCTTAAATGATCTGGTAATGTGATGCAAACTTTTCTGATTGTCTTTACAAAACTCTTCCAATAAGGAGTAAGTTTCCTTTTGCAAACCAGTGGAAGACATGCCTTTATAAATTTCTTCTAGGTATTTATTTTTTTATTTATTTCATTTACCATTCTCTTCCTAAGAACAATTTCTTCATTCATTTGTTACGTTCATATCCTGCCTTTCCTCCGAGGAGCCCAAGGTAACATACATGAATCTCCTCCTGCTCTGTTTTATCCTCACATCAACCCTGTGAGGTAGGCGAGGCTGAGAGTCAATGACTGGCCCCAAATCACCCAGTGAGCTTCATTGCTAAGTGGGAACTTGAACCCAGTCTTCCCAGTCTAACGCTGTAATGGTCCAGATCTGGGGGAGCACCACATTGCCTCCTTCTGCTCTAACCACTATACCACCCTAGTTCTCCAGCTGGGGTGTGGAATGCTGAGCTCCTGTCTCACAAAACGAACACGTGCTTGCCAGGGATTTTAGGTCCATGCAGGCCTTTCCCCCACGTGGCTTGAATGGCATGATTTGAACTGCCTGCTCACTGCCCCTCTGCCACATCCCCATCGCTTGGTTCTGGTTCCAGGTGGTGTCAAAGCTGCTTCACTTCAAAGCATGGAGATGAGCGACAAGAACATGATGGGGGTGGGGAAGCATGCGGGGACCCTTCTCTCCCTCACGCACAATTCTCGTCTTGTGGGTGATGAACACCAGCACAGGGCTCATGTCAAGAGTGGAGGCCTAGATTTACCAGCTGCCTGGGAGTGAGCATCAAGTCCTCTGCAGGTGTGATGAGGAACAGGATTGCCTGATAAGCTGCCAGTGAAGCCTCTGCTTTGGCCAGGCCTGGTCGAAATGGGCTCGGAGGCCTCTGCCCCTGCCTGGCAGCACCCTTTCTGCAGCATTTGACATGCCTGCCTTTTCGTGTCTCCGGCTGAGGTTCAAGCATGACTGCCTGCGTCTTGAGGGTGTCACCTTTCCGGCTTTGCTTTCCTTGCTAATAATTCGGTTACGAATTAGTTTCTAATGCCTCTAAAGAAATCTCTCTATTAAACCTTGAAGCAGATTTTACTGGAATGTAGGTAATTGGGACCATTAATAAGTGCAGCTAATTATGTGTCCCTGTTTGCAGTAAGCTGTTGGGTTTTCTTTGGCTTTTTGCAACCCTAAGGGCAATATCGGTGCAGACCAAGAAGAGCTGGTGCCCTCCTCATGAAAGGTCCATTCCCTCCTTGCCATAAACAAGTTATTTTTCAGTGGCCTTGAAGACATTTTCTATGCATCGAATTCTTTGAGCAGAATCTAGCCTATGATCTCTTGAAAGCTGTACAGCATCAACTGTGTGAAAATTAACATGTTTGGCTCTATATTATTAAGACTATGTAAGACCATTCAGAGTTCTAAGAGAAATTTACACAGCCGGGGAAAATGGTGAACCAAGTGCCCGTTTCATAAGAGAAGCAGCTTGCAGAGAGAAGAAGGGCCCTGATGCCGGGCCAGCTCAAAGGCCCCTTTAGTCCAGCGTTCTGCTCCCCAGAGGCCCTTGGTTGGCCACTGTGGGGCAGAACGCCTGCCCTCCCCCCAGTTTAGAGGAATCTTTACGGAAAGCCATGGCAATAAAACTGGTGTGGAACCAATAAGAGTTTGTAGTATCATTGTGTCATGAAGTGTTGTCTGAAAAGTCTTGGGAGAAGTAATGGTCCGAGCTGCTCCTTAGATCCAGAGGGCCACTGGCACTTCATGGGTGGCTTGGCCAAAGGCAGCTGAGCAAGAGTGGTTCCTTGCAGGATTGGGACCGGAGTTAGATGGCCTGGTGGGGCCGACCCATGTAGGGTGTGTCAGAGTCAACTGTGGGCCCTGTCTGAACTGAGAAGTCTGTCCAAACAGATCCGGAACCAAGATGTAAGCAGACAGACATGGGCAAGCAAACCGATAGGGTCAGTGTGGGCCATGGAAGCCGTCCAGACTGCAACCAAAGCCTGACCCCAAGGTCAGGAGGAACCAGTGGGCTGCTTGTGGGCAGGACCTGGATATTGCAGCCACTTCACCTTCTTCTCTGCAGGCTTGAGTGACACCTCAGACCGGCACAAGTCAGGAGGTGCCTGGTTGAGAGTCCTGGCTGATCCCAACCTCCGGGTCCTTCTATTTCCCTCTCCTTAGTTTACCGGCATGGAAAACAATGGGCCATGAAGCCAGGCTGAAGGAAAGCACTGTTGAGCTGCACTGCCTGCCAGCCAATCGGGGCTCCCCGAATGCTCATTTGATGTTGTCCTCCGTTCTGGAACCTCGACGCATGTCGTAGAAGCTCCCAGCCCACGTCTTGAGCCTTGGCAGGGCGACAGCCGTGTCTGTGCTGATAGGCGATGCTTTCGATATTCGACACAGCTGGTTTCTGAGAGAGGGGGGAAATCCACCCAAACAGTTCTCTTTGGCAAGATCCCCTCCCGCCCACGAGCGTGAGAGAGCCTTTCCTCAGAACAGCACAAATCCACACAGCAGGAGGAGGGTTGCTGCACTGCCGTCTCCGGAGGCTGGCGTGTCTTCCGATGCATGCACACTTGCTCCCAGGGTGCTCGGCTTAGCACACAAAAGAAGTGGAGGGTGATCACTTAGTGGCACACATTAAGGTGGCACACTGATCAGTGGGGCAGCTATCATTTGACGGTGGTCAGACTGTGTCCCGTATTCCTTGGAACTATGATGCTGCTGCTCGTGCTGAAGGAGCCAGCCTGCTTAGCACCACTGCCTTGAAAGCAGTTGCAGTAACATTGTTTTGTTTCTGCTTATTATTATTTTTAACTCTAAGCTGACCCCAGTGCTTCAGGATAAAAGCCAAAGAGAAGAAGAGCTCTTCACTGAGTTGTTCACAATGATTGTTTCACAAGAAGCAGGCTTTGCAACTCCATTCCCCACACTCGCCATGGCAAGCCTCCCACCTCCCCCTGGCAAGAATGAGGCGTCCAGCCTTCCTTCTGAATGTGCAGTTAGGGAGGAGCAGGGGGGATCAGCTCGTTGTTCTGGGGTGCTCCAAGCAAATGGTGCTTTCCCCCTTGTCAAGCGTGGAGCTGCAGAGGGCAGAGGGGGGCTTGTGACTTCTGGCTGAGCTTTGGAGCCACAGTGGGAAGTCAGAGGCAGAGCCTGGTCCTTGGGGGAGGGCCGGGGGCTGGCAAGCACGACGTTTTGGTTGGCTATCAAGGCCAGCCAAAATTTGTGGCTCCCTGCCAATCACAGTTAATGATGCTTTGGAAACTAGCATGAATATTAGGGCTGTTAATTATTAGAACAGAAAAAGTACTTAGATCTCAAAACTTTAAAGCTGTATGACCATTATTTTACAATATTTGACCAGCTGATTGACTCAGTTGTCTTTTGACCAGTCAAATGCTCAACCATAGTCTTGACGAGGGTTTGGCTGGTCTTGCTGCTGATGTGTACATGCAACCACATCCCTGCATACTGCAAGGTCAGGCAATCCATGTATGTTCTTGGCAGGAGGGAAAGCGACAGGCTGATGTCCCCTGAAGTCAGAATTCAGCACTCCCCATCTCCAGTGGGCCCTGGAGAGAGAGCCAGGTGGGGGCATTCATCTGTGGCTGCCTCTACAAGAGAGGTTTAATGCTCTTTGAAGTCTCATTAAAAAATTTACCTCTACACCAGCGGAGCGCAAATGGGGCGTAGAGGCGCGTTATCTCCCCGATTGTGCGCATTATTGAATGCGCATTAAATAGCGAGTTTTTTTTGCTCCATCCATTAAAGCGCATTGAACTGAAGCTGGGGAGACACGTGGGGAAAGCGGGCGACTACCCTCCGCCCGCCGGCTGTCCCTTCCGCTCGCCGGAGCAGCATGAGGAGGGGGCTGCCTGGCCGCGGCGAAGGAGGGAAGAGAGCCCGCCCGCCTGCCCGCCTGCGGGGGGGGGCGGCGGGAGGAGGAGGAAGAAGAAGAGGGGGTAAAGGAAGGCGAGGAGGAGGAGGAGCGCTCGCCTGCTGCCCACAGCCTGCCAGCCAGCCAGAAGGAAGGGGAGGGGAGGGAAGCGCCTTTTGTCGCCGCCTCGCGTGCAGAGGTATTAGGCGTAAATGCGCTTCAGCGATAGTGCGCATAATAGCTTGACTGGGCGCAACAGCGAATCCTTGTAGAGGGGACCTGTGTTGCCGGTGGAGCAGGCCCAGAAGGCCCCACACGTTTGCAGGGAATGTGGGGCTAATTTGGGACCTGTCCTATTGTTAGGCAGGGCGAGGTGATCTGCCTCAGGTGTCAGATCTTAAAGTACCATGAAAGGGCAGCAAATGGTCATTGTGGTAGAGGGCTTTACCACCATGGGGCCAGGGAGGAAGGGGAAAGCACTTTGGATGCTCTGTCTCATTTTGGTGCGAGCCATCGCTGGGCCAAATCATCCATTGGCAACTTGAGCCTGGCCCAGGGTCTCATCCATAAGAACACAAGAAGAGCCAGGATGCAGGGTCAGGCCAAGGGTCCATCTTGTCCAGCATTCTCTTCACACAGTGGCCAACCAGCTGCTGATGGGAAACCACAAGCAGGACAGGAGTGGCAGAGCAGCACCGTTGCTGTGATGTGTGGACTAGCGTGACCAGATAAAATCCAGGTCAGGGCTCATGTCACTTTAACAGTTGTAGAGAAAAGGGAATTTCAGCCAGTGTCATTTGTATGCCATTAGTTCCTGGTGAAATCACCTCTTCATCACAACAGTGAAAGTGACATGAGCCCTGACCTGGATTTTATCTGATCGGCCTAGTGTGGACTGTCAGCTGTTGTCAAGTGGGGGGGTCTTGAAGGAAAGGGACTTAGTGTTGTTCCCAGTTGGGCAAATCAGTCCATGAGAAGCAGGCCCCCACCCTCCCCTCCTAGGGAGGGAGGCTGCCGCCACCTCCTGAAAAGGAAAAGGCAAAATTGCTCTCTCTCTCTCTGTACTCCAAAAGTGTAAAGTGTAAGGGTCATAGTGGTGGAGTGCACACTTTGCACGCAGGAGGTTCTTAGTCCCATCCCATTTAAAGGATCCTTGGCAGCAAAGTGTGGAAAGGCCTCTCTTGTAGGGTGACCCTATGAAAAGGCGAACAGGGCACCTGTATCTTTAACAGTTGTATGTATCGAAAAGGGAATTTCAGCAGGTGTCATTTGCATGCATGCAGCACCTGGTGAAATTCCCTCTTCATCACAACCATTAAAGCTGCAGGAGCCCTGCCCTCTTTTGTATCTGGTCACTCTATAGGCAGGGCTCCTGCAGCTTTAACTGTTGTGATGAAGGGGGAATTTCACCAGGTGCTGCATGCATGTAAATGGCAGGTGCTGAAATTCCTTTTTCAATACAACTGTTAAAAGACACAGGAGCCCTGTCCGCCTTTCCATAGGGCCACCTTCTTTTCACCTGAGCGTGGCTCTGGCAGAGTCGAGACTGGGCTAGAGGGACAGATGCTCTGACTCAGCAAATGGCCGCTTCCTCTGTTTATCTTCCACTGCAGCTTTACTGAATAAGGCCTTCCTTTTGGAGGAGATGTGCCAGAGCCTGACGCCAACTGCTTCCAGCAAATGGCCTCGTGCTACAGAACTGGTGAAGCGAATAGTCTATGGGCCTATTTCGTGAGAGATTACTGGGGCCCCTTGTAGGCAGCTCTCTCAGCTTACTAAAGGAAGAGCAGGATGATAAGAGCCTAGTTAACAAGAACAGCAAAGCTTGCGTGACCAGGGTGGGGAGGAAGGCTGCTGAGGAAGCCCTGCAGGCATGTCTAACACTGGCAATCTTTACTTAGCGGAAGGTGGAGGCAGCCTCTCTTGCCAGTCCCTGACTACCAGTCTCGGATCTGCCACATCAGTTTGGTGTGACTTTAGGGGTCCATTTCCATGGTGAAAATCCCAGGGTGAGGATGTGAGTCTGGTATGGAGCTCAGCGGTTGCTTCTAAACATCTTAGTTTTTGCTTTTAAAAAAGAGAACTTTCCAGCTCTTACGGCAGAAAAGATACGCTTGAAGGCATGTGGACAGTGCCTACAAATCTGACCCATGTATGTCACTGGTGAAGGACCTAAATCCAGCTCTAGTTTTGGGGCTGGGGGCAGGGTTTGGAGTTGTAGCAGGAAATACCCTAGCCCATTGCTCCCTTTGAACGTCTGCTCATGGCTCATGTTGCTGGAGGAGGAGGAGGAGGAGGAGGAGGAAGAGCTGGGACTGACACACCAGCTTGTGCGGCTTCTCCAGCAAACTGTTGTTGATTTGTTGATTTATGTGGAATATTTATCAGCCAACGAATGCCCCCCTCCCTTATGCTGAGTCCAGAGCTGCCACCTGCTCTCGCTTGTCCACTTGCTCTCCCTTGCCATCTTTCCTTTCCGTGGGGCCACTGCTCGATCATGTTCTCAGGGTGGACTAAAGCAAATGAAAAATGCAAACAATAGACAGATCAACCACAGTGTGGTATAGCGGCTGGAGTGTTGGACTCGGAGCCGGGAGAGCCGGGTTCTAGTCCCCACTCGGACATGGAAGCTCACTGGGTGACTTTGGGCCAGTCACGGACTCTCAGCGCAACCTACCTCACAGGGTTGTTGTGAGGATAAAATGGAGAGGAGGAGGATTATGTATGCCGCCTTGGGTTTCTTGGAGGAAAAAAAGGTGGGATATAAATGGAACAAATAAATAAATAATACTTCTAAAAGCAAAATAAAAGCAAAAAGAAGTTTAAACTGCAATAGAGCCTCTACTGCCCAGCCTCTCTTCCTTTGCACGGTTTAAATGCCCACATGGATTGGAATCATAAAGACTGTCGGTGAAGCAGTTGCCTTTGGAAGAGGCAAGGGAGCAAAATGCCAGATTCCAGTTTCCAGCATTGTCCCCAAAGTGCCTGTTGACTCCAGAAAACAGTTCTGGGGAGCAGCACAAAGAGACATGAGAATACTGCACCCCATCCCTCGCCTGACACCATGCAGTCTCTTCTCATTCCCCGTGACTTCCTGTTCTAAGCAGACTTTGAATGAGATCACATTGCTTGATATTAATTAAGAGGGTACATCTGCTTTTTGAAGCAGATAAGCCTTTATATTTAAAAGTTCTCAATTCTACAGAGTCAGAGGCCATCTGGAAAAGTTTCCAATAGGCCCTATCAACTTCCCCTTTCCATTTCCCGCTCCTCTGTTGTTTGGGCCATGGGAAAAAGAGAAACGGGACCTAGGGCCAGGGCCCTCTACTGAACTGAGAAATGTAGCTCAAGCAAAGCTGAATGCAAAGTTCGGCTTACCCACGGGCTCTCTGGGTAGCCTGGGTGGGGTTACCTGTGTTTCACTTCTGCAATTCTGTAGGGAGCAGGTTGGCCTGCTAATCTACCTGTCTTCTGCCAAATCAGCCCGTGTGACCTCTTCATCAATTGTCAGAAGGTGGTGAAGAGATCTGGCAGAGGGCCTGTGGTGTTAGGCAGGTATGTGCAGAGGGCTTTCTTGGTTTTAGAGCCTTGTTGATGGGATGCTGTCTTTGTAGAAGTTGGCCTGGCCTCTGGCACCAGGCAAATACTTTTTGGATCATTCTGGCATATTTTAAAAGCAGTCCATTGTGTTTTTTATGGATTGCTAGAATTAAGGATTTATTTATTTTTTTGACCAATTTTTGGCCGATGCACTTCTTGTTCAATGCAGTTATTAAATGAATACCCAACTAATCCTGGGAAATGGTTTCTCAGCTCCTGTTCCTGCAGCCTCCCTGTCCCCGTTCCTCCTCTCCTTCCATTCCCAACAAGATGATAGGTGAAAGCAAAGGCAAAGGCAGCAACCTCTTGTGTTTTGTTGCAACAGCTTAGGCCTGGAAGTGGAGGTGCTCCCTTACCCTCCCCACCCCATCACTTTGACCCCACCAGTTTGGTTTCAAGGGTTTGCTGGAAGGAGGTTGGACTGATTACCTACCCCCTGATTTTCCCCGCACACACCTTTCATTTCTCCAAGATGAACTCTCAGGGCAATGGGGGCACAGCCAGCTTATTCATGGCAGCCTGCTCTTGCCATGCTGCATGGCCATCATGTAGGCTGACCAGATAAAATCTAGGTCAGGGCTCATGTAACTTTAACAGTTGTAGAGAAAAGGGAATTTCAGCCAGTGTCATTTGTATGCAGTTAGTTCCTGGTGAAATTCCCTCTTCATCACAACTGTTAAAGTTGCAGGGGCCCTGCCTTCTTTTGTATATGGTCACTCTAGTATAGTGCCTGCAACTTTAACTGTTGTGATGAAGAGGGAATTTCACCAGGAACTAATGGCATACAAATGACACTGGCTGAAATTCCTTTTTCTCTACAACTGTTAAAGTTACATGAGCCCTGACCTGGATTTTATCTGGTCAGCCTACATCATGGGGTTACATGGATCATCCGTGAAGACGGCAGTCCCACTTGACGAACAGCCCGACACCCTCTGGATCTTCCTTTGCTGGTTCTTGAGTGTTTATCTTTTGGGTGTCTCTCCCTGCTTATTTCATTACTAGCCCCTGCTTTCATTTGCGTCCTGTCTGAAGCAAAACAGCGGTGCTCCAACCCCATTGCCCTCGCCATTCATTGGCATGTGTTACCTTCTGTGATGAATGTGGACATGTATCTAGAATTCAAAGCATTGCTGCTTTGCATTTTTCTTAATGAAGAGATGAGGAGAGGGACATTGAGCATGCTGTTCGCAGTGGTCCCCGGACCAGCAGTCTGCTTTCACCAAACATACAAAGTTAGGTACACAGTCAGAGCATTGGTTTATCTAGCTCAATATTATTTACACAGATTTGCAATTGCCCTGCAGGCTTTCATAAGAGCATAAGAAGAGCCCTGATGCTGGATCAGACCAAGATTCCACCTAGTCCAGTATTCTGTTCACACAGTGGCCAATCAGCTGCCCATGGGAAACCCACAAACAGAACATGAATGTAACAACACCCTCCCGCCCATGGTCGAGCTTCCTTGATCAAGATCTCCCCCTCCTCTTCTTCAAAAGGAGGTAATTTTCAGCAATCCCTGTTCAAGAAACTGGATGGGGATATAGTCCAGCAAATATTAAAACTGGGCAGTTCTGCCTGCTTATAAAGCCAAACTAAGTGATAAGCAGATGCATGGAACTTTCTCCTTGCATTTTTTTTAAAAAAATGCAAAGCAGACTTAAGAACATAAGAAGAGTCCTGATGCTGGTTCAAACCAAGGGTGCATCTGGTCCAGCATTCTGTTCACCCAGTGGCCAACCAGTAGGACATGAGTGCAACAGCTCCCTCCTACCCATGTTCCCCAGCAAATGGATTACTGCCTCTACTGCTGGAGGTAACAGCACAGAGCCATCAGGGCTAGTGGCCATGGATAGCCTTCTCCTCCTCCAGGAATTTATCCAATGTCCTTTTAAAGCCATCCAATTTGGCGTCCGTCACTCCGTCTTGCAGGAGTGGATTCCATCGTCTTTCACAGCTCAGGCTGGAGACCCAAGGGGCTGCACTTGGGATTTCCTGCACGCTTTGCATTCTTCTCCTACTTTGCTGCAGTCCGTTGAGAAACATCAAGCAGTTTATGAGCTTTGCTTCTTTCCCCTGGGAGGCCACAGAGCAGGGGAGGCAGGAAAGGGTGGATTTTTTAATTATGTGTATTTAAAATGTATTAAAATGTTTTAAATATTTTAAAATTGTACTATGTTTAATTATATTTTTAATTTTTGTATATCGTTATTTGTTTTAACTGTACATGTTTTAATTTGTAAGCTGCCTTGGGTCCCATTATTGGGAAAAAGGTGGGATAAATATGACAATAATAATTTCAGAAACCAGAGGTCTCTGCTTAGCAATGTGTCTCTTAGCTGTGCACACACTGTGGGAAGCCAGCATGAGAGCAGAACTGCACAGACCCCTGTCCACTTTGTGTACAGAAGTACACGATATAAACCTGAGATGGTTCCGTTGTTATCCCTTCTCTCCAGGGAACTCTGAGGATTGTTGTGTAATGGGGGCTAACAGGATTTCTAACAGATAATTCTTGGCACCCTCCTTAAATTACAAATCCCAGAATTCTGTGTATAGCCAGGGAATTTCAACTGGCTTGTAGTATTCGTGTCCCTTCTGTACATGAACATGGGGCAGCCCCCCCTTCCCCACAGCCCACTGCAGGGGTTAGAAGTGTTGACACAGCGTGCTTGAGAGCCAAAGCAAGGGCTTCTCTGGGTGAGACTATGCACTATTATTTCCATATTACACTGAAATATAACACTATGCTAATGAGGTTTAGCCTTTATATGGCACATTTCAAGAATATGGCACTTCATGTATATCTGTCAACCAGCAGAATCAAGTGGACGGTATCATTTCAGACTACAGGGATGTGCAGGATGTGTGTGTGGGTCACATCCCTGGTTTTTCTCTTCCCCTGTGGCAGGGACGCAGCACGGCATAGGAGAGGAGGGCTTTAGTCATTCATGCTATTTTTCTATGTGCAGGTGAGATTCTTCCTTTTGCAATCTGAAATGGTACAGTCTAGGAAATGTCGGAGCAGGTGATTCAGTTAAATTCATAAACCGGCTATCAGAAAAGAAACAAGGCTTTTAAAAATAATAGTAAAAAAACAAACAAAACCAGAATCTATGTAGGTGATTAAAATAACTGGTTTCCACTCCTACAGCTGGAAGCTTTAGTGCTGGGTCAAGAGGTTCAGTTTAATCCCTTGAAAGGACTGAGAGACATCAGGCAGAAAGAAGGGAAGAAAAAGGAAGAAAAGCCATGTTCTTTCTTGGCTTACAACACACAGAGAGCCGGTCGACACCAAGCAGGATACAACACTTGGAACACGTTTTGAAAACTGTCCATGGAGCATGTCCTGGGCCCCAACAGTTCTCAAAACTGTTATAAACTGTTTTAAAGCAGTAGTGTAGATTGGCTCACAGTGAGGCTGCCTGATGTAGTAGCCATTGGCCACATTTGCATGACACCTTAATCCAAGAATGAACTTTAAGCACAGCATCAGCTACGCTGTGGTTCATGCAGCTAGTTTGCTTCCTCTTTGTTCCTCCTGCTTGCATGGGCAGGTAAACAAATCAGGGATTGTGGTTTATTGTGCCCAAATAAGCTAGGATTTGTAAGGCAACAACAAATCCTGGTTTGAAGTTAGATTATGATTCTTGCTTGTTTGGCTGCAGTTAAGGCACCATAATTCCAGGTTTGGATATAACACTAAACTATCCAAACCCGGTTGTTTAACTGCTTGTGCACATTGTGGTTTAATAAGCCAGGATTCTTTGCTTAAAGTAGCATGCAAACATGGTCATTGTGGCTAAAGTAAGGTTTATACTGTCAGCATACAGCTGGTCTAATTCAACCCCCTGCATCCTGGTGTCAGTTTCATTGTGAAGGCGCCAAATGAACTGCAGCATATTAATCATTCTGGGGGTGGTTCAACTAGCAGACACTTCATCAACAGTTTTTTTTAATTCCCACAAAACTTCATACATATTCGAAATTGTTCTGTCCTTTGCTGCTTCCAGCCTTTCTTGCATTGACATTTTGTTGAGTGCAACTTCCTTCCTTCCTTCCTATTTTTCTTTCTGTTTCCAGAGGGGTAAGGACACTGGTGTTTAAGGACCCACAAGATCCTTTGCTGAAACAAACTCAATGCTCTATTTTGGCATAAGCTTTCATGGGCTCTAGTCAATAAATCTCTTTGTTTTTAAGGTGCTAGAAAATTAATTGTCTCTTTCTTTCATAGAATCATAGGATAGTAGAGTCGGAAGGGGCCTACAAGGTCACCGAGTCCAACATCCTGCTCAATGCAGGAATCCACCTTAAAGCATCCCTGGCAGATGGCTGTCCAGCTGCCTCTTGAAGGCCTCTAGTGTGAGAGAGCCCACCATCTCCTTAGGTCATTGCTTCCATTGTCGTCTTGCTCTAACAGTCAGGAAGTTTTTCCTGATGTCCAGCCGGAATCTGGCTTCCTGTAACTTGAGCCCATTATTCCACGTCCTGCACTCCAGGATGATTGAGAAGAGATCCTGGCTCTCCTCTGTGTGACAATCTTTCAAGTATTTGAAGAGTGCTATCCTGTCTCCCCTCAATCTTCTCTTCTCCAGGCTAAACATGCCAAGTTATTTCAATCTCTCCTCATAGGGCTTTGTTTCCAGACCCCTGATCATCTTCGTTGCCCTCCTCTGAACACGCTGCAGCTTGTCTGCATCCTTCTTGAAGTGTGGTGCCCTGAACAGGACGCAATACTCAAGATACAGCCTAACCAGTGCCGAATAGAGGGGAACCAGTACCTCGTGCGATTTGGAAGCTATACTTCTATTCATGCAGCCCAAAATAGCATTTGCTTTTTTTTGCAGCCACATCACACTGTTAGCTCACATTCAGCTTGTGATCTAGAACAATTCCAAGATCCTTCTCGCTTGTAGTATTCATTAGCCAAGTATCCCCAATCATGTAACTTGTTTCTTTTTCCTAGGTGTAGAACTTGGCATTTATCCCTATTAAAGTTCATCCTGTTGTTTTCAGCCCAGCTCTCCAGTCTATCAAGGTCACTCTGGAGTTTCTTTCTTTCTTCCAGGGTATTAGCGATCCACCCAATTTTGTGTCATCTGCAAATTTGATAAGCATTCCCTGTACCTCCTCGTCCAAATCATTAATAAAAATATTGAAGAGCGCTGGGCCCAAGACTGAGCCCTGCGGTACCCCGCTCGTTACCTCCCCCCAGTGTGAAAAGGTACCATTGATAAGCATTCTTTGAGTCCGATTTATGTTTGCTTTTGAAATTGCAATCATTAGTCAGGGGGAACAGCTCCTTGTACACCTTGTTTGAAAAGAAATGGCCCTTGGGTTCAACATCTCAGTCAGAGTTCCCCATAAATGCTTTGTCAACTTGTAGAATGGGTGGGGGACCCTTTTTTCAATGAAATGTTGGTAATCCACAGGAAAACTCAGTGGGGTTGTATGCAGCGATGGGCACAGCCAACGTCAAAACCTCTCTCTTATTCTGTCACCGTTTCCCTCCTCTCTCCTCTCTCCCTGCCATACCCTTTTCGCTCTCTCCTCTCTCTTTCTATTGCCTCATTTCTCTCCCTTCTGCCTAAGCCCCAGGCCCCTACGCTTAAAACTCTGATCTCCATCAGACGAGCGTTTTATTGCACACGCTCGTTGCTGGGCACTCACGGATTTTTGCAGGTCCCTCTCACGACGTCATCTGCCTCTTGCACGCCTCCTGTTCCTTCTAGCCTTCTTCGCGCCACAAAAAACACCCCAGTAAATCCAACTTATTTTTTGAGATGGAACTTGCCTCTAACTCCTGCTGTGTGCAGGAGAAGCAGCGCGATCAAAATGGCCCACTGAATGGGTCTCGTGCAGGTTGTTTACTTCCTCTTTCAAAAGAGGAAGTAATGAGGGACAAACACGTGAGTGGAGAAGCAACAGTCAAATGCGATTTCCCCCTGTGTGATGATGCTCTGTCTGAAGCCTCCCTTTTATAGAAACTACCCAAAGCAGTCACAACTGGGTTTTGGCCCAATACACAGTAGCAAAGAGAAGGCTCTGGTCTACTCAGTTACATATAGCCTCACAGGGATCATTCAAAGCATATAACATAAGAAAACATGAAACAAACAGGTGAAAACAGTGTTTCTTCACAATCATAATATTCCAAAATGGAATCAACTAATTTGTATGCAATTAGTTCCTGGTGATATTCCCTCTTCATCACAACAGTTAAAGGTGCAGGCACTATACTAGAGTGACCATATACAAAAGAAGGCAGGGCCCCTGCAACTTTAACAGTTGTGATGAAGAGGGAATTTCACCAGGAACTAATTGCATACAAATGACACTGGCTGAAATTCCCTTTACTCTACAACTGTTAAAGTTACATGCGCCCTGACCTGGATTTTATCTGGTCACCCTAATATTTGTCAAGTGTTTTCCTAGTAAGGTGATAGTTTTGACCTACAGGTTTCTAGTCTTTGCAGCAAACTGAAAATCCTGCCAGCTCAAAAGGCTATCCTATCTTTGTGTCCTCTTAGAGGGACACTTTAAAAATAGCAGCTTGATTTATTCTCTCTTCCCTCCTTCATATCATAACCCTGTTTCTGCAGAGAATCAGAGTTTCTGTTCAAGCAATTTCTGTGAAGCTAAAAGGACTCTAGTGCCCAATTTGCTGTCCTCAAGTGGTTTAACGGAGGGGACACCTTGTCCTAATGTCTCAAAAAGACGGAACAATTGTGAACAGTGGTGTGTGGAGTTAGGGTCCTGTTTCGTAGGAGGCCAGAAGTATGAGGTTCCATAGGATGGGCCGATGAACGCAGGATGGGCCAGCCCCATAGACAAAGATTTAACACTTGCAAGCCTGGCTTCAAATCCTACTTCCGCCATGATGGATCATGGTTGTAACTGCTTGCAGTGTTTCAGGTTGCCCATTTGCCAACAAATGGGAGAGGCTGGATAATTACGTGAGATCGCTACAACATAGGTATAGAGTACATTTCACCATCCACTTTTCATGTGGAAGGGCCTGGAGAGCACCGGGGCTTGTATGCAGTAGTGCCATTCCACCGCTGGTGGAACAGATATCCCCCCTTCCCCTGCTGTCCCCTGTTCTAGGCTGACCAGATAAAATCCAGGTCAGGGCTCATGTAACTTTAACAGTTGTAGAGAGAAGGGAATTTCAGCCAGTGTCATTTGTATGCAATTAGTTCCTGGTGAAATTCCCTCTTCATCACAACTGTTAAAGTTGCGGGGCTCTGCCTTCTTTTGTATCTGGTCACTCTAGTATAGTGCCTGCACCTTTAACTGTTGTGATGAAGAGGGAATTTCACCAGGAACTAATGGCATACAAATGACCCTGGCTGAAATGCCCTTTGCTCTACAACTGTTAAAGTGACATGAGCCCTGACCTGGCTTTTATCTGGTCAGCCTATCCTGTGCCCCCCAAGTCAGAGCAGATCTAGAGTATGGGTAAGGGGCTGCAGGGAGAGGAGGGGAAGTCCTGTTGTGTAAGTGGGTGAGGGATGGATCTACGCCCAGGTTGGAGGAAGCTGTTTTAGAGCCAATTTGTTGTAGGGCAATGGGCTTGGGACTCCCTCCCCCCACACTTTCCACATGAACGAAGAACCTTTTTTAAGACTAACTACAGTGGTAGTTGTTTATCTGGACATAAAAAGAATTAAGTGTTTGAATTCTGTGGTTGCCAACAAACTAGGACAAACATGGGCCAGGCCTACTCCTGTGCCTTTCATGGCTGCCTGATTTGTAGAAATCAGCAGGTGAAGCTTTGCAGAGAATGCAGACAAGCAATGTAACCTGCTAATAATTGTGAGTTATGGGAATGAAAAAAGTTTGTCTGTTTGCTTATTGCATTTATATACTGTCTTTCTGGAACCAAACGAAACAGTTTACAAAACTTCAGAAAATTAAAAAAAATCATAAACAAATCAAGACATAGTAAAACATTAAACGCAACCTTAAAAACCATAACAATTTCAATAGTCAAATTAAACATGTATCTTGACCCCTTTCCTGAATGGATGACCAAGCTAGACTTAATCTTAAGTGGTGCCAGTGACCAAGTGCAAGATGTAAGCATTGTTGAACCGATTGGAAACAGGAACCATGGTGCTATCAAATTTAATTTATATGTAAGTGGGAAATTGCCAAAAAAGTACAACAGAGTCACCTTTGGCTTCAAAAGAGGAAAATTCTCTAAAATGAGGGCTCTGGTATAAAGGATGTGGAAAGGGAAAGTCAAGGGAGTCAAGCTCTTCAGAATGCTAAAGTTTCCCCCTCAAACCTCCAAAGACAGACGCTCAGTTTGAATGTATACTGCAGGTCAGAAAAAGCAGTACAAAGCATGGTTAAGAAACAGTGTTAAGCAAACAAACAAATCAGGAAACCCATTAGGGAGGCTATTGGATCATTCGATGACAAGGGAGTTAAAGGAATACTAAAGGAGAATGAGATTGCAGAGAAGCTAAATGCATTCTTTGGTCTGACTTCACTGCAGAAGATTTATGATCAATACCTTTGCCTGAACTGAATTTTTCAGGAAGGGAATCTAAGAAACTGAGGCAAATAGAGGTGGCAAGAGCTGAAGTTCTAGACCTTATTGACAAACTGAAAGTAAGGAAATCTCTTGGTCCAGATGGTATCCACCAAGAGTTCTTAAAGAACTCCCATGTGGAATTACTGATGTTCTATCAGAAATATTAATATGCCCCTAATATCAGCCTCTGTACCAAAACACTGGGAAATGGCCAATGTAACGCCAAGTTTTAAAAAAGGGATCCAATGAGAATCTGGGCAATTACAGACTACTTAGCTTAAAACCTCGTATAGGTAAAATAATGGAAAGCAAGATTTAACATAAAATTATGAAGCATCTAGAAGGATAAGTCCTGATGCAGAAGCATCCACACGGATTCCTGGAAGTAACCTTTTAATGTTCTTCGAGAGTGTCAATGAACAAGTGGACAGAGGGGTGAACTAATAGACTGTGTTTACTTGTACTTCAAAAGACTTCTGACAAAGTCAAAGACTCCACCTGAACAAACTTCGCAATCATAGGATAAGAGATCCCCTTATGGGTAGGTAACTGGTTAAAGGACAGAAAGCAAATGGGGGGCGGATATAAACAATCTATTTTGGCATCCGTATTTTTTAACTTGTTCATAAATGACTTGGAGATGGGGTGGGCAGTGAGCTGGCTACGTTTTCTGATGACACCAAATTATCTAGGGTGGTTAAAGGGATTGCAGAGAGCTCCAAAAGGATTTCTTTAAACTGGGGCAATGGACATTATCATGGCAAGTACAGTCCAATATAAGAAAGGGTAAAGTGATGCACATGTGGGCACAAAACCCTAACCCTATATATATATATATATATATATATATATATTGCTGGGGTCTGGGTTAGTGGGCAAGTAGTGACTGACCAATAAAGGGATCTTGAGGTTGCGGTGGACAGCTCGATGAAGATGTTGACCCAGTAGGTGTAAAAAAGGAAAATCCCATTACCATTAGGAAAGAACTGAAAATAAAACTGTCAATATCATTCTCCCTCATACAAATGTATAGTGTAACACAGTTCTGGTCACTAGACTGCAAAAAGGATATTGTAGAGCTGGAAAAAGTGCAGAAAAGGGCATCCAGAATTATCAAGGGGCAGGAGCAAGTCCCCTCCAAAGTCCAAGGCTTTTTAGCTAAGTAGGTAGATCAGATGGTTTGTTTTGACTCACCAGGGGTGAGAACCAATGGGTGTTTGGCTCTTCAAGGGAGTGGACTATAGGAGGTTTTTGGAAGGTCCTGAGTGGCACAAGGTGGATCAGCGTGTGAGGTGAATAGAAAGTTTTAAGATCCCTGCTCAGAACATTAGGATAACTAAACAAAATACCTGGTAAGAGCCAAACACAAAGATACCAAACGAGCAGGTCAAAATGACCTCCAGAACGTGAGTGGGGCGTGTGAGCGGGTGCTATGTGTGACATCACTGAGCCTTTCACAACACATGGGTGGCCTGGCTGGGAGAGAGTCCTCTTTGCCTGGGTCTCTGCCAGGCATCTGCACCACCAGGGCTGGACTGTGGGGCGCAGGCCTGCCCCCTCAGTCCGTGAGGACCCCCAAACAATCCCCAGACACGTGGTAGCAGCAGGAGGCCTGTGATGGTGGCTGCTGCTTCCCCTTGTCCCTTGCTGACTCAGGGCTAAAAGGGAAGCATGGCAGCAGCCAGTGGGCCACCATTGCGATTGAAGCATTTTCTAGACCTGTGTGCACAAGCGGCCGCTCAGAATTCCCCACCCTATTTGTGGGTTGAGAAATTGAATGGACAATTTCACCAAATTTCTCCAGGGGAAGGAGAAGTCCTCCAACCATTTCTCACAGGTAGGCATCCCCATTGGCCAGGGTTGTAGAACAGCTTCCTAAGGAGGTGTTTTGTTTTTTGCACCACCCCCATTTTGCATCCTCCACAATGCCCTATATACCTAGCTTCACTCAGGGCATTGAGGGGAGGGAGGGAATGCAGCCACCACCAAAATTAATGGTGAAGAAAATGTGAAAAAAAACCCTGAAAAGTGTCCTTTTACCAGTCAGAAGGCATTAAGAACAGAAGAGCCCTGATGCTGGATCTGACCAAAGGCCCATCTAGTCCAGCACTCTGTTCACACAGGTGCAACAGTACCCTCCCACCCATGTTCCCCAACAATTCGTGTATGCAGGCTTACTGCCTTTGATCCTGGATTATGCAGTTATTCCTCCTTAATGGACTTTTTTTTCTGGAAAAAAAAATACTGACAGAAGAAGCAGTGGGAAAACACAGGAAGGTGACAAGTGGAAGAGACAACAATGTCCAGCTCCCCCCCCTCCCCCCCAGTACGATTCTGTGAATGAGGCAGAACAGTGATTGCACCACAAAAGCCTTTTCCGGCACACTCATGGCCTCTCCTTCTACTAGCATCCTTGATGCAGGGAACTCATGTCTCTCCTCAGTTAGGTGGTTTACTATTACGTCAGATATCCTTGACATTTGAATTGGGCAGCATGCTTTAAATAATGCAGCAATGGAAACCAACTTGGCTGATCCTTTTCCCCCTTGAAGATGCATCCGTGTTGCTGAATTTAGCTGTTGGGGTAAATTTACTCTAAACTCGAGCTTCCTTGATCAAGATCCCCCCCTCCTCTTCTTCAAAAGCAGATCATTTTCAGCAGTCCCTCTTCAAGAAACTGGACTGGGGATGTATTTCAGCAAATTTTAAAGCTGGGCAATTATGCCTACTTAAAGCCACACCAAATAATAAGCAAATGCATGTAACTTTCTCCTTGCATTTTTTTAAAAAGTGAAAAGCAGATTTAAGAACACAAGAACATAAGAACCTAAAAACAGCCTTCAGAACATCAAGGCTGCATCTAGTCCAGCACTCTGTTCACACAGTGGTCCACCAGGAACCCACAAGTAGGACATGAGTGCAACAGCACCCTCCTACCCATGTTCTCCAGCCACTGGCGTATATAGGCTTATTGCCTCGGATACTGGAGGTAGAATATAGCCATCAGGACCAGTAACTACTGAGAACCTTCTCCTGCTCCTCCATAAATTTGTCCAATCCCCCTTTAATGCCACCCAAAGTGAAGGCCATCACTACGTATTGTGGAAGGGGATTCTGTAGTTTAACTTTATGTGAAGAAGTCCTTCATTTTACCTGTCCTGAACCTCCCACCGGTCAACTTCATGGGAGATGACCCCTTTGGGTGCTAGTATCATGAGAGAGGGAGAAAAATGTCTCTATTTTCACATTCTCCACACCAGGCATCATTTTATATACCTCTATCATATCCCCACTTACTCATCTTTTTTCTAAGCTAAACAATCCGAGATATTGTAACCTTCCCTCATAGGGTAGTTGCTCCAACCCCTTGATCATGTTAGTTGCCCTGTTTCCCAACTACAAAATCTCTTTTTTGGAGCAGTGACCGGAACCGTATTCAGTATTCTAAGTGTGGCTGCAGCATAGATTTGAATAAAGGGGAGTTTGATATTGGCAGTATGATATTCCTCTTTAGAAACCGGGAAAGATGAGAAAGCATTGCAAGCAATGTGGCTCAGTGGATGGAAATCCTGGGTTCAGCGCCTACACTGGAGGAGGGCAGGTGCCTGCTCCTCTAATAGTTTGCAGAAGAGTGTGTTTATGGCAAGGTTGCTTTCTGTGCACCTGTTGAAATTCTGTCACCTGCACAGCAATGATAGGACTACTTGATGAAAATGTCAGAAGCAGTTTATTCCTAAATACCAGCTGCCAGGGCTGGAGTCAAGGGTAGGCGTAGAGAGGTCCACTGACCAAAGCCACCAGGAGTTAGTCCTTGTCTTCACCACTGCAACCTGCTTCTTCATCTGCCTCTCATTCTGGACCAGACAATGGTGGTGGTGGTGGTGGTGGTGGTGGTGGTGGTGGTGAGCAGCCGCCGCCGCCGCCACTGCCTCCTTGCTCATGGGCTCTTTGCCCGCAAGCAAGGAAATGGGAGCAAGGCGAAGGACGAGGAACCTTATCAGCTGGTGGCGGTGGTGGTGAGGAGGGGCCCATTGAGAGCCTCTTGCCAAAAGGCCCTCCAAAGCCTGGGCTGGCGCTGCTTCCTTCCTGGCCTACCTGCAGCTGGGTCCTGTCATGAGACAGCGTGGAAGGCTGGATGATCCTTGTCTGACTGAGCAATTTGTACGTCCTGTTCTTCCTTCTGGTCATCCTACAGATCTCCATCCTGAGCAAATCTCTCCTCCTCTGTTCCCAACTGCACAATGGGAACAGTACAGCAGCCTACTGCGCAGCCTGGTGGGTAGGGTAAATTCAAACCTTGTAAAGCATGTTGCAAATTCAAAAGTTAGGATAACATTATCCTGACTGGCATGCGGAACAAAATGTTCTTTGCTGCAAGAATTGTTAGGGACAGCGTGGGATGGATAGGATCTACTTAACAGAGATGTAGGGGTTGGGTTTTTTCCTAGCTCTTTTCCTTTCTGGTCTCCTCTTTCCCTGTAGGTTTTAACATAGGTTTGGGTGGGTTGAAGACAGGATGCTGCTATGATTATCTAGGCAGACTGATGTGCTGGATCCCTGAGGAGCATTATCTGTCCTTGTGCCAAGAGGTTCTCAGTGCGTTTGCTGGTGTTCTCAAAGCACTTGCAGAATAAGTAGATGCTATACTTAAAGTAACGATGTCTTAGACCCCCTCTAGATGGATTCCGTTTGATGCCTGGTTAGCCGATTATGCGCATCTTCTCGGAAGCGCTTTATCGTAAATGCTTGTATGCAGGAGGTAATTGAGCACTCAACTGGTGACCTTACCGGTTGTTTCAAATGCGCTTTACAAGTAGTTAATGCGGAGAATCGCTTGTTCACATAGGCAAAATGCGCTTTAACGGCTGGAGGAAAATAAAACTCGCTATTTAACGCGCATTCGATAATGCGCATAATCGGAGAGAAAACGCGCCTCTACGCCCGATTTGCGCTCCGTTCTTGTAGAGGTAATTTTTTAAATGCGCCTTGAAAGAGCTTTAAATGCCTCTTGTAGAGGCAGCCTTAGATTTTAAAACATCTGCAATTGACGGTTCTGTGGGCTTAATCATGAAATAACAGCAGTTTTCAATACATGCAATCAGTAGGAGTTTCCGCTGAGTAACAGATCAAAGTATTTCTGGGCTGTATGGTTGAGGGGTGGGAGGCAAGGAGTAAAGAGGGATGAACCAGATTCTAATTTTCCAGCTCAAATGTGTGATGTTTCTGAACTTAATGGCGTGGGATGGTAATGGGGACGGGGACGGGAAAGCAAATGGATATGGTTTGGATCCGGTGAAATGCCTACTGGGTGGAAATGCCTCCAGGGAGCTGTTGGCTCCCCTGTCCATTGGCCATGCTGAACAGCCCAGATGCGTAGGGAACACCGCAAGGTCAATACCCAAGAGACAGACGTTGCCAACTGCCATTTGTAAGGGTCAAATGACATCAGTTGCATCTATCTTTCTTTTACAACATGCAGCTGCTGGAGAACAGGAGACCAGCACAGGGGGAAGCCCAAGCTTCTTAACCCATGCCCCTCCCCAGTAATTTTTCCATTTTAAATTTCCCCTTCTTTGTCCGATGAGGGAAAGAGATACAGAAAATGCTTTCAGGGAGAGATTCTGGCCGTTTCTACACCAGGCTGTTTGCCTGGGATGGCCCCGGCTGGTCCTTGTGCGCCGATGGTGTGTATTAGGTACTTCTGGGGTTGCCCTCCCTCCCTCCCTGTGCGCTGATGGTGTGTATTAGGTACTTCCGGGATCGTTCTCCCTCCCTCCCTGTGCGCCGATGGTGTGTATTAGGTACTTCCGGGATCACCCTCCCTCCCTCCCTCTACAGCCCTATGGTGTAGAAAGGGCCTCTGAGGAACTGAGGCAAATAGTGGTGACAAAAGTTAAAGTTCTCATCGTCATTAACAAACTGAAAGTAAATAAATCACCTCTATCCTAGAGTTCTTAAAAAACTTAAATATGGAATTGCTGAACTTCTGACAAAAATATACAAGATGAATCTGAGGATAGGCTCTGTACCAGAGGACTGGAAGATGGTCGATGTAACACTAGTTTTTAAAAGGGGATCTAGGAAATTACGGGCCAGTTAGCTGAACTTCTTTTCTAGATAAATTGGTTGAAAGCATTATTAAAGATAAAATTAACACGCAAATAGAAGGATGAGCCCCATTGATTCATGGCTTCTGCAAAGGTAAGTCCTGTCTGACTAACCTTTTAGAGTTCTTTGAGAGTGCTAATAAATAGGGGTGTGCACAGAACCCCTGGATCGGATCAGGACCGGATCGGGACCTACATTTTTGTTCCAGATCAGATTGGAACAAAATCGGAGGTCCCCTGGATTGGATTGGATCGGACCTGATCCTGATCCGAAAATCGGATGTCCGATTTTCGTATCGGCCGCCATTTTTCCCCATAGACTTGCATTGGGGGAAAGAAAGCTTTCCCCCAATGCAAGTCTATGCGGAAAAATGGCAGTGGGGGGGGGTGAGTGGGGCCTAACTCCCCCTCCTGTCCCTCCCTCCCTCGTGCTTCTTACCTGCAGGGGCCTTCTGCTCCCATCCGTTGGTGCCTGCGGGCGCCAGCGGACGGCAGCAGACGACCCCGGCAGATAAGCCCCCTCCTCCCCTTCATGCTCCTTACTTGCTGGGGCTGTCCACTGGCGCCCGCGGGCGCCAGTGGATGGCCCCGGCAGGTAAGTGGGGGGGCCCTCCCTCCTCACAATCCCTCTTACCTGCTGGGCCCATCCACTGCCATCCGCTGCCACCTGGGTGGGCCCCAGCAGGTAAGCCCCATCCCCGGCGCGCTACCTAGGGGCAGGCCACAAAGCCTGCTTCGCAGTAGCGGCCAGGAGCGGAGGGGAGCGGACGTCCCAGGCAGGTAAGTGGGGCCCCCTCCTCCTCCCCCTGCTTACCTGCCGGTGGCGCCACCGGAGGGAAGCGGCTGCCCTGGCAGGTAAGCCCCGTCCTCGGCGCTCCTAACCTCCCGGGGCCGTCCGCTTCCATCTGCGGGCGCCAGCAGACGGCAGCAGACGGCCCCGGCAAGTAAGCAGCGCGAGGGGGGGAGGGGGGCCCAATCCTCCGATCTAATCCAATCCAGATCGGGTCCTTTTCGGATTGGATTGGATTGGATCGGCCGATCCAGGAGCAGGGGATCGTATTGGATTATTTTATCCGATATGGCCCGGATCGGGCCCAGATCATGGATTGGGCCTGATCTGGTGCACACCCCTACTAATAAACATGTAGACAGGGTGATCCAATAGACACTGTTTTCTTGGACTTCCAAAGGGCTTTTGACAAAGTCTCTCACCAAAGACTCCTGAGCAAATTTAGCAGTCATGGAATAAGAGGAGAAGTCCTCTCATGGATCAGTAACTGGTTAAAAAACAAAGAAGAGCGTTGTATTGGGACCAATGCTTTTCAACCTGTTCATAAACGATCTGGTATTAGGAGAGCGCAGTGAAGTGGCCAAGTTGGCCCATGACACCAAACTATTTAGGGTAGTTAAAACAAAAAGGGATTGTGAGGAGCTCCAAAAGGATCTCTCCAAACTGGGAGAAAGTGGGCATCTCAATGACAAAGGCTATTCAATGTAAGCAACTGTGAAGTGATGCGTGTTGGGGCAAAAACCCCCCAACTTCAAGTATAACCTGATGGAATCTGAGCTAATGGTGACCAACCAAGAAAGAGATCTTGGGGTTGAGGAGGACAGCTTAATGAAAATGTCAACCCGGTGTGTGGGTAATGTAAAACAGAAGGGCAAACTCCATATTAGGCATAATTAGGAAAGAAACAGAGAAGGAAAATGTCAATATCATATTGCCTTTATACAAATCCGTGGTGTGACCACACTTGGAATGCTATGTACAGTTCTAGTCACCACACCCTAAAAGATATTGTAGAGCTGGAAAAAGTGCAGAAAATGCTAAATGAAGGGGCAGGAGCATCTCTCCTATGAGGGAAGGTTACAAAGGCTGTGGGGCTATTTAGTTTGGAAAAAAGGAGGGTAAGAAGGGGAAACATGGCAGACTGGTAGAAAATCATGCCTGGTGTGGGGAATGTGGAGAGGGGGGCATTTTTCTCCCTCTCTCAAGATACTAGAACCCAGTGGGGTCATTATCCCATGAAGCTGATTGGTGGGAGATTCAGGGCAGATGAAAAGAAGGACTTCTTCACACTGTGCATTGTCAAACAATGGAATTCGCTACCACAAGACATAGTCATAGCCACCAATTTGGATGGCTTTAAAAGGTGCTTAGACAACTTCCCAGAGAAGAAGGCTATCAATGGCTACTAGTTCTGATGGCTTTATGCTGTCTCTAGCATCAGATAGACAGTTGCTGGGGAACATGGGTGGGGGGGTTCTGTTGCAGTCATGCCTTGCTTTGGGTTTCCCATGGGCAGCCGGTTGGCCACTGTGTGAACAGAATGCTGGACTAGATAGACCGTTGGTCCGATCCAGCATTAGGGCTCTTCTTTTGTTCTTATAGAAACAAATATGGATGGCAAAGCTTAGCACCCCCCTACACAAATCCCCATATGTCTTCTGTAGAGCATTTGTTGTCTTCGTGGGTACATTTTATTAAAAACAAAATAAAACCAGGTAACCTATGTATGACTGAGCATCATATTTAGGGCCAAATTGTATAGGATACCCTAATTCATTTCCCAAGTACTTTACAGAGGCCAAATCTACACCAAGCAGGATATTGCACTATGAAAGTGGTATGAAAGCGGTATCTAAGAGGCAGGATCTACACTACTGCTTTATAGAGGTATTGAAGTGTGCACTGACAACTGTTGGGGCCCATTGACACATTCCATATACCACCTTCATAATGTTCTATCCTGCTCGGTGTAGATGTGTCCTGGACCCCAACAGTTGTCAGTGCACTTCAATACCACTATAAAGCCATAGTGTAGATCTTGCCAGACTCTCCAATTCCTCTTTGGCCGAAGCCCTGAGAGGGACATCTTATCTGCTGTACCACTTGCCTTCTCCTTTAGACCTCAGGAGAGGCAGTAGGGGAGTCCAGAGACGTTAGCCAAACCCTGTGGCAATGGCAGCAACACATTCTGGATGAGTGGTGCGTGCGTGCATATGTGACAGAGAGAGAGAGAGAGAGAGAGAGAGAGAGAGCGTGGGGTCCTCAGTTGGGACTTGGAGAATGAGGGAGCGGAGTCCTGATGCTGCCTGTGCGTCTGAAGATGAGTTGGAGTATGTGAGTGATTTCTGCTTGGCAGGCCTCTGAGCAGCATTAAAGGGGAAAAAAATTAAAAAGCAATGAGGAGGGAGATTAAAAATTAAACTTTGTAATAAGAAGGCCCTCTTTTTAGAGTAGTTACACAACCCTCCTGAGAGATTCTGCCAGAGAACAAAGAAGGCGAGTTGAACGAGAACTTAATGATTATGTTACACTTCATAGCTGCACATGGAAGCCATGCGAAGGAGGCTCTTTTCATTGCCAGATGCACAGGCGAGATTGCGCTCTTGTCCTCCCATCAAGGACTGTGGCTGTTCAACCTCTGTTCTTTTGAATGGAGTCAGCAGCCGGGGTTTATGGAAACAAGTGTTGTGCTGGTGTATTCAACCTATTTGCTTCCTCCACCCTCACGCTAGAATGACCATTAAATAAGCCAGGAAGGTTGTTGTCCAAACCAGGGATCCTGGCTTGTTTCTCCCTTTATGAGCCAGGATCTGTAGAACAAGAGCAAATCTTGAATTGTGATCCTGGCTTGTAAAGACAGCAACAAGCCAGGATCTCTGTTTTGGGTGGCATGACAAACCAGAGGTGGGCAATATGTGGCTCATGGGCTGCAAGCAGCCTCCCGCCATCCTTTGGTGCCCCCTGCCGTGCCCCAACTAATAGAAAATTAATGCAAGAAATGGCATCCATAATGGATACAGATTGCCCAAAGGGCCAAATTTGGCTTCTTTGCATGCTAAATTTAACTCTTGTAGCACTCTATAGCACTATAGAGTGGTTTGCTGCTGAAATTTGGTGGAAAACAACATTCCCCCCCCTTTAAAATGGAGGGGGCACCCCGCAGATGGTGTAATGCCTTGCAGAATGCACCCTGTGGCGGCGGGCGGGGGAAACAAAATGGCCCCAGACTACCTGCGTTTGCCCAGACCTGTACTAAACAAATCCCTCCTGTTCTTCTTAGTGGCTGTGCCAATGGGGAGGATCAAGGCAGGAGCCAGTAGGTGACCTGGTCTAGCAGGCAGGCTGCTGGTGCATGATAAGCCTGGGTTCTCCAACATCCTGCCTGGTTTTTTGTTCTGTGTGAATGTGGCAGATGGGTGTTTGCCTTTCAAATGGATTTCTGCACGCGACCAACTATGGTGGGGTTTGGCCCTTGAACAGTTTCAGTAACGGAATCCAGCCTTGGGGGACAAAGGCAGCCATGATATGGGATATCTGAGACTTTCTTGCACCTGGTGTTGTTCAGTAGAAGCACAGAAGCAGGATTTGCGTTTCTGGGAGACTCAGCTTTCATTCTGTTTTTCTAAAGCAAGTTTCTAGCCCTTATGTCAAGAATGGGTCACCTCGGGCCCACAGGTCCAATCCAGCCCAGGGAGGCTCCCCAACTGGCCTGCCGAATCTCCTTGGATTCCTCCAGGCTTGGCCTCCAGGCTACATACCCTGGAGGAATCCCCCCACCATTGTCCCCCACTGGAGATGCAGAGGTGCACAAAGCCGGAAAGTCAGCCAACACTAGGAAGTGCCAATCCTCCCGGTCCTGGCTAAATATGCCTTCACATGCTTCTTGCCAGCTCAGCCGGAGGGACCCTGCCCGGCCAGTGCTGGGAGTCCATTCACGCACCGCTTACTGTGCCTGTCAGGATGACAGACTGTACCATTTCAGGCCCCAGGTTTGGATGCTGCTCTGTGATACAGCTTGGCTTGCATGGTTCTGCTGTGGTCTGACCTTTAGCAGGATTAGGTTAAGTTCTGCAGGGAAGCAAGACAGGAAAAGCTCTAAGTGGTGTTCAGCCTGGAAGCCAGACAAGGTTGTCTGTGAGTTACTTCAACAATGAGCAGATCAAGACTGAGTCTTAGGTAAGAAGTTGCCTGTCTTTAGCATGGTTGGCTCCATTTCTACATTGACTGAGGCATTCTCTCTTAAAGGGGCCTGATCTGTTTTAGCAACTTCAAGCTGTGATGATGCAGGAGTTGGCAGCGACATGTTCGTGTCCTCATCGCTGGAGTCCTCAGGGTTGGAATGTGGCCAGGCCACTTCCTCTGGACACAGGGGAGCCAACCTCTGGGATCTTTCTGAGGAAGTTGGTCCTGGGGAGGTGGAAGCCTTGTGATGCCTTTCCATGACTGAATCATCTTTCTGAGCTCTTACCTCTGGAGCCTCCTTGGAGGACATGAAGTGCGTGTGTGTGGTGGTGGGAAGAGCCTCTGAGGATGAGGGTTTGGGGTCCTAACCCATGATCCCAGCTGCATGCCAAGCCAGGGACTCAGCTAATCCCTGTCTCTGTGCTGAGACTGGCACAGAACTCTTATGGTCCATAAGCTGTCACTGCTGGACTCTCTCAGCACCGAGAAGGGCAAAATGTGTGTGTGTGTGTGGGGGGGGGTGCATTTGTATCATCAGGCACATGGAGGGCTTGGTGGGGGGCAATTTGACCCCCAACTTAAAAGAGTTCCCCATCGCTGCCTTGTGTCTTGTGTAGATGATAATGCTTGCTGAATTCTCCCAGGACTGGTCCATGCATACATGTCCATCTCTAGCAACACCGATTAGTAACATAATGTGTGTAAATGGGCTGCCATAGATGAAATTCCACAGAGAGAATGTTCATTTCTCCTCATACTCAAGATGCTTTAGTGAAGTCTGTTCACTTATTCTGCTGTCAGTCTTCAAATGCTTTACTGACATGTGTGAACCAAAAGGCTGCCTTCACAACACCTTAGCTTCAACAATGCTGCTGCAGTAGGTGGTCCCAGGCCATCTATGAGGCCCTGAATAAGATTTCCTGGGCTTGAGGGTGGGGCCTGTCTGTTGTACTGAACAGCTCTCTGCCCCCCCCCCCGCCCCACTTCCATAAGTGGCCAGTTGCTTGATCTATTATAATTGGGCAGAGCAAAATGTCTTTGCCAGGGATTCTGCTCTTCCATTGAGTTTTCATTCTCCAGAAATGCAGAGGGTGAAATATGGCTTCTTTGTATGTCATTTCTCTGCTGTCCAAGACTTGCAGCAGAATAATGAAAAGCCACAATGTTAATGCAACATCAGGGTACTTTAATAAATAACAATAAATAATGACAGTGAAATGGTAAAAATGATGAGCTCAGGAAAGATTTCTGGCCAGTCTGCTTTACGTATTTTCCGGATGTGTTTTGAATGTTTATGTTCTTCTTCAGGAGGAAACCCTACAACAGCTAAATCACAGAAAACAACAACATTCTGATTTGTTTCAGTATTTTGCAGCTCATGTCGGAGAGCAGGAATTTGTCCTGTTCAAGCTTGTGAGACATAAAGAAGGCTGTGCTCTCTTCCTGGTTGCCCATTCCAGGCCCTGGCGTCCAGGTCCATCCGCGCCTTTCTTCTCCCAAAGGCACTTGCAAGGCCGGCTTTGAATACATGAAGTTGACTGGTATCGAGTCCAACAACTGGTCCATCTTGCCCTTTATTGTGTACAACTCACATCATCCCCATGCAATCCCCAACACATCTGGAGGCCAGCTGGTCTGTGTTGACTGGCAGTGGGTCTCCTAGGACCCCGGGGCAAGAGAGGTTTCCCAGTCCTGCTGCCTGAGATCCTTTTCACTGGCGATGCTGCAGAATTCATTCATTCATTCACTCACTATATTTATATCCCGCCTTTTTTCCTCCAAGGAACCCAAGGCAGCGTACATAATCCTCCTCCTCTCCATTTTATCCTCACAACAACCACCCTGTGAGGTAGGTTGGCTAAGAGTCTGTGACGGGCACAAAGTGACCCAGTGGGGACTAGAATCCAGATCTCCTGTCTCCTAGGCCAACCCTCTAGCCACTACACCACACACCAGAATGAACCTGGGACCATCTGCATGCAATGCTGGTGCTTTGCCACTGAGCTACAAGCCTTTCCCTGTGGCCCTTCGGCAGACGTACCTGTGACAGCATCCCCTTGTTATGAAGCAGCCATACTTTTTGTCTGAGATTACTCCTCGGTTGGTGGGAGTTCGAATACAAGTTGGCCTCAAGCTGCAACTCCACCGAATCGCTTTCGTGCAATACCTTGGGGTTGTGGGGTTACACTGACGTAGCTGAACGTATTGTGGCCCAAAGGCCTTGAGCCTCACGCAATAGCTGAGTTGCGTCCAGGTCTTTCCATGCCCCCTCCCTCTCGTGGGGGCAAAGAGATAAGCTGCCCAAACTGGACTTTATGGGGTCTCCTCCTTTTATAGTTGCTGCAGTTGTCATAGCTGCAATGAGATTTTAAATGGCGATGGTGTTATTAAGGGTTCTCATCCATCACCTCTTACAGGAACAAAGCCTCCATTTGCGGGTCTGAAGTAAGACAAATTCAAGCTCAAGGAATGCAGATGTCTGCAGTCGGAGCAGGTCTTAAGGTCTGGGTGGAAGGTATTGGAGAAGGTGTGGCCTTTCATGGAACCTGGACCTAAGCCATTTATGGCTTCAGAGGTTAAAACTAGCATTTTAAATAGGACCCCGACACAGGACAAAGCTGGCGGAGCTGGCAAAGCACAGATTTAATGTGGTCAAAGCCAGGCGCATTCCTCCAAAAGGGGCAAGCATGCCATTGGAGAGTGCTCTTGGACTCGGTACTCAGGTGGATTGGTGATCAGGTGTGCTTTTTACCTGCTTCAGCTCATTTAGCACCTGCAGCTTAATACAGAGAAAGCTGATTTTGCCTCTGTTAACACATGATCTGGTTACATCCAAGCTTGATTACTGCAATGTGCTCTGGATAGGGCTGCCCTAAAAAATTGTTCACAAACTCTAATTGGTGCAGAATGTAGCAACTGATATGATATGATTTATTATTTGTTACATCTTATTGCCACTCTTTTCTCAAGCAACTCAGGGCCCTCAATATTTTCTCTCTGCTCCACTCCAGATTTTATCTTCACAACATCCCTGTGAGGTAGGTTGGGCTGAGAGTTCATGACTGGTCCAAAGCTGCCACGAGAGCTCTATGTCTTGGCAGGAATTCAAACTCAATTCTACCAGTATGAATCCAGCCCACTAACTACCACACCATTCGCTCTTATTCTCTGTTCCTGGTTTCTGTACACCCACTTCTTATGCAGCTTGCAAGAAAAGACTTATAAATAGTGCAAATAAAATAAATACATAAAACAAAATGACTAATACCAACTCTGCGCCCATGGATTAGCTAGAGGTGCCCTAGTTTGCCCCTTCCCTCCCAGGCAGGAAGCCATCCTGCCAAGCCTCATTGAAGCAAGTCCTGCATGTGGATTGGGTTCACTGGGCCAGATCCATTTGCCTGCCATCCAGAATGACCCCCCCCCCCCCCCGGCAAGGGCCACCTCTTCACCTTGGCTTTGGATCTGTGCAAGGGAGGTCAGGGAACCTCAGTAAGGCGGTGGTTTCTCCCTCCCTCCCTCCCTCTCCCAGCCTTGAATCATATCGTCTGTTTCTAAATCAGCTTCTTCCCATTGTTGCAGCCAGAGCGAACACGCCTGTGTGTGTGTGTGTGTGTGTGTGTGTGGCTGCGGGGGGATGACAGCCCTCTCTTCTGTCAAAAGACTAAAATGTGCGGCCCTTGCCAAGTGTCAGAGAGAGACGTCAGGTGGATCCGCTGCTGCTGCTGCTGCTACTGCTGCTGCCGTTGTGGGAGGAAATATTGAAGGGGATAATTTTGCAAAGCGAACAAAGTGTATATCGGTGTCTTTTCTCTCACTCCCCCTCCTTTCCCCAGATGCTAATGAAACAGTTTAATGCCATTTCAAAGGGAGAGGTGGCGCTTGATGGGATGGATTTAAATATGGGAGTTTCAGCAGCGTGGGGCAGTGTTGCACGACACTACATGTGGGGGCTGTGACCCCGAGGCGGGACTGCCAAGTGCCAGGGGCTGGGCTGGGAGTGGAGAGCGGCTGAGGGGGCCCGGAAGGCGTTTGCAGCAGCCTTGGGGGGCAGCCAGGCTCGGGGGCTCACGGGCAGCTACACATTCAGTTTAAGCAATGAGCTCCCTGTCTCAGCCGTTTGTTTATCACGTTCATCTCCCACCCAAGGCGGTCGTTATGGGTTCTGTAGGAAGGAGACACAGCTGAGTGGAAGAGCGCGTGCTTTGCATGCAGAAGCTCTACGTTACAAGGCGGGCTGAACCCTTCAGAGATCCACTGTGGAGAGCACTGAGCTGGAGGAACAAATTGGAGGACTGACTTCTCTCCCCACCCCTTGGCTTTCCCCCTTGCCACAGCCCTGTGAGGTTGGCTGGGCCAAGAGACAGTGATTAGTCCCTGGTTAATCCCAGGGAGCCTCATGAACCAGGTCCTCCAATGCCCTCCACCCGCATCTTTAGAGGAGGGCAACATGGATGATCAGGGGTCTGGAAACAAATCCCTATGAGGAGAGACTGGGGGTGCCTCTACAAGAGCGATTTAAAGCTCTTTCAAAGCGCATTACTGATTTTACCTCCACATGAACGGCACGCAAATCGGGGGTTGAGGCGCTTTTTCTGTCCGATTATGCGCATTATCGAATGTGCGTTAAATAGCGAGTTTTCATTTACCGCGGGAGTTAAAGCACCTTATGACCATGTAAACAAACGATGCTGTGCATGTAAATAACTTTAAAGTACGTTTCATACAACCGGTAATGCGCTTCACCTCCTCCCGTGTATAGGGATTAGGCGTAAAAGCGATTGGGAGAAGATACGCATAATCGGCCAACCAGGTGTCAAACCGAAATCTTGTAGAGGGGACCTGAAAGAACTAGGCATGTTTAGCCTGGAGAAGAGAAGATCAAGGGGAGACATGATAACACTCTTCAAATACTTGAAAGGTTGTCACACCGGGGAGGGCCAGGATCTCTTCTCGATCAACCCAGAGTGCAGGACACGGAATAATGGGCTCCAGTTACGGGAAGCCAGATTCTGGCTGGACGTCAGGAAACCTTCCTGACTGTTAGAGCAATACGAAAATGGAACCAATGACCTAGGGAGGTGGTGGGCTCTTCCACACTAGAGGCCTTCAAGAGGCAGCTGGACAGCCCTCTGTCAGGGATACTTTAAAGTGGATTCCTGCCTTGAGCAGGGGGTTGGACTCGATGGCCTTGTAGGCCCCTTCCAGCTCTACGATTCTATGATTCTATGATACTGTGCTGGTCCCCGACTAACCACTCAGTCTCATTCACCAACTGCACAACGAGGACAAGAGAGGGATGGAGAGGGTGAGAAATGAAGCAAGCGAGAGGAGAAAAAAGAGAGGGGGGGCTGTGCATTGACAGTGAGTCATTTAAACATTTGACAGGTTGGGTTTAAAGGTCTGTCATTCTGGGCTGGAAACCGTGAAAGTCTCACTGGTCTCAGGTCACTTTTTGGCACATGTTGAGCGTTACCAATGACGCCAAGTCCAGAGTTCCATGGAAAGAGGTTGCTGTTTTTGACTTGAGTTGGGTGGAACAAATGGTGTAAGAAGGCCACTGGGGGCTTTTCTGTCAATGCAGGAGCATGTAAGCACAGAGCTCTTTGTTGGGCATTCCTAACTTAGCAGCACGCCATGCAGAGCCCCCTGGGTTCTGTTTTGCATACAGCACAGAGATGTGGGTTCACTTTGCATCTCTTCTCCCTCAGAGGGAGAAAAATGGTGTGGCAGCAAAGGAATCGGAAACCCTGTTGATTAAAATAGCCTTTGATACCATTTCAGAACCACTTCCTTTCAGAGGCCTCGCTCGTGCTTGGTTGCTGGCAGTGGTGATAGAGTGAGTAAAGAGGGCAGAATTGGCTTGCACCCACGGCTGAAGCACCTGTTTCACCACAGGCCTCTGGGTTTGCCACTTGACCATGTTTGAAGCATCCAGCGGGGGAGAAATAGCTGGACTTGGAAGAGAAGAGCTGGAACTGCGCGTCTTGGCCCAATCCACCAGGACATTCTCCTGGCCAAGCCACCATCATAAGGAGTGGAAGCCCTTGGTCATTTTCCCTGACACTAACTCAGATCCAGCAGAACCCACCAGGAACTTTTTGTGCAAGCTTCTGTTGATTGGAGGGGGCTGGAGCAGGGGATTCGAAGGAGGAAGGACAGAGCTGTTTCCCCTGTAGAGCAGTGTGTGTGTGTGTGTGTGCGCGCACGTGCGTGTTGCTTCAAAGAATAGGCATGGGCAGCCTAGACATGCAGGGGGAAGGAAGCAGGCTTTGACACAGGCTTTCCCAATTGGGTGCCCTCTGGATGTTTGGGCCTCAACTCCCAGCTCCCCTGACTATGGAAGGATCCACACTGCTGCTTTATAGTTGTATTGAAGTGCACTGACAACTGTTGTGGCCCATGTTACATCTACACCAAGCAGGATATTACACTATGAAAGGGGTATGAAAGCGGGATATGGAATGTGTCAATGGGCCCCAACAGTTGTCAGTGCACTTCAATAGCGCTATAAAGCAGTAGAGTAGACCTTGCCTCTTATATACCACTTTCATAGTGCTATATCCTGCTTAGTGTAGATGTGGCCTGGGATGGAGCTGGGGTTTGCTCGAACCCCTTTAGGCAGCAACTTCCGCTTCCAAGGCAGATTAAATTAGGCCACATGGGGAGAGTAAACCCCATCATACACTTTCCACCCAAACAGGGAGAAAAATTACATGTTGTTTTCAAAATAGCTTTTCCGTAGGCAAAAGGAGTGCAGAGGGTACATCAACAGAAAAGCAAACCCAACTATGGAACCTGCATAGATTCCAAGTGTACTCCCCAGCCAACAGCCACCTGGGAATGCCTCACGTACCCTCGCCTCCTTGTTAGGAGGGGGCTCAGAACATCAACGGACCCCAGGCGTGCAGGAGCAAGGGCTCCACATGCTTTTATCAGGGCTGGCCAAAGGAAGAGGGAAGCGGCGTGACGTCCCTGCTCTGGGTTGGGCTGGAACCAGAAAGGGGCCAGCTGTGAATCAAGCAAAAGATACTTGGCCCACTTCAGACTCTCTCAAAAGAGACAAGAAGAAGAAGAAGAAGAAGAAGAAGAAGAAGAAGAAGAAGAAGAAGAAGAAGAAGAAGAAGAAGAAGAAGACAGCTCCACACCACACTGACCATGGGCCATGCTGGCTGGGGCTGATGGGACTTGAAGTCCAAAACCTCGGGAAGGCACCTGGTAGGATAAGGCTGCTCCGACACCTTAGAGTGGGGACTGGGGCGTTTGAACCTCAGGCCTGTGGGGTTCCGTGCCCTTTCCCCAGGCTAAGTGAGTGGGAGTGAGTCCGAACTTTCGCTAAAACAGGCTGGTCTTTTCGCCACGCCCCTTTTGCCTTCAGCCCCGCCCACCACTGACATGAGGGCCCCAAATCTGGCCCTCAGGCTGAAAGAGGTTTGACCTGCTGTAGAGCCTGGGATAGAGGGGGAGGGCTTACCTTCTGCATCTCTCTCTGAGCCAAAGATTTTTAGGCTAAAGGGAATGGTGGGGGGCACCTTTGTCCCCCCAATGCTTAAAAAAATGGGAACAGGATTTCTTGCCACTGGGCAGTAAGCAGATGGGGCTTAGGGCGTCTGCCATGGCTGTTTCCCTGACCCCACCTCTCCTCTCACACCACCGCCTTGCAGGCTGCCTAGATCAGTGGCTCTGGAGGAGGAGTTGGATCAATTCCCGGAGGAGGAGGCTGTCTGTGGCTACTAGCCCTGATGGCTGTGTGCTCCCTCCAGGACCCGAGGCAGTAAGCCTGTGTGCCCCAGTTGCTGGGGAACATGGGAGGGAGGGTGCTGTTGCACCATGTCCTTCTTTGTTGGTCCTGGTCGAGAACTGCTTGGCCACTGTGTGAACAGAGTGCTGGACTAGATGGACCCTCGGTCTGATCCAGTCTCAGGGCACTTCTTATATTCTTATGAGTGAATGGGAAATGGGCCACCTCAACCTGTCCACACCCTGGGGTGGGGGAGGGCAGGTGTGAGACCCTTCCCCCACCTCTGCGGATGGACTCCTGACGTTGGAGCACTCGTGACACCATCCGCGTCTTTTCAGTTCTGTGCAAGAAGTTCCATTTCCCCCACAAGCCGCCTCCTCCTCCTCCTCCTCCTCCTCCTCCTCCTCCTCCTCCTCCTCCTCCTCCTCCTCACTAGCTCAGGCAGCTTCTTGGCCTGTTATTGCACCTCCCGCTCCCCACTTGCCAAGTATTCTCCTGCTCTTGCCATCCAGTCCACGCAGCGCCCATCTGGGCCCTGAAGCCCCGTGGCAGCCTGGATGTGCCACTTGCCCCCTCTTGCTGGGTTTGTGCTTTCTGCAGGTGCATTATCCTCTTTGAATGGGCCGCTTGGGTGTTCCCCCTTCTTTCCTTGCAACGAGCTTTTGACAGGTGCAATTTTGAGTCCCCTGCAGTGGGAAGGCAAATGAGCCCAACTGAAGGAGCATTATGTAAATGGATCATTGTGCAGAAGATTGGGTGTGTGTGTGGGGGGGAGAAGCAAAGCAGTGGCACTGAAGTTATGCTGGGAGTGCGGAGGAGGTGGGCACAAGCCTCTTTGGGGAGGGGGGCAGAAAAAGGCGTGTGCTGGACTTGGGACGGGAAGGAAGGCCTCGGATGAGCTGCCTAAGGAAATGTCTTGCTCTTCTGCCCAGCGCAGAAGCTCCAGGCAGCCCCACCCCCAGTGAGTGATGCGTTCTGCCATGGGGACGGGGGCTGCCATGGATGGCTTCCCCACAGGTGCCCTGTGTGTGCGCGTGCATGCGTGTTCGTGTGTAGCTTGCCTGCATCCCACCTTTTCCTAGACACACTGCATGCATTGCCATCTTCCAAAGAAAGCACGCCTGGTGGCATGGGGGGCCAGTGGGCTCCAAGCACAGTCTTCCACGCCCCCCTGCGATTCCGTGCATTTGTTTGCTGGCTGCCTCAGTCATGCAAATAAAGAAACCGCAGCCTCTGTTGTTCCCACCCCGCTGTGATCGGAGAATGTGCGCTGAGCCGCCCAGTAACACACAACTGCCAGGTGAGGGGCGGCACTGCAATTCGGAATAGCGGAAGGTGGCCAAAATGTTATGTTTTGGAAACAATGTTGTGTGTGGGAGAGGTCAAAATTATTGGCTACTTGAAAAGGAGAACTTTTGCAGAAGCTTGCACAACTGGAACTTTCCAAGTCGCTGCCTTTTCTCTTGAACAGCAGTGGCCTCGCTCCCTTCTCAGTGGAAACTTCCGAGTGGCGCTGCCTGCAGTGAGCAGAGGCTGGGCGTATGGTGAAGAACAGCAGAAGAGCTTGGCTGCTGGATCGGACCAAAGGGCCGTCCACCGGAACTGCCGTCGGCTGAGTCAGGTCGTCGGTCCCTCTAGGGCCAGTATTGTCGACACCGACTGGCAGCAGCCATGGCTCTCCAGGATTTCAGGCAGGAGGTTTTCCAGCCCTATTTATTTATTTATTTTATTACATTTGTATAAAATGTAATAAACCGTCCCATAAAATGTAGTAAACCGTCCCATAGCCAAAGCTCTCTGGGCGGTTTACAAAAGATTAAAACAATTAAAAACAATATACAAAAATTTAAACAGCAAAAACATACAATATACACATAATATACACATACATTTAAGACCACTGTAATAACTTTAAAAAGCTATAAACCTAAAAACAAAACAAACCCAGTCTCATCAGATATTGCTAAATGCCTGGGAGAAGAGGAAAGTCTTGACCTGGTGCTGAAAAGATAACAACGTTGGCGCCAGGCGGGCCTCATCAGGGAGATCATTCCACAATTGGGGGGCCACCACAGAGAAGCCCTCTCCCTTTTTGCCGACCTCCAAGCTTCCCTCGGAGTAGGCACTCGGAGGAGGGCGTTTGATGTTGAACGTAGTGTTCGGGTAGGTTCATGTCGGGAAAGGCGTTCCATCAGGTATTGTGGTCCCAAGCCATGTAAGGCTTTATAGGTTAAAACCAGCACCTTGAATCGGGCTCGGAAACATACAGGCAGCCAATGCAAGCAGGCTAGAGTCGATCTTATATGTTTCCTGGTATCAATCTGGCCGCTGCATTTTTCACAAGCTGCAGCTTCTGAACTGTCTTCAAAGGCAGCCCCACGTAGAGTGCATTGCAGTAATCTAATTTGGAGGTTACCAGAGCATAGACAACTGAAGCCAGGTTATCCCTGTCCAGATAGGGACGTAGTTGGGCCAGGAGATGCTGGCGGGGATTGAACCCAAGACCTTATGTATATCCTACCTTTCTGCCAAAAAGACACTGAACAATAGTTTAATTCCAATAAAAACAGAAATACAATGAAAACATAAAAACAGATTAAAAAGACAATTAAAACACATCAGCTGTGGAATTTCGTACCACAAGATGTAGTGCTGGCCACTGATTTGGTTAGCTTTGAAATCAGATTGGACAAATTCACGGAGGAGGAGGAGGAGGAGGCGGCTATGCTACTTTTCGTATTGGACGCTGGGGAACATGGGCTGATGGCCACTGTGTGAACAAAGTGCTGGATTAGATGGACCCTTGGACTGATCCAGGCTGGTGGTTCTTTGCCACAGATGGGGTGATGGGGAAGGAGAATGTTGCCTAGCAGTCTGGAGGAGCCAAATATGTTTCCTTTGTAGCCTGTTTTTTTTCTTGTGCCCAAAAAGACAACAAGGTTCACGATTCTCTGTCGTAGTAGGAGAGCTGTCATTCCATGGGAAGCCCAGCTTGTTTGCTCTGCGATTTTCTACGTCTGGCTGCTCAGCTGGGGGGTGGGGGGGGGTGATCTCTTTGCCAAGCCTCTTCCCTTTCTGAATTCATTCTCCTTTATTCAGCTGCTTCTGCTGACCCTGCAGCCTCCCACCCCACCCCATATTTTATGAGGATAATGAAGGACATTCCAAAGCACTCTGTCCTCCAACACCATTTCTAGACAAGAATTCTGGTAGCATTTGATGGAATCATAGAATCATAGAATAGTAGAGTTGGAAGGGGCCCATAAGGCCATCGAGTCCAACCCCCTGCTCAATGCAGGAGTCCACCTTAAAGCATACCTGACAGCTGCCTCTTGAAGGCCTCTAAGGTGGGAGAGCCCAGACCTCCTTAAGTCGTTGGTTCCATTGCCGTACTGCTCTAACAGACAGGAAGTTTTTCCTGATGTCCAGCCGGAATTTGATAAGCATTCCCTGCACCTCCTCGTCCAAATCATTAATAAAAATGTTGAAGAGCACTGGGCCCAGGACTGAGCCTTGCGGTATCCTGCTCGTTACCTCCCCCCAGTTTGAGAAGGTACCAGTTGAGATTTCGCAAACAACATTTTGATGAATTGGGTAAGCTGTGCAAATGCTGGATTTGAAAAATGAGTAGTACTGTATTAGGCAGCAAAATCTGAGTTTGTTGTTCAACAACAAAAAGTCTTAACTTTTTTCAATGTAAGTGATGCATGTTGGGGCATAAAATCCCAACTTCAAGTATAACCTGATGGGATCTAAGCTGGCGGTGACCGACCAAGAAAGAGATCTTGGGGTTGTAGTCGACAGCTCAGTGAAAATGTCAACCCAGTGTGCGGCTGCTGTAAAGAAAGCAAACAATAATATTAAGCAGTATTAGAAAAGAATTGAGACTAAAACTGTCAGTATCATACTGCCTTTATACAAATCTATGGTGCAACTACACTTAGAATATTGTATACAGTTGTGATAACCACATCTAAAAAAAGACATTATAGAGCTGGAAAAAGCACAGAAAAGGGCAACTAAAATGATCAAGGGGCTGGAGCATCTCCTCTATGAGGGAATGTTACAATAGCTGGGACCGTTCAGCTTGGAAAACAGGAGGCTGAGGGGAGACATGATAGAGGTGTACAAAATTATGCATGGTGTGGAGAATGTGAAGAGGGACACATTTTTCTCCCTCTCCCATAATACTGGAACCCAGTGGGATCATCCTATGAATCTGATAGGCGGGAGATTCTGGACAGATAAAAGGAAGGACTTCTTCACACAGCGCAGAGTTGAACTATGGAATTCACTGCCACAAGATGTAGTGATGGCTGCCAATTTGGATGGCTTTAAAAGGGGGTTGGATAAATTCCTGGAGGAGGAGGAGGAGGCTATCAATGGCTACTAGTCCTGATGGCTATGTGCTATTTCCAATATCAGAGGCATTAAGCCTATATACACCAGTTGCTGGGGAACATGGGTGGGAAGGTGCAATTGCACTCCTGTCCTGCTTGTGGTTGACAGCTGGTTGGCCACCAGTGTGGCGTAATGGCTACCGGCCCAAACCTTTCCTGCTGGCCCAGAGGAATCTGAAATGATTGCTCCTGAGTGAAGGGGGGGGGTTGCTTGAGCTCCCAGACCTGAAATGAGCTTGCAAGGTGGTTGCTTTATAGGAATGTGATATGGCGGAGGATGTTCTCGTCTCTGAGAGGGGTCTGGTTTCCTGGGAGACTCTGTGCTCTCAAGTTCTGCCAAGGGCACGAGCTTTAGGCTTCACCAGCCAGCCCGACTGCAAGATCAGCAGCTGTTCTTCAGTTTCCTGTGACTAGAAATCGGCCTCAGTTCCTGTTTCGGTGTGCCTGAGCAGACGGCTGCGCTCTTGGTTTGCTTGGCTGCTTTCTCCCTCCCTTGCTGGGGTGGAAGAGAATAATGTGCTTCAGGGACTGGACAGCCATTGAGTCCGGCTTTGCCCTACAAAGGCTGCAGCAGCCTCTGACCGGCAGCCTCCCAGGCTGCAGCATGCAAGGGGCTCCAGGGCCCCTCTCTCCACACCAGGCTCCAGCCGGGAGACAAGCGAGCTCATTGTGTGGGTAGCCAGAGCCCTGTTTTGTTGCAAGGGGGTGAAAGATGTTGAGGTACAGCCTCTATAGGAGGGCAAGGAAGGGGACTCCCCGCCCCACGGTTCTCTTTCCTGCTTTACCAGTGCAGGTTCCAGCAGTTTTCTGAAGTCCAAACTGTTCTGTCCCCAAGATCAGAAGACATAATCTGTATAATGAAACAGTTTGGGGGATAAAAGAGGCCAAATGAATTTAAACGACATTTTATAGTCATACAGATTAAAAGTGGATGGATACAAAATAAAAACCTGAAAACATCTATGGCAGCTCACCCTCTTGCGCTCTTCAGTCACAAAGCACAGATCCCCCCTCCTCCGCAGCCCCCTGCAGTTCACCTGGCATGCAGACCAGGCCCTCCGGTCACGCTGCCCCTGACCAGCCACCACAGCTTTCTGAGGCAGGGCTTTGCAGAAGGGGTGTTGCAGAGTAATGGCATGGGGGAAGGTGGGGGACAGAAAGGAGCCCCAATGAGGGTGCTGGTGGTGTCTCTGGAGTCCTTCCAAGGAGGTGGGTTGATCTGTACTCTCAGGTCCTTGAACGGGAACAGCCACTTGCCTGGTCGCCTCTGGCAGGCTAAGAATCTCCTCTGAGCAAATCACACAGGAATCGCTTTGCAAACTGGAAAGAATCCCCCCCCCCCTTTTTTAGGCTATTGATGTTTCACAAATAACTAATACAAGCAAGTGAACAAGAGCTACTGAGGCCAGTAAAATGGTCGAGAGGGTAATTGCAAGGCTGCCGGCTCCAGAGGGGAGGGGGGAGAGGGGATGCAAATTGGGATTGATCTATCTCCTAAATTAAGGGTGACCATAGGACAAGGAGGACCAGGCTCCTGTATCTTTAACAGTTGCATAGAAAAGGAAATTTCAGCAGATGTTATTTGCATGCATGTAGCACCTGGTGAAATTCCCTCTTCATCACAACAGTTAAAGCTGCAGGAGCCCTGCCCTCTTTTATAACTGGTCAAGAGGGCAGGGCTCCTGCTGCTTTAACCCTACTTAAATTCTGTTTACTAAGCTGTGGATGGACTCTGGCTGTATCACTCCTGAGACCCCAACCACAGCTATGCCAAGCCTCCTCCTCCAAAGTCTACCACACTCCCAGTTTCTTTGCTGAGCCGTCGTTGCAACTGTGGTGAAGTCTTAAACCAGAGCAAGTGCACCTTTGGAGATGCAGCTCTTGATCCCCTGGCCTCTTTTCTCTCTCTCCTCCCTGCTCCCTGTTTCCTCCCCCTTGCCCAGCTTTAGACTGTAAGCTCCTTGGAGGCCTGGATTTTATGTTAGCTTGTGCTCTCCTCTATGGCGCCACGTACATTGATGGTGCTCTCTAAAATACAGTAGCCATGACTATAGCTTAGGCTGACCATCTGAAAAGGAGGACAGGGCTCATATAACTTTAACAGTTGTAGAAAAAAGGGAATTTCAGCCAGTGTCATTTGTATGCAATTAGTTCCTGGTGATATTCCCTCTTCATCACAACAGAGCCCTGCCTTCTTTTGTATATGGTCACTCTAGTATAGTGCCTGCACCTTTAACAGTTGTGATGAAGAGGGAATTTCACCAGGAACTAATTGCATACAAATGACACCTGCTGAAATTCCCTCTTCTCTGCAACTGTTAAAGTTACATGACGCATGTCCTCCTTTTCATATGGTCAGCCTAACTATAGCAGCCGGGGGCTGAATATTCCAGAACTTGTGACCTGTTTTGAAAGCCAGGCAGGAGCTCTGGAAAACGACACGTGAGCTCCCCACACATGCACAGTCTAGCAGGGCAGGGAAATCCAGGCCTCAGCGGTTGACCTATTCCATTCACTCAGCTCAGTGGTATAACGCAACCTGTGCACCATTTTCTGAATTAAACAGCTGTATCAGAGTTCGGTATTTGTGAAATTGGTTACAAGCCCATTACATTTACGCTACAAAACTGCACATGCAACTCAAATCTGTCATATTAGAGAAAGTATCTCTGAATTGACACGTGGAGCGGCTCTGTGTAGAGGTGGTCTCACTGCTAATTGGTTTCCGTGCTCAGATTGAGAATTCCAGACTTGTTTACTTGACATTTCTTTAAACCTGTCCTTGACATGTGTGTGCAACAGGAAAAACAGAAGTTGCACAATATGTCAATGGACTGGCATATTTAGAAGAAATTCCAGGTTATGGTTTTTCTATTTTGGTTTTACCTCTTAGGTCCCCTCTACAAGATTTCGCTTTGATGCCTGGTTGCCCGATTATGCGCATATACGGATAAGCGCATTTACTCCTAATACCTCTTCACGAGAGGCGGTGAAGTGCATTACGGGATGTATGAAATGCACTTCAAAGTTGTTTATGGAGAATCGCATGTTTACACTGCCATAAGGCACTCTAACTCCCGTGGTAAATTAAAACTCACCATTTAACGTGCATTTGAAAATGCGAATAATCAGAGATATAAAGCTGCTCAACCCCTGATTTGTGCTCTGCTCTTATAGAGGAAAAATCTGTAATGCGTTTTGAAAGAGCTTTAAATCGCTCTTGTAGAGGCACCCTTATTTGATTTCAACAGCTACTGTGTTGCTGATTGTTGAAATTCTGAAAGCCTCAGCATTTTATGAGCGAGATGTCTGTGATGGTGCAAAAGTGTTAATTTATGGCATCTAAATGTGTACCTCTTCCCTCTGTGTTAACCATAGGATGCTACAGCAACCTCTGGCTGTGATTTTGAAATTAGCAGAAGTCTACTCAGCCTGTTCACTTTTCAGGGGAAACTGCTTTATTTTTAGCCAGTTTTTTTCTTCAAATGGGGAACATATGCTACCCATTTGGCTGAAATGAAGTGAAACGCTCCCATAATGCAAATGGCTCATGGCTATGGGATTCAGGAAATGAAGCCTGCAATGGCTACTGCACAGGCAGCTACTCACTTCGCAGGTGTAACAAAGTGCATTGCAGTCTGGGATAGATGTTGGATGACATGGCTTCTCTTGGGGCTTTGCAGTAAACTGGTGCTCATTCCCAAAGGTGGATTTGCCACAAGGGGCTGTCATTAGTGGAAATGCATAGAATCATAGAATCATGGAATGATAGAGTTGGAAGGGGCCTCTAAGGCCATCGAGTCCAATCCCCTGCTCAATGCAGGAATCTACCTTAAAGCATACATGACATATGGCTGTCCAGCTGCCTCTTGAATGGCTCTAATGTGGGAGAGCCCACCACCTCCCTAGGTCATTGGTTCCATTGTCATATTGCTCTAACAGTCAGGAGGTTTTTCCTGATGTCCAGCCGGAATCTGGCTTCCTGTAACTTGAGCCCATTATTCCGTGTCCTCTGCTCTGGGTTGATCGAGAAGAGATCCTGGCCCTCCTCTGCATGACAATCTTTCAAGTATTTGAAGAGTGCTATCATGTCTGCCCTTGATCTTCTCTCTTCCAGGCTAAACATGCCCAGTTTTTTAAGGCTATCCTCATAGGGCTTTGTTTCCAGACCCCTGGTCATCCTCGTTGCCCTCCTCTGAACACGCTCCAGCTTGTCTGCATCCTTCTTGAAGTGTGGTGCCCAGAACTGGATGCAATACTCAAGATGAGGCCTAACCAGTGCTGAATAGATGGGAATGAGTACCTCGCACAATCTGGAAGCTATACTTCTATTAATGCAGCCCAAAATAGCATTTGCTTTTTTTTGCTGCCACATCACACTGTTGGCTCATATTCAGCTTGTGATCTACAACAATTCCAAGATCATAGAATCATAGATTACTAGAGTTGGAAGGGGCCTATAAGGCCATCGAGTCCAACCCCCTGCTCAATGCAGGAATCTACCTTAAAGCATCCCAGACAGAGGGTTGTCCAGCTGCCTCTTGAATGCCTCTAATATGGGAGAGCCCACCACCTTCCTAGGTCATTGGTTCCCTTGTCGTATTGTTCTAACAGTCAGGAAGTTTTTCCTGTTGTCCAGCCAGAATCTGGCTTCCTGTAACTTGAGCCCATTATTCCGTGTCCTGCATTCTGGGTTGATCGAGAAGAGAACCTGGCCCTCCTCTGTGTGACAATGTTTCAAGTATTTGAAGAGTGCTATCATGTCTCCCCTCTATCTTCTCCAGGCTAAACATGCCTAGTTCTTTCAATCTCTCCTCAGAGGGCTTTGTTTCCAGGCCCCTAATCCTTCTCGCTTGTAGTATTGCTGAGCCAAGTATCCCCCATCTTGTAACTGTGCATTTGGTTTCTTTTTCCTAGGTGTAGCACTTGGCATTTATCCCTATTAAATGTCATTCTGTTGTTTTCAGCCCAGCTCTCCAGCCTATCAAGATCACTTTGAAGTTTGTTTCTGTCTTCCAGGGTATTAGCAATCCCAACCAATTTTGTGTTGTCTGCAAATTTGATAAGCATTTCCTGCACCTCCTTGTCCAAAGCATTAATAAAAATGTTGAAGAGCACTGGGCCCAGGACTGAGCCCTGTGGTACCCTGCTCATTACCTCCCCCAAGTTCGAAAAGGTACTATTGATAAACACTCTGTTGAGTCTGATTCTGTAGCCAACTGTGGATCCACCTAATAATTGTTCCATGTAGCCCACTTTTAGCTAGTTTCTGAATCAGAAGGTCGGGGGCACTTTGTCAAAAGCTTTGCTGAAGTCAAGATATATTATGTCCACAGCATGTCCACAAGTGAGGTTATACGATCAAAAATGAGATCAGATTGGTCTGACAGCATTTGTACTTGACAAATCCATGCTGGCTTTTAGTAATCACTGCATTGTTATCTAGGTTCTTACAGATGGACTTCTTTATAATCTGCTCCAAAATTTTCCCAGGGATGGATGTCAGACTGACTGGTCTGTAGTTCCCAGGATCCTCCTTTTTGCCCATTTTGAAGATAGGGACAACATTAACCCTCCTTCAGGCGTCCTGCACTTCACTCGTCTTCCATGATTTTGCAAAGATAATAGATAGAGGTTCTGAGAGTTCTGCTAGCTCCTGTATTTCTTTAGGATGCAGTTTATTGGGCCTTGGAGATTTGAACTCGTTCAAAGAAATTAGGTGTTCCTTGACCATTTGTTTATCAATCTCAAACTGCTGCCCCGTCAGCTTGTACTTCACTTTTTCCTGGGGGGGTCATAGATCCACTTGTGGGAGAAGACTGAACCAAAGTAGGAACTGAGCACTTTGGCCTTTTCTTTGTCCTCTGTTACCTATTTGCCATCCTCATGAAGCAGTTGAGCCACCATTTCTTTCCTCTGTCCTTTACTATTCACATATCTGAAGATATCCTTTTTATTACTTGTAGCATCCTTCGCTAGTCTCTCCCCTCTTTCTCAGCTTTAGCTTTCCTGATGCCATTCCGGCACTTTTGTGCTACCTGTCTGTACTCTTCTTTTGTAGCCTGGCCTTCCTTCCACTTCCTATATGTATCTTTTTTTTAATTTCAGGTCATCTCTAAGCTTTTTGTGCAGCCACATTGGTTTCATCTGTTGTTTTCTATATTTTTTCATTGTTGGAATTGTTTGTAATTGGGCTTTTAAAATTTCCTTTTTTAAAAACTCCCACCCATCTTGTACTCCTTTTCTCATTAGGGTCACTTGCCATGGGACCTTACTTATCATAGTTCTGAGTTTCTTAAAATCGGCTTTCCTGAAATCCAGAGAACGCGTATGGCTACATACAGCTTTTGCTTCCTTTAAAATCAAGAACTCAAGTAGGACGTGGTCACTTTCCCCCAGAGTTCCCATAATTTCAATTTTATCCACTAAGTCCTCCCTATTGGTCAGTATCAAGTCAAGGAAAGCCATTCCTCTAGTTCCTTCCTCTACTTTCTGTAGGAGAAAGTTATCAGCCACACATGTCAGGAATTTCTTGGAGGGGCCAGTTTTGGCAGAATTTGTCTCCCTACAGATATCGGGGTAATTGAAGTCCCTCATTACTACTACATTGGATTTCCTTGAAACACTGGCAATTTGCTTTTCAAAAGTTTCATCCTCATCTTCTCCTTGATTGGGTGATCGGTAGTAGACTCTGACTATCATGCTCCTTTTATTCCTTGCTCCATTTATTTTAATCCAGATGCTCTCGATTGGGCTCCCAGGCTCATCCTCCTATATTTCTGCACAGGAATAAGTATTTTTAACATATAGTGCGACTCCTCCTCTCTTTCTATTTCTTCTGTTCTTTTTGAACAAGTTTTATCCTTCTATTGCTATATTCCAGTCATGGGAGTCATCCCACCACATTTCAGTTATACCTATCAGGTTGTATTTGCCTTCATGTATTAAGAGTTCAAGTTCGTTGTGTTTGTTTCCCATACTCTGGGCATTAGTATATTGACATCAAAGACCATGTGCTTTATAGTCTGGCTTCTTCCCTACATTGTTGTGAACACTGTTTTTGGACACTATTGGAGCTGTTCCCTCTGTTATGGTGTATAAGTTTTCATCCATTGTTGCCTCAAAGTTTACATCTCCTGCTCCCATAGGATTCAGTTTAAAGCCCTCCTGATGAAGTTCTTCATGCTGTGGCCAAATACATTCTTCCCAGCCCTTGTGAGGTGCAACCCGTCTTTTGCCAGCAGTCCATCTTCCAAGTAACATAGCCCGTGGTCTCAGAATCCGAATCCCTCACATTGGCACCACCTTCGTAAGCAGTCGTTCACCCAGAGTATTTTTCTTTTCCTCTTCCAAGAACTGGGAGGATGGATGAGAAAACTCTCTGGGCCCCAAAGTTCTTGAGATTCCTTCCCAGAGCTTTAAAGTTTGACACGATTTCTTCGTAGCTCCGCTTGGCAATATCATTTGTTCTCACATGGATGAGAAGAAAAGGATATGGGTCAGTGGGCTTGATGAGCTTTGGCAACCCTTCAGTCACATCTCTAATCTGTGCTCCAGGGAGACAGCATACCTGGCGAGTCCATGGGACTCTGTGACATACTTGAGTTTCAATCCCGCACAGGAGGGAGTCTCCCACAACGACTACTCTTTTCTTCTTCTTGGTTGACTGACCTTCCGTCTCTTGCTCACTGTTGCACGGGGTCTCCTGTAATTCTCCCTCTGCAGGCTGACCTCCAGTCTCATCCTCCAGTAGCTGAAAGCGGTTGCATAACTCTAATGGTTCCACTGGTGCAGAGTGTCTTCTAGTTCTTCTACTCCTTACCGTCACCCTTTTCCAAGGAGTTTCCTCTTCGTTGGCTTTCCTCACCTCAGCATTCTCCACTTCTGCTTTGACTTGCTGTTGCAGTTCCACTGTTCTGTCCAAGAACTCTTTGCCTTCTCTTATTCCTTGGAGGGTGGACACTTGCAAGGCCTCAGCGTTCCGTATTTGCCCTGACCTCCATCTAGCTGCCCCATTCCTCCCCCCTCTGTGGTGCTTGGCGCTGCGGTGGCAGCGGCTTCGCATTCACATATAAATAATAATAATAATAATAATAATAATAATAATAATAATAATAATACGGGTGGGGGGGGGGAGAGGAACAGGGCAGCCAGAGGGAGGTCAGAGGGAGGAGAGCTAGTTTCTGGCTCCTTGTGTCCCCTCTATTCCCCCCCCCCCCCCCGGCTGTCCCTTTCCTTTACCTGCCCCTGTGCTCGGTGTGGTGGTGGTGGCGGTGGCGGCAACTCCAACTCCGCACTCATGCTCCTTCTTTTGCAGATGCCGGGAAGGGGTGCAAATGCAGAAGCCTGAGGCCTTGTGGCGCCGAGGTGCCACCGTCAAGACAGGGGCCAGATAACCACCACTAGAGACTCCTTTCCATATTTGGGGGGCCACCACGGAGAAGGCCCTCTCCCTTGTTGCCATCCTCCAAGCTTTGCTCGGAGTAGGCACCTGGAGGAGGACCTTCGATGTTGAAGAGGACACATGGCCAGCAGTCAATTTCTGCAGTGGGCCAAACAGCCACTTTCGCTGACAGTGCAGGCGTCCTCTGAAGATGTATTTGCACTTGCATCAGGAGGAGAGGACAAAGGAAGCACCTGCTGCTCTTGTGCTGCTTGGCTTTTTTTTCCTGAGACAAACCTGAGATGCTCTGTTGCCACCAGGAAGTGGTTCAAAGAGCAAAACTGAAGCCTGTAACCTTCCTTTCCGAGATGTTTACTGTCCTTGCTAGCCAGACAAAGTTCCCAGAAATGGCTTGTAATGAAAGGGTCACATCCATATAAATGATAGCCACATTTGTATGCTTTCATGTGGATTCCTGCCTTGAGCGGGGGGGGGGGGGTTGGACTCGATGGCCTTAGAGGCCCCTTCCAATTCTACTACTCTATGACTCCATGATAAAAGCCACCTTTAGCTGCCCTGCTGGATGACCTGTGCCAAAAGAGACAGAGGTGAGGATGTCACGCTGTTGATTCTCCTGAACATCTTTGCAGCCTTCAATACCGTCAACTGTAGTACTCTCTCAGTGGGATCAGAAGCTCAGTGCACACAGAGTTTTGCTGCCTGTGCTCTGCGCTGCAGGGCCAGTTCCAGACGGTGGTGCTGGGGGACGACAGTTCTGTCCGTGGCCTTTGGCTTAGAGTATGTCACAAGGGGCCATCTTGTCTCCTATGCTGTTTGACCACTATATGAAACCACGAACTGAGGTCAATGTTTGTATATTTAAATTGCCCAATTTTCCAGGTTCTGTGGGAGGCATACAATACATTAAAAACATAACATATAAACAATGAACAACAAGAGAACATAATAAAACTAAGAATCAGCAGCAAAAAGGAAAAAAACACTTGAGCACATAAAACTGAAGTAAAGCTAGATGCAGGTGACACCTCTCCGTGGAGCTCTGGTGCACTGCTGAGGACCTCCTCACTATCCCAGTGCTGTCTGAAGCACAGTGAATGCCACCACAGGGGGGCTTCCCCAGCTGTGGCACCCAGATTGTGGGGCAGCTGGCCAAGGGGGGGGGGCTTTTGGCAAGCATCAAAGACCATATTATTCCAGCAAGTATTTTCTTCATGTCATGTGGCCTCGGATGTTTTCCCAGCTGTTTTGACTCTTTTATGGTTGTTTTATTAGTTTGCATTATATATTGTTGTACTGTTGTTAGCCAGCTGGAGAACAGCTTGGTGTAGAAAGTTAGGGTAGCCGTTCTCTTTGATGATTGGCTTCAGCAGCAGAGTCAGGTTAAGAAAGATTGGATCAGCCCCGAAGGAAGGAAGGAAGGAAGGAAGGAAGGAAGGAAGGAGGGTAGGAAGGGCCACAGCCCTTTCCCGGGTGGCTTCTGAAGTGTTAGGCACCACTCCAGGATGGGACCTTACAACAAGAACAACACAGTGCATCAGAAGCTTACTTATTCAGAGTTTGCCCAACTATGTAATTATATTTATTACTTTATTTGTGGCATTTATATATTGCTGAATGTAGTAAAATCCTGCAGCGGTTCACAATTTCAAAATACATTTAGATACAATATTAAAATTACAACATTAAAACAACTTCAGTGAACACTATTAAGGAGCAGCAAGATGGAGCGGGCATGGTTTGTTTACATACAGCCCAGGGAAAGCCTGGGTGAAAAGGTGCATTTTTAGGAGGTGTTTGAAAGATGCCGCATTTTCTGCTTCCAGACCTGCATGGGGGAAGGTGGGTGCCGCTACAGAGAAGGCCCGCTGCCTCATGGCGACATTACATTCATTTCAGAATATCACATTAATTCAATTCAATTCCTTTATTGCGGCTGAAAGGCCAGAGAAATCACATTAATTCCTAAAGAGGGACAAGATTTGATAATGATGAAAAATTATAGACCAATATCATTATTGAATAATGATTATAAGTTGTTCACAATGATTTTAGTGGAAAGGCTTAAATTTTTTTTACTGGAATTTATACACGAAGACCAAAGTGGCTTTCTGCCTAAGAGACAGATGAGAGACAGTATCAGAACTATTTTAAATATTTTGGAGTATCTGGAAAAACATCCTGAAAAGCAAGCAGCACTGATATTCCTAGATGCAGAGAAAGCATTTGACAACCTTAATTGGAAATTTTTATTTAAAGTGTTAGAAGAAATGGACTTTGGAGAAAATTTTATAAAATGGATTAGATCAATTTATACTTCACAAAACGCACAAATAATTATTAATAGGGATTTGTCAAAATCATGTGGAATGCAAAGAGGGGTAAGGCACGGTTGCCCATTGTCGCCATTGTTGTTTATTTTGGCGTTGGAAATACTCAACAGAGATGTCAGGAAAGATGAAAAAATTGGAGGGGTGAAGATAAAAAAGAATTTTACAAACTAAGAGCCTTTGCGGATGACCTGGTGTTTACCTTAGAAGAGCCACTAAAGGGAATTGAAACCTTGATGTCTAAATTGAAAGAATTTGGGGCAGTAGCAGTAGCTGAATTTAAGGCTAACAGACAGAAGACTGAGATGTTGACTAAGAATATGGGACCCCAAGAACAAAGTTGATAGAAAAAACAGGTTTTAAGATTGAAACGAAGTGGGAATCACCTTGACAGATAAGAACTGTATGTTGTTCAATAACAATTATGTTAAAGTATGGAATGAAATCAAAAAGACTTATCAAGGTGGGATAAGGTTCAATTGTTATTTCTGGGTAGAATTGCGACAATTAAAATGAATGTGCTACCAAGAATGTTGTTTTTATTTCAGACAGTACCTATTGTATCATCGGAATTACCATTCAAGCAGTGGCAGAGAAATATATCAAAATTTATATGGCAAGCAAAAAAACCCAAGAGTTAAGTAAAAAATATTACAGGATATGAAAGAAAGGGGAGGTTTGGGGCTCCCAAATTTGAAGTTGTATTTCTCTGCCTGCTGTTTGTTATGGATGAAGGAATGGTTGTCATTAAAAACAGAAGGCTTCTGGACTTGGAAGGTCATGAATTACGATTAGGGTGGTATGGATACTTGTGGTATGACAGAGCCAAGGTGACTGTAGAATTCAATAACCATTATGTGCGATGGCCGATACTGAGAATATGGAATAAATACAAACCCAGGCTTTGCCAGAAAATACCGATGTTGTTATCAGCACAGGAAGCCTATCATAGAAGAGAATTGTCAAGGTCGTATAATTGGTTGACATATAATGATGTATTAGAAAGGGTACAAGGTGAATATAAGTTAAAATCAAGAGAGGGGTTAATTAAAGAAGGGCATATGTGTCAATGGTTTACGTACTTGCAAATTGTGGAAAGGTTTAAATTAGATGGAAAAACATACAGTTTTGAGCAAACAAAGTCTGAATTTGAAAGGGTGCTCTGTACAAATGATGAACATGTTATCTCAAATGTCTATAAGTTTCTGTTGAAATTTGAGATGGAGGAAGAACAAGTGAAAGAATGTATGATAAAATGGGCACAAAACTTTGGATATAATATATTAATGGAACAATGGGAAAATATGTGGTCAAAAGACCTAAAGTTTACTTTAAGTGTCAGACTGAAAGAGAATTTTTATAAGATGATGTATAGATGGTATATGTCCCCTTCGAAATTAGCTAAAATGTATAAGGGAGCTTCTGGAATGTGTTGGAAATGTGAAGAACAAGAAGGAACTTTTTATCACTTATGGTGGACTTGTAAGAAAGCAAAAGCACTTTGGATACAAATTCGTTCCTTAATGCAAAAAATCTTAAAGATTAATATACAAGTGAAGCCAGAATACTTTCTTTTGGGACTAAGGAACAGTCAGATGAAAAGGAATTGTGGGACTTTATATTTATATATGACGACAGCAGCGAGATCACTATATGCACAAAAATGGAAAGGCCCAGCGCTACCCACAATGGATGAATGGATTTTGAAAATTATAGAGCTGGCCGAGATGACAAAACTTACGTCAGTTATATGGGAAACGTCAACATCTGGTTTTAGGACTGAATGGAAAACCTCTTATAGACTATCTGAAGGGACAAGAAAAACATGAACTGTTTATCTGCGGATTCAACGACTGGGAAGGGTTAAGATAAAGGAGGGGGGAATTTGGTTGTTTGTTTAGTGACAAGAACAAAGACGGTTATATATCTTTGCAGGGGGGAAATCCTGGAACCACCTTAACTTTGTATACGGTCCTCTTTTAGTATGTAGTTGATGTTGTCGATGTTTTGTTGTTTTGTGTGTGTATAATAAATAAAAACCTAAAAAGCCAAAAAGAAGAAAAAAAAAGACTGACCAGTAAGGCCTCCTCTGATGATCTTAAAGGTCACCTGGGTGTATATTTGAGAAGGTGGTTTGCTAGGTATCCTGCTCCTTAGTTGTTTAGGGTTTATAGGATAATAGTATAACATTGTACGTGGCTTGGTAGCTAATAGGCATCCAATGCAGTTCTTTCAACACAGGTGGTATGTGAGCATATTAAGTGTCCCAGTGAGCTGAACCCCATAGCTGCTGCATTTTGCACTAGCTGCAGCTTCTGAACCATGCACAAAGATAGTCCCACATAGAGTGCATTGCAACAGTCTAATCGTGAGGTTACCAGTGCATGGATCACTGTCCAGGAATGGGTGCAGTTGGTGTACCAACTGAAGTTGGTAATGAGCACTCTGGGCTACTGAGGTCACCTGAGCCTCCAGTGACAGGGTTGGATCCAGGAGCACCCCTAAACTACAGAGCTGCTCCTTCAGAGGAAGTGCAACCCCATCCAGAACAGGCAAGCACACCAATTCTTGGACTTGGGAACAGCTGACCCACAGGTTTATTCGCCCTCATTCAAGCCATGACTGCATCCAGGCACCGCTTCAGAATGTGCACGGCCTCACCCCATTCAGATGTCACAGAGAAATAGAGCTGGATGTCTTCAGCATACTGATGACACCTTGCCCCAAATTTCCTGACAACTGCTCCCAACAGCTTCATATAGATGCTGAATAACATTGGGAACAGGATGGTGCCCTGTGGTTCCCCACAGTCCAGCTGCCATGGTGCTATGGTGCAGTCACCCTATGCTCGTCTCTGCCCAGTGACGAGAGTAGTGATCTAACCCAGCGAGTCCCTGTCCCTCTGCTATCTCACTCCAGCAAATTCCTCTGGGAACCTCTGGGAAGCTGCAACTGTGCAGAGTGTGGAAAGGTCTTAAATGGGAGTTGAGCCTGGGCTCAGAAAAGAAGCAAGGTGAGGTGCAAGGCTCAGGTAGCAAAGTGAGGGTGCAGAATGGGAGATAGGCAGATTTCATGCCTATCAGGGCAAAGTCCTCTTGTGAAAGGGAGCTGCACAAAGGGCCTGGCAGGGCTCTTGCAAAGTTCCCATTCATTCTTGTGGGGCTTCCACAAGAGAACCTGCTTCTGGGTGATTGCTGCCCATGTGAACGAGTTGGCAATGGGAGAGTCACCACGTATGTTTTCCATCTCAGACAGCAAAATGTCTGCAATCTGTTGTGAAGATAAACTCTTGTGGGTTAATCTTCATTGAGCAGCCTCCTTTTCAACAGTAGCTCCCCTTTGCATCAACCCATCTCTGTAATTTAGGTTCTTCTGAATAGTGCAGCAACACCTGGATTCAAATAGGACATCCATAAGGCCATTTCAGGGAGAAACCCAAATGCATCTTGCAAATCACCTTGACTTCTCCCATTTAGTTCTTCTGAAATATATCAGAGAGAATGATGTATGTTAATGCCAGGAAGAAGCCTTAATGTCCCTGTTTGAAAGATCTGTCAACCTACAGCTGAGAGTGAGTAGGAACATTTGTGATAGAACAGGTGAACCGTTGTGATGGTTTAACTGCTGGGCTGCCTTAAAATGAAGCAGCTTACATTTCTGGAGAGAGCCTTTAGAGGGATCAAATGAATTTCGACACGAGTACATGAGAAACAGCCTGGTCTTTCAACCCATCTTGCTGATCCCTTTAGAGAATCTGTCACACGCCTGCATCCCTTAGAACAGTACAAGAGCCCCACGGCTTTTGTCACTGTGGGCTCCCTAAAGGCGAGAAGAAGGATCTGTTGGCATAATCAGAACATTTTCCTGGGATAGCAGTCTCTGAGATCACTTTGAGCTCTGATTTAGTTACATCTTCCAATGGGGGCGTGGAATGAAACTTGGAAATCCACTTCTGGGGCATAGATCACAGGCTCTTCACTTGCCTGGTTCATACCAGGATTACGGATTGTATTTAAGCAACCCCCATCCCACATAACAGCCTTCTTAGCAGCTGATGTCTAGGGTTGACAGAACCCCCGAGTAAAACCGGGCAGATGGAGACAACAAATAGAGATGGTGGCACCCCCAGGTGGTGGCCGGTTGATTGATCCAGTGCTCATGACATAATCATAGGGCTTCAGAAGTCCTTTTTTATGTTATCGGCACAACCACTCATTAATTACTGTGAATTCAGATTACATTCCTCCCAAATCATTGCATTCCTGTATTCTTCTTATTCTCATCTTGTTGTTTTATGTTTCATTATTTCTTTTTTGAAATGCGTCATTTGTTTCGGCTAGGGCTGTGCGTGGATCCAGATCCAGATTCCGAATCCGAACCGGATTGGATCGGATCGTTCTGGATCGATCCAGAGATCTGGGGCCCATTGCCCTTCCAGGTCCCTGGGTGCCTGCTGCACAGCTGGCACCCCGGGACACCAGGCCGGCGATGAGTCCATTGGACTCACCGCCATCCCCCACTCTCCCTGCTTACCTGCTGCCTCCTCACCCGGCACGACGTCACTCTACTGAGAATCAGGCTGTGAGGCCTGGTTCTCAGTAGAGAGGAAACAGTGGCAGCGGCGGATGGCGGTGGCGATGAGGAGGTCTATGGGGAAAAGGAGGGTCCCCGGATCTCGATCGGGCCTAATCTGGATCATCTGGATCCAGACTGGATCGGGGGGGGGGGCTGTGCACAGCTGTAGTTTCGGCCTTCTTCTGAAATTGCAGTACAGCCTATTACAGTTTGAATGGATTACCACAATTGTTGCAGCTGGCATGGAGGTGCATAATGACCTGTTGGACTGACATGGTCAGTGCCATGTAACCCTTCCTTCCTGCCGCACATTGCTCCTCCCCTCTTTAGTTTATCTTCACAGACTTCTCCCTTCAGCTTCTTCTGTCTCATAGTTGTGCTTCCAGCTGATGGTGGAAGAGCAAAAGCCCTGGTGGCCCTCACAGGCCCTGTGTAGAAAGGACCCATGCTACTCCAGTCGTGTCAGGAGTGCAGACACCACACAGGAAGTACCTGCAGGCATGGTTCTTCCATACAATCCTGCTTCTCTTACATGGCCTCTGCATTCTCATCTTACTGGGAGGGCCATGGCTTGGAGTTGGATTGACAGATCCTCCAGTGAAATTTGGGCTTTGCAGGGCTGGTGATGAATGCAGCTGTCAGTCAGTCTCACCCTGCCCCTCCTTTTTAGCTGCCCTGACACTTGCACCGTCGCTGGTATTAGCAGGCTAATCTTAGCTCTGTGACATCTGAAAGACATATCTCTCCAGAAAGTGTGGCTAATTGAAATTGAGCCTGCATGGGCAGCCCTGGAGGTTATATTGGCAGTTTTGAAACAAACATTTGTGCTGGATAAAGGCTTGCAAAGCTTTCTCAGCATCCCGCCACTGTACCAACGTGGTGCTAAGTAGCAGAGCTTTGAGCTGGTGATGGGCAAGTCTGTTTTAAAACTTAGTGACTGTAATTAGTGGGATGGGAGCATCAACGACAGCTCATTTGGAGATCTGTGAATGGGGCTAGTTTCTCCTTGGGATTGAAAATGGATGAGGCCGGCTGCTTCTGTCTCTCTCTCTCTCCAGAGAATTCAGACCAGAGAACTGCATGATGCTTTGTAGCATGAAAGTTAAACAGATGGTACGTGAGGGAGTGAAGGAGCTTTGCACTGTCCTCCTTGACATTTTTTTAGCATTTTCTATGAGTGGCCAGGAGTGATCAAATGAGAACCAGGGTTGATGCTCCTGCAGAGGAAGTTGGCCCTGATACACCAACAGATTTGGTTCTGGTTCAGGCCAGTCACATTCAGTAAGCATTTACTTCTCCTGCTTTTATGTTGTTATCTTAAGGTGCTTTATTATATTTCAAATGTTTTGGAAAATGCTTTGAAGAGGTCTACCAATTAAGGGGCGAGGAGAAAAACCAAAGGTTGGAGGGCAAGCGGAGGCCATGGAGATGAGAGAAGAGCAGGGAGGGAGGCTGGTAGTGGTCTGGAGGGGCCCAGGAAGCATGGAAAGGCCCACTAGGTCAGGATGCAGAGCAGAAACATCCAGGCCTGCAGGAGTGTGGAGGAAGCCAATCAGGCCTGGTGCGGAGGGATGGATTCACTCAAAGACCAGAGTGGTCAGAGAGAGGTCCTTCAGGACCTCGGACAGGTCCCAAGGGAGAGATGGCTTGTTTCTTTGGACCAGTTCTGAGCGCTAACTGAACCCTGCATCTAGTTCCTCAGCCTAACAACCCCACCCATGACCTACCCCATTGTTGGAGAAGGGAGACCCATCCATGGACCACCCTTTGGCTTGGCACCTGGCACCCCATCACCTCTCCCTCACCTCTTGCCGGCCATACTACCTGTAGTGGTGAGCGGATTTGGCACACAAGGCCCTTGATGGTGAGGATGCTGGTTCCTTGGTGGGGCCTGGCTGTGTGTCCAGATTGACCACAGAGGGATGCCTCTGTATCAGGTTTAGGAGCTCCAGGTGTTTCAAGTGCCACACTGCCAGAGAAGGCAAAACTCCTCCCAGCATTATGGCTAACAAATTCCTTCCCCAACTCCCATGTCTGTGAGTTCAGCCTCCAGAATGAGGGTGAACATGAGGCCACCCCAGGCCATCTTTCTTTCTGGACTTGTCGGGAGAAACACCCTCCGGGTCGCTCCTGTACACTTGCATAGAATGATCATCTCTTCTCCAGACAGCTGCTTTTTGCATTCCTACTGGAAGAAAGGGAGTTTGCATTGTTTGCCACTTTCAAATTTCTCCTGGATTCAAGCAGAAAGCCTGAAGGGAAGGGGGTATGAATGATCTGTGGAGCTACTCTTCAAATAGATAGATAGACAGATCAACCATGAGAAACTTATAAAAATGGGGCCATAGATTAATGTGGTAATAAACTGATAGTTAGGATCCATGACTGAAAATCCACAAAGTTCAGGAGAACTGCAACAAATACATCTTTTGTGAATGCATCATCATCTTGTAATAGGACGGTTTCATTCATTTTCCACTCTGAAATGAGGCATACTTGTCTGTTGCTGTTCCCCTTTGTAATTGTCCCTTCCCTCCACATAGTCTTTCTTAGAAAATTTTGTTTCACTGGTTGATGTGCAGTGTCCCCCATTTAAAAATCGGTCTCCAAATTTTGGGGGGGAACCCTACATTAATTCTGCAGTTCTGTAGCTCTGGAGCCTGTTTTCCTAGCTTCTCACCCACTTCACTGCTGGAATAGACAAAGCCAGGTGATTCTTACCTACTGGCTGCTGAGGCACCTCGTGAGCCTCCTCAGCTGCTGATCAGAGGAGGCTCTCTCATGACATGCAATGTCCTCTTGCCTCCTGACATGCAACCTTCTCCTGGTCTTCATGACTGCTTTGAATTCAGACTTGCTTTTAGATCCACTGAAGCTGAAGGGCTGCTTTGATTGGAGCAGTGCAGCTCATTCCTCCCTTCTGGCTCATTCACACCAACTCACCATTTTCTTTCCAGGGGAAGAAGACCCTCTTCTAACCCCACTGTTGCATGCTTCCCACTGACCCAGGGACAGTGTAGCAGGGTTTAGTTTCCGTGGGAGGGAAGAACCCCCACTCCGGAGTCTGGTGGCACCTTTGTGCTATGCATTTTATTTGTAAATCTATACACAGAGCATAGTGGAAGCAAGATCCTGCTGCAACAAGCTGGAACACCATGGATCCGGTGTCAGATCGCCCCAAACAGCAGTCTGCTTCTAGACTTCCTTCAGCGCAGCTAAACTCCCAGCTCTCTAATGGGAACCACCGCAGCTCCCCCTCTGCTCTGCTTAAGAGTCCACTTCAAAAACGATCTGCTTCTGTCTGTTTCTAAATGCGGACCCCTACTGTCTCCGGCCCCTCGGCCCCCATGCCCCCACTCTGAGGGGTGTTAGACTCCCAAGGAAGAAGAGAGACATTAAAACTATTAAAGCCCTTTTGTTATGTCCCTGCTCACCCATTAGGTGAACCAGGAGAAACTATAATGGAAAGCCTGTCCATGCTAATTGAAATAGCCAAATGTACAGCATTTCGCCAGCTTTATTATGGTGAAGCGGTTTTAGTGGTGTGGGTGAAATAAGCCTCATGTAGGAAAGCCCTAAGCTGCTAAGTGCCATCACAGGTAGTTGGGAGAGGGGGCGGGGTTACATTCTGAGGCGGTGGCTGCTGCCTCTCCTGCTCAAGGACATTCCTCTTCAGCCTTGGGGAAGGGCTCAGGTTCCGTCCCCAGCAGCATCTCCAGGGAGGGCTGGGAAAGGCCCCTGAGCTGCTGCCAGTCAGTGCCAACTATACTGAGCTGGATGGGCCCAGTGGGGTGAAACTCAGTGGTAGAGTCTCTGCTTTGGATGCAGAAGGCCCCCACATGCAATCCCTGGTGTCTCATGACAGAGCTGGGAAAGCCACCTGTGTGAAGCCCGGGAGCTGCCGTCAGTCAGCCAGGGTTGAATCTGCCATAGACGTCTCATTCCTAGAGCATCCAAGGAAGCCACTAGAGCAGGGTTCTGTGGCAGGAATCATAGAGGCCCATTCCTAGAGCCTGAAAGATCCCAGGAAACAGCTGGCATCAGCACTGAGTGCTAAAGAGAGATTGGATCAGGGTGGCTGCAGCCTCGTCTGCCCCCACCCCACAATCTCTCTCTGTGTGTGTGTGTGTGACAGAGACACCCAATGCACCCCTAGGGGCCAAAAAGGTTGTGCACTCCTGGTGCAGGCAATACTGGGCCAGTGGACCAATGGTCTGGCTTGGTATAAGGCAGTTTCCTCTGTTCCTAAGAATCTGGGAAGGCCTGTGTTCGAGTTCCTTCCCCGTTCTTGGAGTCCTCATATGAACTGCCAAAGCACCACCTAACTTGGCATTCCGTCTGCAAGTGTGGCTAGCTAGGCAGTTCTGGAAGCTCAGTTTGTCCCCAGCACCTGTCATGTACATGGAGGCTCTGTTGGGAAACAGCAACTAACTGCCATTCACAGAGCTGTCCTTCATCCTCAGCTGCTCATAAGTAAAGCAGGGCTGATGATGGAGGCCAGATGCAAAGAAAGCTCGCAAAGTGGCAGATGAACAGTAAGCCACAGGTGAGACGCAGCCAGCTGGCTTAAGCAAGCATTTACACCTCAGGGCAGCTTCACTGGCACAGTGTCGTCTCACTGGCCCACAGGCTCTGGTCTCCTGCCCCGTCCAGCAAAATTGATGGAAACAACCCATGTCAAATTCCTCTGGCTGCAGACTCTGGGCCTCATTCAGCCATTGGATCCCATTGACAAATGGAATGGCTCCCTTTCACAACAATCTGCATGATGGATAGAACAATCTGTGTTCCTATCGACTGCTAAAAAGGGCTACCAATCAATACAGGGGGGGCATTTTAACGGTTGCTCTGCTACTCATTTGTAGAAATGGGAAGAACAATCCTTGGATTGCAGGATATTTATATGTTTGCATTGTATTAAAAATCATTTATTAACAGCATGTATTTTGGGTATTTATTTTGATACGGCTTTCTTCCCATTTTCTCTTTTAAAATTCTCCTGGGATGGAAAAAGGGGTGCTGTTTCTGGCATTGTACTGTGAAGCATTTGGCTGTCAGGCATCTAATTATTTTTCTGCCTGGCAAATGAGGACTGAAGGCCCCAGGATGCTACTGAAAGGCCGCGAGGTGCGAAGTGTGGGCATCTATATTTCATGGCTTGCTTAATAATTAAACTTTGAAACAGAACCTCAAACACAAGCCTGGGAAAGGGACCGGGTTGAACTCTGGCAAGAGTCTTGACTTCTGCTTCATTCCCATGGCTAGCATTGGCCATTCCCTCACCATTCTGTCTGGGGGTGAGTGGGGGTCCTTTGCAGGGGCAAAATGCCCCTTTCCCCTGTCCCTGTCCTCAGGCCAAGAGTGAAAGGAGGGGCCATCTGAAACCTCTGTGCACACACACTTGGCTATCACACTGAAAGACTAGGGAAAAGAATATGTTGGATGCCCCATGGTTTGCAAGTGGTAGAGCCTGGCTGAAGGACTCCTGATCAGGGGGCCGGAGACAAATTCTGGGCCCTGTTGGCTTTCTTGGCCCTAATATTCAGGGGTGTCTAAAGGTGTGTTGGTGTCAAACAGGGAATGCAAATGATATTGTACCTCCTACGAATTAATATGAGGCCCCATAGGAAAGGACGTTCTGCTGCACAAGCCCCTTTGAAGTGAACAAGAGCTGCCCAGGAACTCTGGTGTACCCCTATCTCTTCCACACCACCACCTTTATTGGCACGTGCCACCAAAAACTCTTCTACTGATTTCATAGAATCATAGAATAGTAGAATTGGAAGGGGCCTCTAAGGCTATCGAGCACAACACCCTGCAGTCACAAGTTTGGACTTCTGCGATCTCACTGTTCCTCAGGAATTGGCACCTTCATGATCAGAGGATGGCTGATTGATCCACAGCAGAAGACAGAGAATTATTGGAAATGTGTTTGTTTATTTGTTATTTCATCCATCATGCTCAGATCAACTAAAAATGCATTCATCAAAAATCCGTAAAAAGAAATGCACAGACAAAAACTCTGTAATATAAAGGATTAAAATAATAAAATACAGAAGGTGACCATAAATATGTGAAAATTAGTTTTACTACAAAGGATTAAAATAATAAAAGAAACACTAACAAAACTTACATTAAAAGTTGCCCATAAATATATAAAAGTTAGAAACGGATACATTAAAGCCTTCATGTTAAATAGAGAATTATTAATTTATTATCAAGAATTGCACCCCATCTTTCTATAAAATATCCAGGGTGGCCTTATAGAATCATAAAACCATTGAGTTGGCTGTCGAGTCCAATCTGTTGCTCAGTGCAGGAATCCCGTTCAAAACATCCCTGACAAGAGGCCGTCCAGTCTCTGCATGGATCCCTCCAGCGACGGAGAGGCCACCAGCTCCTCAGGCAGGAGGTTCCCTTGTCTGACTGCTGGGCCCAGTGGGAAGTTTTTCCTGATGTTCACCTGAAATCTGCCTTCCTGTAACTCAAGTCCGTTCTTTTACGTCCTATGGTCTTGGATGATAGAGAGCAGGTTGTGGCTGTCTTCTGTGTAGCAAACCTTTAGGCACTTTAAAAGTGTTGTCATATATTTCCCCTCAATTCTCAAGGCTAAACCTATCCAGTTCCTTCGACCTTTCCTTGTAGGCTTCATCGTTTCTAGTCCCTGATTATTTTCTGGCCCCTTCTCTGAACTTGTTCCAATTTATCTGAATCCTTCTTAAAGTGTGGTGTCCGGATTGGACACAATTTTTGAGCAGAGGTCTGACTAGCAGAATAGAGTGGAATGATTACTACGCACATTAAAATATATCTTGAAGGTATCAAGGGAAAATGACATATTACAATTAAAATTCTGCAAAGGTTTTCAAAAGCAAACAGGAAAGACTGCAGGGTAGATTAAAAACCATGATCGATTAAAAAAAAATTGGATGCTTTTATTTCAGTTTATTTATTTATTAAAAAACACATATTAAATACAATTCTAAACTTATCTGTTAAATCATAACATAGTTACAATTAAATCTCATCGTAAACATGCTAAACCTATACTTACAGTCTCATAAAAATGAAGTTCATTTCAGTTTTTCATCTCATCAAAATGCTCTTTCCAGCTCTTGCTTCTTGAAAGTTCTGGGCTTTCACTTTCTCTGACTGAAGTCATGTCTGCAAAGCACAGGCTGGATAAGGTTGTGCTGGTGGTATGCAGCCAAATCAGGCAAAGGGGCTATTTAAGGCAGAAAGACAATATAGCAGGGTGGACAAAAAAAGAGAGTGTTTGGTGTGTTTGTGTGTTTGTTTGTTTCTGAGTGGGGGGGTTGGGCTTTTTCCTGCCCAGTAACGATCAAACCTTTCTTGGATCTGCCTGTTATGAAAATTTCATTTTCATTTGCTACTTTGTTTTTGTGAGGTCTAGGCTGAAGCAGAAAGGAGTGATGCTGGAAAGAAAAAGAAAGGACAAATTTGTTCTCTCGGCCTCCTCCAATATTTCTATACTGAAGCTGCAAACCTATTTTCACTTACCTGGGTGGGATCATAGAATCATAGAATGATAGAGTTGGAAGGGCCTGTAAGGCCATCAAGGCTGAGGCGCCTGAGTGGGGCCTTGCCCGTGGAGCCAGTGTTCGGAACGGAGGCCCTCCGCTGGCCCCTTGGCACAGCGGAGGCTGTGCCTTCTCTCCGGACTGCCATCCTGCCGGTGATTCACCACCGTGAGGCGGCCACGATGATGGCGGAGAAGCTGGCCGAAGGCACGTCCGAGGAAGCCCTGCACCGCGCACCCCCCCTGTTGACGTCAGCGGAGCTTCTTGCTGAGCGCAAGACTGTCCACCACTGGGTCCTCCCCTGGATGGATGCCGTGTGGAAGGAGATTCAGGACTTGGAGGACTGGGATGACGAGCGCTTCCGTGGGAGCTTCTGCATGTCCCACGCAATGTTCGAGGTGCTGGTGGCTGAGGTGACCCCAGTCCTGTTGCAGGAGTGTACCAACATGCGCCCAAGTATTCCTGTTTCTCGTTGCCTTGCCCTGACTCTGTACAAGCTGGCGTTCAATGTGGGCTTCCTGCCACTGTCGACCATCTTCGGGGTGGGCGTGTCCACCGCGTGCAAGATCTTCCATGTGACGGTGAGCGTGCTGAACAAGCTGTACCTGGCTGACGTCATCCGGGTTGGGGACGAGAAGGAGAACATGCGTGGCTTCCATGCCCTGGGCTTCCTGCGGGCGGTGGGGGCGATGGATTCGACCCACGTGCGCATCCTGCCCCCCCCTCCCGTTCTCCAGGCGGTGGTGGATGCCAAGGGCCGCTTCATGGACGTCTATGCGGCCGTGTCCAGGCGGAGCCACAACACGGCCATCTTCTGGAACTCCTCCCTGGCTGCCAAGCTGACATCAGGGCGCTTCCTGACTTCCGGCCCCTCTTCTGTGTGTGGGCGTGTGGTGGGTCCGCTCCTCCTGGCTGACCAGGCCTTCGCCCTGCAGCCGTGGCTGATGGCCCCGTACTGCTACCAACGTCCAGTGTAAATACAACTACTACCACTGCCGTGCCCGCCTGCCCATGGAGCGTGCCTTTGGGCGTCTGAAGGAGCGTTGGCGCTCCCTGTTTAGCTTGTTGTACTTGCAGGCCGACATCGTTCCAGACGTGATGGTGTGCTGCTGCATCCTGCACAACATCTGCGAGTCCCATGGGGACGTGTTACTGGCCGAGCACCCCGACCTCCCCCGGGTGGGCGAGGACGCCAATGCCATCGCTGTGGACGGGCGGGACATTGCGCCGTTGCCGGGCCCCTAGAATCCCGTTGGGGAGCGTCGTGCCCGTTTGGAGGCATCACGGGTGCGTGTGAGCATCAGTGTCTGGATCTGGCAGTGCTACCCCCACCCCCTGTGAGCGTCGGCTGTGGGGTTTCAAATGCGGACTGGCATCTCTCCCTGGCGTGTAACCCCTCTCCACCTCTTCCCCTTCGCCTGTTCCATGGCTGGCTCCTGGAGGTGTTGGCTCAGCTGTCCCCTCTTCACTACTGTGCCTTCCAGTCGCCTTCTCCCTTCCCGGGGGCGCCTGGCCTTTCCGTTGGCTCTGCCCTTGCTTCGTAGTGGCCATGTGCCTTATTGCCCATGTCTGAGCTCCCTGCTGAATAAAGTTTTCCAAACCGCCCCACTCTTGTCTTCTTTCCTGTGTGTGCGGGTGGATGCTCTGGGAGGGAGGTGGTTGTGGCTGGGGTCTGGGGGACGTGGGTCGCCCTCGCGGCTGCTGAGTCTCCCGTGCAGGGTGGGTGGGGGTGGCTCCCTGGGGTGTGGGTGCCAACGTTTGGGGTGCAGTGCGGGGTGCGGGGTGCAGCCGTTGTATTGGTGCTGCCGTTCCTCCTGGCTGCCTCTTTGCCCGAGGCTTCTGTGTTCTGCCCCTTCCTGAGGTGGCCAATGGGGTTTGGGAGGCGTGTCCAGCATTGGCTTCAATGGTGATGCCCATGGGTTTTAGGCCGCAGTGTGTTCTGGGATACCTGCGGGAGGACTAGCGGAGGTTGGTGAGTGGAGAACATGGCGGCTGAGCTGTCAGTCAGAGCCACGTACATTTTTAACAACCGGGGCGTTTGCTGGTTCCATGCAGCGCCTGCTGCAGCGTGTCGTCTGTGGAGCTCCGCCTGCCTAACGCACCGTCAGTACGTTATTTCCCCTCCGTTGCCTAATATGTTGTCCAAACTGAGCCAATGAAAGAAGAAATGCAAAGCTTGCCTGTAGGGATGAAGCAGTACAAATAATACTCTATTTAGTTGTAAATTAATGTGGCTTAGTGGCCAGATTTACAGCATTTTTCTGGAAATCGATGAAAACGTTTCAGTGGGAAACTTGATTTAAATCATTGATTTTAATCATAATATAAATCAGCAAGAATAAAAGGTTTAAATCAACCCTTTTTCTTGTTTATTTATATTAGGATTTAAATCACTGAATTAAACTGCCTCGATTTAAATCAGTCTGCTCTGGAAGGCTGTTCCACTTCTTGGGTGCCAGAACTAAATGGGCGCCTTCTCAGGTATCCACCAGGAGGATCTGAAGCAAAAGGAACCAAACTGTTGGTTTGGCTCAGATAGAGGAAGGCTGAGATATTTTGTTCCCAAGGCATTTAAAAGTCAAAACCAGAACTTTGAATTGAGCCTGGGAACCTACTGGCAACCAGTGTAGCTGTTAGAGGATTGCTGTGATTTGATTGACTTCAGCTCCAATCTAAACTCACTTAGAACAAATTAACGCTTCTGGGTTGTCTTGAAGGAGAGCCCCACAAAGAATGTGCTGCAGTAGTCCTTGTCTGGAGATGGCTACAGCATGAATGACTGAGGCCAGGTCTGGCTTCTCCAAGAAAGGGTGCAATTGCTGTATAATATGAAAGTGGTCAAAAGCAAAAAGTGAAGTCATAAAAATTAGGACCTAAAATAATGGACATAAGTTACAGCTACCTAGATTTTGATTGAATATAAGGAAAAAGTTCCTGATGGTAAGATCTGTACAATAGTGGCACAGTCTACCTACGGAGGTTGTGGGTTCTCTATCTCTGGAGGTTTTTAAGAAGAGGCTGGATGGTTTAACTGGTTTTCCTGCACATTGCAGAAGTTGGACTAGATGATTCTATGATCCATATGTGAACATGGATGGCCTTTTACCAAGTGGTGTATCTTACGATGTAACTGCTGGTACGGTGGGGGTTGCCTGCATCATAATGCCATTTGTCAGGAGGGTTCATCCACATCCCAGGTACGTGTCTGTGGTTAAATAGACATCTTTATGGGCTCCCTCCTTCCCTAGATTTCCAGTCAGGTACAGGTGTGTGGGGAGATATTCCTCACCACTTGAGCAGAATGATACCACGATCATCTTCCCATGTGGTTGTCACATCATGGAAAATGACCACTTGGTTGAATCGTAGTCTCCATACACCCCAACCCTTGCTGTTTCTGTGGTTCCAAAACTGGGCATTCCCATCTTATTCATCTCGGCCTTCTCACAGTCTGAGGGCTGGATTCAGTTGCAGAGAAGCTCTTGGGAGGCCCACATTCCAGTGTGGGCAGATGGAGCCAAACACATACACACAAATACCTCCCCCCCCCCCCAAATACCAGCTTGTTTTAGTTTCAAGCCCTTCCTGCCAGTAATCAAGCCTTAGAAGAGCCAGTTCCCCTGGTGGCCAGGGGAAAGGGGTGAGATGGGGGCTCCTGGAGAGGCGGAGTTGGTCTCCAGGCCTATGGCTCCCCCCTCCCCCCTATCTAGGGGCAAAGCCTTGCTGCCATTCACTCTCATCACAGACTTGTAGTTCCCATTTGATATTGTTCAACAGACTTCTGTACTTTTGTTTGTGAATGACCAGGCGTACAATGTGTTGCTCATAAAACAAAACAATTGATGACTAATTCGTTAACAGCCATTAATTAAGAATGAATTTTCTCTTTTTAGAACAAGAATAGGAAGTACATTAGTCATGCCTTACAAAGCCACGTTAAGTGCAAAATAATGATCTGTCCAGCAAGAGGCCGTGAAGTGGCAGGCGTGGAGTGAGGCTGCCTCAGCGTTTCCCTGGACTGAATAACCTCCCCACCACCACCCGGACATTCGTTCTCAATTAATGGGCATTTTCTCTGCTTTCTTGTTGCAGTCTGTTGCTTCGTCGTCCACAAGAGGTGCCATGAATTTGTTACCTTTTCCTGCCCAGGTGCAGACAAGGGACCTGCTTCTGATGTAAGTAAACTCCTCAGCTAACCTTTGTGTCTCTCTGAAGATGGATGTAATATTGGAAAAACAGCGAGGGCAGTTTTGGAGCACCCTTGGTGCTGTAGCAAGCTCCGAAAAGCCTGTTCTGAACATTGTCGGCCAGACTGAACAGGAGAAAAGCCTTCTGTGGAGAGCGCCAATTGGATAGCACCTGAGACTTCACCAACTGATTCCACACCCACTCTCAATCCCTGAAACAGTTTTGCAACTGTTTTTGTGAGATGTTTTGATAAGTTGAGGGTCAATGTATATGCATATAAACATTCTTTAAAAAGTAGACATCCCATTGGAAGCAGGAGGGGAAAGGCAGGCCTGATAGCTGAATCAGTGTTCAACTTGCTACTTCTATGCATGCATGCAAGGCAACTCGTGGTGGCAGAACGCCGCCCTGGCCATTGCTAAAATGTTGTGCCTCTCTTGGGCTCGTTCCGATCATTTGAGCTAAGCTGCTTCACTTTGCCTCCAGGAAGATATTTGAAAATTTCACCCAATGTTTTTTATGATAGGTCTAATCCCAACTGCAGACTACTCAAACACTACTAGATCAAGGAAGGGAGCCTGTGGGCATAATTGGTGGGTGTAATTTGGCCCACAGAGGTTTCCAATCTGGCCCATAGAGGGTTAGGCACCCTCAGCAGGCCCCTACACCTCCCTTGCCAAAGCCTTGTCCGCTGGGAGGGGAGAGAAATCCCCAAGTTATTGCTGGTCACAGGTGAAAGAGAACAAGGGGATAACCCCGCATGCCACTCCCCATCCCAATGGGAGGGCCTACAGTGCACAGCGTGAACCCTTATTACAGATGGGAGATAACATGCGGCATCCCTGCTTTGCACACCAAGCAGATGAGAGATTTGGTAGCCCCTTGCAAGAGCTGGTCCTGCAAGCGGCTGCCGAGTCGCTTTCCCCGAGCCTCTCTCTGCGTGGAGAAACAAAAGTGGGTGGAACCGTATGATGTGATAGGAGGGGGTGGAGCTTGCCCTTGATGTCACCCGGTCTGCCAGTTTGGTCTGGGGTGGGCCAACAGAGGATGTGCCTGTACTAGATAATCTAATGTCGTTTGGAGTACGATAGGTGGAAATTGGACTGAATGGGCCTTGAGCGAATCGCTTCAGCCCTGATGGCGCAATGAAAACCCATCCACAGGGCAACAGCCCTGTGGATGGGTAGGGGCACCTAGGCATCCAGTTCTCTTCATGCCCTCCTGAGGCGCTTCCAGAGCCATCTGACAGCGCAATGTTAGAAACCTTCCGTGCTGCCCTGGGTGGACCTTTGGTCTGATCCAGCAAAGTTCTCCTGTGTGAACACTGAGCTACAGAAGAGGCCAATTTGAGCTGAAATGAAACTCTGCACAATTCTGAAATATGTAAAAATAAGAATTTGAAATGTGAGTGGGGTGAACTAGAAGCTAAACCCTGAGAGTCTTGCGGCAAGAATGCTGCTGGCATGATTAACTTGCCCAATTCCATTCGGTGGCCCTGACAACACGCTAAACCGTGATGGTTAAGCATTTTGAGCTAAACATTATGGCTTAGTGTGATGTGTCAATCATGACTTAATGACCCTGTACAGACGACACGCTAAGCCACGGTGTTTAAGCATTTTGAGATAATTATGAAGGCTTAGCATGTCTTGTGTAGGACATTTCCTCTAACCAGGGTTGCTACATAACCATGGTTTAATTACGTTCACTAACCAAATGCTGCAACAGGATTAGCAGCCCTAACTATGGTTTAGTATGTTGTCTGTAAGGTCCCCATGGTTAAACCAATGCTACCATAGAGCTCTGCGGCAAGAACGGCTGAAATCAGCCAGGCCACTCTGCCCGGCCAGCGGGATCTCTGCTGCCAAGATCTGCACAGCAGCTCTGAATGTGCCATTTGGCATTTCATGTTCTCGCCCAGCCCCACCTCCTTCCCCGGCATGCTTGTGCACTTGAACTGGTGCCACCAGGCTGGATGTATCACAAGGTGGAGACAGAGCACACAGCTCTCGTAATGGCTGCCAGGAGCCATGGCGGGGCTTGTAGGGGGTGCCTGCAGATTCCATAGCCTCAACATGGCCACCAGCAACAGCCAGGAAATGGCTGCCCAGGGCCGTGCGTGCTGCAAGGGATGCTGGGATGTAGAATGGACCAATCGGAGGACTACCGGGATCAGTGGAGAAATACTTGGCTAGGGTGTGGTTAAATAAACCACGCAGTGGGATGTGGTTCCATGGTCATGTGACAGCAGCACTAGGCATGGTTAGTGATAACCACATTAACTGTGGTTAGCATAACCACGTTGCCCGAAGTGATCTCTGAACAGGGCCACATAATCATGGTTTAAACACGCTCACTAACCACTTGCTGCGAAAGGGTTAGCGGCCTAACCGTGGCTTAGTGTGTTGTTTGAACAGGCCCTGTATAAATATATTGGCTTGGACCCTGATTCGCCCATTTGGAAAACAGACGGATTTAGCTTGGACCCAAACCTGAATCTGAATCTTGATTTGGAAATCCACGCCTCTTTTGACTATCATTGCAAACCAAACAATGGCTGTAATCCTTTTTGTGTTAGTTTGAGTTGGATGACATTTGCAAGCCTAGTAGTCCCTTAGGAGGGACTTCCAAATATCAGACAAACATGTGCAGGGATTTTTGTGCTATCTTTAAATTCTACAGAACGGGATTAAATTTGCAGGGATAAGTTGCCCCTTCTGAGAGGATCACACCTGCCAAGTTTCAGGTGACCAGGTGTAAAGAGCGTTGTTCAAGAGCAGCCCTTACAATTTGGGGGTTTACAAAAAGGCTGTGCTTCTTCCTCTACATTTTTGGGAACAATTGTTACAAAAATGACATACAACGTAGAGGTGGCCCTAGTGAAGAAACCTGCAAAACAAATCCAGAAGGGTAGAGGAGGCTAGTTTTTGTGGAAAAGGGGTGTTCACATTTGTGTGTGGTTCACATTTCCTGTGTTGTAGGACAGAGGTGGATGATGGGTGTGGAGCACTCAGGGACAGGGGGGCAAAAGGACCTGATCATTTAGCATTTCCACAGACTCCACCAAAATCGTTCCTGCACGTTTCAATCTGAACATTTCTGAATCTGTCCAAATCTGCCCAATTTGGTTTGGGATTTGGCTGCATCCAAAGCACACCCTTGCTGCAAACCAACAATGGCTTTAATGTCTTTAGGAGATCCAGATTTCTCAGCCCCTACAGGGACTCCAACATCATCACCTGCCCAAGCAATTTGGCCAGTTTGCCTTGAGTCTGCCTGGTAATTTGCCTCACCATGGAAACGGGCTAATTTCAAGCCCTGCTGGCTGATTGATTTTGGGATGCCGCTGAACCTCCTTGCTCCAACAGCTGCTATTTTTAGCCTGTCAGTGATGCGCAGACCAAAATATAAACTCTGGTTAATGGCCTCTCTGTTCAGGGATCTTTCTTTCTTTTTTAAACTTCAAAAATATACCTATCTCTCACCTTCAGGACTTAAAATGCAGGAGATGCTTGGAATGTTGGGGGGGGGCAGAATCATCATCCATTATCAAAACTGACTTTGGGGTTCTCGAATTTGTCTAAGGACTCCATGTTCAGTTGCCGGCAACTTCACAGTGTCAAGTGCTGTGGGGTGAACATCAGGGCCAGGCTGCTTTGGAGCCAGTTTTTGAGCAGTGGTGCAACTAGGGCTAGATCTTGGGGTCAAAGTCCAGGGCCTTGCAACCCAGCTCTCCCCCCCCCCCCATGACCATCCTGATGTGGACAGTGGGTCAGCATCAGCACCTAGACTGGATGGGCACAGAGGGGCTGACACTGGTTAGAACAGCACCCTTTCTTCCTCCGAATGTTTAAACAGTGGGCAGGCTCCTGTGTGGTTACGCCTGTTCATTTGTATTATTTTTACTTTAACAACACGTTGTTCTTGACAACAAAATGGTGCTTATTCCCAGGTAAATGTGTTTAGTATCAGGGCACCAGAAGCAAATTCCATTTTATTCTTGGCGTCACGATTTAAGTGAGTTTAAAATGTGAAACTTTACATGCACAGGGTCTTTCTTTCCTTCCTTCCTTCCTTCCTTCCTTCCTTCCTTCCTTCCTTCCTTCCTTTTAATCAGGTTTGGCAATTGGTCTTGGGCTCTATTTAGTTTGCTCTAAAGTATCAGGACTGTAGAAGCTTTTGTAAGTGATCTCTGCCCATAAGGCAAAACGGCCAGGGGCTCTAACATTACCCAGCGGCACCACTGCTTGGAGCCTTCCAGAATCTTCAGGCTGGCTGTTCTGAGAATATGTTGCTGGACCTTCTTCTGTCTAATCTGGCCAATAGAAGCGCCTTGCCTGAACGTGCCAAAGACCCACCTTGTCTGTGGTGTGTGCGTGGAAGGGGGCATTTGGCTGTTTGCCCCACCCATTCTTGGCTTTGGCTCCCATCTGCTGTCCACCCCTGCTCTAGAGCCTAGTGGCCAAGAGAGAGCTCTTACCCTGGAGCTCCTGGGTGGTTGCCCTTGCCCAAGCCATAGGCTCACGAGGGGCCTGAAGACCTTTTTCTCCCTTGCTCCGTTTGCTGCTCTTTGTTGCCTTTGGGCGTTCTGTGCATGTTCCTAGTGCAACCTCTCCATGGCAGCGCAGCCCCTTCAAGCAGCCTGGCTGGTCTGCCCTCACCCAACCCATTGGCTCACTAGGGGGCCCTTTGGACCAGATGCTCCCTGCGGCACCACAGCTGACGGCCTGAGGAGAAAGCGGTAGGCAGTTGGAACAGGAGCCTTCACACAGCAAGCCCTGCTTTCGGATATCAGCAGGCCACTCTGGTGCCGCTGTCTGATAACAAGACTCTTCCTCCTCCATCCACTTCCTGAGCACTTCCTCCTTCTGCATCATCATATCACCAGCCTACCTTCTGCCTGCCTGCCTACCTGCCTGCTGCTCTCAGGCTTAAGCCCATGAGTTACTTTGTTAGCCAATCTGTCAGCCTGCCCTGGTAGCTTCTCTGAAGAAGCTGGGTCCACTGCCCTGAGAGGGTGAGTCTCTTGACTTGACATGCACTGCTCCACATGGGGCTGCCCTTGGAGACAACCTGGACAGCTAGTGTGGAATGCAGCTCTGTGCCTCCTCATAGTTTTGTTTGCTAGAAACAAACAAACAAACAAACAACAACCCTGAGCTACAGTCAATAAGACCCCAGAGTTTGACTGAACTTGGCGCTGAGATGAGGCCAATGTTGATGCCAGCCAGGCCTCCAAGGGAGGGGCATTCCCTAATCAGGACACCACAGCTGAGAAGGGACTCTGAGCCCTTGAGGCCTCTTGGGTACCCCCAGTGACAACAATGAATGCTTGTCCCTGCTCCTTCAGGGGAGGCCACCCAGGATAGATCACGGACCCAATCCCCAGAAATACATGGATAGGGGCTTAATGGCTGAACTAATTCTAGGTTGTGGTTTCCTCCTCTTTGGGTTTCTTGTACTGCTGCCCCCTTTTACCTTTGCTTGCTGAATACCTGGCACTTCCTATGTCTAAAGGGTCCAACGGCAGGGCATAGGAAAGGTGCGACTGCATCCAGACTGAGGATTCCTCACCAATTTTCTGTATAAAAAGCAGAGACAGGGCCCCCAGGTCAGATTGGGAACACAGCGTGAGGGGACAGGAGCTCTAACCTTCCCCCCTGCACCATTTCCCCACTGAAAAGAGCCCCCACTGCTATTTACAGGACACCCCACCCACCCTGCCACTTCACAGCTGCTTTGTGTAAAGAGAGAGCGAGAGATGTGGGGGAACGGAAGGACATCTTTAATGTCACCAGAGTGTCCTTGAGCAGGTCCATTCCCAAAAGAAGCTGCTTTCTGGTGACTGATGCATGTTGTGATGGAGAAATTCGAAGGTATTGAAACAGGAAAGCGAGCAAAGCTTGACTCAGGTGAATCTGCTGCTTCTGCCCTCACAGGTGACGCGGAGGCAGGGCGGGGGGAACTCTCAAGGACTGTGGCAGGTCTGGCAAATGTCTCAGTCATTTAAAAATAAGAAGGGGGAGATTAAGAGGTCCAGTCGATGCTACAGTACAGTAATGCATGCTTAACTTCCTCATTCTGAAACAATTATTTCTGGCATGTTCATCATGGTAGCCACGGTCTTGGGATGATGACATGGTGTAGCCACTTTTACCCTGCTGGCTTTTGCTCAGAAGCCTTTCGAATGTGAGCCTGCAGGCGGGACTTGTGTCATTCGCTCTAATTTGAGGTGCTTTTAAAATGATATTAAACAATACCTATTTGTCTCAATAGGGCTTGGAGCTGAAGAATTTACTGGTGGATCATGCCCACTGTGTCTCTTCCCAGATTTATCTTAGGATGCCTCTTCACGAGAGGTTTAATGCTCTTTGAAGTCTCATTAAAAAATTTACCTCCACACCAGCGGAGCGCAAATGGGGCGTAGAGGCGCGTTATCTCTCCGATTATGCGCATTATCGAATGCGCATTAAATCGCGAGTTTTATTTTGCTCCATCCGTTAAAGCGCATTTTGACTGTGTGAATATGCACTTATGCGCATTAACTACTTGTAAAGCGCATTTTGGACATCCGTTAATGCGCTTCGCTGCCTCTCGCCGCCTCTCGTGCAGAGGGATTAGGCGTAAATGCGCTTCAGCGATTATGCGCATAATCGGCTAACCAGGCGCAAAAGTGAATCCTTGTAGAGGGGACCTTAGAGCCTTTATCCAGTTTACACTGTTGCAGAGTTGTTGTCTCCCCCTTCTTTTCATTAGTTGAAGACAGCTGAGTTAGGAATGAATCCTTTTTTATTCTTGTGCTTTTATTACCATGGCCTGACTCTCGGATGGGGAGTCTTTGTCTGTCTTTTGGTTGCAGTGACCATGATGTCATCATCTGTTTATCAGAGGGATTGCTTCAGGGCTTAAAAAAATAGCTGGACAGGAGAGAACTCTTGCACCTTGGAAGGGGCAATGTTGACAGTGTAAAATGTTTTAAATGTCAGCTGTTTTATGTTTATGGTTTTAAATTTTGTATATTGTCTTTTTAATGTTCAATCTTTTAATTTTTGTACACCATCCAGAGAGCTTTGGCTATGGGGCGGTATATAAATGTAAATAATAATAATAATAATAATAATAATAAGGCCATTTGTGTTTGGAACAAGACTTCAGAGCTGGCTCGTTTTGCATCCCTCCAAGGCATTGTCAGCCCCTGAAACCAAGCAGCCATGCAGCTGCTTCTCTAGTGAAAAGAAATGCAGCCTCAGATGCTGTGGATAAAAACTTAGCCTCAATTTTTCCTCATTCATTTGCATCACAAATCTTCCTCCCTCACTCTGTGCCTGGTCTGCATGGCAAGTGACTTGAGCTGGCTCCTGCAAGTGGCGGTGGAGTGCCTCCTTCCCGCCCGGCCCGCATTCTGAATGGGGTGTGATCAGGGCAGGAATGGGCTCAATTGCTACTTGAAGGAGCTGGTTCCTGCACATCGAGGCCGAGCCTAGCAGCTCCTTCCTGCCCCGCTCGCATTCTGAATGGGGTGTGATGGGGCAGAAAGGGCAACTATCAGCTGAGCCAAGCAGCTCCTTCCTGACCCACTCAGGTCCCATCCTGCCCGGCTGCCAAGTGGTACGTGGGAATCCCCAGCTTATCTCTGATTTAGATGCATGGCAATTCATTTTCCCCAAGAGGCGAGGCTTGGAGAGGGCAGGAGGAGGGGCCAGCAGAAGGTGCTCAGCCCTCCATGGGCTGAATTGGACTTCACCATGGGCTGGAGATTGACCTGCCCTGCACCAGATCCCTACGCCTGCAAGGAAAGGTGAGCCAAATCAGGACTCTGGTAAACCTGCCATATCAATCGACAGTGAGTTGTAAAAGGGACTTCCCCACCACTATAGCTGTGGTTGTATAATCCACAGGCAATAAGGGGGGAACACATGTCTCTTTTGTTTTAAGACTTGGCCCAAGGTGGTGATATGAACAGCCTGGTGTGGGATTCCAGCAAAAGTAGGTAATATGGAAGCAGTTAAAAGCTTCCCTCTGGGAATGACTGGCTTTGTTACTTATTGTTTATTCATGAGCAACATTGATATGCCACCCCTTAATGTAAATCCTCTGGGCCACTTGTATACGAAAGAGCAGGCGTGCAAAATAAGAGATAAATAACACAGCATAAATATAAACAACAACAAAAATCTGACAGCAAAAAAACCACAGAGATTTTAAAAGTAAGAGTTTTGGACTATATCAATTATTTAAAATAACCTGGGTGAAAATAGCACACAGATGGCACCAGTTGAACCTCTCTGGGAACGTTGTTCCAAGGAGTCAATGGCTCAGTTTGGACGACATAATAATCAACGGAGGGCGGAAGAGGCAACCATCAGTTGTGTTGCTTATTGTGTCATGTGGCAGGCAACACACAACACACACACAACTGATGGTACGCTATTTTGGGCAATTAAACAACGGAGAAAAACAACGGGCTGCTCAGTTGTTTATCCCGAAATCCGTTGCTTAAAGTATCATGTGTTGGGAATCCCCCTCTCTCTGTGTACTATTCCACTCGGTCATAGAGTTCACCGGCAGGAGCAGCCAAAAAAACCCTGGCTGCTCCTATACAGCCTGCAGAACTTGCGGTTCATGATGGGATATGGCCAGAGCACTGAGTGGGGAGGGAGGAGACGCAGCAGCCCAGAAGGACTCCGGGACTTTAAGCCGTGCAACGGGGGGAGGGGCAACATGTTGTGTGGCGCGCACTGGCAAAATAATGCACAGTGAGTGTGTTATTAAACCGTCCATTGCCTAAAGTGTCGTCCGAACACACCCAATCAGTCGCCTCCCAGCACCACCTTCTGGAAACGGACATCCAAGGAGGAATGAAAACGACACCAAGTGCTGCCTCTCGAACCCACCTTGGACAGCCTGTGCTGGGGGGCACCATGGTCCATAGGATTAAAACCCTCTAGGAGGCCCAGGAGAATCAACAGAGTTGCACTCCCCCAACTCCTTCTCTCAGTATGTCTCAGCAGAGATCACCAAAGAGTCTATCCGAAACCAGGCCTGGAGCTTAATTGAAATGGTGCTAGATAACCTGTTTCATCCAAGAGTGACTGGAGTTGGTGGTCTACCATGCTGCATAGGCTGACCCTATGAAAAGGAGGACAGGGCTCCTGTAACTTTAACAGTTGTAGAGAAAAGGGAATTCCAGCCAGTGTCACTTGTATGCAATTAGTTCCTGGAGAAATCCCCTCTTCATCACAACAGTTAAAGGTGCAGGGGCCCTGCCTTCTTTTGTATATGGTCACTCTAGTATAGTGCCTGCACATTTAACTGTTATGATAAAGAGGGAATTTCACCAGGAACTAATTGCATACAAATGACACTGGCTGAAATTCTCTTTTCTCTACAACTGTTAAAGTTACAGGAGCCCTGTCCTCCTTTTTATATGGTCAGCCTAACCATGCTCTCAGCCATCTTGCCTTGGAAGGGAATGTTAGCCACTAGCCTATAGTTGTTAATTGCTTCCAGGTCTAGGCAAGGTTTCTTCATGACTGGTTGAATGGTGGCTTCTTAGAATACAAACAGTCCAAACTGATCCTCACCCAAATAAGAGGACTGGAGAAGGAGGTAGGACTCCAGTAGACAGTGACTCCTGTCCCTTCCCTCCAGCCTATGCTGGTGCAGCATGAAATACCCAAGTGGGCACAGCCGGGAGTCTAACTCCAAGTGAGACAAACCATCTTTAGCTCCTTCATCTACAATTAAATTATGGATGATAGAAATTTTGTTTTGGAGGGACTGGGCATGCAGCAGCAGCAGCAGCAGCATGTCAGAGGTCAAGCTGGTAAGATAACCCATTGTGGGGGAATGGCTGAAAGAGGGAACAGGTGTAAGAGCTCAGATCACTCTTCCCCTCTCCTGGCTTATGAATCTCAATGTTAGCTCTGTCAAGAATAAAAATCCACTTTGGTTGTAAGGCAACTCTGTTTTATTGAGCGTAATGCAGCTGCATGGAAAGGGCCCTACAGACAAAGAACTTCTCTCCTGGCAGTGTGAAGAGCAGGTATATTTATACAAAATAGCATCTTGACCAATTAGCAGTTGGTAAAATTCTAAAGCAAAACAAAGACAGATCAAAGAAAACTTCTTCATTATACCTTATCACATGTGGCCCATAACTCTTCTAGCAATGTCATAGAATCATAGAATCATAGAATAGTAGAATTGGAAGGGGCCTATAAGGCCATCGAGTCCAACCTCCTGCTCAGTGCAGGAATCTACCTTAAAGCATCCCTGACAGATGGCTGTCCAGCTGCCTCTTGAAGGTCTCTAATGTGGGAGAGCCCCCCACCTTCCTAGGTCATTGGTACCATTGTCGTATTGCTCTAACAGTCAGGAAGTTTTTCCTCATGTCCAGCCGGAATCTGGCTTCCTATAACTTGAGCCCATTATTCCATGTCCTGCATTCTGGGTTGATCAAGAAGAGATCCTGGCCCTCCTCTGTGTGCCAACCTTTCAAGTATTTGAAGAGTGCTGTCATGTCTCCCCTTGATCTTCTCTTCTCCAGGCTAAACATGCCCAGTTCTTTCAGTCTCTCCTCATAGGGCTTTGTTTCCAGACCCCTGATCATCCTCGTTGCCCTTCTCTGAACATGCTCCAGCTTGTCTGCACCCTTCTTGAAGTGTGGTGCCCAGAACTGGACACAATACTCAAGATGAGGCCTAACCAGTGCCGAATAGAGGGGAACCAGTACCTCATGCGATTTGGAAGCTATACTTCTATTAATGCAGCCCAAAATAACATTTGCTTTTTTGCAGCCACATCACACTGTTGGCTCATATTCAGCTTGTGAACTACAACAATTCCAAGATCCTTCTCGCTTGTCGCATTGCTTAGCCAAGTATCCCCCATCTTCTAACTGTGCATTTGGTTTCTTTGTCCTAGGAGTAGAAGTTGGCATTTATCCCTATTAAATTTCATTCTGTTGTTTTCAGCCCAGCACTCCAGGCTATCAAGATCACTTTGGAGTTTGTTTCTGTCTTCCAGGTTATTAACAATCCCACCCAATCTTGTGTCATCTGCAAATTTGATAAGCATTCCCTGCACCTCATCCAAATCATTAATAAAAATGTTGAAGGGCCCTGGGCCCTGGACTGAGCCCTGCGGTACCCTGCTCGTTACCTCCCCCCAGTGTGAGAAGGTACCATTGATAAGAACTCTTTGAGGCCGATTCTGTAGCCAACTGTGGATCCACCTAATAGACCTGGATTGGCAGTCCTCTTTATCAAGCTGCTTATTTATCTCATTGAATATCAAAAGGTCTTGACAGTTAGAAATTTCAATTAAGCATTTCCTTCCAATTAAGCAGTTTCCGCATGACCTCACATTCAGGCACATACACCATTCCAGTCCCACCATGCAGTTCACTTGCAAGAACCAAACTGCATACAAAGGCCTACATACAGAGCAGGTATATGAAGGCTTGTGGCTTTGCTTTCTCAGCTCTCACCCTGCCCATAACAACCCCTGTAGAGGCAATAGATTAACTAGATTGCCCAGAGGCATAATTAATACTTCAGGAAGACAAACAAAAGAAGCCCTTCATGACCCAAAAGAAGCCCCTCATGACCCCTTTGGTGGTGACGCTGGTTGGGATTTGGTTGGGTTTCCCTCACTGCGCCATGGAAATCACCACTATGACTTATCTTCCAAGGATGCAACAGTGTCCTTGGAAGGGGTCAGGAAGAGTTAAAGGGGGGCATGCCAATGGGTGGGGAGTGGAGGAAATGGGGAGGATGTGAAGACACCACATCCACAGACCTCTCTGTTTTCGCCCCCCCCCCCCCCCCGGTGAGTGGGTGAACTGGATGGACTCAGAAGCCCATTGAGCTCTACAAAATAAAATGGAGGGATGGGAAACCGCTCCTCCCACTCTGCTTGGCCATCAGGGCATAGGCTAGATGGAGGGCTCCAAGATCAGAGCACCAGTCCTTTAGAATTACTCTAAAACGCAAGAGAAAGCCTGGCGGGGGCATCTCTTCTCCACTTGCAGTGGGAACAAGGGGGAAGAGCTTCATCCCCAGCTCTGAGGTTTTCAGAAGTTGTAGTGAGATCATGTCATTTGCTTCTGCAGAGTCGGAATCCTTTGTCTCAACTTTCCCCTCAGAGCTGACATAAATCTGGAACTTAAGCATTGTGGAGGATTAAGGTGAAGAGGCGAAAAATGGAGACTTTTCGAATTACCTTTTAAAAAAAACCCACACCCCACCAGCTCAAATCCCCCCAACCTTGTGCTCTGTTTTGATCTGCTCTGCTCTGTTTTATGTCAAACTCCTTGAAGAAAACGAACCTCTTCCTGTGTGAGGTCTATTGAGTGCAAGCGTCTTTTATTGAGGAGATAAAGCACAATTATAATTATGCGGACTTGGCAATGTCTCTTTAAATAAAAATTAGTCTCCTCAAAGGGCAGTGCATGAAGTTAAGAAATTCAGGCATGGCCACCAGGGGCATCATTCTGTCTCAGGCGGTGCGGCTGGCTGAGGAGTGGCACAGATGAGAGCTGTGTATCACGCAGTGTGGCATGATTCCTTCTTGCACCTGAGACATAGCGAGCTGCCCAGCAGACCAATGAGTTGCGCATCCGGGGGAGGCATTTCAGTGGTTTCCCTGTCCTGCTCCTCCTTTTATCAGCTGCTGCTGGGCCAAAATGGAGCAGGCAAAACATTTGCTGGCATTCAGGAAACGGATGGGGAAAGCTCTCCCTGCCCAATTTTTGCATGCTGGGCTCCTGTGAAGAGCACAGGGGAGCAGGTGCGGGGGGGAGAAGGCAGCCCCGTTGAGAGGGCAAAAGAGAAGACATGGATGGGCATAGCTTTTGCATGTGCTAATGTGGCAGGTATGAAATTGGAAATAATTACTGCAGTTTAAATACAAATACCAGACATCTCACCACAGTGGGGAGACCTGTGACTCGGCAACGATCCTGTGCACCCTGCTGCATTGTCTGCGGCCTGGATGCAAACTGCTGCTGGGCAAATTCTGGACCCCGGGTGGCTCTTTATCTTTTAAACTGGACCTGGGCTGGACAGCCCTTCAAAGAGAGGGCAATCCTGTGGCAGCCACTCATGGAGAGGACTGCTTTCTGCAAAGAAAGACCTATGGCCACCCTAGCAGCAACCCTAGCCAGGTTCAGTTGTCCCAGGCATCCTTGTAGCAGGATCCTCGGGGTCTCACGCCTTGCCTACATGAAGCACGTGTGTGCTCAGGCTTCAAGGTCTCTGAGCTGAAGATGGTTGTGGCTGCCCCCAGAGAGAGCCAGAGGGCGTTTGGAGGGCCACAAAAAGCCTTCCACGTGGGGCATGAGCACATTTCTGGCCTGTTGGAACCAGGCGCCTGAATGGCATCCATCTAGGAACACAGCAAAAGCCCAGGCAGGGGGACAAGCAGCTTCTGAGGGTGGGGGATGCTGGGGGGAGTGGGGTTTGTGGGCAGCCACAGTTGCATCCTGTTTGTGCATGGAGCCTGTGTTCTCCCACCCTGTGCTGGGGCTGAGCCTGAAGTGGCAGGAGCTGCATTTCTGTTGACCAGGCAAGGGTGGAAGGAACAGGCTTCTCTTTATAGAAGAACTGGCCAGTTCAGAGTCCCCATAGAGTTTGTCAAACAGATGGGCTGCTGTGGCGCACCTCTGCTGCCTTCCACACCTGAACGATGCTCTTAGCACTTGCAGTCCATGCTAGCTTACTCGGATGTACCTCAGTGTTGCACCTTGAGGTGCTAGCAGAAGCTCCCGAGTCTCTTAGGCAGCTGGAAATTAATAAGAATAAACGAACCCCGTGTGAGTCCAAGGGGAAAAGTCAACCTGGAAGAGCTGAAATACTCATTCCTCATCTTCAGCCGGTGCTCAAGCACGCAAACAACCATCGTGTGGATTCTGCTCAAACCTGTAGCCCTTTCAAAGCAGAGTTGCTTGGACAGCCGGCCACTTCCATTCTGCCACTTGCCAGGGCTCAGACCTTTGGGAAACGTTTCCCTACCCCAGCCTGTCAAAGTCGCTCCGTCAATCTGCTTTTGAGCCCAAGAAGCCGCAAAGGGTTCTGTGCAGCTAAAGGTTGCCTTGAAAGGAGGTGTATGCAGCAAACGTTTCAGGAGCAAGGGAAGCCCTGGGACCCCCCATAAGTCAGGCAGGGGGCTGTGAATTCTGACGTGAAATCCAACTGGGGAACACTGGGGGCTGAGACGTTACTTGACAGAAAGATGAAATTCATGCAAGCCTTTATTGTGCTGGGTTGGAGCATGAATGTGAGGGGCTTCCTGCTACGGGAGTCACCTCAGGGGTGGCCAACTGCTGCCAGAGGTGGACCTTCAAACTTCCAGGGACCTGTGGGCCATGGTGCAAGTCCAGGGATGCCTCTGGAGGAGAGGAGGGGGCCTTTGAGTGGCTGCTTTCATGGATGAGTCATGCACTGATGCTGGGACCTAGTCCTAGCAGGCTGCAGGAGCTGAGGCCTCGGGGCTTTCTTTGGGCATGGGAGCCATCTCTGACCCCTTGTGATCAGCAGGCGGGAAGAAGCCTCCAGAATGGCAAGGCCAGAGCCTGATCCAAGGGATCTCCTGCCTAATGCAGTCCTGGCTCCATATGTAGCTGCACATCTCTGGGCTGTGACGAGAATAAACTGCAGCTCTCAACGAATTCGTTATTAACATGGCAAATATGTGTGTGTGTGTGTGTGTGTGTGTGTGTGTGTGTGGAAAGAGCACTCTGTCCCAGGGTGGAATGGTCATGAAGAGAATTCCTGTCCAGCTTTGGAAGCACTCCCAGCTAAGGTGGTGATTTTTCTGCGGGCTCCATTCCTAACAGTTTCTCTCCTGGGCTAAAAATATCTTGTCAGCTTCTGTTGCAGGATGGATTGTTATGAGAAACGATTTGCTCTGAAATAGGCATGTGGACATTTTATTATGCTTCCAAAGGGATATAATATTTTGTTTTATTGCTTTCTGTGACGGAGATACATCATGACATGAATGTTACCAACATGTCACATTTTAATCTGATTAACAATTGCTCTGCATTTAATTGACTTTCTGCTTCTTTATTCAATGAGGCAGCCAAATTGGCTACCTAAACTTCAGCCTGATGGTGCAACCCTGGTTTCCCCAAACACACATGTGCTCCAGAATGTTGCCATTTCCTCGGTGTACAATTTGGATAGGGAGAACAGAAGAGCACACGCGCGCACACACATACACAACTCCCTGATGCTTTGCAGAGCTCAGGTCTCCTAATGAGGTATTTTAATGAGCTATTAGGCATGCGACAAACAGATCAGAGTTACAAGTAAAGCAAATAAAGATTTGAAATATTTTATTTAAAAAGGAATTAAACAAGGGAGATTATAATTTATGGGTTTTGTTACTTTTTTAAAAAGGGGTTTTATGTTGCTGTTACCACTACGCTGACCATATGAAAAGGAGGACAGGGCTCATGTAACTTTAACAGTTGTAGAGAAAAGGGAATTTTAAAGGTGCAGGCACTATACTAGAGTGACCAGATACAAAAGAAGGCAGGGCCCCTGCAACTTTAACTGGTGTGATGAAGAGGGAATTTCACCAGGAACTAATTGCATACAAATGACACTGGTTGAAACTCCCTTTGCTCTACAACTGTTAAAGTTACATGAGCCCTGTCCTCCTTTTCATATGGTCAGCCTAGTTACCACCAATCCAGCTGTAGAAGCCACAGTTTCTAACCAAACTGAAGCCCATTCCCCTATGAAGCTCCATCTCAGCTGGCAGTGGAGACCTGCCTTCTTTTCATCCTGGGCTCCCTCTCAGCACAAGCTCAGCAGGAGTGGTGGGTGTTGTGACCAAAGCCCACCCCTGTCTTCTGCTCATGAACTTTAGGCAAACTGACACACTCCAAAACGGTGAGATCTCTTTTATTGTGAAATCACATGGAATTCAAGCATAACGGTTTCATTTCTGCATACATACACTTGAAGCTGAAGATGGACCAGATAGCTTTCAGGTACAACGGCTTGATGCGAACGGCAATCACTCAGGGGGAGACATGTAGAGTTGCCCCTGTCCCATGCGAACAGTCAGTAGCGGCCACACACACTGACTCATCAGGAACATGAGCAGAACTCAAGGAGAAACTCCAGCACAGAGATGCATGAAGCCTGACAGAAAATAGATCCATCTTGCACAAGCCAGACTCAGCCTGCCAGAAACGCTGAGCTGATCACGTAAGCAAGATGTCAGGGCACGAACCTCTTCGACCCAGGAAACCCCTCTGCCTGTAACAAAGGCTCTGAGAGGAGGCTCTCTCGCAGGTCACACACACACACACACACACACACACACACACACACACAAATTCCAGAACAGCAACAATCAGCCTTGGAGCTTCCCTGTGCCCGTACTTTGGCTCCATGCAGGGAAGGCTCTCACTCAGGCCATAGAACACGAATCCAGAACAGTAATCTGCAAGTCCAAATCTATGAAAAGCCTCAGAGCACCTTTCATGGCACAGTTCTTAGAAGTTCCAAGTCCAAATAGCAACAGAACATGTACAGAGTGCATCCAACATCTCCAAACCAGATAGAATCCCAAACACAAGTTTCTTGGCAAGTATAGAACAGATGGTAACAGTAGAACAGATGGTTACCGTAGAACAGATGATTCCTAGCAAAATGCCTCCCCTTTGCTCGTACCTCTTCTAGGGTGAATGCTGGCTAATTCCAAGCCACTTTGACAGACAGGACTTTAGGCCTGTAACCCAAACTCATGTGCCAACAGGGTGGCACAGTTCAACCTCCTCTTGATGACGACACTATGTGAGAGACAGCTTGCAAGATAGCCCCCCCCCCACCTTTTCAAAACATATCTTTGTTCTCAAGGAAACTCAAGGCCTCGGCTAGCAGCCACAGATAAGCACAGAACAGAGACAGACTTTCTCACAACAATTGCCAAACTATCAACTCACAATTCACTAGTGAATTGTCCATGAAGCACCTGACATCCTACAGTGGGCACCAGGAGGAGCCATTCGTGGCCCTGCCCAAGCTTCACAAAATAGGGCCAAGCATTTGCGCTCCTCAGCACCACTCAAAGTGTGCTGTCCTACTGTGGTTGCTGGGAATCCGGACCATCTCCATGGGTGGTGGGGGGAGAGAGAGATAAATCAGGCCTCTCTAAAATAGTTTGCATTTTAACTAAGAATTCTGCACCATCGTTATCCAAATTCTGAAGTAAGAAGAACTTGATTTACCCCTGAATACATTATGCAAATCAAGCAGATGTGCATTGGTGTCCCTTCCTTTTACTCTTTTCTCATTTGATCTAGCATGGGATGGGACAAGGAGCTATGAGAGTCACGGACATCTCTGCTCCCCCACCTCACACACACACACACAGAGAGAGAGAGAGAGAGAGAGAGAGAGAGAGAGACTGGAAACCTGATTCAGCAACTTTTCTGGCTTTTCAGGAGTTTCACTGCACACACTTCCAATCAGATCTCTGTGATCATCAGGTCCAGAAACTTGATTTTTTGAAAAATGAAATCTGAGCTTCTTAGGAAGCTGAACCCAGTGTCCAAGACCATATTTGGAGGATTTTCTACCTGCCTGCAGACTCATGACAGGCACCCTGCCCTGGATCTGTCTCCCCTTCTGTCCTTCATACGTTTCACCTTGGGGGGGCTTGCTGAAATGAGGTGCAAAAACCCTGGCCTCTGACAGGGTGGCAAGCAGAATCTATCCAGGAAAATCCCATAGAACAATATGCTGAGTAGCTCTGCTGCTCCCAGAACATGACATGCAGATAAGAAGACCTGCATGTGACTGCACTGGTTAGGGTGACCAGATAAAATCCAGGTCAGGGCTCATGTAACTTTAACAGTTGTAGAGAAAAGGGCATTTCAGCCAGTGTCATTTGTATGCAATTAGTTCCTGGTGAAATTCCCTCTTCATCACAACAGTGAAAGTTGCAGGCACTATACTAGAGTGACCATATACAAAAGAAGGCAGGGCCCCTGCACCTTTAACTGTTGTGATGAAGAGGGAATTTCACCAGGAACTAATTGCATGCAAATGTCACTGGCTGAAATTCCCTTTTCTCTACAACTGTTAAAGTTACATGAGCCCTGACCTGGATTTTATCTGGTCACCCTAGCACTGGTTGTCTCCCAAAGTGGGATGGTAGGTAACGATCATGCCTGTTTGAGTCTATATTGCCCCTGGGATAAGCACATGAATGCCCCCCGCCCTCACCTATCCCCATGGGATCAGCACACTTCACCTTCCTTCGTTTGCTTCTTCCTTTCTCATCAGTCTGCAGTTGGCACCCTGTCAATTAAACGCAAACGTGTTCCATAAATAGTCCTTTGGAAAAATGATCATATTAAAAGCCCTTCAGTCCTCTTGTTTTTTTCTGCAGAGAAAGTGGGTGCTGGATTGAGCTCTTATGTGCTATTTCCGTCAAGGCAGCAAATGCACACGAATTGAGCAATGTCTCTTTCATCAGTTTGAAATCCTGGATGTCATTCAGAAATGGTAGAATGGAGAGTCACCCACTCAACTGAGTGGCTTCCACCTGCCCCCACTCAGGTGGAATAAGTGTGGCTGGCTCTGTGTTCCAGTGTGTACATTTGACAATGAAATTATGTGTCCCTGTCCATGCATTCCCTGCATGTTGCATGAATAGCCAGAAGGCTTGAGAATCAAAAGCTCTGACAACTGCAGTTGTGGCCTCTGTGCTTGGGCATGAGATGGACTATTTGCTCAGAGCTATCTCTGCAACAATGGGAGAAGACTACAAGTCTCATGCTGTAGTACTTTGTTGACAGAGAGCCACCTGGAGACTGGGAAGGCAGGCAGGCAGTCCTTGGAGAAAGTGTGGTCTTCTCTCTTTCGTGTGGGAGATCCTCACCTCATTGCAATCATCATCATCATCATCTTGGAAAATGCAGATCATCAAATATACTGGGACAGAACAATTCATACCGACAAGACAATACCCTGCAACTGACCAGGCATAACGGTCATAGACAAAAAAGAAAAATACACATACCTCAGCGACATAGCAATACCGAATGACAAAAATGTTGTTGAAAAGGAAGAAGAGAGACAAATGTACACCACTGGCCATGGAAGTCAAAGAACTATGGCAACAGGAAAAGGTCACAATTATTCCGTTAGTCACCTCAGTCACTGGCATCACATCAAAAAATTATACAGAAAACCTTCAGAAACTGGGCCTACCAAAATACATCCACACCAACATCCAGAAAGCAGTCAGACTTAAAACATGCTCAATTGTCATGAAATTCCTGAATCTGTAAAAGACAGCATGACTTGGCAAACCTCGTCATGTCTGTCTAGAAAAAACACCACGAGCAAGAAAGAGACATAATAATAATAATAATAATAATAATAATAATAATTTTATTTATTTATTCATTCATTTATTACCTGCCTCTCCCTCTGGATCGAGGCAGGGAACAACATTAAATACAAAATAGTGTAAAATACGTAAGACTGATTAAAAACATATAAAACTAATACATTATTCAAATAATAATAATGAAACATCTTAAAATTCAACTAGGTAGGCCTGCCAGAAGAGATCAATCTTTATGGTTTTCTTAAAGTCAGAAAGACTGTTAAGTTGATGAATCTCTCCCGGAAGGCCATTTCACAGCCTGGGAGCGGCAGAAGAGAAGGTCCTCTGGGTAATGGTGGCCAGCCTAGTTTTGGCTGACTGAAGTAAATTCTTCCCAGAGGACCTGAGTGTGCGGGGCAGATTGTATGGGGGAAGGCGATCCCACAGAGAGGGGTTAGCTGCAGAACCTGGTCTGGTCCCAGTACTGGGCAGTCTCCACAAGCCTTTTGGGCAGGTCCTCAAAGGCCAGGCCAGCCTCATGAAGTCCCAGGATCCCTGCACTTCCTAGGTGAGCTGAAAGAGAGTGCACCTGGTCCAGGAAGGAAGGAAGGAAGGAAGGAAGGAAGGGAAAACCCTGGGATTGTTTAGAGGGTGTCTTCAGGTTTCATGGGGGATGGAGATTGGGTGTTGTTACAAGTTGCCAACCCGTGCATCAGAAATACTTGCATCTCTCTAACAGTAAGAATATCTGGTGATCACTCCCAATTTTCAAGAAAAGCAACAGGAATGAGAGAGGTGCAAAAGAGGAAGTGCAGGACATGGATCACATCTCCAGACAGCATCCTCTGCTGTGGTTTCATGCTGTGGCACTTGGTAGGGCGAACAGGGTGTGTCGTCCGAGGACAGAGGTGAGGAACCAAATCTCAAAAAACCAGGCCTCAAAATCCAGACTGGAGTTCTTCCCAGGCCAGCCCTCCGCCCCTTGTCGATGCTTCAGCTGCCACACGCTGTAGTCAGTTTTCCACACTCCCATGTAGAAGCTCAGAAAGCCTACCGTGGAACACAGCACTTTGCACGTACGTGTGTGTGTGTGTGTGTGTGTGCGCGCGCATACATGTGCCCTGCACTTACCAAGGTCGCTTTTGGCTCTGACCCCACCCACTTCTGGAATGTGGACCCCAGCAGGTTCCAGCCAAGGTGAAGTGGGCCCTCAGGAGGTCCACAACCCTGTCCTAGGAAAGGACAGCTACTTTCTGACGGAGGATATCCATCACCCTATATCGCTGGTACCTCAAAGGGAGCTCAGCTTTGGAGCAGGCTCTGAGAATCCAGCTGCAACCGCTGTTGAACCTGCCTTGAGCACTGCGGGGCTTGGAGGAACAGGGGCTGCCAGGCTGTTTGCTTGCCATGCTTTGGTTAGAAGGACCCAGAGCTCAGGCACTTTCCAGTGAGTGATGGCCTCTTTTTGGAAAAGTCGTGCTGGAGCTCATGTGTGTCTGGAAGCACCACCCCTTCACCCCACATGTGGTCTTGACTCACTAGTGCTGGGACATCCCTCTGCTTATGGTCGGGCTCTGCATTATGACACCTTTGCTAGCCCAGGGCTGAACTGTGGCTTGGAAACCAGGTTCTGGGGGCTGTGCCCCACTGAACGCCAGCTCAGGCCAAGCCCAGCCAGGGCATATGCGCCCCTGCATGGTTCCAGCCCTTCTCGTTGCTAGAGAGGGGGATCCCAGCCATGTAATTGCCGTTGGTGTGGCTGTCATCTTCAGGAGCACCTCCTCCGGACCCCCCCTCCTTTGTCACTTACTGTCAAGGAGATAAATAACTCAGCGGTGCAGCAGCCATGAACAGCCATGATGGGAAGCATCAGGGCCAATCAGGCCGAAGGGCAGGGAGGGCCAGCCAGCTAGCAGGGGAAGAGAGAGCTGTGAGGAAATGGAGAGGAAGGAAGGGGAGCAGACGGCTTGGGCCCAGAGCAGAGCAGAGCAGAGCTGGGTGCAGGCCACAAAATGCAGCCTGCCTGCTTGGGTCCACTTGCTGCTCTCCCTACAACCCCACCCTCACTCGTGCCTGGCCACAGTGGGGAGGGGGCTGCAAAGAACGAGGTGCGAAAGGAGATGGAAGGCAGGAGCCTCTCCTTTTGGAACGTTTTCTCTCAGCCATGTGACATTCAACGTTTTTGCAGAGTCTGATTCCTTTGAAGGAGACCACACGGTCTGTCCTTGGAAGAGATGGATTGGGGCTATTTATGAAGTGGAGGTGTGAGATCACTTTGCTTTGGAATGGAACTCCCCTTGAGTTTCCTTTCCAAGAATCTGTCGCCTACCCGTGCTGTGTCTGTTCTTCAGTATTGTCCTTCTCTAGGAATCCTCTAAGAAAATGGCTTTGCTTAGGGTGACTATATGAAATGGAAGACAGGGCTCCTGTATCTTTAACAGTTGTATTGAAAAGGGAATTTCAGCAGGTGTCATTTGTATGCATGCAGCACCTGGTGGAATTCCCTCTTCATCACAACAGTTAAAGCTGCAGGAGCATGAATCTGATCAAGAAGCCAGGGCTCCTGCAGCTTTAATGGTTGTGATGAAGAGGGAATTTCAGCAGGTGCTGCATGCGTAAAAGTGACACCTGCTGAAATTCCCTTTTCTATGCAGCTGTGATAAGAGAAAGGAGCCCGGTCCTCCTTTCCATAGGGTCAGCCTAGCTTTGCTCCTCTCTCTGCACTCTCTGGACGTCTTCTTGTCTCAATCATACAGCCGATGTGGCCTCCTGTGCCCTGGGATATACTTTGGGAAGCGAGCCCATGTCGCATCCAATGCTTCTCGAAATGTAATCTGTGTATGTGACAGGCGCATCTTTGCAAATGCATATGCGCGAGGAGCCCTTACCCGTTGGGGGAAGCCACAGGAATCCTTCCCCTCCCTCAGCTTCAACAGTCCAGCAGGTAGTAATTATAGTCAAGAGATAAAAGCGGCGCTTATAAATAATTATTGAAAAAAATGAATAATTAACCAACGTAGAAAATGTTAATCCCCAGTCCGCTTTACAGGTCTATGGAACTTTGTCCACTTTCTCCTCCCGCTCTCGTTGCCCCCACCCTTGGGGAAGTGGCCTTTGGTGCAGGGAGCGGCGTCGCTTCCATGGGTTGCTTGAGTAGGTGAGGTTGGCTGGGGCTGCAGCTTGTTGTGTGCAGATGCCCAGGAACTGGTCCGTGGTGGTGGCCTCGTAGTCTGTGAACCGGCCTCAATGGCAGCAGCTGTTGAAATGCCACGGTCTCGAGCTCCTTCGCTGCCCAATGGGCTAACTGTGCTGGCAGCCAGTCAGTGCTGCATGTTTGGATTCAATGGCCTCTGCTAGGCAGAGCCCAAGACTTGTGTGTGGGAGTGCATGCATTGGGATGCTCGACACACCCGCCCCCACCCTTGAAAAGCAGCCTCCTCCCCATAATGCCATATCACAAACATCTTGGAAAGCCTCCTCAGTCCCAAATGTCATGCGGGGAGGGGAGGGGGCGATGCTGTTGGAGTCACACACACACACACACACACATTCAAAGGTGGGAACCTGTAGCAAGGAGGGAGGTGTTGGAAATCTGTGATCGTCGGTGAAGTCCGTGTGAGTTTCTGTGGTCCTTTGGAGAGGGCTGCCAGGTGGAGCGCGTTCCTTGTGCTTTTTTTGTACTAAAAATTGTTTTCAGGCTGCCTTAGGGTGGAACCTTCCCCCAAATCCCTCTTTCTAGTGGGGACAGTGTCCCCTCATCCATAGCACATGGCAGTTTAAGCAGCATATTTTAGAAACAACTCGTCTGGCTCCCCCCCCCCCTTTACAATCCTTGTAATCCACTGATAAAAGCCAGTCCTACCATTAGGCAGAGTGATGGAACCACTTCAGGCAGAAAATGCTTGGGGTGGGGGTGGCTACCTAGCAGTGAGGTGTTGGCGGGGGTGGGGACAGAGCTGGTTGTGCCCTGCACCACTGAAGCTGGCCTGCTGCTCTTGCGTATGGTGGAGAGGACCTGGCCTCTTTGCCCGCGTTGAAGTAAAATTCAGTTGCTGGTCCGGCTGGTCTTGTCTGCATGGAGCAGGAAGGGGCACTGTCCTGTCCTTTGCGCCAGGCAGCAAAATGTCTTGGGGCCATCCCGAGTGTCTGGGGTTTAGTTACCCTTTGTGCAGCAAGCGGAGGATACACTCAGGCCCTCTGAGCAGTGAAGACCTTGCTCATCAGCACCTTCCTGCTTGGGAACGTAGGAGGTGCCTTCCTGGATCCAAGCATGGTCCACCCAGTCCAGCACTCTTTGCAAGAAGCAGCCAGTGGTCAACCCAACTCTTGCCTCCATGAAGTGGTGTATAAGCCCATCGCTTGCCTCTGAATTTCTTCTAGCAAAGATTTCCATCTCCTTTGGAAGCAGAGATTTCTCAAATTACGATATTGCTTAATGAATGTTCTTTTGGTATCTGACGGTTTGCTGACGACAGGTTAATTGTTGTTAACCCCCATTTTCTCTGGCTTCTCATTATCCAGCTGCCAGCCCAGCCATTAGAAGGAGCATCTTTTGAGCATTTATGAATTTGAAAGAGGTTTGCTTCAGGGTGAAGCCTTTTCATTTTTCGATGCAATTAACTTTGCCAAAACCCATGCCTGATAGGATGCACTTAAGCAGATTGAATTAAGTGAAGTTCCATTAGTCCCGTCTCCCTAATGTCACTCGTTAGCAGAGAGAGAACAACGCATTACACTGATGAATGCAGGCTGAGATTCACCAGCAATAAAGCTCCAAGAATGGAGTCCATTCGGTTTAGCTGCTTCTCTGCCTTCCTTCAAATCCCACCTCAAAACCCACTTTTCTCATGAAGCAGTTGTCGTTGTTGTGGTGGTGGTGGTCATTGTTTATCCTGGCCCAGGCCATTTTTTCCTGAATAATATCGCAGTGGTCCCTGCCAGGCCACAGCACGTTCACCTGCTCCTGCAGTGATTTCAGGTTTGTCCCTCAGTTATTCAGGAATATCACTGACTGGATTTGTCATGGGGTTTTTTTTGGCTCTCTCACTACAATTCCGATGTCCATGGCTGGTGTGCTCCTCCCTTCCCGAACCTGTTGCTGTTCGGTGTGAGCTCCCAGCTCGGCGAACAGCCAACCTGCTGTCAGATGAGTGTCCAGTGGTTTTGAATGTGTGTGGGAGTGGGTGTCCGCATTTTCATCACATTTTTTGATTGGTTATTGGCGTGTTTTGGTGCTGAACGTGTGTATTTTTTAAAAATACAAACATATCAATGCGCAGAAGTGCAATTTTGACATAGTACCTATCCCCCCCCCTGCGTTGTTGTGTGTTTGCGCTGGTGTGCATCTTGAAGAAGTTATTAAAAAAATAACAATTCCATGCCCCGTACCCATCTGTCCAATCCCACCCACTTCCGCTGATGCACATTCGGAACCACTGTCACGGGACACACATCCTCCCACAATGGCTCTCCTTTACTTGCGGGAAACTTCCCTCGCATGTGCCCTGTGAGTGACGATCGCGGAAGCAGGAACCTCGCGATCACCCCTCCTCCCTTTCGAAAGAGCTGTAGGTGTAGATGAGCCCCTGGCCTTCCTTCAAGGAGCTCGGGTCAGGATGCAAGGATCCCCCTGAACCCAGCTTATCCTCGCAACAAGCTTGTGAAGTCGGCTAGGCTGAGAAATAGTGACTAGCCCAAGATGAGCTTATGGCTAACTTGAGCAAGGATTTGAACTCAGCTCTCCTGAACATTACACCACACTGGTACTTTGGCTTCTGACCCATTGTCCTTTCTGTTCCTTGCCCTGCTTGCCTGCCTTTCCACCTCACACCCTTGTCTCCTGCTACTGTAACATTTTATGCTGTAAGCCCGTGGAGGCAAGCACACCATCTGTTTTCTTTTATTACTCTAAAGCTCCATGTATATTGATGGCACTCATTAATGAATTCATTCATGAATTTCTGATGGTATCTTACTTTATCAATGCTACCTTCAAAGGCTGTATACTCTCCCCATCCCCCACCTGAGTAGGCTTTTAGCAAACTAAGACCTTTCAAGCATCTCTGTTCACCCTCTTAATGAGGTTTTCAGGTTTCCTTCATTTGAGCAATCCCTGTGTTCTGATCAGCAGCTGTTGCAAGTAATCCACACACGCTGTTCTTCTGCAGTCTGCTTCTGCTGGGCATATTAGATTGTCCCAGTCAGCATGCCATGTACCAATCAAATGTGGCTTAACTACCAGGGAGTTCTCAGTTTCCCAGTATGGATTCTCCTGGCACTGGGATGGCTTGATCTCTCTAAATTCTCATAAGGGTGGAGAGTCAGCCAAAAGGGTGATCCTAGCAACGACAAATCTGAACGCAACAGAATAGGCATCGAAAGTGAGTCCTTTTGAGAGCTGCTCTTTGCCAAAGGAAGTTGCAAGAGTTTCGTAGTTTGTACTCTCAGTGAAGTAACAAGGAAGGTCCTTTGTCGTGATCATAGCATCCTAGTGAGCCAGTGTGGTCCTTTGATTGCTTCAGTTTGGCCTCCCAGATGGGAACATGAATGATGACCCTGTGGAACTTCAGGGCTGAGGGCATATTTACTGCAGAATTCCCACACTCTCTGGTCACTCGCGTTTTAAAGAGCAGCTACATGACAATGTCATCAAATTGTCATCCTCATATGTTTCTTCCTTGTCACTTCTGTCTTATTTTAGACCAATATTTTAGTTTAAAAATTTATTGAACCATTAGCACAGTGTTGCTTAAATGAACATACCCTCCAGATCTGGATTTGGGCATGACTGTCCACAGCCCCTGCCTGGAGCTGCTCAGTAGTGGATTTCCAGAGCGGGCTGGGACAGGTTGCCACCTCTGAGTTCCAGTTTCCAATTTGTAATACTGGGAGTATTTTATAGGAGTTCTTGGGCTTAATGAACTCAATTGGCACAGGGACTTTTGTGCTGATAAAGTGAGCCGTCATCCAAAATGTTTCAACTTTTTGCTTGAAAGCTGTATGGGAAGTGAATGGAGTCCTGGATATGGACCGGTGAGACATGGATTCAAATCCCCACTGAACCATCCCTTGATGGCCTTGGTGCTTAACCTGCCTCACAGGGTGACTGAGGTTATCTCAGCTTGTCCTCGCAGTCTCCTTGGAAGAAGTATGTCATATGCAACAACCTACCCCAGGTGATAAAAAGTGGGATAGCGTTAATTATAATCATAGCAACGTGGACGCCTGTTAGATGAGCAGTTGCTTGCATGTCTAGGTAAAGCCCAGTGTGTACGATCTGTACTTAACCAAACATTCCTTTCTGGTGTTTCCCCTTTTCTCTCCAGGACCCACGGAGCAAACACAAGTTTAAAATCCATACATATTCCAGCCCCACCTTCTGCGACCACTGTGGATCCTTATTGTATGGACTTATCCACCAGGGGATGAAATGTGACAGTAAGTTCGATGATGGCGAGATTGTCCAATTCACACCTTCTTTTGGGGTGGGGATGGGGTGGTCGCAATGTCCTTGTGAGCTCCTTTTGTCAAATGAGAGCGCTGTGGACTGAGTTAGTTGCTTAGGTGAGGACAGATGGGATTTAGCATACCTGAGCCAAGGCTAGACTACCTGATCTACCATTTTTAAAAATAATTCAGGTAGATTAATTAGGTATGGAGCTGACTTTAAGAGATTCACACACACACACACACCTCTGTGCTCAAAGGATGCATGAGGTTCCTGCTGTATGCATGTTTGGTATGTGAGGAAAGGGGTTCTCTGTGCATACTAATATGTGAGGGTAGAGATTCTCAATGCATGGGGGGGTCCTGATTGGGGCAGGATGCCCTCTTGTGTAGTGTATCTCTCTGTGTGTACATCAGTAGACATACAAATGCCTTTCTCATGGGCACTGAATGCCTGGACAAAGGAGGGGTATGGCTGCCAGCGCACAACCCCTTTCATAATTCTTTAAAAGAAGGAGGTTGCTTGTAACACCTCTCCATGGTTGCAAGGTTCCCATGAGTACCTTGCAGTGATCCCTTAACGGGGCCCATATGTTGTGGGGCAGAACTGGCTGTGGAAGTCAGAAAGGCTGGGAAGGAACTGGACGTTGTGGGGCAGAACTGGCTGTGGAAGTCAGAAAGGCTGGGAAGGAACTGGACTGCCAAGGGGCAGGCCCTCTCCTCCCCATTCCACTGGCTTGCAGGTGGTTCGGCCCAAGGGGGAGCCAGGGCGGCGTCATCAGGGAACTTTTGGGGAGTTCGTGATCTGCACAGGCGGTGAGGGGGACAACCTGAGGCAGCCGACGAGCAGCCCAGGAGGGAACAGATTCAGGACCGCAGCCAGCCCTGCAGGTCCCAGCCAGGACTTTGGGTCTCATTTCAGGACCATGGAGAGCAACCCTGCAGCTAGCGTACAAAGAGGCAGCCCCAGTGCTGACCTGGAGTAACAGACAGGCTTGGATAGCCAGGCCAGGAAAGTCTTTCTGGAAGCTCCACCCCCCTCAAGGGCTGCTTCTGGCTCCTAATGGACCATCTTCCTTTCTGCAGTCACTGACTTTGGGGGGGGGGGCGGGAGGGGAGGAGCTGAGGGGAATGCTCCTCAGGGTCTCCTGCTCATTGGAGGTCCAATCCTTGGTGTCAGAGGGCAGAAGCAGCTCCCAGATGTTGAGGGAACAGGATGCAGGATCCGAGGCAGAATGGTGGAGTGTGGCTATTGCTGGAGACTTCCGTTTTTGAGGGCTCTTGGTCCTGGGCATGCAGCTGGAGAGAAATGGAATTGGGGGGGGGGGAAGGGGGCAGAGTCCTGGGCTCAGCCCCATCCATTTCTGTTCCCTTTGCTCCTTGTTCAGTTGTTCCCCTGGTGTGGGGTGGCCCAGGCTCTCTCTGCCCCAGGGCTGGCTCTCTGGACAGTTCTTCCCCAGAGAGCAGCATGCCAGCTAGCAGCCTCACTGCTCCAGCTGTTCTGGCGTGGCCATTCTCTCTTGATGCTACACACTTTGGAGAAGGAAAAACATGTACTTACTTGTATAGAGCTGCTGGCGTGGTCAAATAATCCACATATTTAAGACCCTCGGTAGCAAGATGTGCAGCAGGCAGCTATGAAGATGTTGCTGCCTCATAGCTGCTACTGCCGCTGTTTGTTGATATAGCATAATCTCGATCCATAAACAAAGGGACAGTCTTGGAGGAGACAATAAAAGAAGTGGGGGGGGGGAGAGCGGGGAACAGAATTAACGGGACACATATGTGAGAATGCAGCCAGAAGGGATTACAAGCTCGGATCAGAAGGGCGGCCTGTTGAATTCAGCCAAAGAAAAGTGATATTCAGGATTCTCTCAGTAACAGTGAGTGAACAGGGACGGAATAAGCCAGTGCCTCACCTGTCCTGCAATCCAGCAGAGATACAGGAAATTGGCATGCAAGAGACCCACTTCCTGCTGCAGGATCCTTTGCCCCGGTGACAAAGAGCCCTTCCTCTTTGCTCTTTGAGCTTTCTCTCTGCAACAATGAATGCTAGAAATGGTTATTCTTTGTGTAAAATCTGGAACTGCAGGCAGGTTTGAAGGCTGCCGTGGGGCGGGCAGGCTATGCATAAGTCTTCTGGTGCTACATCCCAGAAGGAATTTTCAATGGGGACACACAAATCAGGTTTAGGAAGACACCTAATGGCCACCATGTAAATTGCAGCGATCCTCTTAAAGCATTGAGATGCCATAGATGATTTTCACCTTCTTTTGGCCTCCCCATTTACCCATGTTTGTTCAACCCTTTAGGTCTGTAACATGACATGAGTATTTGCACATGTGAATCTGGCCACTGACACACACACACACACACACACACACACACACCATCAACAGGGCGTTTGTACCGCCTTGGGTACCATGTCACTCCACACATTCACTCCACACGTCACGTATGCAGTCACAAGGGATTGCAAGGTCAGATGAGATGTGGAGAGACCTGTTGAATTCAACCAAGGAAAAGAGAAACCCAGGATTCCCTCAGCAACAGCGAATGAACGTGAGAGAACAAAGCCAATGCCTCATCCTCTCATGCAGCCCAGCGGGGATGCAGAGAATTGGCATGTAGGAGACCCAGTTCCCAATGCAGAATTTTTTTGCTCTGGGGATGTCTTGATGTCTTCTTTGCCCCGGGGCAGCTCCAAATCTGCGCATCATCGGTTAGATGATGCAGCTGCAGATTCGAAGCCACCCCGGGGCAAAGAGCTGAAGATGCATGGCTGAAAAGTCAGGGACATACCCCAACTTTTCCAGGCAGAGCGAGGGCAACCCAGCTCTTCTGCTGGTCTATCCTCACTCCACAGCTGGTGTTCCCGGCAGGTGGTGACCCCCTAATTGGTTGCCCTCTGCCTGGGCAGAGGGTGGGCCAGCGAGCGGAATGGACGCCCTGTGCTGCCTTGCCGTGGGGAGAAGAGTTTATTTTCCCCCCTTATTTATTTATTTATTTATTACATTTGTATACCGCCCCATAGCCGAAGCTCTCTGGGCGGTTTACATAGGATTAAAAACAATTAAAAACAATATACAAAAATTAAAACAGCAAAAACATACAACATACACACAATCTGTACATTTAAAAACCACTTCAACACTTCAAAAACTACAAAAACAAAACAAAACAAACCCAGGCTCCTCAGATATTGCCAAATGCCTGAGAGAAGAGGAAAGTCTTGACCTGGCGGCGAAAAGATAACAATGTTGGCGCCAGGCGGGCCTCGTCGGGGAGATCGTTCCACAATTGGGGAGCCACCACAGAGAAGGCCCTCTCTCTTGTTGCCGACCTCCGAGCTTCCCTCGGAGGAGGCACTCGGAGGAGGGCCTTAAATGTTGAATGTAGTGTTCGGGTAGGTTCATGTCGGGAAAGGCGTTCCATCAGGTATTGTGGTCCCAAGCCGTGTAAGGTTTTATAGGTTAAAACCAGCACCTTGAACCGGGCTTGGAAACATACAGGCAGCCAATGCAAGCGGGCCAGAGTAGGTCTTATATGTTCGAACCTACTGGTTCCAGTTATCAATCTGGCCGCTGCATTTTGCACAAGCTGCAGCTTCCGAACCACCTTCAAAGGCAGCCCCACGTAGAGTGCATTGCAGTAATCTAACTTGGAGGTTACCAGAGCATGGACAACTGAAGCCAGGTTATCCCTGTCCAGATAGGGACGTAGCTGGGCCACCAACCGAAGTTGGTAGAAGGCACTCCGTGCCACTGAGGCCACCTGCGCCTCAAGTGACAGAGATGGTTCGAGGAGAACCCCCAAGCTACGAACCCGCTCCTTCAAGGGGAGTGCAACCCCATCCAGAACAGGTTGAACACCCTCCATCCGGTCAGCGGAACCACCCACTAACAGCATCTCAGTCTTGTCTGGATTGAGTTTCAGTTTATTAGCCCTCATCCAGTCCATTGTCGCAGCCAGGCACTGGTTCAGCACATCCACAGCCTCACCTGATGAAGATGAAAAGGAGAAATAGAGCTGCGTGTCTTCAGCGTACTGATGACAACGCACTCCAAAACTCCGGATGACTGCACTCAACGGTTTCATGTAGATATTGAACAGCATGGGGGACAAAACTGACCCCTGCGGAACCCCATACTGGAGAATCCACGGGGCTGAGCAATGTTCCCCAAGCACCACCTTCTGGAGCCGACCCACCAAGTAGGAGCGGAACCACTGCAATGCAGTGCCTCCCACTCCCAACTCAGCCAGTCGTCCCAGAAGGATACCATGGTCGATGGTATCGAAAGCCGCTGAGAGATCAAGGAGAATCAACAGAGTCACACTCCCCCTGTCTTTCTCCCGACATAGGTCATCATACAGGGCGACCAAGGCTGTTTCCGTACCAAAACCAGGCCTGAAACCCGACTGAAATGGATCCAGATAATCAGTCTCATCCAAGAGTGCCTGGAGCTGGCTCGCAACCACCCACTCCAGGACCTTGCCCAGGAACGGAACATTTGCTACTGGCCTGTAGTTATTAAGATTTTCAGGGTCCAGGGAAGATTTCTTTAGGAGTGGTCTCACTGCCGCCTCTTTCAGGAGGCCTGGGACCACTCCCTCTTGCAAAGAGGCATTACTCACTTCCCTGGCCCAGCCAGTTGGTCCATCCCTGCTAGCTTTTATTAGCCAAGAGGGGCAAGGATCTAATATGGAAGTGGTTGCACGAACCCGTCCAAGCACCTTGTCAACATCCTCGAGCTGTACCAACTGAAACTCATCCAAGAAAACAGGACAAGCCTGTGCTCTGGATACCTCACTAGATTCATCTGCTATAACACTGGAGTCTAAGTCCTGACGGATGCCAGAGATTTTATTCTGGAAGTGCCCAGCAAATGTATTACAGCGGGCCTCAGATGGTTCTACCATGTCCTTGGGGCCAGCATGTAAAAGCCCCCGGACAACTCTGAAAAGCTCCGCTGGGTGGCAGGTTGATGATTGAATAGTGGCAGCAAAGTATTGTTTTTTTGCTGCCCTCACTGCCCCTGAATACAGCTTACCATAAGCACTTACCAGTGTTTGATTGCATCCATCAGGAGTTCGTCTCCATCTGCCCTCAAGCCGCCTCCTGTTTTGTTTCATCACTCTCAGCTCTGGGGTATACCACGGAGCCGTTCGAGCTCTACACAGGAGAGGGCGCTCAGGAGCAATCGTGTCAACTGCGCTGCCGCCTCCTCGTTTTCCTCGCCCTAGTCTCAGGGAGGGACAGCGTAGGGGGTGGATGACTGCTGTAAGCCCTGCACTTGCACCTTGGCATGGGGATGATCTGGTGCAACCCTGCAGGAGTTAAAGCGCAGAGTTTTCAGGAAACGCAGTGCCAACTCGGCACTGTGAAGACAGCCCCTTGGTTACAGAGAGCCCTTCCCCTGTACTTCTTTGAGCTTTTTTTCTGTTATGATTACAACCCACTGTGATGGCAATTGCCCGTTGGGTGGTACACAAATAACCAAACCAGGATGCAGTAATTGAGAGGAGAGGAATCCTGTGATGTGGTAAAGATGCAACTACTAGTTGATCTTCCCAGGATGGTTGGTGCATAACTAGTGGCAATTCTAGCTGAAAACTAGGTGTGAATGATTTTTGTGATTGCACCTCATCCACGTCCTTCAAGAGATCCCAAATCAAGTGAATAGAAACTCAATAGCCCCCCCCCCTCCGTTTCAGGCTTATATACTTTGCAAGTGGTTCAGACATACATGTTCAACAGTTGACGTCATCACGTCAACGTGAATGTGTGAGTGGGCCATCACAGATAGAGCTCTCATAGCACATCAGATACAATTCTTTTCAGTGGAGTGAGTTTGTACAATCAGCTGCTGTTCATCAAGTGTAAAAACATCCCACGGTATACTTACATTAAGATGTTTTTAATAATGTATTAGTTTTATTTGTTTTAATGTTTTATCTATTTTATGATCTTTGTATTTATATTTATTGTTGTTCTCTGCCTCGATCCAGAGGGAGAGGCGGGTTAGAAATAAATAAATAATAATAATAATAATAATAATTATTATTATTATATGTGAACTAGCCCTGAATGTTGCCTATAAGAGCTGATGCCATAAGGTCAGATTGCCTCTTGGATAATTCACTGCCATTTAACTATTTGGGGATGTCCTGTAGATTCTCTCTTTTTAAATAAGTAGTTTTACTTTCAAGTAGTTGTATGAACAGAAGTGTAACACAACAACAGACAAAACAAGGTGCTAGCCTTAACCACAAACCACAAACAAGGAATAACCAAAAAGTTAAGGTTTACAAATTTTAAAAAATATATTTTATATAAATATGTCCACAATCAAATAGAGCAATTGATATACACATTCAAATTTCTCTTCAGTGATGATCAAGCAAATTGCTCTATAAATTAATGAAGGAAGCAGGCCAAACGCGTTTCGATGTTTTTAGTCTTCTTCAGTGGCCTGTAAATACCGGCACATGCTGATGCTGTAATTCAAGTATTTAAAGGCCACTGAAGAAGACTAAAAACGTCGAAACGCGTTTGGCCTGCCTCCTTCATTAATTTATAGAGCAATTTGCTTGATCATCACTGAAGAGAAATTTGAATGTGCATATCAATTGCTCTATTTGATTGTGGACATATTTATATAAAATATTTTTAAAAATTTTTTGTAAACCTTAACTTTTTGGGTATTCCTTGTGTGTAACACAACCACAACACAACCCTGCCAGGACAGCTCCAAGTTCTTCAGTTCAGTTGCTATCTGTAGGATTACAGGATCCACGCCTACTGAAAGACTCCATGTGGCAAAGGGCAAAGGGCTGGACATGTCAGAAGATGCCTCTCCAAAACTAGAGCTACATGGATGGAAAAGACAGAGAGGCAAAAGCAGGGAGAGGAGGAGGGAGGACGCTCTGGTTTCCTTAAAGAAGGGAGAAGTCTAGCTGTTTACATTTGAAGGGAGGGGGGTGTTCAGGATAACTAACTGGGGCGGGGATGATGCAGCCCTGACGAGTGGGGGTGCTCTTCTTCCTGCCAGGAACAGTATGGGCTGGTCTTTAAGAGGCTCCAGTGGTCCCTCACGCAGATCAGCCCTAGCTGATGATTGATGCTCTTTAATGATGGCTCTTAAATGTCACCCTGTCAGGGATGTGATTTATTAATGGAAGGGTTTAGCATCCTCTTCCCTGCCCACCCCTTCACATGCACAGATATGGGGATTTTCTCTCAGCTACTGTTGTAAAGGAATAGGATCTTGGACGAGCTGGTAGAAATACATGAGGTGGGGCCGGTGTTGATACCCACATGGTCTTCTGTGTATCTGATGCTCTGAAAGGCTTTTCCTTGGGGTGGGGAAATCTAGCATATGTTCAGAAACAAACAACGACCCCCTCCACGCAATAATGGTGGCTCTACTAAAAGTGTCTGCATGAAACATACTGTGTTGACTTCTGTTTTTCAACAAACAACTTTTCTCCTCCTCCTCCCCCTCCCCCAGCCTGCATGATGAATGTCCATAAACGCTGCGTGATGAACGTACCGAGTCTCTGTGGGACAGACCACACTGAGCGGCGGGGCCGGATACACATCAAGGCGGACATCGAAAATGAGGTCCTCACGGTTGTTGGTGAGTTTGGCTTTTTTTGTGCTTCCTTGAGGGGAAATTAACATGCAAAATGTCTTACCGTCTTGGTTCCAGGGAGCCTCCAAAACCAGCATTGAGCTGTGTGTGCTGGCACACGCTTGTGCAAGCCGAGAAGGGAAACACTTCCCTGAGCCCCACGTGTGTCTGAGCAAGGCATGTGGGGAGAAGGACCAGGGTGTTTGACACTCTTGGGGGAGACCGCTTTCTGGGGCCACCCTGGCTGCTGGAGTCACCTAAGCGGTTCAGCCATATTTATCTATTTTATTGTTTTTATATTTATATTTATTGTTGTTCCCGCCTAGATCTGGATGGAGAGGCAGGTTAGAAATGAAATAAATATGTAGGGCTGTCCACGAAAGGGTCCCAGGATCCCTTGCAATCTCCCAGTGTCTCTGTGATGTCACAGGGCACACCGGGCCCCTCTCAGATAGTGCAGTGTAGCTGCTTGGGTGGGTTGTCGAAGGCCTCTTCAGTCGACCTTCCACTGCCTCTGCACTGTTGTCCCGTTCTTCCAAAGAGAAGCCCAAACCGCCTTCCTCACCGTCTTACCACAGGCACAGTGTGCAAGGCCTTGTTGGCTTCTGTTTGAAAGAACTGAATCAGGGTTTCCCTGGATGGATGGAGAGGACTCCTCAAAACCCGGGCTTGATGCACGTTGGGCGACAGAGCATCTCCTCTTCTGTAGAAGGTCATGCAGTGCCTTTGCGTCTCTTTCCCAAACACAAGATGCTGCCTATACACATTTCAATTATGTATTTGTAACATTTATATACCGCTGAATAGAACAGCGGTTCACAACATTAAAATACAATATTAAAAATGCAATATTAAAGCATAGCATGAAAATACCGCATTCAAAACCACTGTAACCACTGTAAGCCTCTTCAGGCGGCAGGAGTTGCACAGCTCCCAGCCCCTCTGGATGCCTCCCCCTCCCCCTCAAGCTGCAGAAGCTGCTCTGACTCCAACCTGCCACCTGGATCTCGGGTTTTGATGTGCTGAAATGTCCCTAGTGTGTTGCAGATATTTTTTCCTAGAAAGGAGGTTGGGGCTTGGACTTGATGGCCTTATAGGCCCCTCCCAACTCTACTATTCTATGTTCTTGCCCCATTTACCCAAACCATATGGTTTTTCATCTGTGGCATTAAATTGCATGACTGCAGGTGCATATATGAGATGGGATAAGACGATGAGGCAATTGCTAGGGCTGTACAAATGTCTCAGATGAGACAGGGATCCAAAGGAACTGCCCTTGCTTTGGAGAGATTTAAACTGCTTCTGAATACAAAGCAACTTGTCTGGGTTGCTTTGTATTTGGGCCTGTCCCAAGTGAAGCGGGCTGCTCCTGAGGCTCTTAAGTATGTGCAAAGTGCTCCAGTATTTAGTAATCAAAACAAAGAGAACGGGGAAGGCGGGATAAAAGAGAAAAGTCATTCACAGGAATGAGAGAAAAACCGAGTGAAGGCTGCAGCCTTTTGCACAGGAGGACGGTCCATCCAGTGGATTCATTGGGATTTACTTCTGAGTAAACATGCAGAAGTTTAGGCTAGGGCATTTCAAAAGGAAATGGGTGGGTGGGTGAAAAGATGCCCCGTGAAACTGAAAATGACATGAAGGGAGCAATCCTACAGCCCCTAGGAAGAGTCTGGAAGGCTGTAGGATCATTTGGGTTCCTGGATCTGAGATTGGAGAAAGCGCTCCAACCACAGATCCAAGAATCCGCATTCGCAACCCCTGACCCCTCCCCGTTGCATCCGGCTGCCTCCCCGAAGTAGCAAAGGTGACTTTGGAGAGGGGGTAATGTGGGGGGCATGCTGGGGGTGAGGCCTTCCCAACCTCTTTCCCTCCTGCTCGGATGTGTAGTGAAAATGCAGAGTGGGAGGAGCTTGCCTCCAAGTTCAGAAGCTTACAGGTATCGCCATAGGGTTGCGCTCTAAGAAAGCTGTCCCATCACCCCTAGACAGCATCTGGGGAAGGGGACTCCTCTGGGCAAAACCGCTGCTGCTGCTGCTGCTGCTGCTGCTGCTGCTGCTGCTGCTGCTGCTGCTGCTGCTGCTGCGATCAATATTGACAATGCAGCAGTTCAAAGTGTGCAGGTCCAGTTTCTGAGGAACACAACACAAAAGCAGTGGAGGCTGAGCAATGTTCTCAGCTGCACTGGCTGGGAAGGGGCTGAAACAATGCTCCTGCGGCAGAGCATTTGTGGGCCCTCCTGCGGAGCTAAAGGGATGGATCTTTGCCCAGGATCTGGTAGGAACAGCACCACTTTGTTGCGGGGGGGGGGGGAATTTTACCTTCTTCTCCATCCAATCTTAGCAAGTTCATAGCACAATGCCAGCTTTACGCAGTGCCGATTTTGCACCATCAAGGGTTTATTCCAGCTTATCTATGTTCTTTTTGAAAGGGTGGGAAGGATGGGAGGCATCCTGGCTGTTGTCGATGTCATGTAATTGACCCGCAAACTTCCAGGAGTAGCCAGTCATAAGCGTGCTGTAAATCGCTTGTTTAGAGAAGTCCTTAGTTCACAAGAATGGTGCAATGTGTGAGACTGCAGGAATAACAACTTGGTTACTATGTTGACAGATATATACAAAATATTTGTTACATTAAAAATTTTAAAAACAAATCACAAAGAGGCCAAATGCATTTCAACAGTTTTGTCTTCCTCAGTGGCCTACATAGACACAATAAAAATATAAAGAAAAGTAAATACAAATAATGACACAATATCTGTATATATTTTGTTCTGTTATCAAAGCTATGTTGACCAAATTAAAACTTACCCTTTTTTGTTTAAACCTTGATTTAAATGGAGGATGGGTATTGTAATTATTTCCTTGGTCATTCACTGTGAACTAGCAAAGAGAAATACCTTTTTTATTATTTTTATTTTTTTTAGAAAAAGATCTATATATTATAATTACATTTGCAATTTTCAAACTAACCTTTTTTTAAAAAAAAAAAAGGTCACAGAAATTAAAGAAGAGAGAATGATTTTGGATGTATTCCCTGAGCACTCTGTCCCCCTATGGACTAAATGAGGAAATAAATTGCTCCTGTAATTTTGTAAACTTTAGTTGCAATTTGTATTTTTATCTGTCAAGGTTTCATTTTATTGAAGCTATCTTTGATGCCATTGTGGTCAGTAAAGGGATGTATGTTTGATTTGGTATCCGATGGGTTCAATTGTAAGTTCTCACAGCAGTTTTGATATCTCATTTCTTGACCTTGAGTCCATACGCACAGCCGGCCTCGGTCTCGTTATGACTACGCCATTTCCTATCATTGGGCACAGTGTTGCATCTGGGTTTGTGATGTTTTTAACGGAGGGTTTGGTAGCAAGATCTGTTATCCATTGCAACATGGGTATCTTAAATTTATGTTGGCAAGTTATGAATAATATTTTCTTTTTTTAAAAAAATAATGTAATAAATATTTTGTACCTATATCTGTCCACATAGTAGCCCAGTTGTTACTGCTGGTGCCATTTACATGGTTCTCCTTAACTCTGTTGCCGTCTATCCGTGTTCTTTGTTAAGGACCAGTGTGGTTTTTCATCTGGGGCTGCAGGAGTGACACGTTGCCCACACCTGCTGTAAAGACTTTGACTCTGGTCATTTTGAGTTTTATCCTCCAGGGAACATTTCCTGGCCAGCTCCAGGATGCAGCCTCTCTGGGAGGAGGCAATATTGCTCTCTTGTGCCATCAGACACATGTGTCATATGAGGAAATCCACAAACCCCTGGAAGGGTGGAACACATGGCTGAACATGTGTGGATTACTCACGTGCCTCATCTGCATGCCTAAACTCAGTGCTCTGAGGCAGCCATTCAACTCAGTGCTGTAAAGCAGGCCACTGTCTCCTCTGAATCTCATATTCCCATGCTGGGCCTGACCTTTGTGCCCCTGAGAACAAAACAGAGGCACATGGGCCATTCCTGCTACAGGATAAATTATTTAGGCTGACCAGATAAAATCCAGTTCAGGGCTCATGTAACTTTAACAGTTGTAGAGCAAAGGGCATTTCAGCCAGTGTCATTTGTATGCAATTAGTTCCTGGTAAAATTCCCTCTTCATCACAACTGTTAAAGTTGCAGGGGCCCTGCCTTCTTTTGTATATGGTCACTCTAGTATAGTGCCTGCAACTTTCACTGTTGTGAGGAAAAGGGAATATCACCAGGAACTAATTGCATACAAATGACACTGGCTGAAATTCCCTTTTCTCTACAACTGTTAAAGTTACATGAGCCCTGACCTGGATTTTATCTGGTCAGCCTAATAAATTCCTTCCTCCATCCTGAAAAAGAGGAACAAGGTCATCCATCCACTGCCTTTACCAGCCAGACCGTGACTATGAAAGAAGAGTTAAATTGTGTTAAGGACTATATCACCCTTGACTAGTCACTTGATTAGCTATTAGTGCCACTCACTTAATTAGGGGTGACCGTGAATGTCCACCATTTGTAATCAAGACAGTCCTCCCTTTGTAGTGTAGTGATTATATCATCCTGAAGATGGCAGCACTTGCCTCCCGCATCTTCTGAGGCTTTGACTGCCTTTTGCAGCTCTCTGTCTTCGCTGGGAAACAATGGCATTATTATAGCAGGCATCAAATTCTGCCTTAAGCCTGTGGAAGTTAAGGCCTCCTCATCCCTTCAATGGTGGCAGCTCCCCTCTGTGCACCAAGATCAGCCAAGGATGAATGAGTCCAATTTGCCTGCATTGTCTGGTTTGCTTATTGTGTTACAACCTACATACAGATGGTGAATGCCTGCAAATTGCTACACAAATACAGAGTCTAGTATCGGTCATGTAAGAATCCAGGTGGGCCTCATCTCATATGGTTATGCACTAGGTGGCACTAGACGCCATTGTAGATCGGTTTCCTGTTGTTGTTTGCTCTTCTCTCAGACTGGTGTGTTCTCTAAGGGCACCACGAACTCTTTCCCTGCTTGTGATTGTGGATCGCTGTTGATGGATGTGTTCACTGCATCTAAGGAAAAATAAACCTGGCTTCAGTCACCAGAGAATGACCAACAATGGGCTCCACATTTAGAAAAAATCCCATAGCCTTCCGGAGTCTTTGCAGGTTTACGATCGGCATGAAACATGCATTCCCCCACCCCTGTTTTTTGCCGGTTCCTTCCTGCATGTTTCATTTATACTGGCAGCAGATGGTGCCGCTTTATTATATGATTTAGATTATTAATGCATTTTCAGTGACTTATAAAATGGCGGATTCCCACTTGAAAATGACAGGAGAGGCATCGGAGGTTGACAACATTGTGCAAAGTACTTGCAAACATCCAGGAGTGAACAATCACAAGTACACAATAAATACCTCATGTAGAGACAGCCAAAGAGTCTTCTAATATCTGAAAGATGAAGGGATTTCTTAGGCAGAAGCTTTCCAATCTCCCTCCCAGCTTTCTTGCTTTTGAAAGAGAGAGAGAGAGAAAGACCTGCTTTGGAGCACAACATGGCCATTGTAGGCCAAATAGATGGTGTATTCTGTGGTCATACCATAGATTTGTATAAAGGCAGTATGATACTGGCAGTTTCATTCCCAATTCCTTTTCTAATAATGCCTAACATGGAGTTTGCCTTCTTTACAGCAGCTGCATACTTTCATTGAGCTGTCCACCATAACCTCAAAATTTCTTTCTTGGTCAGTAACTGCCAGCTCAGTTCCCATTAGGTTATACTTGAAGTTGGGTTGTTTTTGTTTTTGCCTCAACGTGCATCACCTCACACTTGCTGACATTGAACCACATCTGCCATTGGGATGCCCACTTTCTCCCAGCTTGGAGAGATCCTTTTGGAGCTCCTCACAATCCCTGTTTGTTTTAACCACCTTAAATAACTTGGTGTCATCAGCAAATTTGGCCACTTCCAGATTATTTGGGGGGGAAAATGGGGGGAAAGTTTACCCCTCATCCTTGAACATCATGTTTCTGATCTGAATTGGGATTGCATGTGTTTACACCTTAGAAGAACGTTTAGTTTGATCCTCTGTGGCAGCACCCTGGTTGCGCAACAAGAGATTCATCTTGTTCCTTTGCTGATGTCCTTCCTGTGCCACTTAAACATTGTCCTTGTCATGAGCCTGGACTCTAACACAGTGAGCTGGATTGGACAGTGTGAGACATGAGACCTGAGCCCCAGCACCTAGGCTGAGCTGAAACCAGTCATCTAGGAGCCCCTGGAGCCAGATATCCATGAACTGGGACCCCCAAGGCAAGCAGCATCCCTTATGCATCAGGGGTGATGGAGTGCTGCGTACTAAGCCAGATGACCAGCCCTTCAAGGCTCTTCAGGATGGTGGCCAAGGCTTGGGGGGGCAGTCTGGTCAATGAGGGTAAGAGGCCTCTGTTGAGCTCCAGACCTTGCTGGCCAAAATGATTTGCTTGCGGCTGTCTAAGGTCCTGCAATTTCAGCCTGGCCATACCTCCTACCCTGCCTGACCAAGCCTCACTGGTGGAGCCTTACTGGAGGTAAGGACAGGACTGATGCTGCCTAGCTGATGCCTTCTGTTCATTTATATTTAGGGGTGTTGCGGGAGTTTATCTGAGGCTCTCTCAGAAAGGACTCTTAGAAGGACTCTTGGGTCAATATCCAAGCCAGAGAAGAATCCCCATCCCACCCCTCCTTGGAAGGACTACAACTCCCAAGGTATATCACTCTAGAATCCCTGCAGAGGGCTTGAGGTGGATGGAGGCGTAAGGAGAGAGAGAGTACCTCCCTCCCTCCCTCCTTGAGGTTGCTGCCAGTGCCCCCCCCCAGAGTGGGAGGGGAAGGTGGGGGTGGGGTAGCCCCATTCATTTCCTGCCCCTGCCCCCAGATCAGTCTAAGAAGTGAGCTGATTTTTTTTTCATAGAGGCATCAGCTCATTTCTGGGTGAATCTGGGGGAAAGCTGGTGATTATAGCCACCCCGAATTATATTAGCTGTTTTGCTTTATAGGGCTGTAGTTCTATTCATGTATTTTGTGAAATGTTTTACTATTGTAAGCCACACTGAGTGCCCTGTATAGCTGAAGTGGCAACTTGTGGCCCTCCAGATGTTTTGGCCTACAGCGCCCATCAGCCCTAGCCAGCATAGCCAATGCTGGGGGATGATGGGAGTTGTAGGTCAAAACACCTGGAGGGCCACATGTTGCCCAGCCCTGCTAGTTACTCCTGGAAAGTCCTAATCGATGACCGTGTTCAGACGACACACTGAGCCATGATGGTTACACATTGTGTGTTAAACATTATAGCTTAGTGTGTCATGTGAACCATTCCTAACCATGGTGGCTACATGACCATGGTTTAAACATGTTCACTAACCATTTGCTGCAAAAGGGTTAGCGGCCTAACCATGGCTAACAGGCCCCATAAATCAGTCAATTGTCTTGGGAAGTGCTCCTTGACTGCTGAGCTGCAGGCAACCCTGGCTTGGAGTTCTATCCATGCAGTCCATTCCGGTTCTGCCACCATGGCACCACCCTGGTCAGTCCTCGGACCTCATTACTGGTGGTGGGCCAAAGGTTTCAAGGCTGCTCCCACCGAGCTTTGGCTCAGAGGAAGGCCTGTGTGGAAGACATACACGGCTGCAGTCTGTTTTGTCCAATATATGTGTGTTGCTGGCCATTTTGCCATCCAGTATACTTCTGAAGGGCAAATCCCTTTGACAATTCAAGGTTATTCTGTGCCTTTCTTTCCTGTATGAGATTGGTTTGTCTTACTGCGCAGACCTGATACTTGCTAATTGAATGAGTTGATGAAGAGAGGTGTTGGCCCCAAACTGGAACAAATTATGCAGCAATTAGATAAACCGGCTAGAAGTGCATTAATTAATGTGCACCAGCCCAGGAAGATGCTGCTGTAAGAAGTGCTGTGCATTTTCCCTTTTAAATATCTGTGCAAATGTATTCTTCTGCAGTGTTTGGATTGCATGTTTTCAGGAATGGTAGGACTAATCTTTTTTCACATGCATCCTGGAATGGAAACCCACTCCATTGACCACATTGCTGGGATGAAGAGGGCAATGGGATAATGCTGGCTGGCTTTTGTCCCCCTCTTTCTGTGTCAGGACCCACTCTCTCCTTGGGACTTTGTACTAGCACCCTAGGTGCCTCACGCTTCCCAAGGGGGTGGGGGGGAAGCTGACTTACAGGTTGAGAACTACTCTAAGGAATCAAGGAGGCAGGCAGCCACGGCATATTTTGCAGGAAGGCAAGCTTTCCCTTGCCTGTTGGTGGAAGGTGTCAGTTTAACACAGACAGTATAGGCTTGATTATCTGTGAAGTAGAACATTACTTCAGGGAGCCAGACGTTGCAGAGTTGGAAGCATCGGCTTGTTTTTGGAAAGAAGCAACCATAACGCAGATCTGGAGATCAGAGAACAAGGCCCTTTAAATTCAGCTGGCCGTGGGCAGAAAGAGGGGGAGCTGTTGGGAGAGGACATGGCAAGGGCACATTTGGGGAAGAGGCCTCGGAATTGGATTGCAGCTCTTCTCCATTTCTGTACTGGGAACGGAGTCTTAGCAATGACTAGCTGAGCTGGGGCTGGAGCCTGAGCCTTTGTCCAGAGGTCTGCTCTGCTCTGCTTTGCCCTTCTCTATTTATGCAGCCCCTTTTGTCTAGATGATTTGACACCTGCATTTGGCACCTGACAAGATTTGATTTCAATATTTGACAACTGACATATAATGGTATTTTCTGTTGATAGCTTAGGAGATTTTATCTTGACCAAAAAAAAAAAAAAAAACCCCTGCCAGAATCAAAACCACCAAGAATGTCAATCAGTCTGTTGAACGTCAAATGTTGCGGTGATCTTGCCCTTCGAAGGAAAAACCAAGACTCATTTGGGATTACATCAGGTCACAATTTTATTAACTTTATGAAGTGATGTAACCCTAAACGACTGGCCTTGGAATTTCCCCCCTCCCCCACTGGTACAACTGGACTACTTGGGCTGCTTCCATTTGCTGCCTTGTGGCATTCCAGCAGTTGAGGCGACCCCAGCCTGGCTCATGCCCAAACACTGGGGTATCCTTGATCCCTGCTCCTTCCAGCCATGCATCCATCCCAGGGCTTCTGGAGGAGTCTTGTCCTTGTCACCCCTTGCCTGAACCCATTGATGATGAGTTGGACACTTTCCAAAGGGGATTGGGTCCCTGACCCCTGAGCGCCATAGCCCTGAAAGTCTGGCCTGGGCTATTCCCCTTTGCCTGCTCACAGATGCCTCTGGCGGCTCACCAACATCCCTTACTCCCATGCCTTTTGTTTGACCTGCACTTACCCTGCTCATAGGGAACTGTTTTTCAAGCCACGTTTGACCTCATTCTGGAAAAAGTGCACTGTACACTATGATAGAAAAACTCTCTCTCTCTCTCTCTCTCTCTCTCTCTCTCTCTCTCTCTCTCTCACACACACACACACACACACACACACACACACACTCCTGTGGCTGAAGGGTGAAAAATTGGCAGCTGGTTCTATACTGTGTGCGTGTCAATCAATGCCATCACTGCAGTGATGAGGCAGGCTCTTGGCTTTTTGCCCTTGTTATGCCCACCTTGCATTGGTCAGGTGGAAGAAGGCCCCTACCTTCTTTTGTATATGGTCACTCTAGTATAGTGCCTGCACCTTTAACTGTTGTGGTGAAGAGGGAATTTCACCAGGAACTAATTGCATACAAATGACACTGGCTGAAATTCCCTTTTCTCTACAACTGTTAAGTTACATGAGCCCTGACCTGGATTTTATCTGGTCAGCCTATCCAAGGCTTATTCAGACAGAAATAAACTCATTTTCTAGGGATGGGAGAGCCAGGGAGGTTCAAGTGGGCCGAAATTCAGCTTAGTTCAGCTTGCTCCTGTTCATTAGGGTGGGGAAAGTGCACATTTCAAACAGAAAAATGGTGTGTGTTTCAAAAGTGTACCCTTCCCCCTGTGGACTAAAGCATAAAAACAGGATTTTTTTGTAAGTTTGCATTTTTAAAAGTGTAGACTTCTAAAAATGGTCACTTTAAAGTTTGCATTTATAAAATTTTGCATTTTTACAAGTGCCTTTCATAATGTGTGCTTTTTTGAAAGTCCACTCTTTCCCCCATTGATGAGTGCTTGAAAATGTCAATTTTTTAAAGTTACATGTGAAGCCCTGAGGTACTTTTCCTTCATCATTTATCCTTCTAGGGTAATTGGTACCAGACAAACTAAATTGGCATGCCACAGGAGTGTCTAAAATGTCTATTTAATATAGGGACTGCAGCTCAGGCTTCACACGGGTGTTTCCCAGACTTTGTGAGGAACGGGAGTCTCGGAAGCATCACGGCAACAGCATCAGCTGGCCGGCCCATCCTTACTCCCTTCCTTGGAATGATGCCCTTGCCCATATTTGGCTAGAGGGGAGTGGAATCCATGCTGCTGGACTCTTCCCCCTCTGACAGGCATAGAGTGATGGATGCATCCAACATGGGGTGGGTGGGTTCATTTACATGTCTCCCTCCAACCCCTTTCTCAGCCAGCACAAACAGTGTATCATGTGAGAAAACTGCAAGTGTGTGTGTGTGTGTGTGTGTGTTGTGGTGGGCATAGAATCATAGACTCATAGAATAGTAGAGTTGGAAGGGGCCTGTAAGGCCATCGAGTCCAACCCCCTGCTCAATGCAGGAATCCACCTTAAAGCATCCCTGACAGATGGCTGTCCAGCTGCCTCTTGAAGGCCTCTAATGTGGGAGAAGCCACCACCTCCCTAGGTCATTGGTTCCATTGTCCTACTGCTCTAACAGTCAGGAAGTCTTTGCTGATGTCCAGCCGGAATCTGGCTTCCTGTAACTTGAGCCCATTATTCCATGTCCTGCATTCTGGGTTGATCAAGAAGAGATCCTGGCCCTCCTCTGTGTGACAACCTTTCAAGTATTTCAAGAGTGCTATCATGTGGGAAGTGGGAAGGAGGGGGTATTTGGATGCTCCCCCTCCACTTAATTTTTTTCCTACAGAAAACTTGGATGTTAAGGAGAAGGCTAGGCTTCAAGACCTCTCCCTGACATCTAGTTTTCATTTTTACACGGATGGGGAAGCATCAATGGTGCAACCCCCCACCTATCAAGTCCTCTTCTTTGGAGGTTTTGAAAAAAGAGTTGAGCAGGCATCTTTGGGACGTTATCCAGCTGGTCCAAACAGGCAGGAAGGTTAGATCGAACATCCCCGTTCAAAGCGGTAGGTCACTGAGCACCATTTGCCAGTGGTGATGTGGAAGAGCAGGGGAGTGGACTACCTTCACGCCCTGCCTATGAGCTTCCTATGGAGGCATTTGGATGGCTACTGTGGGAAAGGGGATGCTGGGTTAGATGGTCCTGGGCTCTTTTGATGAGACTCACAATATCAGGAGATGGCTTGCATGTGCCAGGAGCCATAAACCTTTAAAAAAAATATCTTGGCTAGAACAGTTGTGACACCCAATTTCTCTACAAATGTCATAGGTTTCAGTGGATTCAATTCACACATTCAGCTGCCTACCATCGAGTGTTGAGAAATCAAGTGACTCCCATCCATGCATCTGTGACCTGCTTCTTTAAGTCTAGGAAATACTGTGCCTTTGCAATTTCCCATTATTGGGTCCCTTCCAAACGCTTTTGCGTTGAAGTTGGGGATAAATAGATCAAAAGGAGTTAATATGCTTGGCCATTGCTGGAGCAGATAATTATTCCTTGGTGAAGAGAAATAGAGCAGTGTCTGTTCCCAGGAGACTCCTTCGATAACCCGGAGTGAAGGACCTTTTGGAGGTAACACTGCTGAACATCTGTTGTGCCCCGGGTTTTCTAGCTCAACTGCCTGTCATTATGTTTTAATAATAGCAAACTTGTCTCAGCTTCCATTCCAGCTGGGCTGTAATTACTTTGCTTTCTAATTGAGGCTTTTGGCAGCCATAATCCTGGGCAACTATATTGTCCAACTTTGCATCAGGCAACCAGTTCCTTCTCATCTTCCTGGAATCTTCTTGTGTGGAATGTCTTGTGCCTCTTTCTGCAGGGCTGACCTGGTTGTAATTCCTAGGAGCTGTGGGCCATGGTGCCATATTCTGCGAGTGCAAAGCGTGCACAACTTGTGGAAGCTGTTCTGCAAATAGTTGCACAAGGTGTTGCACTGCTCATTATGATTTTAGTAGGTTAGATGTTCGTCACGCTAGTGGTGCCGGTTCTGATAGTAGTTGCACACCTGCTGGCGGAACAACTCTCCTCTTGTAATTTCCCCACTAGCAGAACATTGCATATAAAGCTATAATGTACAGATTGTGTGTATGTTGTATGTTTTTGCTGTTTTAATTTTTGTATATTGTTTTTAATTGTTTTTAATCCTATGTAAACCGCCCAGAGAGCTTCGGCTATGGGGCGGTATACAAATGTAATAAATAAATAAATAAATAAATAAATAATTCTGCTGAAAATCCTCACTCCAGTGAAACCCTGAGAGAAGCATTAGCAAGAGGTCTTGGAACTCAGTCCTGCCTCTAAGGGCCAAACCAGATGTGATGTCAGTTGTGTGTACTGGAAAGCCATAAATAGAAGCCATGTGGGGGGAGCTCAGCAATTGAACTCCTGAAATGCAAACAGCAGCTTTGGAGAAGCAATGTTTGTCTGAACCATGAGAGAGAGAGAGAGAGAGAGAGAGAGAGAGAGAGAGAGTCAAACCTCCTCTCCAGCCACTAGGGTCCTTAGGTTGCTCAGGCATCCCCTGAGTTACGATTTACATAGCAAAAACTTGCAGAGAAATTGCATTCACACAATTTATATTCTGTGTCTAGTTTGGCCCTAAATCATAAATCTGAAGACTCTGATTTTGTTCATTTTTTACATTTAATTCAAATGTATTTCGATTTGACCAAAGTCCCCTCAAATGGCTCAGAACATCAATAAAATACAACATTTTCATTCAAAAAGATTGAAAATTGAAAATGAAAACCCAAATGCGGGGCTATGAGGAGAGATGGGAGCTATGAGGAGAAATGGGGTGGGGAAGGAGAGGCGAACAGGGTGAAGGAGAAGGTTAAGATACGAAATCAAAGTGCACCCTGGCAGACAGGTAAAAAAAAAACCAAATCCTCTTCCCACATTTACTCCCTCTGCGTATCGACTGTTTTCTAATCCAGCCATTTTCCGGTCAGCAGTAGTGTCCTTGTAAGCTAAAATATGATCTCACTAGTACAAGGTATGTGAGCAGTGAATTGTGGCCTCTGGGTTTCCAGCATGCAAATGGAAGAGAAGGTAGATGCCTGGACCCTTTTTACTGCTTTGTTTTTCTCTTCCCTTTCCAGTACGAGATGCTAAAAATCTAGTCCCTATGGATCCCAATGGCTTGTCAGACCCATATGTGAAACTCAAACTTATACCTGACCCGAAAAGTGAGAGCAAACAGAAGACTAAAACCATCAAATGCTCTCTGAACCCTGAGTGGAATGAGACCTTTAAATTGTGAGTACAGCTCAATGTAACTCTTGATTGCTGTTGGTTCCTTTGCTTCCTGGGACTCTTTCGCCTTGAAACAGGGACCTGGGGGAGGGGGGGTTAGTGACCTTTTCCTTTGCATTGCCCCAGGTCCTTGGCTCAAAGGAAAAGGCAGGGAGCATAGCTCAGTGGCGGAGCCCATTCTTAGAAGGTCCCAGTATCTCCAGGTAGCACATTGTGGGGCAGACTTCCCTCTTAGCCTCTGCTCGTCGGTCGTGAGCTTGATGAACTCATGGCTTCACTCCATTTAGGGCTGCATCCCAGTCCAGCTACTGCCACGATCCCTTGGGAGCCTCTTTTCTCATATTGTGGCTTCTTCCCATACCACACAGGTCATGCCATGTGGCAGGAGCCCAGGCTGCAGCTTCTCTCCATGCCCACGCTACCCCTCCTGAAAACAGCATGGCCAGAACTGGCATGGAGGGAGACCCACTGGGCTCCTCCTGCATGACCCCAGAACTTCTGATCTTACCTTTGGGACATAGGAAGGGGTCCCGATGCAGCTGCTCCCATGAAGCGTCTTTCGCTGCCTGTGGTTGGGCTCCCTCTGCCCCCTTTGCTTGCTGCTGCCATGTTCTGGGATTCCCATCCAAGGGACTGAGCAGGGCCACACACCTGCTTGCTTCAGCAGTGTTGACATACCAGATGCACCCAGACAATGCACTGGGGTCCACCTTTCAACTCTTTCAGACCTCTGCACTGATGGCTCTGGGTTTCACTGTTATCCTTCCAACTGGCTTGTCCGCTTGGCTTCTGTCTGGTTGGAGTTTTTCCAGATCCTCCACACCAGTGAAGACTCTTTGAAAGCCTGACTTCCACCACCCCTTCCTGCCTTGCAGGACTGATACTTCCCTAGAATCAATGTGGTGTAAAACTGGCTGTACTTTAATCGTTGAGGAACTCTAAGTGGATTTAAAGGAGGTGCAGCATCTTTCTGCCTCTCTTTTTCCTCCTCGCATCCAGTCTGTGATGCTCAGAAGTGTTGCGCCATCTGCCATTTGCCTTGATCAAAGCCGTGCATTTCAATGGAAAGTCTTTCTAATGTTTTCCATTTGAAGGGGACGTTGCCTGTCAGGAAATGAAGCATTAGAGCTGCTGCTACACATTGTCATTGAAGACCATCCCTTCATTTCATAGTCATTGATTGATTAGAAGGCCCACGTGAGACGCATTGGACGCTGGCAATAGCTCCCTCTGGGGTGGGTGGGGGAAAGTGCCTTTTCTTATCTTGTTCCCCCTTTGCTTTGCTTTCCCCAGTCAGCTGAAAGAGTCTGACAAAGACAGGAGATTGTCTGTGGAGATCTGGGACTGGGATCTGACCAGCAGGAATGATTTTATGGGGTCGCTGTCCTTTGGCATCTCGGAGTTGCAGAAAGCCGGAGTGGATGGCTGGTAAGGTGTCCTTGCCTCTGAAGGTACTTGGGCTTGCAGACTCTCACTAGCCCATCCTGTTCGATGGAAAGTAAACTGGGGGATGCCTCATGGATGCTGCCTTCATCTCCTTTGAGGGAGGGGCAAACCTGAATAGATGATGATGGTGGAGGTGATGATGGATGATAATTTACAAAGAGGGGAGAAATCTTGACTAGTGGAACACCTTAGTTCCACTCTTGTACATTTAGGAGATCCATTCCACTCTGCCCAAATTCATGAACAGATTATAGAATCCAGCATGAATTTTGGAATCTACTCTGCCCAGGCACAGAGGTCGCTGGCATCACCTAGAGAGATCTCCAGGGTGTGGTAGGAACTGCAAGCACGGAGGCTTCCAGCACAGGGCAGCCTTTGTGAGGATATCAACCGTCACAGTGCTGGAGGCCTTGACGTATCTAAGACAGTGCCCAGCAGACGATTTCTGTCATGCACCTGAACATACCAGAATGTGCCAGCTCTGGGCTTATTCCTAAAATGTCCCTCACCACTGGCCTCAAAATGTTCGGCCTAAATTCCAATGGCAGAACGTACCTCTGTCCCTGTGAAGATAAATGAGCCCTTCCATGATGGCCCCTACAATCAAGACTGCCATGTGTTTTTGGAGGCCCCCAGGATTCTAGCTCTTGAGGAGAAATCACTAAAGCCAGAAGAATTCCTAAATAAGGCACCTGGAGGGTGGAGCTGCTTCAGTACTTTGAATAGCGCCTTATCCCTCCTCACAGCCAACAGAATCAGAAATAATTATGAAAAAATGTGAGGTAAATGGCAGAACACACAATGCAGGTTGGAATCATGGAAATGTTGCATGACTTACAAGGCTGGGGAGAATTTAGCTGTTCTTACTGCAGTATTTGAGTAACACTGTTCATTATTTTCGTGCCAACTCCTCACAGCCTGCCTAAGAATGCATCCTATGCACCTTTACTCGGGATTAAGGCTCATTGAACACAGTGGGGCTCCCGTCTGACTGAAGAGAGGGAGGTATGGCAGCAGGAGGTACCTGGGTCAGTCTGGGAGGGGGGAGCCCAACAGCGTGTTGCTTGCTCCTAAGCTGTCCCTCGTATCAGAGAGCCTGAGGGGCCCTGGTGAAAATCCCCTTGGGGGAAGGTACTGCTCTGAAGACCAAGTCGGTGACAACAGTCTCTTAGACGAGCGTGCCGTCCTGGTCTGTGTTACAGAGACCTGGTAGGGTGAGAATGGGGGAGTCAATCTCTCCAGGCTTTGCCCACCTGGGTTCCCGAAGTTTCAGCCAGCAAGACCGGGGGGGGGGGGCAGGGAGGTGGAGTTGCAGTGGTCTATCATGATTCTATCCCCCTGCCCAGGTGACCCATTCTGCAGTCTTCCAGTTTGAGTGTGTGTATCTGAAGGTGGGTGTTCGAGGCAGAACAGGGATTCTGTTGGTGTACCGCCCAACCCACTGCCCAACAGTCTCCCTGCCTGAGCTAGCCAAGGTGGTCTTGAAGTTGGTGCTGGAGTCTTCCTAGAGATGTCTGATCTGGCCACATTCATGCATGTGTTAGTTGCATCGCATTTGGACTCCTGTAACATGCTGTGCATGGGGCGGCCTTTGAAAACGTCCAGGAACTTCAGCTGGTCCAGAATGCTCTGGCTAGACTATTGACTGGGGCTGCCTCTACAAGAGAGGTTTAAAGCTCTTTCAAGGCTGATTAAAATTTTTACCTCTACAAGAGAGGAGTGCAAATTGGGGGCTGAGGCGCTTTAAACCTCCGATTATGCGCATTATCGAATGCGCGTTAAACTGCGAGTTTTAATTTGCGGCGGCAGTTAAAGCGCCTTACTGCTGTGTAAACATGCGATTCTCCGCATGTCAGTAAATTTAAAGCGTGTTTCGGTCGTCCTATAATGTGCTTCGCCGCCTCTCGTACAGAGGTATTAGGAGTAAATGCGCTTCTGCGAATATGCGCATAATAGGGCAGCCAGGTGCCAAAGCGAATCCTTCTAGAGGGGATCTGGGACCAATGCCAGGGAGCACATGTCTCCCTTTGTTACGACAGTTTCAGTGGCTACTGGTCTGTTTCCAGGCAGAATTCAAAGCCTCATGTGGCTTGGAACCAGGCGACCAGCAAGACCACCTTCTCCCACGTGAGCCTCTACCTGGCCTTACGGTCGTTGGGAGAAGCCCTTCTTTCAATAGGGCTGTTTGCAGAGGCATGTTTGCTGGTTTACCCACTCTCTGCTGTCCTTCTGGCAAAAGTTGACACACATTTGTATTCAAGCCGGGAGGGCTTTGGTGCATAAGCCGGTCTGTTGGGTTGTGTGCTCTTTATATTCTGTTATTGTTGCATTTTTGATTGTGTTTCAATGCATTTGTTTTGCTATTGTTTCAATCGAGTTTTATTTATGATTGGAAGCCACCTTGAGTGTCATTTTTCTTGGTAAAAAGGAAGGGTGCAAATCAAATGAATGAAAAAGTAAACTACATAACATGGATGGGGATGTGCTGTAAAACCGACCAGTTGCCCTGCTGTGCTGCCTGCTCCATGCCTCCCTGCACAGACTATCATGGTCCAAGTGTTAAAGAGACCCCCTCTAGATGGATTCTGTTTGACGCCTGGTTAGCCGATTATGCGCATAATCGCTAAAGCGCTTTATCGTAAATGCTTGTACGCAAGAGGTAATTGAGCGCACAACTAGTGGCCTTACCGGTTGTTTGAAATGCGCTTTACAAGTAGTTAATGCGGAGAATCGCTTGTTCACATAGGCAAAATGCGCTTTAACGGCCGGAGCAAAATAAAACTCGCTATTTAACGCGCATTCGATAATGCACATAATCGGAGAGATAAAGCGCCTCAACTCCCAATTTCCGCTCCGCTCTTGTAGAGGAAATTTTTTTATGAGACTTCAAAGAGCTTTAAACGTCTCGTGTAGAGGCAGCCAGAGATACGAGGGACCCCTCTAGTCAGGGATGGATCTGACCCCCAACATCCCAGTTTGCTTTTGTACCAGGCTGCCTTGGAATTTGTTGCAGAGGATGCAGCAAGTAGTTCAAACAAATGCTCCCCCCCACGTTGCTATAGCCTGAAGGTTTAATCTGTGCATGAGAAGAATGGGCTTGTTGGGCAAGGCTTTCCTCAAGGGAAACACTGTCCAGAGCAGATAATGATTGCCAAGCAAGACGGGGACATGGTGGGGCCACCAATTCCCAGTGGAATGGAGACCATTTGTATCGGCTTTATCTCCCTCAGCAGAAAACAGCATTTTAATTTTCTTTCTTTAGCTCCTGATTCCTAAGAACTGAGTGGCCTTAGCAAACAAACCGTAATGACTCTACACTTGCAGCTATACAGCAGGCGCTTTGAGCAGACTTTATGTATTTATTCATTTTCTTTTATTTATTGACTACATTTATATCCCGCCTTTTTTCCTCCTTAGGGAACCCAAGGTGGTGTACAGAGCCCTCCTCCTCCTCCTCCTCCTCCTCCTCCTCCTCCTCCTCCTCCTCCTCCTCTCCATTTTATCCTCACAACGACAACCTTGCCTGTGGGGGTTTGTTTCATTGTCAAATTAAATGCCTGGATCCTTTCTCAAAGTTGCAATGTCTTCCGACCAAATTAATGTTTATGAAATATGTTTGTGGCTTAGCTGATATTAGTAAAAGAGTAATTACAGGGTATGTAACATAAAACGATTGGATATTTGAGGGCTTCCAGTGGCTGTTAGTAGCATCTGATTGCTCATCTCTTCCCCTTGTAGGATGTAGTTTTCTTTTTAATTCTCGTGAATAGCCTCTACTCAGAGGATGTCAGTGTCTGAGGTTCATTATTGATTCATGCAACTTGTATTTATTTTTATTATATACGTTGCCTGGAGAGCTTTGGCTATAGGGTGACTTATAAATTGATCATTGCTATTATCGTTTTCCCTTGCAAATTCTTCAGTGCGTGGACTTCCCAGGCCATTTGAAGAATTCATATTTCTTTGGTTGCAGTGACAATGAAGTGGTGGGCCAATACTGGGTGAAAATGCTTCTGCAACCTTTGATTAAATGCCACAACATGTTGTAAAGTGGGACTGCCCAAATTCAGCTTACATATCTGTCTCCAAATTGGGGTGGTGGTGGTGGTGGTGAAGGGAGCTAAAGGAATAAAGGGGCCCAATCCCTACACTCTGCACTTGAAGAACTGGCTCGTCTAAATATACCACATTTGTCCCCAGGGTTCCATGCCATGCCTGAACCTGAGGCCTGTACTAAAAAACCCAGGATCCTGAGACAGGTCAAGCTTGCTGCAGGCCAAGATCAGCTGGCCGGCCTGCCACAGGAATGGGTCAGCCAGAATGTCCAGAAAGCCTGAAGGTTCCTGGCCTACGTGGCCCTTGTGGATGGGGCCAGAGATGGGGTGGCCGGGCTCTGGAGGCACCCATCACCATCAGTGATACGTTCTTAAGGCCTCTCAGTACAGAACAATTCCTAACACAGCAACGATGGTCACTGAGAAGGGTTTGGGTTTCTCTGCTCCAGATCTTCACAATTAGCTCTGAAGGGGTCGGGACCATTGGTTTGAGGCAAGAAAAATGCGCGATTCTCCGCACCCTTTGAATTTGCTGCAAACCCCAACATTGGCCTGTCTTCCCCGAGGAAGAAAACAAATTGCAAATTTCATGTAAGCTTTCACAGCCACTTGTGGAGTTTTCTCTAGCTCAGCTCCACCAGGGACATTAGAGCACATTAAAAAGCATGTAAAATATGGTAAACAGCTCTTTGCTGCATTTTTAAAAATCAGTAAGTGGAGATCTAAGTAATTTTCCTTGTCACAGTGTTTGGCTAAAATAAGCTCTGGGAGGAGGAAGACTCCAGTACATTTTTCATCTCCAAAGAGCTGCAGTAAAGGGAGAAAATGAGCTGAAGCGCCAAAGAGCCCATCCAGCCTGCATTATACAAATCCTGCTCTGCTCATTCCTTTGCCATCCGTCAGGCACAGGAACCCAGCTGATAACGTCCCACTGATAAACGGCTCCTCTCTGCTCAAGAGGCCCCATTGACAGAAGTGGAGCTTAGCCTGAGGCAGCAGAAACTGCCTCAGATCTGAATGGCATTGCCATTATTGTTTCCTCTAATTGTTGGTTAGGCTTTTTTGAAGTGTGTGTGTGTGTGTGTGTGTGTGTGTGTTGGTTCACATGATTTGGAAGAGCTTTTGCTTTATATTTTGGGTTTGCGGTTCACGAAAGGGCTGGGACTGACTTTGCTGCGACCGCGCCGGCTTGGAGCTGAGATATTACTGTTTTGATGCTCCCCCTCCTCTGTGTGTATACATGAAAAAGAGAGGGAGGGGTTGAGATTTCACAGGGCAACCATTACAACACGCACACACACATACACACACACACGAAGCGACAATGTGGTGGCCACTTGGAACCTGCACTTCATGCAAGTAGCCCCATTGGGTGAGTTATTGTGTGATGCTGATCATGGCGGTGGGTCTGCCACTGTCATGGAATGGGCAGATCTTGGCAAATGGCTGCATATGATGGATGATGGATCACCTGTATGCCAGGAGGGCTGCCAATCCCTGGGTGGCCCAACCAGGGACTGGGACTGGAGATCTGAACCACTGCTGTTCTTTTGGAAGTCACGGATCTTCTGGGCTCAGGACAACCTTGCCAGCAACCAATGCCCAGCTCCTGTCCATCACTCACACCTGGAGCTGGATGTAATGGGCTCAGAAAAAGCTGCTCACCCAGCAAAGGCTCAGAAGAGGCTGAAGGCTTTCTGGACACACTTCCAACTCCTCCTCTTCCTGTCCCTCTTTCTGCTGGTTCATTGCTCCTCCTCCCAAGTCGAGTGTTGGGGTCTGGGCTAGATGGGATCCTGACAGCTCTGCTCATCTCCTATTGATTGGTCCCAGCAGCATGGGCACGGAGGGAGCTCTAGGTTGTGTGTGCCCCATCTGCCTTCTTGCCTGAGGGCAGCATCAGCATGGATTGCACCTGCGGCAAGCGCAAGCTAGAAGAGAAGGTAAAGAGGCTGGAGGCTCTACGCTGCTCTATGCCCCGGCTGGTCTGGGAGGAGGAAAGGCGTTTGGAGGAGAGGCAGGAGGTCCTACAGTATATACATTTAAAAGCTTAAAACTACAGTATATATATATATATATATATATATATATATATAAACCCTAACTAAATAAAGCCTAGCAGAAGTGCAAAGATTTAAAATACAGTAACAGATTTAAAGCAACACAAACTGAAAGACTGAGGGTGACTCTATAAGAGCGATTTAAAGCTCTTTCAAGGGGCATTACTGAATTTACCTCTACAAGAGAGAAGCACAAATCAGGGGCCGAGGCGCGTTTTATCTCCAATTATGCGCATTATTGAATGCACATTAAATAGCGACTTTTAATTTACCATGGGAGTAAGAGCGCCTTATGTTCATGTAAACAACTTTCTGAGGAGGCACATTAACGATCAGAGTGGGTGGGCTGTGGTCATGATGTCATGCGTAGAACTGCTCCTTCACTGGGAAAACCTCCCACTTTTTCGTTTAGTTTTATTTCCTGTCTCTTGCTGGCAACTTCCTCCTTGTTCTCCGTCTCTCTAGATGGAAGCTCCAGGAAGAGGTGACCCAAAGTGAACTGAAAATAAAGTTTATTTTAAGTCCCCTGATGGAATGTTTCGTTACTTGAGACACGGGGCCAGATGGAGGTGGTTCCACAGAAAGCAAGGGGGTTGTTAGGATGTGTGTATGTGCGGATAATTAGCGATCCGCTTAGACAAATCATCCCCTTGCTTGCTTGCTGGATTCCTGAGATGAGCTGCATGTGTGTGTGGATGTTGTACATCTTCAAAACGACAAGGTAGTACTGAGAAGGGAATAAGGGAAAAAGGTTGATCGTGTTGGGAAAATAAGGAGGAGGATGGAACGAAGCAGCTTCCGCTGTCTGTTTTGGTGTGCGTTTGTGCAGATCTCTACTCTCTCTCGCTCGCTCACTCGCTCCTTCTCTCTGGTCTCTTGCTCTCTCCCTCTCTGTCCAAGGCAAAAAGTGGGGGAGAGAGGCAGCCGAACAGGTTAACCAGGTAATTACCAGCAGGTAACCCAGGTAACCAAAGGTGGGAGATTCTGGTGGGCGGAGAGAAGAAACGGCGGGAATCTGAAGGGGCAGTTCCTCCGGGAAAAAGCGCATTACTTTCAGAACTATTTCCTTGTCCGCACCTTGTGATTCTTCACATGTAAACAACTTTAAAGCACTTTCCAGAGAGCCCGTCATGCACTTCGATGGCTCTCGTGTATAGGTATTAGGCATAAATGTGCTTATCAGGCAATGCGCATAATCGGGGAACCAGGCATCATAGCGAACTCTTGTAGAGGGAGTCTCCACCTGGCGCCAAAAAGAGCACAGCGTAGGTGCCAGGCGAGCCAGGTACTGAGCCATGCAGTCTTGAGAGTTTGAAATGCACAAAGCAAGTGCTGAAGTAGGGTAACTCTTGTGGCCCATCACATCCAACTTGCAATTCTCTTGATCGATCGATGCTGAAAGAGGCTTCAGTGAGGTTTTATTATGGCCAGACTCTGCAATGATGGATGTAGGGGCAGAGTATTGAAAAAGGGAGGAGCAATCTTCTGGTTGAATTTGGTAGAGATTCTCCATCATCTTTGATGTTGTTGGAGTGGAGGAAGTTTTTTTTCCAGGATTCTCTAGCAGTCCTGAAGGAGGAGGGAAGAGTTGGCAAGGCAGGACAAAATGTAGGGGAGGGGGAGGGGAGCAGAAGGCCATGGTACATAAGGCTGGGAGAATCGGGAACATTCTGTGCCACTGGAGCTACACAACTGAAACCCGGCTCTTCCCATGAAGGGTGACCCAGTCGAGACACCACCCGCGGAACAGTAAGGAAGGTACCTATGCTCATGTGGATGGGAGGAATTTGACCACCAACCGAAGGAGGAGCAGATGTATGTGATGGTAGAGGGACACCAGGTGTGTCATCTTGGAGGTGTGTTGTCTTCCAAGACTATGGATTCAAGAAGTGATGGAGAGACTACCAAAACTCATCAAACCAGCTGCAGGGTATCCTCTCCTGCTGATCCATGCAGGTACAAGTGATTCAGCCTGAGGAATTGTTGAATGGATCTCCAAAGAATATGAGGCTCCAGGTAGGAAAGTGAAGGAAATGGAAGCACGAGGGCTTTTTCATCGATCCTTCCTATCGAAAGTCAGGGCATTGGTGAGGAACGAAGGATACTGAAAATGAACAGCTGGCTGTGCAGATGGTGTCATCAAGAATGGATTGGCTTTATGGAATACGGCCTGCGATACCAATATGAAGGTCTCCTTGGGAATGATGGGACTGGGATTAATGTTTTTGGCAGGAGACTTGCAAGCCTAATCAAGAGGCCTCTAAACTGACTCCAGTGGGTGGAGAGGCAAAAGCACAGAGTTAACTACTGTGCCAAATATTGGGGACAGGAACACAAGAGATAAAGGAGGTAAGACAGGGGAGATTGAGTCCAGTAATTTTCAGGTAAATACAGCAGGGAAACTGGGCAAATGCAACGTCCATGATCACCAGTGTCTATATACTAATGCATGGAGCATGGGAAATAAACAGGATGAACTTGACATCCTTCTATGGGATGGTAAATAGCTTGTAATATGTAGTGCTGAGACTTGGTAGGATCTCATGATTGGAATGTGTCCATTGAAGGGTATACCTTGTTCAAAAGCATCAGACCCAACAGACAGAGAGGGGGTAGCAGTATATGTGTAAAATGTATACACTGTAGAGAAATTTGTGGTTTTGAGCAGGAAAGCTCTGTGGAGGTAGAGGGAGTGGGAATGTATACACTGTAGAGAAATTTGTGGTTTTGAGCAGGAAAGCTCTGTGGAGGTAGAGGGAGTGGGAAACATGATGAGTTTCTACCAACCACCCAGTCCGCTAGAAGACATGGATGACACTTTCCTTCAACAGATGTCACAACTTTCACAGAGGTGAGAGCCATAATAGTAACAAAGGTTTTCAACTATGTTGACATCCACTTGAAGTCTAACCCTCCTAAGAATGGAACATCCAGTGCATCTTTTGACTTGTCTTGCTGACAATTTCATCTCTCAGAAGGTGGAAGAAAGAGCAAGAAGCTGCTGTCCTGGACTTAATCTTGACCAACAGGCAAGAACTGGTTATGAAGTGAAATGTAGCAGAAACCTTAGGGGATATGACCGTGTCATCTTGGAAGTTGTGTTAGCAAGGGATATAAAAATGGAGCCTAGTCAGATAGGTACCTTGGACTTTAGGAAAGCTGATCTCATAAAGCTCGGAGAAAAGTTGGATGGATCCCATGACTAGACATTCTGACGGAGAAAAGAGTTCAAGAGGAACAGGAGACCCTGAAAACGGAACTGCTGAATACACCATTGCAAGCCATTCCTGGGAGAAGGAAGAATGAGGGGCATTGAGAAAAGCCCATCTGGCTGCACAGGGAGCTCCCTGATGAGCTGACATGTGTTGGAGGTGGAAGGAGGGACAAGCAGCCGAGGAGAAGAAGTGCAGCAGAGGAGCCTGAACCGGGAACGATGGGGTCAGGGAGGCTACGGACCAGAACATGAGGGGCCCTAAAAACAGCAAGACAAGCTGCCTTGTAGAAGATGGCGCAGGCTGGTTCTCTGTTACACCCGGGGGCGGAACGAGAGCCCCGTGGGCGGAAGCTGCAGAGAAGCAGGTTTTGGCTCAACATGAGGAGAAACCTCCGAACAGCCAGGGTTGTTTGGCAGCAGAACGAGCTGCCTCAGGAGGAGGCACGTTCCCCCTTGCAGGAGGGCCGCCTGTCAGGGATGCAGTAGCTGCACCCTACATTGCAGAGCCTGTAATGAGCAGGGGTCAGACTAGATGAGCTCCAAGGTGCCTTCCCATCCTGTGATCCCTTTGTAGGAGGAGACTCGTCAACTTAACAGTCTTTTAGAATTTAAGAAAGCCATAAAGACTGTTCTCTTCCAGCGGGCATATCCAGTGGAATTTTAGAATGTTTTAAGGATGTTTTAGGATGTTTTAATGCAGTTTTAATAATATGTGTCATGTTTTAATCAGTTTTATGTATTTTATCATGTTGATGTTCCCCGCCTCGATCCAGACGGAGAGGCGGGTAAGAAATTAATTCTTCTTCTTCTTCTTCTTCTTCTTCTTCTTCTTCTTCTTCTTCTTCTTCTTCTTCTTCTTCCTTTTAGCTGACTTTCTCTGTGCCGTGAAGCTTTTCAGGCCGCAACCTTGACGCCTTTGCTTGTTCCTGCCTGGCTCCAGACAACACCTCTTCCTATTCCTTGGCCCCACTGGCCCTGTTACCTCTTCCCTTCTGCTCCTCCCTGTCAGATGCCCTCTGGAGGCCCCTTCTGCTTGTCACTGCCAGCACAAACCCAGCAGGGCCTCCTCCTCCCCCCCCACTCCACTCTGCCCACCTTGCAGCAAGGCGGGGGCTGCCCTTAGTCGCTCTCACTGCCCATTCGGCTGCTTTCAGGGGCAGGCAAATTGCCTGTGCTGGCAGAAGGACAGCCGCAGCAGCCGCAGCAGCAGCAGCAACAGCGGCTGCTGCCACCTGCCCTCACCTATAAATAGGGAGGGGAGTGGCCCTCCATGGCTGTCTGGCTGCCCTTGCTTTCCATTCGCCAGGGCCGGGGCTCAGCAGCTGTTCACCCATGGTAGCTTGGCTCAGCTTCCCAATGAGAGGTCTGCCTCCTCCCTGGGTCTGCAGCTGTAGCCTGGCTCCTTCCCTGGAGAAAATCCATCCCGGCAGCACAGATTGCCCTGCTGCTGCCCAGCGGAGACCTTGACCTCTCTGAACTCCTGGAAGGGGAGACCATCCACGCGTGGCCACCACAGAGTTGCCTGTTTGCATGAATTGGGTATTGGTTGCTTTTAGAGGAGAGGCCAAATCTCTTTGCTTGATGTCCTGGTTGCAGCAGCAGGAGGCACCCGCAAGCACACAGGAGCTCTTTCAGAAGTTGCGCATGCATATTATTATTATTAATATTATTATTATTATTATTACTACTACTACTACTACATTTCTATACCACCCCATAGCCCCATAGAAGGCATGTACAACAGAGGGGGCGCAGGGGAGCACTGCCTGCCCTTCTTTGCAGATATTCAGGGTTGGTGTTGAGCTGGGGTGCAGCCCCACTGTGCCCTGTCCTGGCTGCATAGTCTTCTATGCAGGAGTAATTTCTGAAAAGGGCTGGCATCTTTCCCCTCCGATTCCTCCCAGCAATGCAGGCCTGGCTGACATATGCAGCAGTAGGATTCTGAGGAGGCAGAATGGGATCCCCCACCTTGGAGGGCAGGTGGGAGACCCCATTTTGGAATGCTTCCAGGTCAGGTCAAAAAGCACACACAGAAAGGAGTGGGGCGAGTAGGGATCTCTATAGGGAGATATTCAAAAATGGCAACTTCACTTTCATTCTGAAGTAGCTGTCCACTCCGTCGCTGGCAGAGATTTGCCATTCCATTCTGCTTTTTGACTTTCTATCTATTTTTAGGACATTTTGTTGTTCAGACATTGCCCTCTTTTATGTAAACAGCTTTGATAACTTCCTTTTTTAAAGTGAGATATAAATAAAGAAATGTGTGGACCAGATGCCAGGGCAAGGCTTTGAGCCCCCCCCCCCCCCCCCCCGGCCACTTCACCTTGCATTGAGTGTGCCCCTGAGAGCCTTTCAGGTGGCCCATCTTGCAAGAGCTCATTTGGCCCCCAAACCCTTGTGTTGTTGTCCCCCTGGATTGCTGCTTCTGGCTCTTGGTCAGTTTTGGTTACCTGCTTTCCTTTGTCCAGGTTTAAGCTGTTGAGCCAGGAAGAGGGTGAATACTTCAATGTCCCTGTTCCCCCTGAAGGCGAAGAAGGCAATGAAGAGCTCCGGCAGAAGTTTGAGGTGAGTGGCACTTCAAAAAGGCCACCCCTCCATAACAGCTCCATCAGGGGTGGGGGCGGGGGCATTCTCTGCAGCGTGCTCCACCCACTGGAGGGTCACCTGAGCCTGGGACTTGGAATTTTTTGCAACTTCTGTGCACCTCTTTCCTGGTTCCTCTCACTTGTGAAGCCCCTTTAGGCTGTGAGGATTGCTGCCACATCAAAGCTGATAAGGTCACCCGATTCAAGTGTCCCGTATCCGTGGGTACTAATGCCCAAAGGGGCCATTGGGAGAGTGCCAGTCTGGCTCCATCCTCTTGACAACAATCCCCGTTTGAAGCACGATCGGCCGCTGCCTAAAGTGGGGCCCTTCAAACATTGTGTTTTGATCCAGCAAGATGTCCTCTTTCCAGACCTCAGAGCCTGGTAGCCACTTTCCAAAGTCTGGTTTCACTGAGATGTAGTGGTGAGATTTCCAGAAGGTGCATGTTTGCCACTACAAATGTGTGTCACTTGTATGCTGTCTTTTAGAGGCATGCATCAATTTGGGCCCTGCTTTGGCACTTTGCCATCAGTCCAATTCTACTTGGACTGATTCAGAACTTGTTCCTTGTGCTGAAAATTACTGGCAGCCTAGAGGTACCCCTAAGTAAGAAATCTGCAAAGTTTCAGAAGGGTAAGTGTAGCGCTTCACGTGGGAAGGGACTCATGGGGGAATTATTTGCTTCCCATCCCCCAACTGTTTGTGTGTGTGTTTTATATATGAAAGTCGCATACATCATAGAGGTGTCCCCAGGCATGAAAGCTGCAAAGTTTCAGGAAGTTAGGTCCTGGGGCTAGGCAGTTATGATGCTTGAAAAGGAGTTTAAGCCTGGTGGTATTGGGAAAATGGCCTTCTCACAGTCCCATCCTTGCCCCCATCCCTAAAACACAGTGATTGGAGCCCCTGGCAGAACATGTCCTAGGATTAAAAGATGCACATGCCAGTCACTGAATTGCCCTTCCTTCCTTCCTTCCTTCCTTCCTTCCTTCCTTCCTTCCTTCCTTTCTTCCTTCCACCACTCATAATTAGACTGAGCAACAAAACAAAAAGACACTATTTGGAGAGGAGGCACTATGAATTGGTACTGAAGCCTTTTCTCGCCTGTCTTTGAAGAAACACCAGCAATGGTCCGAAGGGGCCCGATCTTGCTCCGGATTCAGGCCACGTCTGAATCCAATGCACATCCCTGCAAGTTAAACAGTCATGGATTCCCCTGAAGAATCCTGGGGAGTATGGTCTAGTGCAGGTCAGGGTGCTGAAAGTGATCCCTTGCCAGTTCCCCTCAGAGGATAATAATTCCCAAGGGGATGATGCTAGTCTTAAACTAGTTCAGTCCAGAGAGGATAAAAGCAGTTCCATTGAATGCAGGGCAGTCATGGACCCAGGAGCCCTCTTTGCCTGTGAGGCCTCAGATCGAAAAATGGATTGATCTGCCTCTACCCACTCTGAAGCCTAACTAGTCGAGGAGCAATTCTTTGCATGTTTAACTGCGATCTTCCTTTATCAGAAGCTGCCGTGCAGCCACGACACATCTTCCAGTTCTCACTGAATGCCTGGATAAGTCCAACGTAATGAGCTCAGTTCTGCCCCTGCTCTCCTTCTGGTCCTCCTCACTAGTGATAGGCTATGAAAAGCTCCTTCTCTGCATTCGTCAAAAATGGAACCAGCATAGCTCTTGGGAGTAGATCATTAAGCTAAATTAAAATGCAGCATTTTAGGGGAGGAGAATTGGGATTGACCTCGTAAGGGGCAAGAAAGGTTTTCAGTGGCCCATCACATTCTCCAGATGCTGGAACAAAGGAAAACACTGCTTGAAATTTCAACATTACTCACATTTTTAAACCTAGTATAATGAGATGTGTTAATCTGTTTTATCTGGAGCTCATGCAGCTATAAATTAATATAATTAACAAAGATCTGGGCAAGATAGTGATATAATTGGAATGGAAACTAGACAACAGGAAGAATCCTGTTGTAATCTTCTGGATACGCTCCATTTCAGAACTAGTGAGGATATGCAACCCAGTGTTGCAACTGAAAGATTTTGACACAAAATTTTGAAAAAAACAAAAAACAAAACACAACAGACCTGTAATTCTGGATGAAGTACACTGTGTAACCCCTTCCCCCACCCCTGCCATCACTATCTCAAAATGCTCTCAAAGGCATATGTGATGGTCACATGAGGATCTGGATTTTGGTTCAGGTGCGGTTTCTCTTTTTCATAGAATCATGGAATAGTAGAGTTGGAAGGGGCCTATAAGGCCATTGAGTCCAACCCCCTACTTAAAGCATCCCTGACAGATGGTTGTGCAGCTGCCTCTTGAAAGCCTCTAGTGTAGGAGAACCCACCACCTCCCTAGGTCATTGGTTCCATTGTCGTACTGCTCTAACAGTCAGGAAGTTTTTCCTGATGTCCAGCCGGAATCTGGCTTCCTGTAACTTCAGCCCATTATTCTGTGTCCTGCATTCTGGGATGATCAAGAAGAGATCCTGGCCCTCCTCAATGATTTTTTATTTAATGGTTTTATGATCATTAAATATGAACGTTGAAGTTAACCAAAGTCTCTCCACAACCCAATATGATCTTGGAGTCCTTGCTTTCACTTCCTCTTTGGCATTAGTCCTTCGCATGGGAACTGTGCTTGATCTCAGTTCACAACCTGGAATCAGTTTCTAATTTCTTCCAGGCTACATCTGTCCTCTCCTTTCCTGCTATGTTTGTCTTTCTCCACATTTGCTCTCCAACTATCTCCTTCTCTGAAAAGAAAAGAAAAGGATGTTAGGGCACAATGCATGTTTAGACAGAAAAAAGTCCTACAACTCCCAGCATGCCCCATCCAGAATAGCTGACTGGGGATGCTGGGAGTGGTAGGATTTTGTTTGTCTAAACATTCATAGGACTGCAGCCTTTAACAGAAAATTCCATCCTGGCTCAGGCATGGCCCAGGGGCATGAAGGGCATCAGGCAGTGCCAGAAACAGGGGCCAGATCTACACCAAGCAGGATATAGCGGTATGAAAGCGGTATGAAAGCATGATATGGAGGCAGGATCCATACTACTGCTTTATAGTGGTATTGAAGTGCACTGACAACTGTTGGGGCCCATTGACACAGACTATATCCTGCTTGGTGTGGCTCCTGCCTTTTATTTACCACTTTCATACCGCTTTCATGCCACTATATCCTGCTTGGTGTAGATCTGGCCAGAGACACCATGCTCAGTGGTTTGGAGATGCATCACATTAAATTTCGTTTGAGGATGATTTCCCCCATTTAAAAGAGAATGCAACCTTCAGGCTTGTTTTTAAATGACTGGTGTGTTCAGTTTTCTTAAGGGGAATGGTAACATTTCTCTTCTCTCCCTGCACCCCATCTGAAGTCAGGTAGGCAATGACTGGGTACCCCCTTTACCAAGTGCCCTCCCCATGGAAGCTCTCCTGCCATGGACGTTGAGGCTTTCCAGGGCAATGCAGGCAAACCTTTCCTATTTGCCCAGGCCTGGCAGGCATCCCAGCATGGACAGTAAGCTGGTTCCAGCGACGGTTGTTTCCATTCTCCTCCGTTTCATTGCTTCATTGTGATTATGGTCCTGATATTTTTAGATAGGTTTTATTTCTACTGTTTTAATGTTTTATACTGAAGGGAGGCATAGACATCTTCTAAATATGCTACTTGCAGTATCAGAGGCAGGAAGCCTATATACAACAGTTGCTGGGGAACATGGGGGGGAGGGTGCTGTTCTCCCCATGTCCCGCTTGTGGGTTCCTGGGCAACAGCTGGTTGGCCACTGTGTGAACACAGTGCTGGCCTGGATGGACCCTGGGTCTGATCCAGCCTCAGGGCTCTGCTTCTGTTCTAAATAACATGACATGTGTGTGCTGAATGGGCCCAGCATGGGGTGAGGGGGCTGTGGGTTGGCCTGGATAGGAGCAGGAGAGCCTCTGGTTCTGGATATGACCCTCCTGTGACACTGCCCCTCCTCACGGTAGACTAACTGGGGCTCGACTGGGGTCACCAGACCTCGTCATCATCAGCAGGCCACCTAGAAGAGGAGCTGATGCGTGATGTTTGTGATGCAGAGGAGTGTTTCAGAAAGTCTTAGGTTAGTCAGAGGTTAATCCATCTCAGTTCTTATACTGGAATGGAATAACAAAGGGGGATTCTGGAAGGAAAAGCAGGGAGCCTCATCAACCGGGTGGCAGCAGCAGCCAGACGTTTGCCGTCGCCCGTGAACCACCAATTCCGAGCCCTGAGTGTCAGTCCCAACAGAGCCGCTGGAATCAGCTTAATGGGATTTCATGCACGACTGAGCTCTGCACAGGCTCCTGCAATGTGGCATATTTTTTCAGAAATTAAAACGAATAAATTACGAGATAACTATCTTTGTGTGTGTTGTATAACAAATTGTGCTCCAGTAAATTAGATAGCTGCTCGACCATTGGGAAAAGCAATGCACAAGTGATGTGATTTTACTGTTCTTTTGCCATTGCGGGACAGTCTGTTCAAGTACATTTTTTAAAAGAGTCTCGGACTTTCAGCTGAGCCTTGGCGCAGAAGAAGAGGGGAAAGCCAGGATTGTTCAATGAACTGCTCTCATCAAGGTGTTTGTGCGGGAGGAAAAGAACAATACGCTTTTGGGGTGAAAACCTACAGTGCCATCTGTATTAGGATGTAATCGGTTATTCTTGTCTGGGAGTAAGTCCCATTGAACTCAGTGGGGCTTCCTTCTGAATGGGCATGCAGAGAATTGCACTGGCTGTATAGTTTTATAAAGCAAACCGGTATGGAACAAACAGCTTCCCCTTAAAAGGACTGCAACCCCCATCATGCCTCAACACTGGCTATGCTGGATGGGGCTGATGGGAACTGCAGTCTAGCATCATCTGTAGGGCCACCTGATCCCCCACTCCTGCTTTAAATGCTGCGGTGGCCCAGGAAGGCTTCACCATCCAATAGAGGCTTTGTTTTGGGTTTTTGCCGACTCTCTCATCTTGGGGCTCCCTTTCTCAATTCCTTCTTCCTCCAGCAACCTACCTTGTGATGTGCTCAGTCTCAGAGTTAAACTAGACATCTTTAGCCTAATAATAATAATAATAATAATAATAATAATCAACAACAAATAGTAAGTGCTGGGATGGGTGGGTGGGGAAAGTCTGATTGGGGCAGTGGTATGGGGGAAGGTTTCTTTGACCCTTTGCTGTTGCCACAGTCCTGATCCAAGCTGGGGACCCTGTGCCACCTTTTGCAGTGGCAGGAAAGCATCTGTTGGCACTACCAAAAAGCAGGCATGTTGGGTGTGTGTGTGTGTGTGTGTGTGTGTGTGAGAGAGAGAGAGAGAGAGAGAGAGAGAGAGAGAGAGAGAGAGATTCTGTTCAAGGCTACAACGGGGGCAAAAGGTTAAAGCCATCCTCCCCCATGCCATGGTCCTGATCCTGCTCACCCTTTCTCCTCCACTGGGTATATATATACTTAAATCAAGCAACCATGGCTAAAGACATAAATCCTGTCACATCGATTGGTCCTCACTCTGTTCAGGGAGTGCAGAGACTCATTAGGAACCCCACTGTGTGCACAGAGGATCTATCGCTTGGGGTGAAGAGGGATTTTAAAAGTTGCACCTTCTCCCTTCAGCCCTCTGGCTTTTCCTGGCCCTGGCCCCATTTCTTCTTCCTCCAAGTCTACTGGAGAGCTACTGCCTGGGGCTGCCAAGGTGAAGGATTAGCCCTGCTCTGTTCACCTACAAGGCCTCCCTCACATGGCTGTTGCGCTGCTCCCTCGTTTTGAAAGAGAGGTTAGAAGGCTTGTAAGCAAATCTATTTGAAACATTTGTATGCCCGTGCGAGGGAGTGGCGTTGGGGGCGGGGGGGGGGGCTAACAGAACAGCTTCGGTGCAGCACCTCCCATTTACCTGCTTTCCCGTTCCTCAAGGAAAACTCACTGATCAAGGAGGATTTCCCCAACGCCTCTTTTTAGAAACAGCCGAGGGGGAGTATCAGAGGAGGGAAAGCGTTGTTTAATGTAATTTCCATGGAGATTCATTTTAGAGAATTGACCCACCCAGCACCTCAAGTTGTTCCTTCCACTGCAGTTGTGTGTTTGAAGGGACCCTTCTTGGGTTCCATGAGCAGGAACATGAGCTAAAATTCCTATTCTCCAAATACCTTCTCTTATACTTTCACTGTTTTTTTTTAAAAAAAACACCTTAACTTTTTAGAGAGCCAGGATCGGCCCAGGATCAAAGGCGGTGGAGGCTAAGACATCAAACGCCATCTCAAAATTTGACAACAATGGCAACCGCGATCGCATGAAGCTGTCCGACTTCAACTTCCTGATGGTGCTGGGCAAAGGCAGCTTTGGAAAGGTGGGACGCCTGGGTCATCTGTAAATGGAGTGTGGGTGGAGGGCTGGTTGGGTTGGGGGTTGCTGTTCTGGCTGCTGTGTAGGCTGGTTCACTCAAGCAGGCGGATTCTGTGAGGCGGCTTGTCTCTCAACCAGGGAAGGACGTTTTTGCTTCATACATTTTTCTAGTGCTGTGGGTTCTAATTGCCAGCAGGCAGATGTTTTGAGGTTTCCCAGTGGAGGCAGCTCGGAGTGGAGGCTGAGCTTGGTTTTCATGAGCTTCAGGTGAGGTTCATGAATAGAACCTCAGCAATGCAACAAAAAGGGTGAGAACTCCTCACTTATTAGCAGCAGTCCCTCCATCCCAAAGTCAGACCCCTGTGCTTGACTAGAAAGAACTATCTTGTAGAAAAACATTTTCCTCTGTTGAGGAGAATGTGTGAGCTCTTCCCCACGCAGATCCATATGCCTGGTAGTAGGGATGGATGAGAAATGCGTTTCAGGTAGGGATGTGCACTGGATCGGACCCGATCCACGATCCGAGTCCGGTCCAGTGGGAAATCGGATAAATTATCCGATTTCCGATCCCGCAGCTGGATCGGCCGATCCAATCCGAACCGGTCCGAAAAGGCTCCGAACCGGTTCAGAGGATCGGAGGATCGGCGGGCGCCCACTGGCGCCCACCGCCGCTTCCATTGGCGGGCGCCAGCGGGCGCCTGCCGATGAAAGTGGACAGCGGGGGGGAGGGAGGAGGGGGGCGCTTACCTTCTCGGCCCGTCCGCTCCCGTCCGGCACTAGCAGCTACTCCCAGCGGGCTCCGCGGCCTGCTCTAGGGTGGCGCGCCGGGTGATGTCATCACCCGGCGCGCTACTCTAGAGCAGGCCGCGGAGCCTGCTGGTGGTAGCCGCCGGCCCCGGACGGGAGCGGACGGGCCGAGAAGGTAAGGAGGGGGTGCGTGGAGGGGAGGAGGGGGCGCGCGGAGGGGGGAGGGGGGCCCTTACCTTCCCGGCCCGGCGGCTCCCGTCCGGCGCCGGTGCCTACTACTCCCAGCAGGCTCCGCGGCCTGCTCTAGGGTGGCGCGCCGGGTGATGTCATCACCCGGCGCGCTACTCTAGAGCAGGCCGCGGAGCCTGCTGGAAGTAGTAGGCGCCGGCGCCGGACGGGAGCCGCTGGGCCGGGAAGGTAAGGAGGGGGTGCGTGGAGGGGAGGAGGGGGCGCGCGGAGGGGGGAGGGGGGCCCTTACCTTCCCGGCCCGGCGGCTCCCGTCCGGCGCCGGCGCCTACTACTCCCAGCAGGCTCCGCGGCCTGCTCTAGGGTGGCGCGCCGGGTGATGTCATCACCCGGCGCGCTACTCTAGAGCAGGCCGCGGAGCCTGCTGGAAGTAGTAGGCACCGGCGCCGGACGGGAGCCGCCGGGCCGGGAAGGTAAGGAGGGGGTGCGTGGAGGGGAGGAGGGGGCGCGCGGAGGGGGGAGGGGGGCCCTTACCTTCCCGGCCCGGCGGCTCCCGTCCGGCGCCGGCGCCTACTACTACCAGCAGGCTCCGCGGCCTGCTCTAGGGTGGCGCGCCGGGTGATGTCATCACCCGGCGCGCTACTCGAGAGTAGGCCGCGGAGCCCGCTGGTAGTAGCCGCCGGCGCCGGACGGGAGCGGACGGGCCGAGAAGGTAAGCAGTGGCGGGGAAGGGGGCTTACCTCCCCCCGGAGCCGTCCGCTTCTATCCGCTGGCGCCCGCGGGCGCCAGCGGATGGAAGCGGGCGGCCCCAGGGGGGGTAGGGAGCGCGGGGGAGGGGGCTTACCTGCCGGGGCCGTCCACAGCGGACGGCCCCGGGGGGGGGGAGGGAGTTAGGCCCCCCCTCACCCACCCGCCGCCATTTTTTTCTCATAGACTTGCATTGCAATGCAAGTCTATGGGGAAAAAAATGGCGGCCGATCCAAAAATTAACGATTTTTGGGTCGGGATCGGACTCGATCCGGTCCGGGGGGCCTCCGATTTTGTCCGAACCGGTCCGGGACAAAATTGGAGGTCCCGATCCGGGTCCCGATCCGATCCGGGGGGTCCGTGCACACCCCTAGTTTCAGGTCATTTTTGAGCAGGATGTACCCAGTTTGCATCTTCCAGACTGAACAGAGACTCAGACACAATCTATGGTTGAAGTGCGGACATTTACGAGTTTGCAGTGTAATTTGTGGACCAAAAATATGTGTGCGACAGTTGTGGATATTTGAAAAATGTGCATAATTTGGAAAAATGTGCATAAATATGCCTTTATCAATGGCAAAAAACTGTGTACATTTCAAAGATGCGCACAATTAATGCATACATTTGAAAAAAATACGCCCAGATTTTCCTGGAATCTGATACAGTCATGAGTCACAACAAGCTTCGGTATGGAATTCAGAGAACTTCGGTGAGGTGGAACTTTGCTGATTGGCACATTCCTACCTGGAAGCAGAAAGTGGTTTAGTGCCATTGGCAATTAGAGCCAATGGTCCACAGTAGAGCACATGCTTAGCACGCAGAAGGTCCTGGAATCAATCCCTGCCATCTCCAACTGATGGGAGCCAAGGTAGTATGACACTGGAACTCATGACCTAGGGAGGTGATGGGCTCTCCCACACTAGAGGCCTTCAAGAGGCAGCTGGACAGCCATCTGTTAGGGATGCTTTAAGGTGGATTCCTGCACTAAGCAGGGAGTTGGACTCGATGGCCTTAGAGGCCCCTTCCAACTCAACGATTCTATGACTCTGTGATTCTAGTGGTTGGCTAGAAAGACTGCTTTGGGCCTGAGAACTTGGAGAGCCCCTGCCTGGCAAAGGAGGGAATATGGGGCTAGATGGACCAAGGGCTGGACAGCAGAAGACCATGGACAACGTCTGCCACTCCTGTTCTAGCCGGAGGGCCCTAGTTCAATAGCAAATGCACAAGCTTTGTGTGCAGGAGGTCCCCATTTCAGTCACAGTTATTAAGGGGCAACATATCAGATGGAAGGGATGAAAAAGCCTCTCTCTGCCTGCTACCCTGTGGGAGCCGCTGCCACTTAGAGGAGGAAGTACTGGGCCAGCTACAACCTTTTTCTGTTTAGGAAGCCTTTTGGTGCTTGGGAGGTTGTGGGAGGGGCAGCAGGGATTAATGCTCCTTCCATTGTACTGTAATCATTGTGAGTGGCAGTTTTAAGGATGATGTCTTGGATTGTAATGGTGATTTATGTTTGATTATGAATTGTGGTGTGAGCTGGTTAAACTTTAGAGGGCTGGTAAGACAAGAATGAATGAATGGATGGATGGATAGATGGATCAAAGGTTTGACTCTCAGTCCAAGGCAACTTCCTATGCTCACATAAGCTGTGGTGTGATTTTGTTTTTCCATCCTGGGAATACATACAAGTAGCCCACGGTTTCTTAAATGTTCAACGTTTTAATCTTTGTAAACCACCTAGAGAGCTTCGGCTATGGGGCGGTGTATATAAATGTGAATAATAATAATAATGATAATGATGGTGTTGATGATTCAAATAATTATTTAGTACATCAGATGAATGTATCCATCCCACACACAGATCTTTCACCTACCCTGGTTCTTCACAGGTATGTTATCACAGAGGGGGAGGCGGTCAGAGGAACATAGCAAAGGTGTTGCTTAGACACACCAAAGATCCGTCTTATCCAAAGAGAACTCGCAAAGCAGGTCATGCTGGAGGGAGCCCCCCCCCTTGCTGCACGGGTGCAGGACAAAAGGCCAATGGCTGCCTGGACATTTGGTACAGCAATTGGCAACTTGGACCTCCTTGCCTCTCCTCCTTGGCACCCAGCATAAGTGGAGCTTGCCGGCTGCAACGGGATGTCGCCAGCACAGCCCCCTCCGAGGCAGCAGGCTCTGTGTGAATCCTCCTGGGTGGTGAGAAGGAGCGACCCGCTCCTTGGCGACCCGGATAACCCATTGCCCCAGGCCCTGGGTGAGTTGTGCAGCCCTGCCCTGCTCGATGTTTCCAGGCCATCTGAGGCAGGCTGCCTCTGAGCTTGAAGGTTCAATTGGGTGGGGGGAGACAGGGCCGGGGGGACGATGACTTCAAGGAGGCAGTACGTTGCAGAGGCATCCAGGATGGCATATCTGGCTGAGAAAGGCAAGCCCACAGACCTTTGTGGAGAGCCCCTGAAGGCTTCTGGAGATCCGTGCACCAGAAAAGTCTTATGAGACTTCTGGCATTGTGGCTATGCGCTGCGTTTGCCACTGTAAAGAGGCAGCATTTAAAAAGCAGAGATGGGGAAAGAAGGGAACGTTGTATTCTGGGCTGAGAATTGTTTCACAGGCCGGAGGAGGAGGAAGAGGAGGAGGAGGAGGAGGAGGAGGAGGAGGGAGGAGGCAGGCACAAGTGAAGGCCCATAGTGATGCCAGGTGGCAGCACAACCAGATGGCCATAGTGACATCCCACAGTGGGGCTTAAAATACATTGCTCCGTGCAAGCTGTTCAGCAGTTGTTTGGACAGGTTATCAGGGTTTCCACACTCACCTCTCTCCCTTCAAAGTAAAACGTTGTTGTTGTTGTTGTTGTTGTTGTTGTTAAAGTACAGCAAGCTTTTGTGGCTGTTTTGGTTGAGTGGTGCTTATTTCTGTGAGTGCCTGAGTCAAGCAGTGAAATGCTTTGGCACCGGAGAGCAGTGTCTGCTAGATTAGCATTCCCCTCACTTAGCCACAGGGTGTCAGAAAAGCTAAATAGGAGCCGCAGTGGAGGAAGAGCAAACCTGGCCACTGGTTCTATTGGATCAGTGAATGCCTTGACAGCATCAGCCCTACGAGAGACCTGCTCAGGGTGGGAGGGAGGGAGAAGCAGCAGCAGCTTCTTTGACGCTGGGGGGGGGGGGGCTCTCCAGGAAGACCTTGGCCTTTCTCCTTTTCGAAACTGCGCTGTGAAGCTGCAGCACCAGCGAAGGCAGCGGGGGTGAGGGGGGCTGTTTCTGTCTGCAGTAGGCCTAAGGGCAATGAGAGCATGAGTCCTAATGGCCCCTGTCTTTCAAGGTGTGGGTGAATCTGGGCTCCCTGCCTCTTGCTCCCCCCCCACACACACGCACACACCACAGGCATCTGTCCTGGTACAGAATGGATGATTTAGAAGATCTGGGGAAAATCGTCATATAGGCCCCAAAGAGAGAAGAGTTTGAAACTAGAGGCTAAAGTAGCACAACTAAGGATGGGCAAACTGCCCTCAGTTGGATTTGGAAATCACAGGTATTCTTGGGCTCTGAGGGAAAAATAAGAGCTGACTTCTCAGTTGCCTCACACAGTGCAGATGCATTGAATGCCCAACTCATTGGGAAGGGAAGGAGGGGATGTCTTTCTTTTAACCTCCTAGTCTCACCATCAGCTAAAGAATCAATGGAACAGAGGCTGAAGGGAGAATTAGCAGAACCAGTAATACAAGCTCCCGATTCTGTCTTAGGTTGTGTACCTAAGTCCAGAGCCCAGAGATGAACCTACAGCTTGGTTATACAAACTTGGGGGCCTGCCGGGCTTCTGGTTTTCTGAGACTTGGGAGTGTCACTGGGCTGGTTCCTACAGCCTTACAAATTCTCTTGGGGGGTGGTCTTTACTTCATTTTGTGTGAGTAGTAACCGGTATCCAGGACCAGGACTAAAATGGGCTTAAGTTAGAATGAGTCTAGGCCGATGCACAGGGTCCTGTTTTTCATTTTGAGTTGCCGATGAGGGAAACTTGTATCTCATATTGCAGGCAAATTTACCTATGGAATGCAGTAATTACAAGTTTTAGCGGCATCTCTAAAGATTAGTGGCTGTGTTACAGAGGGGTTCTCCAGCATTTCCTATGCCAGCATACATACATTGGGCTTTGGTGAATCACAAATTGTAGGTTTGGCTTAAATATAGCCCTGTGACACAGGCCTTGTTGTTTGTGCAATAGGGTTCTCCACACCGCCAAAGAATTCTGGAGTGTTTGGGCTACACACCCATACTGACCCCCACATCATTCACTGAGACAAAAAAGCTGCTATTGTTAGGTTCCATCATGTCTCCACGTTGAAAAAGAGGCGGGTGGTGAATCCCTCATGGTGCTGAGGCTCTTGCAGGGGCATTCTAGGCCGGGAAGGCAAGGCACAAGCTCCCAAGGCTGGTCCTGGCAAAGTGCATCAGCAGAAGAAATCCTGGAATCTTCTGCGACAGCACTTAGGATACCGTTCCTGGCTGGGATTCCTGGGAGGGACCCGTCAACTGGGTTGCAGTTTATAGGTTTGTTTGTTAGGTCTCTATGCTGCCCAACTGGTCGATGCCCTCAGGGCAGTTTGCAGTCATAAAACCAAACAAAAACAACATTAGAACAACATTTACAACAATAGAAGTATCAAAATAATACAATATTAAACATTATAAACATAACAAAATATTAAAGATATAGAGCAGCCAGTCTCTCAACGTATACCATTTCAAAGAAGCGGGCACAACTTGTGACTCTCCAAGCCAAATCCAAGCTACCAGCTATGTGTGCTGCTCTGCTAGGCTCAGCACAGGCCCTGGTTTTGAGAGAGGATGGATTGCTGGGATGTGGGAGGCCAAAATGCAAGTGTTTGGTGTGGCGCGGCTGAATTTAAATATGGCTCGGATATATTGGCTTGAATTGGGCTTTATGATCTCCCCAAGTGCCATCCTCTGACTCCCCTGCTTCCAGCCAGATCTTGCCCCATAGCCTTCTAAGCACAGGAGCTGAGAGGGCCAAGAGAAAAGGCAGAGCCCCCCCCCCCCACTCCCTCCCCGTCTGGATCCCTTGCGGTTGGAACACTACCTGAAACTCCCACCGCTTCCCTAAGCCTCTCTGACATGTCCACCCGAGCGGGATCTGGTTGTCCGGCAGGAGAGCGTCTCGACGTGCAAAGCCCCTCGCTTCTTGCCCCGCTTGTGAGAGCCCCCTGCTCTGTGCCAGCTTTTCTTCCAAAGCGAACCCATTTTCTTTTCGTGGCACAAGCTGATTCGGAACAGCTTGGCTGGCCAGCCTGCACGACTGTCCACGTTTCCCCCACGTTTGGCAAACGGTGCGAGGCCTGTGCGAGAAAACACTTACAGTCAGAGTAAGCCCTCAAGCGTCTGTCCCCACTTAAATTTGCACACCAGGAAAGGAGTGCCGTTCACTCAGTTGCCAAGGCTTCAAACACCTGGGGTGGGACGGGGACAAAAGTGCTACTACCCTGCTTTTTTAAAAAAAAAAAATGCTCAGACGAGCCCTGGGCACAGCCTACCAATCTGTTTCGGGGATGTTCACCCTGGAGGGGCAAAATTCAATCGCCTCAGCACTGCTGGGGAACCATCAGAGAATTATTTACAGTTACTGGAGTCTGATCTCCAGGGACTGTTTTTATCTTGAAATATAATCAATTTTAATTTTTGTATTTTACACTCCAGGGAAGGTTCTCCAACGCATCCAATTTTTTCCTTCAATGCTTCCTGTTTTCAGACAGTCTCAGGGACAAACTGGCTGTGACATCAATAGGAGTCTCTCATGGGTTTTTGAAGTGTCAATAACTGTGTGTGGGGAGTGCTGATTTGATTTAGAGCTGCAGTGCTGGGGGGGGCATTATATATGTTGCTTTCCTGATTAAAAATCACCCCCCCCCCCAAAAAACTTGCTGTTTGTGCACAAGGTAAATACTTGCAAGATAATACAACAGGGCAAGTAGCTTGGAGGGGAGACAATTTTAATTAGGCTAATGACATACGTGTGGGGGGAAGGTTACACCCCTCCCCGGCCAACACAGCAATCCCAATCTCTACCTCCCCACAGTTTACACGTTTAAAATGTGGGAGACCTTCATCACCACTTGCTCTGCCCTTATTCCTGATGCCAAAGATGTCTAGCATTGCACACACGCACACACTACTTTCTTTGAATGCATCAGTCTCAATTTGCCTGTTTTTGATGCACTTTGGAAGTTTTTTTTTCAGGATTTGCTGGGTCATGATGTGTAACAGTAGATGGGCTGCGTATGTCAGAATAGTGGGGTTGGCCACCAATTTGGAATGGGTTAGAAGGGAGATGACTTAAAGGGGGTTAGATAAAAGGGGAGTGGATAAGTTCCTGGAGGAGGAGAAGGCTATCAATGGCTACTAGTCATGATGGCTATGTGCCACCTCCAGTATCAGAGTACACAGTATCAACTATGTGCACCAGTTGCTGGGGAACATGGGTGGGAGGGTGCTGTTGCACCATGCCCTGTTTTGTTGGTCCCTGGTCGACAACTAGTTGGCCACTGGGTGGACGGAGCACTGGACTAGACAGACCCTTGGTTTGGTCCAGCATTGGGGCTCTTCCGATGTTCTTAGGCAGAGGGTGGCTTGAATACATGCCAATCCAGTGTTGAGCTTCTTGCGTAAAAGATGGCAATGTGAGCTGGCCTGGAGTCCTTGAACCTTTCTTAGCTCTCAGCTGCCTCCTGCAAGTGTTGGACTCACATCAGCCCCAGCCAGCATGGCCCATGGTCAGGGATGGTGGGAGCTGTGGTCCAGGAAAAAAACCTGGAACTTCTCAGCCAAGGGAACCATGAAGGGCACAACATGGAGGCCGTCAATTGCTTTGCCATGGCCTCATTCTCATTCCCCTCCATTGCAGGGGGAGTTTGCCATTCTTTCCGGTGCTGGAGTGAAAAAGTCTTTCCCATTTGGTGTGTGTGTGGGGGGGAATGTGCCTCAATTTTCCGAAGCCCCGGAAACTCTGACCTCCACAAATATCGTTATAGCAGCAGGGCTAAGCTAAAATGGAGCAATATATTTTATGAATACTAGTTGTGATGCTGTGCCTTACACGGCCTTAGAGATCCAGCAGGTTAGAAAGGAGGAGGCATAAGCTCCACTCGGACCGCAATCTGTGGGGGAAATTTAACAAGTGAGCAGGTGGGCAGGCAAAGGGAGCCAGCACCCCACAAAGCCTGGTAGACTCTTGCCTAGGTGGAGATGTGGAAGCAATGATAGACCTCCAGTTCCAGGGAAGCCAGTGGGCTTCCTGGCTGGGTAGAGTCAAGGGACCTGGGAGGATCCCAGGCCTGAGTGGACCCCCATAGGGATGTGTCTTTGATGGCTGCTGAGCCCACCCTCCCTCTTCCAACGTGGTGGTTCTCTGCATGGCGAAATAATTCATTTCCAGGGAACATGTCGATTTTTAACACTTTGAGCAAGTGAGCGGGTGATGAGGGTGGCAGTGTTTATTTCAAAAGCAATCCCACAGCAAATTGAAGCCATGTATCTTAATAATTGGCAGAGTGCTGTTGGCATTTTTCAGGAGCCTTCCTTTGGCTTGATTTGATTAACGATGGAAAATTAGGTTGGCAGGAAGCTCTGCCGCATGAGTTTATTATAATAAATAAATCCGCAGGTCGCCACAACTGGTTTAAAATATATGGGGAAGAAGCTATTCATGAGAGGAAGTGATGGTTGGTTTGTGACGCAACTGAATTGCTGCCATGCTGTGGTTGCTGGGTGGGCAGAGGAGACCCTGTGCTCTTTCCACTTGCCCAACGCCATGGGCACAAACCCCAATTGCCCCCTCCCTGGAGCTGTTCCTAGCCATGGAAGGGGAAACGGTTGTCGCTCTCCATGGAACGGGAAACGGTTGTCGTCTCTCCAAGACATTTCAGGGGTGCAGCCCTTGCCTGGGTTTGGTTCCTTTTGGATCAAGGCCACTGGAGGCATCCTGGCATCTTGTGTGTGCTTGTAAACATGGAGGTTGAACAGAAGCAGAGGTAGAGCATGAACCACTCTGACCGACGTCCAAAAGCTCACCATCCCCACATCAAGTTTCTAGTTAGGGGGGCAGAGGGCAGCCTACGATGCGTCCAAACCGACTTCACTCTCTCCCTCTCCTCTCAGCCTGCCTTTCTCCAAAATGGCACTTCCTTAACAGGCACAGCGTGAGGGCATCATCCCCAGCCCAAAGGAGGGGGAAAGTGGGGAGAGGAGTCCATGTCCCTTCTCCAACCGGATTCTCCCCTTCCAAAACAGTGTCCGGACATATCCTTCTCAACATGGTCCATCTATGGAAAGCAGTCAGCTAATCTCCTTAGCAAAGGGAAGGGACTGGGCCAGTTTGCCAGGACTATTCACAAGTCCAAGGCTTCAGGCAATCTACACTGGTAAAAAAACACAACCATTTGCAGATACATTGGAGTCAAGAATCATGTGGGTTGGAAGGGAACCCAAGGCTTCATCCAGGCCAAGCCCCTCCCTATATCCAGGCACAGCGATTGTACCAGCATATTTGCCCCCCTGCAGCTAAGAGCAGCATCCATGGAGGGAGGGGGACTTCAGGCGAGGGATTGGGTGCAGGAGGAAAGGGTTAACTTACCCCTCCCTCTACACCATGACCCTGATACAAACAACTGCCCTCCCCCATGGCTGCTCTTTGAAGAAGAAAATGATGCTGGGAATCCCTGTTACTCCGATACATAACATGTAGTTTGGCTTTCAGCCACTGTACTGCTCTTCTTTGCATTCAGGTGGCTCTATGTTTTATGCACTTGACAGTACTCTGATCGGGCATGATGGGGCACAACCTTGCTTAAGGCCGTGTGATGTGGAGGCTAACGGGTGGGAGGTAGAGCAAGACCCAGGCTCAAATCCACGCTCAGCAGTGAAGCTCCCTGGGGGGCCCCCTTTCAGCATAGCCTCCGCCACATGGCGTTTGTGTGGGTCATGTTCACACCGCCCCCCCCCCCCCCGGCAATTCTACCTCTGTTGCAGCAAGGGATAAGCCTCATTGGGCATTGGAGAGACCTGGGTTACAGGGCACTGGCGATCAAGCAGGTTTCCACTGTGGTTTGGGGGTGAGTCAGGATTCCCAGGTGTGATGGAATCTCCATGCCTGGAGTCCTCAGAGTCAAGGATGCCCACGCGACCCCCTCGGGACACAGGGGAGCAGGTTCCTGGGCTCTTCCTGGGAGCTGGGTTCTCAGGTGGTGATAGATAGATACATTTATCTATCATAGATCAGCACTTGACATGTGCAATACTTACACACAGCGTACATAATTATACAGGAGAACAAACTAATATGGCTTCGGAGTATTAGGGTTGTGGAATAAGTACTATTGTACTCAAAAGTCTGTGGCGAGCAGAAAACTTGACCACCTTATCTGTATCTGGAAATCCTGATCAGAAAGAAGAACAGAAAGATCAAATTCATTTGATCTGCCTGGCATTTTTCTTAAAACAGGTATGATAAAAGCATGACAAATTTCTTGATAAAAAGAGCAACATAATAAAACATGTCCAACGGTTTCCCCTTCCCCTCTATCTCAAGGGTATGACGTTCATGGTACGGAATCTTCTGATACCTTCCCTCTAAAAGCATAGATGGTCTAACATTGCATGGAGCTAATCTAAAGGCTTTTCTAAATTTGGAGATTGTTAAATTGGTCAGATAATTTGCAGGCGCATGGACCTTACTACCCGAGAAGTGGTATTTAGTGACAGAACTTAAATAGTTCTGTAGTTCTGTACCCCATATTCGTTGTTTAATAGTTAGTTTAGCTTCAAAATAACCAAGGGCTATTAAACTGCCAGTTGTGAACCCACAAGTCAGTAATTTCTCTGTCAGCAACTGTCTCCATGTTGACTGAAAAACGTCTGTTAGGGTCAATGGGGCCAATCCTACAGGGGAAAAGACAACTTTGAGCCAAATGTTTGGTCAAACAAATGCATGTACGGGTTTCCATGAGGTAGTGGCACCTTTCTGTAACTGAGAGCTTCTTTACACAAGCAAAATAAGGCATGCTTGTGACTGGCCACTCACAGAAGTTCATAGGTCCTTTTGATGATGACGTTAACCTTCTGCACATCTCCCACACCTTCCCCTGGTAATTCCGTTCTTAAACAAAAAAACTGGATATCCCAATTCTACTGAAATATCTTGGGATTTCTTACTGTGTGCAGGGGAAGTTGTTCTGCAAAGCACCCACTAGAGGGTGCTGTCCCATTCAGGGCTATGCGCACTGAGAGGAGGGGAAGTTTTCCATTATAGACCATGTGGTCGCCCCTCTGCCCATGTAATGCAGCCCATTGTGATTGCGCAAGAGAAGCAGGAAGCAAAACTCCGGTAAGGCAACATGATTTCCCCTTAATCTAAAGAAGCCCTGAATCCTATCTGTGAACCATTCACTCAGAAGCCTTTTTTCCTGAGGATGAGGAGTTAAGCTCTTGAGTATGACACCTCTATGTGTGTTCAAATAATGTGCGCAGGGGTTGCAGCACTGCACAGCCTAGTCCCACCCCGAAAGCTGAAGCGTGCCACAGCCACACTCCCCAGTGCAGATACCTGGGGTGGAAATGCTCTTGGGCTCTACAGCTGAGGTGAGAAAAGGCTCCATATGCATTCTGATGTATGAGTGTAGAGCTTGTCCATGTGAGGGAACCCTACTTGGGCCAACCCCCTGCACATGGAGGAACTCTTCATGCATCCATCAATAGGCCCTCTCCCACGTCTACCAGAAGTATGGATGGGAAGGATATGTTTCTGCTCTGGGCATTGGTGGGGCATGGCCACAGCATGGTTTAATGACGGGTGGGTGGGCAGGGCTAGCCCATGGGTTTCCATGGCCCCCTCCCCCATGCATTCTACGATATGGTAAAAGTGGCAAGCAAGCAGCGTAATGTTGTGGTAACATGCAGGCCCTGAGCTGATGCTTTGGCAGGTGTGCTGATGGGCAGCCTTGGAGCTGTGCTCATGCTCTGGGTCTCTTCCCTCCTTTGTCTTGGCCCAGGTGATGCTGTCAGAAAGGAAAGGCACCGACGAACTCTATGCTGTGAAGATTCTAAAGAAGGACGTGGTTATCCAAGATGATGATGTGGAATGCACCATGGTAGAGAAGCGTGTGCTGGCTCTGGCCGGGAAGCCCCCATTCCTAACACAGCTCCACTCTTGCTTCCAAACCATGGTAAGTGCACCCACCACCCCGCACCTCCATGCTAGATCCCTCAACAGTTTCTAAGCTGAACCAAGAACGATGCTGACTTCTTGAGAATATCGCCCAGACAATAAATTCAACATGGACATGCAGAGAAGCCTCATGCAGGGCTTTGGGACCAAATACACTGTATGCTGTTGACAGCAAGAATTGGGCATGCTGAGTGCTCAGGGGGCAGCGGGGGCCAGTGGCAGGGTGAGTGAAGGAAGGGAACACAGGAGGCAGTGGCAGGGACTGACAAAGGGAAAGGGGTGGAGAGGAGATGACAGGGTGGGGAGGCCAGGGAGGAGGAGGAAGAGGAGGAGGCGAGCTTGGGGAGAAAATCACGGGGGTGGGGGCGGCATGGGCAGGAGGGCATTCCCTTCTTCCCCTCCTGGAAGAAGGGAATGGAGTGGGGGCTCATGACAGGAGAGAGCAGGTTGGAGAATTGTAAGCCAGGGGGCCCGGGGGTGGGGGCTGGGGGAGATGCTGGACCCCACATGTCGTTTGGCACTGCAAGCCAGAGGAGGTTGGTTGCTGCAAGATTTAGAGCCATTCATTTCAAATGTCCTCCCTCGGCCCACCTGCCAAGGAGCCCCCACCTGCCTGCCTTGAGTCCCCAGCATGTTGCAAAGGATTCTGGGGAATGTTCTAGGGTGCATCCTCAGTTCATGCCAGGTATTGGGCCTCAGTGTCCTCCCGTGCGAACTGTGGGTGCTCTCCCTGAGCTCTGCATTGCAGGGGATGAAGAACTGGTCAGAGTGAACAAGCTGCCTTTCAGGGAAGTGGGCGCACTCGTGTCATGTCACGGGGGCACCCCGAATGGGCTTCCAAGGTGCCCCACTGAAACCCAGTGCATCACCAGAGGAGGAGACAGACTTTGGGATTCTGAACTCTACATTGTTCTTCCTAGAACACTGGGTGGCAGGTGCAAAAGGGTGGCTTGGAGCGGGGCCACTTCCCTCCTGCATGCCATGTGCCACCCACCGAAGTGACCTCCATCAGTCTACAGCAGAATTAACCCGGACCAGAGATTCTAACAGATCGGTTTAGGGTTATTATGAAACAACGGAGAGATAGAAACTTCACGGCCCTGGAGCAATGGCTCATTCACCATCTAGGGATTTCTGCCATTGAGAGGACCCCCTGGAAGCTGTTCTGTCATTTCTTCACAGCCATTTGAGGCTGGTTGTCAATCAGGGAAGAAGCCCCCCACCCGGTACTTGTGAGTGAGCGGCAATTGGCAGAGCCCTTTCAGGCTGTCTACAATGGAAGCACGGAGGATTACGCTGAAATGTCAACCCAGCAACTTGATTTAGCAAAACCCATTTGCTGCCTTGAAAGAGTGTGGGGTCTGCGCTTTGTGTGCGTCGGCTAATGAAACTGAAGCTATTTCACATGGTCTCTTTTTGACATCTGAAGTGTGTCGGCAGAGGATTAGTTCTCGAAGACCTGCCTGTAGCTTAGTGGTAATCATATTGGTAACGTAATCAAAATTTGTAGCAGAGGGTATTATCAGGCGCCAAGTACAAAGGGCTTTGATTTGGAGGAGCACCGTCTCAGCTGGGGCAGCTCTTTCCATTTCCTGCCATGGATGAAAATCTAAAATCTCCATCTCAAAGGGAGAGAGAATTAACTTTTTGCTCAGGTATTTCAGGGCCTTGGGATTTGCCTTACGCCTGCTCCCAAGGAGCTTCTAGGTGACCCCTGATCCTGGGTGATGTAGAGTGGATTAAATGTGCCTGTCATCTTTTCCAAAAGGATCAGAGCCTCTGTAGTTGTGTGGATCGTAGAAGACTCACAGCCCTGGTCTCCAGGGCTTCCAGCCCAGCACTGCCCACCCTGTCTGGCCTGGGCTCACAGGGGCTTTAGGGCCAAATTTGGGAGTGTCTGGTTTTTGGCTAAATGCATACGGGTACCTGCATGTCTTGCCCCATGGCAAGGAGGGCAATTGAGATCAGGCAGCGGGATCAACCCCACCAAATAGCTGCACCCAGCCACTTTTTGGAAAACCCATAGATTACAGATCTCTGTCCACCATCTTGACTCATTGTGCCCTGAAGAAGGCAGTGGGTCTTTCCCAGAGCTGCGGGGACCTGTTTTTCCACCAAGGGATGGAACGTGGGGTACCCTGCTTGGCATTCTGCTGCTGTACAAGGTACCCCTTCCCTTATCCCAGCTCCTTCCTACTCTTCCTCTCTGCCGTTGGCTGCTCTTGCCTGCAGTGTTGGACAGAACACTGAAATGTAGCTAATCCTCCTGAGGGGCATCAAGAGGGACTCTTAAACTTTCCTAAATGGCAGCAAACTTCTCCTTTGCACCAGGTGTTATAACGTGCAATGGCCAAGCAGCGGCGGGTGTGGAAATCTCACCCAAAGTCCCAGCCGTGTCGACGGACCTGCTGTATCTCTGCACGCAACTTCAGATGTGTCCGTGGAGAAAAAAAGGAAGCGGTTTGGATTTAATGAAGGGTCTTTTCAAGCATCGTCTTGCATGGTGGGAGGCTAGGAAAATGCGATGCACTCTGCAAAGACTGTGTGCGAGTCAGAGCAGGGCCCTGTCCAGATCCAAAGGTGCTGGGAGAAAAGAGTTTGCAGCGTCACGTAAAGACACACAGAGTCACTCCTAAACTGCTTCTTTTGTTATGTTTTATGTATCTCACTCCTCTCCCTTTTTCTTTTAAGGATCGGTTGTATTTTGTAATGGAATACGTGAATGGTGGCGATCTCATGTACCAGATCCAACAGGTTGGAAGGTTTAAGGAGCCACACGCGGTGTAAGTGGAATTGCTCATTGTAGTTTGCATGGCAAACCCAGGTTGAACAAAGGCTGGCGGTCCCCACGGGGAAAAGGGGCTGATCGCTTTGCCTTCCCCTTTCGTGGGTGGCTGGGTGTGCTCAGTGCGTTCCATGTAATTCGATGGCAATGCATTTCATTTCGCTTCATGCCCTTTATCAGCGTCCCTGTTTTTTCATCTTTAATTGCAGGTTTTATGCAGCGGAGATAGCCTTTGGGCTCTTCTTCTTACATAGCAAAGGAATCATTTATCGGTAGGTGGGCATGTTCTCTCTCTCTCTCTCTCTCTCTCTCTCTCTCTCTCTCTCTCTCTCTCTCTCTCCAGCTTTCAGAAAAGCCCCTCATTGATGGCGGGAGTTCCAGGGCTCTCAGCTCATTCTGCCACTCTCAGCGTCACAGGCTGTTCTCTGGCTGGGTTTTTGGCAGCTGCCCATTGACTATATTGGCCGTCAACAAAGCCAAAGGCTTCCTAACATCAGTGGCTGATGAGCGGCCGTTTTTCTTTTTCCTGGTTTCTGTAAGGAAGACGCAGTCTGATCAAGTGCCTTTGAGGCTTCTCTTTCCTTGTGCTCTTAACTCTCTGCTGCAGGACAGGTCACGGTGTGTGCTGGCAGCCCACATGTGTGTTGGGGGAGGGCAGGGGAAGGGCCCATCGCGAGCTCCTCATGGAGACACAAAGAAAGCGCTTGAAGGGTGATTTGCCCAGAGTCTTGCTGAATAAACATGGCCATTTGCTGTTCAGCTGCTAAACATTCTGTGACGTGACTTGAAAAAGGTCTAGATTCCTATTATGCACAGAGTGGTCATCTAGGCAGAGGTCTGCTTATCTCCTGGTTTTTCTCCTTCCTGGGGCGCTTCAAGAAGCAGAGTAGCCTCTGAGCATGCCATAAACCATTCACTCTCTCCAGAAACACTCCACTGGCAACCTGGGCAAAGGCAGGGACATCACAGCATAGCATAGAATCTCCCCAACATTTCACAGATAAAAACAGGGGCACTTTTGCATCAACCCGATTGGCATAAAAGGTTCACTGCCTGGATGATTTCACTGCTGCCCCACCCCCGCTATTCTCCATTGCTGAAGGCTCTCCTCTGCCTTCTGTGTGCTGTGCTCCTTTGCTCAACAATTCCAGTTACATGGCGGCAGCTACAGGGTGTGAAACAGGCAGCTGTGCATTGCACAGTACCTTAGTATCCACGCATGTGCATATGCATGTGCCCTTAGAGACAAGGTGAATCCACCCCACCCCAGCCCTCTTCAGAGATTTCACTTGTGGAGATCCCACGAGGCTGCTGTATCCTGCTGGGAGAAGACTCTAGCAATTCCCAATAGCACCATTTAGCAAGCTTCTTTCAAAGGCAAATATAGGGACAATCCCGGGGAAACAAGGACAGTTGTTTTTCCCACTGGCTGTTGCAGAGAGCCTGCTTTCAACCCACAAACCCTCTCTCTCACACACACACACATTTTGGGGGGAGTCCTCTTTTGTTGAGTGCAGCAGCGGCTGGCCTCTGCCCACCTTGATGAGAAATCAGCATTCTGCTTAATGACAGAACATGACTCCTTTGTGACAGGATTTCCCATTGCTGGTGAGAGATGGGAGCGGGATTGTTTCTGGCTCGTCAGAAGTGGCCCTGACGATGCCCATGTGCACAGAGAATCCGGAACTCTGCTTCTTTCTGAGCCTACTTGGACAACAGCTGTGCGTGGCCGTGGGAGTGTCATGTGACCCCACCCCCACCCTCCCTGCCCAGTGGCTTGGGCAGGGAAGAGAGGTCTACCTGGGGCTGCTCACGTGCCACTATCCCACGCGAGAGCAGGAAACGCGCAGAATGTGTCATTCATTAAGGATTTAAAAGTTACACTTTTAAAAACTAGCCAACCCTGTTTCCAGCCTTTATTTATTTATTATTTATTTATTTATTACATTTGTATACCGCCCCATAGCCGAAGCTCTCTGGGCGGTTTACATAGGATTAAAAACAATTAAAAACAATATACAAAAATTAAAACAGCAAAAACATACAGCATACACACAATCTGTACATTTAAAACCACTTCAACACTTTAAAAACTACAAAAACAAAACAAAACAAACCCAGGCTCCTCAGATATTGCCAGATGCCTGAGAGAAGAGGAAAGTGTTGACCTGGCGCCGAAAAGATAACAATGTTGGCGCCAGGCGGGCCTCGTCGGGGAGATCGTTCCACAATTGGGGAGCCACCACAGAGAAGGCCCTCTCTCTTGTTGCTGACCTCCGAGCTTCCCTCGGAGGAGCCACTCGGAGGAGGGCCTTAGATGTTGAACGTAGTGTCCGGGTAGGTTCATGTCGGGAAAGGCGTTCCATCAGGTATTGTGGTCCCAAGCCGTGTAAGGCTTTATAGGTTAAAACCAGCTCCTTGAACCGGGCTCGGAAACATACAGGCAGCCAATGCAAGCGGGCCGGAGTAGGTCTTATATGTTCAAACCTACTGGTTCCAGTTATCAATCTGGCCGCTGCATTTTGCACAAGCTGCAGCTTCCGAACCACCTTCAAAGGCAGCCCCACGTAGAGTGCATTGCAGTAATCTAACTTGGAGGTTACCAGAGCATGGACAACTGAAGCCAGGTTATCCCTGTCCAGATAGGGACGTAGCTGGGCCACCAACCGAAGTTGGTAGAAGGCACTCCGTGCCACTGAGGCCACCTGCGCCTCAAGTGACAGAGATGGTTCTAGGAGAACCCCCAAGCTACGAACCCGCTCCTTCAAGGGGAGTGCAACCCCATCCAGAACAGGTTGAACACCCTCCATCCGGTCAGCGGAACCATCCACTAACAGCGTCTCAGTCTTGTCTGGATTGAGTTTCAGTTTATTAGCCCTTATCCAGTCCATTGTTGCAGCCAGGCACTGGTTCAGCACATCCAACACATCAGCACATCCACAGCCTCACCTGATGAAGATGGGTGTGGTTGGAATGGATGTGCCTGGGCAGCCCCTGCTGAACTGTGCCGGCGTCCTGCCTTTCTCCAAGACTAGCAGAAGCAGCTCTGGGCATACTTCGTGCTGTGCATATCTTGAGTAGTGAGAAACAATTTTCTGAAAAGACATAGAAAGAAAATGGGGTGCCACCCCCCCCCCCCCACACACACAACATTTATGTTTCCAGTGAAAAACAAATTTGCAGAATGTTTAAAATATGTATAACATTTGCTTGGCTATCTTCATTAAATTGCACAATATTCTTTGGGCTTCAAAGCAGTAACAGGGTAAAATAGCCAATGAATCAAGGAAATTACTGCAGACAGATCAAGCCATGGGTCAGTTATAAAAATGCCAAGTAGATCTGCAGTATGGGTGCATTTGATTTATATATATTTTTAAACTTTCTGTGCTGCAATGTTGTGTAGGGAGCCATACCCAAAGCAGGGGCGTAGATGCTAAAAAAAAGAACACCCCAAACCCTAAACTCAGAAAACCATCGAATTAAAAGTGTTCCATAGAGTTGGTGACACCACAGAGGAGGACTGGTTTGGTGCACTTCTGGGAACTGAAGAATTGCACAAATAAATCATGCTAGGAAAGAAGAATGGTGTACTGCTAATGATTATGGTTATCCTGCTTCTCTAAGACGCTCAGAGCAGAGTGCTTTGGATTCTCATCCAGGGAATAGCCAACTCCACCCAGTACCCAAGCACACTTTCTCCAGGCCTGGTACAAAAGGACAATATAAACTCCCAAACCCCTTCTCTCTCCCCACAATATGCCTTGTTCTCTCACAAAGTGGAGGGTTGATCGTGCCCTCTGGCTTCTTTTAGCTCTCTCAGTCCAGGCTCCTTGCGTTTCTGGCTGCCTGGCTTGTGCTTGCAGCCAGACGTGGCAGGATGGCCTCATGCATGTGAATTAGACCCAAGGGCCCTGGCTAATGCCTTCCGGTCCCTTCAGTCCTTCGATGCACCCGGCCTTTGCTCATCTAACTTCCAGGGCCTGGAAGTCCTCCTGTCTTGGAGGCCCTGGCTCCGCCGCACCATCCCTGAGACTTCCATGGCTCCAGCTATGATGGCGCTTGCTTTCCCCTCCCTCCTGCACAGCAAATGCCGTCAGGAACCAAAGGCCTCTTGCTGACAGAGCATATCATGTATAGGGAGCCGCACAACCCTCCGACGACAAGCCCTGGAGTTTCCTGGACAATCTGTACCCCAACCAGAGGAGACTCTGGGCTAAGAGCTCCTTGGTTGCCAGCCACATTGCTCAGGTCCAGTTGCTTTGACAAGATCTGGAGAGCCCATATAAGGAAATACATCCTGGGGAACGTTCTCTGGCATGACCTACAGTGTAGACTCAATTCCCGCCCCCACCTGCCTTGCCTTGCCCTCGCTATCATTGTCTTGCAGCCCAGGCTCCCCCCCACCCCGCCCAACCTCTGTGCATGTTTAGTGTCCTTTTTCCCTTCTGCCCCATGCTTGGGTCTTGGCTCCAGCCCTCCTTAGCAGGACTGCCCTGTGACATTTTGCTGCTGTATGAGGTGTTTGGGTGCACCCATAGGTGTTTGGGTCACCCAAAATCAACCAAGTTACTTTGGCACCCGAGGCATAAAATCCTACCAATGGCCTGACTTGTAAAAATACAGTGATAATAAATTAAATAACTAACAATTTGCTGTCCTTTAATGAGAGCCAAAATCAGCTGCCTGAAGCGACCCCCTCTCTCTGCCGCACGAGAGCTTTCCCGGTGCAGGACGATTGGGTGCAGCTCCGTTGAAGTGTCGTTGCAGGTCCTTGCCAGAGCAGAAAAGGAGCTTAGCAGTCCAAATAAATACATTTGTCTTGGCTGTTGGCCATAACAAAGAGAGTGCAAATCCCAGAATGGGAACACAAACACACCCAGTAGTCAACACATTCAAAAGCCGGGCTCATTCACCGGTGAGACGCTTCTAAGGAATCGTGGTAGATCGATCTGCTTCTACCCAAATCCCCCACCCCCCCACCCCGTAAAAGGGCGAGCCCTCCATCCCCTGGCTTCAGTGCTTGGCTTGGCTCCTCAGCCATCACTGCTGACCTCCTCTGCGCATGCGGAATCTTTTGTGCTCCCTCCCTTGTGTTTGCCTTCTGTCGGGTTTTCATGACCACAGTCTGTTTTGAACGCTGCAGAGACTTGAAACTTGACAACGTGATGCTGGACTCTGAGGGCCACATCAAGATTGCGGATTTTGGCATGTGCAAAGAGAACATCTGGGACGGAAGCACCACCAAGACCTTCTGTGGCACTCCGGACTACATTGCGCCCGAGGTGAGAGAGAGAGAGAGAGAGAGAGCGAGAGAGAGAGAGAAGCCCCGTCTTCCCTGTTCTCTTGCCTCAGGCTTCCAAACAGCCACTTTGATTGTTTAGATGTTGTCCTGCATCCCAAACCTATACAAGGCACAGTAGTGCTGGTCAGCTTCGGAGCAGCAGGTTCTTCTTTGCACCAGTGCTCCTACAGCTGAACACCCAGGGCGCTGGGCTGGTGGAAACGCTCCAGTTGGTGCAGTCCTGTCAGATGTGTGATGTGTGGCAAGAGAGAGTCAGAGCTGTGCAAGGTGAAAGGAGCACACCGTGGCCTAATCCACACCAAGCAGGATATAGCAGTAGGAAAGCAATATAAAAGCAGTCTATAAGCTGCAGGAGCCACACGACTGCTTCATAGTGGTATTGAAGTGCACTGACAGCTGTTGGGGCCCATAAGACACAGACCGTAGACCTCTTTCATACTGCTTTCACAGTGTCCTGCTTGGTGTGGATTAGGCCAGAGTTGTAAGGAAAACAAGGCAGCCAAGAGGAAGTCCTGTTTATGCCCTACTAATGAAGGTCCCTGAGAGCCTGTGAGTCATTTCTGCTCTGTTCTAAGACCCGAGAAGGAACACAGGGAAGTAACAGGTATGAGGGAAATGGGGAGGGGGAAGGTGGGCCAGATGTGTCTCCCCACCAATGATGGTTGACTTGAGCCAGATCTACACCAAGCAGGAAATGACACTTTGAAAACGGTTTGAAAACTGCCTATGGAGTGTGTCCTGGGCCGCAACAGTTGTCACTACTGTTATAAACCGTTTTAAGGCAGTAGTTAAGGGTAGTTATCCTGCCCTGCTAGTTATTCACTTCTTATTAGTCACCATTACCAATACAATAAAGATGGGCCCTTTATCCTAATCTGGTCAGTATTCGTGATCTCTTTATTGCACAGCTTTGATCAACAACATCTCTAAAAACCTTATTTAAGTGCATTAGAGGTGCCCAGACTTAGGGGCCATCTGCACCAGCCATTTATTCCGGAATAACATCAAGGTCATCCCTACCGGGCCACATGACATTCACCTACTCCATGGTGATCTCAGAACGACCGCTCAGTTTTTCCGAAATATCACTGACTGGTTTTGTAGCGGCTTTTCCCCATTTCTTGCTACAATCCCAAAGTCCCCGGCTGGTGTGCCTCCCCCTTCGCAAGTTCCTGACTCAGCGAACAGCAAACCCACTGTCAGGGGAGGGCACATGGGCATTGCCATGTTTCATTGCCGTCTGTCTCTCTCTTTTTTTACACAAACGTATTGATGCACAATAGCACAATTTTGATAAAGTACCTATCCCCCCCGCCCCGTGTTGCTGTGTGTTTGCGCTTGTGCAATGGCTCTCCTTTACTTTCGGGAAAATTCCCTCGTGCGTGCCCCGTGAGCAATGATCGCAAAAGTGGGAAACCTCGTGATCACCCCTCCTCCCTCTCAAAAGGGCTGAAGGTGTAAATGAGCCCTTAGTTACACTCTGTGCACCCAAGAGGCTCCTCAGCCTTTATCCTCCTGGAAGTGTTTGCTGCTGCTTCTGCTGCTGCTTCCTTCTCCCTCATCCTGCCTTTGCAACTGGCGCTGCTGCAGCCCCCTTCTCCAGAAACTGCCTCCTCCCTTCCCTCAATGTGCAGACACTGTCTCTGCTTCCGGCACCATCCCTGCTCTTTCCAGCCCAGGTGGGTCAGTGAGGTGGAGGTGGGGAGGTACCGAATGCACACGGTGGGCAGGTTGGGTTGTGCATTGGGGGGGGGGGGGTTGAAGAGGAGGAGGGTGATGAAGGAGGCCCCTGGAGAGGCCAAGCCTGGGAAGAGACAGGGGCTGCCACTGTGTGGACTGAATCTTGATGAATGGGCTGGATCTTGATGAATCAGGACCAGTCTTTAGCTGACGTAAATCGGTTCAGTGCTCCACCCCTAATAAGAATCCAGCTCTCCCCTCCCCACTCCCTCTTTTGTCATTGGTGGGTGGCTGGCCCCACGAGAAAGCGGGAAGTGCCGTTCTGTGCACCTCCTGAATGTTATATTAATATCTACGGCTGGCAGTGGATCAGGGAAACAGCTCCCTTCCTCGTGTGTCTTTGAGTGGTGGCTCTGAATGCTAAACTGTTCTGTGTGTGCATCCTTCTTCCCAGAGAGACATTTAATTACTGGCTCTAATGTGCGTTGTTTTCCCTTGTTCTGCCAAGATTAATATGGGAGCCCCGCCAGCATGTGGCTGGGTCTCTGCGCATGATTAATGCTCTTTCAGAGTAGAACAAATGACCATTTCCCCTTGGAAGGCAACGGGGTGCCATGTGCAAAATGCTCATTTTGTTCCTTTTTGCTTTTAATCGGTTTTTCCCCCAAAGAACAGGAAACAAAACTACAAACTACAAACTTTGCAAAATAAGCATAAAATGAGTATAAGCCCACCTGAAGCAATGTGGAAACGTGGGAGCAGCCTATGATTAAAACTAAGAATGAAATCCCACATCGTTCCAGGCAGAGCCCCGTACTGGCTTTCTCCCTAGCCCAGATCCCCAGACTGGCTCTTTGGTATGCACAGAGTTCCTTGGGTGTGTGTGTGCGTGTGCATGCACAGACACACACACACGCACACACGCACACACCTGGTCTCATCAGGTAAATATCAGGTTCAAAAGGAGCCCAAATGATGTAAAATAAGGAAACTCTGCCAGCTTTCAATAAAAGCTGCAAATGCCTTTGGGACAAAGGGGGCTACAAGCGGGCGAGTGTGTGACCCCCAGGAAGGGCACTCCCGGGTGCAGCCCTCTTTCTTTGCCCACAGAAATACGGCTGAGCTTTCTCTTCTTTCTGCAAAAGAAGGCCGCTGCCATCTGAGAACCCATTGGCTGGAGGGGAGGGAGACATTGGGGGTGGGGATGGGGGAGAAGTACACACCCGCAGCCATCAAAGGTTTTCCAGAATTGCTCTGCCTGCTGTTCTCTGTACCAGTGGGTGCATTTCATTCATTTGTATAAGAAAATAATGATTTTGACCTGCACACAAGAGTGACCCATTGCGCCACAGACCTGCGCCCCCATGCAGAGATGTCCTTGGCCATAAATGAGCAGGTTTTGCACCTCCCAAACCTGAATGCTTCCTGTGCTTTCACTCACCTTGATCCCATTGATCATGGAATTTCCCTGATGCCAAAATGATTGTATTGAGTGTTAATGACGGCCGAGATAAGCTTTTATCCTGGCTGTTCTGGAGGATTAAAGCTTCGCACCCCACCAGCCTGCAAGCAGCCCTTGTGGTCCTATAAGTGCTCGTAAAACTACGCAGAGCTTCTAATGCACTTTGTGGAGTGGGGAAATTTGCACCTGTCCTCCCCCAAGGCCAGGCAGCCCTGCAGAGGCCAAGCAGAAGGATCTCTGTGAGCTGAGCAACTGCACCCTGTCGCTTGCCCACAAGAGCAAGCCCGGGTGCTCTCTGAAGCTTGATGGAACAAGAACCAGGAATCCAGAAGTGTCCAACGCAACAGCAGCAGTTCAGTGGGGCAAATCAGGGAAATAGAAGGAAAGAGGAGGGGCCCGTGGAGTTTGCCATCTTCTCCCTCCATTCCATTCCTGTTTCCAGGGCATCCTCAGACGTCTCAGCCTCTAGGCTTAGACTGGGACTATCTCTCAGAACTTTCTTTCCTCCTGTCTGAATGAGCCAGGACCAAATCTCGGGTCGCCAGATATAAACCCATACCTGGGGTGGGGCTGTTGGCTTTCCAACCTGGGTCAGGGATAGGAAATCTCAGGGCCAGGAGCCAAATCCAGTTCTCCTGGGGTCTCATTTTGGCCCTCCAGGGTTCCCTGAATAGCCACACCCACTTCTCTTGCCCCACCCCCTTCTCTCCAACCACCATTCCCAGCTGTTGTGCCGTTTCCCCCCCCCCCCCCGCTAAAATGTTGGCATTCCTCTCCCTAGGCTTCGTGACCAGCAGGAGGAGCTTTCAGCTACAGCATGCTGGTATTTCTGTGTGCGGGTCCCACCCCTTTGCTTTTGGCCCCACCCCCTTTGACTTCAGCCTCACCCACCACTGGAACGTGGCCCCCGAGGAATTCTCCGAAACTGAACTGAGCTGCTGCCCATTGCTCTCACTGGTGCTGGAGCCAGGAGCACAGCAGGCAGAAGCTGCTGCTCCGCTGTCCATGCATGCCCCTGGGTGCTCTTTCAGGCCTGGCCAGTCCAGGGATCATGCACGGCAGTCGGATGTCTGGACCTGGCTTCCTGGAGGCACCCAATCCATGGGAGCTCAGCAGGCGAAGCCACAGCCTTCCTTCGCCTCACCTGCTCCAGTCCTCCAGTCCTTGCCAAAGGGTCCCTTGGTGGCCTCTGGATGGTGACCAATGCCTCTTTCACGTCCTCAAGGACAAGATTCTGGGAGGCTGCCTCTCACCCCTCCGGGCCTGTTCATGCAGAAGAGGCGCCAAGGGCCCCGCCATCCCTTTGTCGTTGCCTCCTGGGGTGAGGCTGGAGCTAAATTCAGCGGCCCCCTTCCTCTCCCCCCCCCCCCCCCGCATGTGTGCCTGCACACCCGCTCCTCTTGGCCTCCACCTCTCCTGCCCCTCCCTCACTGCAGACCTTCCAGATGCACTTCAAAGGGAGAGGAGAGCTCAGAAGAGAAACGAAATGGCCGACAGGGAAGGGAGAGGCCCACACCACACGCCTCCTCTGTTTGCCCAGCTCTGCCGCCCCTTTGGCTCTCTGCCTCAGGAATGTCAGGGGCACAGAGTCCTGAGGGGGCCAGTGCAGTGTAGTGCTGAGAGTCTTGGACCGGGATGGGGAGACCCAGGTTCAAATCTCCACTCAGCCAGGAACCTCCCTGGGTGACCCTGGCCAGCCACTCCCAGCTACAAGCTCATAGAGTTGCTGCAAGGCTAGAATTGGGAGGAGGCCGGATGGGAGGTCTCTTTGAACCCCTTCTCCGAAGAAAGGTAGGATATAATGCAATTCATTAAACAAAAAACCTACAGTTTACAAAAACAATGTTAAGGCTCTACAGATTCCAACCAAGCACCAAAAAGCAGGGAAATTGGGAGTTAAGGCTCCCAAGCCTTAACGCCACATCCTCCCTAAGGAGGCAGAAAGTGCAAGTGAAATTCTGATTCTCCCAAAGCAGATAAACCATGAGGACAGGGTGGAGAATATTAGGGGTGTGCACGGACCCCCCGGATCGGATCGGGACCCGGATCGGGACCTCCAATTTTGTCACGGGCCGGTTCGGACAAAATCGGAGGCCCCCCGGACCGGATCGAGTCCGATCCCGACCCAAAAATCGTAAATTTTTGGATCGGCCGCCATTTTTTCCCCCATAGACTTGCATTGCAATGCAAGTCTATGAGGAAAAAATGGCGGCGGGTGGGTGAGGGGGGGCCTAACTCCCTCCCCCCCCGGGGCCGTCCGCTGTGGACGGCCCCGGCAGGTAAGCCCCCTCCCCCGCGCTCCCTACCCCCCCTGGGGCCGTCCGCTTCCATCCGCTGGCGCCCGCGGGCGCCAGCGGATAGAAGCGGACGGCTCCGGGGGGGGGGTAAGCCCCCTTCCCCGCCACTGCTTACCTTCTCGGCCCGTCCGCTCCCGTCCGGCGCCAGCGGCTACTACCAGCGGGCTCCGCGGCCTACTCTCGAGTAGCGCGCCGGGTGATGACATCACCCGGCGCGCCACCCTGGAGTAGGCCGCGGAGCCTGCTGGTAGTAGTCGCTGGCGCCGGACGGGAGCGGCCGGGCCGGGAAGGTAAGGGCCCCCCTCCCCCCCTCCGCGCGCCCCCTCCTCCCCTCCACGCACCCCCTGCTTACCTTCTCGGCCCGTCCGCTCCCGTCCGGGGCCGGCGGCTACTACCAGCAGGCTCCGCGGCCTGCTCTAGAGTAGCGCGCCGGGTGATGACATCACCCGGCGCGCCACCCTAGAGCAGGCCGCGGAGCCTGCTGGTAGTTGTAGTCGCCGGCGCCGGACGGGAGCGGCCGGGCCGGGAAGGTAAGGGCCCCCCTCCCCCCTCCGCGCGCCCCCTCCTCCCCTCCACGCACCCCCTGCTTACCTTCTCGGCCCGTCCGCTCCCATCCGGGGCTGGCGGCTACTACCAGCGGGCTCCGCGGCCTGCTCTAGAGTAGCGCGCCGGGTGATGACATCACCCGGCGCGCCACCCTAGAGCAGGCCGCGGAGCCTGCTGGTAGTTGTAGTCGCCGGCGCCGGACGGGAGCGGCCGGGCCGGGAAGGTAAGGGCCCCCCTCCCCCCTCCGCGCGCCCCCTCCTCCCCTCCACGCACCCCCTGCTTACCTTCTCGGCCCGTCCGCTCCCATCCGGGGCTGGCAGCTACTACCAGCAGGCTCCGCGGCCTGCTCTAGAGTAGCGCGCCGGGTGATGACATCACCCGGCGCGCCACCCTAGAGCAGGCCGCGGAGCCTGCTGGTAGTAGTAGTCGCCGGCGCCGGACGGGAGCGGCCGGGCCGGGAAGGTAAGGGCCCCCCTCCCCCCTCCGCGCGCCCCCTCCTCCCCTCCACGCAGCCCCTGCTTACCTTCTCGGCCCGTCCGCTCCCGTCCGGCGCCGGCGGCTACTACCAGCGGGCTCCACGGCCTGCTCTAGAGTAGCGCGCCGGGTGATGACATCACCCGGCGCACCACCCTGGAGCAGGCCGCGGAGCCCGCTGGTAGTAGCTGCTAGTGCCGGACGGGAGCGGACGGGCCGAGAAGGTAAGCGCCCCCCTCCTCCCCCCCCCGCTGTCCACTTTCATCGGCGGGCGCCCGCTGGCACCCGCCAATGGAAGCGGCGGTGGGCGCCAGTGGGCGCCTGCCGATCCGCCGATCCGCCGAACCGGTTCGGAGCCTTTTCGGACCGGTTCGGATTGGATCGGCTGATCCACTGCGGGATCGGAAATCGGATAATTTATCCGATTTCCCACTGGACTGGACTCGGATCGTGGATCGGGTCCGATCCAGTGCACATCCCTAGAGAATATGATATGCAGAGGTGACTGTGAGGTTGTGGAAAACTGATCGCGAACAACTTAGGGCCACCTACTTCTCTTTTTTTGTTTAGAGCAGCCCTTCCCCAACCTGGTGCCTCCATTAATAAATGCCTCCAAGGGACAGACGTTGTTTTAAAATGTTCTGCCAATTTCAGTCGCTTCTGTGTATTTGAATACATTTGTGGCGAGATGAGGCCTGTTCCCTAAAGCCCCTGACTATGACAATGTGCGGCTCAGCACGTCTACCCAGCGTGAACATTTCTGGGTTAAAAGGTCACTTCAAGGGCTCAAGAGCAGGCTGGTTTCCTGGCCATTCCTTGGGCGTGAGGCAGCCCCGCACAGCCCCGGGGGTCCCCTTTAGGAGGCATCCCGCTCGTGGAGAGAGAAGGGGGCTGGGCTGTGCAGTTGTACAACGCCTGGGCCCAGGGCAGCAGGGCTTTGGGGCTGGATGGGGCTTGGGAGGAGGGTGGGGAGCCGGCAGTGACGACGAGGTTGAGCGGGTCTGTGTATATTTTACTGCAATTAGCATGTGATTTGCATTTATGTTTGAATATATGAATCTTTTCGGAATAGAAATCTGTAATTAGGATGAATAAACTGCGTAATGGTTTTGCATTAAGTAACAGATGGCAACACCTCAGGCTTGAGGCAAACAAGCAGGGATGGAAAGAGCCCTTCAAAACACAGACTCCTCCTCCTCCTCCTCCTCCTGCTCTCTTTGCTGGCTTCACAGCCGTCTTTAATTCTGAGAAAACTTTGCCTGGTTCCTTGTTGCTTAGAAGTGGTTCCTTCTCTGCTTATTTCTTTATTTTAATCCCAACTTCTGCTCTGTAGTTCCATTGGTCATCTGTGCCAAGGGCTGGGGTGAAGTGCTTTTGACATTGAAAATACAACTCTTTACTTCTGGCCATCCTGGACTATTTGGATCCATTCTAATCTGGTTTCAGGCCTGGATTTGGGGAAGACCTTGCCTTGGTTCCCCTGGTGGATGCTGGGGAATGGGTAAGAGCAGTGCAACCTTCTTGGTTCTCATGAACCTCTCAGCAGCTGTTGATACCATCAAACAGGTTATCTTTCTGGGCCGCCTGGCCAGGATGGGGTTGGGAGACATGGTGTTGAAGTGGCCCCAGTCCTTCCTGGCAGCCTCAGAAGGTGGTACTGGAGAGGTTCGGTTCCAGCTCATGGCCTTTGGCTAATTGGGTTTCTCAAGGTTCAGTCTTGTACCCACGCCCATCTTATTTAACATCTACATGAAGCTGCTGAGATAAGTCATCAGTGTGGGTGGATAACATGCAGCTCCACCACTCATTTCCATTTGTTTATCCCAGGGAGGATGTGGAACTCTTGAAGCAGCTTCTGGAGGCAGTTCGTGGATGGACGGGTGTATTCCAGACGTGACAGAGTCTCTCTTGCTTTTATCTGCCATCCAGGGCTGATTCACACATGCAAATTCATCATTTCATGACAGTGTTATCATCTGATGATTTGCATGTATGTAAGGCTCCCAGAGACAGAATGTCTGTGTCCCTTCAAATGCAAAAGCCCAGTGCTATGGGTGGGCAGGCAAATAGGCAGGTGTGGTTGGTGGCATTGACCAGGAAAGAGGCAGCTCTGGTCTTGTTGTGTTGAGCATCAGATCCCATCACTTGAAATCCCTGGGAACACAGCAGAAATCGTCCATCTCTTCTTCTTTTTGTCACTGCAACCTGGATTCCCAAATGGAATAATTTTGCCTTGTGACAGTGTGACTAACAGGGCTTGTGTGTGTGTGTGTGTGTGTGTGTGTGTGTCACCTTGTTGCTCTGACGGTCTTCTTTGTCTTGTAGATCATTGCTTATCAGCCTTATGGGAAATCAGTGGACTGGTGGGCTTTTGGAGTCCTGCTCTACGAAATGTTGGCCGGACAGGTAATGGTATCTGAATGGATTTTCCATGAGATGTTCATGGTGTTCCATGGGCCCCAGTCACCTGGGAGCAGGTCTTTTGCTTTATCAGCAAAATACAGTGCAAGCAGGTGGGAGAAGGAGGGTCCGCTAACAGAGTTCTCTGGTGGAGATTGATAGCTGCAGGTCATTGTATCCCCCTACCAATATTCGGGCTATCTCAAATCCTGAATGAGATCATCATGAAAAATGAAAGATGCTCAAAATGCTTGCAGTTAGACACAATCTCATCAGCATCATGTGTTGAATGCCACCAATTTTTGCAAAGCATTCTGCAAAAGCTAGGAGGGCTCCAGCAGACTGGCACTGTAAAAAAGAAAAGACAGGGCACGGTTAGGGAAGGGAAAGGGAAACATTAGAAGAGTCAGAGTGCATCATGAGTTATTTTGTGACCTCTGGGCGACTCCATCACACAGTGGAACAGGTGATATGGAAAGAGGCCATAGAAGAGAAAAGTGGGTTCCATTAAAACAGCTTCCTTTTCTGTTCCCCAATTCTGTAGGCACCATTTGAAGGAGAAGATGAAGATGAGCTCTTCCAATCCATCATGGAACACAATGTGGCCTACCCCAAATCCATGACCAAGGAAGCGGTGGCAATCTGCAAAGGGGTAAGAGCTGGGCCTGCGTGACCATGGGTGGGAAGGGACATTAAAGCCTCATCTCCTTCATGGCATGTGGCTCCATGGACAGCATGTGATTGTTGCTGTGGTCAACTCAGGAGGCTCTGGGCAGGAAAGAAGTAGCTTGCTGAGCTATGTGAGAGAGGTTCCTCAGCCATTAGTTCACCAGAACTGGATTCTTCTTTGCCAGAGCCAGGAGGATTCTGGGTGTGTCAATCTGCCTGCAGTTTCTTTTTCATGCTATTGGTGTTGGAGTGTTGTCCTTTAGGCCTTTTCGCATGAGTCATGTGGCACCTGATGCACATTGAGTCTGTGCACCAGCCGTGCGCATTGGGTCTTGGTCAGCATATGGTCCAGCATGGCTAAGAGAACTTCTGGGTTGTTCTGTTGCAAATGGACCACTATAACTTCTTGACACATGTCCAGTTCAGGCCCTGAGGCGGAAGCCCTCCCTTCGAGGTTTGCCACATTTCAATTTTAAGTGCTTTCTATTTGTGCCGGCTTTGTGGTTGTCATTGCTGGGATTTTCAGAGTTTGTTATGTTTGTTGTTATGTTTGTATGTCAAATTATTGAAACCGATGTCTTCCTAGTGTTATATTGTTATAGTTTAAATTCCTGTACAAAATAAAAAGTGTTCGTTTCCCCACTAAATTTCACAGAACATGTATTTCTTTTTCCTCAGTGACATATTTTCCATGAAAGTATCACACTCAGCAATCTCCAAGACCTTTTTAAACAATATTTATGAATCGCTTCCATTAAAAGAAATTTTCAAGAGAAAATAAACTCTAAAGACATAATTAAATGCTATATACTGTTACTGTATACCAAAGACAAGATTACTTTCCTGAGAATGCTTGTTGGAAAAAGTATTTATTTATTTATTTATTTTATTTATTACATTTGTATACCGCCCCATAGCCAAAGCTCTCTGGGCAGTTTACATAGGATTAAAACAATTAAAAACAATATACAAAAATTAAAACAGCAAAAACATACAACATACACACAATGCACACATTCATTTAAAACCACTGCAACAACCCAAAAAGCTACAAACCCAAAAACGAAACAAATCCAGGCTCCTCAGATATTGCTAAATGCCTGAGAGAAGAGGAAAGTCTGACCTGGCGCTGAAAAGATAACAATGTTGGCGCCAGGCAGGCCTCATAAGGGAGATCGTTCCACAATTGGGGGGCCACAACGGAGAAGGCCCTCTCCCTTGTTGCCAACCTCTGAGCTTCCCTCAGGGTAGGCACTTGGAGAAGGGCCTTAGATGTTGAAAGCCACTGAGAGATCAAGGAGAATCAACAGAGTCACACTCCCCTTGTCTTTCTCCCAACATAGGTCATCATACAGGGCGACCAAGGCTGTTTCTGTACCAAAACCAGGCCTGAAACCTGACTGAAATGGATCTAGATAATTGGTCTCATCCAAGAGTGCCTGGAGCAGGCTCGCACCCACCCGCTCCAGGACCTTGCCCAGGAATGGAACATTTGCTACCGGCCTGTAGTTCTTAAAATTTTCAGGGTCCAAGCAAGATTTCTTTAGGAATGGTCTCACTGTCGCCTCTTTCAGGAGGCCTGGGACCACTCCCTCTTGCAAAGAGGCATTAATCACTTTCCTGGCCCAGCCAGTTGTTCCATCCCTGCTAGCTTTTATTAGCCAAGAGGGGCAAGGATCCAATATGGAAGTGGTTGCACGAACCTGTCTAAGCACCTTGTCAACATCTTCGAGCTGCACCAACTGAAACTCATCCATGAAAACAGGACAAGCCTGTGCTCTGGATACCTCACTAGATTCACCTGCTATAACACTGGAGTCTAAGTCCTGACGGATGCCAAAGATTTTATTCTGGAAGTGCCCAGCAAATGTATTACAGCAGGCCTCAGATGGTTCTATCATGTCCTTGGGGCAAGCATGTAAAAGCCCCCGGACAACTCTGAAAAGCTCCGCTGGGCAGCAGGTTGATGATTGAATAGTGGCAGCAAAGTATTATTTTTTTGCTGCCCTCACTGCCCCTGAATACAGCTTACCATAAGCACTTACCAGTGTTTGATTGCATCCATCAGGAGTTCGTCTCCATCTGCCCTCAAGCTGTCTCCTGTTTTGTTTCATCACTCTCAGTTCCGGGGTATTCCACGGAGCCGTACAAGCTCTACACAGGAGAGGGCACTTAGGAACAATCGTGTCAACCGCCTGGGTTATTTCTGCATTCCACAGATCAACCAGGGTTTCGACAGGAGAGCCAGCCCTATCAGCCAGAAAACTCCCCAGAGCCCTCTGGAAACCATCTGGATCCATTAGCCTCCGAGGGCGGACCATCTTAATGGGTCCCCCACCATTGCAGAGGGGAAAAGCTGCTGTAAGTCTGAACATCAGCAGGTGGTGATCTGACCATGACAGCGGGGTTGATGTAAAGTCCCCCACTTTCAGATCACCATCTCCATGTCCAGTTAAAAAAAAAACAGGTCTAGAGTATGCCCTGCTACGTGAGTGGGGCCGATGGCATGTTGGTCAGTCCCATGGTTGTCATGGAGACCATGAAATCCTGAGGTGCCCCAGATAAAGTGCCCTTGGCGTGAATGTTGACATCCCCCAGAACCAGGAGTCCGAGGGACCTCAACAGTACACCCGAGACCACCTCTGTCAGCTCAGCTAGGGAGTCGGTTGAGCAGTGGGTGGGCGGTACACCAACAGAATCCCTAATCTGTCCTGTTGGCCCAACACAATGTACAAACACTCTAGACCAGTAGTCACATGGACAGGGAGCCTGCAGAGGGGGATGGAGTTCCTATAGACCGCAGCAACCCCCCCTCCCCGGCCCTCAGGTCTACCCTGATGCTGAGCCAAGTACCCCGGTGGGCACAGCTGGGAGAGACTAACTCCTCCCTGCTCTCCCACCCAGGTCTCGGTTATACATGCCAGATCGGCTGCCTCATCCACAATTAAGTCGTGGATGAGGGAGATCTTATAATGCACCGATCTGGCATTTATAAGCAGCACCCGGAGGCCTGAGGGCTGGCTGATAGGGGGACCAGAACAAGGCACAGCCATTACCTGTCTGGGCTTCGTTCCCCTTACCTGGCAAGTCCTCCTCACAACGCCATATCTCCCTCTACCCGTCACTACACTGATGGGCCCCCCTCAGATCCCCCCACTTGGCCCTGTATCCTCCCTCCCAGGCACATGGCTCAAGCCTGGGGAAGGGAAATAAACAAAAGACATAGGCAAAACAAAAAGCCACCAGGCAGCAGGCGGCACTTCCTCCTCCCTGTCCTGCAGGCGATGGCTTTCCCAGGCCCCCTCAGCCAGCCAGCCAGTTTTCAGTAGGTGTTGACAACACAGAAGGGTTGGTGCCTACCTGATTTGTAGTGGTAGGATTTCCAGAGAGTAGGGCACTACAGTACTTATAGGCCCTATTCTGTGCCCTCACGGACTGGACCTGCAATATCTTAGGTCCCCTCTACAAGGATTCGCTTTTGCGCCTGGTTAGGCGATTATGCTCATAATCGCAGAAGCGCATTTACACCTAATCCCTCTGCACCAGAGGCAGCGAGAGGCGGCGAAGCGCATTAACGGATATCCAAAATGCGGTTTACAAGTAGTTAATGCGCATAAGCACATATTCACACAGTCAAAATGCGCTTTAACGGATGGAGCAAAATAAAACTCGCGATTTAACGCGCATTCGATAATGCGCATAATCGGAGAGATAACGCGCCTCTACGCCCCATTTGCGCTCCGCTGGTGTGGAGGTAAATTTTTTAATGAGACTTCAAAGAGCATTAAACCTCTCGTGAAGAGGCACCCTTAGGCACCACTGAGAGGGTAGGACCTGATGTTCACCACAACCAGCAGACTGGTAGGAGGTCGGGTGATCTTTTCAGGATGCTACATTTCTCATGTAGGCCTCATTTTTTCTCCTCCTCTTATCAAGGCTACTCCTCAGCTCCTGCCCCTTGACCACTAACAAACCTGCTTGGCCTCCTGCTAAGCCCCCCCCCCCCATAAGGGCCAAACATTTGATTCATCTTTTAAACAAATCTCAAGATATACACAGAACACTGCACATCAATTTTACCTCAGCAGCATTTATCCTTTGGGTGGAATGTATCATGAAGGCATCATTTGTGTTGTGTGAAAGTGTGGGTCTACTTCAGCAAGTGGAATTAATCGTTGGCTCCTTGAGCATAACTAGGGCTTGTGGGAGGAGGCAGCTCCCTTGTCTTTTTGCTGCTTCAATCTAGTGGTTTAATCTCCTGCAAAGTGCGATGGTATCATGCCTGCTTGCCATTTGCCATTTGCCATTTGGCCAAAGTGCTGTGTGTTAGAAGAAAAAGTCACACAACTGTGCCAAGTGCCAGGGAGAGGAGTGGTTTTTCCAGGTCACTTGGCAGATGACTTTGCTCACAAAGTATGTTTTCACATTCCTGTAAATCCAACCTTCTTCTTCACCTCAGATGCACGGATTTCCTTCACCTCGCACCCATCTACTTCTACCTTGCTGGCAGCCACAGGGTGACTCTTGTTTCAGATCAGACTCTTGACTAAAAGCCAAGGCAGAGTAGGGTTGGGGGAACATGTGACCTTCAAGTTCTTAGAAGTCCCCCCCCCCAATTCCTCCTTGAAGTTTGCCTTGTTTGTATTCCTGACCACAAGCATTTTTTTCCCATTGGGAAAAACACCCCTATTAAAAAATGTGCATTTTCTCCCACAGGCTAAAATATGAAAATGCAGATTTGGGGGGTGAAATACACATTTGCACACGTGAGCAAGTGTGTCTTTTGGGAAGTGTGCCCTTTTGAGCATGAATGCAAGTTCAGGAAGGTGCAAGAATGTCTCAAGAACGGCCTTTCAGTTTGCATTTGCAACCAAGTTTGAGAATTGGAGATGCTTGCGTGATTTGAAAACAGGAACTAAATACTCTTACATCCTTAAGGCAGAGAAGTCATGGAATATTTGGATGTTGCTCTTCAACCTCCTTTCCATCATCATCATCATCATCATCATCATCATCTCCATAACTGGTCTTTGCACCTGTTTGTGACCAAGGCTCTGAAATGGATCGCTCCATTTGTATCACCAAGATATTGACTGGAGAGCTATAGTTATAAGAGTTCTTTTAACAGAAGTTGCTTTGGGGTCCAAGTGCCGGGATCTCACTAGTCCTAGTGTAGCACTCCACTTCCTCGGCCCAGGATGTCACAGAAGGAGGGTCCAGCCATCAGAGCAAACCAGCCAATGACCCCAAGGTGTGAGAAGGAAGTGGAGAAGACCCAGATTGAACAGCACATGGGTGGGTGGGGTCCGCTGGCCCTCCTGATGGTGTTGGACTGCAACTCCTATCAGCCCTAGTCAGGAGAGCTAATGGTGAGCGGTAAGGGGAGTTATAGTCCAGGAACCTCAGTCGTTGCCCATCCCTGGAGTAGCAAAAAGCAAGTGGGGAAGAGCTCTAAGGAGACGCCCAGGCATTGGGGGAGATCCAGAGGGATGTAGGTTGCTCTCTGTGAATCTCAGATCCATTAGTAGTGAATTTGGGTTTAGTCTTGGATTCCATTTGCAGGAGCAGCTGTGGGTAAAACAGGCTCAGTTCTTTGGAGATTGCAGCTGGTCATTGTCACTTCTTGCTTCACAATGCTATTCTGTGCTCCCACGCCACTCTCAGAAACCTTGTGGGCTGGGCAGGAACCTGAATCAATTCATTTCTGTGTACGCTCTTGGCCTTCTCTCTCTCTCTCCCCCCCCCCCCCGATTCTACCACTTCAGGCTGCAGGTGGGAGGTGCCTCTGTTACTTTATTTTATTTTCTGGAAGAACAACTTAACAGTCTCTCTGACTTTAAGAAAGCCATAAAGATTGATCTCTTCCGGCAGGCCTATCTAGTTAAATTTTAAGAGTTTTATTGTTATTTTAATAATGTATTAATTTTATATGTTTTTAATCAGCTTTATGTATTTTATATATGCATTTAATGTTGTTCCCCGCCTCAATCTAGAGGGAGAGGCAGGTAAGAAATATTATTATTATTATTATTATTATTATTATTATTATTATTAACATCCACACACACACCTGCAGCTTGAAGTGGTACAGTGCTGGAAATGTCTTAGCACTGGATTTTGTTACGTATATAAACTGGGCATAAAAGCCATGCCATCTTTTTACGTGGCTTTGGAAGCAAATGCTCCAGGCCAATGCCAGCTCCAGAGGGCGGAGAGTTCAGGCATTTGCTGGGGCTCGAAGAAACCCCACCCCACCCCCTCCCACTTCCCCATTCACACCACCATGTTCACTGTATTTGTTTTATCTAGTACATTTGTGCAGAGCAGCCGAGGAGGTCAGTGGGAGCAGCATGAAAGGGGTCTGTTTGCAATGCCCCTACCATCTTCCAGGTTCGGTGTGTGTGTGTGTGTGTGTGAGAGAGAGAGAGAGAGAGAGAGAGAGAGTGTGCTCCCAGGCAGCCCAGCATGTGTTCTCCCCCACTCCATCTGACCCTGAAGCCAGCACTGCTCTGTGTGAATTAAAAGAGTGGGGGTGGGGGTGGGGGTGGGGGGGTGCCCGTCCGACCTCTCTCCAAGGCTGCTGCAGTAACCACTGATGTGAGCTTCACCAAGCGCCATTACTGCCCCATTGTCCCTGGGAGTGATAGTGGGGCGTGATTAGAGATTGGAACAGTGATCAACTTCCTGTCAGTTTTATGTCCTTTCCCATCAGTCCCAAACTGAATGCTGCAAATTGGCAAGAGGCAGGGCTGATTAAAACATCTGCTGGATTTTTCGGTAATGGCTTTTCTCACTCCTGGCAAATAGGAGAGCGACTGAAGCAGGCAGAAAGCGGATGGGGGGTGGAGGTGGGGAGGGTTGGCGCAGAGAGCAAAGGCTGTTTTGCACATTCCCTTTCCTGTAGCAGCAGCGCTGTTGTTATGTTGTGCAGAAGAGAGACACACTCCTCAACACAATATTATACTATAGCACATAACTTCAGTCGGATATAAGCCTGAATATATAAAATATATTTCTCTGCCCCCCTCCCGCCCCTCCCCCAAAAACAAACAGAGATGTGGCATTTTCTTGCTCATGACAACTTTGGCTGCAATGTTATGAACTATGTCAGCTAGAGAGTTTGTCGAAGAGGGCAGAGATCTCTCCCTTAGGGCGCAATCCGGTGGGATCCGCCCTTGAGACTCGTCAGCTTCCGGATTTAGAGGCTTACAAGTATCCAGCGCAGAGCTTTTTTCCCATCTAGCTGAATCACCATGGAGAAGGAGGAGGAAGGGGGCTGAAAAAGGCATACGCCAGCCTCTTCGGGCCCTCCTCTCCCCATCCATAGAAACGCCCCCTTTATATCCTCTCCAAGCTCACTTTTGTGATGCTGGAGGAACAGCTGGCACGGTTCCCTCCATGCCAGCTGCAAGGGGAAGGGGTGGGGAGGGCTCGGATTCCTGGGTCCAAGGTCAGCATGCTGTGTCCAACCTCGGGCCCAGGAATCCAGAATATCCTGCGGCTCCCAGACTCTGTCCATGAGTTTCCCAACCACCTCCTTGGTGTTGCCGTTTTCCATGGGTGCCCCACCCCAAAGCCTGGTGATGTTCACCATCTCTGGAGCACCATGGGATGTAAGGGGACTGGCCTTTTGGGGACGCACCTTTGGAAGGGGCTTTGTGTATAAACGCCAAAGGGCTTGTTTATTTGCAGCTGGAACATGTGGAGCGGGATTTGCTTCTGTCTGCCCAATTTGGTTTCTGTGTGAGGGAGTCCGCCTTCATGTAGTGTGGATGTGATTTGGGCTGCAGAGGACCAGAAACGCTCTTTGGCAGAATGTCAGCCGAAAATATCTGCATGACCTTAAAAGTGCCCAGGCAAGCCAGCTGGAGCTTTCCGGGTGCCCGTTGGGACAACTATCAGCAGGGTGATGTCAGAGGGGCAGAGAACACTGGTGAAAGTTATGAGGCTCAGCTGCTCCCCAGTCCCCTGCACCAACAGCCAGGGTGGGAGGACAGACGGTGGGCGATTCAAGCCAGGATCCAGCACTATTGCCCATGAGGCTGTTGACCTAGGAGCCAAGTTGCAGCCATCCCAGGCTGCTGCCTTCCATAAAGCTCCTTGGTCCGCTGCACTCCAAGAACTTGTGACAACAGGACATATGAGCTCTCTTCAGCATGTTGGTCTACCCTGTATGAAGAGCCTGTTCAAGCTGGCAGGGCTCACCTGGGAAGCCCTGGATATCCTGCATGCTGTGCTGCCGGTCCCTCCTTGCTGCACCACGAGCAAAGGGGCAGGGACTGGCGGACACCTCTGCTCCAGCCCAGGTGCCCTGAGAGAGCAGCCTGCTACGTAGCTCTGAGAGCTCTTGATCTCCCTTAGCCTGGGCAGCCCGTCGCTGGCAGAAGACACTCCACTGCGTGGCTCCATCCCATTCCCTGCCTGTCTCTTGCCCCCCATGCCAGGATTGTGGTGCAGGGCTGGCCAGGCAGGAGCCTCCCCAAGATTCTGCCTGCAGCAGTGTGGGGGCAATATGCCCTAGCCAGCCAGCCCACCCAGCCAAACAACATGTGTGGTGCTGACCCGAAATGGATAACCAAGCTTTCTCAAAAGTGAGCCGTAGTTGTGAAGGGGGATCGGAATGATCTGGATATCTGCTAGAACCCGAGCGTTGCCCAACAAATTCTTGCCTTGCTTGGCTGAGAACTCCGGACACATCCAGACAGAGGGCTCCTTGCGCTTGCAATCCAAAGGCGCTACGCCACTCTGGTTGTTGGTACAACAATGTACTGAGTACAAGGGGGCAGCGCTGCATTATGCTCTCTTGCTGTGCAGTGGAATCGGCAGGGCAGTGCAGACTGTTCATGAGGTCCTGGGTAGGCACCTCCAATCTATAGCCCCATGAATGCACCACAGGGCACTTATGCAGGGAACTGCCTGTAGGGGGCAAAGCCCAGCAGGCTAGAGGCATTGGGGGGCAGCCCCTTCAAGCAAGGGACTGAGGTGCCTCCTGGAATCTTCTACACAGGGTGGGGATTCAGTGCATTAAATGTCCGCTGGCTGCATGTGCATTCTCTCTGTGATGCTGCCCATTCTCAACTGCTGCCCCCAAAGCCTGGAATGCCCTCCCCAAACACCTGCATGATGTCACCTTTCAGACCCCACCTTTGCCAGGAAGCTGCTGGCTTCTGCCCTCAGCCCCACCAGCATCAAAGCCAAAGTCCATGTTGCTGCCTTTGCCCACATCGGCCCCTTCTTTCCTCTGCCACCACGCCTCCCCCTGCTGAAATGTAGACGGTGGAGAGCCTTGCAGTCTGTGGCTCTCTTTTCTTCGTGGGACTCTGTAAAGTGAATGGGAAAAAAGGAAGTTAAGGGTATTCGTATACATTTAAGTTTAATACAGATTCAATTAAATTGCTAATATCGTAACAGAGCACTCTTATGTATATGCAAATAAAGTGATAGAATAAAAACAGTGCTCATTAGACGCTGGCCATACACATTTCGACTCTTTAGTCTTCGTCAATGGCCCAATCACTGAAAACATACAAAAAACATTTATTAGTGCCTTAGATAGAGACAAAGGAATTCTATCTTTTTTCTTTTCCGATTCATATAACATGAAGGTTTTTTTTAGACCTACCTAGGCTGTTGAGCATTCAGAAATAGTTTCTCAAAGAAAGAGGGGCTGACTAAAGTATTCCCAAACTAAGGGATTTGTGTGTCACTCTCCAAAATGATAGATGGTGTGCACCCTGAAATAAAAAAATGAAATACTTAATATCATGAGTGCCCTTTAAGATTCAGGCAGAAATTCTAGTGTCAAAGTATTTCCCACTTCCCTTGTGTTTTTATTATTTGTTGGCTTTTGGTTAAGGCTGGCACCTTGTTATTTGTGTTTGGACTCTGTAAAGCACCATGTCTGCAGGTAGATCTGTGAGCTCACCAGAGACAAGGGTTGAAATGGAGACCGCCGCCTCCGCCTCCTGGCTCCCGGCTCCATCTCTTAGTCACTTCACTGTGTAGCTCCTTGTGCGGGACCCAGAAAGAGGGTTGGTTTATGTGACCAGTTTTTCATGGGACCCTGTTTCATATCCCTTTGGCTTATCTGTCCTTGGCATCCATTGTCATCTGTCTCCTATCTTGGAAAGGGAGCCAAATACCGCCATCAGGATATTAATGTTTATTCTGAGTCCCTGAGTTCACTTTTTTTTTGTCCTGCTTGCCAGAGAGGCTTTAGGTGGAGGACATGTTCTGATGATAAACAGCAATAATTCACATCTCCTTCTTTTCCATTAGAATGTGCTGTTTCATTAACCAAAAGCCTTCAGGGCCGGATGCAGCCAATTCCCTCCCTGTTCTTGGTGTTAATGAAAAGGAGATTTCAAACGGAGATGGCTCCCCTCTAAGCCATGGGGTAGCCTTTGTACTCAATTGCTTTTGTGTTGTCAGATTTGTAGAGATTTCTCTCAAAAGTACAAAGCTGCCGTTCTTACCTCTTCATCACTGGAAGCCCAGAGCAGCCTGCCCATCTTCCACCTTCTCATACCTGTGACCCACTTTTAACCTCCATCTGCAATATGGGACCCACTGTCTGGCTCTGTTTATCTGTCTGTTTGCACCTGCCTTCTCCTCCAACATTGCGAAGATGCAGCCCAAACCAGCAGACTTGTGCTAGAGGAGGGGGAACCAGACACGGGCTTGCCATTTTCAGTAGCAAACTCATGATTGGTGTCACTTTTAACTGTAACTACTTTTACGTAGCTCAAGTTAATAGCTCAAGTTGAGGTTTTGATTGACATTGTGGCCAGGCTTAACAGTTAAAATGTTTTAAAGTGTTTTAATGTCAGCTGTTTTGTGGTTTTAAATTTTGTATATTGTCTTTTTAATGCTCAATCTTCTTAATTTTTGTAAACCGCCCAGAGAGCTTCGGCTATGGGGCGGTATATAAATGTAATTAATAATAATAATAATAATAATAATAATACATGGAGGTGGTGTCACTGGAGCAATCCCTCTTAGGTTGAAAAATGACCTGGCTGTGGAATCCCATTTTCTGAACCCTTAGGATGGGCTGGTTCAGGTTCTGGGCTGCCTGTGCATTTCCACTGATTATGTTACGCCAGAGGGACCCACCTGGAGCAACCCCAGAAAACAAGTGGAAATGCTAGTTCCTGGAACAGGACAGTTCAGCAGAGCTCACGTTTGTGAGATTCACAGACCTGTTCTGTCCTGGAAACGAGCATTGCAGCTCATTTCCAATTGCTTTAGGAAGCCCTAGTTTACTATTGCACAGGCAGCAATGAGTCCTGCTGGTGCGCTGACAGCGTTCGATGCTGCCTTTTGTGTAAAAACGAAAGTTGAATGTGGATCAGTCCTAAGAGACCAGTGTTGGCACGGGTCGTGAGCTTCCCGTTGAATCTCAAGGTGTAGTCCCAGATTTCCCAAAGTCCGTTAAGACAGGACAGTCATATAGGCAAAATGTTCCTTGGTTGATTGGTATAGTATTGTCTTAGTTTGAGATTATATACAGTGTTCTTATTGTGTTCTTATTCCTCCTGTTTGCTGCTCAAGATCTTGCAGGGGCTGTGTGCTCTATCTGTGGAGGTTGTTTGAGTCCCACAGATCATCTCATTCATGTCGCCGTGTGTTTAACATAGGGGCATTTCTTCTTTGTCCCTCCTCAAGCTCATGACCAAGCATCCAGCCAAGCGCTTGGGGTGTGGCCCTGAAGGGGAGCGGGACATCAAGGAGCATGCCTTCTTCCGTTACATCGATTGGGACAAACTTGAACGGAAAGAGATTCAGCCTCCTTTCAAGCCAAAAGCTGTAAGTTCCTCCTCTTCTATGGCCCCCCACCCTTATTCCAGCTCCGTCACTCAGCTGCACACTAAACTGAAACAACACAATGCTTTCTTGACCCCCACCCTGAATAACATGCACTCTTCCTCTGACAATGGAGACATTGAAGCTCTTTCATCCGGTATTGAGGATCCCTTGCTGGGGACTAAGGGTGCTTCCAGAGGAGGCTTCTCTTGTGCAGTGGCCCTGACTCCACCATGGGTTCGTGCAGGGATCCAGGCAAGGCCTTCTTCTACTGGTCACCCTCCCATTTCCCCCCACTTCTTCTTCCATCTTGTTTGTTTCCACCGAAAATACATCGAGGAGGGAAAGGTGGGATATGCCTGCACACGGCCTGGGATTGGTTAGCTCTAGGAGACATGGGACATGCGCGAGAATTGCATTCCTGTCTGCAAAGCATGCAAACATGTCTTGTGGGCAACCCAAATGCCAGCACACCCAGGAAAGCAGTTCTTGGGAACTGCTCACAATTTCCCAAACTTGCATTCGTGTTTGGAAGTGTGCGCTTGCACAAAGACACACTTTTGGAAAACACCCATAAATGGACATGCACGTTTGCGCAAATTCCCTTGAAGCCTGCATTTTACACTTTAGCTCATGGAGGGAAATGTGCATTTCAGGTGGGGAAAATGGATATATATATATATATATATATATTCAATTGGGAAAAATTGTGCACTTTAAAAATGTGCATTACTCCTCATCGGGAGGCAGGGGAGACGCTCACATTTGGGATGCAAACAAGATGAAATGAGCTTTGAGGAAGAATTTGGAGAACCTCAACAAACTTGAATAATGAATGTTTTCTCATCCCTGGAGGACATCCATCTGGAAGCACCCCCAGTCTCACAAACAGCAGTGGAGGTAGGTTTCCTGCATCTAGACTGCCCCCACTTCAGCCTGTAGATGAGGGCTCACATGATGGAGAGGTCCTCCATACAAAAAACATTATTCTCTGGATGTAGAAAGCTAGTGCGTCAAGCTAAAAGGTTCTAGTTTGGTCTTCTCCCTGACATACTTGTTTTCTACACTCGGAATAATTTCTGGCTGTGGTGGAGAGCATTCCATCAAGTGAGTTCCCACCTGCAGTCTAAAGTGGCAAAGTTGAGGCACACATGTGCCCTTTCATCTGTTGCTCTTTTTAAGTACCGTGTGTCCCATTCGCACACGCACACACACCTATAATGTAGACACATATAACATCTAAGTGGGTCTTGCAGGGGCTTTAACCAGAGGTGTGATGCGCACATAGTGGATTCATGTACTATTGCTCAGAGTCTAAAAATATTGACATGCCTGCCCTAATAGGCATAACTTATAGGAAAAGACAAAGATCGGGGAAATTAGCATTGACCAAACAAAGAGGAGAAGGTGGCCCTATGGAAACTGCTGAGCAGGGGATTGGGAGGCTACGTGGCCGGGAATGTTGGTGAAAGTGGTGGGCTGCAGGGGGCAAAAGTGGATAAACTGATGAGAAAAGGAAATGAAATAGAGCAAGAGTAGCTATAATTACCTGTCTTAGAGGAAGAGGAACCCAAAGAATTTCACTTCCTGGTTAGTTGCCAAAACTTGGACAAATGCTCTGGGCACAGACCACCTCCAGGTTTCTCAGCTCTAGTTTCCAAGCACAAAAACAGGGCAGTAGCCAAACACCACCCTGGCCTTGTTGAGAAAGGGTCACATCCTGTTGTCCAGAGACATCCATAAGGAGCCTGATGAGCAAGGACTCGGTGGGAGACCCGGTGGAGGCCAAGCCATTATTAGGGACCCTGGAGCCCCCACCATTTTGGTTCAAAACACAACTAGGTGCAGAGCTTTGTCAAGGGGGCTTCTTTGTCAAGTTTTCAATTAAATTCAGAAATCTAACGTTCAGCTCAAGACTTTTTATTAGCTGCTGCTTCCAAGTGTCCAGGCTTCACATGAGACCAATTCCACCTTTGAGGTTTAGAATCAACAGCTCACACATCGGTCAAAGTATGTGTGGAGCTGGCCCTGGACTCAGTGGGTGCTTGACTAGGGGGCATAGCTTTATCCTGCTGGATAGACTCTTTAAATGGGTCCATTTGGGGCAAATGGAGCAGGATAGCAGAGCAACTCTGGCCCTGGAAATACGGGATCAGCAACATGGTAGACTGAAAGATGGTGCTAGCAAAGAGTTACCAGCAATGATATTTAAAATCAACTGGACCTAGGGATGGGTGAGAAATTTGTTTCAGTTCCTTCTTGGTCAGGATTTACCCAGTTCGCACCTTCCAGACTGAACACAGACACGGACGCAATCTATGGTTGAAGTCCATACAGTTCCCAGGCTGCAGTGTGATTTGCAGATCCCCAAAAATTGTGTCCGACAGCACACATGCATTTGAAAGATGGGTGTGCAGAAAACAAGCGTACTTTTGAAAAATGTGCACAAATACACTTCAATCAATGGGAAAAGAACACATACACCTGCAAGATGCACACAGTTGATACCTACAGTTGGGAAAATACAAAGCTTGTAATTTCATATGGGCTTGAATCAGAATGAGCTTAGAGGTGGAGCTTGAGTCTTGCTTATTCACAAGTCCCGAACCAGACTCCAGGCTGCTTATTCTCAGAACTGAGAGACATCAACGTGAGGGATGCCTGAGCAGAAAGAACGCATATCGACTACTCAAACACCAAGGCAGAGTGCAAAACAAAGGGAACAAAGAGGTCGATGTCCTAGAGGCTAGACCCAGGATGGCTCCAGACAAAGGCAACCATAGTTTGGCACTGGCCACTGAAGAGAGGGCGCTGGGAGGTTCCCTGCCTCTTGGTTAATTTTTCATCTACCTTGTTCTACACTGTTGATACTCCGGTAGTGGTTGACCGGATCGGGAGGCGGGGATGCCTCAGGATTGGACCATTTTTCCTACCAGGGCTTTTGACTGGCCAGTTCAAAGGTATCTTCGTGGGTTGGTCAGCTGGCTGGGGGCCTGGCAGTCAGGCAGGCATTTGCATGCTTTCACCAGACGCAGGGAACCACCTTCTTTCATTTAACCAAGGAGGAAGCATATGGTTTCTAAGCCTCCTGTGCTTCTGGGTGGTTCTGGAGCCTCTACAGCGTTGCTGGCAGCTCCCAGGCCATCCCTTCCAGAACACAATGGATCCTTGAGCCAAGCAGGCTGGGTAATGCCAGTTAAGTCCATAGAGCACATGTGCCTGAGAGGCTGGGTGTCTGGATCTCCTCTGTGATATAGAGCTCCTCTCTGTTGATTTGTAGAGATGTGGATGCCCATAAGACCTGTAACTCAAGGCTCAGAGAATGGTTACAATACGGGAAGCAGAGCTCCTGTCTCTCTCTCTCCCCCAGGGTAAGAAGTGGGACTTTCCTGTAGCTATTTCAGGAAGTTTTTCTGATATGTGCACATTGTCTGAAAGTCATGTAGAAAATCATGTAGGCAGCATGAACGATACCCTTATAACTGGCACGGTCTATGGGAAATGCCTGCTGGTTTCTGCCTAGCCCAAGTACAGTTCTTAAAACATGAGCCTAGGAAGACAGGAGGGGGGCCGAGGGTGACAGCTGCATTCTTGTAGAAAAATATGGGGGTGCACCCAGGAGGGGACCCTGCCCCTTCTCAGGCTGCTTTGTGCACTCCTGGCTGCACATTGCAGCACCTGCCGAGGCCACAAGCCTTCCAAAGGCCGAACCCTCCTTGGTCCTCACCCCCTTGCCTTCTGCCTGCGGCTCGTCCTGTCTCTCCACTGCATCCTCCCCACGGGCTGGAATCCTCTCTCTTTCCGAGGGTGGAAAAAGCGAGTCTTAGCATCCAGCTCAGCAACATCCTGTAGGCCTGAATCATTGATGAAGAAGTGACTCACTCAGCAGGTAAAAAGCAGGTGGCAGCTTGAATTGTTCATGAGCAGAAGCCCAAAACTGAGGAGAATTCTGGCCCTACGGAGGGTTTCGGTTCCTGCTCTCTCTTCACCAGCCCCCTCCCCTGACCCTCTATGATGGCATCTTTTGTGGGTGCAGATACTTCTGCTGTAGAAAAACAACAGCGGGGGGGGGGGGTGAGGAAGGGCGTACAGCCGACTGACATGACTTCCTTCCAAGGTGTTCTGGGAAGGGTGAGCAGTTCTTCTAGAGGAGAGGAATTTTGCTCTCAAATGTGCCGCTCAAAGCTGCTCTTCTCAGGTCCCTTGGGGGAAGCCACCATTACTTCAGTAGCAGGGACAGGCCCATTGAATTGCCTGACTGTGCAGATTTGGTGGGCCCAATTCAGCCAACATTAGTAATAGTTAACAGCACAGCCCTGTTACTCAGTGTTGCTTACTTCCAAGTAAGTTGTGCTTACGGTGCAGCCTCAGACTCACTGAAAGTGACAGGACTTTTAACTTAGTCATGACTAACGTATTCCATTTGTTTCAGTGGAGCTTAATTGTGACTAATCTTGCTAGATTTTAATTAGGGAGGGTGACAATTAATGTATCCTTGTGGAGTGCTGTTGCTGGGCTGTTCCTTCCCCCATTCTGTCTCTTTATTTCCTGCTGCATCCCGCCGTGCCCAGCTTCTGTGGCTCTTGCAGACTTTTCCCCCTCCGAGATGACTTCTTGCACTGCGCCAGGGAGAGGCTGGCATTGTTCTATGAAATGTCCAAAGGCCCAATGCCCTTCCCACTTGATGCTGCATCAACAGGTCAGCCCTTGTGCAAGAGAGAGAGAGAGAGAGAGAGCACATCCTGGCATGGCTGATCTTGGGCTCCTGTCTCTGCATACCAATTGCCAGGCCCATATGGAGCAAAAACCGCAAAGTGTCTTTAAACATTTACTCACCACCTCTCATTGAGATAATTATGGGGTGTGTGCTTTTTAAAAAAAATCTAATTACGTCTTTATTCACATAGAACCTAGTGGTTTGGAAAGCCTCAGTGTTTCGATGGAGCAAGCAAACCTCCAACAAGGGAAAGGCACTGGGTTTTGGAGAAATAATGACAATATACAACATGTCTTAATTACAGAGAGTGGTGCAGCGTTGGTTTAATGGCCTTTTTATGGTTCCAGTGATTGACAGATGACATCCGTTGAGGGTCGATATGAGTCTGAAGAACCTTTTCTTGGACTTCCCAGGGTTTTTCAGTGGGTGGAATGCTACAGATGGTGCCACTCTTGAACCCTCTGCCCATCTCCCCTGTAGCATGTCAGGGCACCCACTCTGTGTCCTGGCATCACATTGGCTGTTTCCAGCATTGGTGTTGTAGAAAAAGTACAATGTGGTCCTGTCGGGACACGAGGGACCCTGCATGTTATGGGGGAGAGTGACACGAGGATGCCATTTTTGGGTGGCAGCACCCTGAAATTCTGTCTTAAGAAAGATATCTGACCTCTTCAAAAGCTGCATTCAGTAAACCGCATTCCTGCCCTGCCCCCAAAGTGAGTTTCACAAGTGAAAATTCTTCTTCGTGGTCTCTGTGCATCACACATATGGGCTCGCGCCGGCGCCGAGCCCGCATCGGGAAACTTCTTTAGCTAGCCTAGGATTTAGGCGGGAACCCCTCCCCCCACCGTCCTACCGTGCATGCTCCGGGTTCCTGCCTACCTCAGTTCTTCTTCGACCGCTTCGCTGTATGCCTCGCGGGAGACTTCCTCCGGTTCACGGACCTGTAAGAAGAACAACAGTTCGTTAATTGCTTAGTTAGCTTAGGTTGTAATAGTTAGTTTAGCTTGTAATTGTGTTTTTTTTTAAAATTATCTTTACTTAGTTAGTAGTTTTTTCTGCGGTCCGCCATCTTATGGCTCAGAACGCGCTCTTCAAGCATTGCTCGCGCTGCCGAGCTAAATTGGCCCTTACTGACGGCCATTCCCTGTGTTTGGGCTGCTTAGGAGAGACCCACATTACGGACTCGTGTGCTCATTGCATGAGCTTCTCACGCCAGACCAGGTGGAACAGGGCAGACCGTCTCCGCAGTTTGCTTTGGAGCAAGGCCCTCTCCGCAGTCGACCAACCAAGTACAACTAGAATGGAGTCTGGCCTATCGACTTCTGGGGAGTGCGGGCTGTCGCCCAAACAGCGCTCACGCCCAGCAACTCCTGACTTGCCCTTGTTGGGGGCCACAGTTCAGGCATCTTCTCCTCCTTCCGAGCCTCCCCCTTCAAAGAGGCATAAGGAGAAATCGGCAAAAAACCCGAAGAAATCGTCGACATCAACGACGGCGTCGAGAATCACGCCATCGTCCTCGGTACCGAAAAAAATCACAACATCCTCGGTACCGAGAAATTCGTCTTCGGTACCGTCCTCCCTTCCATCAGCGGTACAGGCTGAAGTACTTTTTGCACCGAAAAGGCCCTCCTCGATACCGACAGCTGCGTCTTCAAGACCGAAACAACCGGTGCTCCCGGCTCCAAGCCGCCAGTCGTCCTCCATGCCGCAAGAGCAATCTCGACACTCACCTGACCTTCAGATTCAATCGCCATCGGCACTGGGTTCTCCTTCTGAGTTCCCTCCAACCTCGTTAGTGGAGTCACCGATCCATCTAGCATTGCTACCATCACCGGTACCAACGGACCTTCCTTCAGACGGGGAATTATTGGACACACTTCCTCTTGATTCCGAGGTGCTTGTTATCGATGATGACCTCTCCCGTCCGATCGATGCCGAGCCATTGGTACCGACGCAGCACCCACGACATTCCAGGCGCCATCGCTCTCATTCACGATCGTGCTCTGTCTCCCAAGACTGGGACCGTTCCTCAGAGCTGTCCCACCGTTCATCTCGTCGTAAATACCGATTTGACCCGTATACCGGGCAGCGTCTGGCTAGTTCTCCCACAGCAGCCCCACCAGTGCCGCCTCGCCGATCGGCTTCGCTTCTACCATCAGCTACGCGTCGTCGACATCGGTCGTCCGCTCCGTCGGTACAGATGCGCTCCGACACGTTACCGAGCTGGCCGTCGGTACTGAGCCGGCCGTCGGTACCGTCCGCGTATTCCGCTGACGACTACGCGTCGGATACATCTTCGGCACCGTCGTCAGTTCCATCAATGCCGTCGCCGCTAGAGGAGGTTGGTACCGAGGACAGGGCTTCACCATCCATGGAATTGGGTGGATTTAATGACCAGATGTTGAGGCTGGCCCAATCACTCGGTATCGAAGCGCCACAGCCTGTAGAGGAGGTCGGGGACATCTATAATGTCATGTATACCGACCCTGCCCCTCAATTGACTCTTCCTTTAGTTCCGACTCTGCTGAAGACTGTCAAGCAATCATGGGACAATCCTGCCACCTTGGGCCCCACTTCAAAACGTCTGGACGCTCTCTACAAAGTCAAAGAGGCGGACGCGCCCTTTCTGGCCATGCACCCCAAACCGAATTCAATTGTGGTGGAAGCGTCCCAGGGAAAGTCTGGTTGTTCACACGCAGCTCCCATTGACAAAGAGGGTCATAAACTCGACTCCTTCGGACGTCGCATTTATTCTTCAGCGGCGCTGGGGATCAAAGTATCCAACTACCAGGCCATGATGGCCCGGTATCAGCTCTTCCTGTGGCAGAAGATCTCCACCCTCACAGATTACTTGCCAGATGATCAGCGTGAACTCGCCCGCGTCTTTTAGGCTGAAGCGCTTCGTCTATCCAAACAAGAGATGACTACTGCCTGCCATCAGACTGATTGTGCGGCAAAGGCCATGATTGGAGTGGTTGCTCTCTGCCGCCACGCGTGGCTGCGTTCTGCGACTCTCCCGATCGAGATGAGGAACAGAATTGAGGACTTGCCCTTTGATGGGGAAGGCCTATTTAATGCATCGACAGACACCACTATGGACACTATACATAAAGCCAAGATGACGGCTAAAAAGATGGGTTTCAGTCAGCCTCCGACCCAGACCTTCCATCCTCGTAAGTGGTAGAGGCCGGTCTCTTATCAGCCACGGCAGGGCCAAGATCGTGCACAACGATATCAACCGCATCCGTCCACGTCTTCCTATCAGCCACGCAAGTCTGGGCCTCGCTATACTCAGTCTCGCGCCAAACAAACCCAGTCGCAGAAACGCCGGCTTTGACTTGCTGCTACCGAGTTTCTTCAAGACTGTCAACAGGCTCCAACCCTTTTATCAAACCTGGGCGTCCATTACGTCCGACCAGTGGGTTCTTCAGATCATCTCACACGGCTATGCAATAGACTTCGAAGTCACCCCTCCTTTGGGCACTGTCAAAGTTACGCCTCCATCAGAGACTCTATTCCAAGAAACAGAGGCTCTTCTGCAAAAAGGCGCTATTACAAGGGTACCGAGATCTCAGCTGAGCGACGGTTTTTATTCCCGTTATTTTACAGTGCGCAAAAAGGATGGGGGACTTCGTCCTATTATGATCTCCGGGCGTTGAACAAATTTATCAAACCCCAAAGGTTCCGCATGATCACCCTTGTGATGATTCTGCCGATTTTAAAGAAGGACAGTTGGTTCACACTGATCGACCTAAAGGACGCCTATTTTCACATTGCTATCCATGCCAAGCATCGAAAATTTCTTCGTTTCGCCATCGGGACCCACATCTACCAATTTTCAGTTCTCCCCTTTGGTTTGAAGTCGGCACCCAGGGTCTTCACCAAGTGCATGGCGGCGGTGTGTGCCCATCTTCGGTCCATCGACATCGAAATTTATCCTTACCTGGACGATTGGCTGATCGTCTCTCCTTCTCTTCATCAGGCAGTCACCAACGTTCACATGGTGGCGTCGCTCCTTTCATCCCTGGGCCTACAGATAAATTACGAGAAATCGTTTTTCAAGCCGTCCAGAATGCTCCAGTTCATCGGAGTTCGTCTAGACTCTTCCGTCGGAAGAGCCTTTCTTCCCCGAGACAGGTTGGAGGCGTTGCAGCAACTAGCAGCGCACTTGAGCATCTGTCCTCGGGCAACAGTGTTCATAATCTTGCGCCTGCTGGGCCTGATGGCAGCAACGGTTTTCGTGGTCAGATGGGCGAGACTGCGCATGCGTCCTCTCCAACAACTCCTCATACACCGCTATGCTCCCCCACAAGACCCGCGCAGAGTGATACTCACCATTCCGGATCGCGTGCAGAACTCTCTTCTTTGGTGGTCCGATCCGTCGAACCTTTAGCAAGGAATGCCTTTCGCCGATCCCGGCCCCTCTCGTATTGTCACGACGGACGCGTCACTGCAGGGTTGGGGAGCACACCTGGAAGATCTGGCCATACAAGAAAGGTGGTCACCTTTAGAGAGCCGCCTGCATATAAATATGTTAGAGCTTCTAGCAGTCAAGAAGGCTCTCCAGGCCTTTCTCCCTTGGCTACAGGGCCACTACGTGCGGATACTCACCGACAATACCACTGTCGTGTGGTATCTCAACAAAGAGGGGGGTACTCGTTCCCCACGTCTGCTTCGCCTAACTGTGGACATCCTACTTTGGGCGATCAGAGAAAACATGCGCCTATCAGCCCTGCACATCGCCAGGACAAGCAACATCAGAGCAGACGAATTCAGCCGCTCCTTCACAGACACCCACGAATGGGAATTAGCTCCATGGGTGTTAGACCGTCTCTTTGCCCGTTGGGGCACACCTCAAGTCGACCTGTTTGCCACACCGACCAACAAGGTGTGCCCAGAGTATTGCTCAAGGGCGGGGATAGGACAGGGGTCCCTCAGGGACGCCTTCCTCTGGGACTGGTTGCAGGGGCTCCTGTACATGTTCCCTCCGATCCCTATGATCGCACGGACAATTGCACGAGTGCGACGCTATCAGGCAAACGCTATCTTGATAGCTCCATGGTGGCCAAGGCAAGCTTGGTTCACGCCTCTACGCAGACTAGCGGCGCATCGAGTGTGGCATCTTCCCCTCTTGCCGGATCTCCTATCCAGGGAGGGCGGCCGGATCCTGCACCCGGATGTATGAACGTTGCGTCTCACAGCGTGGAGAATCCGGCCCTCTGGCAAGGATTAATGCTTCCTGATGGCATAAGATCCATTTTGGAGGCATCTAGAAAACCATCCACGAGGTTATCCTATTCGTCTAAGTGGAAACGTTTCCAAGCTTTTGCTTTAACTACTGGTTTTGATGGTCTCTCCGCCAATATCATTAACGTTCTTGCTTTTCTGCATTCTCTTCACACTGCTGGGCTGAAGCCTTCCTCTATCCGAGTTTATTTGGCGTCCATTGCAGTACACCATCCCTTAATCAATGGCTTTTCGGCGTTTACTCACCCTCTTGCTAAGGCTTTTCTTAGAGGCCTAAACAATTTATTCCCATCCGTTCGCCCACTTGTTCCACAGTGGAGCCTTTCGCTTGTGTTAAGTGCCTTGTCCACTAAACCATTTGAACCTCTGGCTACCATTAATGTTCGTTTGTTAACGCTTAAAACTGTTTTTCTCGTTGCCATTACGTCCGCTCGACGAGCGTCTGAGCTTTCTGCACTACTCATGGACCCCCCTTATACACAGTTCTTCCATGACAGGGTTGTGCTTCGCCCTCATCCTTCCTTTGTTCCCAAGGTGACTTCTAGTTTTCATATAAACCAAGGCATTGTACTACCTACCTTCTTTAAAGCATCGTCCGATCCGTTGTGTTCCACGTTACATGCTCTCGACGTTCGGAGGGCCTTGGCGTTCTACAAGTCTCGTTCAGAAGAGTTCCGAAAATCTCGCCAGCTGTTCGTCTGTTATGGTGGAAAGAACAAGGGCTTACCTGTGTCCTCTCAGCGTCTGTCTAAATGGATCGTCAGCACTATTGCTTTGTCTTACCAACTTGCGGGCAAGGAGCCCCCCTTGCCTTAGCTGTGCATTCCACCAGGGGACAGGTTGTGTCTACAGCCTTACTCCATGGAGCAACTATTCCAGAACTGTGCAGGGCAGCGACCTGGTCCAATGCCTCCACTTTCGTGAAGCATTATCGGTTAGATGTCAGAGCACGCCAGGACTCCTCCTTCGGTAGAGCAGTCCTCTCGTCAATATGTCAATAATCAATCAGCGTGCCTTCCCACCTCTGGTAAGTTGGCTTGTTACTCGCCCATATGTGTGATGCACAGAGACCACGAAGAAGAAATGCAGGTTGCTTACCTGTAACTGTAGTTCTTCGAGTGGTCATCTGTGCAGTCACACAACCCACCCACCGTCCCCTCTTGGCAAGCTGTTTCCAGCATGCTCGTAGATGTATATTATCCTCCTTTTCTGAACTTGCCTTAGTTGCGAGGCCGAGCGGTCTCAGTGAACTGAGGTAGGCGGGAACCCTGAGCATGCGCGGTAGGACGGTGGGGGGAGGGGTTCCCGCCTAAATCCTAGGCTAGCTAAAGAAGTTTCCCGATGCAGGCTCGGTGCCAGCGCGAGCCCATATGTGTGACTGCACAGATGACCACTCGAAGAACTACAGTTACAGGTAAGCAACCTGCATTTCTGCCTGCTGTGTCTCATTGGCTCATGGTGTATGCTCTGTTCGATGCTGAACAGAGAATTCAGGAAGGCAATATTGAGAATATATATATATATATATATATATATATATATATTTGAATAATTCCTTACTTTTAACATAAAACTATTGAACTGTTGGGCAGCCTCAGTTATTAGTCTGTATTCTGCCCACTTTTTGGAGTATAATATTTGCCCCCCCCCTTATTGCATCAGCTGCTTCACTTTGACTTTGTTTATTAGCTTCCTTTTGTAGCTTCCACATATCTGTGGAGACCTAAGAACACTTCTCTTTGAAGTCTTTACAGATGCTCCCTGCCCCTTTCAAGTCCCTAATCCTCACTTAGTTCAAGACTAGGGCCTAGTCTACACCTGCGGTAGAATGAGGTGGTATAGAGTCCTAACTCGATAGTGTGGATTTTACCACTTCAGACTGCAGGTGGCAGAGATAATTTTTGAACGCTGCCCCATGTAAAAACAAACACCAATATGAAAAATTACAAATCCCTACCAGCAAAACATAAGAACATCAGGGAGAAAGGTTCTAGGGTAGCTCACACGGTGTTGTGCTAGCTTTCTACTTGCAGAGTGTTTTCACATAAGGGGGCATTCAGAATTGTGATTCTTCACTTGCAGGCTGTTGTGGTACAGTCCATTCTTCCACCTCAACACTTTCCCACCTTATTCCACTTCATTCTGGGGCACATGGCCAAAATCGCCTGTCATTTCTTCCCTTTTACGCGCCTTCTGCCGTGCAATCTTCCCTGGGTCATGAGGCCTGTCTTTTGCCATGGCTCTCCTGGGGCTTGAACCCACCCCCACCCTGGCTTCTTCTCCTCCTCCTCCTCCTCCCCCTCACGGCCCGTTTCCTCCTTTGGTCCTGCTGCTAAACTCCCCCAGAAGATGCCTCTTTGGCTGCCCTGTCCTGCTTTGCTGCTCCTCCACCGCCTCCATCGCTGAGCCCTTCCCTCGGAGGGCGCTTTTCAAAGGCCACAGAGGCAGCCTTTTCAGATGACCAGCCCCTTCGGGGTGTGGGGAGAGGAAGCACAATTGCCGCCAGCCACCTGGTCTTGCGTGAGGTGTGCGGAGATGTGGACAGAGGCGCTGCGACATTCAGGCCCAAAGGCAAACGTTGCCCATCATTTCCCGAGAGCCGCTCCTTGAAGACTTTTCATCACACTGCCAGATTCTAAGAGAACCATTTTGAGGGGTTTATTTTGTTGGGTGTGTGTGTATATTTTGTATTTTGTTTCACCACTGTGTCCCTTTTGAAAGCAAGCACAGTGGTGAAAGAAAAAGGCTATTTTTGAGATGACAGCTTTATATCAGCAGAAATAAATAAATAAATAGAGCAATTTCCACCTGTCTATAAATATTAGAGAGGACTGTGTAAAATAAATCCACTCCTTCTCAGGGTCATTTTGGGAACTCTGTATGGACATTAATGTGGCATTAAAATGGGTATAGTTGCCTCCTGCTGCATCGGTTAATTGTGGAAATTTAGACAGGAGGGAATTCTCCCTGTCTGTTTGAAAAGAAAATGTTTCTGCCTCTGAAAGAAGGGTGATTTTAGAGAGAATCCAATTTTACTATGCAAGAGAAAGCAGATTCCTTTTTCTTTAGAAGCAAAATTCACTAAATGTCACCCTGTTTTGGACAGGGAGGGGGGATTGCCCCTTTGAGATGGGAGGGCTGCTTGCTGGATTGATTAATTAATTAAAGTATAGTTTACCATTTATGTAGATTACAGCTGAACAGTGAAAGTGTTTCTTGCTGGAAGGAGCCTCATAACCTTTCAAGGAACAAGGCGTAGTTGTCCCTTCTCATTCTTATAATGGGCAAGAGCTGAATTACATTCTGCGAAGAACAGAGACCCAAGAGGAGCAGCTTTGTTATCAAATATGTGCTACTACAGCATCCTGTCAAGGTCATTTCAGTGAATGGTGCTGGAGCTGGCGGCTCGCTTGTTGCTCTCCAGTTCTGCATTTTGGACAGTCCTAGTGGTTGCCAATACTAAGAATCAACAGCTCCAGCCATGATTGCTAAATGGTTCCATAGAGCTCAAAATATCAGAGGCCAAGTGGAGGCCGTCCCCTTCATGACCTGCCCCCAGGGGCATCTGGTTGACCACCATGGGCAGTAGGATGGGTGCTGGCCTCGATGGGCCATTTGATTGATCTAGCAGGACTCTCCTGTTGTTCTCCATGCCTAAGGTGGTAGAGGCTCATAAAATTGTGCAGAATGGGGAAAGGGCAGGGAGAGAAGTTTTTCTCCTGGGGCCTGTCTATACATGGGGAAAGCCCCAGGGTGGCTCCGCAGTGGCACCGTGTTATTTATACAATGTAGAAGCCAATGCGCAGCCACTCCAGGGCTTTCCCCCAAAGCTTCGAAATAAAAAAGTCAGGAATTACCGGACTTTTTTCTCTGGAGCAAAGCAACAACTGCACATCTGCTGTCGGTCACTGCTCTGAAGTTGCAGCAGAGGTGTGGCTGGGCAGATGGCAACCCCTGACTGGTCACCATCTGCCCGGAGAGGGGGGAGGGGGTGGGCCAGTGAGCCAGATGGCTGCTGGGCTCCTCCTCTGATTAAAGTATGCAAACCCTGCACTCGCTTCTTGCCATGGGGACAACCCTGCAGGAGCGCAAGCGTGGGGTTTTGGGGGCTTGCAGCGCCACTGTGTCATTGTCAAGACAGCCCCCTGATCTCATATTCATGGAGGAGGAAGAGGAGGAGAAGTCTATGAAGAGCTAGATGGAACCTGCATGTTTAGAAGCCACCACAGGGGAAAGCAGCAGCAGCAGCAGCAGCAGCAGCAGCAGCAGCAGCAGCAGCAGCTTCTTGCCTTCAAGCCTCGCTTGTGGGGGTCTTCGAGGCACCTGATTGGCCACTGTGGAAAAAAGATGCTGGACTAGATGGACCCTCCTTGGTCTTACCAAGACAGCTCTTCTGGGAGCCTTCATCCTTCCATGTAGGTTCAGGTAATTGTCATGATTCCAAGCCCTCCCACCAAGATGTGAGGCAATAAAGAGGACTGCCATGCAAACCACAAAGCTTTATTCAATAAATAGACATCTCTTCACACCTGAAGGGAATGTGGATGCTTCAGGGAGGGTCTTCAAGCTGCAACTTTTGTGCGGCTAGTCTAGCAGACCACCTCCTGCCTCCTTTCAGCTCCGCCCGCTTGACCTTGTGGTGGACTCTGAGATCTGTAAATTCTGATTCTCCTCCTCCTCCTCCTCCTCCTCCTCCTCCTCCTCCAACAAAGGCCAACTTCTCGGGGAGGGGGAGGAAAATGATCTGTGTGCCTGGACCTCCTGTTTGATAAGCTCCTGGGAAGATTCCTCCTTAACTCTTGAAGAGTCTGGGAGAACTTCCTCCCCTACTTCCTGTCTTGGCTGGTCTTCTTCAGGCTCCGAGTCCGATTCGGGATCCACACCAAGGAGACCGGGCCTGATCCTGACAGTAACCATGTCTTTCACTTGCTCGTGGCCATTATCACATGGCAGTAGTCTGTTTGTTTAGAAGGTCTCAGCCTGTGGGCAGTGGGTGGGTGGGCTCCTAAGAAAGATTTGCTCTCCCAGCTCTTAAATTCTTTGGGAAACTGCAACCGCAGTTTATGTATCGAGCAGGCCAATATTTCCATGCAATATTCTCTCTTCACTTTTATTACGTAGCATGCTTTATCTGTGTCTGTTTTGGGGTACCATAATCGCATGCACAACCCTTATAAGTACAAAGAGCCCATCTTCCTTGCCCATCCTCCATTGTAGGAACAAGCGCAGCTCCTTTTCTTTACAGGCAGGCCAGGGTCGGTGCTGTCAGATGCCCGACCTGATCTCTCTCTAGCAGGCATTTCTGAAGCTAATTGGCAGTGACAACTCTATTTCCAAAGCATTTGCTGCACACCCAGGAGCAGCCAGAGCCAGCATAAGCGCACTGCTTGCATTAGCAGGTAGATCTTCCTGCCATGCTGCTACCACAGGCCCTTTCTTCAAGCGTCTGCCTGATGGGCTGTGTGGGGGAGGACAAATAGGGACCTGGCGTCTCCCCTCTTCTGGTCTTGTTGCTCCTCTGACTTGCTTTGGGGCAGCAAATCCCCAAATGTGACTGGGGCTGGGGGAGGGCGTTTTCTTTCACCATATATGTATGGACCAGCAAATTCAACTTGCAAAGATTAGATGGGCAACAGGTCACATGTTAACCACTTTCAGGCTGATCATTCAATTGCATGCGCCCTGGCTCCCGATTTTATTACCTGCAGCTACATATAATCCAGCTTTCCTCAGTCTGGTCCCCTCTGGATCTCTTAGATTGCAACTCCCATCATGCCCAGCTTCCAGGGCAATTATACATTTGACTCAAATCTATAATGAAAATGGAATATTATAATGATGCCTCTGTATTTCACAAAATGTAAAATTTTGAGGAGGAGATAATTTTTTTAAAAAAGGGTGGCTGCTTAGGCATGACCAAAATGGAGGAGAAAAGAGGACAGAGGTGTGCATAAAATTTGCATATATTTTGTGTGTTTGTTTGTTTGTTGGATTTGTATACTGCTCAACTGGCAAATGCCCTCGGGGCAGCTTGCAACGCTAATTTATATGCACAGATGCAAAAACAGAAATAATTATTATAATTTAAATAGAAATACAATATATCTCCGGTGCTAACTATCTTTGGACCACTTCAGGGTCCATCCTCTGCTCTCTCTTGAAGCATTTTCCTTCCGTTATTTTGGTAATTCTTACATCAGCCCTCTCAGGGAGATCAGTGTGTGTGTGTGTGTGTATTCCTAGCAAAAGCGGGCAAAACAACCCCACCTGCAGATGTGGCAATAAGCAAAACCTAATAACGGAAGGTAGTCAAGTGGGAAGAGATTTGGACTCCTCAATTGTCAGCCTGCATATGAAAGACAGAGAAGGAAAGAACCCTCTGAAGCCAAACACCACCCCAATGCCCTTGATCCTGGCAGCTCGACTAGAGCGGCAGCCACCACTTTGATTGCTCTTGCCTTGTGACTCTGTGGCTGACGAAATAACCAATGGTAGCCGAGGAAATAACCAACAGTGCCCTCCACATAACACAACAACCATCAGTGGTTCAAATAGCCAGCTCTGCACAGTGTTGGTTATTTGCATTGGTTATTTCGGCCAAATAACCAAACGTTGGTTAAAAAACTCCCTCCACACAACACGGTAACCCAAGTTGGGTTCAATAACCAACTGTCAAATGTTTAAACCACCATTGGTTATCGCGTTGTCTGAACCCAGTCAGAGATAGGCCAGGTCTACTAGAAAATGCTGGTGTGAAGGGGTTAGGGTTTGGTCAAGCATTAGGTACTGCAGAAATGTTTCTTGGGTCAGTTTGCAAAACGAAGAAGAATTTTTCCATTCAGCCACTTGACTGCAAGCAAAGGTATTACTGTTAGATTGGATTGCATCCTTCCTTCTGTTCAGAGAAAACTCCAAAGCAGGATAGCTTAATTTGTGTGCCAGACTGGTGGGACAAAAGCATGTAATTAAATAAATTCAATGAATGAGGAGTTAGAAGGACTGACAGAGACCAGCACATGGTAAAAGTATATTCATGCAATTGCTTCCCTGTATGCCTGGGCTGACCCTTCAGCCTTTTTTTAAACTATTTGGAGTGGTAGGACAAGTGAATCTGGTTTGATTTGCAGGGGCACCAATTTGGACAGCTTCAAAAGGGGATTAGACAAATTCATGGAGAATAATGTCAATTCCTACTAGTTCTGATGGCTGCATGCGCTATATCTCTATTATTGGAGGTAGTATACCTCTCAATGCTAGTAGTTGGGGAACATGAGCTCTGTGTGTGTGTGAGCACTCTAGTGCTCTTTGAGGGCTTCCCCTTTGGGCATCTGCTTGTAGGAACAGAATGCTTGATGTGATAGGAGGGCCCTTATGTTCAATAATAATAATAATAATAATAATGATGATGATGATGATGACGACGACAACAGACATGAAAATGGAATTTGGGATAGCAAGATGCTACACATAGAAAGAGGAAAATGGAAAGAAGAAGAAACAGCAGAAACACTAAATAACGAAATATTAGATAATATGGAAGAAAATGAAACATACAAATACTTAGGATTCCTACAAAACACAAAAACCAATCACTCCACAGTAAAAACTCAACTAAGAATGCAATATAAAACTCGCCTATCACAAATCCTAAAATCTAAACTCAACTCTAAAAACATTTTCAAAGCCATCAACACCTACGCGATACCCATCCTCACATACTCATTCAGAATCATACACTGGTCACACTCTGAACTCGAAGAAATAAACAGACTCAATCGCACCGAACTCACAAAATACCACATGCTCCATCCCAACTCATGCATTGAAAGAATAACAATCAACAGGAAAGAAGGAGGAAGAGGTCTGTTAGACAATAACACAATGCATGCTAAACAGATAAAATCACCCAGAGAATTCTTCCACACTAAAAACACCCCCATTCATAAAGCCATAGTAAAAACAGATAAAAATTACACCCCACTCAACCTAGCACTACAAAATGAAGACCAAACACGACCACTCACACGTGCAGAGAAAAAAGAAAAATGAGCACAAAAAGCACTCCATGGGAAGTACTACAACATAATACAGAACCCACAAATAAACAAACAACAATTGTATGAATGGCTCAGGAAGGGTGAGCTATTTCCAGAAATAGAAGGATTCCAAATAGCTATACAGGATCAAGTTATAGCCACCAAGAGCTACCAAAAATACATAATAAAAGAACAGACCTATGCAGGACATGCCATCAATTCCAAAAAAACAATAGACCATATGACAGGAGGATGTAAAATTCTGGCAGGAATGAACTATACAGACAGACACAATACAGCTGCAAAAATAATTCACCAACAACTGGCCATCAAATTCAACCTTATCAAACAACCTGCACCATACTTACATACTCACCTGAAACAATCTTGAAAAATGCAGATCATAAAATATACTGGCACAGAACAATTCATACAGGCAAGACAATACCTTGCAAACGACCAGACGTAACGGTCATAGACAAAAAAGAAAAACACACATACCTCATCAACATAGCAACACCAACTGTCATAAATATTGTTGAAAAGGAAAAAGAAAAGAGAGACAAATATACTACACAACTGGCCATGGAAGTCAAAGAACCATGGTTACAGGAAAAGGTCACAATTATTCTGTTAGTTACATCAGTCACCGACATCACATCAAAAAATTATACAGAAAACCTCCAGAAACTGGGCCTACCAGAATATATCCACACCAGCATCCACAAAGCAGTCATAAGTAAAACATGCTCAATCGTCAGGAAATTCCTGAATCTGTAAAAGACAGCATGACATGGCAAAGCCCGTCATGTCCATCTAGAAAAATGCCATGAGCAAGAAAGAGATAATAATAATAATAATAATAATAATAATAATAATAATTCATTAAACAGGAAATTGGGAGTTAAACCTCCCAAGCCTTAACATCACATCCTCCTTAAGGAGGCAGAAAGTGCAAGTGAAATTCTCATTCTCCCAAAGCAGATAAACTTAGGGCCACCTACCTCTATTTTTTTGTTTAGAGCAGCCCTTCCCCAGGAATGCTGGGACTTGTCATCTCAAACACCAGGAGGGCAGCAGGACGGGGAATGCTGTTCCATATCCTTACCAAATACAGGGTCTGCCCAATACTTTTCTCTCACACACATCTCGCATATAGCATCACGCTTGATAAAAAAGGGGCACTATTCATTACAGATCTAGAACCAGAGCATGTGCCAGGCACTTTCAACTTTTGGTCAATATCCTGCCCTTCAAAGAACCAATGTATTTTCTTAAAATGTGTTTCTACAAAATATACTGTTCACTCCCCACAATCCCTCCACAATACATCATCTCATCAAAGCAACAGAGGAGCAGAAAAGGTTTAGTTTGGCTGTCTTGAACTCCTTTCAGATGAGATTAATTTGCAATCCTATACCTCTTGGGAGTAAGCTCTAGTGAATTCAGTGGCATTGACTTCTGAGAAGACATGTATAGGATTCAAGTATAAACCAACCTTCTCCAGCCTCGTGCTCTCCAGATGTATTGCACTGTAACTCCCAAAGACAAAAAGCATTTCATCCTTAATTTAAAAAAAATACTTATGCATGAAAGTATTAGGTGATAGCTCTGCCTTTGATCTCACACTGAACACATGAGAGAAATCCTCTACGTTAGTTCCCCAACACCACATATCTGATATTCTAGAAACATACGTCCTATGCCATGTGTTGAAAACTAATGTTGATGTCTGAAGGACTATCTGGATTAGGTATTCAAGATTCATTCATTGTTGCTTCATTTGGTTTAAGATAGTCTATTTAAACTGCACATCTTTTGGAGTTCCTTGATGGATCACATATCTTTATGCTGGAAAACATCATACTTTAGAACACATGTGGGCAAAAAATAGATCTATCCTGATGTTTTGGACATCAACTTGCAGCATTCCTGATCACTGCCCATTCTGGTAGAGGCTTTTACGAGTTGAATTCCAAAACATCTGGAGATCTACATTCTACCTGCTCTTGTTCTAGAACAGCATTCCCCAACTTGGTGCCCGTCAGATGTGTTGGGTTGCAACTCTCAACATGAGGAGATGCTCTTAAAAAAGAGAAGTAGGTGGTCCTAAGTTGTTCATCATCATTTTCCACAACCCCACAGTCACCTCTGCATATCATATTGCATATTGAGTTGTTTGAGATGACAAGTCCCAACATTCCTGACCATGGGACATACTGACTTGCAATGATGGGAGTTGTAGTCCAACACCTTTGGAGGGCACCAGGTTGGGGAAGGGCTGCTCTAAACAAAAAAATAGAGGTAGGTGGCCCTAAGTTGTTCATGATCAGTTTTCCACAACCCCACAGTCACCTCTGCATATCATATTCTCCATCCTGTCCTCAAGGTTTATCTGCTTTGGGAGAATGAGAATTTCACTTGCACTTTCTGCCTCCTTAGGGAGGATGTGACGTTAAGGCTTGGGAGCTTTAATTCCCAATTCCCTGCTTTTTGGTGCTTGGTTGGAATCTGTAGAGCCTTAACATTGTTTTTGTAAACCGTAGGTTTTTTGTTTAATGAATTTCATGGCTTTGTGTAACGGATGACTGGATATTATACAGCATCAGCTAGGATGTTACACCATTTTGACATCCAATATAAAACCAAAGCTCGTGATATATGTTGCACCCACTTTTCAAAATAATAAATGAACCCCAGAAGTTATGCTCTCTCACTTGAAATCTGAGGGGTCTCATTTGAACTTTTCAATAGCCAATGTCCAGAAATAAAAGCTTTCTATGACTGACTCATGAAAATAAGCATTTCATGTTTTGTGTCTGTATTTGGAGAGAACCTGAAAAAAAATTCTACTGGACTAAAAACTCACTGATTAATTCTGGAAGCACACAAGATGATACAGGAAAATATTCTAAATTAGAATAAGTTACAGTTTACTATATTAAGTATTATAGTTCATTTTATGCTACCTGCTTTTTCTTCCTGTTTGCATCTTAAAGTAGCAGATTGTGATCATGTTTGTGGTCAAGTTTCAAGCCTGCATGGGCTGCATTTCCATCCATAGATATTTACTTAAAAGACCCATTGAGTTTCCTTGGTTCTTTAAGCAACGTATTTGCTTTTAGATTTGCCACTCTCAGCACTCTGCGTGTGCTATGTATGCCTGCTCTGACCTCCCTATTGTTCCCTGCAAGGCCCAGCCAGGGGAGACCAGTAAATTAAACCAAGGGATGAAGGATGGGATTCCATCAAGTTCAGCTGAGAGCATTTGCTGTAGGATGTGGACCTAACAGGAACGGTGAGGCCAAGTTTCTGGCAGACCCATTTAAGCAACTTTATGGCCTGATAGTCCTCTGTTTGGTAGCCTGTAGAAGCCTCATAAAGCAATGGGCATATGAACACTGTTATTATGGTCTGCCACTTTGTCTTTAGTAGTCTGAGGTCCAGACCTCTTCAGAAGGGGGAATAGTGTCATGTCATAGGGTGACCACATGGGAAGGAGGACAGGCCATCCAAAATGGTGGCCAGCACAACATCTTGTGATACTAAATTCTATACTTAAACAGAACTGTACACAGTATTCTAAGTGTGGTCACACCATAGATTTGTATAAAGGCAGTATGATACTGGCAGTTTTATTCTCAATTACTTTTCTTATAATGCCTAACATGGAGTTTGCTGTCTTTACAGCTGCCACACACTGGATTGACATTTTCATTGAGCTGTCAACCACATTCCCAAGTTTTTTTTTTCTTGTTTAGTCACTGCAGGCTCAGATCCCATCAGTGTATATGTGGTGTTGGGATGCTTTGCTCCAGTGTGCATCACTTTACAAATGCTTATGTAGAACTGTTGTTGCCATTTTGATGCCCATTTTCCCACTATGGAGAGATTCTTTTGGAGCTCTTGGTAATCTCACTTCATTTTAAAAACCCTAAATATTTTGGGGTCAGCAGCAAATTTGGCCATCTCACTGCTCACTCCTATATGCATATTGTGAAGAAAGTGGAGAGGAGGCAGTTTCTCCCTTTCTCATAATATTAGAATGAGGGTGGAAGTGAGCAGTGATGTAGCCATGTTTGGTGATGATACCAAATTATTTAGTCTTGCTAAAACAATGGGGGATTGTGAGGAGCTCCATGAAGATCTCTCCATACCGAGAGAATGGCCATGAAAAGGGCAAATGCTGTTCAATATAAGCAAGTTGGGGGGATCACAATTTCACATATACACTGACAGGATCTGAGCTAATTAGCGGTGACTGACCAAGAAAGAGTTTGGAGCAGGGGAAGTGGACAGCTTGATGAAAATGTTGATCCGGCTGCTGTGAAAAAGGCAACCTCTGTGTAAGGCGTAATTAGGAAAAGAATCCTTATTCTTGAACAGTAATATGAAAAATAGTAGGTTCTCTGATTTGCACTTGATGTGTGTGGATTCTTTAATCTTACTATAGTAAAAATAACATATTTTAGTGTTAGATTCATGACTGTATTAGCGGTAAGTTAGTTGGGAAACAAATGTATTAGGAAGTGTGAAAAGTGAATGTATTGCATCATTTGTGACAGACTTCTCTATTCACATGTAGTTTATGATATATAAAGAACAAACCCAAGGATGCCTTTCTGTGTGTATATATGAAAGAGGCAGGCACACAGACATAGACAGACAGTGGGCCAGGCCTAGATTTCCAGCCTAACTTATCTTACAGGGTTGTTGTGAGGGTAAAAGTAGCACATTCCATACACCCAAACATTACCAAACATTTGTTTTACATTTCTGTGAAAGTGAGCAGCAGAAGAAACTCACTAGATGGTTTGGGGACAGTCATAGACTCTTAGCCTAACCTACCTCATGGGTTTTTGTGGGGGGAGATATGGCACTTGAAAGAATGATCTACTAAGGGGGGAGCTTAACCCCTTCTCTCATGAAAAGCCTTGGTCCCTAAATGCACAGAGCTCCCAGAGAGAAGTACAACCAAATCCACATACCCTTCAAGCTAGTGCATGGAGAATGAGACTCATTGCACTCAGTGGAACTTACTTCTGAGTAGACATGCCTTGGATTGAATTCATATGAAAATTAATGATCAGCAGCCATAATCAAATGAACATACACACATGCAAAGCATGCAAGCAAGTTGTTAATTGTAGAGTTATAGTGCTGTAAAGGAAAGGGAATTCTCACTCACATCTCTCCCTCTCCACCTTCCAAGGTTCCAGACTGTTTTTTTTAAAATAATAATAACAAAGGCTACAATCTTCTTACCTGGGAGTAAGACCATTACATTCAGTCAATGGAATTTACTTCTGAGAAGATACTACAGCAATGTATTTGCTAGAGGAAGCAGCCATTGTAGCTGACGCAGGAGGGAGGGGGAGTGAGATTCTACTGAGCATATGCCGTAATCAAAATGGCCACCGGATTTTTAAAGAGGCACAGTTTTAATTTAATAAAATTGACTTAAGCGAATTTTAAAAATAGAAAAGCAGTTCCACCTACACCAGAACTGGAGGAAGTAGACCCTGCCATTGGATTAATTAATAAGGCTCACAGAAGGTAAGGAGAGCTGCGCAAAAATACTTGCAAACCCTCAGTTCAATTTTCAGTTTCGGATTCAGGGGATTCTTTAATCTTTTTACTTTAAACTGCTCTCCTTCCCTCAATCTTTCACCAATCTTCTTGAAATTTTCAGGTAATGTAAAACAAACATTTCTTTCTGACACCTGTAAATTTCAGAAAGATTGGTGAAACATTGTCGATTTTATGGCTGTTAGAATGACACCCCCCCAGTTATCACTTTAACATGGTGGAACGTATTTTCTACTGACAGCCCTTAACAATGGAGGCACAGCTGTGCCTCCAATAATAATAATAATAATAATAATAATAATAATAATAATAAACAGTAACCCAAGGAATAATTACTGTTAAAAAAAATATTTTTTTAAAAAAAGTCAGAACGGAAAGGGGCTACCACTAATCAAAACAAAGAGCCAGATCTCTCCCCAAAGAGTCTCCTGAAGAAGAAGGTCTTTTTTGTCAGCCTTCTAAGAGCTTGACTTGGGAGCCAGTCTGGAGAGGGAGATCCACAACCCAGAAGCCACCACTAAAAAGGTCCTGCTCCTTGCCAAGATCCTTTTTGCTTCAATGGGACCAGATGTTCAGAACTGGGCCCAGTTAAAGGCAGGTCTCTATGTCCCAATGGGCTCACGTGGGATGTGATGGGCAGTCAGCTTTGGTCCTTGGAGAGGGTGGCTGCCTGGTGTGGCACTTATTGCCAAAGGGTTGCATGGGGAAGGGAACTTTTCTCAGCCACAGAGTAGCCTTGCCCTCCCCTGCAAGTTCCCAGTCAACAGTTGTGAGAAACTGAAGAGGTTTGACAATTTGCAAGTGTTTCTTTGGAATAATTAATTTTTAAAAGCCTGCTGCTAAGTTTATTAAAAATGCAAATCTGTTTTTCTTAGCAACTGAAAATTAAATACCATGGAGAGGTTTTTTAAAAAAGGCCACTGCACAGGATGAGTGAGCTTGCTTTAGAGCCCTCCATGTGGAAGGAGGAAAAATGTTTCTAAGCACCTCTCTTTCCTCCAAGGGCCCCGTGCCAAGGGAGAGGTGCTTCTGCGGTGCCTTTGATAAGAACGGCGGCTCACTCACCGTTCAAAGGAAGCCATTCCTTTTTATTCCTACAGGAGCTGGCGGGGCCTTTAGCCAGCGGAATCCGATGCCAGCGGACATGTTGCTGTGTCCCATTCCTAGCTTTCGCTCTCAGCTTCTAAGGGGTGATCTGGACACCCAAAACCCCCATATTCAAAGTGGGTCAGTTGCAACAAGTGGTTGCATAACACTTGGCTGGAGAACCCAAGTGGTGCTTTAGGCAAAGTCAAGAGTTTGGGATTCATCTGTGGCCAAGACAGAACAAGAGGGAGAGAAACTGTGTGAGCTGCCAACCGGCCTCCAACCTGCCCGAGCAAAGCTATTTTTGTAATATTTGACCAATCACACCTGGATAAGCCTTCGTCCACTGACTCCCAGCTCAAGCTAGGCATGACAGCAAGTGCGGAATTAGCATTCCTGCTCTTGCCTCTCTTTTTTTTACTTTTAGAAAAAACTTTTACGCAATTGCTGTCCCATCTAGTTTAGCCTTTCCCGAATATGGGGCATCACCTTAGTGTGGGTTTCCTTCCCTCTTTAGCAGCAGTAGCCAAACATGTGGCGCCGGCGCTGGGAAATGTGTTCTACCAGGACATGTAACTAGACATCACTGTCATAGGAGGGGGAATGAGGGGCCCTGAGGCAATGGCACACGCATGGGTGCTGCTCGCCTGAGCTCCTGAGCAACACGTGTGGCATTTTGTCCTCACAAGGTATTTGTTGGCGGTGAGGCTGAGCTAGAATGCTTGGCCCCAGAACGCCCAGGGACCTTCATGGCTGAGGGGAGATTTGAGCCCAGGATGTTGCCATCCAAAGCCAGCACTCCACCCAGTAGGCTGCACATGCTCACGGTGCTGTAGACTCCTCTCTGGCCACTGAGATTCAGTCAACCTAGCAAAATGTTATTTATTTATTTACATTTCTATGCTCCCTGAAGCTCTCTGGGTGGTTCACAAATTGACTTGTTGGTTGTTAATAATAATTGTAACAAGCTAGGAAAGTTTAAGCACTCATGCTGCTCATCTTATGGCAGATTGCTTGGAACGGGTCATCTATGGACACAGGCAAGGGCACTTGTTCTCAGAAGGGACCTTTCCCTTGCTATGTGTTTCCGTTCTGTGGGGCCAACAGAGCTGGTCTGTAGACATGCACCTCCCCATCCTGCTGGCACAGAGGAGTGAGACTTCACTTTTCCATGAGTGGCTGTGTCAAACGGAATGGATCCAGTTTAAACTAGGGCACTCAGCCAAGTGCCCAAAGGAGGAAGGGCAGTTCTCAGAGAGAATGTTGCTCAAATGGGCCGGTCATTGCTGTTGCTGTTTTAACAAGAGATGCCTTTGGGCACAGTGTGTGGTCTGGGTACCCCTGAGGTTGGAACATGGCTGGAACAGAGTGGGTGCAAATCTAGTCTTCCCTTGGATGGGAGAAAATTGAAAACTTGATGTAAGAGTGGGATATAAGTACAATAAATAATGTATTTATTTTCTGAAAAGAGAGGGAGGCCATCACCCATGCATCCCATGCATGTGGCGCACTCTTGGACAGGTACGGTATTGCATGTGACTGGCAGAACTCTGCAAGTAATTGCCTTGTCATCTCATCTTTCTCCTACAATTACTTGCTGGGAGGCCGGCTGACAGCTTCTCCGTTTCCCAGCACCTCCATGACCAAATTGCTCAGCAGCTGCAATTAAACTCACCTTTCTGCCAAAGGAGCCATAAGTGTTTTGCATTGTTTATTTTTGTTTCTCTCATTTTGCTCATTTGAACTCTTTTGCCTGACCGCTGGGGGCGGGGGTGGGGAGGCTGCAGCGGAAAATGCAGCTAACCACATCCAGCTTTTGCTTTTGGATTCTTTTGTTTTACTTTTTGCCACCTACCATGAGTTCTTTTCTTCCCCTCTCATAGTGTGGACGAAATGCTGAAAACTTCGACCGGTTTTTCACTCGCCACCCACCTGTCTTAACACCACCTGACCAGGAAGTCATCAGGAACATTGACCAATCAGAATTTGAAGGATTTTCCTTTGTTAACTCTGAGTTTTTTAAGCCTGAAGTCAAGAGCTAAGTAGCCACTGTAGACCATCCTCATTCTCCTCATCACCTTGCACACCCATTGCCATCTGGTCCGGCAGCTGTTGTGGTGAGACCCTCCATTGCAAACATTGGCCGTCACGCTTGGATTTCTTTTGTGGTGATACTAGAATGACCCTATTTCAAAGACCTGAACAGTAATTGAGTAAAGTTGCATCAGAGCCACTGAATTGTCACGGCCATAAGTCAAAAGCTGCCCTCTCTAGGGGCATCCATAGCTTTAACTGCTCTCTAGGAAAGACCAATTTGCTTTAAAAACCAACCTGGGGAAATCCACCTGGGGCTCTAGGAAGTGGTTTAGGAACGTCAGTTGAGCGACACGTTTGACTCCTGCAGATGCCCTGGTCCTCTAACCCCCACCCACCACCAACCCAAGCCTGTGGATTGGGGAGGGAGTGGCCATCGCTGCCTTCTCACATTTCCAAGATGGGAATTGGGGTTTGCTGCTTTAAAACAACTGCAGAGGCTATTTCTAGTTCTCAGTGGGCACTGTCCAGTGGGGTGGTGAAACATTTTGAAGTGCAGGCGCTCATCATGACCGTCCTGGTAGCCAGCCCCCCAAAAGAGCCTCAAAATGCAGGCAGCTGTGCTGATCCGTATCAGCAGAACACTACCAGCAGTTTTCAACTCCACTGGGAGCAGGTGCTTTGTAAAATTAATGGGTCTTAACCACAAAATACTTTTCATTTCAACAGGGAATAAATCAGTGTTGCTGGGTAAATCCTCCCCCCCTCCCCCTTGCAGCACATGTGAGGATTGCAGCTAAGCTCAGAGAGAACAGGGAAGTCTTGAGGTGGGGGGGGGGGAGATGAAGTTCACGTGCTGCTTACTGAAAAGTGCAGGTGCTGCACTGCTCTGAGGCCTGGCTCCACTGCGCCATTGGTGCTGTCCCTAGAAGACGTTGGCAACACTTGGGGCCTGGTCAGCCCATGAACTGACTTGGTCCTTTTGTCTTGCAGCCGCAGTGTGAAAATGGGTGGTACTGCGAGGCTGCCCACAGCCGTTTCCTTTGCCCCTGCAAAATTTACCCTGACCCGGAAATGGCTGCAGGTTGCCTGTGAGCAGCCTGGGGTTGCTGGGGCTCTGTAATGTGGGGGTGGGGGATGTGGAGCACCAACCGTGTTAACTGGTCCTTAGATCTCAATAAACGCAGTGAGACTTGAGGCATATCTATCTACACTGATATACATACATATTCACACTGCTTTAACAGTCGCTCCCCAGAAATCCTGGGATCTGAAGCAGAGAAGGATCCCTTACAGAGCATTTCTTGCACCCTTACCAAAGTACAATTTCCCAGATGCATTGGCAGTTCCACTGGGAGAAAGTGAAAGAGTGGGGAGGGGAAGGATCAGCCTTCTGCTCCCCTACTGCCATTCATGTTATGCCTCATAGAATTCAGTAAGCCCTGCATTTAAATGCATGGATGGCGCCACTTTAGCATTTCGTTTTCCCTTTGACTCTGCACTTCTGTGTTCCATTTGCTTCCATTTGTGACTTAAGAGGAGCCCTGAAGCCAGCTCAGGCCAAAGGTTCATCTAACCTGCATCCCACCATGGCCACAGAGATTCCTCTGGGAAGCCCACAAGCAGGACAGGAAGGCCACAGCTCCCCTGCAACTGTTGTTCAGTGGTAGACTGCCTGTCACCCTGGAGGCTCCATTTAGCCTTCAAGATTGGGAGCTGTTGATAGACCAAGCTTCCTGCTCATCCATGAATTTGTCTCATAACCTTTTAAAGGCATCCAGGCCAGTGACCAAGGGCCACCCCCACACCACAATATAGAGCACCTGCTTTGCAGGCCAGGTTCTTTCAGCCCCTGGCATCTCCAGGTAGGGCTGGGAACACCTGCAAAGCCACGGCCAATCAGCATAGGCAGTACTGAGCTAGAAAGACCAATGGACTGGCTCAGAAGGAAGCCATTTCCAAGGTTAAAGGGAAGGGCCAGAGCTCCGGGTGGACCACCTGCTTTGCACACAAAATATCCCAGCTTCAGTTTCTGGCACTGCCCTGTAGGGCTGGGAAAGACACCCCCCTTTGGGAACCCTGGAGAACTGCGTCTAAGTCAGTGCCAACTGGCTCAGTAGAAGACAGCTTCATGTTCCGACCTGAATCTCCTGCTCAGCAGTATCATTGGCTAACCCCAAGCTTTAGCATCATATGAGAGGGAGCAAAATTTTCTTTCTCCACATTCTGTGGATTGGACCCAAGGAACGTTAGAGACTATTCAGTGGCTGCTGTGTTTGCGGCAGCCACAATTTCTTTCTTGAGTCCAGGTTGGCCTGTGCAGGTAGCAAGCATGTTAACGAAAGGGCTTCATCACAAGCAGAGGCCACAATCCCACACAGCCCTGCAAAGCTCTATAAAATGGGGCAAGAGGCCAAATGGTGGCAGCCTAGTGGCCATTTCTGATCTCGATGAACGCTTCAGGCAAGGAGTTCATGGGGATGTGGAAGCCCTTTCCCCCGCGCCCCTTCTCCCTTGCAAGGATTTTTTACCAAACTCTGTAAGACTCTTTGGGCTCCTCTTAAAATTCCTCAAGTATCTTGTCTGAGGAGGGGCTCTTCTCCACCCACCCACCGACCCCCAGTTCTCTTCAGCTCTTGCTTGAACCGGAGATTCAGTGTCAACTGTAACCATGGGCAAATAGATGTCTGAATACCAAGAGAAAGAAAGAAAGAAAGAAAGAAAGAAAGAAAGAAAGAAAGAAAGAAAGAAAGGGTTACACGATTGCTGGGTAAAGCAGATCTCCATTTTTAATTTTCTAATCAACACAATCAGGTCGAACAATCCCCTAGCATGCAAAAGGACAAGGGCAGGTTTCCTATGAACATTTTGGAATGAATGGTCACCCTAGTATCTACCACCCATGTCATGATTCCTACATTATATTCATATCAAACCTCTGTGGGTTTCTTTCCTTAAAAGTATTTGGGGGAGGGGTTGCTGTTTGACCAGTTGCCAAATTGACAAGTTCCGTCTGTTCCACCGCGCTTTATGTGTGTCAAAATTTGAGTATTTTACTAAAATGAAGCTGATATTTAAACTCCAAACAGTATTTGTGTAACTTGACTGAAGCTATAAAGTACTTTGTCTCAACAAATATTCTTCTGAGAATAACCAAGAATTGCCACTGGAATTTTAAGCTGTCTGTTTTTCTGGCAACCCTAAACCGAAGAAAAGAAAATGGCTTCTTTTAAGACTTCGATGCTGCTCATCCACGGTCCCCTTTTGTACCTTTCCCACCTCAGACTTCTGGGGTGTTCACCTAACAGTGTGCTTTGAGTTATTCATGTGCCAATTCCTTCCTCCTCCTTCCTCCCCCCCCCATACAATTACAAAATAAAAAGTAAGAAATCTTGTTTTGAGGAAACCTCAGTTTATTTGTAAGCAGGACTAAATGACAACCTAGGTGATGTGCTTGGGGATTAATACAGAAAAGATTTGAGGGGGGGGGGTAATTTTCAAGCAAAATGCAACTCAAATTTGCTTCCAAATCTTATAGAGTTCAAATCCAAAAATGTTTCCAGTTCTGAATTCTGTTAAGTTTCTTGTTTTGGGTGTTGTTGTTGTTGTTGTTTTAAAAAGAAACTTCCAGGATCTAATTTATTAAACTTGACACATGAAATCATATTAGGAGAAGTTAAGATAAGTTTTATAGAAGTTTACATCACCGAACTCTAATTTAAAGAAAACAAATTAAAAGCAAACCAAAATAAATGTTCAAAACTGAATTTTGAAATGTCATGTTGCTGAGTTCTAATTTGTGAGAAATTTCAGTCCATCTCTATGGAGACACTGGAAATTCTGTGTGGAAGGTAATGGGCAGCCCCAACCTCTAAGCCCATCTCTTCTCGAACAGGGAAGCCACGGTGCTTGAGGTTCTGGGTCCATCAAGAGAAGGTTAACCCTCAGAACATACTATGGTCCCCTCTACAAGGATTCACTTTTGCGCCTGGTTAGCCGATTATGCGCATAATCGCAGAAGCGCATTTACGCCTAATCTCTCTGCACGAGAGGCAGCGAGAGGCGGCGAAGCGCATTAAAGGATGTCCAAAATGCGGTTTACAAGTAGTTAATGCGCATAAGCGCATATTCACACAGTCAAAATGCGCTTTAACGGACGGAGCAAAATAAAACTCGCGATTTAACGCGCATTCAATAATGCGCATAATCGGAGAGATAACGCGCCTCTACTTCCCATTTGTGCTCCGCTGGTGTGGAGGTAAATTTTTTAATGAGACTTCAAAGAGCATTAAACCTCTCGTGAAGAGGCACCCTTGGTGGGAGAAGACAAGCTATCCATGGTACCTACCTGGAGAAGGCTGGTCTTGGAGATGATAACATTCCAGTCAGTTGGCCATGGAAAGCTTTTGGATGGATCCAGGTGAACACTCTCTTCTCCCTTCCCTGCCCCTGCAAGGATTGTTCACCTGTGCAGAACTCCTAAGCTGACAATAGGATGGAACAGGTCACAGCCAATGCTTGTGGTATAAGCTGGGGAAACCACAGTGCTCCAATTTCTTTTGCACTTTGCTGACCTGGATTCCATCTTCTTGCTCTGTAAATAACCTGCTGCATCCAACACTAGAAGAGGGATTCTCGTGTGACTTCATCTTCAGCCTCAATTTTCTGCAATACCTACGAAACAGTCAGGCCCGTCTTTACCCAGCCCAAATAAGTGAAAATTTCTTCTCTGCTCTCTCTTTCACAGCAAATCCAACAGCTTGCTCTCTCAAAGCCCACAGCAATGATTCTGTGGGAGGCTTTGGCTGAGGTCCCCCACCCCATCCCCCCACCCCCAAAGTGTCTCTGCTGCATCAAGCAGCATGTGGTCATTCCATGAGTCATCATCAGCCCACGGCTTTGCTCTAGAGGCAGCTGTCCTTGTGAGCAATTAACTGTGTTTTGTGAAGGAGAGGGAGAGAGAGAGATGCATGTTGCAATTAATTTTTCTCCTCCACATTCTGGTGATGGGCCATCTAGTGCCTTTGGAGACCTGCTTCTCCTGAATGAATGGGAGGACGGGGTGGGGAACCCTGTAGGAGAGAGGTCCTCTTTTTGGCCCTAGCAAGGAAGGAGATGAAACTCACAGGAGTACGTTGAGCAGTCTGAGGACAGAGACCTGTTCCTCCAGAAGACACCATCTTACTACTACTACTACTACTACTACATGGTGCACAGAGTTTCCTGAGCACTCTGACATCTGCAGGTGCCTTTCAACATAACCTGTAATATTACTGTTAAAAATGTTTCTCTCTCTAGGGCAGCCTTCCCCTCGCCTCGTGTCCTATAGATGTTTTGGGTTTCCATTTCCATCAGCCCCAACCAGCACAACCAACGGTCAGGGATGCTGGGAGTTTTGGTCATCTGAAGGACACCAGGTTGGGGCAGGCTGTGCTAAGGTGATCAGATCCCAAAGAGGACCATGAGGCTCCAGAATTCTCCATAGCTGTGTCAGAGGGAATGTTTGAGGTGCCAAAACAGAGGGTGAGAAAAGCTCCCCTCTTCCTTCCCCACACCTAGGCAACCTGGGTCCTGTCCTTTTCATCAGGCAGCCCAAATGTCACAAACAGAAACAGTCGTGCTGTGATATTTAGTCAATCAGTTAGATTAAGAGAAAACCTTTGGTTCACCTGAAAAAGGTCACTCCCCAAGTAACTGAGCAGCACATTTCAAATTAGTTTGAATTATTTTCATACAAGTGATATATAAATATAACTTTCTACTATTGTTGCATGTCTGGTGCCTCCTCTAGGGATCATCTTGCCATGATTGTTTGAGCAGGATGCTCAGTGCAAATTATATTGGACCTGCTAGAACTTCTGAAACCCATGGAATTCTAGCACGTTTGATATCTGTAGGATCTAAGATGCTAGAAAGAGGTGTGTGTTTAGCAAAGAGGTATATTTCTACAATTCTGGCTCTGGTCACACCCACTGGGCACCCTTTTCTCCAATCGACCATCTAGTTGGAGGGGGAAATGGGGACTGTTTGGATTGGGGCGGGGGTCTCAAAAAAACACGCCAACCCATGTCCTGCTGGACCAAACTGAATGCTAGAGGCGATTTTGTGGAAATTCTGTTGGTTGGTCTTTCCGTAAACAGAAAGTGTCAGAGAAGAAGAAGAAGAAGAAGGAGAAGAAGAAGAAGAAGAAGAAGAAGAAGAAGAAGAAGAAGAAGAAGAAGAAGAAGACACCCCTGTTCTGTATGCAAGTTGAGCTTTGAAGTCAAGTGTATTCAGATGATCTCGGGCTTTCCTCATTCTCTCTCTCTCTCTCTCTCTCTCTCTCTCTCTAACACACACACACACAGAGAAAGAGAGAGAGAGAGAGAGAGATCATTCCCACTGAAGCCACTGAATACACTACTTTCAAATAGAAAATGTTTGGTGGGATCCAAACTTTGCAAAGGATCTCAAAGTTGTATCTTTGCCCTTTGGATCCCTTCAGTAACTGGATTGTCAAGTTAGCTATTTACAAAATCACAAATATTACAGTGTTCTTATTAGAACTATAATTCTCTAAGATAATATTTTTGATATTTCCTTTTAATCAACTTACTCCTCCTGAAACCAAAGAGGCCAAATCATCCAGCGTTGATTTTACTACATAAAAAATGCACCTCCAATTGAGCCAGTGCCTCAAGTGCACATAAGGCCAACATATCACGGACAATAACTGGTTGGCTCCCTGACTCTCTTGCTGTAGTATCAATATTTGTAGCATAATTTGAATTCCCCACTCCCCAAAAAGTGAATCCCTATAATGTTTATTTCCGAGGTGGGAGCGTGGGTGAGTGCTTTCTTAGTGTGAAAAAGCCTGTTATACTTTGTACAATGAAATGTAAGACGTTACAGCCACCCCCAACCAGGCTATCCTCCTGTGCCAGCACCATTGGAATGAATGGGAGCTTCACAAAATGCTCCTTTCTCCGAGGCCTAAGGAGGCTCTGCCCAAAACAGCTGTGAAATGGAAAATATTTCCCTAACTGCAGTATAAGCATTCATACATGGCTCTCAAATTTCATTTATTGTGTTCAGTTATTTCCTATTTTTGTATTACAAATTTGTGTTTTGGTGGGGGGGAAACGCATGATAAGAAAATAAATAATAATAATAATAATAATTGCTACTTTTAGTTTGTGAACTCCATGTAAAGGTGGTAGCTTCTTTCTAGGCCCTAGTATATTTGCATACCAAATGTATTCAATTCAATACAAGATGGATATATATATATATATATATATATATAATATTTGTGCTGCTAGTTCCCATTGTGTCCAACTGCAAAGACACCCCCCATATAAATATGCCACTTAGCTTGAATCAAGTGTGCTGCATGCTCTTTCTCAAGAATTTTTGAAAGTCAGGATATAAAACATAAAGCTCTTAGGCCCTGATCCAGAGAGGGGATGTGGTGCAGTGTGTGTTTGTCTGTGTGTATAAATAGGGAACTGGAGTTTGACTGATGAATAACCAGCAATTCTCAGAGAACCAAATTCCTAGAATACGTTTTAATATCAATAATGCATTTTATTAATAGTTTATATAATGTACAAAGTGATTCTACTCTTTTTATGAATTTCTGCCTTGTTCAAAGTGTTTGCACATGTCTCTGACCTTTACAACAATCCAGTTTGGCAGATCATTGCCCCCAAATTGCAGGAGATGGGGCTGAGTCTGGGATGGGCCTGAAGGGGAGGCTGCCGGATGATGTTCTGGACTAGGAACCCCTGGCTCATGCTATTTACCAAGAAGGAATTTGCGCAAACATATCCATTGAACTCTATGATACATACAACTGAGTTAATATGCGTAAAGTTGGGGTATAAGAAGACTGCAGCTCTTTGCACCCCTTCTTGTGAATCAGCCACATAAACACAAGCAAAAGATGTACCATCCTCTGCATGTGTGGGTGTGGCTTAATGTACCTTTCTGTACACTTGCAAAGGATCACACTTCAAACTCCATGGGCTCAGGAGACATAGAGTGTTATCAGACGGGGAAAATCATGTTTCCTTACCGTTGCTCCCCCCTCCCATACTTCTGTCCCACAATACTTCCTCTTTCTTTACATGGAGAGAAAAGAGGAAGTAAACAATGACCATGTGGCCCATTCAGTGGGCGTTTTTATCCCGCTGCTTCTCCTGCACACAGCAGGAAAAGGCAGAACATTTCACTACACCTGAACAAAGTCGTATTTTCTGGGTCTTTTTTTGCAATGGGAAAATGAATAAAAGGGGCAGAAGATGCATGGGAGGCAGGCGTCGTCATCAAAAGGATCCGCGAAAAACTGTGAGTGGGCAGTAATGAGCCTGCAATAAAACGTCTGTCCGATGACACTCTTGGAAGTTGCTTTAAAGTAGGGACAGCTGCTCGGCAAGTGATAGAAAACTTCCACTGTTGCATGGCAGTGTGCATATTTGAATTGAATGCATATCTGGATGCCCCCTTGAGGGGTTCTACCTTTAAAGGTGGCCTAAAAAGTATTGTAATTAACATTTTAAAAATGAAATAGAAAATGTAGCCATTTGATATTTTGGGAGGGTTCACATTTTTCAAAATATGGATCCTGCTCTTTGCCAGAACAACTGCATATACCTATTTATTGGAGACATTGTCGGCTCTCCAAGGGACGCTTGGCTGGTCATGGCAAATGATATGTAGATACCACATCCCAAGCTTCGGCATGTAAACTCTCCTGGTCCTCTTCTTCTTCTAAGCTACTTTATGAAACTGACAGCTGCTTTGTTTGGATTTCTCTTCCATGCACCTACCCTTGGCATTGTTTTTAACCTTTTACTTTCTGTCCAACAGAAAGACAAACACGACACTTCCAACTTCGATAAAGAGTTCACGAGGCAGCCCGTGGAGCTCACGCCCACAGACAAACTCTTCATCATGAACTTGGACCAGAATGAGTTTGCAGGATTCTCCTACACTAATCCTGAATTTGTCATTAATGTTTAGGCAACATGGCCAGTCCTCTGCTTTTGTATTCACAGGTCTGAACTTCAGGTTGCCAGGTATATATGGACTCTAGTCTTCCGAGGTTAATGGTGCATATGTTTAGACATCCACATTCCCTCATAGGAGAAGAGCTGCTTGCTTGAAATATGTGGCTTTTCCTCTGAGTGGTCAGCAAAGGATAGCATTTCTAGAATCTCCAATCAGTGGCTGCCAATAGAGTTTTGATGAAACATGTCAAGAGTCTTGTCTCAAAATATCGAATTTGTATTTGTATTTTCAAATTCCTCTGAAACTGAAATGCTGGTGTTTCTTGTCTTTGGATGCTAAGCATGGTGGGCATCTTCAACAGTTGTGCTGCAGCTTTTGCAATGACTGTGACCTTGTTTTACAGGAATATTTTTTTTTCTGTTCAAGACAGAACTAAGCCTATTGTGTGAATAAGTCTGCTTCATAGACTCACTTGTCTTTTGAAATCTATGGTGAATCTGTTTTCCTCTTGAATACATTTTAGAACTGTTTGTCTTTATCCAGGCAGAAAACTTCCAAAACTGAATTTCCATTCCAGTTCTTGTAAATTAAAGTAAATTTTCTCTTCTTCTTTTTCTTCATTTTTTTAACAAAAAAAGGAGTTCATAATAATATAGTGACATTTTTAAATCAGTGGGACAATGGTACTTTTTTATGAATTCTCTTTCTTTCTTTCTTTCTTTCTTTCTTTCTTTCGGTCTTTCTTTTCTTTTTTAACAAGTTCTGGATGAATTGCTAAAATTCAACCTAAGCCCAGCCACCACTATATAGTTTAGACATAGAAGCTGGGTTCCAAAGGGGATGGAACACTTCTTATGGTGACTTTGTTGAGTAGTGTCTGGATCCTAATGCTGGCTGATTTCTCAAATCATCTTGGCTTCATTTTAGTCCTCTTTCCAAGACTTGCTCTTTTCACAATTAGTAATACAAAACCATATGTATCACTTAAAAAAACACAAGGATGTTACTTTCAAAATCCTGCTTGTACTTTTAATCATCTGTTTCAGCATCCTTATGGCTGAAAAAGAGAAAGTGCCATATGCAAGAGGGCAGACAGAAGAACAAGGTGGACTTCCATCTGGGGAAAGGCTTGTGTCTTTGGCAGGATCTACACTACTGCTCTATAGTGGTATTGGAGTGTACTGTCGGGGCCCATGATACATCTACATCAAGCAGGATAGAACACTATGAAAGCAGTATATGGAATGTGTCATGGATCCCAACAGTCTTCAGTGCACACTTCAATATCACTATAAAGCAGTAGTGTAGATCCTGCCTAGGCTGACCATATGAAAAGGAGGACAGGGCTCCTGTAACTTTAACAGTTGTAGAGAAAAGGGAATTTCAGCCAGGGTCATTTGTATGCAATTAGTTCCTGGTGAAATTCCCTCTTCATCACAACAGTTAAAGTTGCAGGCACTATACTAGAGTGACCAGATACAAAAGAAGGCAGGGCCCCTGCAACTTTAACTGTTCTGATGAAGAGGGAATTTCACCAGGAACTGATTGCATACAAATGACACTGGCTGAAATTCCCTTTTCTCTACAACTGTTAAAGTTACAGCAGCCCTGTCCTCCTTTTCATACGGTCAGCCTAATCCTGCCTCCATATACCGCTTTCATGCCACTTTCATAGTGCAATATCCTGCTTGGTGTAGATCTGGCCTTTGGCAGCAGAAAGGGATGCCCCTCTCTCCCTCCCTCCCTCCCTCCCTCTCTCTCCCCCCCCCCCTTTACGTTTCAGGCCTGGTTTTGGTATGGAAACAGCCTTGGTCGCCCTGTATGATGACCTATGTCGGGAGAAATACAGGGGGAGTGTGACTCTGTTGATTCTCCTTGATCTCTCAGCGGCTTTCGATACCATTGACCATGGTATCCTTCTGGCATGACTGGCTGAGTTGGAAGTGGGAGGCACTGCATTGCAGTGGTTCCGCTCCTACTTGACAGGTCGGCACCAGAAGGTGGTGCTGGGGAGACATTGCTCAGCCCCGTGGATTCTCCAGTATGGGGTTCCGCAGGGGTCAGTCTTGTCCCCCATGCTGTTCAACATCTACATAAAACCGTTGGGTGCAGTCATCCGGAGTTTTGGAGTGCATTGTCATCAGTACGCTAATGACACGCAACTCTGCTTCTCCTTTTCATCATCATCAGGTGAGGCTGTGGATGTGTTGAACCAGTGCTTGGCTGCGACAATGGATTGGATGAGAGCTAATAAATTGAAACTTAATCCAGACAGGACTGAGATGCTGTTAGTGGGGGGTTCCTCTGACCGGATGGAAGGTGTTCAACCTGTTCTGGATGGGGTTGTGCTCCCCCTGAAGGAGCAGGTTTGTAGCTTGGGGGTTCTCCTGGAACCATCTCTGTCACTTGAGACTCAGGTAGCCTCAGTGGCACGGAGTGTCTTCCACCAACTTCGGCTGGTGGCCCTATCTGGATAGGGATAACCTGGCTTCAGTTGTCTATGCTCTGGTAACCTCCAAGTTAGATTACTGCAATGCACTCTATGTGGGGCTGACTTTGAAGACGGTTCAGAAGCTGCAGCTTGTGCAGAATGCAGCGGCCAGATTGGTAACAGGCCAAAAGGTGGGGACATATAAGACCGATTCTGGCCCGCTTGCATTGGTTGCCTGTATGTTTCTGAGCCCGATTCAAGGTGCTGGTTTTAACCTATAAAGCCTTACATGGTTTGGGACCACAATACCTGATGGAACGTCTTTCCCGACATGAACCTACCCATACACTACGCTCAACATCAAAGGTCCTCCTCCGGGTGCCTACTCCGAGGGAAGCTCGGAGGACGGCAACAAGGGAGAGGGCCTTCTCTGTGGTGGCCCCTCAATTATGGAATGATCTCCCCGATGAGGCCAGCCTGGCGCCAACACTGTTATCTTTTTGGCACCAGATCAAAACTTTTCTTTTCTCCCAGGCATTTTAACAGCTCAAGTTGTTGGCCAGGCTTAACAGTTAAAATGTTTTAAAGTGTTTTAATGACAGCTGTTTTATGTTTATGGTTTTAAATTTTGTATATTGTCTTTTTAATGCTCAATCTTTTTAATTTTTGTAAACCGCCCAGAGAGCTTTGGCTATGGGGCGGTATATAAGTGTAAATAATAATAATAATAATAATAATAATAATAATAATAATAATGCCCAAAATTACAAATCAAAGGCTATTTTTCCTGGAGTGGTTTTCTATTCAGTTGGTTTGCTTCCAATTTTAATGCAAAGCATTTAGCCCAGACATGGAGCTTTTCTGCTACCTAAATACTCCTTACTGTTGATTTGAGTTTTCTCAACAGGTAACTTGTTCCCAGGTAAGTGTGCATAAGAATGGAGCCTTGGCCTTTTGGGGACTTGAAGACTTTTACAGCCCCCTTCAGCTCTACAAAGCTGTCATTCTAAGACTGCAGTCTAAAGCATTCTTAGAATCATAGAATCATAGAATAGTAGAGTTGGAAGGAGCCTATAAGGCCATTGAGTCCAACCCCCTGCTCAATGTAGGAATCCACCTTCGAGCATACCTGACAGATGGCTGTCCAGCTGCCTCTTGAAGGCCTCTAGTGTGGGAGAGCCCACCACCTCCCTAGGTCATTGGTGCCATTGTCGTATTGCTCTAACAGTCAGGAAGTTTTCCCTAATTTCCAGTTTGAATCTGGCTTCCTGTAACTTGAGCCCATTATTCTGTGTCCTGCATTCTGGGTTGATCGAGAAGAATAAACACCCTTTAATAGGGCAGGGATTATTTCTGCATAAACATGTAGAAGACTGTGCTGTAAATGATACATGCAGAAAAGTGACAAACACAGGAGAGAACTCCCTGACGTCTCCCGCTGGAGTGTGTGGGGGGGGGGGTCCAAGGCCTGGTCCTTTGAGGGCTCTTTAGGGTTGGAGATCCACCTTTGCTGGTTCCCCAGGTTAGGAGGTGGCACAATCCATTTAACTCCTGTGCTCTTGAGCAAACATGGGGATTGGGGGAGCTGCAAATTACAAATACAATTAATAAAAAAGGGAGTTTTGTCTTGGACTGAGATTGGGGTACGGTTTACTGTTACTTTTCATGACTGACAGTTTTGCCCAAAGGAACCTTAAATGCTTCTGTGGACATATCATTTTGAAGCAAGTATCTTACTTTCAAATAATTGCTATGGAGCGAAGACTTTCTGTGGACCTGGATGAATCTCTTTCATTTCATGGTTTCTTATATTAAAATATCAACAAACCGTGCTTGAAAACCAAGCCAAGTGGTTAGAAATGTTTCTTCAAATAATAGCAAGCATGATCCCTGACTCAGCTGTGTTGGTTTCAATGGCCCTGTCCTTCCTATGCATTTCCTTAGAATGGCCATCCCAGAGCCACATTATTTGGGGTACCAAACCAAATCTTCATTTCCCACACACAGTCTCATGAGATGATCTTTTTTACTTGGGTGTATGCTTATAGAAGATTCAAGAAGGCTCAAGATTCGTCAGAGTGCTTTTGCAGGTCCTAGTATAGCTTTGGGGTTGAGTTCTCACTTCATTGACTGTTCAAATCCTAAAATTATGAGGCTTCATACTCTTCCCCTGTGAGGTTCAAAGCTCAGAAAAGAGCTTTGAGATCATTGTAACTCCTTGGAGTCCCATTCTGCCCTCCGTTTTAGTCTATTGATCTGGTTAAGACTGACCTTTCTAGGAGGGCACCAAAGGCTTGGTTTTACAGGCTCTCTGGTTAAAGAATTCACCACCCATTCCTCCCGAAGGAAACCTGCACCATTATTAAAAATCACCTCCCCCCCCCCTCCAATTGCACTGGCATCATGGCACAAATGGCTGAGTTTCAATTTCACTTTCCTCCACATTCAATTTTATTTATTTATTTACATTTCAAGTTCTCTCTGTCCTTTTTATGAAGAAATTTGCAGATATTGGTTAATTTTTATCAAACAATGGACTGAGTAAAATTGTCACCCCTCTGCACTGGCAGTTCTTCCTAGCACGCAGAGGACCGCGTTGAACCTGTCTGACATGGACCTATTAAAGATAAGGAGCCTCTCAGTAAAAAGAGGGGGCAAACCCCCAACTCAGCACCACCAGCATGGTTGAATATATGCACAGGGATTTAGCCCCCATCTTTTAAGAACTAAGCACCCCAAGCACCCCTGCCTGGATGGACAACTCTCTCATTCACTTTCTCCCCCATTCAATTTTTTTTTAAAATCTCAAGTTCTTTTCATTCCATTGAAGGGGGGGAAATGGCAAGTTCTTATTAATAAAAATGGACCAAACAAAATTCTCCCCCATCCCTAGTTATGGCCCATGATTGAGAACATTTGTTGGCTGAGTTCTCCAGCAGCAGTAGCTGCTTGGAGGAGGAGGAGGAGGAGGAGGAGGAGGAGGAGGAGGAGGAGGAGGAGGAGGAGCTGGTTCGCTGTCCTCTCCACCTTGGTTCTTGAACTCTATCAAATAAATGATGCTGCTGGGGAAGGACTGATGCCCTCTGACTCTGCGGAGGGGGCCTCAGAGCAGGAAGGCCCTCAGGCAAATAGCCCAACCAGTTCCTCACTTCTTAGGTCCTCACTTTCCACCACCACCCAACCCCAGAAGAAGCCAGTGAGTGCAGAAAACGGTGCTGGCTGGCCCTTTAAAAGCCCGTTGCAGCACTTGGACTGGGAGTTGCATGATAGTTAGCCCTGGGCCCGAGTCCAAATCAATAATCACTGGGCCAACACCTGCAGCCCCATCCAGGGGCCTGAACCTGCTCTGTTCCAGATCTGCATTAGTCAGCCATCTTAGCTCTGGCCTAAGCCGTCACCTTGCTGAGGTGACAGAATTCCCGATGGAGAAGGACCATTTGAATTTGACCTGCTGTTGATTCCTGCAACATTTTCCCTAAGTGACTTGTTATCCACACATATTTATTATTTCCCGTTTCTTCATGCATAATTAAAGTTCTGCTCTTGAGCAGATGCTGCTTTCAAACGCCTCTTGCCTAGTCAGCGGGACTGGCTGAGCTGCTGTGACATCACAGAATCCAAAGTACACATTTATTTGTTTTACAGTTATTCTGTCCTGGCTATTTTGGCTATACAATAACATTGACTGTGTCATATTAGAAAATAGGGTTGCAATGTTCCCTACCTACCCCAGGCAGGGATTAATGGCTGTATGGCAAGTAAAAATTCAGCCAGTGGATCTTTGTCTATCACTGCATCCACATTTGGGAGCAAGTTTAACCTGCTGAATTACTGCATGCCATGTCGCTGTTATACACACATGAACCCCATCAAGAAAAAATGTTGGCAGCCCTAATTAGGACAGGAATGGCGTAGAGAGGGAAGTGCCATGTTCAAAGCTGCTATATGCATCAGTGCATACAAATATGCATGCTAGACTTAGGCTGCTGTTGGAGCAGACTGTCCTCAGCACACAAGGCCGTGAAACATGAAAAGGCATAGGAAGCAGGTTTAGAGCAGGGCTCAGCGGCTCCAGACACTTCACAGGCATTATCTCAGTAACACTAACAGCCATGTAAGGCAGACCTGTGTTGGTTTCCCCATCTTGCAAGGGGGGAACTAAGTCAGAGGAGAGCAGTTTGCATTGGGCCCTGCGAGCAATTTTCTGCCTGAGTTAAAACTTGGTCCTGGGATCTTGGTGCTGACAGAGTTCCCTGCCGCCTTACGCCATGCCCCAAATGCTTTGCTCCTAGGTAAGGGGGCAGCTTAAGCTACTGCAGCAGCCCTGTGTCTTCCCCTGAATCCAAAAGACTGGTGGTAGCAAAGCCACCATTGCTGAAAATAGACCGACAGACAGACCTTCTAAATGGGGTTGAAACAGCTTATTGGGACTCAGGGGCCCTGCTGGAACGATGACCTGTTCAAAGCACTGCACATACTTCAGAATGTCTCGCCCATTGCTTTGCTTGTTTCTCATGCTGACTCCTCTCCAGTTTCATGGATCTGAAAAAGCAAGACATGGCTAGAGGTATATCACCATCTTGCAGTTTTCACAATATTGGTTGGCATGTGGGATGTGAAGACTCCATTTAGGGGTGGGGAAGGGGAGGCAGCTCCCACCCGCCAGTGTTTCATGCCATGTGTGGTTCTTCCTTGGAAGCATCCTCTCCCTTTGTCAACTCACTGGATGGACAAATTGTGCCTATGATTGGGGCGGCAAGGCACTGTGTAGCGCCAAGATCCTGGGTCCAAATGGCCCTCTACATGCCAAAGGCACAAGTCCTGTGGAGCAGGATCCTGGCCTGGGCAGCTCAAGGGCAGGAAAAGTGATTCACACAACATGCGTTGGCAGCCAGTCCAGATCTCTGGTTGTCCTCCTTTTTTCTGCCTCTGCTTCTGTGTCTTTAAGCAGCTATTATGCCAATGAAGCTTATCTGGTCAAGGAGATAAACAGGTGAAGCTTTACAACCACAGAATGTATTTTGCATCAGGTCACTGTTAGTTGCATAGGAGCAGGGCAGGTTAAAAAACAACAACACCTGGCAAAGTCGATTGGAAGCTTTTTAAAGCATCAGGTATTGTACAGAGGACAGGGCCGGGCAGGGCAGGAGCTGGTTGTTCTCACTCTCCCTTCTTCAAAGGGCAGACATCTCAAGAGCAGATGCCGCCTTCTTCCACCACAACACCGAGAGAATCAATAGGTGTAGAGATGAAAGATCCGGCTAAAGACGGACAGAGTCACCACTGAATGACAAGCTAGACAAACATGAAGCTCTGGAGTGTTTTTCCCACCCTCCAGGTCTGGTGGAGCCCTCAGCCCCATCAGCAAACAAATCTCCCTGCAGTTCCTGAAGCAGCTGCTTGAGAGCTGTTTTGAGAGAAAGGGGCCAATCACAGAGAAACTGGGATTAAAGAAGGCGAACAATGAATGCTAAAAGGGCTCCACACCTGTTTGCTTTGACTGCCAAGTTTCGGACTGCACAAAACATGTGTTATCAACTCTTTATCCCAGGGTGGAGGGACCTGCAGGCAGCCTGTGAGATGAATGCAGTCCAGCAGACTTCCCCATCTGGCCATGGTCTCTCTTCTGCTCCCCTGCTCCACACAGCACTTTGGCATCATTTGGTGTGTGTGTGTGTGTGTGTGTGTGTGCTCCTGCTAGGGAAGGAAGGGTTGACCTTCCTCTCCCTGTGATCACCACGCCCCACTCAAAAAATTGCTCTCCTGCACAGCAATTAGGCTTTTTAAAAATTGGCACCTATCAAGTCTTTTAAGGGGTGGAGCAATAAAGACGGGAATGAGAGAAAGACTGAAACTGAATGAGAGAGTGGGGAGGATGGAGAAAGAGAGGGAAAGAAGGGGATGGTGGTTGAGAAAGAGTGTGAGGTGGCCCTGAGCCTGCCCATTACTGCCCCCCAATGCAAAGGTTTCCAATATGGGAGGGAGGGGTGAGAAATTTGTTTCTGTAGGCTGACCATATGAAAAGGAGGACAGGGCTCATGTAACTTTAACAGTTGTAGAGAAAAGGGAATTTCAGCCAGTGTCATTTGCATGCAATTAGTTCCTGGCAAAATTCCCTCTTCATCACAGTAGTTAAAGTTGCAGGCACTATCCTAGAGTGACCATTTACAAAAGAAGGCAGGGCCCCTGCAATTTCAACTGTTGTGATGAAGAGGGAATTTCACCAGGAACTAATTGCATACAAATGACACTGGCTGAAATTCCCTTTTCTCTACAACTGTTAAAGTTACAGGAGCCCTGTCCTCCTTTTCATGTGGTCAGCCTAATGACAGGTGGCCACCCAGCCTCCAGTGAAGCAGAGCCCAGCATTTCCCAAGACAGTCTGCTCCACTGCCCCACTGTTGGGACGTTTTGCCTAATTATTGCCATGTGTCCTCATACACACAAGGAATGCATGTCGGGACTGCTCTGCTGCTGAGTCCATTTCACTGCTCTGTTGCATTTCCTGCAGGATGGCGCAGCAATGCCGGTGCGTCAGTGGGGGAGCCAGCATCACTCTGCCTGGGTGTTTCCTAGCTCAGGAAGGGCTGGGCAGAGTGAAGCAGGTCCCCTGGCTGAGGGTGCAAGAGTTTCAGCTGGTGCTTCAGCTGGGGATCCAATGACATCGGGGCAGTGCTCCACCTCTGACATCACAGATGGGGGCCTGACCCATGAAGTCTTTCAGCCAGTGGCGGGGGCCAGGATCTGGCCTCAGGACCCAAAGGGATTCAACACCATGACAAAAGAGATATTTCCAGAACGGGGAATGAGTAAAGAGACAATAAGCCAGTCTAGGTACTCCAGTGTGCAGTTTATTGTAAAAACAGACAGAATAAGCAGGTGGGCAGCATTCAGATGGAACCGGCAATTATTTGGTTAAATCTACAGAGAAGGGAGGCGATGGGGAAGACCAAAGGAGAGGCAGCCATGTTCAAGGGCTACAGGAAGGTGAAGGGGGCAGGGACTGACTAAGGGGGCAGCTGGAGTGTTACAGAAGCCGGAGAGGTGTGTGGCAAGATCAGCTAGGCTATAGGGCAGGAGCCTGAATGCTCAGAGAGCCTGGCCTGAAGTGTCATAAGGAAGGGAAGGAGGCCGACTCTTCCTTGGGTAGCCTGCTGTGAGCCAGCAGAGCAGTCTGTTCCTCCTGGATTGCTCCCATTGGCTGAGACACCTGGCTTTTAGGTGACCAGGTGCTGCCTGCCTTCTGCACGCCTCCAGGCTGCGATGGGGGAATGCAAAGACGGAGAGGCGGGTAAGAAATAAATTGTTATTATTATTATTATTATTATTATTATTATTATTATTAAAGCCTCACCGTTCCCTTGCTACAGAACGAGTCAATGCAAGAACTGGGTTCTCCAGGACAGGGCAAAAGAAAATGAAAAAACAGGTTGGGGGAAGGGAAAACACTTTCTTGCTGAACAGAAACCAACAAAAACGAATTCCTTTTCTTTTAAAAAAAACATTGGTTTGGGGAACATTTTTTCCCTCAGTACAAAGAAAAACAAGGGGGGTCACATGACAAGGACGAGATCTGATTTTCCCGCCGTGTGTTGTGTTCAAAAGTGTAAAAATCACAAAGGGGACCATGCACATATTTTGGGTGTAGGTTCTGACCCCGAGTGGATGCCGATGTTTTGTTCCTACTGTGGCCTTCCCCATGTTCCCTGCACAGTACCTTTCAACTCTGAAAACAGCAATCATAGAATCATAGAATCATAGAATAGTAGAATTGGAACAAGCCTATAAGGCCATCGAGTCCAACCCCCTGCTCAATGCAGGAATCCACCTTCAAGCATCCATGACAGTTGGCTGTCCAGCTGCCTCTTGAAGGCCTCTAGTGTGGGAGAGCCCACCACCTCCCTAAGTCATTGGTTCCATTGTCCTACTGCTCTAACAGTCAGGAAGTCTTTCCTGATCGCTAGCCAGAATCTGGCTTCCTGTCACTTGAGGCCAATCAGTAGGTGTACTGAGCCCTGATTAAATTGGGAACAAATCAGGAATAGGGTCATTTGTACATCCCAGAAGTCTCATGTCTGCTGAATGCAGGATAGGAGCCGCTCCTTTCATCTATACCAACAAGCACACAAATGGGAGAAGGTCAGTGAGAGGGCAGATCTCTCCTCAGCTTTTGATAGCATCAAGAATGGCAACTTCTGGACCTGCTGTCAGAAATGGGGACTGGAGTACCTTTTCCATGGGTGGAATCGGGCTTTTAAAAAGCCTCATTGCAGTGGGGGAGGGGTAGTGTGTATGTGTGTGAGTGTGAGTGAGTGCCTGCCCGTGAGGGTGGCTGCTGTCCTAGGCTGTGATTCCTCCTAGATGGAGAGAGGCTGACCATGATCAGACGTACCCTGCTAAAATCTGGTGAGACTACAGCAAGACATTGGGGCTCTTTTGTACTGTCTGCTCAGAATGTTCCTCTGGTCCAAGATTTTTGACCAGAATGGGTTGGTCAGCACGCATCGTTAGGTTTAGAATGGCTTCACTGGCTTCCAGGTCTTTTGGGGCCACAATGTGACATGCTGGTTTTAGGTATAAAGGCACGTGAAGGAAGGACTACCTGCTCCCCTTGGAATCTGCTTTTCATGAAAATGTTGCTCTGAAAGCCCTCTGTGTAAGCCTCTTTTGGGATCAGTTAGGGGCCTTTTCTGCAGTGCCCCCTGGAAGGCTGCTCACCTGGCTGCTCCCCCTGCACTCCCCTTGCTCACAATAAACCTGTGAGGAAGGCTCAGCTGAGAGACCATGATGACATGGTGAGCTGAGCTGGGATTTGAACCCAGGCCCTTCTGGTCCCAGTCCAGCCCACTGCCTGAGAAGGGGGTGTTTTCCACTTGCATTTGCTGCAAACTGAGCCAGCCAAGTTTGCTAACTGATTTATTTTACATTCTCTGGAGGAAGGGGGTTGTAACATATAGGATTGTAATGCAAATGAAGGGATGAAAGGCAGCTGGAGGAGAAGGTTTGCCAAGGTCATTCACTCCTTTGCCTTCCCTGGACACTCTTTGCAGGCAGTACGAGGCCACAGTCTACTTCCTTCCCTGTGAGGCCAGAACCAGCAAATGAGCGGGGGGGGGAGGGGGGGAGACCATGGCTGCCCCGCCTGCCCACAAACCTCTGCTGCCCGAGTTGTTCCCACACAAGCACAGACCTCCGGAAGTCTTTTCAGGACTCACGGCGGAGAAGCTTCAGGCTTCAGGCTTCACTAGCAGCCTCCTCCTCCATCCAGAAGCTGAGTCATTTGTCACAATGGCTTCATCATCTGTTGCTGTAATTAAGGGAAGTGTCACACTAGCCAAACGTGTCACTCGTGCAAGCCGCAATGAAGGCAGGCTCCTCTCTCCCTTTCCCAGTTTAGGGCATTGGACATCCCAAAGAATCAAACTGCTCCCGCACCTCTACCCTCCCTCCCTCCCTCCCTCCCTCGCTGGAGCCTGAGATGCTGCTTTCTCAACGCTCCAGGCTCAGAGCGCGTGCCAGCAGTTTCCCCACCCCGAGCTCTACTCTGGCTCATTATGGGATGCGCAGCTCTGTCTGGTCGCATTAGCATTGTCGTTCATGACTCAAATCAAGGGAAGGCCAGAGAAATCCTTTCCCTGGCTCGAGGCTGCCTCTGCCCTGTCGTGATTCATGGGGGACCATCTCAGTGGCTTTGGGCTGTCTCATGAAATGACGGGAACAGGAAGTAGCTCCCTCTCACATGAAATAGATCATAGGATCATAGAATAGTAGAGTTGGAAGGAGCCTATAAAGTAGGCTGACCAGATAAAATCCAGGTCAGGGCTCATGTAACTTTAACAGTTGTAGAGAAAAGTGAATTTCAGCCAGTGTCATTCGTATGCAATTAGTTCCTGGTGAAATTCCCTCTTCATCACAACAGTTAAAGTTGCAGGGGCCCTGCCTTCTTTTGTATATGATCACTCTAGTATAGTGCCTGCAACTTTAACTGTTGTGATGAAGAGGGAATTTCACCAGGAACTAATTGCATACAAATGACACTGACTAAAATTCACTTTTCTCTACAACTGTTAAAGTTACATGAGCCCTGACCTGGATTTTATCTGGTCACCCTACTATAAGGCCATCAAGTTCAACCCCCTGCTCAATGCAGGAATCCACCTTAAAGCATCCCTGACAGATGGCTGTCCAGCTGCCTCTTGAAGGCCTCTAATGTGGGAGGTCATTGGTTCCAAGGTGCTGCTCACTAGGGGTGTGCACGGACCCCCCGGATCGGATCGGGACCCGGATCGGGACCTCCAATTTTGTCCCGGACCGGTTCGGACAAAATCGGAGGCCCCCCGGACCGGATCGAGTCCGATCCCGACCCAAAAATCGTAAATTTTTGGATCGGCCGCCATTTTTTTCCCCATAGACTTGCATTGCAATGCAAGTCTATGAGGAAAAAATGGCGGCGGGTGGGTGAGGGGGGGCCTAACTCCCTTCCCCCCCGGGGCCGTCCGCTGTGGATGGCCCCGGCAGGTAAGCCCCCTCCCCCGCGCTCCCTACCCCCCCTGGGGCCGCCCGCTTCCATCCGCTGGCGCCCGCGGGCGCCAGCGGATAGAAGCGGACGGCTCCGGGGGGGGGGGTAAGCCCCCTTCCCCGCCACTGCTTACCTTCTCGGCCCGTCTGCTCCCGTCCGGCGCCGGCGGCTACTACCAGCGGGCTCCGCGGCCTACTCTCGAGTAGCGCGCCGGGTGATGACATCACCCGGCGCGCCACCCTGGAGCAGGCCGCGGAGCCTGCTGGTAGTAGTAGGCGCCGGCGCCGAACGGGAGCCGCCGGGCCGGGAAGGTAAGGGCCCCCCTCCCCCCTCCGCGCGCCCCCTCCTCCCCTCCACGCACCCCCTCCTTACCTTCCCGGCCCGGCGGCTCCCGTCCGGCGCCGGCGCCTACTACTCCCAGCAGGCTCCGCGGCCTGCTCTAGAGTAGCGCGCCGGGTGATGACATCACCCGGCGCGCCACCCTAGAGCAGGCCGCGGAGCCTGCTGGGAGTAGTAGGCGCCGGCGCCGGACGGGAGCCGCCGGGCCGGGAAGGTAAGGGCCCCCCTCCCCCCTCCGCGTGCCCCCTCCTCCCCTCCACGCACCCCCTCCTTACCTTCCCGGCCCGGCGGCTCCCGTCCGGCGCCGGCGCCTACTACTACCAGCAGGCTCCGCGGCCTGCTCTAGAGTAGCGCGCCGGGTGAGCCCGCTGGTAGTAGCTGCTAGTGCCGGACGGGAGCGGACAGGCCGAGAAGGTAAGCGCCCCCCTCCTCCCCCCCCCCGCTGTCCACTTTTATCAGCGGGCGCCCGCTGGCGCCCGCCAATGGAAGCGGCGGTGGGCGCCAGTGGGCGCCCGCCGATCCGCCGATCCGCCGAACCGGTTCGGAGCCTTTTCGGACCGGTTCGGATTGGATCGGCCGATCCAGCTGCGGGATCGGAAATCGGATAATTTATCCGATTTCCCACTGGACCGGACTCAGATCGTGGATCGGGTCCGATCCAGTGCACATCCCTACTGCTCACCACCGGGCAGCCCTTTGCCAGCTCACTGTTCCATGGCCTCATCTACAAGAATTTGGCTTTACACCTGGTTAGCCGATTATGCGCATATTCGCTGAAGCGCTTTATTGTAAATGCTTGTATGCAGGAGGTAATTGAGCACTCAACTGGTGACCTTACCGGTTGTTTCAAATGCGCTTTACAAGTAGTTAATGCGGAGAATCGCTTGTTCACATAGGCAAAATGTGCTTTAACGGCCGGAGCAAAATAAAACTCGATTTGCGCTCCGTTCTTGAAGAGGTAAATTTTTTTAATGCGCCTTAAAAGAGCTTTAAATGCCTCTTGTAGAGGCAGCCTCAGCTGATCCTAACAAGAGTACAATGCTATGTATTGCTGCTCTTTGGGGTGTGGGTGTGCACACAAACAGACACAGATACATCGAGACCAACATGGCTGCCTGCATTTTAAACTCCCTTTGGGGATGTGGCTATGGGATGATCTTGATGAGCATCTGCTTCCCAAACTTTGCCATTAATTAAACCCCTGATGATCCCAGTAAATCCCCACCACCACCCTCAGCCACCCAAACACCACCTGCTCTCTCAAAGACACCTTGCCTGGAACTTCATTCCAGTCCTTCCTCAAAACTCACCTTGTCTGTGAAGCCTTAGTATAGTCCTCTGCTCGCAATACCCAGACTGGAAATAAAGATCTGTATATGCAAATGAGAGGAATGCACCTCCCATCCCTCTCTACTCCTTTTTCATTTCTTTTTTTTAGAAGAACCCTTTGAGGGTTCAAATTTTTTATTCTGCTTTTACAAATAAAAAACAATTAAAACACACACAATACATAAAACATCAGAAACAACACACTAAAAGAGGATGATCAACAGATTCACAGTGGGTTCCGCTCTTCTCCCCAGCAAAGGCATTTAATCACATTTTCTTATTGCTAAACTGCATAACTAAGCTATACACATATTCCACATTTTCCTCTCTCTCTACTTGTAACCTTTTCTTATTGGTTGAATCCACAGATGAATAAGTCATTTTTCTCTTGCACCTTCACTTACCCTATAAGGAGTTTCCATTCAGTTCTAAATCTGGCTGTTGACTTTTCTCTGATTATTGACGTAAATTTCACCATCTCCGCTATCTCCAATAGTTTCAAAATCCATTCATCCATTGTAGGTATTGTTGAGTTTTTCCAGTTTTGTGCATATAACAGTCTCGCCGCCACTGTCATATATAAAGCTAAAGTTCCACAGTTGTTTCTCATCTCATCATCCATTAACCCCAAAAGGAAGTATTCTGGTTTCCATTATATATTAATCTTTAATATCTTCTGCATCAGGGAATGAATTTGTATCCAGAAAGCTTTTGCTCTTTTACAAGTCCACCATAAATGATAAAAGGTTCCCTCTTTCTCTTCGCATTTCCAACAAGTTCCAGTGGCCCCCTTATACATTTTAGCGAATTTCAATGGAGACATATACAATCTATACATCATCTTGTAAAACTTCTCTTTAAGTCTAGTACTTAATGTGAATTTTAAATCTTTCAACCACATGTTTTCCCATTGATCCATTGTTATATTATACCCAAAATTTTGTGCCCATTTTATCATACAATCTTTCACCTGTTCATCTTCCATCTCAAACTTCAACAACAACTTATATATTTTTGAAATAACACGTTCATCATTTGTACATAATACCTTTTCAAATTCAGATTTTGTTTGTTCAAATCCCCGCGTTTTTTAAATCTACCTTAAACCTTTCCTCAATTTGCAAATAGGGAAACCTTTGACATACATAACCTTCTTTTATTAACTCCTCTCTTGGTTTTGGGTTATAATTCCCTTGTACCACTTCTAGTACATCTTTATATGTTAACCACTTATGTAGACTTGACAGTTCTCTTCTATGATATGCTTCCTGAGCTGATATCCAAAGTGGGACCCTCTGACACAATCTAGGTTTATATTTGTTCCATGTTCTCAAAATTGCATATCGCACATAATGGTTATTAAATTCTACGTTGACCTTAACTTTGTTATACCACAGGTATCCATGCCACCCATATCTCAGTTCATGCCCTACCAATTCTAATAATCTTCTGTTTTTCAACAATATCCACTCTTTCATCCATACCAAGCAACAGGCAGAGAAATACAACTTCAGGTTTGGAAGACCCAAACCTCCCCTTTCCTTTGCATCTTGTAGTATTTTATATTTAACTCTTGGTTTTTTTGCTTGCCATATAAATCTAGCTATATCTCTCTGCCATTGTTTGAATGGTTGCTCCGAAGACACAATAGGTATTGTCTGAAATAAGAACAACATTCTTGGTAACACATTCATCTTAATTGTAGCAATTCTCCCCTGTAGCGACAATTGGACATTATCCCATCTTTCTAAGGCCCCCTCTACAAGATTTCGCTTTGACGCCCGGTTCCCCGATTATGCGCATCTCCTGACAATTGCTTTGACGCCTAATACCTATATACGAGAGGCCGTTGAAGCGCATTACTGGCTGTATAAAACTCGCTTTAAAGTTGTTGACATGCATGCAAATGTTGCTGAAAGTAATGCGCTTTGTCCTGGGAAACTGCCCAAACAGGTTTTGCACCCTTTATTCTCCCCACCTACCAGAATCTCCCACCTTTGGTTACCTAGGTTACCTGCCTGGAATGACATGGTTAACTAGTTCGGCTACCTCTCTCCCCACCCCTTTGCCTGATTGCCATTTGAACTGAACTGCTCAGGAGTAAATAGGAATGTGCCTCGCACACACACACACACACACACACACCAAAACAGACAGGGGGATGCTGCTTCATTCCTTCCCCCTCCTCTTCCCAGTGAGCACACACACACATACACAGCTCATGTCAGGAACCCAGCAAGAAGCAAGGGGACGATATGTCTAAGCTGATCACTAATTATGCGCACCTCCATCTAGCCCCATGTCTCCATGAATGAAATATTCCATCAGGTGAGTTAAAATAAACTTTATTTTCAGTTCACATTGGGTCTCGTCTTCCTGGAGCTTCCATCCAGAGAGACGGAGAACAAGGAGGAAGTTGCCAGGAGGAGACAGGAAATAAAACTAAATGAAAAAGTGGGAGGTTTTCCCAGTGAAGGGGCAGTTCTATGCATGACATCAAGACCATCTGATCGTTAATGTGCCTCCTCAGAAAACTGTTTACACGGACATAAGGCATTCTTACTCCCGATGCAAATTAAAACTCACTATTTAACATGCATTCGAAAATGTGAATAATTGGAGATAAAATGCGCCTGGACCCCTGATGTGCGCTCCGCTCTTGTAGAGGTAAATTTGGTAATGCGCCTTGAAAGAGCTTTAAATTGCTCTTGAAGAGGCACCCTAAGTCTTTTTAAATTTTGCACCAGACCTTAACATAGTCATTACTAAACAGCATACAGTTCTTATCTGTCAACATGATACCCAAGTATTTTGCTTTTTTCTCAATCCTAACGCATGGTTTTTCTATCAGCTTTAGTTGCTCCTGAGATTTCATATTTTTTGTTAAAATCTTTGTCTTCTGTTTATTAACCTTAAAACCTGATACTGCTCCATATGCTTTCAATTCGTTCATCAAAATTTCAATTCCTTTTAGGGGTTCTTCTAATGTAAACACCGTCCCTCTCTACTCCTGTGTGGCCTTCCATGCAGGTCTAGGCTGCAAACCCCTCAGGGGTTTACTCATTGGCTGGGTTTGGACAACACAATAAGAAATGGTTGCTTAATTAGGCAACCGTCCGTTGCATTGCTTATTGTGTCATCTGGGGGTGGGTGGTACACAACTGACAGTTGTCTATTTTAACAAAATAAGCAATGGAGAAAAACAATGGGCTGCTCCGTTTCTTAGCATATCATGTAGTGGGCTCCGTTGTCAAATTTAACACGTTGACTACACAATTTTGGGAGCATAGGAACAGCCGAAAGTGCCCTGGGCACTCCTCTACAGCTGGCAGAACTTGCAGTGGCTGATGGGATAGCCCTGGGAGGAGGGGGTGGAGCAATGGCCTACCAGGAGGACGACAGGAGTTTCAGCCGCGTGACAGGGGTGGGGCAACATGTCGTGTGGGGACTGGGGAGTACCAGCAAAATAACGCACAGTATGTTACCTATTCCCCCCCCCCCCGTTGCCTAAAGTGTCATCCAAACGTGACCATTTTTTGTAAAACTGTGTTATTGTTTTAATTTCTTGGTGATGCTTTAAGCTTCTAAATTGTTTCTAACATTTTAAATTCACGGGTGCTGAACCTCTTTCATCCCCTGGGTCGAGTTCAGTTTCAGAGAAAGAGGGGAGGAGCTGCATTCTAGTTGGGGCAGGGTCAAGACAAGGAGTGGGTGGGTGGGGCCAAAATACCACCCAATACCAGTAAATGATAGCTTAAAGCCCTTCCTGACAGTAACTAACCCTTAGAAGAGGCATAGGGATTTTTTTAAAGCTTCTAAACTGTTAGTAATCTGCCCAGAGAACGTTCCTTATTGGGTGGATTAGAAACGGATTAAAATGGGTAGGATTAGAAATGTAATAAAATGAATGAATAAATATGCATTTATTTATAAAAATAAAATGTATTGATTCATAAAATAAATAAAATCCTTTTAGAATGGGGAAAACCTGTGCAAAAGCCAGGAAGTCAAAACGAGTTCTCTGAAGTTCTCTGAATTCCGTCTTGGAGCTCCTTCTGACTCAAGTCTATATCAGATTGCACGCTTCGTTTTTCTTTTTGCATGCAAATCCATGCATATTTCCTCAAATGTACGCATCAGTTGTGCACGAATTCAGAATGCGTGTGAATTCTCCCATTGATTAAAATGTATTTGTGCACTTTTTTCAGAAGTATGCATTTTTGACGTGCATTTTCAAATGTGTGCATGAAATACTTGGCACACAATTTTCTTTGGTCTGCGAAGCACATTGCAAGTTTGGGAACCGCAAATTGCGCCTGAATCTGTGCTCTATCTGGAAGGTGTGATAAATCCTGTGTAAATCCTGATCTAAAATGAACTGAAACTAGGCTGACCATATGAAAAGGAGGATAGGGCTCATATAACTTTAACAGTTGTAGAGAAAAGGGAATTTCAGCCAGTGTCATTTGCATGCAATTAATTCCTGGCGAAATTCCCTCTTTATCACAACAGTTAAAGTTGCAGGCACTATACTAGAGTGACCATATACAAAAGAAGGCAGGGCCCCTGCAATTTTAACGTTGTGATGAAGAGGGAATTTCACCAGGAACTAATTGCATACAAATGACACTGGCTGAAATTCCCTTCTCTCTACAACTGTTAAAGTTACATGAGTCCTGTCCTCCTTTTCATATGGTCAGCCTAATGTACCTCTCTTACTTGCATTCTTTCAAAGAGAAAGAGCCCTAAATGTTGTAACATTTCCTCATAGGGGTCATTTCTGCTCCTTTATTATTTTGGTTTCTCTTTTCTGTACCTTTTCCACCTCTGCCATATCCTGTACACTGTTTTCCAAGTTTGAGCACCCCATAAGAGCATTTCAAATATTGCTAGTTTTAGTTACAGTTCCTCTCCTAATGATTTCCAACATGTGACTTCAGTATCCAGGAGTATGTTTACTACCTCTCCCTATTTGGAGAGGACAGACCTTGCCTCCATGTGCTAGTGATGTCCAGACTGCATTACTGTAATGCACTGTACATGGGGTCGCTTTTGAAGACAACCCAAAACTTCAGCTGGTGCAGAATGCGGCTGCCCAAGTGTTGTGGGGATAAGGCCATCAGATACCTATATTGCACTGGTTACCAGTAGGTTTCCAAGCTCAACTGAAAGTGCTGTATTTGACCTTTAAAGCTTAAAATGGTTTGGTACCAGGGCAGGATCTACACTACTGCTTTATAACAGTTCATAACAGTCTTGACAACTGTTGGGGGCCAGGACACATTCCATATACCATTTTCAAGCCTCTTTCAAAGTGTTAGATCTTCCTTGGTGTAGATCTGGAAAGACCACCTTCACCCATATCAGCCTGCCTGTACTCTAAGAACAGCAGCAGGGGCCCTTCACACTTGCACACTCTTGTTGGGGGCCCTTAGGGGGCTGAGTACATGAGGGAGGGCCTTTTCTGTAGTGGGCCTCACCTCTGGAATGAGTTATCATTGGGAGTCCAACAGGGCCTCATCATTGCTGGCTTTTAGGAAGGCTCTGAAACCGACTTGTATATAGTTGGTCTGGGTTGTAGGTTTTGTCTTATGCCGGTGTCTGGGATGTTGTTGTTGTTTTGCATGTTGTTGTTTTTATGATGTGCATTTTATTGTAGGCTCCTGCCCTGAAAGGTGGCCAAGAAATATTTAAAATAAATAACCATGGAATTTGCTTTTTCTCACTGGCTTGACATTTTCATCAAGCCCTCCACCACAGTGCTAAGATCCCTTTCTTGGTCAGTTACTAGGAGCGCAGACCCCATTGGTGTATACGTGATGAGGTTATTTTGCTCCAATTCACATCATTTTACACTTGCTTTTGTCATTTTAATGCACATACTCCCAGTTTGGATATTCTTTTGGAAGTCTTTGCTATCCCTTTTTGTTTTAATCACGCTAAATAATTTGGTGTTCCAAGCAAACTTGGCCATCCCAGATCACCCCTAACTCCAGAACATTTATGAACAAGTTTAAAAGCAGCATAAACAATAGGTGCTAACCTTAGCCAAAAACTGAACAGTTAATAACAAAGAGGTTAAGGAAATAAACCATTAATAAAATTTAATACAAAATACAATTTTCAAAGAGCAATTTTGTACATGTTCTACTCAAATAGTATATTAAAAGGACATGCTCAATAAACACAATAGTCATAGGCCAAACGTGTTTCGACAAGTTGTCTTCAGCAAGATTTGCCTTTCCATGCTTGATAATTTTACCTTTAATAATGCTTTTCCACCAGTCTACTCAGAACAGATGTTAAGCTGTCTTGAAATTTTCTAGATCCTCCCTTTTCCTTTTTAAAAAACTAGTGTTACATTGGCCACTCTCCAGTCTTCTCATACAGAGGATGGTTTTAGGGACATGTTGCATATTTTTGTTAGATGATCAGCAATTTCACATTTAGTTCTTTAAGAACTCTTGGATGGATACTATCTGGAATGAGCAATTTATTTGCCTCAGTTCCCCAGACCCCTTTACGAACATATCAGATTAATCCCTACGTCTTCTGCAGTGAAGACAGACATGAATTATTCATTCAGCTTCTCTGCAATCGCCTTCTTCTCCTTTAAATCCCTTGACATCCAACGATCCAGTGGCCTCCCTGGATGATTTCCCCCCTCGGATGTACTTCAGTCATTTTTATTGTTGGTCTTAACAATTAAAATATGTTGGCTATAACTAGCAATATGCTCATCAAAATCCTGGGAGGGGCGTTGCATCTTTTATTTTATTTCTTTGTGTTCTTTTTGTGTTTTCCTTATTTCGGCAAGATTTCAGGTCTTTGAAGAAAGCCTTCTTTTCTCTAATAGCCTCCTTGATACTGTGCATTAGACATTCTTCTGAACCATTGGGCTTGGTGGTCCCTTCCCTGACCTGCAGTATACATTCTAGTTGAACTTCTGAGTTTTGAATACCCACCCTGCATTCTGGAGAGACGCAACCCTCTTGACTTTCCCATTCAACTTACTTTTTACCAACATTTTTGAGACATTTCCTCTTTTGAAGTAAAATGTGTCATCAAATGTCACTGGCCGAGTTTGGGCAATCGAAGTGGGGAAAGCAGCCATTATGGCGGCTTGCCCCACCCCCGAGCTTGCCATACACATGACCACCATTTGCATTATTCCCCATGCTGCAGCATGGGCTGTCATGACATTTGACCCTTGAGTGTGGTGGTGGTGGTGCTTTGTACCCACCCTATAACCTCTACTGCACATTATGGGTTGTAGGATGAATACAACTGCCCCTCCCACTGCACACCAGGTCAGACAACATGCCAACCTGTGCTGTGGCACATGGAATAATGTAAATGGCTGCTGTGCACACAGCGCACACAGGGGCAGAGGATGCAGCAGTCACAATGGTGGCTTCCACTGCTGTAATCACCCAAACCCAGTCACTGTCTGGAGCTCAGGGCAAGCATCGTTCCATTTGGGAGTGAGACCAGCAAACAGGGGAGAGAGAAGACAGGCTTAGTAAACTAGAGGGCCAGGCAACAAGTTTGTGAGGAATGGAGGAGTGGGGAGAGGTGTTATAAATATCTCAGAGGCCCTTTCTCTTTGTCCTGGCACCTTTGGCAACATGGTTGGTGGAAAAACACAAAAGACGGGCCTTCTTGGTGGCCGCTCCTAAGCTCTGGAACTCCCAGCAGAAGATGGCTAGATTGGGCTCCTCTCGATTGTCCTTCCGCCAGCAGCCAAATGTAATTTTATTCAGGCAGGCCTTCCAGCATGTAAGCTGCTATGTTGCTCATGGGTTTTTTAATTAATTGGGTGCTATTTGTTTCATTTATTTTCTTTTTGGTTTATTTATTGTCTTTTTCATTTTGTTTTAATGGATCTGTTTTTATGTTATGTTTTAATTAAAAATTGTTTTGAATTTTATTACTGTGAGCCAGGTGGTATATTAAATAAATGAACGAATGAATAAATGCAAGCCTTTTATGACATAACTTTTCAAGCTCTCCAAATCCAAAACTCAGCTTTCATTATAGGATGTGCTATATGACTTTTTCTTAGATACTTCTTTTACCTTTGCCTCCTTATTTGGATTTCTCCTATTTGTCTCTGCCTTTCTCCTTCTAAATCAGTCTTCCTGCTTTTTTGTCTATTTGTCTTTCTTTCTTCAACCTCACCTTTTCCTTTCTCCTTCTCCAAAGTATGGTCTTAATGTGATCCTTGTTAAATCAAGTTTGATCCAGTTGTGAATCAAAACTCAGCAGTCATACATCGTTGTTTCCTGTCATATGTTTTATGGTTTTTGAAAAGGCCCCATGCTTCAATAGTACTTTGTTATCAGAGTGATCATAGCAGTTCTAATTCACCAAGTATTTTCCTCAGTAGGAAGAGAGGTCATGCTATGGTCATGGGCAGATCCATTCCCTGTCAATCGCTGCAACCACTTCTTTGATGGTCCCGAGAGCATAAATCCACATGGCGCAATTACAGCAGGAAGCAAAAGTAGAAACTGTAGTGCTGAAAGGAATTAGAGATGTAAAGGGCAAATGGGGGGGGTCTCATTGCAGGGGGACGACGACGACTGCTGTGCAGTTTATTTTGAGATGGGTTCGATTTGTCTCCTTGATGTCGTTGTGCGATGACTTCAAATAGCACAGAAGGAGGAGAAAAACGGAACTCCAGAAGGGTGGGGGCACATGAGAAGAGCGGAGGTGCAGCCATTTCTGATCCTGGAGTTATTTGGGGGGGGGGAGTCTGTGAAGCAGAAAGGCCACTTCCTACATTACAAGGATGCTGGGGAAAGGAGGCAGAATGAACCCCCTCCCCCACTGTTCTCTTTTCAAGTCCCTACTTTAATGCAGTGGGTGAGTGAGTGGAAGTTGCCAAGTGAAACACTCACAATGAGTTGTCTTGAGGAAAGAGCCAGCCTCTAGGAATGCGAAGAGGAGCACACAAGGTTTCTTTAAGGTTATCAATATTTTGTGTACGGGTGGGGTGGGGAGGGGGCCCATGCAGCCCAATGTAGTTGCTGAAATTCATCTAAAGTGAAACTCAGAGCTTTCTGCTCAGGCAAAACAGTTAAGCTTTATTTTGAGGGAAACCAAAAGAGTTTCTTCAAGACAAGGCAGATTTCTCCTGGTGGTTTCACACATTCCCATATAATTGGCCTCTGTATGGTCATTAAACAGCAAAACCTGGAAACTGTTAATCTGGCGCTGCTAGGCCCAAGGTACCACTGGATTCTGCAGCTCTAGAGCAGCCATGACAGACGGATGATCACGGAGATGAAGGCTTCAGCTGCACGGACATTTTACAAAATCTTAATGGCAGCCAATGTGTGACTTCCGCATCTGGACTGATCATAAGGACAAGGAAGTTGTATACTTGCTAAGATGGAAAGGAGCTCCTGGCCTTCTTCATCTCGTTGTCCATACATGAGGACCCTTTGCTTATTGCACTTCATTCTTGTCCAACTCTGGAGCTCAGGAACCCGTTGCTAGAGCACATGACATACAAGTCCAGCCACCCACTATCTTGAGCTGGCCCTGAATGCCAGCCCTCTCAGAAACCTGGGATTTGGAACTGGAGGACAGGACATTCAGGCTGGTCAAAGGCCCAGAACCTCTCACTTCAGAGAATTAACCAAATCCAGACACAGCCAGGGGCTTTAAAGTGGCTTTGGCAAGACTGTCTTTCAGCCTCACTATCAGCCTTGCTGTGAAATGGGAGCGAGAGTGACCTTTAACTCATGCGGGTTTGCTGTCAGAGCAGAAAATATTCGGTGCTCATATTGCAGTGTAATTTTCACTATGTCCAGGTAAATAATTTGCTTCCATGGCTCATACACACAGGTTTAAAATAAACCCTTAATTCTAGAGTGGTTTTGGCAGAGATGCATTTCAAAAGGTTATGTGAGTCATGATCCAATCCAACCAGCAGTGAAGGAAAGTTCAAGAAATCCAAGGACCACAGGAGTACACAGGGAATTGCCATTTTTGGGAGATGAAAAATAAAGGGCTAAGGCAAAGGTTTCCTGGGAAATGGTTGCTTTCGAGGAGGGATTTGAAGGGTGGCAGAGAGAGAGGGGGGGCACCATACAAGCATTTTATAAAGGAGCTCCATAAAGAGAGTAGGTAGGTTTGACTCATGATTGAGACTGGTGGGCCTCTTTACTTCTTTTGTCTACCAAATAAGGAGCCTGTATGTTCTGCTTAAGGCTGGAGACAGATGTAGGTAACTGCTCAATTTCATATGTTTCAAAATGGGGATTAGCCATTGAATGTTTCTTAGTCCCAGCCTGCTAGGCGTAATCTGAAACCTGCACGGCAATCTCCTCCTACACACCATCTTTAGATGGTGACTAAATGCAGACTTTGTGGCTTCAACATCAATCCCATTTTTTCGCTCTCCCCACTCCCACGACACTTAACATCAAACACTTGCTCACTATTTTGTGACATTTTAATGGTTCTAATAAAGTTCTAATGTCTGAGAGTGGATTGGGTGTGTGTGTTGGGACAGCACAGCAGTCTTTGCTTTTTCTGTTCCTCTGGAAAGCTCACAAGTGGAGCATGAGGGTGGTGACCATCTCTTGTGGTTTGCTATTTGGATCAGTAATTCAGAGGTAGACTCATAGAATAGTAAAGTTGGAAGGGGCCTATGAGGCCATTGAGTCCAACCCCCTGCTAAATGCAGGAATCTATGTTAAAGCATCCCTGACAGATGACAGTTCAGCTGCCTCTTGTCATTGTCATTCCATTGTCATTCCATTGTCATATTGCTCTAACAGTCAGGAAGTTTTTCCTGATATCCAGCCAGAATCTGGCTTCCTGTAACTTGAGGAGTCCATTATTCTGCATCCTGCATTCTGGGTTGATGGAGAAGAGATCCTGGGCCTCCTCTGTCTTTCAAGTATTTGAAGAGTGCTATCCTGTCTCCCCTCAATCTTCTCTTCTCCAGGCTAAACATGCCTAATTCTTTCAATCTCTCCACATGGGGCTTTGTTTCCAGACCCCTAATCATCCTTGTTGCCCTCCTCTGAACACGCTGTTGTATCCAAGAAGAGGCAAAGTAAAAGTATCAATATAAATCCTTTATTTAAAACATGCCTTGCAAGGCCAACAACACAAGCATATGCCTGACTAAGCCTCTCTCCATTACTATCCCCAAACTCCTCTTATAGATTACCCAGCCTTCAACTGAGTCTCTTAAAGGTACAGTACTATACCATCTCCACCCCTCTTAAGAAACCTCCATAATGCCAACACTACATAACATAATCTTTAATCCAAGCAGATGGGTGTCTGATATGGACTGGCCGTCTTCCTGGTTCACTTCCTTGTTGGTCAGATCCAGCTGCTGGCATAGTCTGTAGTGTGGGTGAGAAAGGGAAATCCTCTAACCCAAAATGAGTATCTTCATCATCTTGGCAATCCACTGGAGCAAGATAAGAAGCATTCCACACACGTCCATCAGAAAGTTTATAAGTATAAGGTCCTTTTTTCCAATATTTTTTTGAGGGGATGTAAATCTCCCTTTCATAAAATCCCCGGTTTCCTAACTTGAAAAAAATAGTTACACTGAAATGTTTGTTCCTTAGCACCACGACGTCCATCTGTATATACTTTAGTTTCCTTTGTTTTTCTTTAACTCTCTCTCTCATCTCAGGTTCCAAAGATATATTTAGTCTAGGTTTCAGAACTCCAGCCACATTCAATTTAGTATGCATTTCTCTGCCATGCAACAACTCCGCAGGTGATCTCTGAGTTGTTGCATGCTGTGTAGCTCTATATACTTGCAAAAAGACAGTAGTAAATATTTTCCATTCTTTCCCTTCTAACTTAGCTGTTTGTAAGCTCTCTTTCAAGCTTCTATTAAACCTTTCAATCTTCCCGTTAGCTTGGGGGTAATACACAGATGATCTCCAATGAGTACTATTACGTTCTTCTAAAAAGGTTTCAAATTCCACTGAAGTGAACTGAGCTCCATTATCTGAAACCAGTTCTTTTGGATTTCCTTCTCTACTAAAAATAGTAGAGAGGAAGCTAATAACTGTAGCTGAGGTAGCTTGAGATGTAAATGCTACTTCTGGCCATTTACTGTAATAATCAATTAAGGTAATAGCATAATGACACCCAATTGGAGCAGCATCAAAAGGTCCTACAATATCAATTGCAACTTTCTCCCATGCAGCATCTTGAAGTGGGACTGGCTGTAATGGTGATACACGTGTTACTGCTGTCTTATCGTGCAATTGACAAGTAACACATGATTTTATGGCTGCTTCCGTCTGAGAGTCCATCCCTGGCCACCAATACAGATCTCTCAATCTTTGCTTAGTTCTAACAATCCCTTGATGGGTATCATGTGCCAAACGTATAAATATAGACTGCAATTCCTCTGGCACAAGTAAATGGTGTGTTCCCCGTAACACATATCCATCATGGAAAGAGAGTTCGTCACGTATACTAAAATAAGGCAACAAAACAGATTCAAGCATTTTCTTATTTCTAGGCCATCTGCTTGTCAAAAATTTTCGTAACTTTTGTTGAATTGGACATGCCAAACATGCAGCTAAGAATTGCTCTTTTGTAACTGCAGTAAGTGCACTAGTAATGATAGCGACTACTTCTTCATCACTCTCCAATGGATTCCCAGATGATGACAAAGGCAAGCGGGACAATCAATCAGCTGTCACATTTTGAGTCCCTGGTCTATATTCCATTTCATATGTAAAAGACAGTAATTTTGTTGACCATCTTGCAATGCGATTTCCTACTCGACCCACACCCTTTGTGGTTAACAATGTTGTCAAGGGCTTATGATCAGTTCACAGTTTAAATACATGGCCCCATAAATATGTTTTCCACTTTTCTGTAGCCCAAACACAAGCAAGTGCTTCTTTTTCAATAGCTGAATATTTCCTTTCAGCTTCAGTAAGTGTTCTTGACACAAATGCAACAGTCTTTTCGATCTTATCCTCATGGAGCTGTGTCAGTACTGCGCCAAGTCCATAATCAGAAGCATATGTTGTCAAAATTATTGGCAATGCAGGATTAAACAATACAAGTGCAGGACTATTTACAATTAACACTTTTACATTCTCAAAACTAGACTGTGCAGCATTTGTCCAACTAAAATTTGATGTTCCTCTTAGCAGTTCACGAAGAGGCTCAACAATAGATGCATAATTAGGAATAAATTTAGCATACCAAGAAGTAAGACCCAGAAAAGAATGTAAGGTTTGTACATCACTTGGGGAAGGTGCCTCTAGCATTGCCAACACATGCTCAGGATCAGGTTTGAATCCCTTTGATGAAATTGTATGTCCAAGAAAAGAAAGCTCAGTCTGTCTAAACTTACATTTATCTAAATTAAGCTTCAAGCCTGCTGCACTAATACAGCCCAATACAGATTGTAAATTACTTTCATGTTCCTCAGGGGTATTTCCAAACACTATAATATAATCCAGGTAACATTGGACCCCCTTTTGATTCTTAAGAATTATTGACATCATTTTTTGTAAAGCACTAGGTGCTAATGCAAGTCCATAGGGGACACGTTTAAAACGGAATAATCCGTCATGTGTAATAAATGCTGTAAGATCTCTACTATCTTCATGCAACATAACTTGATGGTATGCACTCTGCAAATCAAGAGTCGAAAACATCCTTGCTCCCCGAAGTTCTGCAAAAACTTCTTCTATATGTGGAAGAGGATGGCTATCAATTACTAAAGCTTTATTTGGCTCCCTCAAATCTATACAAACACGAATGTCATTATTCTTCTTCTTTGCCACTACTATGGGTGAAACCCATTCAGATGAGTCTACCTCCTCAATAACATCTTGTTGTACTAATTTATTAATCTCTTCAGAAACAGCATCCCTAACTGCAAATGGTAAACACCGTAACTTCTGGCATACAGGTAGCATATTTGACTTCATTTTAACTTTATGAATAAACCCATGTGCACAACCAAGTTTCCATTCAGTTTGGTCTTTTAACACAGCTGAAACTGGTGTTTGCTCTCCAAAAGTACTCAACTGGAGGGAGGGAACAACACTCCCATCAACTATTCCAAGGTTCAATGCAGCAAATACATCCCTCCCCAAAATAGAAGTACCATCAGGGACAATGTAAATCTCTGCAGCTGCACAACATTGCCCAAAGGTTACTTTTACAGGAAGACATCCACATACAGGAATTTGGTTCTTCAAATAACACACTAACTGTATTTTTGGTTTTATGAGTGGTATATCCCTGAAACAATGGCGATACAATGACTCAGGCAATATAGAAACTGCAGAGCCAGTATCCACCATTAATTCAACATCTTTTGATACTCCTATAGCAGAAATATTCACAGCACACATAATTTTTTCTACTGCATGTGTAGGACTAATCTTGTCCACACTCAAAATAGTAACATCTGGTATTGTAACTACATGTACTTGCTGGTTATTACGACGACATACTTTAGCAAAATGTCCCATTTTTTTTTACAATAATTACACTGAACATTCTTAGCTGGACATCCTGTATGGCTGGCGAGATGTTGTGAAGACCCACAATGGAAACAGTATTTAATTAGACTTTGACTTAGCTGGTTAAATTGCTTTTGACCAGCTTTCTTTTCATCATCATCATCATCATCATCGTCTGTCTTCTATTTAAACACTTATGCCATGGATCCACTGCTTGCACCATGCCTTCTTTGTCTAAACTCATTAGTTTAGCTTCTGCCAGGGCTGCCTCAATTTGAGTTGCAATTGTTATAGCTTTGTCTAATGTAAGGTTTGTCTCTAAGAGTAAGCGTTCTCGTATTCGAGGCAAAGATGTTTTCTCAATTAGCTGGTCTCTAATCATCTCTTCTGCCATATCGCCAAAGTTACACGAGCTCATTAAGTCTCTCAAAGCAGCAGTATACTGTAGTACTGACTCCCCCGGTTTCTGCTCATGCTGACGAAATTTGTAGCGGTTAGCTACCACATTCACTTTTGGCACAAAAAGGTTCTTTAAAGCAGTACATGCAGTCTCATATTTATCATCAGCCAGTGGAAGATTGTAAAATATCCGTTGTCCTTCAACTCCCAGGCAATGAATAAGCAACGCACATTTTCTTGCTTGAGAAAGTTCTTTGTCGCTAACTGCCAACAAGTAATTTTCAAACATCCGAATCCAGACAGGGAATGCAACTGGAGCCTCACCTGGACTCTGAAGACAAAATGCTGGTGGGCTCAATGACAAAAGAGCCATCCCAACCTCGTCGCCAAAATGTTGTATCCAAGAAGAGGCAAAGTAGAAGTATCAATATAAATCCTTTATTTAAAACATGCCTTGCAAGCCCAACAACACAAGCATATGCCTGACTAAGCCTCTCTCCATTACTATCCCCAAACTCCTCTTATAGATTACCCAGCCTTCAGCTGAGTCTAATCCTTAGTCTCTTAAAGGTACAGTACTATACCATCTCCACACACGCTCCACCCATCTTTTCTGCATCCTTCTTGAAGTGTGGTGCCCAGAAATGGATGCAATACTCAAGCCCTAACCAGGGCCAAATAGAGTTGAACCAGTACCTTGTGCGATTTGGAAGCTATATTTCTATTAATGCAGCCCAAAATAGCATTTGCTTTTTTTGCAGCCATATCACACTGTTGGCTCATATTCAGCTTGTGATCTACAACAATTCCAATATCCTTCTCACTTGTAGTATTGCTGAACAAGGTATCCCCCATCTTGTAACTGTGCATTTGGTTTCTTTTTCCTAGGTGTAGAACTTTGCATTTATCCCTATTAAATTTCATCCTGTTGTTTTCAGCCCAGAGCTCCAATCTATCAAGATCACTTTGGAGTTTCTTTCTGACTTCCAGGGTATTAGCGATCCCACCCAATTTTGTCCCATTTGCAAATTTGATAAGCATTCCCTGCGCCTCCTCATCCAAATCATTAATAAAAATGTTGAAGAGCACGTGGCCCAGGACTGAGCCCTGTGGTACCCTGCTCATTACCTCCCCCCCAGTGTGAAAAGGTACCATTGATAAGCACTCTTTAAGTCCGATTCTGTAGCCAACTGTGGATCCACCTAATAGTTGTTCCATCTAGCCCACTTTTAGCTAGTTTGTGAATCAGAATGTCATGGGGCACTTTGTCAAAAGCTTTACTGAAGTCAAAATATACTATGTCCACAGCATTCCCACAGTCCACAAGGGAGGTTACCCGATCAAAAAATGTGATCAGATTAGTCTGACAGGATTTGTTCTTGACAAATCCATGCTGTCTCCTAGTCATCTCTGCATAGTTTTCAAGGTGTTTACAGATTAACTTCTGTATAATCTGCTCCAAAATTTTCCTAGGGATAAATGTCAGACTGACTGGTCTGAAGTTCCTAGGTTCCTCTCTTTTGCTCTTTTTGAAGACAGGGACAACATTAGCCCTCCTCCAGTCGTCCGGCACTTTACCCATCTTCCATGATTTCGCAAAGATAATAGACAGTGGTTCTGAGAGTTCTTCTAGTAGTTCTTTTATTACACTAGGATGCAGTTCGTCGGGCCCTGGAGATTTGAACTTGCTCAAAGAAATTAGGTGTTCCTTGACCATTTGTTTATCTATCTCAAACTGTAATCCTGCCCCTTCAGCTTGTAGTTCACTATTTCCAGGGGGTCAAAGACCCGCTTTTGAGAGAAGACTGAGCCAAAGTAGGAATTGAGCACTTTGGCCTTTTCTTTGTCATCTGTTACCTATTTGCCATCCTCATGAAGCAGTTGAACCACCACTTCTTTCCTCTGTCTTTTACTATTCACGTATCTGAAGAAAGCCTTTTTATTGCTTTTAGCATCCCTCGCTAGCCTCAGCTCCTTCTCAGCTTTAGCCTTCCTGGAACCATTCCGGCACTTTGTGCTACCTGTCTGTACTCTTCTTTTGTAGCCTGGCCTTCCTTCCACTTCCTATATGTATCCTTTTTTAATTTCAGGTCATCTCTAAGCTTTTTGTGCAGCCACATTGGTTTCTTCTGTTGTCTTCTATCTTTTTTCCTTATTGGAATTGTTTGTAATTGGGCTTTTAAAATTTCTTTTTTAAAAAACTCCCACCCATCTTGGACTCCTTTTCTCATTAGGGTCACTTGCCATGGGACCTTACTTATCATAGTTCTGAGTTTCTTAAAATCAGCTTTCCTGAAATCCAGAGAACATGTATGCTTCCTTTAAAATCAAGAACTCAAATAGGACGTGGTCACTTTCCCCCAGAGTTCCCATAATTTCAATTTTATCCACTAAGTCCTCCCTATTGGTCAGTATCAAGTCAAGTATAGCCATTCCTCTAGTTCCTTCTTCTACTTTCTGTAGGAGAAAGTTATCAGCCACACATGTCAGGAAGTCCTTGGAGGGGCCACTTTTGGCAGAATTTGTCTCCCTACAGATATCGGGGCAATTGAAGTCCCCCATTACTACTACATCGGATTTCCTTGAAACACTGGCAATTTGCTTTTCAAAAATTTCATCCTCGTCTTCTCCTTGATTGGGTGGTTGGCAGTAGACTCCGACTATCTTGCCCCTTTTATTCCTTTCGGCATTTTTTAAAATCCAGATGCTCTTGATGGGGCTCCCAGGCTCATCCTCCTATATTTCTGCACAGGGATAAGTATTTTTAACATAAAGTGCAACTCCGCCTCCCTTTCTATTTCTTCTGTTCTTTTTGAACAAGTTTTATCCTTCAATTGCTATATTCCAGTCATGGGAGTCATCCCACCACATTTCAGTTATACCCATCAAGTCCTATTTGCCTTCATGTATTAAGAGTTCAAGTTCATTCTGTTTGTTTCCTGTACTCTGGGCATTAGTATATAGACATCAAAGCCCATGTGCTTTGTAGTCTGGCTTCTTTCCTACATTGTTGTGAACACTATTTTTGGACCCTATTGGAGCTGTTCTCTGTGTTATGGTGCATAAGCCTTCATCCGTTATTGCCTCAAAGTTTACATCTTCCACCCCTGTAGGATTCAGTTTAAAGCCCTCCTGATGAAGTCCTTCATGCTATGGACAAACATATTCTTCCCAGCCCTTGTGAGGTGCAACCCATCCCTTGCCAGTAGTCCATCTTCCAGGTAGCATAGCCCGTGGTCCCAGAATCCGAATACCTCACGTCGGCACCACCTTCGTAGCCAGTTGTTCTCCCGGAGTATTTTTCTTTCCCTTTCTATTCCTCTTCCAAGAACTGGGAGGATGGATGAGAAAACTATCTAGGCCCCAAAGTTCTTGAGATTCCTTCCCAGAGCTTTAAAGTCTGACGCAATTTCTTCGTAACTCCACTTGGCAATATCATTTGTTCCCACATGGATGAGAAGAAAAGGATATGTGTCAGTGGGCTTGATGAACTTTGACATCCCTTCTGTCACATCTCTAATCTGTGCTCCAGGGAGACAGCACACCTGGCGAGTCCATGGGTCTTCACGACATACTTGGGTTTCAATCCCACGCAGCAGGGAGTCTCCCACAACGACTACTCTTCTCTTCTTGGTCGACTGACCTTCTGTCTCTTGCTCACTGTTGCACGGGGTCTCCTGTAATTCTCCCTCTGCAAGCTGACCTCCAGTCTCATCCTCCAGTAGCTGGAAGCAGTTGCATAACTCTAATGGTTCCACTGGTGCAGAGTGTCTTCTAGTTCTTCTTTCCTCATCTCAGCATTCCCCATTTCTGCTTCAGCTTGCTGTTGCTCTTCAATCTCTTGTGCTTCTTGTTCCTGTTGTAGTTCCACTGTTCTGTCTAAGAACTCTTCGCCTTCTCTTATTCCTGGGAGGGTGGACACTTGCTGCTCAAGTGCTTTAATGTTTTCTTCCAATAGTGCAACCAGCTTGCACTTGTTGCAGGTGTATGCCATGTTGATCTCAGGCAGGAACACAAACATTGCACACACGTTGCAGGTCACCACCACTAGAGACTCCTTTCCGTCCATAGTCTCCATTTCTGTTTTGTTTCTGCCTCCCGATTGTGTTGGAATTTTGTTAAGGACCCCCCCTTGACCCCCCCTGCCGAACTCCCCTTGACAAACTCCTGTTTGCTCGCTCTGATCTCTCACTCTCTGGGAGCTCTCTTCCTTATATTCCTTCTAGTCCAGCTGGAGCAGCTTCCTTTTCTCTTCTCTGCTCAGCTAAGAGTCAGGAAACAGAATGAATCTCCCCATCTACTCAGTTGCTGAGAGCAATCAGGCAATCAGGCCACACCGGTCCAGGTATCTTGACTCTGTGTGGATGTTCGATGCAGATAACTGATAGATCTCTCCTCCCCCTCCCTCTCCTCCTTTGAATCCACCAGATCCCCAAATGCATGTCTCTTGGTACACCGAGTGTTCAAGTGCAATGAAAGACAGAGAAAAAATAACTTTGCACAAAAAGAAAGCAACATGTACTGTTCTCAAGTGTAACTGCTCTTCATATCCACATCTTTGCTGCTGTTGTTGTTGTGGTAGGCAATCCCTTGGCATGGTAGTGGTGGTGGTGGGGAACCTATTAAAAGATAACTGAAGCTCTCTAGGTACCCAGGGTGCAATTCCCCCTTCTTTCCCCACCACCCTTTCCAGAACTTGCCATGGGTTTTACAATGAAGAGCTTTTACGCAATTCTCCCTACTGTTTGGCAGCTGGATTTTACCATTTGGGGTTCAAGGTCCCTCAAAATTAACAGTGCCTTTCCTTTGTCATTCAACTGGTTTACCATTGAGGCTCCAATATATCACTAATTGTACTCTTACCCAGAGTACAATTTGTACATACAGACATAACCACTTTTTCAGCCAAGATTGTCTCTGACAGTGGCTTATAGTATTAAAATTAGTCACAAGCATACAATACAAGATTTTGGGTTATATGTTGTGTGTGTGTGTGTGTGTGTGTGTGTGTGTGTCTTCATGCACACAACATGTGTGTGTGTGTGTGTCAAGGAGAGATGGGTGGGGAGAGAAGAGACAGAGGGATGTTCTAGTGTTTTGTTTACTTGGGGTTGGATCCTACTCATCTCAAAGCCATGTAGGGACCCAGGAGCTCCACCATGTGCATTATGCACTGCCAGCCAGTCTTGATCCTTGGCTTCTGCCAAAATCTGGGATCTTAAAGGGAGGAGGAGCAGGTGCCTATTTTTGTATTAATGGAGATTAATTTGGTTCACAGCTTGCCTAGGCCAAGTTCATTGGTAGATAACAGCTGTATAAGATATGAAGTAATAAAGAAGGCACAATTGGTACCCCTGAACAAGGGCAAACAACCCAAAACAGGACATGACATGCAGTTGCTTCAACTCCGGCCGATTTAATTAGAAAAACGAAATACCTGAGCACTGGTTTGGGTTTTTCCACGACCCGAATGTCCTGTCAGGTATGGTTTTGCCTATGGATAGCTGGACTCTGTCTGGAATAGCTCCTCGGTGCAGCCAGGTCCAACTTCACCTGAGTCGGCTTGAGCTGTCCTGCTATCCTTTGGTCCAGCCTTTCAGTGGCTCCCATCAACGGAAGCAAGCAGGTAACAGAATGAAACAGTGCTCAATGAATAAAGTGAGGAAGGACCTACGGTTTATATGCACCCCAAAATAAGATTTCTACTAGCGCTGCGCACAAGCGGCCTCTTGAAACTCTCCACCCTATTTGTGGGTAGAGAAATGGAGGGGGGGATGATGACAATTTCACTGAATTTCTCCAACCATTTCTCTCAGGTAGGCATCACCATTGGCAAGGGTTGTAGAACAGCTTCTTTCTTTTTTCCCCTAAGGTTTTTTCCCCCTCACTGCCACCACAAGTGGCAAGAGCATCAGCTGTGTGGGCAGCCTGGCCCCCAGTTTGCATCCTCCACAATGCCCCATAGACCTAGCATCTCTCTCTCCAGGGCATTGAGGGGAGGGAATGATGCAGCCACATAAAAAAAAACAATGGTGAAGAAAATGTGGAGAAAATTCTGAAAAGTGTCCTGTAATTTCTATGAAGTAAGAAAAGAAAAACTTCAAGAATTTTCTGAAAGTTTTCTTTCCCCATGAAAGGGGCTTCCATTTTTCTGCCTCATTCTCAGGACATTTTATAGTTTATTTTGAATGTGTGCTGGTGGTGTTTTTCACCTTACCTAATCACTGTGACTGTCTCTATTTTTCTTTCTATTACACACTCTACAGTCTCCCAGGCTGCCTGCACTTTCTGCTTTGGAAAGGCCCAATGGGAGGAATAAATTCATGATGTCTTTCTGTGGGCAGGAGGTGCCGGAAGCCAAGGAGGCTACAGGCTGTCAGAGAGATGATTGTACAATGAAAGACTGGACACTCACACAAACACACTCTTCAGTCATCTCGTAAGGAAGGTAAGCACAAGAACTCTTAACCAAACCCATGAGAATTTCTCTGAAATTTCTTCTCCTTTGAATTTCTTTTTGAAAGCAATTTCTTTTCTATCAAATTGAATGGGAGACATTTTTGGCACAGCACTAATCTCTACTAACATAGAACTTGTTTGCTGGTTCTTCTGCTTGCTGTATTTTGATTCTCCTGGCCTCCCTGCCCCATCTGCTTGCCTGTTCCCTGCCTGTTGACCTTGGGCTTCCCCACTATTCCTTCTACGACACCAGAATCGTCTCCTGACAGAACCACAGCAAGATCTTCCCAACTTGGATAGTCAACAGATTCTTTGGGAATTGATGGCAATAATTAAGAGTGGCCCTAAGTAATTCTTTCCCCCTTTCCAGGCCCATTTGGAATTCAAGCCAAATGAGCAGCTGACCCTAAGTTTATAGGCAGTCTCCTTAGAAACCAAAGTGCTATAGCAGCTTTGCTAGCCAGGAAGCACCTAGATTTTTCTCAAACCAAACTAAGAGAGCAGGGAGGAGGTACTTATATGGTAGCAAACTGATTCATCTTTGGTAGAGTAGTTGTGGATGTTGTGGGAGAGTACTGTGTGTGAACGCATGCTTGTGTGTGTGTGTGTGTGTGTGTGTGAGAGAGAGAGAGAGAGAGAGAGAGAGAGATCGAGAGATCAGTTCATCATTGAGATGCAGGGTGCCTTTGTTTGCAGGGAGGAAGAAGCACGGAGAGCCACCCCCTCCCAAACTTCCATGTGATCAGCAGGAGCTGCCGCCGCCTTTGGCTGCCTTCTCCTGGGCTCCATTCTTCCTTCCAGCAGCTGGAGGATCTCTGCATCACTTGCTCCCAGCTTTCAGCAGGGAAATGGGCGGCTGGGAAGCGCGGCTGCTGGCCAGGGCGAGTTTCCAGGCGAAGCTGCGAGCAGCGCCGGGGATGCGCCTCCGTGCCTGACGGGATGCGAGCCGCCGCCGCCGCCGCCTCCACCAGCACCACCGAAAAGTCCCAGCAGAATCCCTCCCGGAGAGCGGCGAAGGCAAAGGGGAGGCGCCTCCTTGCATCACCGGCGGCGGCAGCAGCAGCAGCAGCAGCAGCAGCCGGAGAAGACTAGGATCGCGGGAGCTGTCCGCTTCAGCACCACACGCCAGGGCACGCCGGCGCTCGCGGGAGCTGTCCGCCTCAGCACCGCGGCGCCAGGAGCCGGCGGCGGCGGCGGCGGCGGCGGCGGCAGGCCCGGAGCGCTACAAGCCCTGGGCTGCAGAGCTCCACACCTCGGGCAGCGGGCTGGAAAGCCTGCTCAGCACCGGGCCAGCACCGGGGGCTTACGCAGCACGGTTCCCGGCGCTCCTGACACTCGCCCCTTCAGCTGAGAGAGCGGACGGCGGGGGGGGGGGGAGTTGCCTGGCCCCCCGCCCCTGCTGCCAAGCGCCTGGATCTTTCTAGCCACCTGCTCCAGGCCCGCGAATTCTGTGCCCCCGCCTGCCCCTGGCATCTTGTCTGTCTGCCTGCCTGCCTGCCTGCCTGCCTGTCTGTCTCACACACTCACACACAGAGACAGACGCGGTGTGAATCTCCCCCCGCGCACTGGAGCCTTCGCCTTCCCTTTCGCCAGGGCTGCTCGTTCCCTGGGCTGCACGAGGCAGGAGCGGCACGTCTCCCGCTCGGCTTCCTTCTGACCAGGAGCGAAAGACTTGGATCGGGAATGAACATCAGGCGCCAGGCTGGAGATCCGCTTGATGCCCCCTCCAAGAGAGGCGGGGACAAGATCCCTCGAAAGGCTGGAGAGCACTTGAGGAGTCAGCCAGGACCCTCTCCTCAGCCGAGGAGCGCTGGTGGCTTCCCGTAAGGACGGGCAGCCTTTCCCGTGCATGCCTCTGGCCGCCTAGCTCCGACTTCCTTGCTGGCCTGCCCTTCCCTCCGGTTGGCTGCCTACGGTACCATGAATCATTATGAGGATGTGTGACAGAGGTATCCAGATGCTGATCACCACCCTGGGAGCCTTTGCAGCGTTCAGCCTCATGACCATCGCTGTGGGCACAGACTATTGGCTGTATTCCAGGGGTGTGTGCAGGACTAAGTCCACCAACGACAATGACACCAGCAGGAAGAATGAAGAAGTCATGACCCACTCGGGCTTGTGGAGGACCTGCTGCCTGGAAGGTATTTTAACCCAACTTCTGTCGTGAGCTGTTGGCTAGCCTCCGCCCGCTGACGGAGGCTGGGCTGGTGCATGTGGGCCTGGGACCAATGTTGTAGCAGAGGCAGAGAAGGAGAAAGCATTGAGGCTTCCAGGGGGAAAGTTTGTTTTGGTCTGAGAGATGCAACGAGGGGCCACAGCCCCTACGGCTGCCCCCATGGCCGGTAGCAGGGGCTAAACCCCCATGCCCGGACCTACTTCTGGTTTTGGACTCGGCTCTGACTGGGCGACGACTTCATTCTGGCTAAATCATTTAGTGCCAGTGTGAGGAAACCATGTAGAACCCTTCTGCTCCACCCCTAGAAGCGTATGATATTGCAGTCGACATCAGACATGCAAGAATGGGATGGCAGGGAGGGGGGCATTGTTGGGCCAGCCCTGCCCATCCTGACCCCTTCATGATTGATGGGGAAGGGGGCAAATATTGTCATGCACACCCATGTTGGCCCCAACAAAGATGGGATGAGCATCCATGCCGCAAGGTAGGCTGAGGAGATCATCTCCTCTGACCACCACGGTTCACCTGTTGCTGAGGAGTGTCTGCATTGAACAAAAGCTTCTTTATTAAATTGAGCTAGAAGTAAATGTTAGTAGAACAAGCTGAGTTCTTCCTTGAGTGTTGCTGTTGTTCTTGTCGCTGTAGTTGTGGCTGCTGCTGTTTTTAATTACACCTTGGCTGTGGAGATGGGCGAGTGTTCAAGGGGCATTTTAAGCAATGGAAAATAATATCAGTATTCAAAGGACGTTTACTGTCTGCTGTTTTCTCACATCCACCAAGCAACCCCCCTCCCACATACTCCATATATCCCCTTCATTAAAAGCATGGTGAGATACTGGGGCGACCACAGAGGGGCATTTACAATATGGTAGGCTGCACCTTCTCTGTCCTTCCTTCCTTCCTTCCTAGATTCTTTCCCACCCAATGGTTGCTTTATGCTTCTCCTACTTTCAGTAGAGCATCTCCATGTTACCAGAGACACTGATTTAAGTGACACATGTACACAACCCCAAGAGCTACACTCTGATTTCCTCCTCCCCACAGGCAAATGCAAATAGCTAGGCTAGCACAGCTGCGGGTTTTATAATGAGCTAATTTCCCCCCAGCCTTCGCTCTATTGCAAGTCACAGATAGGGAGGTTTGATGTGGCTCATTAGCCGTCTGAAACCAAAAGGAAGCTGTGTGTGTGTGTGTGTGTATACACACACACACACACACACACACACACCCCTCTTAAGCTTCAGTGAGTCATCAGGGAAGCATTCCATGTCTCTGCCCACTAGTCTTTAACATCCCCCAGCTTCTGGAGGTGGATGAATGCAGAAATCCCACTGCATGGAACAGTGTGGGAGAAGGGGTGTTCTCGCTGCCCACACTCGTTTAGCAATGCCTTCTGCCATGCACAGACCCTGTCAAGAAAAAGCAGCCTATATCTAGCTGTGCTCAGTCTTCCTTCCAATGGAGCTTCAGTTCCCATTCCCAGGTGACCATTGCTCCAGGTGAGCAATGCAGAGAGGTTAGGTGATGAAGTGGCTCATTTGATATCAAAGAGAAATAGGCAGGCAGGTAGCTCAGACTGAAGGTGATAGTTGGGTAGCTACCTGATTTAAACCCCCTTCTACATATGCCAACAACAGAATACCAAATAAGGCAGCCCCCTTTACTGGACCAACTTACATTCAAAATGCTGAAAGCAAGTTTTTGAGATCCACAGAATTCTTCTTCAACTCTAAGATGTCCAAAGGTGCATGGGGATATTGAAAAGCAAGAAAGGAGGAGGATGGTACAAACATCTCTTTCTTTCTTTCTTTCTTTCTTTCTTTCTTTCTTTCTTAAAAGATACACTCCAGGGAGCAATATAATCTTTTCACCTCCCTTGGTCTATACCCCTTCCAATGTGTCAAGCTATGTACTTACATCTTGTACTAAAATGTTCTAGAGAGGAGAAATTGAGACAAGTCTTCATGTTCATCGCACCCCACCCCATAGTATATAGGGCTCCCAAGGCAATCATTTAGCATTTCTTTTGCAGCTGTAGGTCTCACCAGCAAGGCTGTGTTGCTCTTGCATTAACTGATTGTTCAGGATGTTGTCTGAGCAGTAGTATTGCCCCAGGTCTCATTTTGCTAGGGACTGAAAAATGTGGGGAGACGTGCATTTGGTTTGAGTTGGAACAGGACTACCAGTGTGCTTCTGAGAGGCTCAGACAAATAGGTTGGGCAACAACTTTCTGCTGATTGCAGCAGCTGTTTGTATTGCCATCCAAGGCCATGTCAGCCTAACCCCTGGCTTTGAAGGGCTTTCTAGCTGCCCAGAGCTTCATTAGCCTCCTTGTTATGCACCTTGTTACTGGAAAATTATCTGGCTTCATTGATCTCTGGAATGGTCTGTCTGCTTGGGATGTGATGAATGACTGGAAAGCCTGAGAGGGGAGATGTCTTCTCCATTCCTTTCCTCGTACCACTTGTGTGGGCCTGTCTGTATGCGTGTTCAGGGGTGGGAGGTTGTCATCTCTAACATACAATGGCAATCCCTGTTGATTCCAATGAACTCCTGCTCAGAGACAATGCTGTGCAGTGGTGGTGCAAACCTCACCTCGGCCATGAACGTGCGTGCAACCTTAAACCCATTGCTCTTTTATCAGCCTCCCCCTCCCTTCTGCAATACAGGGATAAGGATTGTTGTAAGAATTCCTGAGATGATGTCTGTGAAGGGCTTTGGGCACTCAATGAGTTTGCCTGAAGGGTAGGCATTACTGTTTGATTCCTACAAACCACTGCTCGAAGAGGTGCTGGGAGCTCAAGGTCATTCCAGAAACACCCACCTGTTGTTCCATGCTTAATTTCTCAAACAAGAGGGACTGCAGATCATGCCTTCCTGGAAGAAAAGCCCTCCAAACTAGAAACTCTGCTCCCAGATAATGTGTTATTTATTTATTCTAAGCTTTTATAAGCCACCTTTTAGGGCCAAATCCTCACAAAATGACATACAAAGAGGAAAGATACCAGATACAACTAGGTATATCAGATACATGTAGAGTTACTAAAAGGGAAAATGGCTGTCAATCACACAAGCCATTCACCAGGATGAGATACATTTTCAAGGCCTTCATAAAAGTATGTACTGAAGGGCCTAAGCATAAATCAATCAGAACAGAGTTCCATAACTGTGAGACCACCACTGAGAAGTCTCTGTCTCTTCTAGGTTGGCTGTGGTTCCTCAGGGCGGAGGAAAAGGCTTCCCTTTGTACCCTTTCTGACTGAACCTGATGCTTATATAGTAATAATAATAATAATAATTTATTTATTTATTTATTACCCACCTCTCCCTCCGGATTGAGGCAGGGAACAACATCATCATAAAACATACAAAACTGATTAAAAATACATAAAACCAGTATATCATTAAAAATACCAATAAAACACCAATAAAACACTTAAAATTCATCTGAGTAGGCCTGCCAGAAGAGCTCAGTCTTTATAGATGTTTTAAATTCCTGAAGACTGGTAAATTCACGGATCTCTCCTGGCAGGTCATTCCATAATGTGGGAGCGGCAGAAGAGAAGGTCCTCTGGGTAACAGTTGTCAGTCTAGTTTTTGTTGACTGTAATAAATTCTTCCCAGAGGACCTGAGTGTGCAGGGCGGATTGTATGGGAGAAGGTGATCCCGCAGAGGGCACCTGTGGTGGCTATCAGTGATGCTCATTGTGGGGCACATAGGAGAATCTGACCACTCAGGTGTGGTGGACATAAGCCATTTAGGGATTTTTTCTTCCTTCCTTCCCTTTAAATCAGCCACTTAAATTGTGCCCAGAAGAGAACAGAGAGTAGATTCTTGTCACCTTCTGCTTAGGGCTCTGCCTCTGCCTGAGTCTGGCTAATACTATCTGGATGAAATGTTATTTACGCATTCCGCAGAACAGAAGGATCAATGTCCTCTCCGAACAGTTTGGCAGATTCATACTTTGTTATGCCCCCTCCTTCAGACCAATGAGGCTTTGAACCTACAACAAGATCCCCAATGTTCGGGTGGCCTCCATAGCTGTTCCGTTAGCAGGTATGAACATCTTCCACTTTTGCTTGCTGCAGATTCAAATGGCTGTTAAAAGCACAACAGTAGGATAGGCCATTTTTTTCTGGTCCATTGGCAACCCCACACTCCCATCAACCAGCAGGTGCCCACAAGACAGGATTGTCGAAGGGGGGCAGCTGCCTGTCACAAGAAGATGCAAACACCCACTTGCGCTTCGCCTGAGCAACGAGATTGCTTTGTGATCTGTTAGCTGATCTGATGCTTGGAGAGTCGCATTTGCTTCCAGCAAAATCTGAAAAGCAGAGCACCAAAACTGGCCACAGGGAGGGAGGGAGGGAGGGAAAGGCAGGCAGGCAGGCAGGCAGGGAGGCAGGCAGGCAATTCACCCTCCTCCCAGCCTGAGCTTTCCTTGCAGGGGCTGGGCTGACACTGTGGACCCGCACCCTCCATGGCAGCCAATCTGCTGAGATAGTCCGTGACATCTGCTTTGTGCCCAAAGGCACCTTTCAAATGCTAAGGCATTTCTGCTCAAAAGAGGCTTCCGCCAGTGGCTTCTCTTTAAAAGGTTAACCCCATTCATTTCAAAACAGCATAGAACAACAAAGCTAATGAGCTAGCTAGCATAGGTGGCTTTAAAAAAGTGATGCCAAAATCATACAGAAAATTGGACAGAGCAACTATAACTGGCAACAATAACTAGCCATTATAGATAAGTGGGAACTTCATATATTGATGCAGTATATCTGTGAATAACAAATGCTGGAGACAAATATCATGTTTATGCCCTGCTACTGTACTTCTCAGAAGCCCCATGTTACTGGCCCCACGTTAGAAACCGCACCGCTTTTCTTACATTCAATGTTCCTCCGATGTCAGATGCTCTTAACAGTGATTTCATTGCTTGTTATCAATACATATAAAAGCTGCCCACAAATGTATGCTCTCTCTCTCTCTCTCTCTCTCTCTCTCTCTCTCTCTCTCTCTCTCTCTCTCTCTCATGCACACACTCAGCTTTGCTTGCTGAAGATGCTGATGCAGAAAAGGGTCCTGGCATTCCTGGCTCTTCACCTGCATTTTATGCGATGTCTCAGTTCTCATGCCAGAAATGTGTAACACCCATGAATGCTTAACACCCTCAAAACCAGTAGCCATGCTCAGGTGGAGGGGTTATGTTTTCACCCTGATGGAAAGGAAGTCTGTACATGCTCAGAGTCACTAACTGTTTTACAAGGTCCCATTCCAAGCTTCCTAGCTGCTGCACAGGAACTACAGGTACAATTAGACTGTTCCTCTTCCCTTATCACCTGTGCAAATGAAGACTGCAAACTGTTGACATGTCCAAAGTAATATACCTGTATCTAAAGGATAGGTCTAACTTCTCCAGTGCATTGGGCTCATGAAATGCAACCAAGGACATTGTGGTGACAGGAATAAATGATACTGACTTGATCACTGCCTGGCTGGGAACTTTGTAGAGACTGTCACTCCAAGATCTGCTGCTGTTTAAACAAGGGATGGAGGTGGAGCGCTGGACATAGTTGCTGCGCAATGAGTTTTAATTGCTTTTAATGGCTTTTAATTTTTTATACTGTTTTTAGCTAGTTAATAGTTTAATACATTTTTAGCTGTGTACATTATTTATTATTTTATACCATTTGATTTTATCTGTTCGCCACCCTAAGATTCCAATGATATAGGGTGGGATGCAAAACTTTTAATAAGTAAATAAAAACAGGAATAGGATGCATGAAATGTTGCTCCCACAAACGCACCATTAACTACTCCTCTTAGTTTTGTAAGCATCAACTAACAACGCTTGAAAAATTAAACACAGATAGACAATCTAGCTGAGAAAGCAGCTTAGAAGCACAATCCTATGCAGGTCTTCTCAAAAATAAGCTGCACTGAGTTCAATGGGACTTTTTCCCATTGTATAGGATTGCAGCCTTGTCTGCAATCATTCCCTTGTCTGGGAATGAGACCCGTTGAGTTCAATCGGTCTTACTCTGAGTAGACATGCATAGGAGTATGCTGTAACTCTCCTGTTGAAATCAGTAGGCGTTCAAAGAACAACTTTGCTGGATCATGGCCACCATGTAACAATTCCTGCAACATGGTAATGTTGCAGGAATTATTACACTATATCTGTATTTGCAACAATTTCTTTTTATGTCATTGCAGAAATAATTAAACCTTTTCTGTGTGTCTGTAATTAATTGCGATATTAAGATAATTCATTATACTTTCTATACTTATTATTAAACATTCCACTTTGGTGTTCATTGGGTCACATAATTTAGTAATTCCAATACGTTCTATAAAATATTGAACTAAAAAAGGGGGGCATCACTATGTATTTGTGTCATCATTTAATAGATGACACTAATAGAAATACGCATTGATGTAAAAAATTTAAGATGTTGGCTGATAAGATTTCTTCTAGACATTTGCTGGGGGGGGGGGGAATTATACACCAAAATGTGAAGCAAAGTATATTTTAAAAGACTGATTAAAACATGGTAATCTAAAATCTCTCTATGAAAAACCATTAGCGATCAAACATTGATCTTAAATCTTAACTTCTTGGGTTATAGTGTATCTAAAATTCTATGTAAATTCAAAGTGCTATATCTTGATTTGAAGCTTGAGATATGCTCTTTCAGAAAGCTTTTGATTCATCCTTACTTATTTCAAGAGACAGCTATATATAAAGGGCCAGAAATCAAAAGTGGCACCATAAAAAGGAGTAGAATTTTGCAAGGTGTGATTTTGAGTGACTTTTTGCATGCACTAGAGCAAGTCTTCCTGAGTCTTTGGAGTAACGATAAGCTTTTGTTGCAGTTTGTTTTGGGTTAAACCTTATATTGCCTGGATGAAGAACCCAGCAAGGCAGACTGGGGACATGGGTGGTGCTCCTGAGTTCGATGGGATGATGTACATGGATTGATTGATTGATTGATTGCTTTTCTAATCTGCCCAATAACCAATGATTTATTTAAGGACTGGCTATTGGCTTTCCCTCATCATAATCAGGTACCTTTAAGCAATGACTGGAGGGTGGGAGATGGAGCCCTGTTATATGAAAGCAATGCATGCCAAATATTAAATGCACACAATAAAGAAACCAAATGCTCAGTTAAAGATGGGGAATACTTGGCTCAGCAGTACTACAAGTTAGAAGGATCTTGGAATTGTTGTAGACCACAAGCTGAGCATGAGCCAACAGTGTGATGTGGCTGCAAAAAAAGCAAAGTGTTGGACTGGAAGTTGGAGATCTGGGTTCTAGCCCCCTCTCAGCCATGGGACAGTCACAAACTCTCAGCCCAGCCTACCTCACAGGATTGTTGTTGTGAGGATAAAATGGAAAGGAGGAGGATTATGTACACTGCCTTGGGTTCCTTGGAGGAAAAAAGGCGGGATATAAATGAAAATAAATAAAATAAAAGCATAGCTTCCAAATTGCGCGAGGTACTGGTTCCCCTCTATTTGGCACTGGTTAGGCCCCATCTTGACTATTGCATCCAGTTCTGGGCACCACACTTCAAGAAGGATGCAGACAATCTGGAGCATGTTCAGAGGAAGGCAACGAGGATGATTAGAGGGTCTCAAAACAAAGCCCTAGGAGGAGAGACTGAAAGAACTGGGCATGTTTAGCCTGGAGAAGAGAAGATTGAGGGGAGACAGGATAGCACTCTTCAAATACTTGAAAAGTTGTCACACAGAGGAGGACCGGGATCTCTTCTCGATCAACCCAGAGTGAAGGATTCGGAATAATGGGCTCAAGTTACAGGAAGCCAGATTCCAGTTGGACATCAGGAAAAACTTTCTGACTGTTAGAGCAATACAACAATGGAACCAATTACTTAGGGAGGTGGTGGGCTCTCCCACATTAGAGGCATTCAAGAGGCAGCTGGACAGCCATCTGAAGGAACTGGGCATGTTTAGTCTGGAGAAGAGAGCTGACAGAGGTAGCCTTGGATGCACTTTATCTGGGGCGGCTCAGGATTTCATGGTTTCCTTGACAACCATGGGACTGTCTCAACATGCCACTGGCTCAACGCATGTAGCAGGACACACTCTAGACCTGATTTTTTCCACTGGACGTGGAGATGGTGATCTGAAAGTGGGGGACTTTACATCAACCCCTTTGTCATGGTCAGATCATCACCTCCTGAGGTTCAGACTTACAGCAGCTTTTCCCCTCTGCAAGGGTGGGGGACCCATTAAGATGGTCCGCCCCCAAAAGCTAATGGATCCGGATGGTATCCAGAGGGCTCTGGGGAGTTTTCTGGCTGATAGGGCTGGCTCTCCTGTTGAAACCCTGGTTGATCTGTAGAATGCAGAAATGACCCGGGCAGTTGACATGGTTGCTCCTGAGCGCCCTCTCCTGTGTAGAGCTCATATGGCTCCATAGTATACCCCAGAGCTGAGAGTGATGAAATAAAATAGGAGACAGCTTGAAGGCAGAGGGAGATGAACACCTGATGGATGCAACAAAACATTGGTAAGTGTCTACGGTAAGCTGTATTCAGGGGCAGTAAGGGCAGCAAAAAAACACAATACTTTGCTGCCACTATTAAATCATCAATCTGCCGCCCAGCGGAGCTTTTCAGAGTTGTCTGGGGGCTTCTACATGCTGGCCCCAAGAAAATGGCAGAATCATCTGAGGCTGGTTGTAATACATTTGCTGGCCACTTCCAGGATAAAATCTTGGGCATCCACCAGGACTCCAATGTTATAGCAGATGAATCAAGTGAGGTATCCAGAGAACAGGCTTGTCCTGTTTTCTTGGATAAATTTCAGTTGGCAAGCTCAATGACATGGACAAGGTGCTTGGACAGGTTCATGCAACCACCTATGTATTGGATCCTTGCCCATCTTGGCTAATAAAAGCTAGCAGAATGGAACAGCCGGCTGGGCCAGGGAAGTGATTAATGCCTCTCTGCGAGAGGGAGTGGTCCCAGGCCTCCTGAAAGAGGCAGTAGTGAGACCACTCCTGAAGAAAGAGTCCCTGGACCCAGAAAATCTTAATAACTGTAGGCCAGTGGCAAATGTTCCATTCCTGGGCAAGGTTCTTGAGCAGGTGGTTGAGGGCAAGCTTCAGATGCTCTTGGATGAGACTGATTATCTGGATCCATTTCAGTTGGGTTTCAGGCCTGGTTTTGGCATGGAAACAGCCTTGGTCGCCCTGTATGATGACCTATGTCGGGAGAGGGACAGGGGGAGTGTGACTCTGTTGATTCTCCTTGATCTCTCAACAGCTTTCGATACCATCAACCACTGTATCCTTCTGGGACAACTGGCTGAGTTAGGAGTGGGAGGCACTGCATTGCAGTGGTTCCGCTCCTACTTGGCGGGGCGGCTCCAGAAGGTGGTGCTTGAGGAACATTGCTCGGCTCTGTGGATTCTCCAGTATGGGGTTCCGCAAAGGTCAGTCTTGTCCCCCATGCTGTTCAACAACTACATGAAACAGTTAAGTGCAGTCATCCAGAGTTTTGGAGTGCGTTGTCATCAGTATGCTGATGACATACAAAACTACTTCTCCTTTTCATCTTCATCAGGTGAGGCTGTGGATGTGTTGAACCAGTGCCTGGCTGCGACAATTGTCTGGATGAGGGCTAGCAAACTGAAACACAATCCAGACAAGACTGAGATGCTGTTAGTGGGTGGTTCTTCTGACCGGATGGAGGGTCTTCAACCTGTTCTGGATGGGGTTACACTCCCCCTGAAGGAGCAGGTTCATAGCTTGAGGGTTCTTCTAGAACCATCTCTGTCACTCGAGGGTCAGGTGGCCTCAGTGGCACAGAATGCCTTCTACCAACTTTGGTTGGTGGCCCAGCTTTGCCCCTATCTGGATAGGGATAACCTGGCTTGAGTTGTCCATGCTCTAGTAATCTCCAAGTGAGATTACTGCAATGTGCTCTATGTGGGGCTGCCTTTGAAGACGGTTCAGAAGCTGCAGCTTGTGCAAAATGCAGCGGCCAGATTGGTAACAGGGAGCAGAAGGTTTGAACATATAAGACCGATTCTGGCCTGCTTGCATTGGCTGCTTATACATTTCCAAGCGCAATTCAAGGTGCTGGTTTTAACCTATAAAACCTTACACGGCTTGGGACCACAATACCTGACATTCAAGATGCAGCTGGACAGCCATCTGTCAGGTATGCTTTAAGGTGGATTCCTGCATTGAGCAGGGAGTTGCACTTGATGGCCTTATAAGCTCCTTTCAACTCTATTATGCTATGATTCTATTATTTTGAGCCCCTTAGATGTGATGAAAGATGCACATACTTGACTGTTTCTAATCTTCCAATGACATTTGTTTTTTCCCGTCCCAGAGCGACTTTGAGAGAAGTTGCATTTGGAGGAATTTCCCTTTCTATAGAATTCTTAGGGGAAGTATAGGCTCAGTATATCATATGGTAAATTTGTTCCCAGTCTGTATTATTTTAAGCTGCAAATGGGGAAGGTCAGGTGTTGAATGGTCCCCACACTGGAAAACAGTAACAATCCTGCACGTAGAAAACCCACGTTCAATGGCGATGGCTAGGTTAGAACTCTTCTCCATTTAAAAAATTCACAAACGTAACAATAACAAACAAAAAGCAAAAAAGATGGAGAACCACAAAAGAATGACAAAAAAGAAGAAAAAAGAACATGTCATGCAATATATCCATACACAATAGTCATTTACATCACCCTCAATAAGAAAAGGAAAGAGGGGAAAGAAGGGTTGAACACTTCCATTTCAAATATATACATTGATATAATCATATATCTAAATAAGCACCCATATGATAGGGTGACCAGATAAAATCCAGGTCAGGGCTCATGTAACTTTAACAGTTGTAGAGAAAAGGGAATTTCAGCCAGTGTCATTTGTATGCAATTAGTTCCTGGTGAAATTCCCTCTTCATCACAACAGTTAAAGTTGCAGGGGCCCTGCTTTCTTTTGTATATGGTCACTCTAGTATTTCCTGATGTTCAGCTGGAATCTGGCTTCCTGTAACTTGAGCCCATTATTCCGTGTCCTGCATTCTGGGTTGATCGAGAAGAGATCCTGGCCCTCCTCTGTGTGATAACCTTTCAAGTATTTGAAGAGTGCTATCATGTCTCCCCTCAATCTTCTCTTCTCCAGGCTAAACTTGCCTAGTTCTTTCAATCTCTCTTCATAGGGCTTTGTTTCCAGACCCCTAATCATCCTCTTTGCCCTCCTCTGAACATGCTCCAGATTGTCAGCATCCTTCTTGAAGTGTAGTGCCCAGAACTGGATGCAATACTCAAGATGGGGCCTAACCAGTGCCGAATCAAGAAAGTTATCAAGAAAGTTAACCTCTTTGTTGTGACTGGAACATTCACTTACCCAATCAATGTGAGGGGTAATTGAAGCCACCCATTACCAACAAGCCTACATGAGCAGCTGGTTTTGTAGGCTGCACCTTGGGAAATATTATTCCCAGCTGCGTGTTCCACTCAAGCCTTCTTCCCTGTAAAGGCAGTCCAGATTGGAGGAAATCTTAACAACTTCCATCATGTGCATCACTCTAAAGACATGGATCATTTGATACCAATATCATGTCAATCTGGAGGCAGGTACTGTGGGGGTTCTGATGGCTATAACATCCCTAGCCAGCCAGGCTGTGGCAACTCAGCCATTTTTCCCCAGGCTATTAGTAGCTGTAGTTGAGGGGAGTAGCTGCCTCCCCTGGCCACAAACTGCTGTGAAACCAGGCAAATTCCCAGCACCCTGACAACCCAAAACTTGACTAGGCCCTAAATCAGAATTTTCTATCTCTGAATCAGACTCTTCCTCTGAGAACATAGCATCAGGGGAAGGCATGGTGTTGTCAGGTCTCCTAGTCCCTCAGGCATGCACACATTCTGGCAAACTGACATGGGGCACCCAAATCAGTGAGAATTCTTTATTGCAGGAAATACCATAGTAAAAGCTTAATGGCTACACACTCCAGAAACCATATAGCTGATGGTCAGTGGCTATAGGCTCCAAGTAATTCCTGAACAGTCAAAAGCTAATCACTACTACCATGACGAGATCCCCACCAACGTGGTTTCCCTGTTGCCTGTCTGCACACAAGGGAAGGCCACGGGTCCCAAACCCGGTCAAGGAAGGAGGAGGATTCCTGACATGATTCTCTCAGGCAATCAAAGGAGCAAATTCTTGAAGGCCTAACAAACCACCCAAACAGAGCTAGTCCAACCTTGGAATATAGATTGGTAATTCAAAGGCAACATGGTCAAGGATTAAACAAGATCACGGGAAAGGTGAACCTTCAGGCGCAAGGAGTTCCGTGCCACTGCTTTCGCATGAGCAACTCCTTGCCACATGAGTCTAGACAGAGGAAAGAAGGTCCAACAGTCATTGATCAAGCCCAGTCTGCCGGTGCACTGAGCTGAGACAAAAAAAGGCACACAATCCACAGCAAACGAGAGTTCAAGCCTATGAAAAGCCTCACAGTACATTTCATGGCAAGTCCTTAGTAATCCAAAGTTCTGCTTTGTAGGGAGCATGTGCAGAGTGCCCCCACAGTCTCAGACGATAATGGATCCAAACAGGGAAGTTTTCCGGGAATGGAGAGCAGATGTTCCTAGCAAAGGCTCCTCGCTTTTGCACCAGCTTAAAAAGGGAAGCATAGGCCTCTTCCAGACCACTTGGCAGACAGGGGCTTTTGGCCTTTCAGCAATGGCCCTGTGCAAACAGGGCGGCACCAAGATGCACACTTCTGATTAAATCATAGCCAAAAAGTACAAGACCCCACAGCCAGTGTCTTAACTTAGGGTAACCAGATAAAATCCAGGTCAGGGCTCCTGTAACTTTAACAGTTGTAGAGAGAAGGGAATTTCAGCCAGTGTCATTTGTATGCAATTAGTTCCTGGTGAAATTCCCTCTTCATCACAACTGTTAAAGTTGCAGGGGCCCTGCCTTCTTTTGTATATGGTCACTCTAGCATAGTGCCTGCACCTTTAACTGTTGTGATGAAGAGGGAATTTCATCAGGAACTAATTGCATACAAATGACACTGGCTGAAATTCCCTTTTCTCTACAACTGTTAAAGTTCCATGAGCCCTGTCCTCCTTTTCAGATGGTCAGCCTATACATACACCCCTGATGCCTATTAAGGTCTCTGGATGGGAGAGGGTCTTCGGAGGAAGGGGCCATAGAGCTCGGTGGCAGAGCACATGCTTTGCATGCCAAGGTTCCCAGGTTGCCTGAAACCCAGGAGAGCTGCTGCCGCCAGTAGTATCAACAATACTGGGTTAGATGGACCAATGATCTGACTCGGTATGAAGCAACTTCCTAGGTTCAGAGGGAGAAGGAATGAAGTTGTAAGATTATTCTGGCCTTCAATGAAATGCTATGGCTGTCTCTACCATCCCTTTCTGGGCTTAAAGGCCTAGAGGAGTCATTCTGTAGTTAATGAGCCATTCTGCTAGATCACCCAAATAATAATAATAATAATAATAATAATAATAATAATGGTGATGTATTTTCATGTATGTATACCATACTTTTCTAACTATATATTCAAAGTAAAGGGTAAGTGATAAATGGTAAAACCATTTTTTTTATTATTTTAAAAGCATAAAGTATCATGTTCTAGAAGGAGAGCAGTTAACCAGACTCAGACATCCCAGGAAAAGCCCTCCTAGAGGCCCAATATCATCCACAGTTTGTGCTATAATGAACCACATCTTGACATGAATCCAGGCTTTGGGGAAATTGCAAGGTGCCAGCGGGAATCTGGACTCATTCCTTTGATTAAAGAGCCATCCTGCTGGGCTAAAGAACAGTGCCTGCCTGATAACTAGTGTCTTTCCCATTCTCTTGTTCATGTATATTGACAGAACTCAGCCATGGGTCAATAAAAAGCTGTCGGACTGGGGTCTGTGAGAAGGCACAGGATCCGAGCTTTGACTACAACGTTTGAATTCAGGTGTAATAGAAGACACAGCAGGGTGAAGAATTGCTTTTACTTTTACAGAGAGCTTGAGTTCCCCGAACCATTTAAGCCACAATCCCATAACCACTTTGGCGTTTGTGAGATGGCACATTTTGGAGGGTGCTTCCTGTGTATGGTTAATGTGGGGGCACTGCTGGTGCCCAATCCCACGATGGGTGGGTAGTGGCAGAATTGCCAGGGACACTGTGGGCGTGTGGCCTCTGCAGCTATTCTTGTGCTTTCTACGTTGCTGTTGGGAATGTGTAGGATTGGAAGTACAGCATGCCAGTGTTCGCCCAGGCATAGCAGCTGCTGGCAAAATGGGTACACAGGAAAGACTTAGAAATAAACTTCGTCAAAATGAGAAAGACCACCTTCCAAATAAAGCAAGCTGATGTGGAGTAGCAGTGCATAAGGGCATGCGCCATCGTGTCGCCTCAAGAGAGGACCACATTTCACTGTCTCCCAGGTCTCGGTGCTTGGCCAAAGCCCCTCTTCTCCTAGCTGTGAAGACCACTGGATTAGACTGTAAGAAATACTAGAAGTATTACGACTTTTAAAAATGATCTACAGCCACCACTTTTTTGCGGCCATGTTTAGCAGCCCTTCCTCATAATTCAAAACAGACATCCCCTTCAGGCGAAGGTTCTGAGAGCCAGCGCTTTGATTACAGATTAGCCTCAATCCAGTTCGGAGGAGCAAAATTTCACAAAGGTAGCCGACTTTGCATGCAAATTGGGCAGCTGTGACATCACCGGCTGTGCGGTGCCTGGCATCTCAGCCCTGCCCCTCTCTTGCCGAACACATATCAAAACCTCTCGGAAAGATCATTATGTAAGCGCTTGCCAGAAATTTGTTCCGAGGAAGGATGGGCCATTTAATCAGATTAGCACTTGCCCATTTAGCTGCCGTAATAGGGGGAAGCAGACAAGTGAAGAAACAGAATCGGAAGATTGCAAATACTGCCTGGCTTCCCACCCCCAGCTGACAGCTCTGCTTGTTTATGTAGAGGAACAGATAGATCCTGTATATAAAGAAATGGATCCAAATCTATTGATTGCTGCTAGGATTATGGCTGCCAGAAACTGGAGTAATAAATGCTCTCCCCACTTTGAAAGGGTGGTTGTGTAAAGCTTGGAAGATGACTAAATTAACAGAGTATGACAGGGCAAATTGTAGCCCTCCAGGTGTTTTGGCCTACAAACCCCATCAGCCCCAGTCACTGTAGCGAATGGCGAGGAATGAGGCCAAAACATCGGGAAGCCCAAAAGTTGGCCCTAGTGGTGTATGAGATGGTAGACAAAAGACTTGCTATTTTTCTAATGCCTGTCACTCTTTTCTTAACTTCATGAGGGCTAGATACATCTTGGACATTAACAGATATAAATTATTTTTCCTTGTTATAATTGAATTAATTTAAACATGCATTTCTTTTTGGGGCCCTTTTCCACATTTGATTATACACTCTGCATGTTTATTTATTTGATCTTATTCAACATTATTTTAAGCCGCCTTTAAGTGCAGAACCCCTTCTTTGTTTTGTTTTTACCCTTATATGAGCCAATGATATTTTGTAGGCATGTCAGATAACTCTACTGCCTGGTTATGTCTGGTGAGTGTAGGGGTGTTTTGCATGAATGTGAGGAGCCCTTTATTATACCTTTTTATAGATTCTAATAAAACAATATAAGAAAAATACCTAACTATTTCATTGTGATGGTTTGGCTTTAGCATTAATGGCCATAATGGTAGAAATGGGGACAGGAATCTCAGTGTTGTCTTGGATATTGTCAACTGTGAACAATTACAGAATCATGATATGTTTGGCTGTTAAAACCTTGTTGCCTATGAGGCACCCCCTCCTTTGCCATTGGCTGAGCTGCTGTGATGCCATGGAATATTTGGAAACAGTCTAATATTTTGAGTGGGAAGGTGTAAGCCACAGACGGTTGGCAACTTCTATGATGGAATTTGGCCGGGAGAAAAGGTTCACACCAGCTCTACACTAAGCAAGATATCACACTATGAAAGCGGTTTGAAAACAGCACGTGGAATGTGTCGTGGTCTCCCAACAGTTGTCAATGCATTTCAATACCATTACAAAGCAGTAGTGTAGATCCTGCCCTAGTGTCAGGAGAAGTTGCATGCTGTTGGCAGGTGATTGAATAAGGGATGCTTTCAGGCAGAGAGAGCATCTACTGAAAAGAGATGAGAAGAGGAGAGAGATAAACGAAGGGATATGGAGGCATGGGGAAGCAGCCTCAAGGAAAGGGTGGCAGCAGGCCAAGAAACAAGAAACAGGGAGACTGCTGTGGGGGGGAGGGAGGGAGAGGGAAAGAGAGGTGACAGAAGCAAAGAGCTGAGGAAAGGGGAGGTTCACGGGCCCTACCACGAGGCAAGTGGCATTGCCTTGTCAGGGCTATCATGAAAGGGCAGGACATTTTTACTTACCGTACTCAATGTTTTATTATTGTAGTTTCTGCAATCATTTGAATTTAAATAGGTATGCTATTCTTATACTGCCTTTTGAATAAATTGAAAATGCTATTGTTTATGTTTCTGTGTTTTGTGAGACAGTTCCAGTGAAATTTTCTTGTGGAAAAGCAGCAGGCGAATTAAAATCTAATCCAAAACTAACCAGACAAATCTTCCACTGCAGTGGGGAACAGTAGGGGGAGCAGGCAGGACCAGCACTGACAAAGACAGCACCACAAGCAGTCACTTTGCTCAGCACCTCTCTGCCTATCCATTGCCTGCAACCCCCCCACCCCCGCCCCCCAATACTGTTCATGGACCAGGCTGGATGGGCAGTGGGCGGGGGGTGGGGGGGCAGCAGCTTTTAGTCCCACACTCAGCTGAGAAGTCCTGAATGAAGCAATGGCTGCCACCATCTCTAGTGTTCCGGAATGCCCCGTGGCCTCAGCATATGCCAGACCCAGAGGTTTGCTGCAGGTATCAAGTCTGGCCAATGCTGTACCTGCTTTGCTTGGTGCTTCTCATCAAAGAACCAGGTGAAGAAAATATGTTGAAAGGGCACTAGGATTGTGCCAGTCCCATCATGGGCCCTCTCACGCGCCTTTGCATTTGCCCCACCATGGATTTGCCTGTCTTCACACTCTGGAAGCCACAACCATGCTCCCAAGCTAGCCATGATGCCATTCACAACACAAGCAATTTTAGAGTAAATAGCAGTGTGTGTGTGTGTGTGTGTTGGTGGGGGTTCAGTCTGTATCAAGACCCTGGTATGGGGGACCTTACCCTTTTTCTGCTGCTGCTGCTGCAGTTCTCATCCAGACTGGAAGGTCTGCTTCTGCTGTTTGCATTGGGGCCGTAGAAGCCCAAGGATTAGTCAGAGTCAAGGGGTCACTGGGGCTTCACCCTGGAGGCTGCTTTCAAGGGCCTGGTTCAACCTGGCCATTCATGATGAAGTCATCTGAGGGAAGAGGGATTCCCTCACCCTTTTACAGATCAACAAGAAGCCATGGTTCTCTTCTGTATCTCTGGCTTTAGGTATTCCAGGACAGAAAGCATCGCTTTGTGACACAACTAAGGCCCAGCACACATAAGTTCCGACCTTGTGTTTCTGGAAACCTGGCATTTGCATGCTTGGTCCCCTCTTCTACACCACCATTTCCATTGGTATCTCTGGTCAAACACCCTCATGCGTAATTTTGACTCCATCTCTTGTGGTGCGGTTGCATCCTGCTCATTCAAGAGCAAGCATCTCACGTAACCTACTGTCCTAGATTTCATGATGAGAAGCTGTTGCCAAAGTTATTCTTGTTTAATACTAGCTGCTTGGATTGGAAGGAAAGTGGCATCTTGTTCCAGTCCTGCAAGCAGAGTTCAGGGCAGAATGGGGGCAGGGTGGCTGGATGCACAATTACGTCCCATTGCATTTGTCAAGGCCCTTAGGGCATGTCAGAGTTCAGAGCACACACCATGAGACTGTGCTCTTTGCAAGGAGCTCTCAAAGGCCACGCTTTGCTCTGAACACGGCATTTGAGAGCTCCTTGGCATTCCTATGATAAACTCCTCCAGTACATTGGGATTTGGCATAACATTGCTTGTTTCTTTCACTCTGGTTTCTGCTTCAGATCACCATGGAGAGAGAAAAGCTTCAAATCAAATGTGGTGATTTCACCGTCTCCAGAATGGTTCGCACGATGGGGCTGTTCCTGCTCAGAGAAGGAAAGGCCATATGCTCTCCCCTAACCCCAGCTATTCACTGTTGCCCCACTGCAAACTTAAGCCCAATCTACACCAAGCAGCGTATAAAGCTATGAAAGCAGTATGAAAGCAGACAAGCTGGAGCATGTTCAGAGGAGGGCAACGAGGATGATTAGGGGTCTGAAAACAAAGCCCTATGAGGAGAGATTGAAAGAACTGGGCATGTTTAGCCTGGAGAAGAGAAGATTGAGGGGAGACAGGATAGCACTCTTCAAATACTTGAAAGGTTGTCACACAGAAGAGGGCCAGGATCACTTCTCGATCAACTCAGAGCGCAGGGCATGGAATAATGGGCTCAAGTTACAGGAAGCCAGATTCCAGCTGGACATCAGGAAAAACTTCCTGACTGTTAGAACAGTATGACAATGGAACCAAAGACCTAGGGAGGTTGTGGGCTCTCCCACATAAGAGGCATTCAAGAGGCAGCTGGTCAACCGTCTGTCAGGGATGCTTTAGGGTAGATTCCTACATTGAGCAGGGGGATGGACTAGATGGCCTTATAGGCCCATTTCAACATTACTGTTCTATGATTCTATGTTATAAAAGGCAGGAGCCACACGACTGCTTTATAGCAGTATTGAAGTGCACTGACAACTGTTGGAGCCCATTGACCCATACACATACCATCTTCATACTGCTTTCATAGTGCCATATCTTGCTTGGTGTAGGGTTGGCCTTACAGTTTTTATATTATTATGTTGTGGCATTTTGTGGTTTTGAGCTTGTTTTGTGAACCACCCAGAGAGCTTCAGCCAATGGGTGGTATAGAAGTATAACAGGAAGTAAACAAATAAACAATGGGGATCACATCTTGCCAGTTCTTTCCCACCTACATTGGCTGCCAGTCTGTTTCCAAGCACAGGTGCTGACCTGTAGTCCTAAGCATCAAGATGAGTATCTCAGGAACCTTCCATATCTCCGTACAACCTTCACTGGATACGCCAAGGCCAAGCTATGCTTTTAATGTGCGTATAATATATATATATACCTGCATACTAGGGGTGTGCACTGACCATTGATCACCAGGTTTCACTTGGACCCTGAGTCAGTGGTTCAGTGTGACTTGGCTTGGACCAGTTCAAGGCTGCCCTTTTCTAGTTAAGAAACCTGCAAATTGTAATATACATGCAGCGTTTGTGGTGGAAGTATTCAATGTAGAGGGAGGTAAGTGTTTCTCTTCCGCTCCCCCATGATTTTGGTTTGGTTTGGTAATTTGCATGAAAATGCCCTGTGCCGTAGAGCTGTCCCTAGGCAAGAAACCTGTAAAATTTCAGAAGGATATGCACAGAGGCTAGAGAGTTATGATTGGAGTGGAGCATTCAGGGGCAGCAGCGGAAGGACTTCAGCATCCAGTATTTTTCAAGCAAGCACCCAATGCTGGACCTTCCCAAGTCCCACAGAGTCCAATGTTCCTGCTCCTGGGAGAGAAAACTACCAAAGAGCACTGATTAGCCCTGCAATACTTTGTTATACTTTTACTAGGCATGAAGGGAGCAGAGGCTAAGGCTGCCTCTACAAGAGAGGTTTAAAGCTCTTTCAAGGCGCTTTAAAAAATTGACCTCTACAAGAACGGAGCGCAAATCGGGCATAGAGGCGCGTTATCTCTCCGAATATGCGCATTATCGAATGCGCGTTAAATCGCGAGTTTTAGGCTGCCTCTACAAGAGAGATTTAAAGCTCTTTCAAGGCGCTTAAAAAAATTACCTCTACAAGAACGGAGCACAAATCGGGCGTAGAGGCGCGTTATCTCTCCGATTATGGGCATTATCGAATGCGCGTTAAATCGCGAGTTTTATTTTGCTCCGGCCATTAAAGCGCATTTTGACTATGTGAACAAGCGCTTATGCGCATTAACTACTTGTAAAGCGCATTTTGATCATCCGTTAATGCGCTTCACCACCTCTCGCCGCCTCTCGTGCAGAGGTATTAGGTGTAAATGCGCTTCAGCGATTATGCGCATAATCACCTAACCGGGCGCAAAAGCGAATCCTTGTAGAGGGGACCTAACACTATCTCCTTGCACTGAAGTGCCAGATGAAGGGGAGGGGCCCCTCCTCCAAAGTGACTCTTTGCTGTGGAAGAAAAGCTACTAGCAGCTCCAAGGGGGGGGATTCATTGGCACTGCAGCGCAGATTAAAGTCCCCCACCCATGTGCACCGTGGTCCTTGTCTTGATTCGGCTTCCCTCCCTGTAGCTCTTATTTTTTAAAAAAACAGACAAATTACATGTGACTTTTGTGTGTGTGGTGGAAGCTGTGGTTTAGCCCTACCTGGTGGTCCTGTGTGTGTGGACTGTGCTTCCCATGGGGGCTCACTTGGTGCCAAACCTGATGTCTTTCACGTATTCTAGTGGTTGTGTTGCTCTGTTCCAATTTCATCATTTCTGATGAGTTATTGTCAGTTTTATTTTGGACTTGATATTGCTTTTTATGGTTGTTGTGAGCCATCCTGGCAGTTTGGTAAATACAAATGTTTTAGGCAGACAGAATTAGCGCTGTGTCTCTTCATATTTCTACATCACTGTAAGACATTGCTCAAGGGACTTGTGGCATCGTTGTGAAAACTACCTGTGCAAAAGGGGTGGTAGTGTTACATGTTATAGCTGCCATTTTGAACTTTCTCTCAGCCTCAGGCCCCTTCTCTGAAACATGAGGGAAATAATGTTCATTTACATTACAACACAATGACGATGAAACACTTTGGGTACTCTGAAAGTGCCAAATAAATCAAAAACACCTATCAAAACAATAATGTTGAAAAGGGTCTCAGCTTCATTGCAGTACAATTTACCAATACTTGAATCAATGAGGTTCTTCAGGAATTGACCCCCTGTGTTTCCGACTCCTAGGCCTACTGCCACACCTGGTTTTTGTTCACCTCCTTCCCAGCTCACCCCTTCTTGTCCCTCACACAGGTGAAGTGTAGCTTGTCACCTCCTAGGAGCAGAGAATTGTTTGTTTTCTCTTGTACATTGGGGGTCCAAAAGGGTAGTAATAATATGTCCATTCCCTGAGCAGAAGACAGGAAGGAGAAGTACCTACTTACTTACTGCCACAATGTATGCCCTGGCTAGCTATTCAATATTCAAGGTGCTTACAGTAAAAATACAAATACAATAATAAATGAAGGGGAGGATATGGGAAGCAAGAATGTTAAAGCTTTCGTCGGTTAGAATTAAGGAGAATTATTATAAGACAGTATGGAGATGGTATTTAACGCCGGTAAGATTTCATCAGATAGATAAAAAAGTGTCCAAGAATTGTTGGAGGGGGTGTCAGGAGGTTGGAACTTATTTTCATATGTGGTGGAGCTGTGAACATGTACAAAAAATTTGGGAAAGGGTGTTTAAAGAAATAAGCGAAATAATTGGAAGTAAACAGGAATTAAGCCCAAAGCTGGCTCTACTAGCAATATGGGATAAAGGGAATGAGAATATAAACAAGAGAGAACTGATAAACAACCTCCTGGCTCCCATCAGAATAATGATTGCTAAAAACTGGAAAGGGCAAGGGATATATACTATAGAAGAATGGTATAAAGAAATATGGGACATGGCTCTTAACGATAAGCTAACGTGTAAAATGAAAATAAAGAGGGGAATGTCCAGTAAGAATGATTTTGGAGATATATGGAGCCCATTTTTGGAATATGTATTAAGAACGGGGAAGGAGCAATTACCTTCAAAAGAGTCTTTACAATTTTGGAAAGAAGAATAATGTATAATTCAAGGTCTCCTGGGGGAGGGGAGCACGGGGGGGATAGGGTTATGTATTGTATTTTATGTTGTTTTATGTTGTATTATGTTTAAAAAAAAAGAAGAAGAAGAAACAACAATACAGCAAAAATTACTGTCAAAATGAGCTAAAATGTTGCAAACAGGCTCAATAAGGCAGTAGCAGCATAAGTTCATCTGAGGACCAGTAGCTCCAGGCCCTCTGTATGACTCTGAAAGGCCCCTCGGTTGAATGTTCATGGGAGGGGTCCCTTCCTTCTCACTGCATTAGGTCTCAAAGTCATCTGTCCCTCAACTGAGGTGTGGCAGGAAGGGCTAAATATGCATAAAACCCTTTCACAAACCATCTATATTGGACATCATAAGAAGTATGTTAAGACTTTATGACTCTAAAATAGAAAGACAAAAAAAAATACTATTCACTTGCAGTGTATAGAGTCAAATGTTGGACTTTCAGTTTATGAGTTACCCTATAGCCAAAGCTCTCAGGGTAACAGACATAATAAAAACACAATTTAAAAGTAGCAAGAATTTTAAGAGCAGCAAATTTAAATAATTTTAAAAGCAGAAGATATATATCAAAGCAGCTAAAAAATCTGAACAATTAAAATCATGGAGATGGACAAATGCAGTTTTAAACATACTGTGGCAGATCCCAGGTTCCTAGAAATGTAGTTAGATCTAAACAACAGGGCAATATTTACACAATTTTATAAATAAAGGGAAGGGCAAGTACAGAATCCAGATCATAAGAAGGGGAAGTCAATCCATATAAAAATGATGCTAGAATAAGCAAGAGCTTCCAGCCTTTAAATAAATAGCCTATCTACACTACTGCTTTGAAACGGTTTATAACAGTTTTCAACCGGTTAATAACCATTATTAACCAGTTTAATACTGTTATAAACTGTTTTAAAGCAGTAGTGTAGATAGGCTGACAGTCTCCACAAACAGTAACACTTATATCACAGTGAGTCTATTGCAGTTCTGTCTCTCTTTCCCCACCACCACTCCTCCAGAGGGGTCCCTTCAGAAATCTCAACCCCCTAAAAGTCAGTGCGTCAGCTTCAATCAGGCCTGACACACTGCACCGATCTCTGGTTCCTCGTTGTCAAATCTTTTACTCTAACTCTCACTCTTCAGTTGTCTTGACTGCTTGATGTCAACCTTTCACTGCTTCCCTTTTTGTCTCATAAAGAACTACTTTAGTTTCCCTGTCTGTCAGCCATGACTCTCTCCCACTCCAGCTCTTCTCTTTCTCTCCTCCTCCCTCCACATCACCTGCTAATATTCTTTTTTTCCGTTGCCTGGGCACCCTGCCCCCTCCCCATCCACCCCCATCTCAATTCCTCCTACATCACTTCACCCCTTCTTAATAAGATGCACCTTCACACTTTTTAGTGTACACTAAACAGAATAATCCTGCAACCACCTTGCACACCTACATACCTGTTGGTGCCTACCTGCAGATTTTGATTAAGGGGTGTAGTTTTGCACTTGCAAATGTGTAGCTTGAGAATCTGATGCCTGAAGTAATTGTTCTTCAGTACTTTCATTATACAAGCATTCAATAAAATGTGAGGAGAGAGAGTGTTCCAGCCTTGCCCCTTTCCTTCATAATCAGCGTTCGGGAACTTGTGGGGAGCCCCCATGGGCAGAGGAGGCACCCCCATGGGCAGAGGAGTTGCCCTCCATGTGTTCAGCACACTGAGAGCAACAAGGGAGGGGGAGGAGCTGGCACACTCCTCTGCCCCATGTGTTTCAACAGCACACTTTATTGAATGCCCAAATAGGGCTTGGGTCTTTGACTGCTCACGTATGGCTGCCCCAGATTGGTTTCTGCAGATTGCTGCCCTGTGATCCTTTCCCTTGTCTGAGTACAACGATAACATTTCAGCTGATGACAGTGGGTTACGATGGGTTGTCCCACAGCCTCAGTCTTCAGTTCATGTAGCACTTCAGAAAGGATTCTCATGATGTTATAAGGCCCAATACATTTCCTCTGCAATTACTGCCATTGGTCATACCCATATGAATCCTCTGGTTGATAGGGTGACCAGATAAAATCCAGGTCAGGGCTCATGTAACTTTAACAGTTGTACAGAAAAGGGAATTTCAGCCAGTGTCATTTGTATGCAATTAGTTCCTGGTGATATTCCCTCTTCATCACAACTGTTAAAGTTGCAGGGGCCCTGCCTTCTTTTATATATGGTCGCTCTAGTATAGTGTCTGCAACTTTAACTGTTGTGATGAAGAGGGAATTTCACCAGGACTAATTGCATACAAATGACTCTGGCTGAAATTCCCTTTTCTCTACAACTGTTAAAGTTACATGAGCCCTGACCTGGATTTTATCTGGTCACCCTACTGATTGATATACTTGTTCAGTCACTTTGAAGTCCTTGGCTGAATTCGGACAACACGATAGTCAATGGTGGGGTAATAATCAACTTTACAGTTGTTCATCTAGGGGGTAATCCTGACACAACATGGTAATAAATAATCAACTGTGGTGTGGATTAGGATCAGCGCTGAGTTGACTATGGCAGCATTCGGATGACACGCTAGTCAATACAACTGACGATTGTTTCCCCCCCCCCCCAGTTGCTTATTGTGTCGTCCGAATTCAGCCATAGTGTTTCTTCTGCTGTTGTGTGGCTCCAGATTGATGCTTCTTAACAGCTTTGCTTACTGAAATTAAACATCCTGCTATCCAGGTGACATATCTGATGGATTATTAATTCCTCTGTCATATCAATTCCAGAAAGAAGATGAATAGGAAGACAGATCTCCCTTCCAAATGAGACCATGAAGGGAGTACATCCTGTAGGTGACTGAACCCTACTGCAATATGTCATCATAGCATCAGGCAGTATTTCATCTCCTCTTGCTGATTATCACCTTTCAATGAGGACATGTTAACAATGGTTCAATCAAAAGGTTCTACCAGTCCATTTGTTTGCAGATGATAGGGTGTGGTCCTAGTTTTGTGAATTTCTAAGAGTTTAGAAATGACTGGGATTCACAATTCCTCCCTTGTTCTGTGTAGAGAAGGGGAACTCTATGCTAACATACAAATCTTTCTACAAACATTTTTGCCACGTTCTGAGCCTCATGATCCAGAAGGGCATAAGCTTCAGCCCATTTTGAGAAATAGTCAATTACTACAAGAATGTATTTATTTCCTCAAGGAAGAATAGGCAGTAGACCTAAACTATCCATGGCTATATTTTCTAAGGGCCAGCCAGCACAGGTAGAGACCAGTGGGATCCAGGACCATTTCACTCTGCAGGACTTGCACCAGTCTTTTATAGATCTCCTCCATCTTAACTAGAAATATGGGGACTGTTCTTTTTGAATGACCTTCTCCACTCCTGAATGACCTTCTGTGCCATGCAAAGTTCCCAGAACTCTAGAAACCTCCTTTGCTTGGACCATCACTTGGAATTGTTCTGGATTTCCCCCAGTACTCAGTAGTATTCGTGCTTTTAAGATTATTTCAGGCCAAACAGCTCAAAATTTTTTAAGTTGAAGATGATGTTGATCTTCCATCAGATCAATTTTCTAATTTCAGGGTCTGCCTGCTGACTCTGCAGCCGATTTACTTTGACCTCAACATACTAGGCCACCTTTGAATAATTCCAGTTTCAATAAACTAGTTTGTTATGATAAAGCATCGGCATCCTGGGGCTGGTTTCCTGGTCATGTACTATCTTACAGTCAAACTGACCTTCTAGTGGGTGAAAATTATGCAACCATTGAAAAGATCTGTGATCTGTCCTGAGTGTATTGCATTTTCTTAGAAGAAAATGCCTGACGTATTTGGTAGGGTGACCAGATAAAATCCAGGTCAGGGCTCATGTAACTTTAACAGTTGTAGAGAAAAGGGAATTTCAGCCAGTGTCATTTGTATGCAATTAGTTCCTGGTGATATTCCCTCTTCATCACAACAGTTAAAGTTGCAGGGGCCCTGCCTTCTTTGTATATGGTCACTCTAGTATAGTGCATGCACCTTTAACTGTTGTGATGAAGAGGGAATTTCACCAGGAACTAATTGCATACAAATGACACTGGCTGAAATTCCCTTTTCTCTTCAACTGTTAAAGTTCCATGAGCCCTGACCTCCTTTTCATATGGTCAGCCTACCTATTTGGAACGTTTTAAAATACAATTTTAAATGTTCCAAGGTACTGTGTAGATAGGCCCCCAGTCCCTGGCATCTGTATCGAACAAAAGCAGCAGGAATTGATCTGGATAAGCCAAAACAGGTGGCTGATATTGAATGTTGTTTTAGTTCCTCAAAGACCTTCTGAAACCCTTCTGTCCACAGACATCTCAACAAATAATAAGATTTGTACGCAAAGGGCTAGCAACAGTAGCAAATCTATTGCAATAACAATAACCCAGGAAACTACGCACTTCTGTTAAAATGTGAAGTTCTGGCCAATTAGTACAGTCTTTGGTTTCTCAGGATCTGGGCCCGCTCCATCTGTAGAAATTACATAACTTCAACATTTCACACTTTTACATAAAAGTTGGCATTTGGCTGGCTTAACTTTCAAGTTGGTGTTTTTCAACCATTGCAATACTGCTGACAATTTTTGAAGATGCTCTTCAAATGTTTGCCTTTTACAACGATATCATCCAATGTACCAAACAGGATGAACTTTGTAAATCTGCCAAAACAATGTCCATGAGTCTTTCTTAAGCTGGCAATAGTCAATGCAAGCCCCCTGTTCCACCTCCTCTCTACACATGCTGCCCATGGACTTCTTGGAGTCTGGATTACTCCTCTCACCTCCACCTCCTGCAACTGTTGCTCAGATTCTCTCAGAAAGTAAACAGGGCCCTCTGAGGCCCCTGCTTGATGGGTTTGGCATCTCCAGTATCTATTTTATTTTGAGTTAAACTAGTGCAGCGTATGTCATGGTAATCACAGCAGAAGGAGCAATCCTGTGGCCCCTGGACAGCATCTGAGGGCTCATAGGATACTTGGAATTCCCCAATCCGAGTTCGGAGACTCTTCTAATTTTGTTAAATTCCATTGATTGTCAGCCTCCATCTCTCTCCCTGATGAACTCAGCATGTCGACATTTATTGAATGCTTCAAGCCCAACCAACTTCTTCTACTATACAGGCACCTTTGATTCAAATGTTTCAATTATTGTCCCCTCACATAGCATCTGAGACTCATTAGCTACAGGGACTACAATGTCCCTTTTCTTACTCCTAGACCTCGCCAATCCTGTAAGGCATGTTAACTTGCTTGCAGGACTAGGTTCAAACAAGCCATCTTGATCCTTCCAGTTTCTACTTCTCAGGGCATTTCTATACAAGGCTTTTATTGCGCACTCGTGATTAGTCACTCATGGAAATTTGTGGGTTATTTACATGACATCGTCAACCTCCAGGGCCTCTCCTGTGCTCCCATGTCACAGGGAGAAAGAGCTGACATGGGGGAAGTGATACTGTGCCAGTCCATGATTGGTGTGCACCAGCAGCGTGGCTGTCTTTATGGCTCAAATTCTGTGCTTTTTCTAGTGCTTTGTTTTTCTTCTCAACTGTTATGCTGGGCACTATGCAGATTAAACCAATTTTGCAATTGCATGATTAAGTAGTCTGTTGACATACTGGGACTATGGGACTGCTCTGTTCATGTTCTTGGCAAAAAAAAAAAAAAACACATAGTGGGACAGACACATCTGTGTGGAATGCTGAAGCAGCCGAGGCAGTGCAAAGTTAGAAACACATACAAAAGTAAAGGAATGAGATTGGGGGGGGGGGGGGGGTAGATAGACATACACTTGGTAGTTCAAGTATCAAAAGCAAGCTCAAAAACAACCCCAAAACAAATACAAAATTTATGTTGGATAGCTGGCTTTTTTGGGTTGTTTTTAAGTTTTAATAGGGTGACCATATGGAAAGGAGGACTGTGCTCCTGTATCATTAACAGTTGCAGAGAAAAGGGAATTTCAGCAGGTGTCCTTTGTATGCATGCAGCACCTGGTGAAATCCCCTCTTCATCACAACAGTTAAAGCTGCAGGAGCCCTGCCTAGCATGACCAGATTCAAAAGAGGGCAGGGCTGGAGCTACAACCAAAGTGTGTGGGACCACCACACTGCCGGCATGCGGCTCTCAACATGGTTGCCCAGACCCCATTCTCTCTCTCTCCCCAAATCTCCATTGCTATTAAGCTTCTATGCAAACTTTTTAAAAAGTCTCAAACTGATATGGAAATGGAACGAACCGAACCTAAGACTGCAAAAATGAGAAGCTGAGAGCAACCAACACTGGGTCATCAACCCCTCCCTCCTTCAGACCACGGTCCCCACCACCCTCCTCCTGTGCCCCTCCAGCCCTCCCATCAGGAAACAGGGAAGGGGTGTATTGCCACAGCACCCCATTGATCCAGAAGAACAGCTGAACGGGGGGGTGGGCATATAAAGTTTCATATAAAGTCCTCCCCCCCTGCCCTCCAAAATCAGTCCTCTCTGGAACTGTGATGGTAATAGCACCATTGCCGCCCTTGCTGCAATTAAGCACAACTCCCCACCCCACCCTTTCCTGCTGCTCAGCTATCAGCCCTCCCATCAGCTGCGGGGCTATTCTCCGGGGGGGGGGGCAGGGGGGTTAACTTTTCCCTCCAGGCAATCTAACAGGTCCCCTCTACAAGGATTCGCTTTTGCGCCCGGTTAGGCGATTATGTGCATAATCGCTGAAGTGCATTTGCACCTAATCCGTCTGCACGAGAGGCGGCGAGAGGCGGTGAAGCGCATTAACGGATGACCAAAATCCGCTTTATAAGTAGGTAATGCGCATAAGCGCTTGTTCACGTAGTCAAAATGCGCTTTAACGGCCGGAGCAAAATAAAACTCACGATTTAACGCACATTCGATAATGCGCATGATCGGAGAGATAACGCACCTCTATGCCCGATTTGTGCTCCGTTCTTGTAGAGGTAATTTTTTTTAAGTGCCTTGAAAGAGCTTTAAACCTCTCTTGTAGAGGCAGCCTGAGTTCTCTGCAATGAAGCTTTTTCCTGATCTTAGCAGGCATGCGGGTGGGGGTGGGGGTGGAGGTGCGGGTGCGGGTGCGGGTGGGGGGACGACATTGGACGGATTGTCAGCAGGACTGCAGAGTGAGGGAAGGATTAATACGTGCGCCCGCGCGCCCACACGCTCCCCTGGTAAGTTTCCCTGCCCATGCTTTGCCTTGGTCTTCCTCGCCACCAGTCCACATGCCCACCCACCCCTCCTCCAGAGAATGTAGCTCTCAACTTTGAAAAGGTCCCTTAACGCAGTCAGATGAAGAGGTGAAATGCCACTTAAATAAGAGAATGTTGCAGCAGCACTATGAATCTATAATGCAGTATTTTTTTTTTATTATTTTAAATGATGGGGGAGGAGTCCTTTCCAGTCATCATCATTTTAGCAAGGTGGTTAATGGAGCAGGTGACAGATATTTTTAAATGTTTTTTAAATTATCATTGTAGGAGCATAGTTATTCTGCTTTAATACTATTTTAGAGAGTAAATGTTATAGCATTATAGAGGTATGGCAGTATAATGCTAATTAAAAATATCATTTTAAAAATCCTGTACAGTCACCTCCTTTTAGCGACCACCTTGCTAAAATGGCCCTGACTTGAAAGATGGTGTTTGTTTTCAATTTGGGGAGAATTATAGTGGTATAGTGATAACACCCCTATAATGCTGCTTTGGAGGGGAAGCAGTATAGCATTACAGAGGCATAATGCTCTCTAATATCATGCCATTTTTTTAAAAGGAAAGAAAAAAAACCCTTTCTATCACTTCCTCCATTAACCAGCTTGTTAAAATGGCACTGACTGGATCATCATCCCTGTCATTTTTAAGTTTATATATTGCATTACAGCATTATGGGTGAATAGTGTATTATACCATTTAAATGATAGATGTTTTAGTGTGATCAATTAGAAATATAAAAATAATGGGTGACTAGCAAAAAACATAATAAAAAAATGGCACCCACTGCAAGGAGTTTCATGAATGTGTACTGAGCTGTGAAAGTTTCAGCTGCCTGATAAGTCATACTGACAGCAAAACCACACCCTTAAAAAGACAGGAGAACAGCACTCAGGGCACTGCTGTGGACAGACCATCGTGGGATGTACACACGAAACATGCACAATATTCTCAGGTAGTGTGGAAAGACAGTTGCAATTCTGCTTGTAGCTTACAGTTGAAAAGCAATTACTGATTAGTATTGGGAGCTGTCTCTCTGGAAGCATCTACTGCCCTAGAGGGCCAGACCAGACCTATTGGGCTTATATTGCTGGAAAGCAGGTTTCAAGTTGCACATCAGGAGAATTAGTAAGACCAGCTCAGCCATGAAGCCTATGGCCGAGGTCTGGGCGGGTGAGCTCTCTCTCAGCAAAGACGTGGAAACAGCAGCTGGAAATCTATCTGTAGGGGTTGCTCTGGTTCTAGATTGATTGATTGATTTGTTTTATTCCATTGATCTACCGCCCCATAGCCGAAGCTCTCTGGGCGGTTTACAAAATTAAAAATTAGCTGTGCTGCATGGAGCAGGAGGTTGGACTAGGTGCCCTTCAAGGCCCCTTCTAACTCTAGGATTCTATCATGCATAAGCCTCCACTTCCAAAAATAACTTAAAATTCCTCCCGCCTAAAAAAAATTACCAAAGTGCCCCCCCCCCATTTTCCCACCTTCAGATGGAGACAGGCTCTTTCTCTCTCTCACTCCATGCTCATTCACGAAGCGTGACCCACGCAGCCACTCTTTCTTATGCGCCCAATTCCTTTTAAGCTGAAAGAAGCTAAGCTGCAAGCGCTGGAAATTACCCATCACTTTCTGTCTCTTGCTTGGCTCCTTCTTATTCCAGATTGTTTTCGGCTTTTCTAAACTACCTTGTGTAGGTTGTAATTATCCCACAGATTCCAGGATGGGAGCATGATTCATTGTTGCAGTGTAGACTCCTACACACACCAGCACCACACACACTTCTGTCAGAAGGAGAAGAAGAAGAAGTAGAGTTTCCTCTGGCACAAGGGCAGCCCTACAGCCTAAATTCCAAACCAGCTTTAGGATCATCCTTCCCAAGGCATTCTGGCAATTGGGCGGGTCTCTCCCTGGCTGCTGCTTTCCTCACTCACCTGATTCCTCTTCCTTTCAAATATACTTGTAGGCTGAGAACTCTCTGCACATGCCTAAAAGTAAATCCCCCGCCCAGCAAACTGGTGATTGCTACCCATCCCACAGCCACCATGGCATGTGGACAGGACATTGCGTTGTAGAAGATGTGAACCAGGTTTACGCTTAGCCACAGGCTTCCAGATTAGCAACTTGGAGTACCTTTTCCCCACTACCAGCTGATGTGCTTGAAAGGCAAAAGGCAGAAGCATCCTTCCTGGTGATGGCCCAGCATCTCCCTGTGTATGACGTCCCTTCTCAGTGGCCGCCAGTAAAGATGGGTTGCTGCTCAATGTATTGCCTGTTTGTTTCTACAGCACCATCTAAGTCCATGGTGCCTTGCAAGCTTAAAGAGGGTAAGTAGTTGCCCCGAGCGGTTTACAATCTGTCATTAAACCAAGAGAAGGCAACAGAGAGAGGGGAGGAAAGTGGGGACATGGGGTGAGCAGGGAAAGAATACGTGATTGTTTCAGTAGCACATAGCAACTCATGCTTCACCCCACCCACTGGGTCAGTCAACTGAATTATCATCATCATCATCATGGAGACATTAAGAACAACAATACACTTAACAACAGACAAGGACCATATACAGGCAGAAAAAATAAATATCAAATGTGGCATATTCCAAGGTGACGCATTCAGTGCCCTATGGTTTTGCCTGTGTCTGAATCCACTATCCAACACCCTTAACAACACCACATAGGGCATCGACATAAAATACCAAAAACAAGCAAAGCACAGAATCAATCACCTCCTGTACATGGATGACATCAAAATCTATGCTTCAACCCTGACACAGATAAAAGGCCTCCTGCGAATCACTGAAGAAATGATGAAAGACATGAAAATGGAATTTGGGATAGGAAAATGCAAGATGCTACACATAGAAAGAGGAAAATGGAAAGAAGAAGCAACATCAGAAACACTAAATAACGAAATATTAGATAACATGGAAGAAAATGAAACATACAAATACTTAGGATTACAACAAAATACAAAAATCAATCATTCCACAGTAAAAACTCAACTAAGAATGCAATATAAAACTCACCTAACACAAATCCTAAAATCTAAACTCAACTAGAAAAATATTTTCAAAGCCATCAACACCTACGCAATACCCATCCTCACATACTCATTCGGAATCATACACTGGTCACACACTGAACTTGAAGAATTAAACAGGGTCAATCACACAGAACTCACAAAATAATAATCAGGAAAGGAGGAGGAAGAGGTCTGCTGGACATTAACAGAATTCATGCTAAACAGATAAAATCACTCAGAGAATTCTTCCACACTAAAAACACTTCCATTTATAAAGCCATAGTAAAAGCAGATAAAAACTACACCCCGCTTAACCTAGCACTACAAAATGAAGATCAAACATGACCACTCACACGTGCAGAGAAAAAAGAAAAATGGGCACAAAAAACACTCCATGGGAAGTACTACAACATAATACAGAACCCACAAATAAACAAAGAACAATCGTACGAATAGCTCAGGAAGGGTGAGCGATTTCCAGAAACAGAAGGATTCCTAATAGCTATACAGTATCAAGTTATAGCCACCAAGAGCTACCAAAAATACATCATAAAATATAACAGTGTAACAACAGACCTATGCAGGAAATGCCATCAGTTCCAAGAAACAATAGCCCATATAACAGGAGGATGCAAAATTCTGGCAGGAATGGACTATACAGACAGACACAATACAGCTGCAAAAATAATTCACCAACAGCTGGCCATCAAATTCAACCTTATCAAACAACCTACACCATACTATACATACTCACCCGAAACAATCTTGGAAAATGCAGATCATAAAATATACTTGCAACTGACCAGACATAACGTTCATAGACAAAAAAGAAAAACACAAATACCTCATTGACATAGCAATACTGAATGACAAAAATGTTGAAAAGGAAGAAGAAAAGAGAGACAAATATACACCAGTGGCCATGGAAGTCAAAGAACTATGGCAACAGGAAAAGGTCACAATTATCCCATTAGTCACATCAGTCACCGGCATCACATAAAAAAAAATATGCAGAAAACCTCCAGAAACTGAGCCTACCAGAATACATCCACACCAACATCCACAAAGCAGTCATCATTAAAACATGCTCAATCGCCAGGAAATTCCTGAATCAATAAAAGACAGCATGATTTGGCAAAGCTCGTCATGTCCGTCTAGAAAAACCACCACAAGCGAGAAAGAGATGATAATAATAATAATAATAATAATAATAATAATAATAATAATAATTTATTTATTTCTTACCCACCTCTCCCTCTGGATCCAGCCGCGGAACAATATTAAAACAAATGATATAAAATACATAAAACTGATTAAAAACATATAAAAATTAATACATTGTTAAACTACCAATAAAACTCTTAAAATTCAACTGGGTAGGCCTGCTGCAAGAGATCAGTCTTTACAGCTTTCGTAAATTCTGAAAGGCTGTTGACGAATCTCTCCCAGCAGCAGCCATTCCACAGTCTGGGAGCAGCAGAAGAGAAGGTCCTCGCAGAACCACAGAAAGGTTCTCTGTGTTATCGGTCAGGCAATCTATCTGTGCTGTGCTCACGGCACAAGGCAATTCCTTGCAAACAGTTCCAGGCTCTGCCTCAAGCTCGGGCATAACGTAGGGACCTGGGTTAGGATCCAGCACTTCTGCCTCAGGTGCTGTGGGGAGGGGCTCCACCTGATCTGTCCGCACCCTCTTCATCTAGGCAGGAGTCCAAGGGCGCCTGCGCATTAGATCTTTTCTGTCCTATCACCCTACCCCCTTCACCGAATTTTAGGGGAGGGTCGTCATCTCCCCCTTGTAATCCTCTGGTGTTTTCCGGCTGCTGCTTCTGTCTTCCTTTTTCTTACCACCAAAATTCCATTAAGGAGGAAAAGACTGACTCAGGCCCCCTCTAGATGGATTCCGTTTGACGCCTGTTCCTCCGATTATGCGCATCTTCTCGGAAGCGCTTTATCGTAAATGCTTGTATGCAGGAGGTAATTGAGCACTCAACAGGTGACCTTACCGGTTGTTTCAAATGCGCTTTACAAGTAGTTAATGCGGAGAATCGCTTGTTCACATAGGCAAAATGCGCTTTAATGGCCGGAGCAAAATAAAACTCGCTATTTAACGCGCATTCAATAATGAGCATAATTGGAAACGCGCCTCTACACCCGATTTGCGCTCCGTTCTTGTAGAGGTAAATTTTTTAATGTGCCTTGAAAGAGCTTTAAATGCCTCTTGTAGAGGCAGCCTCACTCCACCAGGCCTTGTGATTGGTCGTGCCAGTGCCTGGAGCTGTCCACTTAGAAGCACCCAGAGTCCAAGCTGTGACTTAGGGTGGGGGACATAGGACCTGCCTGGCCCAGCCAGCACAACATCATACCACCAGGTACAGGAAACTTGGCTGGAAAGAGAAGCGTGTTGAGCAACGCTTGGGGCTGACAGGAACTGGTGGAATCAGCCGCAGTGTCAGGGAGAGCTCATAAGCACATTGCCAACCCCCTCCCCCCACCCCACCCAGCAGCAACTGAGCATATGGAGAAACGATTCCTCCCCCCCCCCCCCCCCCGGAATTTCTCCCTCGGGTACTCAAGCGCCTGGTTTTTGTTCTCTCTCATACCATTGGCTGGGAATTCAAGGGCTGCAAGGGTTTTCCAGGGTGGACAAGGAAGCGATGAAGAATTCTGCAGCTTTCACTGTGCTACTAAGAATTTGAGCACCTGATCCTGGAAGGATGATGAGGCCCCAAACAGTGTGAAATGCTCCCGCATGCCCAGCCAAGAGCAGCAGCCCCTTTTCTCCCTCCCCAGACTCCATCTGTAGATCTTCCTTTGGTTCACACCAAGCCCCACTCTGGGCCATGTATTGCTTGTGCCATTTAAATGCTGGATTTGGCATGGGACATTGCTGGACCCTCGCAGAATGGCCTTGAGCCAGAGCCAGTATAGAAGTGTAATAAATTAATAAATAATATAAGATGATGAGGACAAGGATGAGGATGAATGAATGTAGTACCATCAGTGGTACATACTGCTTTCCAGAGGAATTTACAATTTAAAAAATTGACACGAGGGTAGGTGAAGGAACAGGACCAAAGGCAAACAGGGAGGCGAGAAGTGGCCATTCTTGTTTAGATTACTGTAATGCCCTTTCTGTGGGGCTGCCCTTGTGCTTGGTCTGGAAGCTGCAGCTGGTGCAGAATTCGAAGGCCAGGATGCTGAGTGGGTGCCACGCTGTGCACATATTACATGGTGTCGAGGGGTTTTGTTGCTGGCATATGAAGTTGTAAACAACTTGGGACCAGGTTCCTGGTGCATCACCAGGGCAAAAAGAAGGAACCTGGGAACTACAGACCAGTCAGTCTGACATCCATCCCAGGGAAGTTTTGGAGCAGATTATAAAGAAGTCAATCTATAAGCACCTTGAAAACAATGCAATGATTACGAGAAGCCAGCATGGATATGTCAAGAACAAATCCTGTCAGACTAATCTGATCTCATATTTTGATTGGGTAACCTCCCTTGTGGACTGTGGGAATGCTGTGGATATAGTATATCTTGACTTCAGCAAAGCTTTTGACAAAGTGTCCCATGACATTCTGATTCACAAACTAGTGAAAAGTGGGCTAGATGGAACAACTATTAGGTGGATCCACAGTTGGCTACAGAATCGGAGTCAAAGAGTGCTTATCAATAGTACCTTATCACACTGGGGGGAAGTAATGAGCAGAGTACCACAGGGCTCAATCCTTGGCCCAGTGCTCTTCAACATTTTTATTAATGATTTGGATGAGGAGGTGCAGGAAATGCTTATCAAATTTGCAGATGACACAAGATTGGGTGGGATCACTAATGTCCTGGAAAATAGAAACAAACTTCAAAGTGATCTTGATAGACTGGAGCGCTGGGCTGAAAACAACAGATTGAAATTTAATAGGGATAAAAGCCAAGTTCTACACTTTGGAAAAAGAAGCCAAATGCACAGTTACAAGATGTGGGATATGACAAGCAAGAAGGATCTTGGAATTGTTGTAGATCACAAGCTGAATATGAACCAACAGTGTGATACGGCTGCAAAAAAAGCAAATGCTATTTTGGGCTGCATTAATAGAAGTATTGCTTCCAAATCATGCAAGGTACTGGTTCCCCTCTATTTGGCACTGGGTAGGGCTGTACACGGATCCGGACCCCGAATCCAAAGCAGATCGGGTTGATCTGGACCTCCCAGATCTGGATCATTCTGGATCAATCCAGGGTCCATTGGCCTTCCAGGTCTTTGGGTGTCAGCCGTGCATTGGGCCCATTCCAGACCGGATCAGACCTCCGTTGATCCGGTCCGGAACCGGATCCAGATCCGGGTCTCCGGATCGAGATCCAGAGACCCTCCTTTTCCCCATAGACATGCAAGTTTATGGGGAAAAGGACTCACCACCCTCCCCCCACTCTCCCTGCTTACCTGCTGCCTCCTCCTCTTTGCTGCCACCATCTGCCACCGCCGCTGTCGCTGCTTCCTCTCTACTGAGAACCAGACCACACAGCCTGATTCTCATTAGAGAGGAAGCAGCGGCAGCAGCAGCAGCAGCGGAAAGTGGTGGCGACGAGGAGGCAACAAGTAAGCAGGGAGAGTGGGGGGAGGATGGTGAGTCCTTTTCCCCATAAACTTGCATGTCTATGGGGAAAAGGAGGGTCTCTGGATCACGATCCGGAGACCCAGATCCAGATCCGGTTCCAGACCGGATCAGCGGAGGTCCAATCCGGTCTGGAATGGGCCCAATCCAGATTGTCTGGATCCGGATCTTGACTGGATCAGGGGGCTGTACAGCCCTACTGGTTAGGCCTCATCTTGAGTATTGTGTCCAGTCCTGGGCACCACACTTCAAGAAGGATGCAGACAAGCTGGAGCATGTTCAGAGAAGGGCAACGAGGATGATCAGGGGTCTGGAAACAAAGCCCTATGAGGAGAGATTGAAAGAACTGGGCATGTATAGCCTTGAGAAAAAAAGAAGAGACATGATAGCACTCTTCAAATACTTGAAAGGTTGTCACACACAGGCGGTCCAGGATCTCTTCTCCATCATCCCAGAGGGCAGGACGCAGAATAATGGGCTTAAGTTACAAGAAGCCAGATTCTGACTGGACTTCAGGAAAAAACTTCCTGACTGTTAGAGCAATACGACAATGGAACCTATTACCTAGGGAGGTTGTGGGCTCTCCCACACTAAAGGTCTTCAAGAAGCAGCTGGACAAACATCTGTCAGGTATGCTTGAAGGTGGATTCCTGCATTGAGCAGGAGGTTGGACTAGATGGCCTTATAGGCCCCTTCCAACTCTACAATTCTATGAGTGCTTGTGTTCTTCTCTCTCCCAGATGTCTGTGATGCCTCATGGCTCAGAGATCTGGGTTCCAGATGTCTTCTTCTCTCTTCCCTGGCTTTCCTTAGAGGAGGGAGCTCCTTCTCCTTCTCCTACTCCTCCAATGAGAGAAGAGACAGCCACTGGCGGACTGTCCTCTCCCCTCCCACCCCCTTGCTCAGGCTGTACCATACCACCCCCAGCTCCCCTGCCATCACTTCTCTCAGGGCCGAGAGTGGACCCTTCCTGGAAATGTCTCCTCTCCCATACTCATGCATATCCCCCTTTCCATGTGCTCTGTGCCACCTTGCTTTGCTTTGCCTTGCCTGAATCCTGCCTCCTCCCCCAAGGGTCTTTTCTCGACACTCCCTGGCCTCCTCAGTGCCAGTGCTCCAGCATGACCGCTGGCTGCAGTGGTACAATGAGGGAGAACCACTCTCCCAGCAATCAAGGTCAACTGGGATTCAGCACTGAGCTTCCTCATCATAGCACTGCCAGCGTGGCCACAGCCATGTCAGGAGGGTTGGGGAGGATAACAGTGGAGCCAGGACCCTTCATGTCCTGGGGCCAGGGGGCTTCCTGCAGCCAGCCCTGGCCTGCTTCAATTCCCCTCTAGACCCTCCTGGTTTCTGCTTTCTGCACTCCACCCTCTCAATGGGACGCCTGAAGGTCTCTCTTTCTCAGAGCTGAGCCCTCGACAGGGGTCTGAGACAAGGCGGGGATTGTGCAAGGGCGCCAAGTCAGGGCCAGCTGGCAAATAAGGGCTGGAGGGCAACCCCAGAGGCAGGACTGGGAGGGAGGAAGTGAGATCAGAAAGATGGCTCCGAGGTGAGCATGGTAGGAAGAGGCAAGAGAGGGAGGAGTGGGGCAGGGCTGAGGTGACCATCTGAGGGAGAGAAGAGACCCAGAGTCAGTGTGGATCAGTGAAGTGTAGTAGCAGACAAGATGGAGGAGAGCATGAGCTGACAGTGGACGAAGCCTGGAAGAAGTCTTTTGCTCTCCTCCAGAAGCACCCAGCTGCATGGGAGCCTCTGTGCCTGAGGTCTCACAGCCCCTGAATCTGCTGGACTCTGAATTGCCAGGGGAAACCCCCATCAGAGGAGAAAACGGGGGAAGATGGAGGGGCTGAGCAGGACAGTCACAGATCAATGAATGGGTTTCAGTGCCCCTTGACCTTTCCCATGACTAGCTGAAGCAACAATCAGTTATACAAAAGAAACGGTGACCTGCACATTGGTTTTAAAAAAGGATCATAGAATCCAGCTTTTCTTGGCACAGAATTTGCGTGGCTTGAGAGGCAGAGCTGTGACTTACGGCAGCCCAGGAGGTCGTACGATAGAGCAAGATGGCATCACTCTCCTGTCTATGGCATCAACCTCAGTGGCTCCCCTTGGCCAGTGCACCCTGCTCCAGAACAGAAACCAGGAGAAGTGTCTCCCAGCAACGTTTGTGAAGGATCCAGTTTGGCCATTTGCAATTTACTAAAAATACACTTGTGGGGGAAATTTGGATGGCTGCAATCATCCAACTGGGTTGCACAACCAAACCATTGTGAAGGTAGGCTGCTGCTGCACAGATTTCTTTGACGGGCCAGCTCAGTGCCTCTTTTCTGGTTCCCCCTTCCTCCATATTCCCCCCAGTCATCATCAACAAGGCTGCCTTCGGCCACCTCAAACATTGCCACTTCCTTCCCCGTCTCCCTGTCATCCCCACAGTCTGGAGAACTGCCGCCTGAAACAATGCAGCTGCTTTTTAAAAGCCATTTTGTTAAAAGGGGAGGAAAAACTATGAAAAATTAGTGGATATAGGCTATAATCACTGCGGAGGGGCTGGCTGGCAGATCCAGAGGGAATGGGCATTTTCTTAGGCACATGTCAATTTAGGGAAATAACAATGAGGTGAACAGAGAGATTTTGGATTGATGCCTGCAGGAGCACAAAACTGTGAGTGGAGTGTGTGTGTGGAGAGAGAAATAGGGAGAGATGCTAGTAAGCGACAGCAGCAAGGATAGTGAAGCAGGCGCTTTTGTAAATGTACAGGGCTTTCGCAGGGCTTGCCTTCGTTTGGCCGATGCAAACTATCTTTTGTGGAAATGGATCCAGGATGCTTCCAGATGAGGCTTTGATCGTGCAATTGCCTTGCCTCATTCATGGAATTTTACAGTGGGGGGGGGGGGAGAGTGTTCCAGATGACTCTGGGGCTGTCTATACGTTTTTTAAAAACTGTGGTGGCTGTGCAGTGGTGTGGCATTGGTTATACGATGCACAGCCGTCTTGTAGCCACTGCAGGGTTTCCTGTGAAGCTGCGTATTAAAAAAGTAGCGAGGTGACCACGGCCCTTCGCTGTTTGACTTCACTCTGGCGTCGAGGCAGAGGCATTCCCGGGTGGATGGTGACCTCTGATTGGTTGCCAGAAGCCAGGACAGGGGGAGGGCCTGGCAAGTTAAATGGCTGAATCGGGATTACCCGCTGTGACCCTGCAGCAATGAAATTGCGGGGTTTTCCCAAAAGCAGCGGCAGCCTCAATGCCTTTCACTTGTAACCCTCTCATGTTTCCCCACTGTTTCTCCTTCCTTTTTTATTTTTCCACAAAACAGTCTATGAAAGATGGAAAGGTAGAAGAGCCGTGCAATGTCTTGTGGTTGGCAGCACCAGCAGCCCTCTGTCTGCAAGCAGCCCCAGATGCACAATGGGGGCAACAAGGCCACAGCCAGCGAACAAGTTCGGAAATGTTCCGACTGTCCCGGTTTCCGGGTGGCTCTCCCGGGAAAACCACTGCTCCTGCTCTACCAGTTGGGAGCTCTCCAAGCATGTGGGGAGCCAGATGGCCCTGGAGAGGCCTGCCTGTGCCTCAGACACATGGAAGGATCCAAAGTCCCAGCCCCCCTCCCACCCCAGCCCCCCTCCATAATCCAGATAGGTGCTTGTGTTGTTGCTGTTCCATAAGTGCAGGACAATTCACCGTATGAATAGACCTTTTATTCAACACTACCTTTTTAAAAATGGAGACTTGCTGCTATGTTCAGCTTATTAACACAACTTGCTTTGGAAGCCAGTGAAGGACAGGCTGCTGCAAGATAAATGAAGATTTAGAAAAGTCCTCCAGAGTGTGTGTGTGTGTGTGTGGGGGAATCTGAGGAAGTGATCCTTGGTATTAGGACAGGTGTGTGCTGCAGCAAGCACACACACACACACGAAGAACATTCCATCCATGAAACATTGGCGGGCATGCTGTTTTCACTTCAAGGGCACCACAGTAAAAAAATGTCCACATCAGAAGTAGGGGAACCAGGAGATGGCTCCATGAAGTGGAAATAAGGTTACAGGTAGCTGAAAGCCATGGGATTCTTCTGGCATTTCTGGCTAATTGGTTGTATACCTGAGCAGGTTTTATTTTATTCTATAAACTTTTAACAAGGAGCTGCCTTGACGGTGCTGTATTGGCGCTGCGTTTCCCCTAAATCCCATGGTTTCCCTCCTACGGGGTTGTGCTTGGTAATCACCACACCAAGAAGGGATCACAGGATTTCCAGCAGTCTTCCGGGTACTGGAGACATACACACACACACACACACACACACACACACACAGTGTCCTGTTCCTGGTTTATGGCGACCAATCACCAGTCACCATCCTCCCAGAATGTGCCCCAGATCAACCATGGAGCACGGTCAGATGGCAGAAGAGCCTGGTGACCTTGCTCCCACTAAAAAAGTCAGTGTGGGTCCCTGACTTTTTAACTACGCAGCTTCACGAAAAAGCCCTGCGGTGGCTGTGAATCTGTGGCTATGTGATATAACTGATGCAGTGCCAATTCGCAGCCACTGTTGGGCTTTGAGTGTGCATAGACAGCCCCAGTTAGATGTGCCTGTCAAAGCTATCACATATGGCTTTGTTGTACACACCCTGACACCCTGACACCACAAAGGGCCAGTTCTTAGCATTTCCTGAAGTTCACGAGGCAATTGTTCACTCACTCACAAATCTGAACTGCATTTTCAAAACCAGACTTTATTTTAAAGGTGATCATAATTTGGAATTTCCACTGATTTGCCTTAGGGAAAAACAAAGCCAAGATTTGGTGAGGTCTGGTGTGTTTGCAGCTCATCTGCATCCTCTCCCAGCAACCTCACCTGAAGGTAAGTATTGAGGCAAGCATTAAAGGCAAGGAACTGGCTGTCACAGGAGGAATTGGGGACATTGTGGGGGTGCCTAGCAATCCCCACAGTAAAGCAGTAGGGGTACATTTGGAACAACATAGCCAAAGCTTTCAATGTACAGAGCATGGGGAAATAAACGATCATGGGTAGGATTCGTGTTATAAAGATGGTAGCAATGCCAAAATTGAATTGTTTTTTCCAAAAACTTCCCATAATAATCAACTCAAAGAATTTGGCACAATGCCCCCTTCCCCACCCCCCAAAAATCACTAATTTTATCTATCCAGGTAAAAGGGAAAGGCTTGCAGAACACTAGAGGTCAAAGCAGCTAGATCCAGTGGGGTTAGGAAGAGCCCAGTAGCATGATATAAATCAGTTAAGAAATGTGGCATCGTATCTGGAAGGATCTTCAACAAAGTTATGTGTAGGTATGGAAACAGCAGGGAAATTAGTTCATCACTAATTAAACAAATTGCATTTGGAAGGGGAAAATAGGAGATTTGAAATGAGTATACAATACCTTTTTATATACTACATTAAACATTTAGAAGAAATGGGGGGGGGAATTAGTTCTGGAAATATCCACGTTGCTTCCATTCTTGTTGCACCCAAAATTTGCTCATGTAGACAAACAAGAACGATTATGGATAGGAAATGGGCTTTACAGAATGTGAGATTTCTATGAAAATAAAACCCATAATAATAATAATAATAATAATAATAATAATAATAACAATTTATTTCTTACCCGCCTCTCTGTCTGGATCGAGGCGGGGAACAACAACATGATAAAATACATAAAACTGATTAAAACATGACACATATTATTAAAACTGCATAAAAAATCCTAAAACATCCTAAAAACATCCTTAAAACATTCTAAAATTCCACTGGATATGCCTGCCAGAAGAGAACAGTCTTTATAGCTTTCTTAAATTCTAAAAGACTGTTAAGTTGACGAGTCTCCTCCGGCAGGTCATTCCACAGTCTGGGATCTCAATGTAACGGAAGTAAAAGAAATGCTTAAGGGAAAGCAAATGAATTGGATACTTCTCCATCAAATATGCTTTATCTTATTATGAATCCTATAGTAGGACAAACTATGACTATGACTATGATGAAATTTGAATGTATTTTATTGAAACCTAAGATTGATACAAAAGGGTTTTAGTCTTTAAAATGTATTTATATTGTACTGAAGTATATTCAAGTACGTCAGATGGATTGAAAATCATATGGGAAGATATTAGGATAACAATAGAGCAACATGTATGGATAAATTATGGATGACTCAATCAAAGAAAATGATATCAACAATCCTTAGGGGGATTTTTTAAAATTGTTACACAGATTGTATATTACACTGATACTTCTGACCAGGATAGGAAACACAAATAATGCAAAATGTTGAAGTAACTGTAATCAGCAAGGTTTATATATTCATATGTGGTGGTCATGTCCTATTGTGTTACAGTTTGGGAACACTGTATTTTCAGAAATGGCAAACATTGCACACAAAATTATATATGCCACACATCATCGGCTCTATTAACAATATGAGAAAAACCAAAGGCAGAAGTAACATCTAAGGAATTAATTGTTTTCATGGTGAAGGCAGATCACAGGGTAATTGCTAACAGTTGGAAAACTGCAAAACATTTAACACTGAAGTCTTGGTACATGGAGCTGTGGCAGAAAGAAAAAAAGATCCATCAGCTTAAATTAGCTAAAGGCAAAGTTAAAATATCTGAATTTTATATAATACAGCATAATTTTATTCTGTATACAAATCAGGGACATATGTAGCAATATCTATCAAAGCCTTTCCTCAGATTATAGCAAAGAGACTAAATACAATTTACTAATACGAAGGACCATAAAGAAAATCTCCAAGCAGCCAATGGACTCATATTTTTTTCTCATAAAGTAAAGGTGGGGGTGGGGGTGGGGGTAGGATATGTTAAAATCTACTGCCACACTGTCAACAGCTATGCTTAAATTTGATATAATTTTCTTTTTTGCTTTGTTTGTCTTTGTATTTGGAAACTTAATGAAATCTTCTTTAAACAGTAAAAAGAATGCCTGGCATAGGAAGGTAAATATGATTTGACAGGTATAAACTGAGATTTGGCGGGATAACTCCCATTATTGGAATGTAGCAACTGAAGGATATAACTTGTTTAAAAATACACAGATGTCACACAAAGGGAGGAGAAGTAGCATTTTATGTCAAAAATGTGAACACCTGCAAAGAAATTCCAGGAAGTGAACAAGGCAGTCCTGTAGGTAAAAGAAGAAATGGAAAAAGAAGTAAAAACCCACTTGTGGTCAGAGTCTGCTACAGACTGCCATCCCAAGAAGTGGATTTGGATTATGCGTTTTTAAAACAATTTACGGATGTTTTAGGGAATCAAGAATTAGTTGTAATGGGAGACTTCAGCAACCATGATATCTGCAGGGAGGTAAACTCACTAAGGTCTCCTCTACAAGAATTCGGTTTGACACCCGGTTGACCAATTATGCGCATCTTCTCACAATTGCTTTTATGCCTAATCCCTATACACGGGAGGCGGTGAAGCGCATTACCGGTTGTATGAAACGTGTTTTAAAGGTGTTTAATGTGGAGAATCGCTTGTTTACATGATCATAAAGCACTTTAACTTCCGCAGTAAATTAAAACTCGCTATTTAACGTGCATTCGATAATGCACATAATCGGACAGAAAAAGCACCTCAACCCCCAATTTGCGCTCAACTCATGTGGAGGTAAAATCAGTAATGTGCTTTGAAAGAGCTTTAAATTGCTCTTGTAGAGGCACCCTAAGAGTGTGGAAGCTCCAACAAATTCCTGACATGCCTTTCCAGGTTTGTTCAAAGCCGTGACAGTGATTAGTAGAAGGTAGCATGAAATTGTTAAGAATCCTGATAATCGTCTTCATCATCACCATCAGGTTACTAGCTTAGAGAATAAGGGGGATGCTGTGGATATAACATCTCATGATTTTGGCAAGACATTTGATGAAGTTCCCCATGATATTTTGATAACATTTTGTCAATATTGTCAGGGCAGGGGGATTCACAGCCGGTTGGGAAACCAAAAACAAGGAGTGCCCATCAATGGTTCCTTATCAAACTGGAGAGAGCTTTTGAGTGAAGTGATCCAGGTATATCTGTCCTAGGGCCTCGTACTCTTCAACATTTGTATCAATCACTTTGATGTGATTTGCAGATGACACAAAGGTTGGAGGGATAACTAACACCTCAGAAGACGGAAATGCAATTCCAAACAACCTTGACAGAAAGGAAAATAGTGTTGAAACAAATATAATGAAATTCGGCAGAGACAAATGCAAAGTTCTGCATTCCAGCAAAAATTAATAATCAAATGCACAGGTGTATTGAAGGCACTGGTTTGGCATCAGTACGTTTGAAAAGGGTCTTGGAAACTGTATTTGTTCACAAGCAGAATATCAATCTGCAAGTGTGATACGAAGGAGAAGAAGAAGAAGAAGAAGAAGAAGAAGAAGAAGGAGAAGGAGAAGGAGAAGGAGAAGGAGAAGGAGAAGGAGAAGGAGAAGGAGAAGGAGAAGGAGAAGGAGAAGGAGAAGGAGAAGGAGAAGGAGGAGGAAACAGGGCTAATGTGTAGGGATGTGCACTGGATCGGACCCGATCCACGATCCGAGTCTGGTCCAGTGGGAAATCGGATAAATTATCTGATTTCCGATCCAACAGCTGGATCCGCTGATCCAGTCCGAACCGATCCGAAAAGGGTCCGAACCGGTTCGGCGGATCGGCAGATCGGTGGATCGGTGGGCGCCCACTGGCGCCCCCCGCCGCTTCCATTGGCGGGCGCCAGCGGGCGCCCGCCAATGAAAGTGGACAGCGGGGGGGAGGAGGGGGGCCCTTACCTTCCCGGCCCGTCCGCTCCCGTCCGGCGCCGGCGGCTACTACCAGCGGGCTCCGCGGCCTGCTCCAGGGTGGCGCGCCGGGTGATGTCATCACCCGGCGCGCTACTCGAGAGCAGGCCGCGGAGCCCGCTGGTAGTAGCCGCCGGCGCCGGACGGGAGCGGATGGGCCGGGAAGGTAAGCAGGGGGTGCGTGGAGGGGAGGAGGGGGCGCGCGGAGGGGGGGAGGGGGGCCCTTACCTTTCCGGCCCGTCTGCTCCTGTCCGGCGCCGGCGGCTACTACCAGCGGGCTCCGCGGCCTGCTCCAGGGTGGCACGCCGGGTGATGTCATCACCCGGCGCGCTACTCGAGAGCAAGCCGCAAAGCCGGCTGGCGGTAGCCGCCGGCGCCGGACGGGAGTGAACAGCCCTAAAAGGTAAGCAGTAGCGGGGAAGGGGGCTTACCCCCCCCCGGAGCCGTCCGCTTCTATCCGCTGGCGCCCGCGGGCGCCAGCGGATGGAAGCGGACGGCCCCAGGGGGGGTAGGGAGCGCGGGAGAGGGGGCTTACCTGCCGGGGCCGTCCACAGTGGACGGCCCCGGGGGGGAGGGAGTTAGACCCTCCCTCACCCACCCACCGCCATTTTTTCCTCATAGACTTGCATTGCAATGCAAGTCTATGGGGAAAAAAATGGCGGCCGATCCAAAAATTTCCGATTTTTGGATCGGGATCGTACTCGATCCGGTCCGGGGGGCCTCCGATTTTGTCCGAACCGATCCGTGACAAAATTGGAGGTCCCGATCCGGGTCCCGATCCGATCCGGGGGGTCCGTGCACACCCCTACTAATGTGATTTTTAAGCTGCCTTAATAAGAACCACAATTTCCAACTCACAAGAAGTAATAGTCCTACTTTATGCTGCACTACTCAGACCTGGAGTGTTCTATTCCATTCTGGATGCTGCAATTTAAGAAAGATGGTGGTTTCTGCGTGGTACTGGGCAAAAGGGGCTATTCTACCATACAGTGATTGACCATGAGAGCTCACACAGGATGGCAGCTCCTCATCCACAGTGTTTCCATTTGGGCAGAAAGGCAGCTGACATCTTCTCCAGGGCTCTTCCAACTCCCTTCAAAGGAGTCAGCTAGGCCGACCTTCTCCAGATGTTGGTGGATCTGTTCATGGTAGCGCCACACAACATCTCTTCCCCCACATTTACCCTGGCTGTGTCAGCATTCTCAGTCTCCTTGAAGGTTTCAATTCTGATAGAGACTTGATTCTCTCAACTTTTCTGGATAGGATGCTAAGGATATGGATGTATGTCTCCCATTCTGGGTTCAATACACTAGAAATTGGTATCTCTCTCCTAGGGGGTTCATGGATCACCACTGGGAGTCTGACTCCATTATCTGGTCCTCCTGAGGAGGTCATTTGGATATGTCCAAGTGCTCTGCTCACCTCATCATCTCAACAAAGATGTTCTGAGGGAAGTGGGGAGGATTGAGCCTGTGGGACTCCACTGCAGAGCCTCACAGTGGGGAATGAGCATTACCCTTGAGAGGAGAGTAGCACTGGCCAATGCGCATACTCAGGCACCCCCTCCACCCAACTCTACATTGCTTGCATCCAACTGCTGATTATTTTTTCCCCATTGGAAACTAAATCAGATAGAAGTGGACATACGGAAGGTTTAGGATAATTGCACCAGTGGAGCAACACTATCAGAGAGCCTATCTAAACTACTGCTTTAAAACGGTTTATAACAGTTTTATTAACCGCTTTAAAACTGTTATAAACCATTTTAAAGCAGTAGTGTAGATAGGCTCTGTGTCAAACTGTGACAAACCTTCCTGTTTTCCTGGCTCCTCGAGTTCTGCCGGAGCCCCAGTCACCTTTCAAGCTGTTTATTCAGTCTCGCTGCACGTGAAGGAAGTGAAGACGGCACAGGCTGAAGTGGCAGGAAGCTGTCAACGGGATGGAGGGAGGAGCAGAACACTTGACAGCGGATTGTCAGGGACAAGCAAGGGCTCTGCAGGCTCTTCCAGCGTCATCACCGGCAGACTCCTTTGGGAGGGGCTACAACAGAAGGTGGCACCCCAGGGCGACAAGCCTGCTTGCTCCACCTTTGGGGAGGTGTAGAGAGCAGGGCCAAGGCGGTGGCCATGAACCTGGCCTGCTTCTCGGCCTCAAGCTGTGCCTCCTCCATTGCTCTGTAGAGCCAGGCTGTCGCTAGAAAGGAAGGAAGGAAGGAAGGTAGTTTGAAGATGCGTGCCCCACCTTTCAATGAAATGATTCTCAGGTTTACTTAAAATAGGTTGCAATAGTCCACATCCATGCACACACAACACCACACAACCCCGCTCCCACATGCACACACAACCCAGCAGCCCTGCGCCCTCTGGGCAACGGATGGGCTTCAGACATGTTTCCCTTCAGTTCTGCTTTCTCAGAGCAACTGTCAGCGTTGGCGGCTCTCTCTGGCAGGGAGTGGGGAAGGGAAGACCCGGCAGCTGCTCCATCTCTGGCTGGCAGAGGGCACCAGGTTGGCCCCTGCCTTGCTGTGATGTTCTTCTCGGCCAGAGTGCGCGTCAGGCTGATGCCAAGACACAGGGACAGGGCAGAGCCCGCAGGAAAGGCGGCAGCCGCTGCCTCCTTGCCCAGCCATTCTTCCGAGGCTGCTGCTCGTCGGCTTACAAGGTGTTCAAGCCCCAAGCAAGTGCCAGATCCTTCCGCACGCCCATCCTCCCAGGCACTTGGCCCTGCCGCCCACTGCTACCTTCTGCCTGGCATTTTGTTTGGTTTTGAGGATTGCATTTATTCTGAATAGGATTTTGTTATAACCTGGGAGTGGGAAGGGTTAGGGTAAAAGCAAACAAGTGTGGGAACAGATTTTAAGAAACAAACAAGCAATCAGGAAATTGCAACAAGAGCTCCTAAAATATACTAAATACACACACACACACACACACACACACACTAATTTCAAATGTACCTACATGCTGCCCCAAGGACCATACAGGGTGTTGTCTCGCCCTCCCCCCCCCCACACACACACATTCACTCTGAAATGTCTGAAAGGCTGCAGGGACGAGTCTGAAACAGTGGTGGATGGAAGCAGCTCTGATCCCTGAGCAAGTGCTGTTAAGCAGGACTTCTAGCAGTCAACACTGAAGCCTTCGAGCTCGGCTTCAGCGTGGCTGATGGAAAAGAAATGTTCTCACGTAAGCCAATTTAGGCAGAGCAGGCAGATTTCTTCAGAATGAAGTCCACTGCTTATCTGAGTGCCAAATTGTGGTAACTTTGGCACCAAATTGGGGGGGGGGGGTTGCTTGTTTGTTTATTCAGCAGAGAGCATGTCCAGTTTGGCATCAGGCTAGTTTTGGTGAAAAGGACCATGGCCATAGCCTCAAGGGTGGCTTGGATGGGGATGAACCACCTACTCAAAAGTCCAGAAAAGAAAGCAAATGAGCCCAGGGGCTGAGGTGGGAAGGGGGGACAATCCAGAATCCCTTTTCCTCGCTTAAATATTATTTTACGGTGTTTCCTCCAAAGTCTGAGAATATTTCTGGATGTCACATGACTAGGTGGTTGCCATGGGAACTATCTTAGAGCTTTAATGAATAGAGTGGAGATTTTTTTAAAATCCAAGATAAATGTCAGAGGATAAAATAGATTGGTGCTGGCATGGAACTTTATGATGGGCAGTGATATTGCCGCCCGCCCCCCCCACCCCCACCCCCATCAACATGGTGAGGATTGGATACAGCCACCGCATGCATTGCTCTTTCTCTCCACATCCCATCCACCTGCACTCACTCCATGCACAATCCCTCCCTCCCATCGACCCCCATCCCAGCCCATCTCCACAATGTAAGTAGGCTGACCATATGAAAAGGAGGACAGGGCTCATGTAACTTTAACAGTTGCAGAGAAAAGGGAATTTTAGCCGGCATCATTTGTATGCAATTTGTACCTGGTGGAATTCCCTCTTCATGACAACAGTTAAAGCTGCAGGGGCCCTGCCTTCTTTTGTATCTGATCACTCTAGTATAGTGCCTGCAACATTAATTGTTGTGATGAAGAGGTGATTTCACCAGGTACTAATTGCATACAAATGACACTGGCTGAAATTCCCTTTTCTCTGCAACTGTTAAAGTTACAAGAGCCCTGTCCTCCTGTTCATATGGTCAGCCTACTGTAAAGATTAGAGACCTGGGTGGGGACAGGCAGAAGGTTGTCTCCAAAGCACAGGAGGCCGAGCAGCAGCAGCGTGGCTTTTGCTTCCCAAGGTCTGCATGTTACAGGCTCGGGACCTGTTTTGCTTGGTGCCCATGTACATGGACCGGGGGAATCAAAATATCAAAGGGATGAAAATAGGGTGGCCCTATGAAAAGGACGACGGAGCTCCTGTATCTTTAACAGTTGCATTGAAAAGGGAATTCCAGCAGGTGTCATTTGTATGCATGCAGCACCTGGTGAAATTCCCTCTTCATCACAACAGTTTAAGCAGCAGGAGCCCTGCCCTCTTTTGTATCTGGTCACTCTAGTATAGGTCCTGCAGCTTTAACTGTCACCAGGTGATGTATGCCTACAAAGGACACCTGCTGAAGTTCCCTTTTCTCTACAACTGTTAAAGATACAGAAGCCCTGTTCTCCTTTTCATATGGTCACCCTAGGTGAAAAGAGTTTTCCCCACCAACATTGTAACCATGAGTGTGGTGTAGAGTGTCCCTATGGATCCCCATGCAGCATCAATCTGGTTCAGCTTTGGCTTGGCTTGTCCCTTAGGCCCTCAGCCACTTGGGCTCTTTCTGTCTCACCTCATCTACAAGAATTCGCCTTTACGCCTGGTTAGACGATTATGCGCATATTCGCAGAAGCGCATTTACGCCTAATACCTCTGTACGAGAGGTGGCGAAGCACATTACTGGACGACCGAAACGCAATTTAAACTGTTGACATGCGAAGAATCGCTTGTTCACATAGTCAAAATGCACTTTAATGGCCGGAGCAAAATAAAACTCGCTATTTAACGCGCATTCGATAATGCGCATAATCAGAGAGAAAACGCGCCTCTACGCCCAATTTGCGCTCCGTTCTTGTAGAGGTAAAATTTTTAATGAGCCTTGAAAGAGCTTTAAATGCCTCTTGTAGAGGCAGCCTCACACTCAGAGTGCACCTTACAGGAACCCAGTGGCTCTTCTTCTGCAACCAGAGTGGAAGGCATGTGGGAGGGAGAGGCTGGTCAAGTGCACATGTTTTGCAGGCAAAAAGCCTCTCTCTGCCTGAGTCCCTGGGGAACGGCTGCCATGGGACTCAGTGGACTAATGGCCTATGGGTACTTCCTGTGTTCCCAAGCCCCTGGGCCCCCCATCACTTCCCAGCTCAAAACCCCCCTACCCAAACTGCCTTTTCCATGCAGGGGAAATATATGGGGAGACCTGCATCATCATTACCTCTGCAAGTGCAACAGCCACTGGGGGAAGAGTGATTTTGAGCTGGAAAAGGACTGGAGTGGAGGGAGTAGTAAGCTTCCCCTTGCTTCTTCCACCCAAATGAAGTGTCCTGTAGACTGCTTTGGGTTAAAATAATAACAGCTGCTGGGGGAAGAATTGTGGAACTCTGTAGTCCGAGGCCCAATCTACACGGAAACAGTTTCAGAAGGGTTTTCTGGTTATATCTGGATTTTCATAAATTGCTTTGGTCCATCAGCAGCAGACAAAGCAAGAACAGCGGAGCATTCACGCTACCTAAAACCTCCGCCCATCCAAAGCGCTACACTCCGTGGTTGGATGAGCGGAAGTCTGACGAGTAGAACTGACCATCATCAACCATGTAGGTGCTGCTCAGCGAACGGGAGAGACTTGCTCCCGGCCCCTCCCAATGCTCCCCTGCTCAGGGTAGTTTAATGGATGAGATGAATGACGTCCTGTAGTTTACCCCCCACCTCTCTCCTTGCATCCACCAAGACTGTGAATCAGCACTACTGAAGCCCTGCTCCCCTCCCGAGCTACTACCCCAGTACAGCTGAATATGACTATCACGCTAACGCACAATTGTGCGACTATAGGACTGTGAAGTAGCAATGTTGAAGCCTCCTTTTTTCACAGAAATGAAACAGAGCAACTGAGAAATGGTGCAAAGTACAAATAAGCAGGCAAGGCGAGCATTAAAGTGGCATTACTGCGTAATAGTGCTGAGTGGGAAAAGAAGCCCATGTCCAAAGCAGCTACTGCTAATGGGGGGGGGTGAATGGGGGGAGGGATGCCCCCACCCCTTGTCCAGGTCACAAAGCACCCCTAGGCACACCCAGTATGCAGGATTTAATTTGGAGGAATGGGGCACAGTGCAGCTGAATCGCATTTAAGAAAAGAAGATGCACTACAGGAGTTTGAGAAAATGTGCCGTTTTGAGAGGGAAGCTGCAGGGTTGCTGCAGTGATAGCAGCATGTGTCACAAACAACCCTGGTGTGCTCTCACTCCACACTAAATCACCTGTGTAGATTGGGCCCAAGTCTGAGAAGTGTGAGCTATTTTTTTAGTTGAACTTTCAGGGTTAAAAAGAAAGGAAGGAAGTATACCAGCCACTAAATCTGCACACAAACCACTGAAGATAAGGGCATAAGAAGAGCCCTGCTGGATCAAACCAGGGTCCATCCAGTCCCACACTCTGTCCATACAGTGGCCAACCAGCTGCTTGAAGGAATCCCCCCCCAAGAGGACAGCACTCTTGCTGTGTTCCCCAGCAGGTAGGATACAGTGACACACTACCTCTGATACTGGAGGTAATCATAAAGCCTTTGTGACTAGTAGCCATTGATAGTTCCATCCTCCCTGAAGATGTCTAATAAATATGAAATCCATCCAAATTGGTGGCCAGGACTACATCTTGTGCTACCAACATAAGCAGCCCTGCCAGCTCTGCCTCCTCCTGTGGCCATGGCTATGCTGTGCTCTGCATGGAGCTTTCCTTGGAAAGGGTGTGGAGGTTTCAGCGAGTGCCCAGATGCAGCCAGCCCTTTCAGTAATGAGCTGACCCCTTGTTTGCACTGGCTCCCAAGCCCAGTTCTAGGCAGCCTGGGCCCAGCAAATCTGTGGGTAAATATCTCCCGCCATATAAGCCTGTTCCTGGAGAGCTGCTCAGGCTCCCTTCATTGCAGCACACTGTAAAACCCATCTTATGGTGCACAGAGCAGGGCTTTCTCAGTGTTGGCACCCTTGCGTTGGAACCAGCTGCCCAAGGAGGGCTGTCTGGCCACTGTGCTCTTAGAATTTGGGTGCAGAGTGAAAACTATATTATTATTACTCATTAAACTTTAGAGAAATTATGGGTTACTGCTGCTTGCCTTCTGCTTGCTTTTGTTTCATTGCACATTGTTTAAATCTTAAAATACATTAACTAGATCTTCTTATGTAACTCATCACACTGAGTTCTTTTTAGGACAAATGGCAGCTGAGAGATAAATTAGAATAGATGAGACTATGGAACTGTGAAGTAGCCAGAGTTGCCCAGGGTCAGAAAGGCAAAGATGGGGATGCTAAATAGGTGAGCCTGTGACCAACTGCATGGAGAGCAATTATGCGGAGGGGAGAATGCTGGTGGAGGGCAGACACAAGGCACATCTCTGCAAGGCTGGAACCAATCTGATCTACAGAGATGAAGCCATGGTTTAGCCACAGTGCAGCAGATCAGGCTGAGCCCTGGGGTCATGGGGTCATGTCCCACGCGCTGGGCTGGGCATGTGTCACAGCATCATAGAATCATAGAATACTAGAGTTGGAAGGGGCTTATTATTATTATTATTATTATTATTATTATTATTATTATTATTTATTACATTTATATACCGCCCCATAGCCGAAGCTCTCTGGGCGGTTTACAAAGGCCTATAAGACCATCAGGAATGCAGGAATCCACCTTAAAGCATACTTGACAGATGGTTGTCCAGCTGCCTCCTGAATGTCTCTAGTGTGGGAAAGCCCACACCCTCCCTAGGTCATTGGTTCCATTGTCGTACTTCTCTAACATTCAGGAAGTTTTTCCTGATGATCAGCTGGAATCTGGCTTCCTGTCATTTGAGCCCATTATTCCGTGTCCTGCACTCTGGGTTGATCGAGAAGAGATCCTTGCCCTCCTCTGTGTAACCACCTGTCAAGTATTTGAAGAGTGCTACCATGTCTCCCCTCAATCTTCTCTTCTCCAGGCTAAACATGCCCAGTTCTTTCAATCTCTCCTCATAGGGCTTTGTTTCTAGACCCCTGATCATCCTTGTTGCCCTCCTCTGAACATGCTCCAGATTGTCTGCATCCTTCTTGAAGTGTGGTGCCCAGAACTGGAAGCAATACTCAAGATGGGGCCTAACCCCGGTCCCCTCCACAAGGATTCGCTTTTGCGCCTGGTTAAGTTATTATGCGCTTCATTGCTGAAGCGCATTTACTCCTAATACCTCTGCACGAGAGGCAGGCAGGGAGAGGGGAGGGGGGAGGAGGGAGGTAGGGCGGGCGGGCGCCTGTCTCTTTAAGGCAGGTCCCTGCGAGTTGTTATGCTGGGCAGCAAAGGAACTGACGGGGCGATTGAATGCTCCGGCAGCCACGGTCGTGTGTCTGTGGTCCCCCCTCCCCCACCGGCGCCCTAGCGGGAAGGATCGGGCAGGTGCTTGGTGACATTTTCAGGGCTGTAACCCGGGGACGTCGTCTGCCGGAGCGAGGCAAGGAAGGCGGCTCTCTCTCCCTTTGCGCAGACGGCGGCGGCCCCTGGGGGACGAGGCGGCAGCGGTGCTGCTGCTGCAGCTTCAAAGCGAGCGACGGTCCCTGCACCGCCCGCCTGCGGGATTTACCTGAAAGCCAATCTCTAGTCCAGCTCCTGGGGCAACGGGGTCGAAAGCCAAGCGGCTCCCTTTGGAGAGAAGCGGGTCCTTCTGTCCGATCCAGCCTCATTTTAAAGGCTCCCCTCCTCCCGCTTTCCTCCCTTCTGCGCAATCCTGTTCTTTCCGGGCTCAGGGAGGGTGACATAATTTCCTCCTCCTCCTCCTCTCATTCAGCCTCCTGACCGCCTGGCTGTCAGCTGTCAAAATGCGCTTTAACGGCCGGAGCAAAATAAAACTCGCTATTTAACGCGCATTCGATAATGCGAATAATCTGATGTTTAAAGCGCCTCAGCTCCCAATTTGCGCTCCTCTCTTGTAGAGGTAAAAATTTTAAAGCGCCTTGAAAGAGCTTTAAACCTCTCTTGTAGAGGCACCCCCCATCCCCTGCTGAATAGAGGGTAACCAGTACCTCACATGATTTGAAAGCTATACTTCTATTAATGAAGCCCAAAATAGCATTTGCTTTTTTTGCAGCCACATGCCACTGTTGGCTCCTATTAAGCTTGTGATCTACAACAATTCTAAGATCCTTCTCGTTTGTCGTATTGCTGTGCATTTGGAAAAGGCACCATGTCTCCGTGTCCTGGTGATCTTCTCAACTTGGTCTCCCTGGTTTGCCATTGCCCAACTCACCCAGGCAGAGATTGTAGCCCAGTGGCAGAGCGCCTTCTTTGCATGTGGAAAGTCCCAGCTTAGTTCAAGGGCATCTCCTGTTCAAAGCACCTTAAGGAGCTGGGCTGGGAAAGGGTCCCGGCTGGGGTCGTGGAGAGTTGCCCCAGTTGGAGATGGTCTGTCTGCGCGTCAGGCAGCTTCACACATTCATGATGAAGTACAAGCCTTCACATGAAGTACACCTGAGCTGGAGCACTCCTGGGCAGGAGGAGGGGTGGACTGCACAAGCTCTTTGCAGGCTTCTGGACTAGGGACAGGGGCTGTTCTAAATTCTCAGCTGGGCCAAGGATGTAATTGTTCAGCCCATCTCTGCATTTCTCTCCCCTGCTCCTTGCTTGTCTTAAAGAGCACCCACCACCCAGGTTTCTCGCGCTGGAGACCAGGGCTGCTTCTCCCTCTGGAGCTCCACTGTGAGTGGGAGCCTCTTGCCTGATTCCCCTCTCGTCTAGTCTCTGTGTGGGAGGGGGGAGAGGGGGCTGCATGCAGTCGGGAAAGACACCTTCACACCATTCCATCTGTGTCCCTGATTCCATCAGATGGGGGGGGGTCGGTTCCTGAAGGCAGGAGTGAAGGAGCGCCCCATCCATCCATCCATCCATCAGCTGTGCAAGGAGAGAGAAAAGGGCCCATTAGTTGTTGTTACAATCTCTCCCCAGCACACACGCACACACACACACTTGGGAGGGGGAGTGTTCCCTACCAAGGTAATGCCTCCGCAGGAGAGGGCAAAGGGGGTGACTGCAGGAAGGACCTTCCACCTGTAATTTCCAGCTCCACAAGAAACCTGCAGCCCTGGATTTGGCTCCCTGGCTCAAAACAATGTGTGAGTCTCTCTCTGTCTCTCTCCCTCCCTCCCTCTCTCTCTCTCTCTCTCCTTCTTCCGTGTCTCCCTGACTTGCCAGCCACCCCCCTCCCAACCTCCCTGTCTGTGCTCAGCCTGCAGATCCTCCTGGCGCAGGCTTCCCATGAGGCTGCAGAACTGCAATCACAGCCAGGGTTCTGGGGCTGACAGAGCAGGAATACCACCTTGCCCAAAAATGCTGGTGGGGTGAGAGGGGGGGCTTGCTGCTTTTATTCCATGGATGCTCAGATAGTTTTATCCCATTATTATATAAGCCTAAATCAGAATATGGGTTTACTGTGGGGGTTGTGTATTCTGCCATCCTATATGTCTTGATACTGCAGCTGGCTCTGAGGTTTCCAAAGGAGTGGAGCATCCTTAGGAGTAGGCTGACCATCTGAAAAGTCATTTGTATGCAATTAGTTCCTGGTGAAATCCCCTCTTCATCACAACAGTTTAAGGCCTCCTCCACACGAGACGTTTAATGAGCCTTGAAGGCTCATTATAAATTTTACCTCCACACCAGCGGAGCGCAAAACGGGCGTACAGGCACGTTATCTCCCCGATAATGCGCATTTTCGAATGCGCGTTAAATAGCGACTTTTATTTTTCTCCGGCCGTTAAAGCGCATTTTCGCCGTGTGAACAAGCGATTATGCGCATTAACGTCTTCTAAAGCGCTTTTTGGACATCAATTAATGCGCTTCGCCGCCTCTCGCCGCCTCCCGTGCAGAGGGATTAGGCGTAAATGCGCCTCCGCGAAAATGCGCATAATCCCCGAACCGGGCAGAGCCCTGCCTTCTTTTGTATATGGTCACTCTAGTATAGTGCCTGCACCTTTAACAGTTGTGATGAAGAGGGAATTTCACCAGGAACGAACTGCATACAAATGACACCTGCTGAAATTCCCTTTCCTCTACAACTGTTAAAGTTATATGAGCCCTGTCCTCCTTTTCAGATGGTCAGCCTAGGAGTCAGCCACTGTCTCTGTCAGGATGCCTTTCTAATAAACATGTTGCACCCTCCTGGCCCAGCAGCTCAGAGGGCACAAGCCCACTCTGGCAGAAGACCCAGCACCCAAGCCTGGATTGGGGACCTGGTAAGGGTTGTTCACCGCCCCAGCTTCTCTACAAAAGGACCCCTGGTTCCATGGGGGAGGGGGGGGAGTTGTGTCTTGAAGCATGGAGAAGCGTCCTTGGGCACTCCCACAATTCAGTCTGGAGAGGCTGGAACTGCAGTGGAAGAGGCCTCCCTTGCTCCTGTTGAGGGGTCTCGCATCTCCAGTCTCCTCCTTCCTTCCTTCCTCCCTCCCCCAGGGCCACATCCTGTTAGGCCACGTCCCTTCGATGGTGGCTGTGCTGCCATGTTCGCCGTGGCACTGGTAGGCTAGGAAGGCTTCTCACAGCACACAACCCTGAGAAAGGGGCAGGTCTGGAGAACCAAGCCGTGGCCACTGCAGCAGCTGTTATTTTGAGCAAGAACCACTTTGCTTGTTGTAGCAGCAGCAGGACAAGAAAGGAAATGCCTGGAAACTGGCTTGCAAAGAGCACCTTCCTTGCCACTTTTAAATGGGCAGGCCATACACCTGTGTATTGCTGCAGCCACTTGCAGCCAGACATGGCAGGATGGCCTCATGCATGTGAATTAGACCCAAGGGCCCTGGCTAATGCCTTCCGGTCCCTTCAGCCCTTCGATGCACCCGGCCTTTGCTCATCTAACTTCCAGGGCCTGGAAGTCCTCCTGTCTTGGAGGCCCTGGCTCCGCCGCACCATCCCTGAGACTTCCATGGCTCCAGCTACGATGGCGCTTGCTTTCCCCTCCCTCCTGCACAGCAAATGCCGTCAGGAACCAAAGGCCTCTTGCTGACAGAGCATATCATGTATAGGGAGCCGCACAACCCTCCGACGACAAGCCCTGGAGTTTCCTGGACAATCTCTACCCCAACCAGAGGAGACTCTGGGCTAAGAGCTCCTTGGTTGCCAGCCACATTGCTCAGGTCCAGTTGCTCTGACAAGATCTGGAGAGCCCATATAAGGAAATACATCCTGGGGAACGTTCTCTGGCATGACCTACAGCGTAGACTCAATTCTCCAACTCCACCCCCTCAGGATAATGGGCTTACAACTCCGGCCACCAACTGGACCCAATAAAAGGTACCAATTCTCTCACACATACCCCTATGCCACAATACACTGATTGAGCCCTATTTACACATGCAGCAAAGCAAGGAGGAATGTATCACTTCAGAATGCAAATGAGAAGTCAACAATTTTTTGGAGTGGTCCCTTTTACCACCTCATTCTGTCACATGTATAGATCACAAGGCCAAAACATCACTGCCAGGTTCAAGGAAGCCTTTGTAAATGGCAAGCAAACCCTGCCTGCCTGCCTGCCTGCCTGCCTGCCTGTCTTTACTTCCATTTTTTTAACCTTCTTCCTCCATTCACTCCAGGGCAATGCATACAGGATGGCTAGTAAAAAATTGTGGAGTAATAAGCTGTGTGGGCTTCTTTGCAAGACTGACATGGAGTGCATAGTAGGTTATCTACACTACCGCTTTAGAACGGTTTATAACAGTTTTGAGAACTGTTGGGGCCCAGGACACACTCCATATACAGGTTTCAAAATGTTTTCAAAGTGTTTTATCCTACGTGTGTAGATAGGCTCACTCTCTACTGTGATGAGAGCACTCCTGAGCACACACGGGAGAAAGTCCTGCCCAGGCTTTCAAATGTGCAGTTTTTATTTATGAAGGCACAGGCAGCTGGTTGTCCATTGTGTGAATGGAATGCTGGACTAGATGGACCCTGGGTCTGATCCAGCATCAAGGCTCTTCCTATGTTCTTAGTTACTTTAGACACTGGATAACACACTCTTCAGGAAAAAGATTCCCAGAGCAGCTTACAATACAGAATGAAAAACAAGAAGCAAATGAAATCTCAAAAACAAAAATGGATGCAGAATTAGACCACTTAAAATGGACGGCATCTTCTCCAAAGTGAACAGTTGTCCCAGGTGTGTGTGTGTGGGTGTTTTGAAGGTGGGGGAATCTCTGTGGAGACTTGCTGTAAGCCGTGTCCTGAAGATGGAACGGCCAACAAATTTGCAACACAGTTCAGCAAGGACAAATCAGTCACAGGCCAACTTGCAGGAATAAGTAGATTTTATTTATTTTTATTTTATATTTTTATTTTTATTTTATATATTTCTTAGCCACCTTTCAAGAACATAGTCTTCCCAAAGTGGTTTACCATATGAAAACAGTACAATTCAGTATCAAGCAGATGATAAAAACCCCTTACATTTAAACAATTTCTAAAATAAGCCAGTTAAAGTAAAATACAATTTCAAATATATAACAGTGGTAAATAGTGTAAAAACACTTCAATTAAAAGCCAGAAAGAAAAAGTGAGTTTCTAAAGCCCTCTTAAAATAGGCTACAAGTGGAACCAGCCAGATATCTCATCAGGTCCTTGTGGAAGATTCCAAGGGTACCTCTTGACAGACACTTTCCGTCGAGATGGCTTCACACTGGCGGCAGTTGGGTTACATGTTGCTTTCACCAGTGCGAAGCCATCTAGAGGCAAAGGGGCTTTGCTCCGCACTAAAAATGTCGGGCATTTACCCCGACTTTTTTTAGAGCGGAGCAGGCTAGCCAGGGAAGGGAGTGGAGCAGCAAGCCATAAGCTCGCTGCACCACCTCCACAGTCCTCCCCCCACCCCATTAAAAAAAAAACTACTTTAGAGTAGGGGAGCCGATGCTCTCTGCTGCCCCTCCAGCTGCCGTTGAGTAGCCGCGCACGCAGCGGCACCACCAGGATAAGCCGCCGTAGCACTCTCCAGTGTAGATTACCAGAAAGAGCGTCACTGTGCGGCGCACCGGCGGGCACTGCCACTGTGCGGCGCCCCTAGCACCATGCAGAGGCAGCCCAAGGCATCCCTCACCATCAACACTACATAAGGTCTGGACCAGTATGACAGACTAGTGCTCAGTTTTCTGCTCCTGCTGTCCAACAAAGCTCTGCAAGGTATCCCAAGAACATCGTGTCATTGTGACAGGTGAATTTGAGGGAAAACATCTGAAAATATTGCAAATGGTGGTGAAATGCATAGAAGAGTTATGAGCCAGCCATGCAACATTTAAGGCATCATTCATATACTATGGGGACATTATAGATGCATAAGGCTTAGGTAAGTCTCCAGAGGAAATGAAAAAACCCCACCCTGGATGCCCCACAGTCCCAAAATGTGTCTCAGTTTAGACCTTCTATAAGTTCTGGATTTGTACCAAACTTGCCAAGTGCATTGCTCCACTGAAGTGTTACAAAAGGTTCCAAAGTAGGTGATGTACAGTATATGGGTTGTTAGAAAATGACAGTCTTACTGAAAATGATGGTCTTAGCAACAGACTTTGCATGGTGGACGGGGTTTGAACAACCATGAGAAGAACTCACTAGACCATGTTCAGGATGCCAGCAAGCACAGAGCCAGCCCAAGTCTGTACCTCTGCGTCCCCAGGAATGGGCATCCACTCCAGGGCACTTTGAGGGCAGCAGTTCTGAATAAACGGGCAGGCTCATGTGGAAGGAGACATGTCCAGGAGAGTTTGCAACATGGGAGACAGTGGGCCAGAAGACCGAGCAAGAAGTGGGGTTCCGTTTCCCTTCCCCGTGGCTAGGAAAAACCATCCCAATCCTGCAAAAAAAAAAAACAACAAGCACACCAATGCTAAAGCACAAAGCTCACATGATTTAGTCAGTTTGCTGGGTCCCATGTTTGCTGGCACTGGCGCAGAACTTGGGTTGCTTTCATGTATAAAATGTGCTGCTTGTTTGTTAGATCGCAGCTACCTCCCTAGGAATGTGTGCCTGGCACTCTTCTCTGGGTTCAAGTCCCTTCCTGATGGCGGCGGCTGCTGTCATCTCCAAAGTAAGACAGAGATGTCTGTTCATTATGCCAATGATCCTCCTCCAGTGTGACATCCTCGGCTCTTGCTACATGCCATCATCTGACAGCTGGCAACAGTCTCTGCTTGTAAAGAACCCCGGGAGGGAGCTCATCAACCGAAGGCCCAGGCCTTTCCTTGCGTCCAGTGATCTTCAGGCCCTGTCGGAACACATCCTGCCACCCACTGAGATGTTCCCACTCGCCTCATCCCTCTCGCTTTTGAGTGAGGGGGTGAAGCAAGCAGAGAGCTCCGTTCACCTCTGGGAGGCCCCAACCCTGCTTGGGACAAACACTATCAGGTGGTAAAGTTTAAATATTCTATCAAGACTCCATTCCGATGAATGTAAAGCCTTGTTGAAATGTCATCCCCATCGTGTTTGGTGATCCACAGCCAGCCACAGATGCACACCTCCCAAGCCATCCTGGGGGAACCATACGGAGAAACAGGTTAGCCTTTGTGCAGCCTGTATGGGTGCAGATGTGCATCTGAGGGGACAGTTGCGTTGACATTGTAATACTTGTTAGATCCACCATGTAAAATGTCTGGTGGGGGTGGGGGTGCCACGCATCCAGGCCTTGGGCCATGGGCTGTTTTGCCTAACTCTGGCCAAGTCTACACTGGGATTTTTCCCTGGGTCATCCCTGTGCATCCAAATGACACACAGGGGATCCCTGGAGCAGGCAGGGATGACCCCTCAATTTTTGCAGGATAACTGGTTGCCCAGTTACCCCGATTTTCCCCACAGTCTTGGAACGATCCCAAGCTTCTTCCATCCTCCCCGCGAGTAGCAACATTAAGCAAGAGGGGAGAGTCCAGGGGCATTGGGGGGGAGCGGGGTTGGGTCTTTATTTTTTTTTTTTTTACTTACATTTTCAGAGGAGCATAATTGCACTCCTGGCTCTGGTATCTTTAAATAAAAAATGATGGGTGTGACATCCCTCTTCCCTTCCGGGATGTCGCACTTCCGTTTAGATGCTGGGGGAGGATCGTGGAAGCAGGTAAGTCAGTGATCTTCCCCCCTCCCTCCCTCTACACCCTTAGGTGTAGAAAGGGCCTCTATTGCATGACTAGGGGCTCCATCACCATCACACCAGCATTTTATCGCACTCTCGTTCTGCCTGGTTTGCCGTTTTGAAATGCGATACTTGCATGATGTTGTGCCTATCCTGCAGTCACCTCGCCTCTCCCCCTCCATTTTCCATCTTTTTCTAGGGCGAGGAAAATGTGATTTATTTTCTCCACATGAAATAAAAGCACCTTTCCATCCTGTGTATTGCCTTCCTCACACTATGTTGCTTTTATTGGGGGCGGTCCTGCTGATGAAAGAGGAGGGCAGAGCGGTTCTCCTCCAGTTTGCTGAGTCTTTCAGTCGAACGAACGGACTTGTTCTGTTCCAATCCCACCCTCATTGCCCACAGAAACAGCGCCAAGGCAATTAAATGCTGAATCGGTAAAACCCTAGACAACAAAACCAGAGTGAGGGGAGGAAGGCAACCACATCCATCACCCGACAAGAACCAATGAACTGGAGGGGGGGAGGAAAGAAGGAGCGCGTGGGGTGGGCACAACAGCAGGAGAGCAAACAACAGCAGCAATCGTGAAAGGGACCAGCGCTTGCTGCGTGAATGAAATGGAGGTCAAAATTGCGGGTGCATACCAGGGGAAAAAAGTAGGTGTGATGGAGCCCTAGAGCTGAGTTGGGTCCAGTGAGTACAAGGTGCTCATCACTACATCCAGAGAGAGCTCTGAAGGCTCTATCTGACACAGCTCCATTGCTTGAGCTAAGCAGGGCTGGCCTTGTAAGGTGCCTCTGAGCTCTTCAGAAGAAGCATCTTAGTGAAGAAGGACTCAATATTCTGTTATGAAATGGATCCATCCCACTTTCCAACATCTGACCAGGCAACTCATAGTTGGCCCCAGTGAGAAAGGAGGCATTTCTCTACCACAAATACCATATGAGGATATGTTGTTGTGTCCATTTTACCGAGTGAGGAAATGAGTCTCTCTGGTGAGCCAGCATATGGCTTGCTCAGCTTAGAATCCCCTAGTGGTGTCTGTTGTTCAGGGTAATAATTCTGTGCTTCTACATAGTGCTTTTGTGTTGTTCAAAGCACTATGCCTACATCATATTTTTCTCATCCTTACAACAACCCTGAAAGATAGGTTAGCATTCTTACCTCCATATTGCAGATGGGAGGCTGAGGTGCAGAGAGACTGTTTTGCCAAGGGCACCTGGGGCATTCACAGCTTCTGATCTGCAGCCTCTCAGCCACTCGGCACCACCAGATTTCTAGTTTGAAGCAATACCTCAATGTCTTCCTGTCCTTCCAATATCCACAGACAGGTATATTTCATTTGAGGCAGCTCTTGAGGGCCAGGACCGGGGAGCAGCCAGAATTAGGATTTGTTATGCTCTTGGGTATTTTTTAAAAAAATTAGCTTTCAAAAGGATAGCAAACACTTGCTTTTTAATCTATTGTTGCCTCCCTAAGACATGTGGAATAATTCTGGTATGAACAGTATAATTCAGATAAAGAAATCAATATTGCAGTAGAAAAATACCTTATAGAATAAATGTAGGGAGGTAGGGAGTGATCTGGAAGAGGTCCCCGCAAGGGATGGGAAATCATCGTCCTCCAGCGCCAGTGGCAGCACCAGAAAAAAAATTCAGGGGGGGGGGCACAGAAGGGGCAAAGTATATTTCTAGGTGGGCAGGCTGTATCCCATATGTTAAGATCTCTGAAAGAAAAATAATGGTATATCACACTAAAAATGCCATCCTAGCCATATATTCTGAAATAAATCATATATTAATTTAGATGTTTTAAAAAATACAGCATGTATTAGCCAAATTCAAATTACCGTAAGGAAAAAGGCTTTCAAAAAAGGTACAGTCACTACACAAGCATTTCCCTGACGTTCAGATTAAAACACACAGAACACTTTCTTTTGAACCAGTGCAGGCAGAACCAGAAAGGCAGACTTTTAGAGTAAGGAAAGAGCAAATTGAGACACCTGGGCCCTGTACACCTAGGAAACCCAATGCATGTGAAGTACTAGTCCAAAGATCCAAGTTTTTAAAGATGAACCTACTGATGAAGCTGAGTGGGTTTTTTTTATTGCAATCCATTGTCTTTGTAATATGGAATAAAAAATAATAAAAGGCATTGAATATGGTGGGATTAAACATTCATAGACTTGCCGTGTGAGTAAATTCTGCCCACCTCCCATTCCTGTCCTAATTAATTCTTTCCTCCCCCTCTCATTTTTCCTGGCCAACTGTCCTGAGAAAAAAAGGAAGAGATCCATGGAATAAGCAGATTAGTTCTTCTGAGGGTTTTCTTGCTACTCTGGCAGTTGGTGCCAGAGTATAGTTTGAAGAACTGCCAATTATAAGTTTAGGCATCAGGGGGTTTAAGTGCAATGGAGTTATGAGCGCCCCCACCTCAAACTTCAATTACCTAACCCTAATTGGTGGGGCTGAAAATGGTTTCACTAGAGGCAGAGCCAAGGGGATCACACACACACACACCCCGCGCAGAAACCTCTCCTGAATAACACAGAGGCTGCCTCTACAAGAGAGGTTTAAAGCTCTTTCAAGGCGCTTAAAAAATTTTACCTCTACAAGAATGGAGCGCAAATCGGGCGTAGAGGCGCGTTATCACTCCGATTATGCGCATTATCGAATGCGCATTAAACAGCGAGTTTTATTTTGCTCCGGCCGTTAAAGTGCATTTTGACTATGTGAACAAGCGCTTATGTGCATTAACTACTTGTAAAGCGCATTTTGGTCACCCGTTAATGCGCTTTGCCACCTCTCACCGCCTCTCATGCAGAGGTATTAGGCGTAAATGCGCTTTGGTGATTATGCGCATAATCGCCTAACCAGGCGCAAAAGCGAATCCTTGTAGAGGGGACCAGAGAAAACAGTTTGTGGCAGAGCCCACTTATAGAAAGCAAAGGGAGGTGGGAAAGGAAGAAGCCCATTTTACACACAGATAAAGTGAGACAGCAGGCAAATAAAAGTCAATGACTGCAAGAGAGAATGGCTCAATTCGGACGACACATTAGGCAACGAAGGAGGGGGGGAAACAATCGTCAGTTGTGTTGCTTATTGTGTCGTTTGGAGGGCAACACACAATGCACACACAACTGACAGTACGTTAATCAGGCACTTTAAACAACGGAGCGAAACAACGGGCTTGCACGTTGTTTAGCCCGAAGCCCCATTGTTTAAAGTGTAGTCCGAATTCAGCCCCCCCTCTCTCCATGGACTATTCCGTTTCGGAATAGAGTTCTGCTGCCTACAGCAGCCAACCCCCCCCCCCCCCCCAGCCGCTCTATGCAGCCGGCAGAACTCACGGTGCCTGCTGGGATACAGCTGGAGGACACAGGGAGGAGAGGCTGCAACCAAAATGGCCGCCGCAAGTTCATAGCAGCCGGGGCGTTTGCCGGTGCCAAGCAGCGCTGGCTGCAACATGTCGTCTGTGAAGCTCCTCCTGCCTAACGCATGGTCAGTACGTTATTTACACCTCCGTTGCCTAATATGTCGTCTGAATTGAGCCAGTGTGTTTAGGTTACATAATGGCAGTATACTAAATTCCCAGAACTATCAGAGATCAGCCTTTTTTTTAATGTGTCTTAAAAAACAATTTATCCAGTGTATGTCACCACACAGAGAAAGGCATTTATAACCAAGCCCACTCCTCTAAGATTTAAAGTAAAGGGAGATGGAAGACCACAAAACCCATTTCACACAGAGGCAAACTGAGACAGCAGAAAAATAAGAATCAGCGGCTGTGTGAGTGAGTTTGTGTTACATAATGACAGGTTTCAGAAGAAGAAGAAAAATGTATGCCCCATAAAACAGAAGGAATTTAGCCAGGAATATATGTCAACTTGCACCACGAAAAGGAAAGAAAGGATTTTTTAAAACCACATTTTCACAATTTGACTGAAATACAGCAAAATAAAATGGATTCTAGGCCATAATTACAAATTGTTGAACCCAGCAACTGTTGGGGGAACTGAAAGCAAAGAGGGGAGGGAAAACACCCATTAACCCTTTCCTTGCCCAGAAGGGCTCCTAATACCCATTGGCAGTAACTTACTTCTGAGTGAACATGCATAGGATTGTGTGATAAATCCTAAAAACTGGCACAAACCAATTCTTACAACGAAACTCTCTGGTCAATTCACAACAATTAAAACCACAAAGTACATTATAGATTACAATATAAAATGTAAAAGTGTAAAAGTTTTCCCCAAAGTTGGACTTTAAAAAACATTTTTTTAAATTAAAATAAGTGGAAAGCTGCAATTAGGAAGAGAGGAAGGGATCTTGGTAAGGGGTGTTTACACTGCCAGCTGTTCTTCCTCTAAACCAGTCTTCCCCAACCTGGTGCTCCCCAGAGATTATGAACTTAAACTCCCATCAGCCCCAGCCAGCATGGTCAATAGTAAGGAATACTGGAAGTTGTGGTCCAAACCATCTAGGCAGTGCCAGGTTATGCATGGTTGCTTTTAAAGTCATTCTCTAGCAGCCACCCCCAGCCAACCCACCAAATACACGAGGTGGGAGGGAAACTAGTCCACTCTGTATTTTCCCCAGTTAGGGCAAAAAGTAGGGTTTCGGATAAGGGGACAGGGTGAGAGCAGCAATCCCCTTCCCACAAATTCTTCCCCCACTCATAATTTCAGCCTGCGATTTTACGGGGATTTAGTAACAACATAAAAAGTCTGTATACAGCTAATAGCCCTAACACATGATGGATTCCAGTATACCTGGAAAGTGTCCGTGATTATCAACAGAAATCAACTGGTATCTGGGCTTGCCTGGCTCCCTGTCTAGAGATGTGAAAGCCTGGGGGGGGGGGGGGGAATGGAAAAATTTGGGGGGAAACTGTTTTTTCCCGTTTATTTCCGAAGCCTTTTTTGGAGTTCTCCCCCCCCATTGGAAAAAATGGGGGGGGGGGAATGAAGAAAAAACAGATTATGGAACGTTTTATTTTAGCATGCATAGCATGTTTAATACAAGGTGTTTATATATTTACTTCTCCAAAAGATTTTTAAAAACTATGTACAGTATCAGATTATTACAATTTCTGTGCACTGAGGACAAGCCAGTCCTGGGCTGCCTCTACAAGAGAGGTTTAAAGCTCTTTCAAGGCGCTTAAAAAAATTTACCTCTACAAGAACGGAGCGCAAATCGAGCGTAGAGGCGCGTTATCTCTCCGATTATGCACATTATCGAATGCACGTTAAATCGCGAGTTTTATTTTGCTCCGGCCGTTAAAGCGCATTTTGACTATGTGAACAAGCGCTTATGCGCATTAACTACTTGTAAAGCGCATTTTGGTCATCCGTTAATGCGCTTCGCCGCCTCTCGCCGCCTCTGGTGCAGAGGTATTAGGTGTAAATGCGCTTCAGCGATTATGCGCATAATCGCCTAACCGGGCACAAAAGCGAATCCTTGTAGAGGGGACCCTAGTTGCAAACTGAGACTACAGCTCTCAAATACAAGCGCAAGATGCATTTCTGCCTCTAGAGACTGAAACTGATAGTGATAGCTATAGCTCAGAAAATAAGTCTGATTAAATTTCATGCATATCCATTGAATCTTGGTCCCCCTTTTTTCTCAGTTCTTTTTATGGGAATGGGAGCTTTATGTCTGCTTGACACTGTGGAGGACTAGCAGAGACATAAATAATTTTCCTTGTTACTAATGTTAATGGTTTCTTCTGTTTGCTTTTTTAATTGTTATTTGCCTGCTCCTCATAAACTGGCAAAACCAAAGAGTTTACTTACAGTTCAGGAACTTGTAGCTCTATTTGTTGTTGTTGTTGTTTTAAAAAGTAAAAAAGTAAAAAAGTAAATTCAATTTGTAATAATTGCTTGAATGCACTACACTTTTAATATACCAAATGTGATAATTTTATGCCAAACCAACTTGTACATAACTACATTTTATGTTCATAAACTAACAAAGTGACTTTCAATCCGTAAAAAGTTCTAATATTGCATTTGTTTTCAATATTTCCAAAAATTTTCATGGCTTCAAAATTTCTGAAAATGTGACATCTGTCCCTGCTGCTGAGTGAGGGGAAAGAGCTAAGGGGCTGAAGAGGAGAGGCCGCCTCACTCTCCTCTAAAACAGCTGAGGTTTGGCCTTCGAGGGGGCAGCCACAAGCCCGGGCCCACGAAGCTCCTTCTCTGAAACCAAGGAGAACCACAAGGAAGGTGACAGCACAGCCTCACCCCCGGCTTCGGGCAAGACTCACTGTTAACCCTTGCCGTGCCTTGCCGAGTCTGCCTTGCCTGGGTGAGCCCTTCTGGTAAAGCCAGCTCTGCCCGCAACTGGGGTGGCAAGCTCTTGTTTGGGGGAGGCAAGAGAGAGTCACAGAAACGTAGGAGTGGTCTGACTGAGCTGGACCTGTGGGGGAAACGTGGCTTTTCTCAAGAGAATGCTTCAGCTGAGGACTTGCACCAGTTCCTGATTTAAGGCCCCAGAGCAAATTTGGGAGAATTGTCATCAGGCAGCTGCCCTCTAGCAATAGCTCCCTTGCTCCAACACTGGGTGACTGCTTCCCTTGAATGGCTGATCTCACAGCAGCCAATTGCTTGCTGCCTTCCTGGCCCCAATGCTGGGAGAGCAAGAAAGAGTTAAAGTGGGAGCAGATGAATCCAGGGCAGGAGACCATTTCTGGAAATGAGTAAGCCATGTGAAGTCAAGGGAACTGAGTTGAGTTCAAAATGTAGGATGCTGAGCCTGTCTGGTCCTTGGAAAAAGGGAGACATGTCATCTTGAGAAGCTGCTTTCATGAAAGATGCTGAGAGACTTAATATTGCCACAAAGATCATACAAATAAATCAAGCCGTCTTTGTTAATGTTGCTCTCTCCTTTCTTCAGTGAAAGCCGTCACCCAAGGGCATGATCTGCCAGGGAGCAGCTATAGGCAATCCGACAGCAAGATTGGCGGTACAGGCTGCCAGTCTGTTGCTGGGTTTGATTCCAGACGCTAGTTTTGGCCGTGCTCTGAACAGCCCTGGGCTCACTGTACCTGCTGATGCATAATAGGGCTGCTTGGAGGAATAGGGCTTCTTCAGCGATGGTGCCCCATATGTGGAATGATCTCCCTGGAGAAACCACCTCTTCTACAGCCAAGGAGGAAAGGAACGGTGCTCCATCGTCAGCAAGATGGGCCGCCCTTGGTCAGGCCATGCATCATCTTGATCACCTGGCCTATCAGTGCCAGGGGCTGCCTTGACTGGTTCTCCTGCAGCACTCTCCTTTAGCTGCAGCTGAGTAGCGCAACATGGGCTGAATCCCTGGGGCTGACACCCTGCAGCCAGCTGCTCAAGACCTACTTCAGACTCAAGGCCTCCTGGTCTTCGGAACAGCTGCATTAAAATGTGCCTCTTCAGGTAAAACTGGCACTGCTCTACTGTATCATATTTTATGATTGGTATTTATTTATTTATTTATTTATTAACATTGAGGGTGGTAGTTTTACTCTTAGGTTGGTTTTTAAAATTCTTTTCAGTATTAGTGTGGAGGAGGAGGAGGAAGATGATGTAAATCAAGTCAAATCCTTTATGGAGAAGCAGTTCATAAATGGTTCAAATCAATAGCTATTTTGCTCTCCTTCCCTGTTAACCCTCTCTCAAAATGCTGGTGAGGGTGGGGGCGAGAAGCGTACTAGAGCATTTCAAAGTGATCTTGCAGCAACAAAATGTTGATTATTCATGGTGGTGGTGGGGTCTATTTAATTGATTGTTTTTATAAGATTGATGTATTATTATTATTTTTTATTTATTGAACTCCTGAGGAATCATTTTTAGACATAGTCAAGAAATTAGAATTGGATGTTGAGGCCTAAGTGGAATCTGAGCAAGGGGTGCTTCTGGATCTTTGGCCCCATCCAAGCTGCACTTGTGACCAACTCATTGCATGTCAGAACTGACATCATGGATGCACCAACCAAAAGGCAGCAAGAGTTCAAATGAGCATCACAAGGCATCTACACTGGCAACCCCTCTGGAAGGGTGCTTATGGGTGTGCATTGCTATGGCTGGTTCTGGGTGACTGAGATGATATTTTTGATGATGTTTAAAAATATGCTCTTTGCCCCCAACACTGAAACATTGAGAAGTCCTTACAATCAGTGGCACGCATTGTGAATCTCCACACCTCCAGTTCACATTCCTGATGGCTGGTAGCAGTTGTGAGGGGGTCATTATGGGATGAGGGCACTCCACATGGTAAGTGCACCTGAACACTATGTCTGTTGCATGGAGAGCTCATGATGGAGAGGCTGTGTTTAGCAGCTTTACTGTGGCAAGAGCAGGTTGGTCTTCGGTCCTCAGCCCTGATTAAAAAGCAGGGATTGCAGGGTGCAGGTGCCCAGTGAAGACACCATCTTGGCCCTCAATGGAAGTGGTGAAGTGGATGCTTTGGAGTGTAGCTGCTTCCATAGTTTCTTCTTCTTTTGCTCAAAGAATGTAAAACCGGCTCCAGCTGAGTGGAAGGACTGAACTACATTGGCTCACATGTTCCTTCTATATCTTTCAGAGTCTCTGGCCACTGTGACAGCAGGATGATGGACTAGATGGACCCAATCCACCAGCAGCTCTTCTGATGTTTCTTTTGTTTTGTTCCTCAGGGACATTCCGAGGAATCTGTAAGCAAATCAATCATTTTCCAGAAGATGCAGACTATGAACAAGATGCAGCTGAATATCTCCTACGTATGTTGAGATAAGTGTTGTCGCTCACCTACACACATACAAAGGGTGGGAGGCACATCTGGGTGCAAGAGAAATGGGCATTATTAGCCAATCTATTGGGAAATCATTGTCAGAATTCATGTGAATGTTTAAATCCCCTTTTTAAATGAAACTTCGTTGAGCATCATGGTCATTTTTAATGCAGTACATTAACTCGAGGCTGTCTTATTTCCTGCTTTTCTGACAGCATATTCCACTCCCTTGGAACAACATTATCAAAATATCACATCTCCTGTTTTCCATTCATCTTTCAAAATCCAGTCATCTGTGATGTGGTGGGACATGGTGAGGGTTTCGTCCTCAGAAATGTACCCCAACATTAGAGCATATGTCTAGGTGACTTGGCTGCCTGGACTGGTGGGCTGTAGGAAGTAGCACACATGCAACAAATAATTCTGCCAGTCTTAAGAATTGATCCCACCTCAATACACTCTTTGGCTGTGGAGTCAATGCAGCAGCAACCTACTGAATGAGCTCTGTTCACCTCCTCCTCCTCCTCCTCCTCCTCCTCCTCCTCCTCCTCCTCCAGGTGCAGTGAGAGCTTCAAGCATCTTCCCCATCCTCAGTGTGGGTCTTCTGTTCTTTGGAGGCCTGTGTGTGGCTGCCAGTGAGTTTTACAAGAGCAAACTCAATGTCATCCTGAGTGCAGGGATCTTTTTTGTATCAGCAGGTGAGTTCCAAGTCATTTCTGTTAGAGTTGTTCCATGGGGGAGACGGGAGCGCCATGAGCCTGGAAAGAAATGCCCCTCTCCTAAGTAGTCAGCTGCAGGAATTTACCAGCAAGGTGGTGGGAAGGAGCTTTAGTTCTCCAGATGCAGCTCTTTAGAGGAGCCCCTTGGCTATTCCTTTCTGGAAATAGGGCAGCAGGAAGGCTGTAGGGGCGATGGGTGGAAGACGTTATTATCCTATTTCAGTTGGGTTTCAGGCCTGGTTTTGGCATAGAAACAGCCTTGGTCGCCCTGTATGATGACCTATGTCGGGACAGGGACAGGGTGTGTGTGACTCTGTTGATTCTCCTTGATCTCTCAGCGGCTTTCGATACCATCAACCATGGTATCCTTCTGGCACGACTGGCTGAGTTGGGAGTGGGAGGCACTGCATTGCAGTGGTTCCGCTCCTGTTTGACAGGTCATCTCCAGAAGGTGGTGCTTGGGGGACATTGCTCGGCCCCTTGGATTCTCCAGTATGGGGTTCCGCAGGGGTCAGTCTTGTCCCCTGTGCTAGGCTGACCATATGAAAAGGAGGACTCATATAACTTTAACAGTTGTAGAGAAAAGGGAATTTCAGCCAGTGTCATTTGTATGCGATTAGTTCCTGGTGAAATTCCCTCTTCATCACAACAGTTAAAGTTGCAGGGGCCCTGCCTTCTTTTGTATATGGTCACTCTAGTATAGTGCCTGCAACTTTAACTGTTGTGATGAAGAGGGAATTTCACCAGGAACTAATTGCATACAAATGACACTGACTAAAATTCATTTTTCTCTACAACTGTTAAAGTTACATGAGCCCTGTCCTCCTTTTCATATGGTCAGCCTACCCTATGCTGTTCAACATCTACATTAAACCATTGGGTGCGGTCATCCGGAGTTTTGGAGTGCACTGTCATCAGTACGCTGATGACATGCAACTTTACTTCTCCTTTTCATCTTAATCATGTGAGGCTGTGGATGTGTTGAACCAGTGCTTGGCTGCGACAATGGACTGGATGAGAGCTAATAAACTGAAACTCAATCCAGACAAGACTGAGATGCTGTTAGTCGGGGGTTCCTCTGACCGGATGGAGGGTGTTCAACCTGTTCTGGATGGGGTTGCACTCCCCTTGAAAGAGCGGGTTTGTAGCTTGGGGATTCTCCTAGAACCATCTCTGTCACTTGAGGCTCAGGTGGCCTCGGTGGCACAGAGTGCCTTCTACCAACTACGCCCCTATCTGGACAGGGATAACCTGGCTTCAGTTGTCTATGCTTTGGTAACCTCCAAGTTAGATTACTGTAGGCTGACCAGATAAAATCCAGGTCAGGACTCATGTAACTTTAACAGTTGTAGAGAAAAGGGAATTTCAGCCAGAGTCATTTGTATGCAATTAGTTCTTGGGGAAATTCTCTCTTCATCACAACAGTTAAAGTTGCAGGAGCCCTGCCTTCTTTTGAAGATGGTCACTCTAGTATAGTTTAAAATGTTTTAAATGTCAGCTGTTTTATTTTTATGGTTTTAAATTTTGTATATTGTCTTTTTAGTGTTCAATCTTTTAATTTTTGTAAACCGCCCAGAGAGCTTCGGCTATGGGGCGGTGTATAAATGTTAATCATCATCATCATCATCATCATCATCATCTTGGGCTGTTGCTGCTACTTCAAAGGAATATGGAGCCCCAGAATTCCTCTTGAAGCAGGTTAAATGTACTTTGATGTATTTTGCAGACTCAGTGTTGGTGCCTTGGTATTGATGCTAAAGGTTGAGCTGATACACCCTCTGTGTGTTGCCTGAGCTAAGCTGATGTGTTAACTTTGTATGTGCTGGAGAGAACTATTAAATTATTCATTAAACAAAAAACCTACGGTTTACAAAAACAACGTTAAGGCTCCACAGTTTCCAACCAACCACCAAAAAGCAGGGAAATTGGTAGTTAAGGCTCCCAAGCCTTAACGCCACATCCTCCCTAAGGAGGCAGAAAGTGCAAATGAAATTCTCATTCTCCCAAAGCAGATAAACCATGAGGACAGGATGGAGAATATGATATGCAGAGGTGACTGTGGGGTTGTGGAAAACTGATCACGAACAATTTAGGGCCACCTCCTTCTCTTTTTTTGTTTAGAGCAGCCCTTCCCCAACCTGGTGCCCTCCAAAGGTGTTGGACTACAACTCCCATGGTCAGGAATGCTGGGACTTGTCATCTCAAACACCTGGAGGGCAACAAGATGGGGAATGCTGTTCCATATCCTTACCAAATACAGGGTCTCAAACACATTTCTCAAACACATCTCGCATATAGCAGCACGCTTGATAACAAAAGGGGAACTATTCATTACAGATCTAGAACCAGAGCATGTGCCAGGCACGTCCAACTTTTGGTCAATATCCTGCCCTTCAAAGAACCAATGTTTTTTTTTTCTTAAAAATGTATTTAAACAAAATATACTGTTCACTCCCCACAATCCCTCCACAATACATCATCTCATCAAAGCGACAGAGGAGGAGAAGAGGTTTAGTTTGGCTGTCTTGAACACCTTTCAGATGAGATTAGTTTGCAATCCTATACCTCTTGGGAGAAAGCCCTATTGAATTCAGTGGCACTGGCTTCTGAGAAGACAAGTATAGGAGTCAACCTTCTCCAGCTTGGTGCTCTCCAGATGTGTTGCACTTTAACTCTCATGTTATGTGTTATGGGGAAGACAAAAATAATTTCATACTTAATTTTAAAATAATACTGATGCATGAAAGTATTATGTGGTAGCTCTGCCTTTGATCTCACACTGCTGAACAAGTAAGAGAAATCCTTTATCTGATTTTCAAGAAACAGACATCCTATGCCATGTGTTGAAAACTAATGTTGATGTCTGAAGGGCTATCCGGATTAGATATTCAAGATTCATTCATTGTTGTTTCATTTGGTTTATACAGTTTATTTAAAATGATGCAGCTCTTTTGTAGTTCCTTGATTGATCACATATCTTAATGCTGGAAAACATCATACTTTAGTACAGATGTGGGCAGAAAATAGATCTATCCTGATGTTTTGGACATCAACTCACGATATTCCTGACAACTGCCCATGCTGATAGGGGCTTTTACAAGTTGAATTCCAAAACATCTGGAGATCTACATTCTGCCTTCCCTTGTTCTTGAACAACATTCGCCAACCTGGTGCCTGTCAGATGTGTTGGGTTGCAACTCTTAACATGAGATGCTCTAAGAAATTAGAAGTAGCTGGTCCTAAGTTGTTCATCATAATTTCCCACAACCCCACAGTCACCTCTGCAGATCAAATTACATATCTAGATTTTTGAGATGACAAGTCCCAGCATTCCTAACCATGGGACATACTGACTTGCAATGATGGGAGTTGTAGTCCAACACCTTTGAAGGGCACCAGGTTGGGGAAGGGCTGCTCTAAACAAAAAAAGAGAAGGAGGTGGCCCTAAGTTGTTCGTGATCAGTTTTCCACAACCCCATATCATATTCTCCATCCTGTCCTCATGGTTTATCTGCTTTGGGAGAATGAGAATTTCATTTGCACTTTCTGCCTCCTTAGGGAGGATGTGGCGTTAAGGCTTGGGAGCCTTAACTCCCAATTTCCCTGCTTTTTGGTGCTTGGTTGGAAACTGTGGAGCCTTAACGTTGTTTTTGTAAACCGTAGGTTTTTTGTTTAATGAATTTCATGGCTTTGTGTAACGGATGACTGGATATTATACAGCTGACAAGCAGCCAGCATCAGCTAGGATGTTACTCCATTTTGACATCCAATATAAAATCAAAGCTAGTGATATGTGTTGCACCCACTTTTCAAAATAATAAATGAACCCCAGAAGTTATGCTCTCTCACTTGAAATCTGAGGGGTCTCATTTGAATTTTTCAATAGCCAATGTCCAGAAATAAAAGCTTTCTATGACTGACTCATGAAAAGAAGCATTTCATGTTTTGTGTCTGTATTTGGAGAGAACCTGAAAAAAAATTCTACTGGACTAAAAACTCCGTCATTAATTCTGGAAGCACACAAGATGATACAGGAAAATATCCTAAATTAGAATAAGTTACAGTTTACTATATTAATTATTATAGCTCATTTTATGCTACCTGCTTTTTCTTCCTGTTTGCAACTTAAAGTGGCAAATTGTGATCATATTTGTGGTCAAGTTTCAAGCCTGCATGGGCTGCATTTCCATCCATAGATATTTACTTAAAAGACCCATTGAATTTCCTTGGTTCTTTAAAAGCAACGTTTGCTTTTAGATTTGCCACTCTCAGCACTCTGCACGTGCTATGTATGCCTGCTCCGTCTACCCTATTGTTCCCTGCAAGGCCCAGCCAAGGGAGGTCAGTAAATTAAACTAAGGGATGAAGGATGGAATTCCATCAAGTTCAGCTGAGAGCATTTGCTGTAGGATGTGGACCTAACAGGAACGGTGAGGCCAGGTTTCTGGCAGACCCATTTAGGCAACTTTATGGCCTGATAGTCCTCTGTTTGGTAGCCTGCAGAAGCCTCATAAAGCAATGGGCATATGAATACTGTTATTATGGTCTGCCACTTTGTCTCTAGTAGTCTGAGGTCCAGACCTCTTCAGAAGGGGGAATAGTGTCATGTTATGGGGTGACCACATGAAAAGGAGGACAAGCCATCCAAAATGGTGGCCAGCACAACATCTTGTGACACTAAATTCTATAGTTAAGCAGGACTGTACACAGTATTCTAAGTGTGGTCACACCATAGATTTGTATAAAGGCAGTATGAGACCGGCAGTTTTATTCTCAATTACTTTTCTTATAATGCCTAACATGGAGTTTGCTGTCTTTACAGCTGTCACACACTGGGTAGACATTTTCACTGAGCTGTCAACCACATTCCCAAGTTTTTTTTCTTGTTTAGTCACTGCAGGCTCAGATCCCATCAGTGTATATGTGATGTTGGGATGCTTTGCTCCAGTGTGCATCACTTTACAAATGCTTATGTAGAACTGTTGTTGCCATTTTGATGCCCATTTTCCCACTATAGATTCTTTTGGAGCTCTTGGTAATCTCACTTCAATTTAAAAACCCTAAATATTTTGAGGTCAGCAGCAAATTTGGCCATCTCACTGCTCACTCCTATATGCATGTTGTGAAGAAAGTGGATAGGGAGGCAGTTTCTCCCTTTCTCATAATATTAGAATGAGGGTGGAAGTGAGCAGTGATGTAGCCATGTTTGGTGATGATACCAAATTATTTAGTCTTGCTAAAACAATGGAGGATTGTGAGGAGCTCCATAAAGATCTCTGCATACCGAGAGAATGGCCATGAAAAGGGCAAATGCTGTTCAATGTAAGCAAGTTGGGGGGATCACAATTTCACATATACACTGACAGGATCTGAGCTAATTAGCGGTGACTGACCAAGAAAGAGTTTGGAGCAGGGGAGGTGGACAGCTTGATGAAAATGTTGATCCGGCTGCTGTGAAAAAGGCAACCTCTGTGTAAGGCGAAATTAGGAAAAGAATCCTAATACTTGAAGACTAATATGAAAAATAGTGGGTTCTCTTATTTGCACTTGATGTATGTGGATTCTTTAATCTTACTATAGTAAAAATGACATATTTTAGTATTAGATTCATGACTGTATTAGCGGTAAGTTAGTTGGGAAACAAATGTATTAGGAAGTGTGAAAAGTGAGTGTATTGCATCATTTGTGACAGACTTCACACGTAGTTTATGATATATATAGTAAGTAAAGAACAAACCCAAGGATGCCTTTCTGTGTGTATAAATGAAAGAGGCAGGCACACAGACATAGATAGACAGTGGGCCAGGCCTAAATTTCCAGCCTAACCTATCTTACAGGGTTGTTGTGAGGGTAAAAGTAGCACATGCCATACACCCAAACATTACCAAACATCTGTTTTACATTTCTGTGAAAGTGAGCAGCAGAAGAAACTCACTAGATGGTTTTGGGCCAGTCATAGACTCTTAGCCTAACCTACTAGGCTGACCAGATTTTAAAAGTCAAAATCCCGGCCCCCCCCCGCCCCCCCACCCAAAACAACCCCCCCACCAAGCCACCCCCCCCCAAAAAAAACCCAGCCTGGACCTACCGCTGGGTTCCTCCGTCGCCAGCGCGGCCGCGCGGGGTCCTCTGTCGCCGTCCGCGCGGAAGAGGCGGGAGAGGGCCGGATCCGGAAGTGACGTAACCGGCCCTCTCCCGTCTCTTCCGCGCGGCCTCTGGCCTTTCTGGGGCTCGTCGCAATGGCGACGAGCCTCGAGGAGCCCGGACGCCCGCGCGGAAGAGGCGGGCGTGGGCGTCCGGGCTCCTCAGGGCTCATTGCCATCGCGATTGAGCCCCAAGGAGGCCAGAGGCTGCGCGGAAGAGGCGGGAGAGGGCCGGTTACGTCACTTCCGGATCCGGCCCTCTCCTGACTGTTCCGCGCGGCCTCTGGCCTTACGAGCCCGGCAGCGGCGGCAAAAGCGGTGGAGGAGCACGGGAAGCGGCCGCCCCAGCAGGTAAGAGTCCCCCTTTGTGCTTACCTGCAGGGGCGTCCGCTTCCCGAGCTCCTCCACCGCCTCCGGGTCTCGCTGCCACCGCAGCGTGACCCCCCGCCACCCCGGTTTTCCCCCGGTTGGCCCGGTTGGCCCGGTTGGCCTCTGGATTCCCGGTTAGGACCGGGAAATCCCGAGCCACCTGGTCAGCCTATAACCTACCTCATGGTTTTTTGTGGGGGGAGATATGGCACTTGAAAGAATGATCAGTCTAGGGCTTTCCCCTTCCTCCTTACTAGAGAAGCTTCTTTGCAACTGATCAACTAAATGGAGTCTGAACATCCTCTTATATCACTGCATCTGACCCAGTACCAAGAATAGCCATGTGGGTGTTTAGAAATATTGCTCAATTTAATTTTAATCTATCCAAGTTTGGATTTTTATTTTTATTGTTTTTTTGCTCTAAAAATAGCCTGTGATCAATGTATCCTATATTAAGCCTGTCAAAGATGTTGGTACTGGAGATAACAATACACAATAGTTTTGTTCAACCTGATCAAAAAATATTAGAAAAGCTAAGAGAATTCAGAATGTCACTGACTCTTCTGCCCTACAGGGTTGTTGTGCTAATAAAATGGAGGAGGATTGTGTAAGTCATCTTAGGTTCCTTGCAAGAGGAAAAAAAGGCAGGATATAAATATAACACTAATAAACGTATTACTACTTCTACTAATTATTATTATTATTAATTATAATAACAATGAAGGAATAAAAATTCTTTAAAAATCAAATACATGGATTTTTAAAAAAAGAAAAAAGAAAAAGAGGGGGGAGCTTAACCCCTTCTCTTACGAAAAGCCTTGGTCCTTAAATACACAGAGCTCTCAAAGAGAAGTACAGCCAAATCCACACACCCCTTCAAGCTAGTGCAATGGGAATGAGACTCATTGCACTCAGTGGAACTTACTTCTGAGCAGACATGCCTTGGATTGAATTGATATGAAAATTAATGATAAGCAGCCATAATCAAATGAACATACACACATGCAAAGCATGCAAGCAAGTTGTTAATTGTAGAGTTATAGTGCTGTAAAGGAGAGGGAATTCTCACTCACATCTCTCCCTCTCTGCCTTCCAAGGTTCCAGACTGTTTTTTTTAAAATAAAGGCTACAATCTTCTACACACTTACCTGGGGGTAAGACCATTGCATTCAGTCAATGGAACTTACTTCTGAGAAGAGACTGCAGCACTGTCTTTGCTAGAGGAAGCAGCCATTGTAGCTGACGGAGGAGGGGGGGAGAGAGACTCTACTGAATGTGTGCCATAATCAAAATGGCCACCGGATTTCTTAAAGAGGCACAGTTTAAATTTAATAAAATCGACTCAAGCGAATTTTTAAAAAAGAAAAGCAGTTCCACCTACACTAGAATGGGAGGAAGTAGACTCTGCCATTGGATTAATGAATAAGGCTCCCTGAAGGTAAGGACAGCTGGGCAAAAATAGTCGCAACCCCTGAGTTCAATTTTTGGTTTCGGATTCAGGGGATTCTTTAATCTTTTTACTTTAAACTGCTCTCCTTCCCTCAGTCTTTCACCAATCTTCTTGAAATTTTCAGGTAATGTAAAACAAACATTTCTTTCTGGCACCTGTAAATTTCAGAGAGATTAGTGAAACATTTTTGATTTTATTGCTGTTAGAATGACCCCTCCCCAATTATCACTTTAACATGGTGGAATGTGTTTTTTACTGACGGCTCTTAACAAGGGAGGCACTGCTGTGCCTCCCTTAATTAAATAAATGCCAAAAGCCATGCAGAAATGTAAAGCCCAGTTTGCATCACTTGCAGACTGAAAAGATTCTGTAAGCACAGAGGAATAATAATAATAATAATAATAATAATAATAATAATAAACAGTTCCCTTGCATCTTCAATTATCAAGTTGAGAGGAACTTGATCTTTGCTGTGCAAAGAAGTCCAGCATGTTAAGATCTGTTAACACCTGGTCATCCGTATCCTCAGTAGACATTGATGGCCACTGCATCCATTACCGTCCTGAGAGCGCCGCCATCTGGAAAAGAAAGTCACCCACCTTTGCTATGTGAACTGATGCTAAATTGCTCACTTCCTGTCACTGGCATTTCATGACAATATCTTTGTCTGTAGAAACTCTTTTGTCATGGGCTCTCTTCTCGCACACTTCACCCTAAAAAGGGACAAGTGTTCTCACTTCTCCAGCTCAGAGAAGAAGAGAAACACCCCAAAGCGGAGCTTGGTCTCATTAATGTAACACAACTCAGCCGTCTCCCTGCCTCACTCACCACAGCTGAAAGGGCTGATCCACAGAGCCAGAAGATGCCCCAAACAGGGTGGGGCTGGTCCTGGGATTACACAGATATCAAAATATCATAGAAATTTGAAGCTGGAAAGGGCCAGGTATGACCAGATACTGCTTTGTGTTACGTTTATCCTACCCTTCTTCCAAAGAGCTCAGGTCTGTATCCAAGGTGTGGCCCTCAGCTCTACATTCACAACAATCCTTTGAAGTAGTTCAGCTGAGAGATAGTGATCAGCCCAGGATCACCCATAAGCTGTGCGACTGAATCCTGGTCTATCTATCTATCTATCTATCTATCTATCTATCTATCTATCTAGAATCATAGAATAGTAGAGTTGGAAGGGGCCTATAAGGCCATCAAGTCCAACTCCCTGCTCAGTGCAGGAATCCATCTTAAAGCATAGCTGGCAGATGGCTGTCCAGCTGCCTCTTGAATGCCTCTATGGTGGGAAACCCCACAACCTCCATAGGTAATTGGTTCCATCTATCTATCTAGCCATGCATCCGTCTATCTACATACTTGAGCCAAAACATGTTTTGAGACATGGAGCTCTTTGTACTGGGAGAGGTGAGGAGTCACTGGCTAGGCTAACAAATCTGAAAATCCATCCACCCTTCGCAGCGTTCCTCTTGAGCTCACTGCTTCCTGTCAGAGAATCACAGAATAGTAGAATTCGAAGGGACCTATAAGGCCATCGAGTCCAACCCGCTGCTCAATGCAGGAATCCACCTTAAAGCATAACCGACAGTTGGTTGTCCATCTGCCTCTTGAAGGTCTCTAGTGTGGGGGAGCCCACCACCTCCCTAGGTAATTGGTTCCATTGTCGTATTGCTCTAACAGTCAGGAAGTTTTTCCTGATGTCCAGCCGGAATCTGGCTTCCTGTAACTTGAGCCCATTATTCTGCATCCTGCACTCTGGGTTGATCGAGAAGACATCCTGGCCCTCCTCTGTGTGACAACCTTTCAAGTATCTGAAGAGTGCTACCATGTCTCCCCTCAATCTTCTCTTCTCCAGGCTAAACATGGCCAGTTCTTTCAAGGCTGTCTGTCCCCTAAAAGAGCATTGGGGACTTTCAAGACTGAGATCCACCATGATTCCTTTTTTAATTTAAAGGTTGCGCTGGTTGATTTTAATTGTTTGGGCTTGTTGGCTAAATTTTATCTGCTACTTGTTTTCTTATTGTTTGTCTTTGATTTTAATATTTTATATAATCTTTGAGCCTATCTACACTACTGCTTTAAAATGGTTTAAAACAGTTTAAAATGGTTTATGACAGAAGTGAAAACTGTTCGGGCCCAGGACACATGCCATATACAGTTTTCAAAACATTTTCAAAGTGTTGTATCCTGCTTGGTGTAGATCGGTCCTTTGTTGATGATGGCCTTGTACATTTTAAAGCAAATACAGGATTACAGGCCTGATTTTTCTCAGAGTCCTACGCCCTGGTGTAGGACAGTCCCAGGGAGATGTTTGCTCACCCTCACCTAAGGAGATTCTCAAGCAAAGAGAGTCATCCTCAAGCTGAATGTTTCATGGCTTTCCTTGGCTTTGACCCCATCCTGCAATCTGGGGGATAGAAAACAGTACACCAGGGCCACAACACAAATAAAGCTAATTGTGTTACTGCAATTGGGCAGAAGTTAGTTATTTCTTTGCCAAATTTACCTGGAGGTGAGTAGGCCTTCTATTATGCGAGCACCCATGGTGGTATTAAAAGCCACCAGGAAGCATGGAATCAACATGGCTATATTTCCCATGGCTCCTGGCAACTCTAGACATTACCACACAGGCATGGGGCAGTATCTACAACCTAACAAAGGCCTTTTATGTGAGTTTTCCCCCACTTGTTAGTATGGGGAAAAGGAAGATTTGGGCCTGATCCTAAATTCCATCCAGGAATGGACATGAGAAATAACACAAATGCCATTTTCAGGCCCTTGACACATCACAAATGACAGGACATGCAGATGGATCAGGCCCAGTTGGTGAACCGTGCAAGTTGTAACCTTGTAGAGTCATAGGAGATCCATGAGGAGGCCATCAAACACACACACACCTGCCTATTCATCTTGCTATAAAAGTATCTACAAATTCTTTGAAGTATCAGGCACAGGAGGACTTAGCCAAAGTTGTTGCATTTGATGGGCCACTGGTTGCAGAGTCCCACTCATCTCACCTGAATTAAAGAGCTGCTGGGTGGATTGAATGGCATTACTTTAGCCTGTTCTGTTTCTTCCCTTCAGGGCTAAGCAACATAATTGGGATTATAGTTTACATCTCAGCAAATGCTGGGGACCCTGGGCAGAGTGACTCCAAGAAAAGTTACTCCTATGGCTGGTCCTTCTACTTTGGAGCTTTATCCTTCATCATTGCCGAGATGGTGGGGGTCATCGCTGTCCACATGTACATTGAGAAGCATCGGCAGATCCGAGCCAAGTCTCACTCTGTGGCATTGCTAAAGAAGTCCACCTTTGCCCGCTTGCCTACCTACCGATATCGGTTCCGAAGGAGATCCAGCTCCCGTTCCACAGAGCCAAGATCAAGAGATTTGTCTCCTATTGGCAAAGGCTTCAACACCATCCCTTCCACCGATATCTCCATGTTCACCCTCTCCAGGGATCCCTCCAAGGTGACTATTGGGACACTGCTCAACTCAGAGAGAGATCATGGGTTTTTACAGATTCACAACTCCCTCCCCAAAGAGTTCAAGGAGTCTTTGCATAACAATCCAGCCAACAGACGAACCACTCCAGTCTGAGGCCAGACATGTCCCTGGTTGGCTGCGAATACTGGCAGTCAGAGCTGCCCTCCTGGGTGCCGTGTATAGAGGTGTATCGTTGAGACTGCATGACATGACCCACTCCCCCTGTGATGGTGTAACCAGTGAAACTTTGTTTTTAAAAAGAAACCCTAGGTGGGCCCCCTGCTCTCAGGGGCAGCCTAGGTTGGATTTTTGTTTTGTTTCGTTTTGAAATGCTAAATTGCCTATTGCTTGGTCAAGCTACAGTGGCTTGGGTTTGACTGCATTTGGGTCTCCCAAAATCCCACATCTCTCATTCTCTGACCAAGAATGGACATTGCGCTTTGCCATGTGCACAGTGAAAGGGGTGCCCAGTGGACTGTCAACATGGTGGCTGCTTGGAGGCCCTTTCAGGAAGGTGAAAAGTGACACTGGTGCTGTGCCCCCATGGTGACCTGTCCCCTGCAGAATGGTCACTTGGGTGCACTATTAACCCAGAAATAGCATTTGTGAGAAACCTCCAAGCATGAATCCTGAGAGCTTATTGGAAGACTGACAATGGCCCCTTCCTTCCACCTGGGATGTGCAGAACGGTGCTGGGGTTTGGGGGTGGGGCACTCAGTTATTGTGTGCATGCATGACATAGCTTGGAATCCCATTTCCTCCCCCACGACTGGAAGAGACGGCCCTCAGCCATTTCTGTGGGTTTGAGAAGGGCTCTGTATTTTCTTGCATATTCAACACTCACGTCAAGGACTAAGGGGCAGAAACCCACTCCTCCTTCCCTACCATGGTGCTGGTAGTAACCCGCCAGCTGTGGGTCAGCTTTTAATGTTACAGGTTGGATGAAGTCCCTGAAAAGAACTCCCATGCCCAGAGGGAGATGTCTGGAGGACACAACTGAGATCTTTGGTTCAGTTTCCATCTGGTCTTTCAAGGTGCAGCGCCGGTGTACAACCTGTACCAGCGGGTGATCTCTGAAGTGCTTGAAAGGTTGAAGGGAAACCAGTGTACCAATAAAACACATTTGGATGAGCAGTTGTGGCTGAGTGGCCCTTTGTTGCTATGGAAAGGGGTGGGGGGGGAACGGAAGCAGGTCCTGGGCGGACGTACCGAAAGGGAGGAGAGTGGGAGGTCTTTTTTAGACTGTGGCTAGCACTGCTGACCCGGGAATCATATTTCAAAACAGCTACAATCCTTCAGCAGCTTTGCTGAGGAGTTAACCCAAATTCCATTGCAATCAACCTGAAGAAGGCCCTGTGTGAATTGCAATTTGCATCCAGTATTTTTCAACTTTGCCTGCCTCCTGCACTGCGATTGGAGTTGCCAAGAGCAGCTGCTGTGTTCTGCCCCAAATACATCGGCATTTCATTGGCAGGTGTAGCGATCTCCATACAGAAAGGCCCCCTGCAACAGGCTTGAAGTTCTGGAGAACAAAAGGGAATGGATCCTGCCTGATGGCGCTGTTTGTCTATTTCCCCTGGTCTGTGCTTCAGCTCTGGACTGGCATACCTGGCTGATGGCCCCATGCTGGGGGTGAAGAGCAGAGCTGCAAGGGGTGGGGAATTCCTTCGCCATTGGATCATGTGCATCTTGTTTTTGATGAGAGAAGCGCCCTGAGCCCTTCTGTCTCTCTGTGGTAAAGCTGGCTGACATTTCCTTCTGTGCCCACATGCAGCTTCTCAAAAACTCCAGGTACTGGCCAGAGGCCCTTTGGGCCTATGTCCTAGGGGCCCAGGTCTGCTGGTTTTGGGGTGGGAGGGTCTCAAATCTAGGCAGAGCTCTTCTCCCACCCCCGATATGGATGACTCTCAAAATATTTCCTTTGGTCTCTAGCTTCTATAATAATAATAATAATAATAATAATAATAATAATAATAATAATAATGACAGAGTACAAAAATTAAAACAAGAGAAACACATCATTAAAACAGTTAAAATTCATCCGGATAGGCCTGCCGGAAGTGTTCAACACTTGTAGTACCTTGCCATTTGAAGTCAACTTTAGCAGCATTAACTCCAGTTCAGGAATTGAGGCAAATCTAGCAGCTTATTCATCCTGGTATCGTTAATGGTGCAGAGATCTCATTATTGTTGCCTTTGCAGTGATATTTGCCTCTGTTTCTCTCTTTGTCCGAAACACCTGACCCGGCCGGGTTTCTCTCTCGCTCTCGCTCACCTAATGGCCAGGAGTTCGTGGAGCAAGTACGCCGCGGAGGCAGGCAGGCAGCCCTCCCCTCGTCAAGTAGAGGGTTTTCTTCCACCCCGACTCAGAACCCGGCCCTGCCATGCTCCCGCCGTAATCCTGCAGAGGGAAGGCGATGATCTCCCCATAAAAGGAGAAGCGCTCGTCGGATCCGCACACCATAGGCTCTGATTCCGGCTTAGATCCACCACGCATGACCTGGACGAGGCGAAGCCAACCCCCCCCCCCCCCGGGCATGCTGCGCGGCATGGCTGCCATGTCCCCACCGGTCGACGACGAACACGCTAGGGCCGTCTGCATGGGGGGAAAGCGGACGGCGTCAAGGTGGTGGCGGCGACGATTAGCTGGGGTTTAGCACCAGCGGAGGAGGAAGAGGAAAAGGAAGAAAGCAACAGTTGTACCAGGTCTCTTTGGCGATCTCTGCAACAGTATCACCGCCACCGGCGGCGGCCTTGTTTCCCCTTGCTAGCCTGCCCAGGACGGAGGTTTAATTTTATTTCTTACCCACCTCTTCCTCTGATCTATGACCAGTCCCCTTTGGAAGAGGCCGGGCTGCAGACTCTTGCTTTCTTCTTTTAGCAAATGCACAGCATGGCCAAAATCAGACCAAATGTTTCTGATCCATTTCACAGGTTGTGTCCCATTCCTAGCAAAATGATGCTCCTGTAGGCAACTCAAGGGTGACACTCATGGCCATTTAATCAAACCAAATACCCCTCAACTTAACCACCTGGCCTCATTCTGCTCCTTAAGGCAATTGGGACAACTCTCAGCTATGGCGTTGTCAGTAGGATGCTCAAGGCAACAATACTGTGTGGGGCTTGGGATTCAGTGTTCTGCCTCAAGGTGAAGCTTTGAGGCTGGGAAGAAATGCCTGTGTCACAAAGGACAAGGTTCGGATGTCACTGTAATCCAGTAGCTTCTTTTTAAATAGCCCATGATGCTCCTCCACATGGATGGGCTAAGACGCTTCTGTGAGTAGCTTTTTAATGGCAGTTAAAGCTGCAGGAGCCCTGTCTGCCCTCTTTTGTATATGGTCATGCTAGGCAGGGCTCCTGCAACTTTAACTGTCGTGATGAAGAGGGAATTTCACCAGGTGCTGCATGTATACAAATGACACCTGCTGAAATTCCTGTTAAAGATACAGGAGCCCTGTCCTCCTTTCCATATGGTCACCCTAATCGGGTTGCATCTTGATCAGTAACCAAAGAACTAAAACGAAGAAACACACAGGAGAACCAGAGTCCAGGAAGTGCTTTCTGGCTGCACAGCTTCCCTTTCCCCAAACACCCACTACTACTACTATGCTTTTTAACATGGTTGAACTTCAATGGGATTTGGCCAAACTTCACACTGGGTGGGCGGAGGGTGTTCAACTTTAGTGATTATGAATTTGTGGGAGGATTCACCATTTTTTGTTAAAAACACAGAAATAAGGTGCTAAAACTGCAATCATACTATAGGAAACCAACATATTTCTTCTGGTGGCACACATTCCAAGAGCACCCATCATAGGTCCTTTGTGTCCTTGAGAAATATTTAAAATGCAAAACTTATCAATATTAAATGCCGCAATTTTTGCCCAAGGCGGGAACGTGTTCTTGACAGTGAAGCATAAAATAGGCAAACCTAGTTGCTTTCCTATAGGAAGGGTTGGAGATGTGGGAGAGACTTTCAGAGCGACAAGAATGAGCAGTGGAACCATTTGAGAGTGAAACGCAAGTACTGGGGTGCCATCTTAAAGAAATGATCCTTTACACCCTCCTAGGATTTTTGTTCTGCTTTGTTTTTGCAAGAATGGATGCTCCAATGGTTTAACTGTTCCTTGATTTCAGTCCCTCCTGGACAGCCCAGCTTAAACCTGTGAATGCAAGCAAGGGAGATCCCTGTCATTGCTTTTTTAAGGGGCTGGTACTGTCCCAGTTTGGGGAAGAAATGAATAGATTTAATTGAGTTAAATCCAAGAAGGGAGATTGTTGATGGTGGGTGGCTGTGGGGAGTTGGCTTCGGATGCCAAGAAAGGACCAGATGCTTTGCGGGGTATTGTGGCCGTAGATCAACAGAGGGGGTGGATCCGCCAGCTCAGAGCGGAAGCCTTCAGAGGCCTGTCTCTCCTGAATGGAACACATGGAGTTTTGGCAGCTCTGAGTGGGAGGTGGCCACTTTGAAAGGAAGGGACAGAATGCGAGTGGCAGGAAGGTTGCCGGCAAGCCTACTGGAGGAGGCCCACAAGCTGGCTCAAGCTGAAAGGAATCCAGGAGGATGGAAATTCTTCTAACTCTACTTTGCTTGCAAAAATCCAATGTTACATTTTCATTTGTGTGTTTTTTTTAAATGAAACCTACAGTCAGTTATGGATGCTCTCCTACTAATGGGGGTTGCAATGCTTGAAATGGGAAGCAGAGAGTCTGAGGGTGGTGGAAAGCAGCTCATGTGTGTGCAGATCCCAGAGTTGTTCAGAAACAGGATGGGAGATGGGCGTGCAACAACGCTGGGTCCTGTGATTGGCAGTCAGCATGAAGCGCCTAGATTGGCCTTATTTCTGCCTTTGGAAGAGGGAGTCTTTCTGCCTGCTGCCTCCAGCCCAGGCCCTGCTGCTCAGGAACCGGAATTAGGTGAGTGTCCCCTTTGCGTATGGACTCAGGTGTGGCTGCCCACAGCCTCATCCAAGCCCTGAAGCCTGGAGCTAAAGGATTGCATTTGGTAAGTTGAGAAGAAATACCCTTAAATATTACTGTGTTTCAGTAAGACTGAGCAAAAGAGAAATAAAACTTTCCCAATTCCAAATGGCCAGGAAATGACCCCATTCGTGCATGATGTACCATGAGATGACAGCGCGTCTCCTGGCAATGCATGGCTAACTGAGGTGAGGCAATTTGGTTTGCAAGAGTTGTGACCCTGGTCCTGCACCACTCTGAAAGTGCCCCTCTGAGGGGTCAGGGGCCACTGAAAGCCCAACCCTGGCCATGTGATCTTCTTCCATATCTGGCACTTACTAGTTCAACGGTTGCATGATGGCCTCTAGACGCTCAGGGGGTACTTCCAGGTGGAGGGCTCCTAGTGCTACCAATTGGAAGCCCTTGTGCAGCAATTCAGTCTTTTTCTCCTTAATGGGCTTTTTGCGAATAACGACAAAAGACAGAAAAAGCAGTAGGAAAATACTGGAGGGTTGACCCTGTGTGTTGCCTGTTGAGCCTCAGCAACTGATCCAAACCAATGCCAATCCAAGGCGTTTTGCTGCTTGAAGCAGAGTCCAATCACTGTTCTTCTTCTGTGAGGGCCAATGCTTAAAGGACCTTTTCTTGTGCAGTCACTCTGCCTCAAACATGGAATTTTATGGGGAAGTACTAACCTCCTGGAACAGGTTTGGAAGCAAAGAAGGGTCCATATAAGACTTATAAAATCTGCGCACATACCTTTTGAAAAGAAGTACCTTAATGTCTAATATAAAGGGACATACTTCATTAATCACCCCCTGAATGAACATTTTGCGTTGAAACCGACCAAGAAGACCAGGCGATCTCACAAAGTTTGAGAAGACTAATTTAAACCGATTTAGTCTCAGATTCCATACTTGGGATTTATCAATTTGTGGATCTTTTTGAGTTTGAACTTGAACTTGAATCTGTTCTTTTCCCTTATCGTCATGAGGGCATTCACCCCCTTGTTCAGATAGTTTTTGTATCTGCACTCTATCGAGACTATGTCTAAACTGGTGATTCATAATCCCTGGTGTAGATGACTTTCCATGAACTGTTGTTTCCTTAAGGCGAGATTGAACTTCCTCGCTATTTATTGAATTCAATTGGGCTTTTTCCAATGCTAATTTAGGTAATTCTTCCAAAATTTTAAAAAGTTTATTAAAATTCATTCGCTTGTAATTCTGAGTACGTTTCAAATTTTTCTGGTTTTTACTTTTTTTTTGTAGTACAATCTTTTGACCACTTCTTCTTTCCTGTGGAAGTAAAGAGGGAGCATGTACTTTTTTCTTATTTCCTTTGTATTTCCTTTTGGGGGACACACTATTTCCTTTACTATCCAAGAATGTACTACTTTGTGTCAGGATTTTATTCTCTGCTTCAACCGGCAAAACACCTGCCTCCAATTTACTTTTCGCATAGTTGCTGTCGAGGCCAGCATTCTTATGCATCTCAACCAAAATTGTAAGCAAGCTGTTACACTCAGACAAAAAGGCTTTAACATTCTCCAGATCTTTCAATAACATAAAACACCAGCCTACAATTGGCACCTTTAGCAGGGGACTATCCCCATCCAAGGGGTTAAATTCATTATTTTGTAGTTGCTGTAATAACTGAATAACCATCTCTGCTTCAGATTTGATTTTACTTCCATTGTTCAACATACCGCATAACTCTGCGTCCTCTCTAGGAGGCATTTCCTCCAGCCCGGAGACCTCTATAGAAGAATGTAATCCTCCCCCAGTCATAGATAGTGCCGGCCGCATTGCTGTTGCTGTTGCTGTTGTTGAGACTATTCCCCCAGCTGTTTCCTCAGCTGCAGCCAATTCCCTTGCAAGGTTCTCTGAATCACTCTCTGTATTTGTAACAAGAATAGTCCCTTTGAAGTCCAAAGACCAATCAAGGATAGGGATTGGGGGGTATGGCTGCACCTCATCAGACCCTTTCATATTTCCATTTTTTTTTAGGGGAGTTTCTTCTTTTATTGAGAAAAATTCGGTTATTTTTGGTTGATGCTTTCTCTTTCTGATAGCAATGTCTTCCTCAAGAGAGGCAATGCCCAAGGAGCGATAACCCTCTCTAGTGAGAACCATTTCGTGATTAAGTCACCTCTGCCAAATATCTAAACGCTGATAGCCTCCAGCTAGCTGGCTATCAGCGGTAGTCATTCCGATCTATAAAAAGGGTGGTAGGGACAATCCTGAAAATTATAGACCTATTAGTCTACTTGATGTACCAGGAAAGATCTATGCTAGACACTTACTAGAGAAGCTGGAGGACTGGGTTGAGGAAAGAGATCTGCTTGCCCCAGAGCAGGCAGGTTTCCGAGCAGGTAGGTCATAACTGGAGAATTGTTTTCTGCTGAAGCATATTGTAGATAAATATTTGAGGGGTCCATCTAAAAGGATTTTTGTAGCGTTTTTAGATTTAAAAGCAGCCTTTGACTCTATCCCTAGGAACCGTTTGTGGTTAAAGCTGAGGTCCCAGGGAATAGATTCTCAACTTTTGTCTTGTATTATGAGCTTGCATACAGAGACATCTGCCAAGATCAGAGTAGGTAGGAATGGCCAATTAACAGATTCAATTGCCGTAACAAAGGGAGTCAGACAGGGTTGTCTACTGGCACCGCTACTTTTTAATCTTTATCTAAATGATATTGTAGAATTCCTAAGGGGAGACTGTTACTTTCCAGTGAAAATTGGACAATACAAGATTACAATTCTTTTATATGCAGATGATGCCATCATTATATCTTAAGCCCAAGTGGGGTTGAGGAGGTTGTTAAGACAATTCAGTCTTTATTGCCATAATGAACAACTCTCTATTAACTATAGTAAGACAAAAATAATGGGTTTTGGTAAGTCAAGCCGGATCTATAACTGGAAAGTGGATGGAAATAATATAGAACAGGTCCCTTCCTTTAAATATCTGGGGGTTATATTCCAGCAACAAGGAACTTGGTCTCTCCAAATAAAAACTAATGCCCTGCTGGCAGATAAAACGTTAAACGGATTACTCAGGTTTTATCGAACAAAAGGGGGTAATCTAGTGAAACCAGCCTTAGAACTATACAGGAGTAGAGTCATGCCACAGTTGCTCTGTGGAGCCTTATTGTGGGCGATGTCTAATTTAGATCAAATAGAAAAGGCTCAAAATAAATTTTTACGTAGACTGCTATACGTGCCAGCCTCAACTAAGCTGGTAACAATTAGGGCAGAATTGGGAGTATTGTCAATAAAAGTAGAAGCCCTTAAAATAGTTTTATACTTTTGGTTAAAAGTGACATTCAAAAGGTCATCTGAGTTAGTTCTTTTGGCATTTGAGGAAATGGATTCCACCTCTTGGAAACAAAAGATTTCTAACATCATCTCTAGGATGGGTTTCTCTACGCCCGTTCTAACATCTATGGGTTATGATAGAGCCAAGCAAGTTTTGATAGAGCGTCTTAAAGATATAGAACTGCAATCTCAACTGGCCGAAATTACAAGTTGTGCATCAAATAAGTTGTATATGCATTTAGCCATTCCCCCTTTCTCCCTCTCAAAATATCTGATAGATTTACCCTCAAGAAGGTTGAGAGTGGCGTTTTCTTGGGCACGGTTAAATGTTCTTCCAGTGGCAGATCACATGGGTCGCCTTCAAGGTATCCCAAAGGACGTTAGAGGTTGTCATTGCAATCACCTGATACTGGAGGACGCTGCCCATTTTATTTTAACTTGTGAAAGTTACTCAGATATTAGGAAAATTTATATTCTCCCATTGTTGACACAACTGACTGGAAGAACAATTGCTGAAAAGTTGTGTTTTTTACTGCGTGATTTTAGTAAATATATAACTTTTAGAACAGCGAAATTTCTGGTTTTGGCCATGCATGTGAGAGTAAATAGTGTTGACTCTAGGGATGTAATTTCATGTATATGAGAAGTGTATAAATGGCTGGTGGCTATATACAATAAAATTTACTGACTGACTGACTGACTGACTGAAAAGAAGTACTAAGTACAAAATAAATAGAAAGGGGTAAGATAACAGGCACAAAACAAGATTGATATGCTGTGCTGTGCTGTGCTGTGCTGTGCTATGATAATGGCAACTATGGTGCTGGACACCTAGTTTCGGACAGAATTCACATTAATAAGGCAGAGGACTTGGTCTCTTTTAAGAAGGCGGGAACCAACTCATGTGGTGCTGCACAGAGAAGGGGAAGGTTACAGAGAGAGAATCTTAGAATGTTGGGTTGATGTTTTTAATATTGGGGAAAGTTTCATGGTGTTGGAATTAGTAACTAGGTTACTATATGAAATGAAGAATTAGTGAGCTTTTTTCAGAAGTATTTTGATGTGAAGTTAACAAGCTTAATAAAATGATAAAGAATTATTTTGGTGAGATTAATACAATGATAAAAAGGTTTTATATTAGCAGTTTTAATGTTATTATTGGTGATTTGAGAACATTAAAATACATTTTTAATAATATTCAAACTGATTTTATAATAATCTTACACTGAGACAAGGTATCTTTTTGATTCTGTAAATCAATGTGAGATATTTAAGAGTGTATTCTTTGGGGACTCTAGAGTATATTTTATTTACTTTTCTATCATAAAATAACTTGGATTTCAGATAAGTTTTATTTACTTATTTAGAGATTTCTATCATGCCTTTTTAATGCCCATGCACTAAACAGGGCGGGTTGCAACCATTTCTTTTACAATCATAAAATACAATGCAATACTTTAAAATGCAACCAAGGCAGAGACCACATATAAAATATTTTACATAAAAGAGTAGGTGTTTAGCAGGCAAAAGCTTCACAGGGCAACGTGCTCCTTCTTGTTATTTCTGTTCAGTAGTTTCCCTTGTGTGATCTGTAGGAGGGCTAAGAAGGGGTTTCATGTGCAATTTTGAAGTGTTTCTCTTTTCTCCAATTAGGACATCAGGATGCACCACACATAAGGCCAGGTGGGTTGGCAGGCGTGTGCCTGTCCTAATGAAATGGCCTTTGGGGAGACTTCGTAGCTAGCTTTTGCTCATATCAGGGTCTGGTGAGCCATGTGTTTGAGCTCAAGGAAAATGCTGGGCTGAGCAATCTTGTGGTTCTAAAGAACTCCATTTTTGGTTGTATATAGCACTGTTACACAAGTGCACCCCATTTCCGAATGGTGAGCAGTTTCAAGGGTTCCAGCACGTTCAGACGTCATGATAGCCAATGATGGGTTAATGAGCTATGTATGGTAGCTTATTTTTGAAATAGTCCATGATTATTAAGCTATTGCGTGTCATTTGTCTTACTCCCCAACCCCCCAGTCCTGCTATAGTCCTCCTGCCTGAGTGGTGGCGCTGATTCATCTCTGAAGCTCTGGAAGTTTGCAGTCGGGAGGCACCTGACCCAACATCAAACCCCGTGCAACTACTCACCAAAGAGCGAAAATCCCAAGTGCACCAAAAAGTGGGAGGTGGCTATAAAATCTTGGGGCTTCGCAGGACCAGGACAACACTTCACACACAGCCCCTCCTAATTGGGAGGCACCTGATCCAACAAGGAAACCCTGTGCAAATACCCCTGGAGGAGGGAAAATCCCAGGTGCACCAAAAAGGGGGTGCACTAATCAACCCTTGGATGTTTGCAGGTTTATTGTATATTATTATTATTATTATTATTATTATTATTATTATTATTATTTGTATCTTGCCTTTTGCCCAATGCTGGTTCTCAAGGTGGCATTACAAAATTAAAACATATACAGTTAAAAGCTATAAATAAGAAATATACAATAGTTAAAAATATAATTAATAGTTTCACTATCAAAACATTTCAACATTTAAAATACATATTAAAATTTAAAAGTCTTAAACACAGATGGGGGTCCATATTATTCACCAAAGGCCTGCTGGAATAAGAAAGTTTTTGCATGCCTCCAGAAACACATCAAGGAGGGAGCCAGTCAAGCTTCCCTGGGAAGAGAGTTCCAGAGCACTGGAGCAGCCACCAAGAAGGCCCTCTCCCACGTTCCCACCAGGCACTGTGATGGTGGTGGGACTGAAAGAAGGGCTTCCCTTGAAGATCTCAAAGCATGGGCAGGCTCATAAGGGAGAATACAGTTTTTCAGATAACCTCAACCTGAGCCATATGGCTTTATAGCTCATCACCAGCACTTTGAATTGTGCCCGGAAACAGACTGGAAGCCAGCGGAGCTGTTTTTACAGAGGAGTTTTATGCTCCCTGTAACCAGCCCCGGTCAACAATCTGGCTGTAGCTCTTTGAACCAGCTGAAGTTTCTGAGCACTCTTCAAAGGCAGACCCACGTAGAGTGCATTACAGTAATCCAATTGGGATGTAACTAAGGCATGTGTCACCATGGCCAAGCCAGACATCTCCAGGAATGAGTACAGCTGGCGCACTAGCTTTAACTATGCAAATGCACTCCTGGCAACCGCCAAAATTGGGGCATCCAAGCTCAGGGTTGAATCCAGAAGTACATCCATACTGCGAACCTGTATCTTCAGGGGAAGTGTAACCCCATGCAGCACAAGCTGAGTCCCTATTCCCTGATCTGCCTTTCGACTGACCAGGAGCACCTCTGTATTGTCTGGATTAAGCTTCAATTTGTTTGCCACCATCCAGTCCATTATTGCCAACAGACACCGGTTTAGCATTGAAACAGCTTACTTGGAATTGGTTGGAAAGGACTAGTAGAGTTGGGTGTCATCAGTGTCCTGATGGCACCGCATCTGAAAACTCTGGAAACCTCTCCCAGTGGTTTCATGTATATGTTAAACAGCATGGGGGACAAAACAGAACCCTGAGGGACTGCACAGGCCAATGGCCAAGGAATTGAACAGGAGTCCCCCAGCACCACCTTATGGGTCTGCCCCTCCAGAAAGGAATGGAGTCACTATAAAACAGTGCCTCCAGATCCCATCCCAGTAAGGCAGCCCAAAAGGATACCAAGGTCAATGGTATCGAACGTCGCTGAGAGGTCCAGCAGAACCAACAGGGACACACTCTCCCGTCCAACTCCTAGCCTAGGTCATCCACCAAGGCGACCAAAGCTGTTTCTGTCCCATAACCAGGTCTGAAGCCAGATTGAAATGCATCCAGATAATCCATCTCATCCAGGAATCCCTGGAGTTGGGAGGCCACCACACGCTCCAATACTTTGCCCAGAAATGAAACATTGGAGACTAGCTGGTAATTATCCAATACAGTGAGATTCAAGGAGGGCTTTTTCAATGTGGGTCTTACCACTGCCTCCTTCAAGCAGGTTGGCACCCCGCCTTGGTGAAGGGAGGCGTTGACCACTCCACTTACCCACTCAGTCAGTCCCCCTCTGGCTGCTTTTATAAGCCAGGAAGGGCAAGGATCTAATATACACATGGTGGCTCTTACCTCTCCAAGGATCCTGTCCACATCCTCAGGCTGTACAAATTGAAAAGCATCCAATAACACTGGATAAGCAGGTGCCAGAGTTACATCCACTGGGACTGTATCAACTATAGCATCCAAGTCAGAGTGGATCCGAGCAATTTAGCCTGCAAAGTGCTGGGCAAATTGGTCACAGTGAGCTGTCTGAACGTTTCTTTGATGCCCATATTTCCATGGAGTAGGCCTTCAAATAGGCTCTAGCCCATGTTCGATCGGATTCAATCCAAGTTTTCCGGCGACATCACTCTATTCACCATCTCACTCATTTAATCACTGCCAGCTCCCTAGAAAACCAGGGGGCTGGTGCAGCTCCATTTCGAGAGAGGGGATGCTCAGGAGCGATCGTGTCCACTATCCTGGTCATTTCTCCATTCCAGCGATTGACCAAGGCTTCGACAGAATCACCTGCAGAGGCAACAGGAAAATCCCCAGGAACCATCAGAAAACCAGTCGGATCCATCAGCCTCCTGGGGTGGACCATCTTAATTGGTCCTCCACTCCTGCAGAGGTTCTGAGTACCAGCAAGTCTAAACCCTACCAGGTAGTGATCTGTCCGTGACAATGGAATTATACAAAGTTCTTCCACCTAATTTCTTTGAACGAGTTCAAATCTCCGGGGCCCGACGAACTGCATCCTAGAGTAATAAAGGAGCTGGCAGAAGAACTCTCAGAACCACTGTCTATTATCTTTGCGAAATCATGGAAGACGGGTGAAGTGCCGGACGACTGGAGGAGGGCTAATGTTGTCCCTGTCTTCAAAAAGGGCAAAAAGGAGGAACCTGGGAACTACAGACCAGTCAGTCTGACATTCATCCCTGCGGATTATAAAGAAGTCAATCTGTAAGGACCTTGAAAACAATGCAGTGGTGAGTAGAAGCCAGCATGGATTTGTCAAGAACAAATCCTGTCAGACTAATCTGATCTCATTTTTTGATCAGGTGACCTCCCTTGTGGACTGTGGGAATTCTGTGGATATAGTATATCTTGACCAGCAAAGCTTTTGACAAAGTGCCCCATGATGTTCTGATTCACAAACTAGTGAAAAGTGGGCTAGATGGAACAACTATTAGGTGGATCCACAGTTGGCTACAGAATCGGACTCAAAGAGTGCTTATCAAATGGTACCTTTTCACACTGGGGGAGGTAACGAGCGGGGTACCGCAGGGCTCAGTCTTGGGCCCAGTGCTCTTCAACATTTTATTAATGATTTGGGAGAGGAGGTGCAGGGAATGCTCATCAAATTTGCAGATGACACAAAATTGGGTGGGATCACTAATACCCTGGAAGACAGAAACAAACTCCAGAGTGACCTTGATAGACTGGAGCCCTGGGCTGAAAACAACAGAATGAAATTTAATAGGGATAAATGCCAAGTTCTACACCTAGGAAAAAGAAACCAAATGCACAGTTACAAAATGGGGGATACTTGGCTCAGCAATACTACAAGCGAGAAGGAACTTGGAATTGTTGTAGATCACAAGCTGAATATGAGCCAAAAGTGTGATGTGGCTGCAAAAAAAGTAAATGCTATTTTGGGCTGCATTACTAGAAGTATAGCTTTCAAATCGCGCGAGGTACTGGTTCCCCTCTATTCGGCACTGGTTAGGCCCCATCTTGAGTATTGCATCCAGTTCTGGGCACCACACTTCAAGAAGGATGCAGACAAACTGGAGCATGTTCAGAGGAGGGCAACAAGGATGATCAGGGGTCTTGAAACAAAGCCCTATGAGGAGAGACTGAAAGAACTGGGCTTGTTTAGCCTGGAAAAGAGGGGAGACATGATAGCACTCTTCAAATATTTGAAAGGTTGTCACACAGAGGAGGGCCAGGATCTCTTCTCGATCAACCCAGAATGCAGGACATGGGATAATAAGAATTTAAGAAAGCTATAAAGACTAATCTCTTCCGGCAGGCATATCCAGTGGAATTTTAGAATGTTTTAGGATGTTTTATTGCTGTTTTAATAATGTGTACCATGTTTTTAATCAGTTCTATGTATTTTATCATATTTTATATTTACTGCTGTTCCCCGCCTCGATCCAAACGGAGAGGCAAGGAAGAAATAAATATTATTATTATTATTATTATTATGGGCTCAAGCTACAGGAAGCCAGATGGACATCAGGAAAAACTTCCTAAGACCCCCTCTACAAGATTTCGCTTTGACGCCCAGTTGCCCAATTATGCACATTTCCTGATAAGAGCATTTTCGCCTAATACCTATACATGAGAGGCATTGAAGCGCATTACTGGCTGTATGAAACGCGCTATAAAGTTATTTACATGCTGAGAATCACATGTAAATGTTGCTGAAAGTAATGCGCTTTGTCCCGGGGAACTGGCCAAACAGGTTTCTCTCCCTTTATTCTCCCCACCCACCAGTATCTCCTGCCTTTGGTTACCTGGGTTACCTGCCAGTAATCACCTGGTTAACCTGTTCAGCTACCTCTTTCCCCCGATTGCCATTTCAAGTGAACTTCTCAGGAGTAAATGGGAATGTGCCTCATACGTTTCCCCCTCCAGCACCCTTTGAAAATTTATTTTTAGTCAGGGCTGCCTCTCTCTCCCACCCCCCTTTGCCCAATTGGCATTTCAAGTGAACTGCTCAGGAGTAAATGGGAATGTGCGTCGCGCACACACACGCGAAAACAGACAGGGGGATGCTGCTTCATTCCTTTCCCCTTCTCTTTCCAGCAAGCTCAACCATTGTAAAACATACACACACACACACACACACACACACAGCTCAGGTCAGGAACCTAGTAAGAAGCGAGGGGACGATATGTCTAAGCTGATAGCTAATTATGCGCACATCTGCACATCCTTCATATCCCCTTTGCTTCTCGGGAAACCACCTCCATCTGGCCCCATGTCTCCATGTAAAAAAATTCCATCAGGGGCCTTCAAAGAAACGTTATTTTCGGTTCATGTTGGGTCTCCTTTTCCTGGAGCTTCCATCCAGAGAGACAGAGAACAAGGAGGAAGTTGCCAGGAGGAGACAGGAAATAAAACTAAATGAAAAAGTGAGAGGTTTTCCCAACGAAGGGGCAGTTCTATGCATGACATCAAGACTACAGTCCACCCACTCTGATCATTAATGCGCCTCCTCAGAAAATTGTGTACATGGACATAAGGCGCTCTTACTCCTGTGGCAAATTAAAACTCACTATTTAATGCACATTCGAAAATGTACATAATAGGAGATAAAAAGCGCCTGTACTCCTCATTTGCGCTCCGCTCTTGTAGAGGTAAATTTGGTAATGTGCCTTGAAAGAGCTTTAAATCGCTCTTGTAGAGGCACCCACGCTGTTAGAGCAATATGATAATGGAACCAATGACCTAGGGAGGTGGTGGGCTCTCCCACACTAGAGGCCTTCAAGAGGCAGCTGGACAACCATCTGTCAGGGATGCTTTAAAGTAGATTTCTGCATTGAGCAAGGGGTTGGACTTGATGGCCTTATAGGCCCCTTCCAACTCTACGATTCTATGATTCTATGAACAGAGAAAACAAGATCCAGAGTGTGCCTACCAGCATGGGTGGGGCCAGTTACCATTTGGGACAGACCCATGGTTGTCATGGCAGACATGAAGTCCTGAGCCACTCCCGACAAGGCAGCCTCAGCATGGATGTTGAAATCCCCCAGCACAACAAGCCGGGGGGACTCCAACACCAACCCTGAGACTACCCTGGCTAGCTCAGGAAGGGAAACTGCTGAGCAATGGTATGGATGGTACACCAACAGAATTCCTATTCTGTCCCAGGCACCCACCTTCAGATAGGCCCCCTCTACAAGGATGCGCTTTTGCGCCCGGTTGTGCGATTATGCGCACTATCTCTGAGGCACATTTACGCCTAATCCCTCTGCACGAGAGGCAGCGAGAGGCGGTGAAGCGCATTATCCCTTTTCTCGGACGCGCGTTTTAATTGTTCACATGCGGGGCTTCGGGAGGAGGAAACAGAAATTTTAATTTGCTTTTTACCTAAAGCCAACCCCTTTACCAGCCCTCCCTTCCTGTACTCCACCCACAGGAATGTACCTGCCTGCCTACGTAATTTCGGGTTGCCTGGCAACGAGATGGGAGGGGAGAGGGCAGTGCTGAGCGGGGGGGGGGGAAATGCCTTCAGGTTACGCGCACCTTCGTGCGCGAGCATATGCATACAAGCACGTGATCAGAGTTTCGTCGACCGTTGAGTTCCATTTACCTAGGCAACACCAGAGAAGCAAGTTCCTTTTTTCTCGTTCAGTTTGGTTCCCCTTTTCTCTTTCTGAAACGCCATTTTGAGCTGGACGGGAAGAGAAGGCGAGATGGCTCCTACCTCGATTTCTCGTTCCCTCATTTATGCTATTCAACTTATGATCGCAAATATGCATGTTACATTGACTTGCCTAAGGAGAACGATTCAACGGAGAAGAAGAAGATGAATCATCATGAGAAGGCTCCAAGAGAACAACTCATATCGTTTAAGGCTCCTAGCGAGGCTCCAAGAGAATTTATTATATGTTCCTTTGATGAAACAACGGAGACCAAGAAGATGGTGGTGCTTCCCCAGGAGTCGTGACTGGTGGGAAAACGATGTTCTAGCCCTCTGGGGTGATGAGCAGTGGCTAGAGAACTTTAGGATGACCAGAGCAACCCTTTTCAAGATTGCAGACCCTGCAGACTGTGGGACAGGGCACCTGGTCAAGGGGATGGAATCCCGATAGACCACTGCCACTCCACCTCCCCGCCCCCCAGGCCTTGCCTGCTGCTGGACAGAGAACCCTGGTGGTCAAAGCTGAGAGAGATTAACCCCCCCCCCAGCTTCATCTAGCCAGGTCTCTGTGATACAGGCCAGTTCGGCATGCTCATCCAGGATCAAGTCCTGGATAGTTGATTTTTTACCATTCACTGACCTGGCCTGCCCTAAGTAGGGGAATTTACTGGTGATCTTTTATTTAAGAGCTACTGAATATAGGTTGCCTGGAAGTGAAGGTTCCTGCAAAACCTTTCATCAATATCCCTCAGGATTGTTCCCCACAGTAAATCTGTAGGGGGTTTTAAGGTGACTTTTTATTAGGGATGTGCACTGGATCGGACCCGATCCACGATCCGAGTCTGGTCCAGTGGGAAATCAGATAAATTATCCGATTTCCGATCCAACAGCTGGCTCCGCCGATCCAGTCCGAACCGATCCGAAAAGGCTCCGAACCGGTTCGGCGGATTGGCGGGCGCCCACTGGCGCCCACCGCCGCTTCCATTGGCGGGCGCTAGCAGGCCGCGGAGAGCAGGCCGCGGAGCCCGCTGGTAGTAGCCGCCGGCGCCGGATGGGAGCGGACGGGCCGGGAAGGTAAGCAGGGGGCGCGCGGAGGGAGGAGGGGGCGCGCGGAGGGGAGGAGGGGGGCCCTTACCTTTCCGGCCTGTCCGCTCCCATCAGGCGCCGGCGGCTACTACCAGCGGGCTCCGCGGCCTGCTCCAGGGTGGCGCGCCAGGTGATCACCCAGCGCGCTACTCGAGAGCAAGCCGCAAAGCCGGCTGGCGGTAGCCGCCGGCGCTGGATGGTAGGGAACGGCCCGGAAAGGTGAGGAGGGGGCACGCGGAGGGGAGGGGGGGTGCTTACCTTTTAGGGACGCCCGTCCGGCGCCGGCGGCTACTACCAGCGGGCTCTGCGGCCTGCTCCAGGGTGGCGCGCCGGGTGATCACCCGGCGCCCTACTCTAGAGCAAGCCGCAAAGCCGGCTGGCGGTAGCTGCCGACGCCGGATGGGAGCAAACGGCCCTAAAAGGTAAGCAGTGGTGGAGAAGGGGGCTTACCCCCCCGGAGCCGTCCGCTTCTATCCGCGGGCGCCCGTGGGCGTCTACGGATGGAAGCGGACAGCCCCAGGGGGGGGAGGGAGCGCGGGGGAGGGGGCTTACCTGCCGGGGCCGTCCACAGCGGACGGCCCCAGGGGGGAGGGAGTTAGGCTCCCCCTCACCCACCCGCCGCCATTTTTTACTCATAGACTTGCATTGCAATGCAAGTCTATGGGGAAAAAAATGGCGGCCGATCCAAAAATTTACGATTTTTGGATCGGGATCGGACTTGATCCGGTCCGGGGGGCCTCCGATTTTGTCCAAACTGATCCATGACAAAATTGGAGGTCCCGATCCGGGTCCCGATCCGATCCGGGGGGTCCGTGCACACCCCTACTTTTTATACTTAAGAAATACTGAACATAGGTTGTCTGAAATAGGCTGACCATATGAAAAGGAGGACAGGGCTCCTGTAACTTTAACAGTTGTAGAGAAAAGGGAGTGTCATTTGTATGCAATTTGTATGCAATTAGTCCCTGGTGAAATTCCCTCTTCATCACAAGAGTTAAAGTTGCAGGCACTATACTAGAGTGACCATATACAAAAGAAGACAAGGCCCCTGCAACTTTAACTGTTGTGATGAAGAGGGAATTTCACCAGGAACTAATTGCATACAAATGACACTGGCTGAATTTCCCTTTTTTCTACAACTGTTAAAGTTACAGGAGCCCTGTCCTCCTTTTCATATGGTCAGCCTATCTGAAAGCATAGGTTCCTGCAACTTTACATCACTATCTCTTAAGTTTCCCTCTATAGTAGGTGAAAGAAAACCTGTAGACAGACACCCAGAATGATTGACTTCACTCAGACTCACAAACTCAATTAACTGTTATAACTTTAAAACATTTATTAAAACAATTTAAGAAAATTGAACAAATACATGAACTGCCATTGAGCAAAGCAAATTAAAAGAATATACTCAAAGTGTAGCAGATTTCTGGAGAACAAGATCTTTGCTAAGACAAACAAAGATAAACCCCCCACCCCATTACAGCATTGACTCTGCGAAGGAACTCTTCTCCACAGAAGGACCCCCATTTCTCCCAGGCAACCAAGGAGTCACTGAGGCCTACACGCTAGGCTCAGAGCAACATCCTGGATGTCATGCCTGAGGGAAAGGAAAGACCTCTTTGTCCTCTGTATTCACATGTAAATACCCTGCTCAGAGACAAAGACCTCCTCCTAATACATCATCAATTTAGGTCAATGTCTTCCCAGAATGCTCTGTCCCTTCTGATGTGACATTACTTCTGCTTTTCATGTGGTCCACTTTACTTCTCTGTTCTTTTGACCTAAAGCAAAACTTTACTTTTGATCTTTCACCTAGTTCATTTAACAGGAATACATACAGTTGGTAATGTCACAAGTTCTTATGAGTAATGATCTTTGAGCAATATCAAGTCACAAGTCCTTATGAGTAATGCCCTTTAGCAACTTCAAATCATATTTCTAAATCATTTTTCATAGAATCATAGAATAGTAGAATTGGAAGGGGCCTATAAGGCCATCGAGTCCAACCCCCTGCTCAATGCAGGAATCCACCTTAAAGCATCCCTGACAGATGGCTGTCCAGCTGCCTCTTGAAGGCCTCTAATGTGGGAGAGCCCACCACCTCCCTAGGTCATGGGTTCCATTGTCATACTGCTCTAACAGTCAGGAAGTTTTTCCTGATGTCCAGACGGAATCTGGCTTCCTCTAACTTGAGCCCATTCCATGTCCTGCATTCTGGGTTGATCGAGAAGCGATCCTGGCCCTCCTTTGTGTGACAACCTTTCAAGTATTTGAAGAGTGCTATCATGTCTCCCCTCAATCTTCTCTTCTCCAGGCTAAACAAGCCCAGTTCTTTCAGCCTCTCCTCCTAGGGCTTTCTTTCCAGACCCCTAATCATCCTCATTTCATCAGGCCTTACCCAAACTAAAGTATCTCAACCTTGATAACAGTGTTCTATGTGTGTATGCCTACTTGTTCTCTTAATATTAAAGCATTACCCCATCACTTGTACATCCATTTAAACCCATTCTATGCCCCCAGAGCTTCTTTCCCTATGCTGTACCAACAGACATTTATAACCCCACTCTTACACGTATTCAATAAAATTTCAAATGGAGAAAAAACTAGGGGTGTGCACGGACCCCCCGGATCGGATCGGGACCCGGATCGGGACCTCCAATTTTGTCCCGGACCGGTTCGGACAAAATCGGAGGCCCCCCGGACTGGATCGAGTCCGATCCCGACCCAAAAATCGTAAATTTTTGGATCGGCCGCCATTTTTTTCCCCATAGACTTGCATTGCAATGCAAGTCTATGAGGAAAAAATGGCGGCGGGTGGGTAAGGGGGGGCCTAACTCCCTCCCCCCCCCCGGGGCCGTCCGCTGTGGACGGCCCCGGCAGGTAAACCCCCTCCCCCGCGCTCCCTACCCCCCCTGGGGCCGCCCGCTTCCATCCGCTGGCGCCCGCGGGCGCCAGCGGATAGAAGCGGACGGCTCCGGGGGGGGGTAAGCCCCCTTCCCCGCCACTTACCTTCTCGGCCCGTCCGGCGCCGGCGGCTACTACCAGCGGGCTCCGCGGCCTACTCTCGAGTAGCGCGCCGGGTGATGACATCACCCGGCGCGCCACCCTGGAGCAGGCCGCGGAGCCTGCTGGTAGTAGTAGGCGCCGGCGCCGGACGGGAGCCGCCGGGCCGGGCAGGTAAGGGCCCCCCTCCCCCCTCCCCCCTCCGCGCGCCCCCTCCTCCCCTCCACGCACCCCCTCCTTACCTTTCCGGCCCGGCGGCTCCCGTCCGGCGCCGGCGCCTACTACTTCCAGCAGGCTCCGCGGCCTACTCTCGAGTAGCGCGCCGGGTGATGACATCACCCGGCGCGCCATCCTAGAGCAGGCCGCGGAGCCTGCTGGGAGTAGTAGGCGCCGGCGCCGGACGGGAGCCGCCGGGCCGGAAAGGTAAGGGCCCCCCTCCCCCCTCCCCCCTCCGCGCGCCCCCTCCTCCCCTCCACGCACCCCCTCCTTACCTTTCCGGCCCGGCGGCTCCCGTCCGGCGCCGGCGCCTACTACTTCCAGCAGGCTCCGCGGCCTGCTCTAGAGTAGCGCGCCGGGTGATGACATCACCCGGCGCGCCATCCTAGAGCAGGCCGCGGAGCCTGCTGGGAGTAGTAGGCGCCGGCACCGGACGGGAGCCGCCGGGCCGGGCAGGTAAGGGCCCCCCTCCCCCCTCCGCGCGCCCCCTCCTCCCCTCCACGCACCCCCTCCTTACCTTTCCGGCCCGGCGGCTCCCGTCCGGCGCCGGCGCCTACTACTTCCAGCAGGCTCCGCGGCCTGCTCTAGAGTAGCACGCCGGGTGATGACATCACCCGGCGCGCCATCCTAGAGCAGGCCGCGGAGCCTGCTGGGAGTAGTAGGCGCCGGCGCCGGACGGGAGCCGCCGGGCCGGAAAGGTAAGGGCCCCCCTCCCCCCTCCCCCCGCCCCCTCCTCCCCTCCACGCACCCCCTCCTTACCTTCCCGCCCCGGTGGCTCCCGTCCGGCGCCGGCGCCTACTACTACCAGCAGGCTCCGCGGCCTGCTCTAGAGTAGCGCGCCGGGTGATGACATCACCCGGCGCGCCACCCTAGAGCAGGCCGCGGAGCCTGCTAGTAGTAGTAGGCGCCGGCGCCGGACGGGAGCCACCGGGCCGAGAAGGTAAGTGCCCCCCTCCTCCCCCCCCCGCTGTCCACTTTCATCGGCGGGCGCCCGCTGGCGCCCGCCAATGGAAGCGGCGGTGGGCGCCAGTGGGCGCCCGCCGATCCGCCGATCCGCCGAACCGGTTCGGAGCTTTTTCGGACCGGTTCGGATTGGATCGGCCGATCCAGCTGCGGGATCGGAAATCGGATAATTTATCCGATTTCCCACTGGACCGGACTCGGATCGTGGATCGGGTCCGATCCAGTGCACATCCCTAGAAAAAACCCTACACTTCGATTTACTGCTGTAAACTATGGCAGATGGAAAAGACCATTTCCAGGCACCATAGTTTGTAACAGTAAACCTATGGCAGGCCAGAGTGGCTCTCCTGGAAGATGGGTGATTCTCTGGCACGTGTGGAGGCTTCAGCTAAGTCCCATGGAAGCAGCTTGCCAGGTTCAGGGGGTGAGCGTGAGGGGAGGGAAGTCCTATGGATTACCAGTCAGCCTCACGCCTGGTTTCCCAGGGCACTAGTAGATGTCCGAGAAACCGCAATACCCTGCCTGCTTCAGATTTGGAACTGAAGTGCCCCGAGTCAAATCAGGGCCAATTTGGAAACTCAGAAACAGTCTCTGAGGTGAATTGTGTGTGTGTGTGTGCACAGCCCTCATTACTGGTCCCCATCAGGTTTGTAGGGAAACCCGGAGTGCCGCAGCGTTTCCTGAACAAAACAAAGTAATCTCTCCGCCTCCTTTTCAGACCCAATCCCAGTAGAGATGACTTCCTGCTATACCCAGACTTCACTCTCCCCCTCTCCTTCTCCAGTGCTGAGTCACCTCAACCCATCAGCTATGCCATCCTAGCTCCCATTGATACATGTCATCAGAGTTATCAACTAGTTATCAACTGACTTTTGTTGTATCTTAAGACACATCTTAAGGCTGATAGGTCTTCTGAAAGAAATCTTCAAATTAAGAATTACAGAGTTGGAAGGGACCCTGTGGGGTCATCTTGACCAACCCCAAACCCTTCACTGTTAGGATGACCATAGGGAAAGGAGGACCAGGAACCTGTATCTTCAACAGTTGTGTAGAAAAGGGAATTTCAACAAGTGTCATTTGTATGCATGCAGCACCTACTGGAATTCCCTCTTCAACACAACAGTTAAAGCTGCAGGACCTATACTAGATACAAAAGAGGGCAGGGCTCCTGAAGCTTTAACTGTTGTGATGAAGAGGGAATTTCACCAGATGCTGCATGCGTACAAATGATACCTGCTGAAATTCCTTTTTCTACACAACTGTTAAAGGTACAGGAGCCCTGTCCTTCTTTTCATAATGTCACCCTGTTCACTATTAACTGAAGAGCATTACTAGAATTAAATCGAAGAAGGTCTATCTATGGCTCTTGCTAATGATCATGAAATGGAGCCTCCATGAGCAGAGGATGTCTACCTCTGAATCGCAATTGCTGGGCACAAGCAATAACGGGAGGAAGCCATCACTTCTGTCCAGAGCACCCTTTCATGACAAGAAATTTCTAAGGACACATCTTGATGAGCGGTTTGCCCCATGGTGGCTTTGGAGTGGCGGCAGGTGATCTACATGACGCAGCCGCCATGGTGAAGCCATCCAGGGGCAAACCCCCAAAGCTCCATTTTTAAAAAGTCGGGCACTTACCCCAACTTTATTTAGCTTGAAGCGAGGCAATGACAGCATTTGCTGTCTGCTGCTCTGATATTGCAGCAGAGACGAGCCCGGGGCAATGGCACCCCTGATTGGGCACTATCACTCGGACAGGGAGGAGGAGATGGTCTAGCGAGCCTCCATCTTACTGCACCCCTGAGCCTGTAAAATGCAAGAAAAATATATATTTTTTTAAAAAAAAACCTAAAGCAGGAGCGCCGGTGCCCAAGCTGCGCTGCAGTGCATGTTCGCTCCTCCTCCAGTGTAAAGCCTGCTAGCCGCTCAACATCAAATCCCTCTGAGCTCCCTCTGGCTGCCCTGTTCCTCTCCCCTCCCCCCAGTTTTCTTTTTTAAAAATGATCTATAAATGCAAACCTTCGCATTTACAGATTTAAAAATGGGGGGAGGGGAAGAAAAGGGCAACCGGAAGGAGGTCAGAGAGTGGAGAGCCAGGTTCGGGCACCACGTGTCCCTGTATTCCTCCCCTTCTGGCTGCCTGCCTCCTTCCTTCCTTCCTTCCTTCCTTCCTTCCTTCCCCCCCCTCTCCCCCCCCCCCGCTCAGTGCAGTGGCAGCAGCAGCTCCACGCTCACGCTCCTTCCAGGCCATGGAGGGCCTCTCAGTCAAGTGGGGATCCTGGGTATGAGACTCGGCTGGAGGCCTTTGGGGGTCTCTCCTCCCCATCCCTCTCTCCATCACCCAAGCAAGTCACTACAAGTCACCAGGCAATCAAATTCCATCAGGTTCATTTGGTTGTTGGGTTGGGATGGATCTTTATCTTGCCCCTGAAAGCGTGCTCTGCTTCGCGCTGCAAACTTTCCCAGTGCAGGTCCGCATTGCGCGCTCTCTCTTAACTGCACATTTGTGGTATGAGAGTGCCTGGGCAGTGCACCACTGCAGCTAGCCAGGTGTGCTGTTCTTAGCCCTCATGCCCTGCTTGTGGTCTAACCTTGAGACTAGATTGGCCTGTAGTCTTATCCAGCAGTCGGGCGCTTTGAATGTTCTTATAGAAACCATAGGGTTGAGCCAAAGCCTTCCTAGAAAAGATTATTTTGATTAGAAATCTGAAGGAATGAAGAGAGGTGTTCTAGGAGGCAATTCTAAGCATATGGGGCAGCACAAGAGAAAAGGCAGTTCTTTGAAGCTGAGCAAAGAACAAATTCAAAAGCCCGTGCCATGGCATCACAGCTAGCCCAGCCGCTGTGGGTTGAGTTCGTGAAGAGCTGGACCAGCACCAGATCATAGCCAGCACTGAACCCCATCATGAGGCCAAACTCTAAAGAAGTGTGGCCAGCCGGCAGCCTTTTTTCCATATCAGCCAAGCAATCTTCCCACATAGCCCAGGATAACATGCTGTATCTGTAGACATGGTTGTCTGGGTGTCTGAGTGTGGAGCTGAGGGGCCTTTGACCTTTCTAATCTGTCGAAAGATAAAATGGGAGAAAGTCTTCCAAATTGGTCACTGTTGCTGAGGCAACACTGGGTTCCCAGAGACTCGGCTGTTTGAATTTGCCGGGCTATAATTGCATTATGGAAGACTGCAAGGCAAATCCGCCCCTTCTACAACTTGCCCTATTGATTCCGTCCAGATGATGAGTGCACACAGACGGCCATCCATTAATGGCCCCACTAATACGCCTGCTAGCTCAACAGCCTCCGTGCAGCCCAAGAACACTACAAGGGCTCTGCCAGTCATGGCCTCTTCTGAGTGAGATCATGAGCTGGAGGGACACAGCCCCCAAATCTTGCAGGATCCAGATCCACCTGGGCACGGTCAGAGGAGAACAAGCTGGGGATACTGGTTCAGGTTGTTCAGACGCAGGGTCCGAATGGCCTGCTCCATTAGACCACCTACCACAAGTCTCTCTGCTACCCTAGAGGGGCCAAAGGTGCTCTTTGAAGCTGCCCAGCAGATCAGTCAGTCTTTCTCAGGGGCTAGTTAGATGTATTGGCTGAACTTATCATAACACACAGCCTTCTGCCAAAATGGTGCTCAAGGTGGCTAATGCCACTCAAGATCTGGTCTCAGTTAAGAGGTCGGCTTTGTGCAAGTGATGCTGCTGGTCATGCTGCTGTCAATCTCATAAGCATCACCCAGCATGCCTGTCACTCTGCAATTCTGATATGAGGTCTGTTGCCATTGGATGCCCGCCCTTCTCCCTGGGGGCTCCTGCCCCTCTGGTACATGACAATGCCATCCTAGTAGATAACGTATGATCTCAACCTAGCATTTAAAATACTGATGACGTTTTGGAGTAGGAGTTGGGTGTTTTCCCCTGGCTTGGACATTAGTGATCAAATACAACACTAACTTCACTCTATCCCCCAAGAAGCTGGAAGCAACATACATGATCAGCCCTGCTCATCCCCACAACACACCTGACTGGCCCATTGGTCCTCCAGTGAGCTTCATGGCTGGGCAGGCATCTGAGCCTAGATTTCCAAAGTTTAGTACTGTCTTCCCTACTCCTCACTGTCTCGCAATATGCAGCATCTAGAAATGCTGAACATGAATGCCTGGACTTCTGGGCATCTTCTTCGATGAAGGGCAGGTTGTGCAGTTCATAGAATCATAAGTCCCCTCTACAAGAATTCAGTTTGACGCCCAGTTGTCCGATTATGCGGATCAATCGCTTTTACACCTAATCCCTATACAAAGGAGGCAGTAAAGCGCATTACCGGTTGTATGAAACATGCTTTAAAGGTGTTTACATGAGGAGAATCGCTTGTTTACATGGTCATAAGGCGCTTTAACTCCCACGGTAAATTAAAACTCACTATTTAATGAGCATTCGATAATGCACATAATCGGACAGAAAAAGCGCCTCAACCCCCGATTTGTGCTCCGTTCATGTGGAGGTTATATCGGTAATGCGTTTTGAAAGAGCTTTAAATTGCTCTTGTAGAGGCACTCATAGAATTGTAGAGTTGGAAGGGGCCTATAAGGCCATGGAGTCCAAACCCCGGCTCAATGCAGGAATCTACCTTAAAGCATCCCTGACAGATGGCTGTCCAGCTGCCTCTTGAAGGCTTCTAATGTGGGAGAGCCCACCACCTCCCTAGGTAATTGGTTCTGTTGTTGTATTGCTCTAACAGTCAGAAAGTTTTTCCTGATGTCCAACCGGAATCTGGCTTCCTGTAACTTGAGCCCATTATTCTGTGCCCTGCATTCTGGGTTGATCGAGAAGAGATCCTGGCCCTTCTCTGTGTGACAACTTTTCAAGCGTTTGAAGAGTGCTATCATGTCTCCCTTCAATCTTCTCTTCTCCAGTCTAAACATGCCCAGTTCTTTCAGTCTCTCCTCCCAGGGCTTTGTTTTGGACTCCCTAATCATCCTCGTTGCTTTCCTCTGAACACGCTCCAGATTGTCTGCATCCTTCTTGAAGTGTGGTGCCCAGAACTAGATGCAATACTCAAGATGGGGCCTAATCAGTGTCAAATAGGGGGGACCAGTACCTTGCGTGATTTGGCAGCTATACTTCTACTAATGCAATCCGAAATAGCATTTGCTTTTTTTGCAGCCACATCACATGTGTCTGCATGTGTTTGTTTGTTTGTTTGTTTGTTTGTTTGTTTGTTTGTTTGTTTGTTGTGGCATCTGTGAGACCTGCCCATGAACACCTCCACAGATGAGGTTACAGACAGGCACAGGTGATCAGGGGACACCAGGATGATCAACACCAGATCCCCTTTTGTTGTAGGAGGGGACATGCGAGTGAATACAGTGCAGGATTCATTGTTTTCATAATGTGACCGTGTGCCGCACACCAGTGCAATTGCAGAAGGAGGTGGAGGAGGGTTTGGAAAGGTCACACGTGCTCTGTTGTTTGTGTTTGGAGCATTAACATATGACACAAGCTGCAATCAGTTTCCTTTTCCTTTTTTCTTTTGATTCCGATGACTCTTCTGCAACTTGGATGGTACACAGCAGTGGAGGCTTAGAATTAAATTGCATGGTGATTCTCAGCGCCATTCCTCCACCCATGGAGAAAAGGAAGAGAAGGGTGTGCAGGGGGAAGGAGCAGGAACAAGGTCATGATGCCAGGGCCATTGCTGTCCTCTCCATGAGCCCCGTCCCTGCCTGGATTCCACCTTGGGCTGCCTTTGAGCGCCTTCAGCCACCTTCTCTTCCTCTCCTCCTGCTATCTGCCATCTGGCGAGGACCCCCCCACACACTGCCACCATGCCCTCTTCCTTTCTCACTCGCTCTCATGTGGCACCTGGGCTTCAGCAAAACAGGCCCTTGCCCTGCTCTCTCCTCACAGGCTCCCCAACCTCTGCTGCCCTCACTGTCCTTTCCCTGACAATTGTTTTGTGTACTTGGAATCATAGAATCGTAGAGTTGGACGGGGCCTCTAAGGCCATTGAGTCCAACCCCTTGCTCAATGCAGGAATCCACCTTTAGCAGCTGTCCAGCTGCCTCTTAAAGGCCTCTAGGGTGGGAAAGCCCACGACCTCCCTAGGTCATTTCTGTTTGTTTTTTCCTGCCCACAAATCCCATGAAAATCATTGAGAGAAAAGAGTAGAGAACAAAAGAAGGAAGAGGAGGAGAAAGACATGGGACGGGCGGCAGCTTTAAAGTCTCCTAGGGGTAAGAGTTATAATACAACTATGGTGTTGTGTCTAATTCCTTCCCCCTTGCTCAGGGTGAAGGAATGTTAGACATTAATTCAGAATCAGATTCTGAACCCGAACAAACATTCCAGTCTGTACCAGAAGGGGAAGAGGTCGTTCCCATAGCTTCGCCTTTAGAGAATGTTTCTCATGATGTAAATAACCCTGCAGCCGATAACAAGCCTTTGACTTCAGAGGACGAAGGGGGGAGTGAACTCAGAAATCCCATTTTCCATAGGAGAGAAAAGAGGGCGCAGATCAGAGAGGTTAGAAACGGCACTCGGAAAGATTACTTGCTCAGAAAAGGCTGGATGTGAATTCTTCTCAGAAGTGACTCTCACTTTCTTTTGGATGGATCAACTGTTTGTTTGCTTAGCTAAATTACGCCTTGGGGCAAAACACTTTCTAAGTTTTAACCCCTTTCAAAAGGAGAGAAGGGATCATTTGCTAAATAAAAGTTTGATTGTTTTTTCCTAAGAGGCCTCCTTATTGACTTCAATAGGCACTAGAAGTTAAGGAGTCACGACATATATGTTCAGACACACCTATCTTTGTAGTGCATGGAAACAGTAAGAACCAGAAAAACCACCATAAATGTAGTTGTGGAAACAATAGATTATTGAGGGAGAAACAGCATCAGGACAATGGGTTGGAGTGTGCTCTACATGCCCCATGCATGGGCCAAATATCACAATACTGGTGGAGATGCTAGTGTAGATTGGCCAACCATCACATCCCCATTTCAAGGACTGAATTGCACATCTCTTGTCAGGGCACTACGTAGGGAGGGATGGAGAAGACCTCCTTGCATCCAGTTTAGACTAGGGCCCTTTCTACACCATAGGGGTGTAGAGGGAGGGAGGGAGGGCGATCCTGGAAGTACCTAATACACACCATTGGTGCACAGGGACCAGCCGGGGGCCATCCCAGGCAAACAGGCTGGTGTAGAAACAGCCTGTATGTGATTATTCTCAAGACTGCTATTTCTGGTTTTACACTCTGAGTTGCTATCGCTATATAGTTGAACAAGTTAAATGGGCTTATATACTAGGCAGGCATGCCAAGGGCACAGAAAAGAGCAACTGGCTTGTGTTGAAAGTATTGCTATCGTTTCTGTGCAGGATAGAAAACGTAGCAATCTTTGCAACAAACATTCTTCAACAGCACTGCTGTGTTGCAGCTTAAGGCCTTGGGTTGCAGAGCTAGGAAAGGCCTCAGTCTTTCTGCAGAGGAAACCTATCTGAGAAAACCATACTGAGCTAGGTGGAGCAGTGGAACAACTCATTATAAAGCAGCTTTAGATGTTTAAGGACAGCCCTTTAAACCTGGCTGAGAATCAGTGCTTGACCTGGCACCTCTGTTCCTTGCCCACAGGCCCCTATTTTCCCAATCTGGAGGCCAGAGGCCCTCCTGCCCACAGAAAGGAAGGGGGGGGGGTCTTGATCCGAAGGGTCAGTGTGCACACACCCTCACAGAGACTTGCTCACTCATTTTTGACACTTCTAATCTCCCAAGCTTCTCATGTATATCCCAAAGACTCTCTGGAATCCCTCAACTCAGGGGTTCTTTCCCTCCAGAGCACAATTAAAGTTTACATTTTTAATAAAATAACAAAACCAACCTAGACCCCACAGGAAAAGCATTAAGAGGAGCAAGTTGGTAAGTTTATTTTGATGAAATACAATAATTATCAGGCTTAGCAGCTGTTGCTATTTAAAACAAGAAAAAAGCAGGGCTTGCATTGAAAAATGTTTTGTAAACCAGTTGCACCAACAATCTGTTCCAGCCAAACCAGGCATTATGGAATCCGTATAATAGCAGGAGCTCATTACAGAAAAGTTAAATTGCAAATCATTTCTCTCTCTCTCTCTCTCAAAAGCAGGGAGATGAATGCACAATTTCGCCTCAAAGAGAGACTTTCTTAATTTTGATGTGGCTGCCAAAAGATACCCCCACTTTGAGCTGCAGCTGTTCTTGGAGAGTGATTGTCCATTTCAACAACAGGAAGTTTTCTGTTTCAAAAGGAGGTTTTAGGAGCAAAGAATAATAACACAAATTTTAAAAGACAGAAGTGTACAAAACACTTTCTTTTCCCAAAGACAATCTGCTCTGAGTGCTCAGGAACTTACTGAAGGCAAATTGCCACATGTGCTCATTTACAACTGTAGGTGTCACTTCACCCATTGCAGATTTAATAAGGACATGTTACAGGCCCACATTGTGTACCGGCAATGCTTTTCCGTGACGGGTATACGTGGTGTTTTTGTTGTTGTTGTTGTTGTTTGCAGCTGTTAGAGAAAGAGACTCCTTGGACCATGGTGGCTGACCTTTTTGGGATGTGAGCCCCAAGTCAGCTCTGAAAGTGCTGCTCCAGTGGGCACTATTGTAAGGATGCCTGGCTTTGGTTTTCCCTCTTGCTGACTGAGCCGAAGGGGAGCAGCCATGCAGCAGGGGAGAGGCAGGGAGACCCGGATGCCTGCCCTGTACCTGAGTAGCACAGAACCCCTGGCCCATGGCTCCTGCTGTCTCAGGAGGCAGATGTGCCTGAGTACTAGAGGCATATAAGACCAAGACATGGGGGGGCAGGGGTCACACTGGAAAACTAATCACCAGGCCAGGGGTGCAAAGCTCCAGGCCCAACCTCACGGTGTGCAGCACACACAACCCAGCGTGCAGGTGCTAAGCCATGGAGCCAGGGTTGCTCCCACACGCCTGCCTGCCTGCCTGCCTTCTCCTAGGCTGCCGCCATGACTGCCCTCAGCCTGCAAATGGGCTTTCCCAATGAGGGGAAACTGTCATTTGCTTTTGCCTGTGGCCAAAGAAGGCCTGCACCCATGAACCCCTGGGCCCAATGCAGCATAGTGGCCAGGCGTGTGGCATTCCAGCACCCCAGGGCGTAGCAGCCCTTTCCTTTTCTTACCTTCCTGGCTGAGACTGAAAAAACAGGGAGGTTTCTGAGCATCTGCAAGGCAGCCAGTTCCATAGGCCACCATGCTACTGCTGTGTTCCTCTAAGCCTAAAAATATTCCTCTCCAGGGCTGAGCACATAACTTATAAACACGAAAGCACTTATTATCTTTTAATCACCAGCTTTGTCCTAGCCACTCTTAGCAGTTGCTCTGTGTTCCCATCAAGATGAAAATTAATTTGTCATTTCAGCTGTATTTTTAGGAAGGGTTTTCCTTCCCCACTTCAAAGCAGTACACAAGGCTTGGAGGGTGCTTGAAAAGCCTGTGTCTGCTGCTCTCCTTGCCCATCCCTAGCGCCTGCCCTTCTCAGAAACCCTCAGACATGCTGCTCGGCTAGCTTGAGGCAAGGCCTATGCGCAGGCTAGACCGGCTCACCACTAGGCATTTGAGGAGCAAAAAGGCATCGCAAGATGGGCTTGACCAAATTTGTGGGGTGCTCGTGTGATGGTGACCCAACGTGGGTTCCTATGAACATCCTCAGGCTGTATCAGCAAAGGTTACCCCGCCCCCTGAAAAAAGCATATACCCTAAAAGAGAGGGAGAAACCAGGGAGCTCCCAGTTTAAATCTATAGCTGGTGCTCTACGCATTTTAAATGGGAATAGTTCAGTAGATGTCAGCTGCCTTGATGGTCTCAAAGGGCAGGGCAGAGAAACAGCAATTAAGCCATGCCTTTTCCTTTATTTATTTATTTATTTATTGCATTTTTATACCGCCCCATAGCCGAAGCTCTCTGGGCGGTTCACAAAAATTAAAACCATGAAATCATTTTAAAATATATAAAACAAGGCACAATCTAAAAACACAGAATAACATACAATATAAAAACACAACCAGAATAAAACCAAGCAGCAGGAATTAATACAGATTAAAATACAAATTTAAAACAGCAAGGATTAAAATTGAGTTAATTTAACTGTTAAAATACTGGGAGAATAAAAAGGTCTTCACCTGGCGACGAAAAGAGTACAAAGTAGGCGCCAGGCGAACCTCTCTGGGGAGCTCATTCCACAGCCAGGGTGCCACAGCGGAGAAAGCCCTCCTCCTAGTGGCCACCTGCCTCACTTCCTTTGGCAGGGGCTCATGGAGAAGGACCCCTGTAGATGATCTTAGGGTCCGGGCAGGTACATATGGGAGGAGGCGTTCCTTTAGGTAACCTGGCCCCAAGCCGTTTAGGGCTTTAAATGTTAGTACCAGCACTTTGAATTGGGCCCGGACTAAAATACCATTAGGCTAAAATACTCTGACACAGCCCTAAACATGGTTTAACTCTCCATTCTGGTCCTGGAGTTTGGTGTTGTATTTGGTTATGCTATGTTTGAATCCTGCTTTAAACTTATTTATTGTATGGCACCTAGAAAGAGATTAACATATATGTCATCTCATAGCATGAGTTTTTGAGGTGCCATATAATAAATAAATACAAAGCAAGATAAAGGCATAGCATACAATAATATAATTAATACAACACCAAAATCCAGAACCAGTATGGGAGTAGAAGAGATAACAACCAGGATCAAACAATTAATAATGTAAACAACCTCAGAAAGGTTAAACAACAACAATTAGCTGTCATTGATGCAAAGACAAATGATATTCATATTAATCGTATTAAAAGAATAATATTTAAGATGATAACATGAGATTTAAATGGTCTTGAAATGTCTGGGAGAAATAAAAGAGGACAGTCTCCTTTGGGACAGTGTTCACAACCAGGGGGCTGCCACTGAAAAGGCCCCATCTCTTATGGCCACCTCCCATACAGATAGAAGACACACTTGGAGATGGGCCTTCATTGATGGTCTTCAGCCATGTGGGAAGAAGTGTTCCTTTAGATACTGAGGTCCCAAGCCATGGGACACTTTGTAGGTCAAAACCAGTACTTTGAATTGGGATAAACAAGACTATGCTGTGCTCCACATGGAGTTTTGTTGGAAGATGAGCTAGAAGCTAGAGTTGGCCCAGAATGCAGCAGCAAGGTCTTTGGCCTAGGGCTGCTATAGAGCATATGTATGACTCCATATTGTCTCAGCTGTCCATTTCAAAGAACTCGTATTGGCTTTCAAAGCCCTACAGCAGCCTTGACCAACCTGATGCCTTCCAGATGTTTTTCTCTACAGCTCCCATCATCCTTGACCACTGGCCATTCCACACCTGAGGGAAGGGGCACATCAGCCCAGGAAGCTCTCTCCCTAGTTGCCATCCACTTCATTTTGAAGGCCCTTGGAGGTGGGCCTTAAGAGCAAAGGCATGATGATGATATGGAGGCAGCTGCCCCTTCAGGAGGATGTTGAGAATGTCAAGAAAGCTCCTTCAAGGATGTTGTGATGCCTGAAAGCTTACATACACCTACACCAACCTAAGTTGGTCCAATGACATTTGACAGAGTATTAAGTGCCTAGTGTTTGGACTCATTGTGTGTTTGTGCTCGGTACAGCACTTGCACTGCAAACTGCTGAAAGTAATGGAACCCAAAATAGATGAGGACAATAAAGCACTTATACACACTAAAGGTGCTCTACTGGCAGCAAGTGATGACTGGAAAATAGAAGCGCAATGTGCAACATGTCAAAAATGGCTTGCGTTTGCCCAAGCTCGACATGCGCTGCAAAGCAAAGAACTGGTGACCAGGGAAATTATTATTGAAGCGCTAGACATGGAAAGGAGGTGTGCAAGTGGACATATCCATGATGCACCCACACAAATGCATGGTGTAATAACTCAAGCTCCACAGAGAAGGGAGTTTGGCCTGAAATGGAGTGCTTAAATGCCCCATCATCCTCTTGGGTGAATTTCAAGCCAGTTAAGTTAGCAGCAAACATGCAAAAATAATTGCAGAGGCTAAAGAACAGCCAGCAACCTCTGAGCAAATATTGAAAGCCATTGGTACATTTTTAAAAAATATTTTTTGCAATAAAGCTCTTGAGTGTAGCAGGGGCAGATGATTACTTAATCTCCTTTTCCAGTCTTAATTAGCCTGTATTTCTTAGCCACTTTCAGTGTTCTGTAGACAGCTAATTACTTTTCCTTTGTCATTTGTGGGAGAAGGGTTAGGAAGATAACAAATGGATATTCATAACCAAGACCTCTCTGCATTTGCCTCCTTGGAGAACTTTAGAATGATTTGAGTCATCTAAATTCATTTTGCCTTCGTTTTCCCAATTTCATTAATTTATTTTGCAAAAAGCAGACTTTGGTTTCATTTTTATTTTAAACTAAGAAACTCCAGTGGCATCACTGATCTATGTCCAGGACAGGGCCCTCCGGACAGGGCTAGGACAGGTGGGCCCTCAGCACCGTGCTGCTAGAGCTCCCCACCCTCCTCCAGCATTGCTGCGGTCACTGTTGGGCTTACCCAGCAGTGATGGAGCCAATAGTCCCAGAGCCAGGGCAGGATTTATTTACCCGAAGAGTGCAAAAGCTTTTAGTGAATACGTTTTGTTTCTATATGACAGAAGTGTCTCAGGACAGTGAGTCTTACAGAATTCCAGTGGTGGTGGGGGGGCTGTGTGATGACATCATCAATATAGCTGCCACGTTATTATGCAGTTGCCACTTTTAAATATGCATAACTTCTCACCCGTTTATGCTACAGAAATGATTTTTTTCTGAAATGTTTCAAATTTAATGACAAATACTTTTTGTAATTACACATTTTTGTTAACTCCATTCGTTGAGATAATTTCATTTGAACGTATAAAATCAGTGTTCACATTGGTTATGTTTGACGTTTATCCATGATTTACTCAAAACCTATACAACTTTCAAAAGAATACTGAAGAACAAAAATGTTGCATTTTTAATGAGGATTAAGAAACTGCATAATAACATGGGGTTTACCCCAACGCTTAGGGAATTATGAGTAATATCTCGTTATACGCCCACTTTCTCAGGATTGTATGATTGTACAGTTTATCATACAGGGTTTTCATTTCAAAAGTATCCACCCTAAATATCTCTCAATCTGATTTCTGCCATCAACACACCAGAGCAGAGCACACATAATGTAGTCCCAGAGCCAGGGCAGGATTTATTTACCCAAAGAGTGCAAAAGCTTTTAGTGAATATGTTTTGTTTATATATGACATAAGTGTCTCAGAAAAGTGAGTCTTAAAGAATTCCAGTGGGGCGGGGCCTGCGTGATGACATCATCAATATGGCTGCCGCGCTATTATGCAGTTGCCACTTTTAAATATGCATAACTTCTCACCTGTTTATGCTACAGAGATGAATTTTTTCTGAAATGTTTCAAATTTAATGACAAATACTTTTTGTAATTACACATTTTTGTTAACTCCATTAGTTTTTGAGATCATTTCATTTGAACATATAAAATGTGTTCACATTGGTTATGTGTGACATTTAACCATGATTTATTCAAAAACTATACGACTTTCGAAAGATACTCAAGAACAAAAAAGTTGCATTTTTTAATGAGGAGTAAGAAAATGTATAACATGGGGTTTACCCTAACCCTTTGGGAATTATGGATGATATCTCATTATATGTACACTTTTTCAGGATTGTATGATTTTACAGTTTATCATACAGGGCTTTCAATTCTTTATTAGCAGTCAACAGACCATAAAACCATTAAGTTACAAAACTGTCAATTCTAACAAATTTACAGAAATATCCTCAGATGACCATTTGTGATCTAACACGTGAGGCAAGATATACATATTTCAAGATTTGGATTGTTATAGACTTATCCCTACCCTGGAGAAGGATAGTGACCAAAAATTCTCTGGATCAGCCAGGAAGTTTCTGAATAATTGGTTGCAGCAAATCATTTCTGATCCCATTATAAAAGTTACAATTAAAGAGCACATGTATTATTGTCTCTATATCCGAGTTATTACAAGGACAGAATCTATTTCCTGAAGGTATTTTTTTATATCTTCCCTCCAACAATTTGGATGGGAGATCATTCAACCTGGCCAAGGTGAATGCTTTCCTATATTTGGGAATAAAAAGCCAATCAAGATACGCCATTCCTCCTTCACTAGGGTAATCTAATATACCTAACGCTGCAGGGGAACAGGGGCCTCTCGCGGACCCCCGCAGCTCTTGAAGATCAGTATCGTCCAATCTCCGCTTGAGAGTTGATTTAATATTTTCTGAATCCAGCAGAAATAGATGAGGGGGTAAAACCCCAGAGAGATAACCTTTTGCACTATTGCTTTGGTCCATAAAGATTCATAAGAATCCAAAAGAACCTGGGAAACCAAGGAGTTATGAGACAGGTTATAGAATTGTTGAAACCAGTATTGTAGAGTGTGATTCCAGGCCACACTTCCCAGTGATCTTAGTCCGACCTCCAGGTTTAGTACTGCACCGGACATGCATCTTGGGGCACCCAGTATCAATCTGAGAAAAAGTGACTGAATCCCCTTCCAGAGATATCTTGGAGAGTGGGAACCAAACTGGAGCCCCAAAAAGAACCTGGGAAACCAGCTTTGCCCTATATACCCTGATCGCAGCCGGTATATATTTGCCCCCCTTTTGGTAAAAAAAGCGGATAAGAGCCCCTATCGTCTGTTCAGCTCTTGCTTTAGGCTTCTTGCCTTGTACACTCCATTTCATGTTCTCTTGGAACCATACTCCCAGGTACTTATAAAAATCCACCTGTTCAATTCTGCTACCTTCCATGGTCCACTGATATCTAACCCTAGACTTTGAAAAAACAAACACTTTAGATTTCTGGTTATTAATGGTCAATCTATTCTTATCACAATATTCAGCAAATCCTTTTAGGAGCCTCTTTAGTCCCAATCGAGTTTGGGAAATCAGCACCCCATCATTGGCATAAAGAAATATGTTTACTCTTGTTGAGCCGATCTTTGGAGGATGTGATTGTATTATAGCCAATGAGTCTGGAAGGTCGGCTAGGTATAAATTAAATAAGATTGGTGCCAGCACACATCCTTATCTGACACCATGAGTAGTAGCAAACTCATTGGTGAGGTGGCCTGATTTACTACATCTAACCTGGGCAGTTGTGTTATGGTAGAGTGTTTTTATTAAAAAGAGAAATCTTGGTTCTATTGACAGTTGTTCTAATTTGTTCCACAATATGGGGCGTGAGATGGAATCAAAGGCCATCTTTAAATCAATAAAAGCAGTAAATAATTTGCCTCCTTTTGGTGTCATATATTTATGGGCCAAGTGAGTCAGAACAATACAATGATCGTATGTAGAACATCCTGTCTTGAACCCTATCTGTTCGCTGCTCAATATTGTTTTATCAGAAATCCAGTCATTAAGTTTAATCCTTAGGGTATTGGCGTACAATTTTCCTACTACAGACAAGAAGCTTATAGGTCTCTAGCTGTGTGGATCTGACCTCGAACCCTTTTTATATATAGGGACGACTACTGTCTTCCGCCAATCCTGAGGAACTTGGAAAGATTTATTTATGGCTGTGAATAGAGTCGCTAACAGTGGAGCCCACCAACTAGTATTATTTTTTAACATTTCTGGCAAAATTCCATCTGGGCCTGGGGATTTGCCTGTTTTTAACTTGTTTATCAAATATTCTATGATGATGGGGTCTATTTCAGGCCAATCGAGGGTATCCTTAAGCAGTGTAGGGGCCTGATAAACCAATTGACCACCATCAAAGACATTACGATAATGGTTTTCCCAGGTATCCGCTGATATACAGCAGTCCGAGGAGCCTCCCCTTATGTTAAATGTTCCTGAGACTATTTGCCAAAATGTTTTGTTATTTTTGGTGGCTGAGGCACCAATTAGTAGTTGCCAACTCTCCTGGTCAGCCTGATTCTTTTTCTGGGACAAGATTTTCTTGTATTTTCTCTTTAAGTTGTAATATTCATCCGGGAGTCGACGTTCATTGTTTCTCCAATAGGAGCTATAACTATCATTTAGTCTTTTCTTTAATTTTAGACACTCCTCGTCAAACCAGTTGTTGTGGGGGATCCCTTGATTTCTTGAGGAAGCGGAAATAGTTTGAAGACGTACATATAAATTTTGCGTCAGTTTCTCAAAAGCCGAAATATTAAATTCAGGAGGAGAGTTAGCCGTGATCTCATCTATTTTCTCTAAATAATTCGAAGAACCAATCAGTTAATTAAGGGCTTGTGCTGATTCTTTGTTCCATCTAATTCTTTTCCCCGAGTTTACCATTAAAAACCTATTAGATAGGAGGGGGTCTCGAGCCACCAGCCGGGAAGATCCCGGAATTGTTAGATGTAATTCTTTTTTTAAAAAAAATAATTTTATTTCAACTCTTAACTACAATTATACCATTCTTTTCCATTCTTTATACACCAAGCACACTCCTCACCAGGACCAATTCTTCTTCATTACATTTTCCAAAATTGTGATACTTCTTGCACAGGTTTGTGTCCTTTCCCTTTCAACAATACATGCTCTAAAAATAATTTCCATATATTTTCAAATTCATTTCTATTACATATTCCCTTTTCTACTTTAATATTACATGTTAGTTTGTCATTAATAGCAATATCCCATACCTCCTTATACCACTCAGCCATTTGATAGTTATCCTTCAACTTCCATTTCCTTGCTATTATTAATCTTGCTGCAGTTAGTAACATAGTAATTAAATCCTTAGTATTCTGATTACATTTCATCCCCTCATATATTGATAATAACGCAATCTTTGGGGATGACTCCAAATCAATTCCCGTTATCTCTTTTATCTCTTTATATACCATTTGCCAAAATTTTTGTACGTATTTACATGACCACCACATATGAACATACGTGCCAGTTTGTTGACATCCTCTCCAGCATAATACCAAATATTTTTTATCTATTTGATTCAATCTAACTGGTGTTAAATACCATCACCATATTAATTTATAATAATTTTCTTTTATCCTTACTGATAAAGTTTTCAAATTCCTTGCTCCCCATAACTTCGCCCAATTCTGATTACTTATTAAAATTTTCATATCATTTTCCCACACCAGTTTGCAACCATTCCCTTGTTCTTCTTTTACCATCAATATTTTATAAATTTCACTTGTTATACCTTTTAATACCATATTTTGTTCCTTCTCTCGTCTTTGTGTTATCATTTTTTTTCAAATATCGTATATTCTCTACATTTTTTATTTTCTTTTACCCACTTCTTTATCCACTGTTCCAACTGCATACAATTAATCCATGAAACTTTCTCTTCCCTTAGTGTTTCTTTTATTTGATTTAAATTGTCCATCTTTATCACTCTTTCTAATCTATTTATGTTTTGTTTTCTTAATATTTTCCCCCATTACTTCTTTTAGATTTTCTGGGAAGCTCTCCATCATTTCTACCAGAGTTAATGGGGAGACGGCGGGTATTAATTTAATCTTATTCTTAGCCCAAATCTCCAAAATATTCTTCAATATTAGATTCCTAACTCTTTGTAAAAATTTCTTATTAATTTTATTAAAGTATATATTTTCCAATTCCATTTCTACCTCTTTGGATTCCAATTCTAACCAACACTTCCAACACTTTTCTCCCAAACCTAAAATACCTTCCACTACATATCTTAATTGGTTAGCCAAATAATATCCCTTCAAATTAGGAAGGCCTAACCCTCCTGTTCCCTGTTGTTTATACCACATTTTCTTATTTATTCTAGCTTTCTTATCTCCATTACTAAAATTGTTAAACATTGTTTGCCATTTCTTCAACTCTATTTCTGATATTTTAATTGGCAACATCCTAAATAAGAAATTAATTTTAGGTAATATCTTCATTTTTAATAGTGCTATTCTACCAAACCATGAAAGTTTTATCTTCTGATATTCCTCCAATTTCTTTTTAACCTCCTGCCTTAATCTATTATAGTTTTCCTTCCAATTTATCCAAATTCTCTGTTATATATATTCCTAAATATTTTATTTTTCCTTTTAATTTAATATTCATTTCCCTTTTGATTAGTTCTTGCTTCCCTTCTTTTTTGTAATTAAACATAATCATCTCTGATTTGGGCCAGTTTATTTGTAATCCCGTCATCTCTCCAAACTCCTCCAAATAATGCCGTAGTCTCCCCATCTTCTCAATCGGTTCTTGAATTGAAAGTAATGTATCATCTGCAAATAAACTTATTTTAATTTCTTCTTTTTTCCCTATCCCCTTTATAGTCATATCTTCTCTAATTGCATTTGCCAAAAGCTCTATAACCATTGCAAATAAAATTGGGGAACGGGGACAACCTTGCCTAGTTCCTCGGGCTAGTGACAATTGTTTTGTAATACCATCATTGACCATTACCTCTGCTACATTTTCTGAATATAACTGATCTATTAATCCCTTACATTTTCCTCCAAATCCCATAGTGTCTATTAATATTTTTAATGTTGGCCACTCCACACAGTCAAAGGCCTTAAAGATATCTAGGGCTATTATACCCGCTTGTAATTTATCATTCCTTATAATATTTATCATATTCAATACCCTACTTATTAAACTTGACATCTGTCTACCTCCTACAAATCCACATTGATCCTTATTAATATATTTATGCATAAATTTATTCAATCTTTTTGCCATTATCGCTGTCAATATCTTAGCATCCTGATTTAGCAATGATCTAGGTCTATAAGATCCCGGATCTATTATTTCTTTATCCGGTTTTGGGATTAAAACAATTAAAGACTGCTTCCACAATGGTGGGGCCTTCTCCCCATTTATTATTTGATTATATAATATTTTTAATTTAGGCACCAACATATTCTTAAAATTTTTGTAATATTCCAGACCCAACCCATCCATTCCCGGGGATTTCCCCACTTTTAATTAATCTATTACTCCTCCAATTTCTTCCTCTGTTACCGGTTGTTCCATCGCTTCCCTATCCAGTTCTTGTATTTTTATTTTCCAGTATTTCTCAATATATTCCCTAATCTTTCCCAATGACTTGTTATTTGATGTATATAACTCTTGATAGAATTCTTGAAAAACTTGTAATTTATCCTTCATTAAATTATTAATCTTACCTCATTTATCTTTTATAGTCCCAATAGGCTTTCCCATTTTCCTTGACTCTGTGGATCTGGCCAACATTTTAGAATTCCTATTGCTATACTCAAAATATTCTCTTTTTAAGTATATCAAGTTTCTCTGTATTTTCCCAATTTCTATACCCTCTAATTCCTTCTTTTTTGCTTGTAATTGGGCCCCAATAATTTTGTCTTTATTCTTTATATATTCATCCTCCAGTTCCCTAATATTCTTTTCCAATCTTACCCTCTCCTCTCCTTGTTGTCTGTTTCATTTAGACGATACCCTAATGCATATTCCTCTCATCACAGCCTTCATTGTATCCCAAATTATAGCCTGAGTGGATTCCCCATAATTATTTATTTGCCATATATCCTCCATTTCTTTCTGAATATTTTCTATCGTTTGTTTATGTTTAAATATTCTTGTGTCCACTCTCCATCTTTTAGCTTCTTTATAATCTTTCCGAATCTTCATCTCCATATTTATTAATACATGATCTGAAACTTTAATAAGCCCTATTCCTACTTCTAATACTTTTGTTAATAAACTCTTAGAAATAAAAAGGTAATCTATTCTAGTATAGCTCTTATGTACTGCTGAATAGAAGGTATATTTCCTTTCCTCCCCTTTGTTTAACCTCCAAACGTCGAACATCTCCTTTGCTTTCATTAATACATTTAAACTTGTTACATTTTGCCACCTATCATTTATGTTGGGATTAAATTTATCTTTATTTTTATCCATTACCATATTAAAATCTCTTCCCATTATAATGTGGCCTTTTTGAATTCCTTGCATTTCCTTGAACACTTTATTATAAAAAATTTCTTGCTTTTCATTCGGGGCATATATATTCACCAATGTAGAATCTTCATTAGCTATCTTCCCCTGTAAAATTATATACCTCCCCTGTTCATCTTTAATTCCTTTCATATCAGTAAAAACACATTTCTTTGAAATTATAATTGCTACCCCTCTAGCTTTAGATGTTCCATATGCTTTCTCGTAGATGTTCGCCCATCTTAATTTAATTGCATTAGCCCCTTCTTTAACTTGATGTGTTTCCTGTAAAAATACAATATCAGCTTTATCCCTATTCAATAAATTTTCTATTCTCTTTCGTTTTATCATTGTTCCCAGCCCTTTAACATTTAATGATGTTACTTTCAATTTATTACCCACGATATTTTTACATAGCAAATTGTCTTTTCTGTTGGTCCTTATTAGTGCTCTACATTCTCCCCACCCTCTTCCCACTCCACTTCCTCCCCCCACCACCACCCCCATTCCCCTCCCTCCCTCCCTCCACCCCTCCCTTCCCCTCCCCCAATTATTCATCCCCCCTTGTGCCCGAGGAGTTAACCTCATCCAAAGACCCAAGATCAATCCGTGGGGGGGGGGGGGAGACGCCCTTCCAGGATTCCCAGCGACAACCACCCTCCCTCCCCGGTCAGTTTATATATCTCTCGTCATCCGCTAGCTTATATTTAATTCTCTGTCTTAATAAGAAAAACTTCTATTTTCTGCTTCCAACTGCTCCTTCCTCCGGCTTGCTTCAAGTTGCTCCTTCCCCCAGCTTGCTTCCAGCTGCTCCTTCCTCTGGATCAGTTATTCCCAGCTCTTGTAGTAATTGTATGCCTTGTTCCGATGATGTAATCCTGTATTTTCGGTCCTTCCACTGAAACTTCAAAAACACTGGATAGCCCCACGTGTATCTCACATTCTTCTTCATCAAGACTGCTGTACACACTTTCACAATTTTTCTCCAATTGATTGTCTCCGAACATAAATCCTGATATACTAGTACTGGAGTTGATTGATACTTCATTCCCTCTGGGGCGTGTCTTGCTACTTTCATAAATTCTTCTTTTTTATAATAATTCGCAAACTTTATGATGATATCTCTAGGCATTACTCCGCTTCTTCTGCCTCCAATTCTATGTATTCTTTCCATGTCCCATTCTTCCCAAGCAATATCTGGAGTTATATCTTTAATCCACCCCATAACTCGATCTCTCAAAATTCTGGGGTTTTCACCCGATGATTCTGGAAAGAATCTGAGACGAAGGTTAGAGCGTCTTGCCCGATCCTCCAAATCAATCATTTTCAGCTGCATTGAATCAAATTGTTCCGTCTGGTTCTGTATGGCTATTTCATTTGCCATAACTTTACTCTCCACCTTTTCAATCCTCGAATTGGCCTCCTTCATTTGCCTTTTCATTTCTGAAATACTTCTATCTATTTGAACTGAAACTCCCATCAACACCTCTTTTTTCAGGGATTCATTGCTTTCTTCCATCATTTTTTGCATCTTTTCATTATTATGTGTCATCATCTGCTGCATCATGTCTTTAATGCTCTCAACCAGCTCTGTCTGCTGCGTTGTAGCATCTGATGTCTTAGATCTAGCTGCAGCTGCTTTCGGGTCAACTCCTCCCTCCCTCCCTTCCTTCCTTCTCCCTTCCGGTTTTCTGGGAGTCTTTATTATTATTATTGTTATTTTTGCGACTTGAAGTCGGCATCTGAGATTCCACTCTAGCCAATCTGGCTGCTGTATTATCCGATGGTCTCCCAATAGACTTATTTCTCAGCCAAAGCGGAATTTTCTGTTGTTTTTTAGAGTCTTTCTTTGACATTGGATCTGATCCAACCCAGACGCTGGAGAAGTTAAAAGCGAAAGTAACCTGTTCTGGCTACAGCAATTGCCAAAAATAGTTCTTTCAAAGCCTTTTAGCCTCTCTTATCTCTCCCACACAAAATTTTTCCTTTCTACTCACATTTGGAGCTCTTTTGACGAGACTATTAGTTTTACATTTTATTTATGACCGGAGCTCGAGAAATCACTGCTCACCCGTCAATCTCGGAAGTCCATCCCCCCGTTAGATGTAATTCTAACGGCAGGTGATCGCTATCATGGTGTGCTGATACCATGAAGTGGCCAACCAACGTTTTGAGGTGTCCATGAATTATAATGTAATCTATGACACTGGACCCCCTGGAGGAGATGTAGGTGAACTCTCCCCATTTATCATTGTTCTCACGCCCATTCAGTATAACCATATCATTTCTGAATACTAACTGTAACATGCATTTCCCTGCATAGTTAAGCAAGGGATCCTTAGAATGTCGAAGATTGACACCAAAAGAACCTTCACCATTTAAGATGTTAACACTACACTCTAGTGGGTCTACTAAGTAGGTACCAGTCCTGGCGTTTAGGTCGCCCACCAAAATAGGGTGCGCGTGCGGATATTTAGCCGTCTGTTCTAGAAAAAAAACTCTCAAATTTCTGCCAAATTGCCATAGTTGTCATCTTACATGTTGAGGGGGGGAAGTACACACAAACAACAAGGTGCTAACCTTAACCAAAATCCTCAAAACAAAAAAAGAAAGTTAAGGGGAAAATATGTAATGAATTTTAATACTTAATAAAATAATATATTTATCACCAAAAAAACTATTTAAAATACATATGTATAATAACAAAGTAAAAACAAGGCTCTTAATCATAAATCCAGAATCATAAGAGCCTTGTTTTTACTTTGTTATTATACATATGTGTTTTAAATAGTTTTTTTGGTGATAAATATATTATTTTATTAAGTATTAAAATTCATTACATATTTTCCCCTTAACTTTCTTTTTTTGTTTTTTGGGGGGGAAGTATACATTGAAAAACAATAATGTTATTTTAGCTGTTCTCAGTTCGAGTACAAGAACCTGTGTCGTAGAATCACTGTTAGAAACCTCTTTTATTTTTGCGTCTAAAGATGATGAAATCAGTAGACAAAGCCCCTGACTGTCTCTACCCTTGCCCTTGTTTCATTTCAGGGCTTTCATTTCAAAAGTATCCATCCTAAATATCTCTCAATCTGATGCACAGATCATTTTGAACATGTTCAACTGTGATTTTTACAGTTGAACATGTTCAAATGTTCTTTACAAAATTTCAAACAGGACGAGTATAATGATATTTATAAAAAAGACTATTATGTTGAATTGTTTTTAACAATGTTTTTAAAATCTTAAGCAAAAATTTACAATTTACAAAATAAAAACTATGTTCTGTGAGAAGGGTTAACAAATAAATTTCATTGGATGTCCTCTTCACTTTCATTGGAATCCCTATCTTCACTTTCAAAATCACTTTCCTCATCTTCTTTTTCACTGTTCTCTTCTGTGGCCAATTCAAGATTTTTTGGGAGTGTTGGACCATCGTACCATTTTCTGTGGTACCTGCCATTTTCAAAGTACCAGCTGTGTTCAGTAGGATCAAGCCCATCATCAAGTTTTCTACAATCTGCTCATTTCCACAGCCATGACACTGAATTGTTTCTTTTAATCTTTTGGATCAATGCAGGTTTAGATAGAGGCAGCATTGTTGGGTCAATCCCTTTAACTTTGGAGAATGCTTTAGACTGGATCTTAGGTGTTGACCGTATCTTACTTCACTCACAGAGGAGTATCTAGGGTGGCTGTACACGGCACAGACAAATTTCTCCAACCCTGCTATCTTTTCTTTGGTTAAAGTTAATGACTCACCTAGCTGGCTGAGAATTTCTTGGAATTCATTACCATTATTATTATTATTATTATTATTTACATTTATATACCATCCCATAGCTGAAGCTCTTTTTCTTTTTCATTATTATTCTTTTTCATGATTGCAAATGGTTTCACTTTTCCCTGTCTTGCAAATGCAGCTGTGAAATCAGACCCTGTAAAAGCGTGGTAGCCAGACAAGGCCTCTACCAGATCATGTCCGAGTTCCTCTGTGATACAAGTTACATTGATTGTTCTTCTGCCGTTGTTAGAAGACACACCACAATCAAACCAAACCCAAGAGTTTAGGAAGTTCTTTTGATGGTAAATTAACAGAACCAACACATCAGTGTCATTTGCTCTAACCAGGATATTCTTTGCCTGATCACTACCATGTGATGTATGTTGGATGTGCCAAATAATCCTTGTGTCTGCCTCTTGATGACAGCAAGCAAGATCAGGCACTTCTGTTGCCTCGACACTGACATACTTGCTGGTGTATTTGTAACACACAGTCTCTGCTCCAACAAAGAGAATTTTGCCTGCCAGAAGTGAAACATACTTCTGATTTTTTTCCACTCATTGCATAGGAAAGATGTAAGTGATGTTTTAAACTGCTCATTCCGAAGTGCATTAACTGCCTTTTTTGGGGTCTTCTGATCTGCGCCTGTTACTTTGATGTCACTAGTTGGTACATTTTTTTGCCATTCCTGTTCACAATCTTTTATACTTTGATAGCTGTAAGTGTCAAACACCAGGTGCACTTCCTTAGCTGGTGTACTACTAGTAATGTGCTCCAGTAATTTACGTGCAAGAGCTCCGTAAGTTTCCGGGAACTTCAAAGTGTGCAACACGAACATTGCTTCATATACAGCCACATCTATGTGAGGTTGACCTGTAGTTCTATCATGCTCCTCGTCTAAATTCTGGTACTTTTCTGGCCTGTGCATCAACTTACTTTTGTCTGTTTTATTCATTGATCCACCAATCTGAGGAAGAAAGAATGGCACGGGAGTTAGAGGATACTCAACCACTTTTTTCACATCACATTTTTGAACAGCTGCCACATTAATTACTTTACCAAAAGCATCTAAAGTGCATTTGGCAACCTCTAGTTTCTGTCGTTCTGTTTTCAGGTTACTGGATGCAATAGAAGGTGCGCAGTTAGCTACCAAATTTCGGGGTATGTGCTTTTCAACATTCTTTGGATCTTGCATGTACATTTTTAAAAACTTTTCAGCAGCTTCTTGCCCTTTAGAAGAAAATGAAAGAAGTTCCAGTGTGACTTTCTCATTGATTGTCTGTCCAGCTGAAATGTTCCTTAGAGGTGCCTGAGGATCAAATTCTTGAAATGGGTTGAAAAACTATTCAGGGTTGAAATTATTTTTTCAATATCTCTGTGATCTTTTTTCAATGCGTTCTTGTTGCAAATCATGCTTTGAATCTGGAGCTTTTGTAATTCCACTGCTTTCAAGTAAGCTGCTCACTATCTCACTTTTCAATGACCTTGTGATCATCCATCGGGCTCTAGCAGATTCTGAGTTTGCAAATGCCGTAATGCCTGTGAACCTTGAAGCAGCGTCAGCATTTGCAGTCTGCTGTAGTGCCATGTCAACTGGTACCCTAGAGAATGAGTTACTAGAGAGCACTTTATGCCTAGACCGCCTTGAGAAAGTGCATATATGACTTCTAGAGATTCGGTTCCTAGGCTGAGAAGTTTCAGGAGGCACACCGTCATCCATCGAGCATAGTTCAACCTCTTGCCAGAGAAAAAAGCTGAAATCATTTTCTCCAGGGCATCCGTATATTTCTCCAGGGCATCCGTATACATTTCAAGGTTACTTGTCCTGTAGGCTCTGCTTAAGAATTTGTAGATGTTAACAAAATCGATGTACTGTTGATAGAACTGAGCTGTTTTTCTCTGAAATCCTAATCTTGTTTTTGCTTTGAATTTGTTGAACTCATCATACACTTGCTTTATATTTGAGCTTTCAATAAACTTTTCAACAGTATCTTGAGAAAGGTCATCATTCAGTTTTTTTCACCTAATCTTGAAGTTCTTCTAATGTTGTACTGTTTTGTAGTTGTTCTATAAACTTCTGGAAAAGGCAGCTGTCGAGAGACAGAGACAGTAAGATGTATACTTGTTTACCTCTGTTGAAATGCTTTCCTCCGCGAAATCTTTGTAATAATAATAACATAATAATAATAACAATTTATTTCTTACCCACCTCTCCGTCTGGATCGAGGCGGGGAACCAGATGCCAGGACTTCACTCTCTGAAAGAATATGTTCAATCCTTGACCCTTCGAGATAGTATCCAAGAGCTCCAAAGTAGGCTAACTCTATGTGGAATGATCCAAAGCAAATGAAGAGATTGTCAAAGCGAGAGCTTTCTTGATTTTGGATCATGATTGCAGGTTTAGCAGTGGCTAGATCATAATAAACCAAGATTGAAGACTCTCCACACTCAGCAGCTACTTGCTGTGATACCTTCATAGTTTCCATCACCACATCATTCCATGTAGGGGGCAAAGTGATATTTCTCATGTAACCAATCTTCTGTTTCACAGACGTATCTTCTAAAACTTTGGAATTCCACCCAGCCCACATTGGTGTTGATTCAGCCCATTTTACTGAAACCATCCAAGTAAAATCTCTCCGCATGGAGTCTTCCAAATGTTTTGTAACAGGACAATTTGAAATTTTGCAAAGGACATTTGAACATGTTCAACTGTAAAAATCACAGTTGAACATGTTCAACGTGATATGTGCATTAGATCAAGAGATATTTAAGGTGGATACTTTTGAAATGAAAGCCCTGTATGATAAATTATAAAATCATACAATCCTGAGAAAGTGGATATATAATGAGATATCACTCATAATTCCCTAAGCGTTGGGGTAAACCCCATGTTATTATACAGTTTCTTAATCCTCATTAAAAATGCAACGTTTTTGTTCTTCAGTATTCTTTCGAAAGTTGTATAGTTTTTGAGTAAATCATGGATAAACGTCACACATAACAAATGTGAACACTGATTTTATATGTTCAAATGAAATTATCTCAAAAATTAATGGAGTTAACAAAAAATGTGCAATTACAAAAAGTATTTGTCATTAAATTTGAAACATTTCAGAAAAAAATCATTTCTGTAGCATAAACGGGTGAGAAGTTATGCATATTTAAAAGTGGCAACTGCATAATAACGCGGCAGCCATATTGATGATGTCATCACGCAGCCCCACCAACACCACTGGAATTTTGTAAGACTCACTTTTCTGAGACACTTCTGTCATATAGAAACAAAACGTATTCACTAAGCTTTTGCACTCTTCGGGTAAATAAATCCTGCCCTGGCTCTGGGACTACAAGTGGAGTGGCTGTTAACTGGGACCAGACCTATGAAACATACATTATGGAGGCTTTGGAACTGGCCCTAGATCTCAAATCATTATGAATGTGGAATAAAAAGTTGGATATAACACTGTGTGAAAGCAGTATATGGAATGAGGATTGTGCCCCAACAGTTATCAGTGCGCTTCAATACCTCTATAAAGCAGTAGTATAGGAGTGTCATCACACAGGGGTGGGGTGGGGTGGGGATCCTGTTTGCTTACCGTTTCTTATCCACCCATGCATTTGTCCCTCATTCCTTCCTCTTTTGAAAGAAGAAGAAAACAATGTGCAAGTGGCCCGCTCAGTGGCCCATTTTTAACGTGCTGCTTCTCCTGCACAAAGCAGGAGATAGTGGCAAGTTGTTATTATTATTATTATTATTATTTCCATTTATATACTGCCCCATAGCCGAAGCTCTCTGGGCGGTTTACAAAAATTAAAAACATTGAACATTAAAAAAATATACAAAATCTTAAAAGCATAAAAAGCATAAAAACAGGTTATAAATACAATTATCATTTAAAAACAATTATTCTGGGTCAAACCACCACCACCACAACAAAACTCTCAACATACGCCGTTAAATGCCTGGAAGAAGAGGAAAGTCTTGACCTGGTGCCGAAAAGATAGCAATGTTGGCGCCAGGCAAGCCTCATCAGGGAGATCATTTCATAATTGCGGGGCCACCACTGAAAAGTCCCTTGTTGCCACCCTCTGTGCTTCCCTCAGAGTAGGCAACCAGAGGAGGACCTTAGATGTGGATCGTAGTGTATGGGTAGGTTCGTGTCGGGAGAGGCACTCCATCAGGTATTGTGGTCCCAAGCTGTGTAAGGCTTTTGAGGTTAGAACCAGCACCTTGAATTGGGCTCAGAAACAGAGGCAGCTAATGCAAGCGGGCCAGAGTACTTCTTATAAGTTCGAACCTTCTGGTTCCTGTTATCAATCTGGCCACTGCATTTTGCACAAGCTGCATCTTCTGAACTGTCTTCAAAGGCAGCCTCATGTAGAGTGCATTGCAGTAATCCAATTCAGAGATTACCAGAGCGTAGACAACTGAAGCCAGGTTATCCTGTCCAGATAGGGCCATAGCTGGGCCACCAACCGAAGTTGGTAGAAGGCACTCCATGCCACCGAGGCCACCTGAGCCTCGAGTGACAGAGATGGTTCTAGGAGAACCTCCAAGCTACAAACCCGCTCCTTCAAGGGGAGTGCAACCCCATCCAGAATAGGTTGAAGACCCTCCATCCGGTCAGAAGAACCACCCATTAACAGCATCTCAGTCTTGTCTGGATTGTTAGCCCTCATCCAGTCCATTGTCACAGCCAGGCACTGGTTCAGCACATCCACAGCCTCACCTGCTGAAGATGAAAAGGAGAAATAGAGTTGTGTCATCAGCGTACTGATGACAAAACACTCCAAAACTACGGATGGCCGCACCCAACAGTTTCATGTAGATGTTGAACAGCATGGGGGACAAGACTGACCCCTGTGGGACCCCATACTGGAGAATCCACGGGGCCGAGCAATGTCCCCCATGCACCACCTTCTGGAGCCGACCCGCCAAGTAGGAGCGGAACCACTGCAATGCAGTGCCTCCTACTCAGCCAGTCGTGCCAGAAGGATACCATGGTCAATGGTATCGAAAGCCGCTGAAAGATCACGGAGAATCAGCAGAGTCACACTCCTCCTGTCTTTCTCCCGACATAGGTCATCATACAGGGTGACCAAGGCTGTTTCCATGCCAAAGCCAGGCCTGAAACCCCACTGAAATGGATCCAGATAATCATTCTCATCCAAGAGTGTCTGGAGCTGGCCCGCAACCACTTGCTCAAAGACCTTGCCCAGGAATGGAACATTTGCCACCAGTCTTTAGTTATTTAGATTTTCAGGGTCTAGGGAAGATTTCTTCAGGAGTGGTCTCACTACCGCCTCTTTCAATCGGTCTGGGACCACTCCCTCTTGCTGAGAGGCATTAATCATTTCCCTAGCCCACCCAGCTGTTCCATCCCTGCTAGCTTTTATTAGCCAAGAGGGACAAGGATCCAATACAGAGGTGGTTGCACGAACCTGTCCAAACACCTTGTCAACATCCTCGAGCTGTATCAACTGAAACCCATCCAAGAAAACAGAACAAGCCTGTGCTCTGGACACCTCACTAGATTCACCTGCTATAACACTAGAGTCTAAGTCCTGGCGGATGCCCAAGATTTTATTCTGGAAAATTCAGTACAGCGGGCCTCAGATGGTTGTACCACATCCTTGGGGCCAGCATATAATAGCCCCTGACAACTCTGAAATGCTCCGCTGGGCGGCTTATTGATGATTTGATAGTGGCAGCAAAATATTGCGTCTTTAAAAACAAGTTGGACTTTCTGGGGTGGTTTTTTGTTGCACAAAGAAGGCTAGAAAGGCAGGAGGCACGTGGGAAGCAGACGACCACGTGAGAGGGACCCACAAAAATCTGTGAGTGCTCAGTAACAAGCATGCAATAAAGCGCTCGCCTGATGGAGCTTGAGCTCTAGCTTCACAAAGCCATAAATGGCTGGCACCTACAGGGCCCCTCATAATGCTCACACAATAAAGCTGGCCAGGCTATTTAAATTGGCCCATCCTGCCCCCTCCCCCCCACAGCTGCTTGCTGTTATCCCTTTACTCTTTGTGGGGGTTTTAATTGTATTTTAAGCCACTCTGAGATCAGCTAACAAATGTTTTCCATAAGTAAAGATAAAATAGCTGAATCAAACTTGTTCACAATCAAAGTGTGTTTTATCTTGGGGAAAGCAGCACAAAGCAGTAATTGCAAGAAATGACTGCCATGGATATTAGAGAAAAATAGATTGATTGTGATTCCAGAAGTCTTTGTAACTCTGACTTAATGCATCACTTCACTTAGTTCAAAAGGAACGCTGTAAATTCAAGCTGCCTAAACATCCTGCTTAATAAGCTTTGCCTCATGACTGGATAAATTTAGGGTGGCTCTGAGCCTTGCTTTACAGAGAGCATTTTTCTGTTTGGAGTGTTGTCAAAGAACTGCCCTATGTTTGAAAGGCTATCATGTCCTCCAAATTCTTTTGTATCTGGTCATGCTAGTATAGCTCCTGCAGTTTTAACTGTTGTGATGAAGAGGGAATTTCAGTAGGTGCTGCATGTAGGCAAATGACATCTGCTGGAATTCCCTTTTCTACACAACTGTTCAAGATACAGAAGCCTGGTCCTCCTTTCCATATGGTCACCCTACTATTGGTGGAAGATAGTTTAGAATGGTTTGTCCTGCTAATGGTTTGTCCTGCTAGTCCTGCCCACTATCTAACCCTGCTCTTGTATCTGGCAGCAGAGGATTGGTGTGTATGTGTCTGGTGGGAGGGGGTGCCTCTTCACGAGAGGTTTAATGCTCTTTGAAGTCTCATTAAAAAGTTTACCTCCACACCAGCGGAGCGCAAATGGGGCGTAGAGGCGCGTTATCTCTCCGATTATGCGCATTATCGAATGCGCGTTAAATTGCGAGTTTTATTTTGCTCCGTCCGTTAAAGCGCATTTTGACTGTGTGAATATGCCCTTATGCGCATTAACTACTTGTAAACCGCATTTTGGATATCTGTTAATGCGCTTCGCCGCCTCTTGCCGCCTCTCGTGCAGAGGGATTAGGTGTAAATGCGCTTCTGCGATTATGCGCATAATCGGCTAAATAGGCGCAAAAGCGAATCCTTGTAGAGGGGACTGAAGTTTGGCTCTGGCCCTGAGAATGAGAAAGAGCCGGCAATGGCAGAGCCTTCAAGACCTGTGGTGGGTAGTGGGCCACCATTTGGAACAGGATGCTAGTCTCAATGGACATTTGATGGGATGCAGCAAGATGCTTAGATTTTAGGTCAAAGGTTTTATCAGTTGTAAAATTAATGAAAATAGTGTAAGTCTTATAAAGTTAACATGCATTCAGTTAGCTCATATATTGTTCAAGCTGCATAAGTGTTAAGTATTCATGGGAATAGCGAAAAGGTGAAGAATTTGCAATCAGCTGAGGCAAAGCCAGAACTGAGCTAGCTGAGAAGTGAATAAACTGCTGCACCTTTTGGCTGTCCTTTGTTTTCGTTCTTTGCAAGCCTCTTGGCACTCCCTCTGAATGGTCAAGAGCCTTTCAGCCCATGAGAAAGGAGCCATGGAAGCTGCCTTACCCCAGCTCAGGCCACGGGCCCATTTTGCCTACCCTTGCAGAGAGTGGCTCTGCAGGGTTACAAATATAGGGTAACCATATGGAAAGGAGGACTGGGCTCCTGTATCTTTAACAGTTGCATAGAAAGGGGAATTTCAGCAGGTGCCATTTGTATGCATGCAGCACCTGGTGAAACTCCCTCTTCATCACAATAGTTAAAGCTGCAGGAGCCCTGCCCTCTTTTGTATCTGGTCACTCTAGCTTTACTAGAGTCTTTCCTTGCCCTCCCTGGGTTGAGCCTGGGGCTTTCTACAGGCCCAGCAGGGGCTCTGCCAATGAGCCTGGCCTCCTTGTGCAGTCATTGCTCTCTGTGCGATGTGCACAGAAGCAGCTGTGCGCCCTAAACCCAGCCCGATGAGGCAGCCTTAGTAAAAGCAGGAAAAGCAGGATTGGAGGAGAGCCCTGTGTGAGATTTTAGAAGATCACAGTTGCGGGGGAGCGTTCAGCCCTGAAGAGGCCTTTCATTTTTTTTTTTCAGCCAGGAAAGAAAACAGAGATTTAAGCATTTAATGGAAGCATGATATCTCTCTAGTCCAGGTGTGAAATCCACCGAGACTGCTTCATGGAGGAGGAGGAGGAGGAGAATTAGTAGCAGCCAGAGAGGCAACAAATCTCTTTCCCTTGAGTGTCTTCTTTCCAACATTCTGTTTCTAAAATAAAGGATGCTGAGACTCAGGCTTGGTGTCAGTCCTAAAACAAAATCCTCATCCAATCTCCACAGGCGAAGCTGTTTTTTGTGGCTACGCAGGAGGAAGAGCCAAAGCAAATTGTTGTTCAGTGTGCCCAAATGCCATATTTATGGCAAACACACCAGGCAAACTCAATACACACTGAAGGCTCACTGAAGTGATTTGAGGGGTCGATGTTTGTGTTTGGGGCTCACATCTCACCCTGCCTTGTCCTCCGTTGCTGGCCTTGGGTAAGTCACATGTCTCCACCTAGTCCAGCATGCATCCGGATCCCCACTGTGGTCAGCCAGGTGCCTGTGGGCAGTCCACAAGAAGCCCCTCCGATCTCTGTTCACTGCTCTGGAGCTGGAATTCAGTCTGACCTGGAAAACATACTCACCTCTGCCACTTCCAGCTGAATGCTTGACGACATATGAGCTCAAATTCAGTCATAGTCCAGCACATGTGGCATATGAGAAATCAAACCATAACAACATCACCAATAACAACCACTAAAACAAATAAAACAGTAAAGTCGATGAGGCCAGCTATTAACTCAGTTTCATAACTAAATTGGTCCGAAATGCCCTATGAAATCACCCAATGTCCCAAAACGAAGAGAGAGGAGGAAGCAAGATTCCCTGGGCAGAAAGTTCCATTGGCTTGGCACTGCCACTGAAGAACTGGGTGCAGGTAGGTTGTATGGAGAAGATCAATGAGGTTGGCTTGGAAGGCCAAAAAAAAGCACCTTGTATTGGGGATAGAAACCTACTGGGTGCCATGTAGGTTGATTCTGAATTGGCCTTAAATTTGCTGCACAGGTTGTCCCTAACAGCATGGCAGTCATGTTCTGGACCAGCTGCAGTTTCCAGGCACTCTTCAAGGGCATCCCCACACAGAGAGCATTACCATAGTCTAGTCTACAGGTCACTAAGACATGCAGAACTTCACCATGGCCAGATCCTACTTCTCGAGGATGGTGCAAGAAAGGTAAACGGTACTCTTAGGTACCACCAGTGCCACCTGGAAATCCAGGAGCTAGGTATGGTCCAAAAGTAAACCCAAGCTGTGCGCCTAGGCCTCCACTGGGACTACAATCCCATACAACCCAAGCTATTCACCTAGTCCTGGGTCAGATGCATCACTAACCAACAGTACTTCCATCTTGCTTGGGCTCCCATTTCAATTTGGCTGCCCCCATCCACCCCACACTGGTTTAGCACTGGTGTCTAGCACCCAACCACTCAAAATACAAATAGGACCCCAAAAAATGATAAATCTAGCTGTAGTAGTATTTATATTTTTATCAGTGCATAACTGCACTCACATATCTTTCATTAAATGCACTTAAGTTTTCCAAGTAATCACAGTGTTTTTATATCTGCACACACATGATATATTTGGTTAAATCAATGTTTCAAAGCACATAGGTCCATATTACAGAGTGACACTCATAAACATATGCTCCAAAAATGCATCCTAAAGGTTTGAATACACAATTTGACTTAACAGCTTTTTTTAGTGTAGGCTACTCAATTGGCGAATGACAATGCTCTTCAATTAGGCTAATTAGCTTGTAAATAAAAACGCTCTTCAGTGGCAATCACTTTACAGCTGTGATCAGCCATGTCTTTGAAACAAAGACTTCTACTTCTTAGAACTGGTAGAACTCACACATTTTTGGAGCATACTAAGTGAAGTGCTGTTGACTTGTGGTATTTTAATATTTCCATAGTTCTCTCTAGATTCTACTTGGAGGCTTTGTCCCCTTTTACAAAATGATGGCAAATGTTCTTGAATTAAGATGGGAAGTTTGATTCTGTTTACTAAGAATTTATATGAGTTATCAAAGGTGTGTGAATTTTGGCTGCTATAATATAGTTTATCATGTTTTATTACAGCATATCCTGATAAAGCTTTACAGTTAAAGGTGCAGGCACTATACTAGAGTAACCATATACAAAAGAAGGCAGGGCCCCTGCAACTTTAACTGTTGTGATGAAGAGGGAATTTCACCAGGAATTAATTGCATACAAATGACACTGGCTGAAATTCCCTTCTCTCTACAACTGTTAAAGTTACATGAGTTCTGACCTGGATTTTATCTGGTCACCCTACTGTTTACAAACTAAAAGTTGGTGAAATCCAAAGAGCATTTTTTAGAAGTCCCAAAGACTTTGAGCGTGTTTAGTGCAATTGTATATTGTTTTGAAAGTTTCCCTTTGCTTTAAAAGCAGTTTGCTATTGGCATAGAAAGGGCTACTTGGGTGTACAAAATATTAATTATTCAGTAATTTGGATCCTGACCATAATAGTTTGTTTGTTTGTTTGTTTGTTTTGCTGTTCAAATCAATTAACTGTATAATTGGTTACTGAGGAGTCATGTGTAAGATTTTATTAATGCATGATTTCACATGCCTAATTGTTTTGTGTTGCTTATATTTATGCTGCTAACTAGTACCTTTATTTATCAATTTATCAGGTACTGTTTTGCTACCCCTATGTAGGGATCAGCACACCAACAAAAATCAAAGTGTGCAGATCTTTGAGATGACAGAACTTCTGGAAATTGTTGTTCCAGTTGTTCTAGAAAAGAACCTGAAAATGTATAAATAAATAACTGCATGCTACTGAAGATTATCAGTTTGTGTATAATTTAAATAGGACTCCATTTAATTTAGAACAGCACTATTCTTTGGAGCAGAAAATGGGTAGTTCTGCAAAACGGGTTATCATGGAAAATATGAGTAAAGTCTATTTTGGCATTTTATTTTTTTAGTACAGCCCAATAAATGTTTCTGTTCATATGTTCCATATATTTTATCGGGCACACTGTTTTTCTAATATCTCCATTCTTTACATTAGGAAAATTTCAAAAGACAAAAGGGGGAAACAAGATTGAATTCTTTTTTACTTTCAACAACATCCTGCTTTAAGACAAATATGCTGGATGGGATAGAGATAGGCCTAATATAATTTATATAAGCTGGGAATTCTTCTGGATCAAAAGGAATTATAGAAATAAAATAAAAACATTGTAGCTGTTTTTCGAGACTGGGATGCAGAGTGCAATTACTCTGGGATGCAGATGCAATTACTCCAGAACTTGACCAGATACAAAAGAGGGCAGGGCTCCTGCAGCTTTAACTGTTGCAATGAAGAGGGGATTTCACCAGGTGCTGCATGCATAAAAATGACACCAGCTGAAATTCCCTTTTCTATACAACTATACACTGAGGGGAGGTAACGAGCAGGGTACCACAGGGCTCAGTCCTGGGCCCAGTGCTCTTCAACATTTTATTAATGATTTGGACGAGGAGGTGCAGGGAATGCTTATCAAATTTGCAGATGACACAAAATTGGGTGGGATCACTAATACCCTGGAAGACAGAAACAGCGGAGTTAAAAAGTTGGCAAAATATGATTAATGCTTATTGTAATGGAGATAAGAGAGCTAGGATTAATAAAAGATTATGGTATAAAGCTCAAAAGAAAGGAGGTTTAGGACTTCCAAATATTAAGTATTATTATATTGCTAATCAGTTAAGATATGTTATAAATTGTATAATAGGAGAGGAAGATCTTGAATGGCTGGAAATGCAAACAGGAGAAATTGATTATAAATTGAAGAATATATTCTTTAGTAATATTCAAAAGAAAGATTGGAAGGGACTGGACAACCCAATGTTGACAAATATTTTAGAGATCTGGGAGAAATTTAGAGGGAAGTTGATACCGGGAGATTCTCCACTTGCCCCAATTGTAGTAGTGGGAAATTTTCCAAGATTATTAAAAGCGGAGATAGAAGCGACATTAAAAGATCAGGAAATAATTAAGTTAAGGAATTGGATGGAAAATATGAAGGATAATGAGCAAATTAAAGAGTTGTTTAAAAGACAAAAGATTGCATGGTTCAAAGGTTTACAATTGGGGAATTGGACTAAGGAATGGAAATTAAGAAATAAGAAATGTAGAAATAATACAAGATTTGAAGATATAATTGAACTAGAAGGGAAAAAAGAAGAAATTAGAATTAAGAAAGGGCGGATTAGTGAGATTTATAGAATATTGATAGAGGATGAATATCAGGACTCACTTAAAGTTATAAAAGAGATTTGGGAAGAAGATGTAGGAAAGATGTATTAAAGAGGATAATTGGGAGAGGATATGGAATGAAAGAATATTAAAATTGCTATCGATAAGAATTAAGGAGAACTTTTACAAGACTGTATGGAGATGGTATCTAACACCGTCTAGATTTCACCAGATGGATAAAAAAGTGACTAAGAAGTGTTGGAGGGGATGTCAGGAGGATGGAACCTATTTTCATATGTGGTGGAGCTGCGAACATGTACAAAATTTTTGGGAAATGGTGTTTAAAGAAATAAGTGAAATAATTGGAAGTAAATTGGAATTAAACCCAAAGATAGCTCTACTAGCAATATGGGATAGAGCGAATGAGAAGAGAACTAAGAGAGTATTGGTAAACAACCTCCTGGCACCCGCAAGATTAATGATTGCTAAATATTGGAAAGGACAAGGAAGCTATACAATAGAAGAATGGTATAAAGAAATATGGGATATGGCGTTGAATGATATGCTGACTTGTAAAATGAAAATAAAGAGGGGAATGTCCAGCAAGAGTGATTTTGGAGAAATATGGAGTCCCTTTTTGGAATATGTATTAAGATCGGGGAAGGGACAAAATCCTTCAGAAGACTCATTAAAATTCTGGAAAGAGGAAGATTGATCAAGAGAAGGTCTCATGGGTAGGGTAGCACGGGGGGTTGTAGAGGATTAGGCATTGTTTGTATTTTATGTAGTCATGTTTTATTATTATGTTTTATATTGTTGAAATTAATAAAAATTATTACAAAAAAAAAAAAACGAGAAGGATCTTGGAATTGTTGTAGATCACAAGCTGAATATGAGCCAACAGTGTGATGTGGCTGCAAAAAAAGCAAATGCTAATTTGGGCTGCATTCATAGAAGTATAGCTTCCAAATTGCGCGAGGTTCTGGTTCCCCTCTATTCAGCAATGGTTAGGTCCCATCTTGAGTATTGCGTCAAGTTCTGGGCACCACACTTCAAGAACGATGCAGACAAGCTGGAGCGTGTTCAAAAGGGGGCAACATGGATGATCAGGGATCTGGAAACAAAGCCCTAGGAGGAGAGACTGAAAGAACTGGGCATGTTTAGCCTGGAGAAGAGAAGATTGAGGGGAGACAGCCCAACTGTTAAAGTGACATGAGCACTGACCTGGATTTTATCTGGTCACCCTACTTATAGGCCCCTTCCAACTTTGCTCTTTGATTCCATGCTTCTTAGTTGGAAAGCTTTTTCAAATTTTGAACATTAGGTATGTCCAATCCTCCCTGCTTTACTCCTTTTTACAGGATACCTTTCCTTAGTCTAGCTTGCTTCCTCTTAGGTAGAATGCCATTCAATAGGTTCTGCTGTGGTCGCAGAGTTTCATCTGGTACTATTAGCCAGAAGTACTTCAAATAAGAGAGACAGATTTCGGAGCAGGGACATCTCCTCCCGAGCTATAAGGTTGATGTTGCCCCATCTTTTGAACTCTTTCTTAAACTGTGTAATAAATGACACCATCCCTGTTCAGATGACACGCTAAGCCACGGCAAGCATTTTGAGCTAAACATTATGGCTCAGTGTTAGGCTGACCAGATAAAATCCAGGTCAGGGCTCATGTAACTTTAACAGTTGTAGAGAAAAGGGAATTTCAGCCAGTGCCATTTGTATGCAATTAGTTCCTGGTGATATTCCCTCTTCATCACAACTGTTAAAGGTGCATGCACTATACTAGAGTGACCATATATAAAAGAAGGCAGGGCCCCTGCAACTTTAACTGTTGTGATGAAGAGGGAATTCCACCAGGAACTAATTGCATACAAATGACACTGCCTGAAATTCCCTTTTCTCTACAACTGTTAAAGTTACATGAGCCCTGACCTGGATTTTATCTGGTCACCCTATTTAGTGTGTCTTTTGAAGCATGACTTAGCATGTTGAGTGAACCAGTCCTAACCATGGTGGCTACATAACCATGGTTAAAACACGCTCACTAACCATTTATTGCAAAAGGGTTAGTGGCCTAAGCATGGCTTAGCATGTTGCCTGAACAGGCTGTTTCTTAGTTTGCCTAAATTCTTAAGAATATTTACTCCCAGGTATTTTATTTGTAGCTTAAGTATAACCCTGAGATGTGCCTAAATTTAAATTTAAAGGAAGTATTGCAGATTTGGAAAAATCAAGTTTTAATCTTACGACTATTCCATAATATCCTAGTCTGTTTTCAGGTATTGATGACTGTGAGTCTGTAAAAAGAGCACAATACCTTCTGCAAATATGTTTTTGCTCCTCTCCCGTCTAAGCGCTTTGTGTTTATATTGGCTCTTAAGGCCATTGCCAATGGTTCTAAAGGTATGGCAAGCGGAAGTGGGGAAAGGAAGACACCCTGGTTGGGTTCCTCCATGGAGTTCTGTTGGTGGTGAGACATACGCATTCATTCTAAGTAAGGGATTTCAAATTTGATACCACTCTGAGATGGTACATATGAATCTTTCCTCCACTGGATGAAAAAGTCAGAGGTGAACATTCCTTAACTGAATTATCAGCACTATCGCAGTTTAGCCTCTGTTCAGAGAATACGCCAAGCCACGGTGATTAAGTATTTTGAGCTAAATATTATGGCTTAGCATGTCATATGAACCATGACTTTGTGTATCGTGTAAGGTAAGCCATTCTGTCATGGCCCCTCCTGAGGAATCTTCATCAGAGGATGAAGCTGACTCACCTGGGGCTGCAGATTCTTGGCCTCAGAGTCTATCGGAGGCAGCGTCGGAGGAGGAGAGGGGCCGTGAGGCAGAAGAGGCAGAGAAGTCCCAGGAAAGTTATCCACCTCCTGTCTCCCCGGAAGAAGTTTCTGAAGGCGAAGAATGGCAGCCACCAAGTCCTCGGCAACGGAGGCGTCTAAAGCGAGCAGAGCAGGTCCGGCCGGCGAGAAGAAGTCTGCGACTGCAGAAACGTGGCACAGGTGGACGCTGAGCTTAAATAGCTAAAGCAGAATAATAAGGCACAACTGGGGATGGGGTGAGGCCAGGCTGAGAAAGCTGCTTAAAAAGCCTCAGAGTGTAAGACGTTTCTCTGCTAGGAACAACCAACGTGAAAGCTGCCTAGCTTCTCTTCCTGATCCTAGCTTGTGGACTCCTGCTTTGGCTATTGGCTTTTGACTACGGATTTGGATTTGGCTTGTGGACTTTCTCTGACCCTGGACTTCGGAATTGGCTCTTGGACTCTCTCTATCTGGATTTTCCCCTTGGCTTTTGAACTGGTCTGTGGATACTGGAAACTGTGAAACCTTGCTGAGACCCAGCCCTTCATTCTTTGCAAGAGTTAAATCTCTTTGATAAAACAACTCCAAACAATCCTGCTGGCTGCCTTCCCAGAACGGACTGATAACCACTCTGCTGGCTGGTTTCCCAGAGCAAGACCTGGTGAACACGATACATTCCTAACCACGGTTTAAACATGCTTACCAACCATTTGCTGCAAAAGGGTTAGCGGCCTAACCACAGCTTAGCATGTCATCTGAACAGGCCCTTAATGTCAATATGTTAATGTCACCCCAAAATTCCAGTTTTTGTGTTTAAAAATGAGCATCCTACTTTTTGTGTACCTTTTTAGTAGTTGCAACAAAAGCTCTTAAGCACCACAGACAACATTAACAGCACAATCCTATGCATGTCTACTCATGTCCCCACTTGGCCATGAAGCTCACTGCATGACTTTGGGCCAGTCACAGACTCTCAGTCTAACCTACCTCACAGGATTGTTGTTATTAGGATAAAATAGAGAGGAGGAGGAGGAGGATTATGTATGCTGCCTTGGGTTCTTTGGAGGAAAAAAGACGGGATATAAATGCAGTAATAATAATAATAATAGGGTGACCAGATTTTAAAAATCAAAATCCCGGTCCCCCCTGCCCCCCCCCACCCAAAACAACCCCCCCACCAAGCCACCCCCCCCAAAAAAAACCAGCCTGGACCTACCGCTGGGTTCCTCCGCCGCCCGCACGGGGTCCTCCATCGCCAGCCGCGCGGGGTCCTCCGTCGCCACCCGCGCGGAATAGGCGGGAGAGGGCCGGATCCGGAAGTGACATAACCGGCCCTCTCCCGTCTCTTCCGTGCGGCCTCTGGCCTTACGAGCCCAGCAGCGGCGGCGAAGGCGGCGGAGGAGCCCGGGAAGCGGCTGCCCCAGCAGGTAAGTGCCCCCCTTCATGCTTACCTGCTGGGGCGGCTGCTTCCCGGGCTCCTCCGCCGCCGGGTCTACCACTGCTCCTTGCTTGCTGCCACCGCCGCGTGACCCCCTGCCACCCCGGTTTGCCCCCCCGCCCCCCGGTTGGGCCGGTTTGCCCCTGGATTCCCGGTTAGGACCGGGAAATCCCGAGCCACCTGGTCAGCCTAATAATAATAATAATAATAATAATAATAATAATAATAATTTCTTACCTTCCTCTCCCTCTGGATCGAGGTGGGGAACAACATTAAAAACAAATGATATAAAATACATAAAACTGATTATAAACATATTAAAATTAATACATTATTATAATACCAATAAAACTCTTAAAATTAGACTGAGTAGGCCTGCCAGAAGACACCAGTCTTTATAGCTTTCGTAAATTCTGAAAGACTGTTAAGTTGGTGAATCTCTCCCGGCAGGCCATTCCACAGTCTGGGAGCGGCAGAAGAGAAGAAGGTCCTCTGGGTAACGGTTGTCCCAGGTGAGGCTACATAGGACTGCAACCCTAATAATCCTGTCTACCAATTTGTAGCTAGCCAGCATTTTAAGGGCTTTCAATTATCTCCCATAATACTAGAACTCAAAGTTGTCCAGTTAGCACAGGGCATAGGAACCTTGTTCAGGTTCAGAGAAGCTCTTGGCCACCGCATTCCAGTGGTGGGTGGGGCCAAAAGCAAAAATACCAGTCTATTCTAACTTAAAGCTCTTCCTGCAAGCAACTCAGCCTCAGGAGAGGCATTTTGGCCTTTTCGAATGGGGAAAGAAACAAGCAAAAGCTCAAAAACCACCAAGAGATTGAGAGTCGGGGAAAGGGAAGGGGGCGTCTCCATCTAGTGAACTCGGAGGGCTGAACTGGGAGCCCAGGAGGTTCCAGACCCCTGTATTAAACCAGCTGGCAGGAGATTCAAGACAGATCAAAGCAAACGTTTCTTCACAAAACCACAATTAGTTTATGACATTTGCTGCTGAGGGAAGTTCTGGCGCTGGCTCAGGTGGCTTCAAAGGGGAGTTAGACAAATTCATGGAGGAGACATCCACCAAGAGCTGCCAGTCATGATGGCTCTGTGGAACCTCCATGTATAGAGGCCATCTGTCGCTCAGCATGAGTTGCTCGAGACACACGTCTGGAAAGAGCTATTGCCTTTGAGGCTTCCGCTGGCAAGGCAGGCTGCTGGGCAGGAGGGCCTTTGGCCTGATCCAGACTGTTGGCTCTTAAATTCTCATTACATGCTGTCAGCATCCAACCCTTCAAGGAGCTCACAGCAGCATTTGTCATGGTTATTGCACATTATCCTCACAACAACCCTGTGAGGCTGAAAAAGAGGCAGGAGCCAAACTACTGCTTTATAACGGTATCAAAGTGCACTGTACAACATGACACATTCCATACACCATTTTCAAACCGCTTTCGTCGTGTTATATCCTGCTTGATGTAGATCTGGCTTGAGACTGGCCTAAATGCCTTGTGTGAGTGTCATAGCTAAGTTGGGATTCGAACCCATGACTCCTTGGTCTAAGATCAATGCTCTATCCACTGCATCTGGATAAGAGTCTCTAGTAGACTCTCCAAGGAAGAGCCTCCTTTGATGCCAGCTGCACGAAACCCAGAGGAAAGGCAAAGTCTCCCTCCATGTGAGAGGACAGGTGAAGGGGTCGTTGCACCTGTTAAGGGCTTGTGGGGTGGGGGGAAGAGCAGCCCAAGTGGTTGTTCTGCCCTGGACAATTATTTTAATGAGTCGCAGTCCCTGGCAGCTGTGCCAACTGCATTAAATGCCCAAATAATAACATAATTTCTTTCCATCCCACCAACATTCGTAAGGTTCAGAATGCGCTCGTATAATCCGTGAAGCTCCAGCAGGGATGATCGTGTAGCCCTTTACTTTGCAGAAATGAATCTGTCAATAACTTTTAAAAATCCTATTAGAAAACATGAATTGACGGCAAGAGCCAGAAGCGAAACTTTGCCGCTCTGGTTCACAGTGGGAGAGGCAACGAAAAGCCTTCCTTCACTAAACAAAACCACAATAAGGAGCCCGTTTCTGTGCAGAGGCAACCCAAATCCAAGAGACTAAACAGAAGGTGTAAAATTCAAAAAAGCACAGGTTATTTTAAACAGCCGTGATTTATTTTCTTTCTGCCAGCCCTAGGGAGAGAGAAGGAGGTCTGCAAGGCCTTGAACCCACTTCTGCATCCTGCACACTAGAGCTCCTGCTCAGCCTCTTCCTTGTTGGGTCTTGTGACCCACCCTCTGTTTGGACTACTGTAACACGTTGTAGGTGGGGCCACCTTTGAAGACAGTGCAAAACATGGCAATAGGAGCTTTAATTGGAACCAGGGATTTCAGAAGGTGTGACACACCCATCCTGTCTTACCCACACTGGCTCCCGACTCCTTTCCAAGTCCAGTTCAAAGTGCTGGTTTTGACCTATAAAACTAGGCTGTCCATATGAAAAGGAGGACAGGGCTCCTGTAAGTTTAACAGTTGTAGAGAAAAGGGAATTTCAGCCAGCATCATTTGTATGCAATCAGTTCCTGGTGAACTTCCCTCTTCATCACAACAGTTAAAGTTGCAGGGGCCCTGCCTTCTTTTGTAAAAGGTCACTCTAGAATAGTGCCTGCAACTTTAACTGTTGTGATGAAGAGGGGATTTCACCAGGAACTAATTCCATACAAATGACACTGGCTGAAATTCCCTTTTCTCTACAACTGTTAAAGTTATATGAGCCCTGTCCTCCTTTTCAGATGGTCAGCCTATATAAAACTTCTCACAACTTGGAACCATGGTATCTGACAGAACACCTCCCCCCATAAGTGCTTCATGGTCATCTACAGCCACCGAAAGCCCTCGCAAGCAGAAGTGTGGAGGGTGGCTGATAGAGAGAGGTGGGGCCTTTATGGTGCCCTCCCCACCATCGCTGTAAAATGCTTTCTCTAGGGAAGCTTGCCTGGTGCCCACACTGCTGTCCTCTCTGTGCTTAGCTAAGGCTTCCCCCCTCCCAGCTTTTACATTCTTATTATTTTAGTCCCTTTGACATTGATGATGGTCTTAGCTCTTGTATTTAGTAGTTGCTTTTAGCTCCCGTGATTTTATGGTATTTTACTGTGCTGTTATTTGTATAGTTAGGTTTTTATGCTGGGCTGGATCTTTAGAATTCTTTGCTGTATTTTGTTATTGTATTATTATTCTGTTTTTGATTGATTTTGCATGATGCCTAAGAAACTTGTTTAACTGATGTTTAACAAATACATATACATACATTTCACTGGACAGAACCTACTAATATTCAAACATATTTCTACAGCCATGAGGACTAGAAACTCACATTTTTCTTACACAATGTATTTACTTAGTTATAGAGAGTCACCCATATACAGAAAGAATGAGAAGTTGGGTCCCTAAGCCAAAGGCCTCATAATCTAAAAATAAACAAAACAGACCACAGGGGCAGGTGAGAGAATTGAGGCAGGATTAATGGGGGAAGAATAGGCATTATGCATTGGGAGGGAGGGATGGGTTGCTAGCATCACTTCCACTTCCTACCTGCTTGTGGCTGAGAACTCAGCAGTTGTCTCTAAGAACACACCCAACTGACAATCTCAGGTTTGGACCAGATATGAAGCCCAAGCTGCTGGGTGGGCCAGGGAAGAAGCTGTACCTCTGCCCATTGTACATATCCACTCCCCAGGGTCAAGGGTCAAGGGCCCCCTCTAGAAGAGGTCGGTTTGACGCCTGAGTCTCTGAATATGCGCATTAGCCTACATTCGAATTTACGCCTAATACCTATAGACAAGAGACTGGAAGCAAATGATGGGATCTATGCAATGCGCTTTAAAGTTGTTTATATGCGTAGAATCGCATTATAAATGAAGCATCGATCGAGGCTCAAATGAGGAAATGTTGACGAAAGCACCACCCTGTTTCCCGCCGTTTGTTAACCCTGTCAGGAACCCAGCAAGGGAGGGGACGACTTGTCTTAGCAGATCGCTAATCATCCACACATCCTTACTCCAACCCCCTTGCTTCCTGTGAAACCACCTCCATCTGGCCCTGCATCTCAATGAAAGAAATATTCTGGTAGGGGATTCAAAAGAAACGTTATTTTCAGTACAGGTTACATCAGCCATTCCTGGAAATTCCATCCGGAGGGACGAAGAAGAAGAAGGAAGTGGGAGGGAGGAGACTGGAAATGAAAAAGAACAACTGGGAGGTGTTCCTGGCGAAGGGGCAGTTCTTCATGCATGACATCACCACCAAAGCACGCCCACTATCACCAGCAATGCGAATGCTCAGAAGTTTTCACACTAAGATAAGGCACTGTAACGTCAGAGGAAATTAAAAGTCCCTCTTCAATGCGAATTCGAAAATGTGCATTAATGAGGATAAAAATCACCTGCCCTCTGATTTGAGCTTTGTTTGTGAAGAGGTAAAACCATTAATGCGACGTATAAGAGGCATCAATCAATCGTCTAGAGGAAGCCTTGGAGGTAGAATGAATTGCTTTGCTTTGATGTTGTTGTCCATTCCTTTACTTCCTCTTGCCTCGTGTTGTACTTTTGATGTGTTTGGGGGATGCTTTTGTCTCACAGTAGAGGGAGAGGGTGGCCAATGGTAGCCCATCATGGACTACATTCAACCCTCTCCTCCCCATTGGTGTCCTGCAGCCAGACTTTCTAGATCAGGGGTGAGCACTGAGCAGAAAGCTGATTAGGATGCACTGGCAATTTGCAGTAGATTTTGAAGGGTTTCTGACTCTGAATTGTTTTAAAAGGAGCAGAAGCAAAAAGCACTCCCTATCTCTGGCCCCCTCTACAAGGATGCGCTTTTGCACCCGGTTGTGCGATTATGCGCATTATCGCAGACGCGCATTTACTCCTAATCCCTCTGCACGGGAGGCGGCGAGAGGTGGCGAAACGCATTAATAGATGTCCAAAAAGCGCTTTACAAGAAGTTAATGCGCATAATCGCTTGTTCACACGGGGAAAATGCGCTTTAACGGCCGGAGCAAAATAAAACTCGCGATTTAACGCACATTCGAAAATGCGCATTATCGGGGAGATAACGCGCCTCTACGCCCGATTTGCACTCCGTTCTTGTAGAGGTAAAATTTTTAATGAACCTTCAAAGTGCATTAAACCTCTCTTGTAGAGGCACCCTAAATTAGTCGTGGGGGGTGGGGAGTTGTTGCTTTGGTGCGAAAGGACTGTGAGCTCAGTTCTGATGGTGAAAACAAATTCTTGGTCTGAGCCACATGCTCAGAGGCACCCTTGTTCCTTCATTCTGCTAGGTATAAGTCTGCTGCCCTGTACCTTTATTGTTCAGCTGTCTACAGTTAGCTGTCCCTGAGGTTCTAGGGGGGGAAACTAAGTAAATCACACAGGTCTGCCCACCCAGCTACCCATTCTAGGTGATATGCTGTTTAACATTTACATGAAACCACTGGGAGAGATCATCCGGAGACATGGGGCGGGGTGCTATCAATATGCTGATGACACCCAAATATATTTCTCTATGCCTTCAACAACATTGTCAGCTAAGGATAGTGTGTCTCCTCTGAACGAATGCTTGGAGGCGGTAATGGGCTGGATGAGGAAAAACAAACTGAAGCTGAATCCAGACAAGACGGAGGTGCTTCCTGTCAAAGGCCCCAACCTGGGTTTGGAGGTGTGTCAACCAGTTCTGGATGGGGTTACACCCCCCCCCCCTGAAAGACTGTGTTCGCAGCTTGGGGGTACTCCTGGATCCGTCGCTCCAGATGACAGCTCAGATTGATGCGATGGCCAGGAGTGCCTACTATTAGCTTCGGCTGATACACCAGCTGCGCCCCTTCCTAGAGTTGGAAGACCTAAAGACGGTAGTGCACGCACTGGTAACTTCGAGGCTCGACTTCTGCAATGCGCTGTACATAGGGCTACCTTTGTGCCTAGTCCGGAAACTTCAACTTGTTCAAAATATGGCAGCCAGGTTGGTCACCGGTACACCTGGGGGTGACCACATTACACCAGTTTTAAAATCACTTCACTGGCTGCCGGTCAGTTTCCGGGCGAAGTATAAAGTGTTGGTTATTACCTTTAAAGCCCTACATGGTTTGGGCCCAGGCTACCTACGGGATGATGGTTTGGGCCCAGAGATTATGGTTTGGGCCCAGGCTACCTACGGGATCGCCTTCTCCCGTACAATCCGCCCCGCACTCTTAGGTCCTCTGGGAAGAACATACTCAAGCCAGCCAGAACTAGGCTGGTGAGTGTTACCCAGAGGACCTTCTCTTCTATGGCTCCCTGGCTATGGAATGGTCTGCCGGAGGAGGTTAGACAAACTGTCTTCACGAATTCAAGAGAGTCGTGAAGACTGTTCTTTTCCGGCAGGCCTATCCGGATGAATTTTAAATGTTTTAATGATGTGTTTCTCTTGTTGTTGTTTTTTTAAAAAATTAAACTTTGTTATGCTTGTATGTGTATTGTGTTCCCCGCCTCGATCCGTAGGGAGAGGCGGGTTATAAATAATAATAATAATACTAATAATAATAATAATAATAATAATAATTATTATTATTATATTGCTCACGCTGCCACTTGGAACACATCTGTTTCTCTGCTCCAGCCCCACCCCAGGCATGATAGAGTATATGGAAGCAATGACAATTCATCTTTGATAAAGCACAGGTCTTATATTTCCTTTGTGGAATACAAAGTATCTACATTTGGTAGGAATCTCACCTGCAAGGACATTAAACGGGTGCTCCTCAGTGAGGAAGGAGGTGGGGTGAAGGCAGCATCTCAGGATAACGGACAGGCAGCACCCTGCCCCTCTCCTTGGGCCAAATGATCAACCAAATCCTGCTTTCGTTCTCTCTGGCAGCTGAGTGCAGGGGGACATTTCCTCTGGCCTGGAATCCGTAGCAGAAGCAAAACTTGGGGGTCAACACTGGGATGGAGCGATGCTCTACCTTGATTCCTTCTCCTCCTCCTCCTCCTCCTCCTCCTTGAATTCACATCTTGTGGTAGCGAATTCTATAATTTAACTGTGTGAAGAAGGGCTGCCTTTTATCTGTTCTGTATCTCCCAGCAATCAGCTTCATGGGATGACCCTGGAGACTGTTTTTGTCTCTGTGCGCTCTGCCTCTTCAGCAGTGGACAGGCTGAGAAGAAGAGAGGGCATAGAGTGGTGGGAACAGGGAAGGGTGCCGCTGTTAGAAAAAGCCACAGCGGATGTTTTGCAAGCCTGCACTCAAGAAGTTGCAACATCTTGCATTGACTTCCAGTGCCCACTGCTGGCCAGTTGCAGAAATGTAGTACAGCCTTTCCCACAGATACCGAAAACTGCATTTCACAAAATACAGATCAAATGAGGTGATGCTTTTGTATGGGACAGCAAGACCATCTTTTAAAAACTAGAAGCAGGAAAATGTTCCTGCAGCTCAAACGCTCAGAGCCAAACCGAAACGGTGTGTGTGGAGGGATAAGAACAGAAGACGAGGCATGCGAGATGAGCCAAAGGCCAGCAGCATTGTCCAACGGATGACCAATGGGAAGCCCATGAGCAGGGCATGAGTGCAATAACAACACGCAACATACACCACACACCCTCCACATGTTCATGTTCCTCAGCAGCTGTATTCAGCAGCATTCTGCATCCAGTTCTGGAAGTAGTATGTAGCCATCCGTTGTTCTAGTACAGTTGTTCAGGGTATCTAGACCTTTTTCAAAATTGATACTAGGTAATGCTGTTATTAGGCCATCGCAAAGGTTGCTAAAAATGTGCAAGCTTTCAAAATATCTTCGTAAGTCCAGACGTTACAAAAGCAGGTGACATCAAGTCAGGGGGAAGCTGACTTGATGTCATGAAGCCTTCGTGGTCAGAGTCTTAAGATGCAATGGGGGGCAGCTGCAGACATTCATATTAGGTTCTGCCAGGGGATGTGGTGAGTTCAGGTTGCCGTTGGGACAACTCCTCAGACTGCTGGGACCATGAAGCAAAGGAAGTGTCGTGCTTCCCAAAACCTCCACCTTATTGGGAAACAATAAAAAGGTCTGCCACATAATCCACAAAGCTTTGTTCAGGGAATAAACATCTCTTCCCACCTGAAGAGAGTCCAACATCTAGGAACTTCCCTCTAGGCAAAATTCTGCAAACTAAGTGAGACAATTGTCCTTTCAAGAAGATCTGAAAGCCTTCTCCCAGTACGTTTTAACTAGGGATGTGCACTGGATCGGACCCGATCCACGATCCGAGTCCGGTCCAGTGGGAAATCGGATAAATTATCCGATTTCCGATCCCGCAGCTGGATCGGCCGATCCAATCCGAACGGGACCGAAAAGGCTCCGAACCAGTTCGGCGGATCGGCGGATCGGCGGGCGCCCACTGGCGCCCACCGCTGCTTCCATTGGCGGGCGCCAGCAGGCGCCCGCCGATGAAAGTGGACAGCGGGGGGGAAGGAGGGGGGCGCTTACCTTCTCGGCCCGTCCGCTCCCGTCCGGCACTAGCAGCTACTACCAGCGGGCTCCGCGGCCTGCTCCAGGGTGGCGCACCGGGTGATGTCATCACCCGGCGCGCTACTCTAGAGCAGGCCGTGGAGCCCGCTGGTAGTAGCTGCCGGCGCCGGACGGGAGCGGACGGGCCGAGAAGGTAAGCAGGGGGTGCGTGGAGGGGAGGAGGGGGCGCGCAGAGGGGGGAGGGGGGCCCTTACCTTCCCGGCCCGGCCGCTCCCGTCCGGCGCCGGCGACTACTACTACCAGCAGGCTCCGCGGCCTGCTCTAGGGTGGCGCGCCGGGTGATGTCATCACCCGGCGCGCTACTCTAGAGCAGGCTGCGGAGCCTGCTGGTGGTAGCCGCCGGCCCCGGATGGGAGCGGACGGGCCGAGAAGGTAAGCAGGGGGTGCGTGGAGGGGAGGAGGGGGCGCGCGGAGGGGGGGAGGGGGGCCCTTACCTTCCCGGCCCGGCCGCTCCCGTCCGGCGCCGGCGACTACTACTACCAGCAGGCTCCGCGGCCTGCTCTAGGGTGGCGCGCCGGGTGATGTCATCACCCGGCGCGCTACTCTAGAGCAGGCCGCGGAGCCCGCTGGTAGTAGCCGCCGGCCCCGGACGGGAGCGGACGGGCCGAGAAGGTAAGCAGGGGGTGCGTGGAGTGGAGGAGGGGGCGCGCGGAGGGGGGGAGGGGGCCCTTACCTTGCCGGCCGCTCCCGTCCGGCGCCAGCGACTACTACCAGCAGGCTCCGCGGCCTACTCCAGGGTGGCGCGCCGGGTGATGTCATCACCCGGCGCGCTACTCGAGAGTAGGCCGCGGAGCCCGCTGGTAGTAGCCGCTGGCGCCGGACGGGAGCGGACGGGCCGAGAAGGTAAGCAGTGGCGGGGAAGGGGGCTTACCCCCCCCCCGGAGCCGTCCGCTTCTATCCGCTGGCGCCCGCGGGCGCCAGCGGATGGAAGCGGACGGCCCCAGGGGGGGTAGGGAGCGCGGGGGAGGGGGCTTACCTGCCGGGGCCGTCCACAGCGGACGGCCCCGGGGGGGAGGGAGTTAGGCCCCCCCTCACCCACCCGCCGCCATTTTTTCCTCCTAGACTTGCATTGCAATGCAAGTCTATGGGGAAAAAAATGGCGGCCGATCCAAAAATTTACGATTTTTGGGTCGGGATCGGACTCGATCCGGTCCGGGGGGCCTCCGATTTTGTCCGAACCGGTCCGTGACAAAATTGGAGGTCCCGATCCGGGTCCCGATCCGATCCGGGGGGTCCGTGCACACCCCTAGTTTTAACTTCACAGAGACTGGTTCTGAAGAAGCCTTTGGGGAGAAGCTAGCCGGGCCAACCTTCTCTCACCTTCCTTCAGCTCCGCCCATTTTAGTCTGTGGCGTACTGTAGGATCAGCTAGCCTTTCAGTGACCTCCCTCTCGGAAGAATACTGATTTCCCAGAGCCTGTTTGTTGATTGCTCGCCTGAAACTCCTTCATTCAGCCTAAGGGGAACAGGCCTAGTCATGACAGGATGGTTGATCCCTTTAAAAATACCTTTTTGACCTGGCCTGACCACCACATTGATTCTGTGCTGGTGTTTGCCCCTGCTTGAGATTTCTAGTTTGTTTGACGCAGAGCAACACCATCATGCTGGTATCCCCTTCCCTATTGCAGAGTAGAAAACAGCAGCAGAGGATGGCCCTGGCAGAGCAAGCAGGCAGGAGGTAGGTAGTGCCAGACACAAGCCTTAAGCCCACAAGTTGACTCCTCCAGGGCTCCACTCACTGGGCACCACTACTTAGTCCTGGCACTAAGAAAGAGGAAGGAAGAGGCAAAGACATAGGCAGGCTCCTTCCCAATTATAGCCGGGAGGACACTGCCCCGGTATTGGCATAGGGCCACCTTCTATCAATAGCCAGGGGTGTCTTGAGGTTCAGCGTTGAGTTGCTGCAATTAAACAGTAGGAAAACAATTTCAGCCAGGGCCGAGTTACTTAGGTTGTCTATCCGCCCAGATTTGTCCGGACATGTCCGGGAAATGGCGGGCAAATCCAAATCTGGGGGGAAATCCTGTTTTCGGGGGGCAAATCTGAAAATTTAGCCCCCTGAAAAGCCCGTTTTGGATATTTCCTGAAATGGGCCCACTGAGGCTTGCTCTCTGCAGATCTGGGGTCCTAGTGCCTTGTTGCCATGACAACGAAGCACTAGGGTGAAGGATCTGCAGAGGGCTGGCCTCAGAAGGCCTGTTTCAGGCACTTTCGGAAGTGGCCGAAACTGGCATTCCGAGGGCCACCCATGGCAAATCCGAGGTCCTAGTGCATCGTTGCCATGGCGACGAGGCTTCAGGTATTTAGATTTGCCATGGACAGGCCTCAGAAGGCCTGTTTCAGGCACTTTCGGAAGTGGCCGAAACGGGCATTCTGAGGGCCACCCATGGCAAATCTGGGGTCCTAGTGCTTCGTTGCCATGGCGACGAGGCATTAGGAATCCAATTTGCCATGGATAGGCCTCAGAAGGCCTGCTTCCGCAGTGATGGCCTGGCCTGGGCTTGGAGCCGCAGCCTGGCCTAGAGCAGCAGCCCACTAGGCGCGGCAGATGGGTAGCTGGCCAGTGGCGAGCAGAGCAAGAAGCTCTGGCTGGCTGGCTGGCTGGTGGCCACTCCGCGAAAGTGTGCAAGGTAAAAAGCTGGGGCAAACAGCTGCAGGACACCAGCAGCATAGGGAGAGGTGATAATTTTAATATGCATGATTAGTTTGTAGTATAAATGCTACTGACAAACATAAGAGGATCTAAGAATTAAAGCTGCAATCCTGTACCCCCTTATCTGGAAGAAAGCCTCATTGTACTGAATGGGACTTCCTTCTGTGTAGACATGTGTAGGATTGTGCGTTAAATATATGTGAACACACTGAGTGAAAGGAAGGATTTTGTGGAGAAGAGAAGAAAAGATTAATTGTCAGCGTTGTTGATTAAGTTACTTTACTTTGCCTGGATTATGCCCTACTTCAGAATGCAAACCAGCATAAATTTTACCCGAGTCAGCACTTGTCTACAAAAGTTATATACTGACAGGTTTCCTCTAAAGTCCCTGAAAGCAGCACGAAAGTTCTAAGAATTATCAACAGATTGATCCTCACTTACAACTATGTAGAAATAAAAAATGTTGGGTCCACCCCCACCACAAGTGATACTGAGAGTGGTATATGAATTTCTCACATCTATAAATTAAAGTATCATATTGATAATTTATCACTAGGTGCATATGAAGTTTGTTTCATTATTTTAAGATAACATTTTTTAAGCCCTGAAATGAAAAGGTTTAGAGAAATACATCATCACTCCATAGAGTTTGCTCTATCTACAGAAGAGTGTGCTTATTGCTCCATTTCTTAAGGCTCTTCAAAGTGCAAATAATATTATTTACCCAATCAATTCCTTTCCAGTTTACATCTCTATTTTTAAACCTTTCCATTTTCTGTGGTAAGTCACTCATCTTGGCAGAAGTCATGTAAGTTCTACATAAAAACAAAAAGACAAGAGTAGCCCCCACCAAATTGTGCTGCTGGTAAACTGCAAGTATATGACTTCAGAATTAAATGGTGAGACTCCCACACTCTCACTCCATTTTCCACTGAAGTAATTTATAATAAACAGATGGAGAAATTGCAATACCATGCATTGCAAGAGTGATGAATTTAAAAGCAATCTGGTTCCTGTCCCACTGAATATCAGGCAGTAACATTGTACCAGGTACAAAGAGCCTCAGGTCTAGGGACCCTTTCCCATTTACTCTCCTTTCCTGGCCTCTCTTAACTCTTTGATGTCCATTTATTTATTTTATTTTTATTTTATTACATTTAGCTCCTGCCTTCTTTCTTCCAAGGAATCCAAGGCGGCATACATAATCCTCCTCCATTTTATCCTCACAATAACAACCCTGTGAGGAAGGTTTGCCTGAAAGTCTGTGACTGGCCCAAAGTCACCCAGTGAGCTCCATTATGTCACCTTGGGCTCCTTGGAGGAAAGGCAGGATAGAAAAGTAATAAATAATGTATATGAGTAAACATTACTAAAGTCAATGTTTTAAAAGGGGGAGGAAAACCTTGCTTGGTAGCAATTTTTTTTATAAAAACTAGAGAAATTATTTTTCTATGTAGCGTCCAACCACGAAGTAATTGCTGGTTAGCAAGCTATAAAGGTTGGCTCTACTGACATAGATCTAACAAAACAGTGTTGGGGCTATTGTCTTATATTACACAACCATATATATATATATATATATATATATATATATATATATAGCAAAAACTTCTAAAAGTTCAGGTGGCTATAGTTGGCACAAAGTGCATCAAAACCTTATACAACTTGCCTCTCAAACCCCTTAGGACTGAAGGGTGACCATATGGAAAGAAGGACAGGGCTCTTGTATCTTTAACAGTTGTATAGAAAAGTGAATTTCAGCTGGTGTCATTTGTATGCATGCAGCACATGGTGAAATTTCATCATCATCACAACAGTTAAAGCTGCAGGAGCCCTCCCTTCTTTTGTATCTGGTCTCCTTTCTTGGTGTTTTTTCTTGATGAACATGACTGGCTTTGCCAAGTCATGCTGTCTTTTACTGATTCAGACATTTCCTGACTTGAGCATGTTTTAAGTATGACTGCTTTCTGGATGTTGGTGTGGATGTGTTTTGGTAGGCCTAATTTCTAAAGGTTTTCTGTAAAAAAAAAAATAATGATGTGATGCTGGTGACTGCTGTGACTAACGGAATAATTGTAACTTTTCCCTCTTGCCACAGTTCTTTAATTTTCATAGCCTGTGTATATTTTTCTCTCTTTTCCTCTTCCTTTTCTGCAACATTTTTGTGATTAGGTAGTGTTATGTCAGTGAGGTAGTTGTGTTTTTCTTTTTTTGTTTATGAATGTTATGTCTAGTTGATTGCAAAGTATTGTCTTGTCCCAGAATTGTTCTGTTCTAGCATAGCATAGCTTGGCTTGACTTGTTTGAGTGTGTCTGGATTTCCTAGGCTCTGAAAGCATCTTTCTGGAGAGCACCTGTTGATTCCATGATCCACGATGCCAGGTTCTGGTGAGTGCATAGTTCTCCTTGACAGGAATGGTTTGTGCTTGCTAGAGTAGATGTGAAGAGGCTGCAATCCTATATTCATTTATCTGGGAGTAAGCTTTATTGAAATCAGTTAAGATGTTATATAGAACAGGTTTGTCTTAATTGTGTGCTGTGAAATCAGACATATGACCAACGCCATGTTTGGGTGGGCATGCCCCCTTGGGGGCTGGCCATGTTGTCGTCCTTTTTGGTTTCCAAAATATGGTCACCCTAGAGTTACTGCACAGATTTCAAAGTGAAGCAGAATTTACCAGTGAACAGGACAGCAGTGGGGAGATGCAAGAGCAGTGAGTGGCACAGCACTTCCTGACTGTTAGAGCAATATGACAATGGAACCCATGACCTAGGGAGGTGGTGGGTTCTCTCCCACACTAGAGGCATTCAAGAGGCAGCTGGACAACCATCTGTCAGGGATGCTTTAAGGTATTCGTGCATTCAGCAGGGAGTTGGACTCGATGACCCTTAGAGGCCCCTTCCAACTCTACTATTCTATGCTCTGTATTTGCAAATATAGAGATATTGTCCATTATTGAATGTTATTCACACTTATTTGTGTCAAGATATTGCATTTACCATACGCTAATTACACGCTACTACATTTTATGTTGCTATGATAAACCATCTTATCCACTTGGTTATAGTTTAGTGTATTTAGTAAGGCCTTTGCACATTGATCAGCTTACATGAGCTAATAAAATATTGGAATTAGTTTTATCTAATTGAACATCTTGATTTCTTCCGTTAGTATGCATGCACATTTACCACCACATTTAGCTCCTCTTTGTGTGTAGGGATAAGTATTTTTTAACAAAGTGCGACTCCACCTCCCTTTCTATTTCTTCTGTTCTTTTTGAATTAGTTATTGTGAAGAAGGGGCAAGATGGCTACAGTCTGGCTAAGAAGGGCAACATTTGGCCTGCCTTGCAGGACTAGGGCCTCTTGGCTGGGAGAGGGAGAATTCTGATAATTATGTGCTACAGCGCTGCTGATTCCCAGCAGCCGCACCTGGACCCTTATCTTGCAAGACCCAGGTGCCCAAGGTCAGCTTTAATTGGAAGTGGACAGCGAGAGTTTCAGCTGTGGGAAAGTACTGCTCAAAGGGAGGGGGCTCTAAGCGCGAGCTGGGAGGCTGGGGATTGGTCTTGACCAGTCATGGTACCGGCTGACCCAAAAGGAATAAGTGGTTTAGCATCCAGGTGGAAGCCATCTTCTTCTGGACCGGGTACGTGGACGGAGGGATCCCTGACCAGTGAGGTGACAGCTGGGATTTAGATAGGTTTATTGTTTTAGGGTCAGGTTCGCCCCAGCGAAAGACTTGTCACCTTCGGGTGTGATTTAGAGGGGTTAATTGGTTCACTGTGCTGCTAATTCTACCTCAGTTCTTATCCTACCCCCCATCCCCTTGTAACCCCCACCCCCAGTCATTCCTTGCTTGTGTTTTAACGGCTAACTGTCTGGCTGAAGCCTTACACGGATTAGATTTTAGTGATGTTTTAATAAACTGCTTCAGCCCTTAACATGTGTAGTTACTTCTGGAGGCTGGCTTGGAGCCACTTGGCATTGGGCTAGGGAGGTGGGCTGTGGCGAACTCAGACAGTGAGTCCTAAGCCTACCTTGTAGGGAGGTGGGGTGAACTCCGTCTTCCTTCACAGTTATATCCCTCAATTGCTACATTCCAGTCATGGGAGTCATCCCACCAAGTTTCAGTCACACCTATCATATTTGCCTTCATGTATTAAAAGTTCAAGTTTCCCATACTCTGGGCATTAGTATATAGACATCGAAGACCTTGTGTTTTATAGTCTGGCTTCTTTCCTACATTGTTGTGAACACTGTTTTGGGGCACTATTGTTCTCTCTGTAATGGTGCATAACCCTTCATCCATTGTTGCCTTAAAGTTTATGTCTCCCGACCCCCTTGGATTCAGTTTAAAGCCCTCCTGATGAAGTTCTTCATGCTGTGGCCAAACATTCTTCCCAGCCTTGTGAGGTGCAACCCATCCCTTGCCAGCAGTCCATCTTCCAAGTATCATAGCCAACAGAACCTGCCTGACACCTTATGCTCCCTTGGGGGCTGCAGAAGGCACCCTCACGCAACAGTTGTACAGGTTGTCCATCATGCATGTCCTCTCTAGGTAGAAGGGCTTCAAATGGTCCATTATGTCACCCTTCAGTCACTGGCTCATGACACACAACCCTCTGCTTTGAAGTGCTGGCCACCTGGCCTGGGACCCCCAGCAACACACGGCCATAGTTTGACTGAGATGCTTGGCCATGGCGATCACTTGACTCAGGAGGGCAGTGTTGGAGATGAGCATTTCTGTGGCATTCAGAAAGGGCTCTAGGACCACCACCAGCTGCAAGCTGACATCTCACTGAGGCCTCGATCATGGCCTTGCGCCTGACATCCCCCAGCCATGCCAGCTCATGTGCTGCTCTCTCCTGCTCTGCCATGCACTCCAACTTCAGGGATGTCGAGTTCCACCTTGCTGCCACAACCTAAATCATAATGTGGAGAGAAAGACCCAAACTTGACCCGTTCCTCTTACAGCATCCAACTGCCCCTGATGCTCTGGTGGAAATAGCCTGCGAACTTCTGACATGGGTGTGGATGGTGGCACATTGGAATGCCACATTCTCCCCCCACCCCAACCCAGAGCTATCCAGTGGAGTCTATGAGAGATGCAACCAATGCTCACAAACCAGTCTCCTGTACTACCTTCAACACAGAATCATAGTATCATAACATAGTAGAGTTGGAAGGGGCCTATAAGGCCATCGAGCCCAACCCCCTGCTCAATGCAGGAGTCCACCTTAAAGCATAAGTGACAGATGGTTGTCCAGCTGTCTCTTGAAGGCCTCTAGTGTGGGAGAGCCCACAACCTTCCTAGGAAATTGGTTCCATTGTCGTAGTGCTCTAACAATTAGGAAGCTTTTCCTGATGTCCAGCTGAAATCTGGCTTCTTGTAACTTGAGCCCATTATTCTGTATCCTGCACTCTGAGATGCCCGAGAAGAGATCCTGGCCCTCCTCTGTGTAACCACCTTTCAAGTATTTGAAGAGTGTTATCATGTCTCCCCTCAGTCTTCTCTTTTCAAGGCTAGGCATGCACAGTTTTTTCAGTCTCTCCTCATAGAGCTTTGTTTCCAGACCCCTGATCATCCTTGTTGCCCTCCTCTGAACACGCTCCAGCTTGTCTGGATAGAATCATAGAATAGTTGAGTTGGAATGGGCCTATAAGGCCATCGAGTCCAACCCCCTGCTCAATGCAGGAATACCTTAAAGCATCCCTGACAGATGGTTGTCCTTGAGGTGTGGTGCCCAGAACTGGACACAATACTCAAGATGAGGCCTAACCAGTGCCGAATAGATGGGAACCAGTACCTCATGTGATTTGGTAGCTATACTTCTATTAACACAGGCCAAAATAGCATTTGCTTTTTTTGCAGCCACATCACACTGTTGGCTCATTTTGAGCTTGTGGACTACAACAATTCCAAGACCCTTCTCGCTCGTAGTATTGTAGTTATATTCCTCCCCTGTTGGTGACCATATAACCTTCACAATCCCTACTTCCACAAGCCTTCACAATCCTAATGGTGCTACTGGGTGCTGGTCTGAGTCCTGTACTCCCAGGCTTTTCCCACCAGTGCGCTGTGAGGGACAGGCAGGCTTACCCTCTACCCTGACTGTTCCAAAGATCAGAGCACCATTGTCCTGTTAAAGATGCTGGGCTGTGGCAGATGATAATGTGGGACCATCAGCTATCCGAACCTGAAGCACTCCCCCAGGCTGAAAGGACACATCAGAATTATGAGCCCAGGAACGTGCTTTGAGTATCACAACTGAACAGAGCTCACAAAAATCCACTCCTGGTTCTTCTTCGTGGTCTCTGTGCATCACACACTATGGGCTCGCGCCGGCGCCGAGCCTCGTTCGGGAAACTTCCAAAGCTTAGACTTTTGGCAGGAACCCCACCACCACCGTCCTATCACGCATGCTCGGGTTCCCGCCTACCACAGTTCTTTTTCGACTGCTGTGCAGTTTGCCTTGCAAGAGACTTCTCTTCTTTGAAGTTCGTATTACTTTTGCTTAATCGTTTCTTCTTAGCTTAGACTAGTTTATCTTGTATTATATAGTTATTGTTAATTCTCGTCACCAAGCATGGCTCAGACGGCCCTGTTTAAGACTTGCTCTCGCTGCAGGGCAAAGCTCACGCTGTCCGATGGACATTCTCTGTGCCTCCTTTGCTTGGGGGAGTCACACGTAGTTGAAACTTGCACCCACTATATGGGGTTTTCTCGCCAGACCCGCCGAAATAGAGCGGATAGGCTGAGGGGCTTGCTCTGGAAGAAGGCATTGGAGGCCGTCGACACACCATCTCGAGCCCCCATGACTGCTACGCCTTCCGTTTCCTCAGACGGGAAACGCGGGGAACACACCCCGGGCCACTCGACTTCGACCAGACCGAAGTCATCCTCGGAAGGCGTTAAGGCAAAAAAGCCTAAAAAGGACACCCTGCCTCAGGAGGAGGCCAGGCGTAAGAAAAAGCAGAAATCGAAACACGCTGAAAAAGCCGTGAAGGCGCCAAAAATTCAGCCTGAAGTTTTTCTGAGCCCGTCGGTACCGACAAAATCTCCAGTACCGATGGCACGTTCGATGCCGTCGCCATCGGTCTCGATACCGAGCTGACACTGGCTGTTTACACCCCCACGTGAGGAGCGATTCTCGTCCCAACCTCCACGGAAGAGTCCCCCAGGAACGATGGACCCTCCGCCACCTCCGTTACTGGAAGGAGATGTATTCTGCACGGTGCCGCTTACATCAGCATCAGCCTTCTCGCCTCGATGCTCGTTACCTTTGCCCGTGTCGGCATCGAGATACGACTCCGAGGACTGCTGGTACCGATCGAGATCTCCCACTCCTACTCATGACTGGGATCAATACTCGGATCGCTCCGTACTCTCCGCGACCTCCCGAGCTAACTCCCAGGACGACGCCCTACATCGGTATTGAGCGCCAGAGGACACTTCTCGTCGGTCCCGATTCCTGTTCGACCCTTATACCAGGCAGCATTTGGAGAACGACGGCGATGACCCTGCGGTGCCTCTGGCTCGGCATCGGTATCGGTCCCTCCACAAGACCCACAGGCGTCGGCACTTCCTCCGGTACCGACTGGGACAGCTGACATCCCTACACTGTCCTCTCCTCAATCCGTGGAGGACTACGCGTCGGATTCTTCTTCCGTGGTCTCTGCTTCTCCCTCACAACCCTCGCCCGAGTACAATGTGGGTTCAGATAAGAGGGCCTCTCCATCCGTAGAGCAAGGCAGCTTTACAGAGCAGATGCTATGCATGGCGCAATCCCTGGGCGTAGAGCATCAACAGCCAGCGGAAAAGTGCATCGATTCCATCTACGATGTTATGTATTCAGAGTCATCAGCTCCTCTTGCCCTTCCGCTTATTCCGACACTCTTACAGACAATCCAGGACTCTTGGAAGAACCCGTCCACTATGGGACCGGTCTCTAAGCGCCTGGACGCGCTCTACAAAGTTCAGGAGAAGGATGCTGGCTTCTTGTTCGTCCATCCAAAACCTAACTCTGTCATTGTGGAGTCAGCTCAAGGAAAATCCAGCAAATCCCATTCAGCACCCACAGATAAGGAGGGCAGGAAGCTGGATATGTTCGGGAGACTAATTTACTCCTCTACCGCCCTTTCGATAAAAGTCACCAACTATCAAGCAATGATGGCAAAGTACCAGTTGTTTTTCTGGGACAAGATGTCATTGCTTGCCACACATCTGCCTGAGGAACAGAGAGAATTAGCCCAAGTCTTTCAGACAGAGGCCATCCGTCTGGCCAAGCAAGAGCTGACAATGGCGCATCATCAGATGGACTGCCTTTCTAAGGCTATGATCAGAGCAGTGGCCCTTAGGAGACACGCTTGGCTCCGATCATCGAATCTTCCACAAGAATCAAAAGCCAGGATTGAGGATCTCCCTTTTGACGGAGAAGGCCTATTCCATGCGTCAACAGACACGACCATGGACGCTATTCAAAAGGCGAAAACTACCGCGAAGAAGATGGGCTTCTATCCCACCACAACTTCCGCATCCCAATCCTACCGGCCACGTCGATGGTTCCGGCAACAACCATACCCTTCTAGACAGTTTCAGGATCACAACCAACTGTACCAAGCTCCAACATCCCAGTCATCTTTCCCGTCTAAAAGGTCGTATCAGCAAAGCCGCTTTCATCAACTGCGTAATAAGCCGGACGCCCAGCAGAAACAGTGCCTTTGACTCTTTGCTTGTCGCCCCTCCTCCAAGCCCCAACTTCAACAAGTGGCTCCAAAAGTTCCACGACTCTTGGTTGAAGATTACAATGGACAAGTGGGTCTTAAATATAGTGAAGAATGGCTACCGCATAGAATTCCCCCACTACCAGCCCAATCAGGATCACTCCACCCTCAGAGACGTTACTTCAGGAGGTCAGGAGCTTGCTCCAAAAAGGGGCCATCACCCCAGTACACCATCTTGACCTCACAAGAGGTTTCTACTCTCACTACTTTACAGTCCCCAAAAGGGACGGGGGTCTCCGCCCCATCATGGACCTGAGGGAGTTCAACAAATTCATTCCAACCAAAACATTCCATATGTTAACGTTAGCGTCTGTTCTTCCCTTGTTGAGAAGAAATCGTTGGTTCACCCCCTCATAGACCTGAAAGACGCCTACTTTCATATCGCAATCCACGATTCACATCGGAAATTCCTCAAGTTCATGGTAGGTTTGGATGCCTATCAGTTTTCGGTCCTACCGTTCGGGCTCAAAACAGCCCCCAGAGTGTTCACCAAGTGTATGGCAGCAGTCTGCGCCTTCTTCTTTTTTTTTTTTTATAAGCAAGTTTTTTTATTTTACAGCAAACACACATATAATAGACAACATACATAAAAACAATCTTCATAAGTATACAATGTGTCAATTGGTCATCTTCCCTTCGTACAATTCATTCTCATTCCTCCATTTATATAGTTACTCATATTATCATTCTAATATAACTATCAATTCATCCTTTTATACTATGTAATTCATTTCATTATCATTTCTATTGTTTAATATTCTATTTTTTTTATATCATCCTATCTTTTTTTCCAACCATTGATAAAATAGATCCCAAATCATATAATATTGTCCTTGTTCTCTTATTTCAAATATCAATTTACTCATTTCTGCACACTCCATGATTTTCTTAATTACTTCCTCCTGCATTGGTATTTTCCCATTTTTCCAATTCTTAGCAAATACAATTCTAGCTGCTGTTAACACATTTACAATCAAATATTTTAATTCTTTGTTATAAATTTCAGGTATGATTCCCAGTAAAAAAAATTCTGGTTTAAAGTCTATGTTTCGTTTTATCATTTTTTCCAGCCATGTGTGAATTCTAATCCAATATCATTTTGCCTCTGGACATGTCCACCACATATGGTAATAAGAGCCAGGTACTTGATGACATTTCCAACATTTGTCCGACTTATTCTTAAACATTCTTGCAATTCTCAATGGGGGTAAGTGCCATCGATAAAACATCTTATACAAGTTTTCTTTATAGGCAGTTGACATTGTCATTTTATAATTTTGTGTCCAAAGTTTTTGCCATTTCTCTAAGTCAATCCCATAACCAAAGTTTTTCCCCCAAGCAATCATTGTTTCCTTAACTTGTTCATCTTCTAATTTAATTTCTAGCAAATGACCATACAATTTTTTAATTATCTTTTCATCAGTACCCATCAATATCTTGTCTAGTTCAGTTGGCTTATCATAAATTCCTCCCTATTTGGAGTCCTTATCAAATCTAGCTTGTATTTGCAAATATGAAAACCAATTCATATAAATACCTTGTTCTGCCAATGCTTGCTTAGATTTAAGTTCACCCTTTTCATTCAGTATCTCACTATATCTAACTGTTTGTTCCCTTCTATATATTATTGAATAAGAAAAGGCTTCAATCGTCGATATCCATGTCGGGATTTTTAAGTAGTATTGTCTCTTTATTTTTTGCCAGTTCAAAAACAAAGCGTCTCGAATATAATGTCTTCTGAAATATCCCTGTGTTTTAGTTCCCCCATACCAGAGGAAAGCATGCCATCCCAACAGCAGGTCATGTCCTTCTAAAGTCAATAATCTAGTATTTCTCAATGTAATCCATTCCTTTAGCCACCTCAGGCTTGTTGCTTGGTAATATATTTCCCAGTTTGGTAGAGCAAATCCTCCCCTTGTTCTTGCGTCTTGCAATAATTTATGTTTTATTCTTGCTTTCCTGCCTTGCCATATAAATCTCAAAACAATTTTATTTAAGTCATCAAAAAAATTCTTCCCTAATCGAATTGGAATTGTCTGGAATAAATATAGAATCTTGGGCAGTACATTCATCTTAATCGTAGATATTCTTCCAAATAGTGACAATTGCAAGTTTCCCCATTTTATTAAATCTGTCGCAATTTGTTGTTTAATTTTGTAATAATTATCTTCTTTCAATGTGCTACATCTTGAAGTAATGTATATCCCTAAGTACTTGATTTTATTTGTAACTTGAATTCCTAGAGTTTCCTCTAATTCCTTTTTCCGTCTTGCCGGCATATTTTTTGTTAGGATTTTTGTTTTATCTTTATTTATTTTCAGGCCTGCAACTTTTCCATATTCCTCTATTTTTTCCATTAATTTGGATGCTGTTTCTAATGGTTCCTCTAATATAAATACCAAGTCATCTGCAAAGGCTTGTACTTTGTATTCCTCCTTTCTAATTTTCATTCCTTTTCTTCCCTTTTCTTCCCTTACAATTCTATTTAACACTTCTAATGTTAAAACAAACAACAGAGGTGACAGAGGACAGCCTTGTCTAGTACCCTTGTTTATGGCTATGGATTCAGTTAACTCTCCATTTATCATTACTCTTGCACTTTGTTTATGGTAGATTGTTTCTATGGCCTGAATAAATTTCTTACCAAAGCCCATCTGCGTCAATTGCAATATCATAAATCGCCAGTTCACATTATCAAAGGCTTTTTGCGCATCTAAAAATATCAATGCCATTTGCTTTTCAGGATGTGCTTCGTAATATTCTAACGTGTCCAAAATTATTCTAATATTATCTTTAATTTGTCTCTTTGGCAAGAATCCATTCTGGTCAGGGTGAATAAAATTATTTAAGTATCTTTTCAATCTTTCTGCCAATATTGAAGCAAAAATTTTGTAATCCGAGTTTAGTAAAGATATAGGTCTATAATTTTTAATCTGCTGTTGTTCTGAGCCCTCCTTCGGTATAAGTGTAATATATGCTTCTGTCCATGTTTTGGGTATTTCTTTTCTCAACAAAACTTCATTCATAATTTCCAATAACGGTACGCTTAATATCTCTTCAAATGTTATATAAAATTCAGCTGGTAATCCATCTGGACCTGGTGCTTTCCCAGTATTTTGTCTTTTTAATGCTTCTGTTAATTCCATCATTGTAATATTATCTTCTAACATTGTTTCAACATCTTTAGGTATTTGTGGCAGGTTAGCTTCCTGTAAATATTGTTTAATTTTTTTCTTCCTGAATACTCTCTTGGTAATATAGTCTTTTATAGTACTCTTGAACAATGTTCTTCTTTTCCACATCTCCATAACAAATCTGTCCTTGTTGATTTATCAATTGATTAATCTTTCTTGACTGTCTTTCTTTTCTTAATTTATAGGAAAGCCATCTGCCTGTTTTATTAGCATCTTCAAAATAATTTTGCTTGGCACTTTTAATTTTTTGTGCTAATTCCCCCTTTTCAACTTCTTAAGGACAAATTTTATAGAACTTTACCCGTACTTAGATGATTGGCTGATAGTATCCCCATCTCAACATCAGGCAACGAGGGACGTGGAACTGACAGCAGACCTCCTGGGCTCACTAGGCCTACAGATAAACACAGAAAAATTGGTGTTCACACCGACCCAGACCGTACAATTCATTGGAGTCCTTCTCGACTCCCTTCGGGGGAAAGCCTCCCACGGAAGCGGGCAGCAGACATTCGGCAGCTTGCATTACGTACCCTGAAATCGAAGCAGGTCAGTGTCTTCTCTCTACAGAGACTACTGGGCCTCATGGCCTCATCAGTGCATGTGGTCCGTTGGGCGAGACTGCACATGAGGCCCCTACAACAATTCCTCTTGTCCATCTACGATCAATCTGCAAACCCACACAAGGTCAAGCTCACCGTACCTACAACTCTATGCTCGGCTCTCCGGTGGTGGACGGATCTGCGCCACCTGGTGGATGGTCTACCCTTCGTGGACCCAGGCCTGATGCGCACACTGACAACAGACGCATCTCTGTTGGGATGGGGAGCACATTGCGACCACCTCACGATCCAGGGAAGATGGATGCCTGTTGAGAAGACGTTCCATATCAACAAGTTAGAGCTCCTAACTGTATGGAAGGCTCTGTGTGCATTCAGAATGTACCTCAAGGGCAGACACATCCAAATTGTGTCAGACAACACCACAGTTGTGTGGTACATCAACAAACAAGGGGGAACCCGATCGCCTCCCCCCTTCAACTGACTCTGAACATCTTCGACTGGGCGATCAAACAGGGGATCCAGTTTTCTGCCATTCACATCGCAGGGTCGGACAACATTCAGGCCGATGCTCTCAGTCGCCCCTTTCAGGACACCCATGAATGGGAGCTGTCTCGGCTGGTGCTGCGTCTCCTCTTCACCCATTGGGGGGTGCCAGTCATCGACCGTTTTGCCACAGAAGAGAATGCTGTCTGCAACAACTTCTGCTCGAGATCCGGAATAGGGAACTCATCCCTGGGAGATGCATTTGCTGTAAGCTGGGGAAAGGGCCTGCTTTATGCCTTCCCCCCATTCCCGTTAATAGCCAAGGCACTAACGCGCCTGTCTCACTACGGGTCGGACACAATTCTGATCGCACCATGGTGGCCACGCCAGGCATGGTTCAACCCACTCCTCAATCTATCCAGAGGAGAAATCTGGCACCTCCCACTCTTACTGGACCTGATCTCCAGGAACCACGGTTTGGTTCTCCATCCAGACATACGACAGCTACAGCTGACAGCATGGCAAATCCGGCCAGATGGCAGGACTTGAATCTGCCATTCCCGGTACAGGCCATTCTGCAGGAAGCTAGAAAGCCCTCTACGAGAGCCTCGTATGAAAGAAAATGGAGCAAATTTGTCAAATTCATCACCAACAAAGGCCTTCAGCCCCAATCCTGTCCGATTCAGGATATCCTCATCTTTCTACACTCTCTCCATGAGGCCGGGATGAGGGCTTCGTCGATTAAAATTTATTTGGCAGCCATCTCCGCTCATCATGATTTGGTCAACAAGTTTTCCATCTTCACACACCCATTGTCAAAATGCTTCCTCAAGGGACTACGCAATATTACCCCCCATTTCGCTCTGTCATTCCTCAATGGAGCCTCTCTGTCGTCCTAACAGCAAAGCCCTTCGAACTGCTGGCCACAGTTGACATTAGGTTATTGACCTTTAAAGTGCGTTCTTAGTGGCCATTACGTCTGCAAGGAGAGAATGAGCTTTGTGCCCTCCTTATTACCCCCCCCCCCCCGTATATACATTTTTTTCGGGACAAAGTAGTTCTGAGACCTGGACCTTCCTTTCTCCCTAAAGTGGTGTCCAGTTTTCATATTAACCAAGACATAGTGTTGCCCACGTTCTTTCATGCGTCCTCAGACCCATTGAGCTCTAGGCTCCATGCTCTGGATGTGAGGCAGGCCCTGGCTTTTTATAAGTCTAGATCTGCTGCATTTCGCTAATCGGACCGTTTGTTTGTGTGTTATGGAGGGACAAGAAAGGGTCTACCTGTCTCAGCACAAAGATTTGCTAACTGGATTGTGCAGACGATTGTGTTAGCATATCAAATCGCTGGTAAAGAACCGCCGGACTCATTGAAAGCGCACTCTACTAGGGCTCTATCCACATCTACAGCGTTGGATCGTGGAATGTCCATTCCTGACTTGTGCAGAGCTGCTACGTGGTCAAATGCCTCCACAGTTGTTTCCCACTATAAGTTGGACGTTAGAGCTCGGAGAGACTCCACCTTCAGTCGTGCTGTTCTCTCTTCGATTCTACAGTGATGTTCCAGTGAGCCTACCCTCCTCTGGTAAGTTCCCTTGCTGGTTATTTGCCCATAGTGTGTGATGCACAGAGACCACGAAGAAGAAATGCAAGTTGCTTACCTGTAACTGTAGTTCTTTGAGTTGTCATCTGTGCAGTCACACAACCCACCCACCGTCCCCTCTTGGTCTCGCTATAAATCGCCTGGTCAAGAGAGCACTGTTGTGCATGCACATAGTTTTTTTCCTTATCACACTCAGTGGATACTGTTCTATCTTGTTCGCGAGGCAATCGGTCTCATAGGCGGGAACCCGAGCATGCGCAATAGGACGGTGGGGGGAGGGGTTCCCGCCAAAAGTCTAGACTTTGGAAGTTTCCCGAATGAGGCTCGGCGCCGGCGCGAGCCCATAGTGTGTGACTGCACAGATGACCACTTGAAGAACTACAGTTACAGGTAAGCAACTTGCATTTATCCCAAGTGCACTCCTATGATCTGCTCAGAGGGCAACACACAATAGATTCAGGTACCTTCAGGCTTCTGTAATGTACATATAATAATGTTCAACTTTATCTGCACGCATTGTAAAGGTGATTTTTAAAATGTCTACAAACTCAGGAAAAATATTACTAATAATACCTGAGTTAGAAAGATCTCTACTCTTTTCTTTTGGGGTAGACTCACTACTGTCCAGTCTGATCTATGCCAAAATTCTCCCCCACAAAACTTTACAATGAACCAGGAAGTTCTTTCTACAGAAAGTGAGAGTGTCAAATGTTGCTATTGGCTAAAAGTCCTGAAAGGTAGGAAAGACTATTTTTGCTTACAAAACATCCATAAATCAATTAACTGTCTTGCTCTTGCAGGGCTCGGATAAGACTATAAGACTATAACTGTACAAGTAGCAAAGTTTTTAAATTGGGCAATGTGTACAAGGATCTTATTGACTGAATAACCCTAGTATTTTAAATTTTACTATTAACTATTGTACTAAATCAATTACAATGTATGATTTTAAAGTTTTAATATTTTATGTTTTGTACCTTTGGTCTATTGACTGTAATAAAGGTTTACTACTACTACTACATAGTGGCTGTACATTTTGCCTCATCTCTCAGGTTCTGTAAGGGCTAGAGACTTGCTTTAAAAAAGAAAAGAAAAAGCTGGAAAACTGGAGATTAAGGCTTATCTAAGGGGGCGTGACTGCCCACCCCTTCCCAAGGGGGCATGACTGCCCACCCCTTCCCCTTTACTGCAGATGCCCATGTCCTGCAGCCAACAGGGGCAGAAGCTCCTGGCTGGGTTACCACCACAACCACCACCACCCCATTCCTCCAGCTCGGAGACAGAACCCAAACAACGCAGAGTTTGGTAAATAGCAGATATTTACCAAACCATCCAAACTGTCATGATTTAGCAAAAGAAGGACAAGATGGCAGTTCTTCCCTTGTTTAAGCAAGGCTCAAAGCTTTCATGAGAAGCTGGAGTTAATGTTTTCACTGTATGGGGAGCTCTGAATCAAGTTGAATCAAACTTGTCACAAGCCTACTTTCCATCCCTTGACTGGCCTTCCCCTGCTTCTGGCATAAGCTTGGGGGCAACTGGTGCTCTCACATCCCTTCTGCCGGTCCCCCCAGCCAGAAATACCTCTCCCAGTCTCCCTTCCCCTGCCAAGCCCTTATTGCTCACACTCAGAGTGTCATCACATTCAGGGTTTGATGCACACCTGCTGCGACTTTGATCCACTTTTTCAGTGCTGGACTCGCATGACGTCATCCCCATCCTGCTGTTCTCGCACCCTGAGCAAGTCCAGTGCTGAAAAAGTGCATCAAAGTCGCGGGAGGTGTGCGTCCAACCTCGCGTGTGATGACGCTCTCATATGGCCCAAGGCACAGCAATGAAGCCCACTGACATGGGACCAGCCATGCGACTTCCAACAAGACAAAACGTGTTAATTCAACAGGACACCTGAATGTAGGATGTACAGAATGAAGGTTCTCCAGGGAGTGGGACGGAGCCATGGCAGACCTGGCCTTGCTCCATATCACTTTGCAAAATTGGCTCACCTTTCTGCCCTGGATAATGTCCTCTTCTTACGTGCAGCCTCTGGGTGTGCATACCTTCTCCACTGTTCCCAAACCCAGGTACATTTCTGACCCTTTATTCACCTCCTGCCCCACTCAAACAGTGCTTTCACACTAGACATTTCATTTGGAATTGCCACGCTTCATTCCTGCATTTTTTATGGGGCACCTGCATCCATTCCTCCATTCCTGGTTGTCCTGTGTTTTCCCTGTAGTTCTTCCTTCTTTTCTCAGGACACAGAAAATCTAATAGGAAGAAGGAGGTGAAGGAGAAGAGGAGAAGAAAAGAAAGGATAAAGCAGTGCTACTATTCCGTCTTTCCCTAGAGAGGGAGGATTTTGCTGTGGGCAGGAACTTATCAGCAGGTTAACGTATTACTGCTGGGCACACCTTCAGTTAATCACCGGAATTTATATCTAATCACTTCACTGGTGCTGAATGTGCTTTTCATTATATATATTTAAAATATTTGCATAATAGCACTTAAATGAAAATGTATTATAGCACTATGATGCTAATTACAATTGATTTTTAAAAAACTGCCACTATCCATGCTAAATTTCCTCTTTATCAGCAGATTTGCTGATAAAGTTTCTTTGTAACTTTAAAGAAGTCATGAAATAACTACAGAATCACACTTTAATATATAAGCTCTTGAGTGCAAATTAAAGAATTAAAGCTCAGTTTAAAAGAAAAAGAAAAAGAAAAAAGCTTCTTCACCTACATCACACCCTCTAGTGTGGATGGAATACACCAGGATGCCCAGACAGAAATACCACAGCAATATCCTTGGTAGTGTGAAAAGTCCATTGCAATTCTGGTTATAGCTTACGGCTAGAGAATATTGACTAGGCAGCACTAGAAGAAGCCTCTCTGGCAGGCACCCAGTTTCAGCCTTTGCTCCTGTATTCCCCATTGCTTTGCTTGCTTGGGCTGCCCTCATGGAACCCTTCTTCTTCTGAACTACAACCCCCCTGAGTTCTGCCCCTTGACAAGACACCTCTGTTTGACCATAATGGAGACTGTGGCTGGCTTATTGTGGCGTTATTGTGGCATTGCTTATTGTGTCGTCTGGAGGGGGACAAACACGTGGTGCGCTAATTTTTGGAATTAAGCAACGGAGAAAAAAAATGGACTGCTCTGTTGCTTATCTGGAGAGCCGCTGCTTATTATGCTGTGGGGCAGGCTCCATTGCTGATTTTCTCGTGTTGCCTGCGTTATTTCAGAAGGACATAGAGCCCTCTGGCAGGAGCAGCTGAAAGCGCCCCAGCCGTTCCTCTGCAGCTGACAGAACTTGCACTGGCTGATGGGATAGCCCTGGGAGGAGGGAGGAGCAATGTCCTGCTGAAGGGATGATGGGAGTTTCAGCAGTGCGACGGGCAAGAGGGCAACATGTTGTGTGGGGAGTACTGGCAAAGTAACACACAGTGAGTTTGCTATTCCCCCCTCCCTTGCCTAAAGTGTCGTCCAAACCCTCCCTGTGCTTCACTCAACGTCTTTCCATCCTCGTGGTCTTGCAGGAAGGCACTGGGACCCATCCACCCAGAATATATTCCTTAGCAGCCAAGGAAGGGATTCAGTAGCAGAAATGTAGGAAAGCATTCACTAAAGGTCAAACTATACATTATTTTTATTGTGTCATTAGCAACCATGTCTGATATTTTGGCATCTTTAGTTCTAGGTGTAGGATCTGCCATTTTCATTGTGACTTCAGATCACATCATGCAAAGAAAAGAAGCTTAACCCTTCCCTCCTCAGCTGTGATCCCAACAAAAATTCCAGGCATTGTGGCTGGCCATGCAATAAAAGTAATGTATACTTTGGCCCTAAATGGTACCAGCATTACCCTGAAGTAAGGGGAAGCCATGGGGTCTTCAGGCAGCAAATTTCAGAGGGGGTAACATGTCCCTACCTCCAGCATCTATGTAATTTAATCTTTTCAAAATATGTAATTTTTTTAAAAAAATGTATGTGTTTTCTTAAAAATGAACACACTTTCTCTCTCTCTCTTTCTAGATTTAGGTATTTCCTCCTCCACTCGGCCATGAAATGCTTGCTTCCTCTCCTCATTATAAGATTGTTTCGAAACATCTGACTTAACATGAGACTTGGGACTGCAATGAAAAAGCTGAGCCATGAGGGGGCTGCCAGAGAATGTACACACTGATCCAATTCACACAGTCAAAACAAGCCATGGTGGCTTGTTTAAATTGGTGATGCGTGCCGCACCAATGGCCAATTATCTGTCAGGCATGGCTTGTCATGTCACCCAAACCCAGGCAGCATAGCTTGTTTGAGAAGGAAACAACCCTCTAATTAGCCAAGGTCTGTTGTTGGGTTATTTAAGGGTTGTTTCCCTCTCAAACAAGCCATGGGGCCTGGGTTTAGACATGACAAGCTGCACCTGGGCGGGTAATTAAACTAATGGCACTCAGCATACACCACCAATTTAAACAAGCCATGGTGGCTTATTTGATTGTGTAAACTGGCCCACTGAGTGTAGACAGCTCAATTCAGTGGAAATAAATGATTGTGTTAAGTTCAACATTTTTTAAAAAACTATACAGTTAGAACAACTAAAAGGTGACAGTGTGTGTGTGCACAATGAGACAATATTTCTTTGAATCAGCCATGTAGAATTGCCAACTGACTGGAGTTAGGGGATGGAAATCAAATAGGTCTCATGTATTCCTATGCCTTTAGTGATGGCTTGTCCTGCAGAAATCAGAATTTCACAGCATCATCCACTGGAGCTGGACAAACCAACCCCAGACTCACATTGCACCAGGGCCAAAGATAGGTTGCCTCTACACTGGCAGAGTGAGGGGGCACCCAGAAATGGTGGGGAAATGGCAGATGTGCCCCCACAACTCATAGAGGGACCATGCCAGAGACAATGCCCACATGCCATCTGCACAGAGAGATCCTGTCCTAGGGCTTATCCTTATCATCCTGTCCTAGGGCTGTTGCTATGGGGGGGGGGGGGGGTCCTAACATGATCTATCCTCCATCATGCCTCACCACTTGGCCTGGCTTGTGAGGATGACACTAGAACCACCACGCCAAGGCAGGGGCACAACAGCAGTCTCCGGAGAGCCATCCTCAGGCCAAGAGTCCTTCCAATCCATGAGGTATTCCCAATGCCTGCCCCCCTGACTCCACATCTGGCTTATTTCATATACCTCCTAGCCACCAACATTTACTGGTGGTAACTGGTTCGTATTGGGATCTATATATGGTGTGGCTGGAACAAGGCAAGACAGATGAAACACTGGGTGTATTGAAGAAATCCCCAAAACACGTCCATTTCCCCCTGACACGCATCTGACACGCAGACAGTACACGCATCCTACATGTGTCCACTGACACCCCCCCATGCACACTTGCACACACACGCATCCTACACACACACACAAGCACACTTCAGCCCCGTCTCAAAAACGCCCCAGGAACAGCTAATACCTCCCTTCCTCCTTCTTGCTTGAGCGCCAGTTCCTTTGATGTGGTTCTCAGTTTACTTAACCAAGATACAATGTTCTCTCCCGCTGCAGCCATGCATGCAAAGTTCAAAGGAATGGAGGAAAGCCATTTCCTCCTTCTTCCCCGGCTTGTCTTTCGCTGCTCCAAGGTGGGAAAAACTTATAGGGAAACTGCTCCAAAAGCCAGGGGGCATGCACAGGGTGGGTGACACATCCAGGTGTGACCAGATGTTGGTGTACCTGGATGATGTCACCGACAGTATGCCCATATGAAGAATGCATGATCATATAGGGAAACCAGGTTCACGCTGAAAATCAAATGAACACCTCTGTATTTCAAATGGCAATGGCGGCTGGCAAATGGCTCCCGGACACGATCCACCAAAACGTGTCCCCTTACCTGGTCTACTCAGGAGTAGTGGTAACCGGAAATGATGTATTTGGGGCTGTAAACCAATGGGATGAGGGCTGATGACACGTAACATCTGGAGTATAAATACATTGTTTGAACCTTGGCGCAGTGTGACTCTGGAAAGCAGCGATAGTGCCCAGTGGTCACCTATTCTGCGCAGAATAATAAATCAGCTTCAAACGCTTCAGGAGGTCTTTCATCAAGTGTTTCATATCTGGACGTTGGTACACTTGGAAATTGCATTATTTGTGCAACAGGTGGAGCTTTATGATTAAGGGAGTTGAAGCCAGCAAGCATCAGAGTAAATTACCTCAAATATGGCAGGTGCCTTTGTTAATTTGGCCTGGTTTAGCTTCAGAAGCTCTACCAACTGGATTTGATGCACTCCAGTAGGTAACTAAACTAAGGCCAAACAGGCAAACATCAGCACACACTCTAAAGTAAATTGAAACACATTAAATGCTTATTGAAGAAAATTACAAATTGAGAAAATTAGCATGGTGGTAAACACCTATAGAACTGACTTTTAATAGTGTGATCACTCAGAAGCTTTTTTGAAAGTTACAGGAAACTGGAAAGAAGTGCTCTGCAACCTTGTACTTCTGAGGTCTTACTTCTGTTTAATCAGAAGTAAGACTGACTCTGTTCAATGGGGTTTACTCAAAGATAAGCATGCATCGGATTTTAGTATGACTTGGATGTAAATGCAATTGAAATCAGTTACTCTTGAGTAAGGGAACAGCAGATCTTTGTTTTATGAACTGGAGATGCACAGCTTCACATGATCAAAGGAAAGGAAAATTGATCCATCACAAATGCAAACAGGTGGAAGATCGCACTGGTGGACTATCAAGAAAAGAGTTTAAAGGGGGGAATTTAAAAATTCCTAAAAACTCAAAGGATGAACCAATCTGATTCAAACTTGGTATGCCGAAAGCTCTCCTGGAGACCTATCACCATGCCAAGTTTCATCTCTTTATCTGTAAAAATTATGCAGATGTAAGCATTTTGGTTAATTTGCATTTTAAAAAATCCTAAAAATCAAGGTGTGGACCTATCTGATTCAAACTTGGCATGAGGAAAGCTCTACTTAAGAGCTCTCAAGATCCCAAGTTTCAGCTCTTAATTTTTTAAAATTACACAGATGTAAGCATTTTTGTACATTCTAATAGGAGCTCCAATGAGCGAGGGGGAAGGCTGCCACATTCATGACAATGTCCATCAACGACAGCAACCAATGAACAGGAGGGGGAAGGAGAAGGGGCGGGGCAGGCGCAATAGCAGTGGGAGAGCAAAAAGAGAGTTCACCGATATAGCTAAGATGGTGAAAGGGAGGAGCACTTGCAGCACTTCTGAAATGGAGGTAAAAAATGCGAAGGCAAACCGGGGGGAAAATAGGTGTGATGAAGCTCATTGTGATTACATTATTAGTAGTGAAAGAGAATGTAGCATAAATTTAAGATTAACTAAAAGGATTGCAGTTGACAAACTTGGCACTACAAGTGTAGAAAGCAAAATAGCAAACTAAGCTTCTAGCACTGTTGTTTGGGCAATATGAGTCCTCCTCATAACCGTCCATGAATGTAAACGGCTAAGCTAAAGCATTACTATGTTCTTCTTGGCATGTGAAGAGTTAACCTTGACACCTATATAGGTAAATGCAAACGAAGTGGTCAAAATAAAAATGTTTCTGGAGTTTAAGGGATTAACTCTAGTTGCATCGATTATAAAAACACTGCATCAGGTCTAAAATCTTAAATCAATTTTTTTCATCCAGGTCTAGATCCTAAAACAGAATGGCACTTAAGTGGTTAAACAAATTTAGGATACAGGGTGCAATTCAAAGGATCTCAGAGGTGTCAAACTGGAATAGCGGCAGAGGCATTCTTCACTTCCTCACCTCCCCACCTGCAGATTTCGCTAGACAGGCTGTTTAGCCCGTCTAGCGAGGGTGCTTCAGAGGGAAAGGGAAGGAGGCTGGAAGACATTCAGGATAACTCGTATCCTGGGCGCTCTGGTGTCCTCCCCTCCCCACCCTTTTCCACCTCTGAGGCCGCATTCAGATGACACTTTAGGCAATGGAGGGGAGAATAGGCAACTGACTGTGCATCATGATGCCAGTACTCCCCACACAACATGTTGCCCCGCTGCTCGTCGCACTGCTGAAACTCCCATCATCCTTCCGGCAGTCTGTTGCTCCTCCTTCCCTCCTCCGTGGTCTATCCCATCAGTCAGTGCAAGTTCTGCCGGCTGCAGAGGAACGGCTGGGGCGCTTTCAGCTGCTCCTACCAGAGGGTTCTATGTCCTTCTGAAATAACGCACTCAACACAAGAAAATCAGCAACGGAGCCTGCCACACAGCATAATAACCAATGGGTCTCTGGATAAGCAACGGAGCAGCCCATTGTTTTTCTCCGTTGCTTAATTTGAGAAAATAGTGGACTGTGAGTTGTGTGTGTCCCCCTGAGATGACACAATAAGCAACACAACAGATGATTGCCTAATTAATCAACTGTTGCTTATCGTGTCGTCCGAACCCAGCCTGAGTTTCCAACCAAGAAGCGGCAGTTCTCGCCACACTGGCTGTGAGGCAGGGTCAGAGCTCTGACTGCCCATTCCGAGGACAGAGCCCTGCTTCTGGGCTTGGAAGGATTCTGGCTGGACATCAAAAATCTTCCTGACTGTGACAATGGAACCCCATGACCTAAGGAGGTGGTGGGCTCTCCCATACTGGAGGCCTTCAAGAGGCAGCTTGACAGCCATCTGTCAGGGATGCTTTAAGGTGGATTCCTGCATGGGGGGTGGGGTGGACTCAATGGCTTTAGAGGCCCCTTCTAACTCTACTATTCTATTATTCTACCTGCAGTCCTATGGTCTCCAGGATGCTCTCCCAGGGACCATAGGACTGCTGTCTCCAAGGGTCAACCGGCCCTTGGGGCCAAAGAAAGGACTGGTTTTCCAGCTTAATTGCCATGCAGGGGGCAGTTTCCAAGGGGGGGGCAGGCTCACCTTTCCACTGCATGCTGCGACAACACGGACACCCCGCCAACTTCCGCGCATGGCAAGTCAGCTTTCCCATGGGTTTGGGATGATCTGGGTCAGTGTGCAAATCGTTGACAAAAGTATTTTCTTTGCGATTATTTGGGGGGACATTAATTGGGCGCCTCTTCTGCCTGTGGAATTTATATAAAACTGGCAAATGTTTCTGAGTTCGCACATGTCCATGCACCTTACCATGGGCAGAGTTTAGGCGGCTCTCTTCAGGGCCAACCCCTGCTCAGCCGCCAGGGGCGCCCTTGGGCACGCAGGAGCCCATCCTGCCAGGGAGGCACCCCTCCCCGCCGGTCCCAAGCAGCCTGCGCGCTCTCCGTGCCCTGACGCCTCCAAACGGCCTTCGAGACGCCCGTGGAAAAGGACCGCACGTGCGGTGCGCCTGCACCTTTAAGAAGGAGGGGCCCCGGAGACCACGTGGCACGCTCTCGTGTTTTGGTGTGTTTTTTTTACGGAGGGAGGAGGCAGAGCAGCCGGCAGAGCGGCTTTTCTTTCTTTGTCATAATGCGCAGGGTCACGTGAGGCCGAAGGTGGCGCACTGTGACGCATGCGCAGTCCGGTGTCTGGCTCGCGCCTCGTCCTGAGCCAGGCTCGGTGGGTGGGTGGAGCGGCCGTTTCCCTTCCGCCCTCCCTCCTTCCGCAGCCCGTGCAGCTATCGGTCGGGAAGCCCCGGAGCGGAGGAGGAAGAGCAGCGGCAGCATCGCCGTGAGGAGGCCAACGAGGAGGAGGAAGAAGAAGAAGAAGAGGGACGACGACGACGAGGAGGAGGAGACGCGAAAGGAGGCCGGCGCGGCCCGCGTCGCCTGAGAAGAAGGGAAGAAGGAGCCAGAAGCGCCGCCGCCGCCGCCATGATGGAGGCCTAGCCGGCCCAGCGCAGCGCCTGACGGGAACCGCGCTGAGGGCCATGGCGGGGCGAGGCGGCCTCTAAGGAGGAGAAGGACGAGCCGCCTGGCCGCGCGCCCCGCTCGCCGGCTGAGCGCGGGCTCGGCAGCCCCCTCCTCCGCGCCCCGCGGCCTAGGCCTGCCCGCCGCCCGCCGCCCGCCCCACCATGTCCTGCGTGCACTACAAGTTCTCCTCGAAGCTCAACTATGACACGGTCACCTTCGACGGGCTCCACATCTCGCTTTGCGACCTCAAGCGCCAGATCATGGGCCGCGAGAAGCTCAAGGCGGCCGACTGCGACCTCCAGATCACCAACGCCCAGACCAAAGAAGGTAGGTGGGCAGCAGGCCGGCCGGAGGAACGTGGCGCGGGCGGCCCTCGGGCTTGGCCTGCCCGCGCTCGCCCGGCCGCCTCCAGACCCCGTCGTCCTGGAGAGGCCCTGTCCGGAGTGAGCCGGAGCAGACGCGCCCCCTGTCCCGGTGCTTGTCTTCAGGGCTCTTCGTGCCCCCCGGCTCCCGGCAGCAGCCGTGGCTCGGGGAAGGTGACCGGCCCAAGGTTAAGCGCCGTTGGGCTTTGGGCACTCCGGCTTCTTCAGGTCTGGCCGCTAGCCCCGGAAGCCTTTCCCTGTGGCCCTCCCGATGGTTCAAATCCCTTTCCTCTCGGCAGAAGCGGTGTGAATGGGCCCATGTTTGGGGTGGGGCCCTGCTGCCCCTAGTGAGACGAGTCTGAGGAGCGCCCTTCGCATTTTGACTTGCCCCATCCCCGGGGTCGGGCCATGGGCCACGAAACGAGCAATGTGAGGCAGGCCCCATGTGGATATACTAGAGCTTGTGCGGCTTCCCTGAAAAAGCAAAGTTTTAGGACGGATGGTGGTAATTGTGGGTAGGGTGGCAGAATTGTCCTTCTACCCCTTCCAGACAGATGCAATAGGTTTCATAGTTTAGTCAGAAGTAGGGTAATCCATCAGCTAGGACCCTCACAGCTTTCTTTTTTGTCAACTACATTTATATTGCTCTTGTGCTTGGCCTGTTTAGTCCAGAGCCCTGTCAATCACAGTGTTCATCAACAGATGTGTCAGAGGAAGTGGATGGTAAACAGAGTAATCATAACATGAGCCATTCGCTTCCACCTCATGAAACTCCCAACATTCCACATTCTGCTTAAGCAGTACTACCATAGCTAATAGCCATTGCTGGCCTGCTCATATTTGAATGTGTGTAAAATCTCATTGAGCTTATTACCTGATGGCATGGCATGATGTGCTATAGGAAAGCATGCATAATGAATTTCTGCATGAATGGAGGATCCTTCAAGAGATTCCTGTTTCTAATTTCACAATTGGTACATGAACTCGCGCAGTGGGGGTGTTTTGTAAGAGTGAACAGCCCAAGATAAATAAACAGGATACCAATTCCCTGAGCATGTGATGGACCTGGTGGACAACTACTTTGATAATGCCAGAACCTAAAAAGAACCAGTAGCCCTATCAGTAACCTCCTTGACCCTTCTAAAAAGCACTCCGCCTGGCTGAATGTGATGGCTGTATGTGAATCTTTAGGCAAATGCAAATTAATGAGGGTAGGTCATTTTAAATATGATGTTCATTACCAGAAATGTTGGTGAACAAAGCAGACTGGAACTGCTGCAGAGGCTGTTTTCACACATAAGACTTTGTGGAAGAGACAAAGATGTGGGTATTTTGGAAAATCTTGTATTGGAATTTTTTCTGATGCAAATTAGGCTAATTTACATTGGAAAATCACTGGAGTGATAATTTAGCATGCTTACTAAATGCAAACAAAATAAACAACAAAGTTTTAAAAAGTACCCCTTGCTAATTTTTGTCTCAATACACCTCAAGTTTGTGACCTGAAAAATTGTGAAAAATATTAAAACACGTTTAATATGATTTAAATATTGTACTATGTACACATTTTATCAGAATACTAGTAAAATTTATTGAATAAATGTGAGAAAGAAACAAATGTACTGAAAACTGTCAACACACTAATTTATGCACTAATTAATTTTAGCAACCCAAAGAAAATTATGCTTAGAACCATTCGCCTATTTCAGTGGAGTTCAACTCTCTTCCATGAGAGTTGTTAGGGCATTTCCATTTCACAGAGACATACATGTATTCCCTCACATGCTTGCTAGGGATAATCACCTGAACGCATCGATTACAATTTTGAACTGCCAAGCTTGCCTAATATTGTATTTGTACTAATATTGTACTAATGAGCTTATAAAAGGAAAAATTCTGCAAATAAATAAAGTACTGGAAATTTGTCTTGGAAAATTTTTCACTCCACGTCACTGGGAAGAGATCGTTTGTCTGTTCATTGGGTATCTCTCAGACTCGGGGAGTAATGAGCTAGCAGAAAAATCTGGTGGAAGGTGTTGTTTCAACATTGGAAGGGAATTAGTAATAATAATATAATAGTAATACATTTCTTACTTGCCTCTCCCTCTGGATCAAGGCGAGGAACAACATCAAATACAAATGATAAAAATACATAAAACTGATTAAAAACATATTAAAATTAATACATTATTAAAATACCAATAAAACTCTTAAAATTCGACTGTGTAGGCATGCCGGAAGAGATCAGTCTTTATGGCTTTCTTAAAGTCAGAGAGACTGTTAAGTTGACGAATCTCTTCCGGCAGGCCATTCCACAGTCTGGGAACAGCAGAAGAGAAGGTCCTCTGGGTGACGGTTGTTAGCCTAGTTTTGTCTGACTGTAGCAAATCCTTCCCAGAGGACCTGAGTGTGCGGGGCGGATTGTATAGGAGAAGGCAATCCCATACAAGGAGTTCATCTTACATTGAATCTGGCATATGCTCTACTGATGTAGGTTTAGATTGGTCATGTCTGAAATGACGAATTGGATTAATGGTTATTAGGTAACAAGGTTACAGGAGTTCATCTACCAGTGTATCCCAGAATGTGCTTGTATTCCTAAGGAAAATGAGGTATTTCACAATTACCCCTTCAAGGTCCTTTTTTCAATATGAGTAGAATTATGAAAAATTAGTACTCTTGGAAACTGTATAGTTCCAGCTGAAATTGTGTAGAGACTGTTTGGGAAAACAATGAAAATTAAATAGGAAGTGAAGAAATTACAAGTGTTTATCTTCTTCAGAGAAGCTCACACTGGATTCCTGTTATTTTTCTGTAACCACTTAACATTTTATTGATATAATTCAGTTATTCAGACAGCTATCTGGAGTAGAAATTCCTCAGATCCTCGGGCAATTCAGAGCTGTTACAACATACTTGTCATTCTGAAGGTCTTTTAATGGTTCACATTCAAGGATTACTGTCTGTTATTTGTACTCAACTGTAGGTAGGGGGCAAAAATGTTTGCTGTCTGTGCCTGGATTGGGAACTCCCCTACTGTAGGCCTTTTTTAAGACACATGGTTAAGCACCTATATTGGCCAGACAAATATTTGCAGTGTCCAGGATATATATATGTTTAATAATTAAAAGTAATAACGTTTTTAATTTAAATAGGGTTTTTATTTTAAATTGTAAAAACTAAGTTTCTCTTAAAGAATAACTTGGATAAAGTTAAGTAATCTGAATGTAAGCATGTTAAGACATGCAGTTTAATCTGAATCAGTTCCCTCTATCAAATACATTGAGTTAACAAGGCTTCTCTATGTAAAGAGAGAAGCAGTTTGATCATTTCTCGTATGTGTATGCACTTTACCTACCAAACAGTAATTTCATTTTCATTTGCCAAAAATAACTTCTCTTATCTGCCCAGTGACAGTGGCGGCACTTTGAAATGCCAGAGTATTCTATACATGAAAGTCCCTTCTGCTCTAAATATGATTATTAAACATTTCCCATGTTTTAAAAATGATTTCTGCTCTAGTAGCTCCTTTATAAAATCCTTATTCTGGAATGATTGTCCACTCTTACTTTATTTTTAAAATCTGATACATTCCATTTAGACTGTGCCTAAAACAGGGTGGGAACTTATAGTTCTCTGGATGGTGTTGGACTCCCATCATTCCCAGCCAACATGGCCAGTGTTCAGAAACAATGGGAATTTTAGCCCAACAATGTCTAGAAGTCCCCAAGTTTCCCATCCCTGCCCTAATACGTTAAAGTATTGTATTAATATTATGCTTCTAGTTCAAATTTCATGTTCATGTTTTGAACAGGTTGTGTGTTGACTTTCTGATAAATTTTCATTAGCATATAATATACAGATCTGAGTAGCCTGAATTTGCACCAACTGCTGCCTCAGTAAGAATGGGATAAGTACAAATGCTGAAAAGCCCTGGGGTTTGGTGGCTTGTTGGGGAGAAGTTTCATGTTGGTTCTTTCAAATGTGAACTCTTACCAGGTGCCTGTGCTCTCTCACTTTTTAGAATACACTGATGATAATGCCCTGATTCCCAAGAACTCATCTGTTATTGTCAGAAGAATTCCTATTGGCGGAGTAAAATGTACAAGCAAAACATATGTCATGTAAGTGCCTGGCTTTTCTTTTAAGAACTAAAATGAGAGTTTGGGTTCTCTCTCATTTACCTACAATATTGCTGTTATGAATTCTCATTGTAATTAGAAAGGAGATGTTTAACTGCTAGACTTTTGTTAGAATAAAGCTTAGTGATACAAGAAATGTGTAAATTATAACTCTTCCCCCTTGCATCAGAACTTTTTGTGCAAGTTCATTTCGTCCAATATGGCAGTTATGGCAGATGTAAATGTGGTAGTTATAAGTAGCTGACAAAAGTGGCAGGACTGCTGTTGATGGGCCTTTTGTCAGATCCCCCCACGCCATTGAGTGAGCAAGTCCCTTGTGGATGGGCTAGTCTGTAGTAAACCCATGTAAATCAATCCAAGTGTATCTTAACAAGACTGTTGGGATGTTACAGGCAACAAGATCCTTACTCGGTTTGCTGAATGCAATTTTATAATTATTCAGTATCCTTTCTGGAAGTCCTTTGACAAAAGAAGTATTTGAATTAAGTCAATTCCAGTTGAATTATTTTATATGTCCTCTACTTTAACTGGGCCACTTGAAGTACATGGTGGTCCTCTTGTGCTGTTAATACTTGTGTTCCTGCCATCTTGGAATTTGGCAAGTAACTCAGAATTGGACTTAAATCCTGAGTTTGTAGATCCTGATTCCTGAAGTCAGGTAATATGTCGGTCCAATTTTGAACATCTTCTGCAAACGTTAGAATTATTTTCAATTTGAATTCTCCTTTAGGGATCAAACTGTAAAAAGGAACTTTAGTATGAATTGTTGTTGTGTGGTATATTAGACATTTTATGTTGCCTGTTTTAGGCTTCTTGGGATTAGCCAGCCTAGAAATTTAAACAAGTTCATTGTGGACTGACGGTTATGTTTCAGAGAAGAAAACAAATTCCTATTCTACATATAAACAAGATATGGAGGGAAGTTCTTTGTCCAGTATAGAAACTGGGGCTTGTCCGCAAATTTCATAATTCGGTCAGCAACTCTTCATTTGACCAGGGTTTCCTGGACACAGAACTCATTCCTGGTGAGCTGTTGAAATGAATAGGGGGAGGAGGGTGGTGAGAGGCAAGAGCAATGGAACTTGGATAGGGTGGGATTCTGATGAGTTGTGCCCCTGAGGATTATGCTTTGAATCATTTCCCTGTTCTAAGGATGTACTTGCATATGTGGTAAGTACTTCATGATACCTTCTCAGACATTAGTAGGGTAACATGTGAATAGTTGCATGTGTGAGAAAAAGAACTGGTCCCACATTTGAGTACTTGGTAATTAGATCACACATTTCCAGATAACTCACATTCACAGGTACCATGGGCTTAGCACTGAAGGATATTGTGCTATGGTTGTGAACTGTGGTTAAAAATCAGTGAGGTTTTTTAATTTTATTTTTTTTCTAAATTTCTCTCATTTAAAATTAAATCTAATCATAAACATGCTAAACCTATGATTTAAATTGACCCACCCTGGAACATTGTCTTGTTCCTTTAAAGCCAAGTGGGAGTACTGATGATTCTCATTTGTTTCTGCAGTCCCACCCACCCAATGCTACCTGAAGAAGGTTGCTTCACCCTGCTACTTGGCAAAATCACCCCTGCTGCAAAAGCATTATTCATAGCCATGAAAGCTTCCATGGAGTAGACTCTTCTTATAGATTGCCCTGGTGCAAGGAGCAGGTTGATGTGTGTGTATGTGTGTATAGAAGACAAATTTCCTGATTTATCTGTTCGCATAAAAATGGAATTGCTTCTGGTGATCTACCCCATCTACAGTTTTAACTTTTATATGCCTGAGACCTTTGTTTTGTGCTACTAAAGATAGTGGAGCAAAAAGCTGCTTAGTACTAACTTTTTCCTCGATAAGCTACATGAGTTGAACATCAACCCCTAAAAAGATTAGATTTACAATAAAATAATGGGGAATTCAGCTATAGATACAGATATATATCTGTTTATCTTGGTTTACTTGCTGCTTATAGTTAAGCTGTTGATTGGCCTATGACAAGTATGGAACATATGTACTGCAAAGATTTTTAATCCTAGTGGTATATGTTTTGGGCTCAGATCAGATATTAGTAGGAAACTACGGTATACTTTCCCACTATGTGAATTAGCCATGGTGAGCTTTGGGCTTGCTGTATACTCTCTCTCTCATGCCGTCAAAGAGTTTCTTCCAGTTTTCAATGAAGAGCAGTTCCCTGTGACATCCAGACTTAGAACTGTTATTTGTTTAAAGTATGGTTTGTGAGAAGAAGCTAGGATCTCAAGCCATTGTTTGAAATACTAGCTTGTTCTCGCTAACCTTAGCTTAAAGAATGACAGTTTCCTGAATTTGGATGTCATGGAGGTCTGTGCATCATATAAAATCTGAAGCAGAGGCTTCAGGTCTCTTCGCATCTGTGGAAGAAGTGAGGGAAGGCCTGTATGAGCCCCAGGCTCACCATGGTGTTTTCAAAAAGCAGAAAACTATGGTTTCCCATTACATCTGAACTTTAGTAGGTTTATTGTACATCATTAGGGACAATTTTTTTTTAGAGGCAATTAATAAATACAATCTATGCATATGATGAAGTGGACAGTATCCACAAAAGCCTATGCTAGAATAAATATGTAAACCTTTAAAACCACAAGACTTGCTGCATCAGAATACCATGGCTATCCCTCTGGAAATGAGTCCATGTTCAGTGAAGCAGATTCCCCCCCCCCCAAAATTTTTTTTACTGTGTTTTTGTGTACAAACCAAGTGCCCAAAGGAAATTTAGGCAATTTGATACTTTGTAAGTGCTGTTTGTAATTATTTCACTTTATATCAAATGCAAATTGGTAGCATTGTAAAGACATGTTAGATATCTTATCTGGACCACAAATCATGATCATCTAGTAGCTGCCTATATCTCAAAATTCAGTGGTTGATGCCCCTCTCTGTTGTTAATATGTTTGCCATGGCCCCAAGATTTAGCTATGGGATTCTTCTGTATTTAATAAACGAGTAGTTTCATAGAAAATAGAAAATTCTAAATGTAAAATATTCAAGACTTATTTAAAATTGAGTAAATGAGACCTTTTTTTCCTTTATCACAGAACACATAAATTATACAGAATCCTAGAAACTCCTCTCAGGTGATGTTTTTGACAACTACTACCACTTTTAGTAAATCTACCCTATACAGCTGGGTTCCTTCCTGGCCAAGTTGGCCACCTTATTCACGGTGTGGGGATTTGGCCTCTTTGTGTAAGCTTGTGCATGTTCAGTCTCATTAGACATGTTCTTGATGTTCATATAAACTTCATGTTATTTATCTGCAGGATCAGAGCCTTGGCTTCCTTAGTTTTAAGGGGTGATTATTGTATACAAAATATGTATAAGGACCATTGGTATCCGTGGTGGTGGCTTTCTCTATTTTGTGCAATATGCATTGTTTTTCTGACAGTGTCTATTTTCCCTTTTTAGAAGCCGAACTGATCCAGTGAGTGGAACTTCAAAAGCAGTATGTAAAAACACAATCTCACACTTTTTTCTTCTACACATTCTGCCTAATTTTAAAACAGTAATGTAGCAATAAAGTACTTTTCTAAATATTTTTCATTAATTTCCCATAAAGATGCTTTGATATTGTAAATACATTGTATTTTGATTCCATATAGTAAAATGAGCAATGCAGGTCATTTTAATGTAAATATTGACACTTGCGCCAAGTGACACACTGTATTGCATATTGAATGCTAGATTATCTCCTGTATGACTTTGTGTTGTACAGATAATGTATGATCATTTATAGATCATGTAAGTTAAGGTTTGCACTACTGAACGTGATTACCTTGTTCTGCATCTGTGTGTCTCTAGTTAGTAGCTGTATGTTTGTATAGGTTGTTGTGTGCTTTTTGTTTTCTTGAAATAAAAACATTTGGAGTGTATCTTTTTTTGCCACTATCACATTGTATCACTTAGCTTTTGTTCTTAATATTTCCCTTAATAGTTTTTGAAAATGTTACCCAAAACCACATTGTTAAACTTTTTTCTCTTTACTTGTGGTTCAGATACATTGAAGCATCAAAGGCATTTTTGTGCAACTAATGTACACTAGAATATACAAATATGATCATGTGATTTCCATGAGTAGAAAACGTCTTAGGACAAGAACTGCTATCCTCATGTCCCACACTTGTTTCCATTTTTCTGTGAGCAACACATGAATTAGTCAAAATAGTCATGCATGAGACATATTTGGGAATAGCAACCCAGCTAGTTATCCTAATAAATTTCTGAGAACCCCATCTAATAAGGATTTCTCCCCTTCTTTCTTTTCTCCCTCTGTTGGTTCCCAAAGTCTTAATTTTGTCTTGCTATTGGATGTCCTCTTGGATTGTATACTTCAGTTAGCCTTTCTTTAGATGTCATTGCTTATGTACAGTTAGATGGGTGGTATTTTTTCTTCCATTTCAGTTCATTAATTTTAGCTGTAGTGACACATTTGTGCTTTCTTCTGCCCTGAATGATTTTGCTTAATTTAAAATATTGCAAAGTATTCTTAGTTAGTGAGGATTACCACTAGGCATTTTATTAGAATGGGGCAAGTGGTCTCTTAATGCTACATCACGGTTTACAGTCTTGGTGACCAGTGAGATTATTGATGAAATTGTGGTTAAATAAATATGTTTAGCCTTTTCGTGGCCTATTAAAACGTTTAAACCATGGGCTGCATGTGACCATTAGTTATATATGTCTCAAAGGTGCTTCAGATCATAGTGGTGCGAAACCATAATAAGTAATGTAGTGGATTTGTATCAATGTTTATCTAATTCTTATTTAATAAGCAATTTTTTGTTAGCATGTATATAAACAGACTATGTTCATAAATAAAGTTCAACTTTCATTTAGAACTGTGTGTTCCCTGACACGTCTATTAACATCTGGGTGTAGATCTATCAACTACTAAGGTGTACTTTTTAAAGCAGGCTTGCAAACAAGTCCACAAAATGTACTAGTCCATACATCTTTAGCTATCTGCCTACCCACATATACCATCATAGTAAGTGATTTGCACTTTAAAGTGGGGATGGGGAGAATTTTATATAACTTCTGTCAGGTCACCTGGAGCAGCTGTGTTTGCTGACCTGGGGAGCGTGGCTGTTTCAATCCTGCTTTAAAGCTATGATAGACCATTTAGACAATTTTCATTGAGTAAAATCTCCCCATGTCCTGTGCCCACTCATCCAGGGGCCATATCAAGTGAGAACTAGAAGGAAAGTTATGTTTGTGGTTGGTCTTTCCAATTCTGTGTATGAAGCTTTTAGTTGCTATAGGGAATTTTGTCTGTGGTGGGGAGAAGACTTCAGTGGCCCAGTGTAAATTAAGATTGAAAGGGTCAAACTGAAGTCTGAGGTCTGGGTTTGGCATTGGACTGATTCAGATTGAAATGCAGGATTAACTATTCCCTTAGATCAGTGTCCAAGAAGTGTAGTGTATTTTTGTAAGGGTACCCGGGATCTAATATGCACAATATTCTTGGCCAGGCCTCCTCAAATCCACGTATCAGGAGCAAATGCCCTTTGCTGTTTTGGAAAGTAGAATGCCCAACACACAGACTTCCTCTTGTGTTTTCTGTACAAACTGCGGAAAACTCAGGAAATCCAACAATGCACTGAGCTAAGCTTGGTGTGACAAGAGACCTCCCCACACGGGTTGGGAGAGATGTATGCTGCTTTTTCTTTTTCTAAAGCCCAGTGTGATAAGAGACATCCCCTCTCCTCCTCCTAGTACACCCAGAGGACAGGAGAGGAAAAGCACAGTAACGGCTAGCTATTGAGCGGAGATTACATTTATAAATTCATGTTCTTGGCTTGCCTTTTCTCCCACTGTCTGATATCCTTTGTGGTATGCTCAAACACAGATATAGTACTGTTTGAGTATATCACCAAACTACTATGCCTTCCTTGCCAGATTTTGTATGAACCATAGTTCAATGGCTGATGCTGAAGTCTTGACTGATCTCCAAGAAGCATTTTAAGTCATTCTGTCATGGTGGTGGCTGTGGCAATCTTTGATCCCTGGTATCGTGTCATCCCTATCTCCCCACTTTCTTCTACTTTCCCAGTCCTTTCTCTAGTTTACTTACTGGAAACAGTGTCCAGTTCAAAGGCACTATGCCTATTGAGGCAGTTGAATATGAAGGATGTGTGTCGTAGGGCTAGACTATTTTCAGGCAATACTGCAGATACTGTGACTTGTAAGATTATCTGCGAAAATGTGTGCTTCACAAAAAAGTTATTTTCCATAGTTGGTTCTCTTGAATCCACACTGAGAAAATTGTAAGCACCTGGTTGTCCAGACAACTAGATAGCTGATGCAAGTGACTAGGAATTTTGAAATCCACCTTGTACAGGGCTAGCACCAACGTTCCTCTTGTCATTTATGACACTCCAGAGTTTATTGTAGGGCATGGATCTGACTGTGAGTGTGCAGTGCAAATCAGTGATTTATGGCTATCCAGAGACAAAGATCAGAGGTTGGCAGAAGGTAGAACTCTAGAAGTCTTGGACTTCAACTCTAGAAACTCCTGCCAGCATGGCCAATGGTCCAAAACTTTCTGCCCACCCCTAGGATAGATGATTCTCACATCTGTCCAAATAGGTTCTGAATCAGAGACTGATAATAATTACAGCTGAAGTTGAATCTTTTAAGAGAAAAGAGAGTAGTAGCAGGTAGAAAGACCTGCTTGTGATAATTTAGTGGCCAAGATAACACAGTTTATTGCCTTACCCTTTTCTAGGAAATGAGTTGTTGCTTATAATCTGTATAGTGCTTTTTCATGAAAAAGTTGTACCATTGAGCCATGTTCCCATATTCAGTATTTTGCTTTTTATGGCCACACCTGCTTAACAGTCAGTGACAAGCTGTTAACTTTCCTTCAGTTTATCCCACCCTGTTGCCACACAAAATGGATTTTGGCATCACACAGTTTACAAACTCCATTTGAAGATTTTAAAGACTACATTTTAAAGGCTGTATTAGAATGTGCTACTTTTATTCCTCACAGCTTTTCAAGCTACTGCCTTACTTTTTACAAAAGCTACAATAACATGTTTCTAAATAAAAAATAACAATAAAACGTGTTATTTTTTAATTAGCCGAAATATTTTCAATGTGGAATTCTGTCGTAGAAGATGTATGTCTTCTACTTTTCTTTTTTGTGGAATTCTCCCATGTGATGAAATAAGAGTATCTGTTTAAGATTGTTTAAAGGATGCTGACTTTTTAAAAGCAAAACATTTAGTATCAAAATATCCTCTTCATTGTGATTTGTGGAATATATGGTAGGGATGGGCTGCATGTTGCAGGTACTCCTGGAGAGTCAGGGAGGATAACCAGGACACACTCTGTTATTATCACACTCTTGACCCCAGGCACAGTGCTTGGTTTTCTCTGTGGAGTTGAATGGCCGCCATACATTTATATTCAGCCATTCAGTGAGTGCTAAACCTGTTGACATTGGTATCTGGGGTGAGGGGTAAATGCTTCCACCCTCCCCAACAGGGTTCCACAGAACGGAGCCTACCCGTTCCTGCATAGCCCTTGATTTCATTCTGATGGGGTGTGCCGAGCCTGCTTGTGGACAGACGTTAAGCTTTTAACACTAGTTGCAATCACTATAAATATTAATCAAGAAGTTATAAAGGGAATATATGTTTCAGTTACAGAAGTGTGGTTGTTTCATTATCTTAACATAAATCTATTTTTTCTTCAATGACCTTGTTGCTACCCCTGAAGACCATAAGAATGCTTATATATTATAAACAAATAGCTTTCATTAGATAACTATCTGTAGGCAACACTTAGAGTTGTATCTTGAAACATAATTTGAAAGTTATCACCTTCTTTATTCACATGGTACCAGGCATGTGTACTGGAGGCCCAATCCTGGTATGCTCCACACAATGGGTGTAACCATGGGAAGCAGTTTCTATTTTTAGTGAGATTGTTTCTAAGGCAAGGTGGAGGGAGTTATTCTTCTTGTGTCACAAGAAGGGTTAACTTGCCAAACCATTATGGTTTGTCTGTGCTGCATGGAATACCCTTCTTTATTCCAAAGTAATCTGTAATACAAGTAAACATAGTCTAGTTTCATGCTCATGACACACCCCAACATCTTAAATCAGTGCTTTATGAGAGTACTGTCCATTTCCTGATTGGCATCCATAGACTTCTCACATGGTGTAGTTTGTCTGATTCCCTGTCATGACAGACCCTCACAACTAAACTGGGTTAAGTCTATAGGTTAAGCCAGAGTTGGAAAATACCCTCTGTCCCAGGGCTCCTAAACATTTTATGCTGGCCCCTAGGCAATTCCTAGTTTAGATTTGATCAAGTTTAGGAGGGTGTTCATGACAAATGTCATAAAATAGTTTTGTGTATGCTGATTTCAGTGGTTCCCATTAAAACGGCTAATTTGAAGAGTTGCATACATTTATTTTAAGCACTTAATTTTAACGTTTTCCTGTATCCTGTACTTCCTGGCACAGAACATTTAATTAGTACTCCTATTGTTATCAACAACTTAATGATTTTTCTTTTGAGTGCAGCATCAGAATCTGCCAAAATCCTGTGGCATTTGTTGTATACTAAAACAAAATATTTGGCTATGAAAAAGCTTTTCCCCATATTTTGTTTTAACATGTGAAATCCACTTCTCCAACAGCATGCCATAATGTAAAGAAAGAAAGTTTTTAACCGTAACGAAACTATTTATTTTGTAGGTTTGTTAATGCTGCTTGCAGAACATAGGGCCCTCATGAGTTTATTCCATTGAATGAGTGCGGTATTTAACTCTTCTTCTGTAGGACTGATTGTGTATATCTGCACAATTGTACAAGCAATTATATTTTTTGGCCAAAAGGTTTGAAAAATGCCTCTCTGTAGGGCATACATTCATGCAAAATCTTAATACCACAGTAGAGGCTAATATGTTGGCTGCATTTTGATTGTGGAACTTGAATGTGTGTTTAATTTTTTATGAACAGATTGATGACTCTTCTGCATCTATTTCTCTGGCCCAGCTTACAAAGGTATATATACATATATTCTTGTCAAATATAGCCAAATAAATTGTTGCTTGCTTGGTATTTTGAATGTCTTTATGCTGTGATCTTTATCTGGTTAATTTCTGTCACTGGTACAAAGCATTTTTAGTGAAAAGTGGCAAACCTAAACATTGAAAATGTGTGTATATTTATTGATAACTATCCTGTAAAGAGTAGTTCCCAGTATGGGAAGATAGAAGGGGAGTGCCTTATCAGCCTCAACATAATGTTGCAGTTTTACTCATCTTCAAGACACAAAGAAGAAGCACTTCTGAAGCTGTTTTTATCGTTTCTTTCATACGTTCCATTAAGTTTGCATTGGAAAAATAGCACAATTTTAAAGAAGAATTTTAATACTATTTATGGACTCCTAGGATTTCTCTGTGCAACATCCAAAATAGAAGTATTTCCCTATCCCATGGACAATTTACATGATTATTTTGGGATTTTGCACTAAAAGCCAGTGATAGACCAATAATTTGCATAAAATAAGTTGTACACTTGTAGTATATGCAGTGGGTAGTACCTATGCAACTAATTTGTTTGAACACAGACTGTGTTAATGTATTTATAGGAATATACCAATGTGTATGTGTGGCATATTGGCAAATGTGACCTTCTGAAATTGTTGTATCTGCCTTGTTTTGCTATGAAACTGCTTGCATTTTCTGCTCAATAATGTGTAACTTTGTCTGGGAAAGCACTAGTGATAACACCCATCATCCAAGTAAATAGCTGCCCTTTAAAAAGATCAAATTTGAAGCAGTGTTGCATAATATTTTATTTGTGCTTTTGTGAATAAATACTGGAGATATATTTTTTCAAGAAAAACTACTTTTTATAACTACATTGGGAAATTTGACATGCATTTACAAATACAAACATTTAAATCAAGCAAGTTAGCTAGAGTTTGGTTTCCATTAGTGCTGTCCTTAAACTTGTCCTTGGTTCTGTAAGCTCATGTCAAGTTTATTTTTCTGAGATGTGAAAAAATGTCCAAGAGATGTAAAGGTTTAGATTTCAGAGAGAGCCTAAGTATTTCCAACAAATGCAGAATATTTTGTGATATAAAGCAGTTCAAAACTGTTACTTCCTTTAACCTCTTCAATGCAGACAGGTTTTGCATGGAGAAAATATGTTTAACAGTTTTCTGTTTTATTCCTGTTGTGTATTAAATGCCATATTTGAATTTTGGTCTATTCCTACTAATGTTCTGTGCTATCGGTTGTGTTCTGTAAAACTGTTTGGGTTCAAACAAATTAGCTAAGTATTTGTAAAATAGACTTCTGTAAATGTGAACAATTTCATAGTTGTTAATCTTGACTGTTAAGAAAAGTTATGTATTTTAATCAACTGTTTAATAAAATGTTGAAACTAGCTGTTTGCTTTTGTGGATGAATGTATAAAGTACGTGTGACTGATCTGAATGTTAGGTGCTTGAATATCTGAACAACTAGTGACCAGTCCCTTAGACTTTGCTTGTATCTGTATTAATAAACCAACTTAACAGGTACCAGTTCTTTAGAATTGTTCACTCCACATGGGAGGTTCACATCTCTGGCTTGCATTTTGAAGGGACTGTCATCTTGAAAGTTATGTGTCCAAAACATTTTGTGCTGTCTCGGATGCAGTTGGCAATATATATATATATATATATATATATATATATGCTCAATTTGTGTTGCAGCTTTTTGGATACATTTTAGTTGAACTCCTGCATTTTACTTTTATAGAGATTTGAAGGAGAATAGCAAAGTCATTTCTCAAGTTCTTAAAAGCGGTCTAGTTGAGCCTTCTGAAGCTTCAGTTTTCAGGATGACATTGTCCTTGTTCATATTTTGAGGCATCAATAATACATAGCACTATATTGCAAATGGAGACAATAATGAACAGCACCACATCTTTGTAGACTAAACATTCAGTGGCTTTTAACCTGTTAAGTATTGCAGAAGGCATCTTTCAAAACACTCAACTCCAGACCACTTAAATTTATCACAGGAAACTGGAGCAAGCAGTTATACAAGCCATTATATAAGGTACAAATAGAGCCTGTGGTTTAGAATGCCCCAGCAAGTAAGGTTTTTTGTTTCTTTTCAGCGTAGGTTTAACAGGCACATAAACATCATGTAATGGCATAAGGACTCCCTGGAACATCTTCAGGACAATCTGAGCTGTTTTTTGAGGCAACTTCAGTTAGCTTTGTGCTGCTCTTTACAGGATTGGATGAGTGGTGTTTGTCTTTGACTGGATGGACATAAATGTGTTTCTAATGTGTGTGTCAAATGATTACCTATTGAACAGACTGCCAATCTGGCTGAAGCCAATGCTTCTGAAGAAGATAAAATTAAAGCTATGATGTCACAGTCTGGCCACGAATATGATCCAAGCAAGTAAGTCATATCACATGTCAAAACAAACAAAGCTAATTTTGGAACAATTTAGATATTTTCATATTTTTTAAAAAGTGTGCAAAGACACACCCCTCTCTTCTTACATCCTTCTAGTTACATGAAGAAATCCATGGGTCCACCTCCGCCAAATTATACTTGCTTTCGTTGTGGAAAACCTGGTCATTATATAAAGATCTGCCCAACCAATGGGGTAAGGCCCTCTAGTAGACATATAGCCTTGTTTTCATTTGTATTCAAATAGTTTGGTCTTTATTTCCAGTATTCTTTCTGAAAGATAACTGATAACAAGAAAATTAAAGTATTATTCCTTGGCTTTGGGGGAAATGGGGGTTGGAATCCTTATATTCATATTTCTGGCCAAGTTTAGGCTGAGATTTTAAACATTTTTGGTCTCTTCTTCAGAGCTGTTTTTTTATTGGGTAGTGAGCGGTGGGGGGGACGAATCCATTTGACAGTGTCTGCTTCATATGTGCCACATATTTTCAGTAATGGGAGAAAAGATGGGACTGAGGGGTGGGGGGACTACTTGTTTTGCATGGATTATTCATGCGGGCTGATACTGACTGTGAAAAGTAGTTTTTTAATGGTAGCTGACCTTGCTGTCAGTCCTTGCAGCTACATTCTGAGAGCAGTAAAACTATTTGTTTTGCTTGTGTTCCAAATGAGAAATGGCTGACTTTATAGCAGTCTTTTTGAAGTTGCAAAGTGAATCTGTTGATGTCAGGTGAACAGTGTTGTGAGTTCAAAACAGACCAAGAAACTCTGCTAATTTGGCAGGGGGCTTGGTCAGGGGAATTTTTTTAAAATCTCTTCGTTTATGTTCCCCCCCCCCCCCTTAATAGGACAAAAACTTTGAGTCTGGTCCCAGGATTAAAAAGAGCACAGGAATTCCCCGAAGTTTCATGATGGAGGTGCAGGACCCTAATACCAAGGGTGCCATGCTCACCAACACAGGGAAATATGCCATCCCAACTATCGATGCGTAAGTATACAGGTCTTTGTAATTATTAAAGTTTTATGGTGTGTCACTCTTCCATACCCCTCTTTGCTAGGTTGCTTGGTTACTAGCAAGCCAATAGTTAAAAGTTCTCCGGGCAGCTTCTACATTCACACAGTCCCCTGTCAGTGCTCCCACTCCCACTGCTTTCTCTCCTTGAACTGAACTGCTTGAGGAGCCCTTCAAAAACCTTATAATGGTTGAGGGTGTTAATGGCATTTGAAAGACAGTTACTTGATCATTGGCGTTCTCTCTGAGAAGAGGGATGCTTCATATGTTTAACCTTTTCCTGCATGGACATGGATATCCCTGGGATGGGGGGCAGGGCATGGAGGAGGGTGCTCCAAGTAAGTGTCTTTTCTCCTGCAGCATGTGGACTAGGCGCCCAGTTCCATACAGTGGTAAAAGAAGCAGAGGCCTCTCTTGATTTGCCTCTGGGGAAATCTTTCTTTAAAAGATACTCTATTCTTACACTGGCTTCTGGTGCATGCTTCTCTTTTTTTAATGGAAATGAATAGACACAGTGAATGAAAGTTTTAGGCAATCCCCATGTTCTTCTTTGTGGTCTCTCTGCATCACACATATGGGCTCGCACCGGTGCCGAGCCTACTTCGGGAAACTTCTATAGCTAGCCTAGATTTTCAGCGGGAACCCCTCCCCCCTCTGTCCTAACGCGCATGCTCCGGGTTCCCACTCACCTCAGTTCTTCTTCGACTGCTGCGCTGATCGCCTTGCAGGAGACTTCTTTGAACGTCGTTCGTATTTTTTCTTCTGAAAAAGACAGTTAGTTAGCCTAGATAGTTTAGTTTTTAGTGTTAGTGTTGTGTTAGATTTTTTTAAAAAAAAAAATTTGTTTAAACCTTTATAAGTGTTTCTTATATGGCGCAGACAGTCTTGTTTAAAAATTGCTTTCGGTGCAGAGCGAAGCTCGCCTTGACTGACGGCCACTCCTTGTGCCTACTTTATTTGGGAGAATCCCATATTGTTGAGGCCTTTGCCCATTGCATGAGCTTCTCTAGGCAAGCGCGGCGGAACCGAGCGGACCGTTTAAGAGGCCTCTTGTGGAAAAAGGCACTGGAGGTGGTCGATACCCCCTCCCTCGTTATGCCTTCGCCAGCCTCTAATTCTGGGGAGGGCAGGCCTTTGCCCTGAAGTCGCTCGATCCCATCAACGCCGCCAGCCTCTAATTCTGGGGAGCGCGGGCCTTTGCCCTCAAGTCACTCGATCCCAGCAACGCCGGACCGATCATCCACTGAGGTGAAAACAAAAAAAATCGAAGAAAACAACCAAACCTTAGGATGATATAAGACGGAAAAAGAAGGCAAAGACCAAACATGTGGAGAAACCACCTCAGTCTCGCCCGGCTACCACTTTGTTGCCGTCGGTACCGACATCGGTACCGATTGGCCACTTGGTACCGTCTCCATCGAGATCATCGATAGCACCGGGTTTGCCTGCACCCTCGGCTGTAGCGGCTGACTCGACTCCGCCTCCCTCGGTATCGATTACCTCGGTACCAATTCAGGCAGCATCCACGCTGTTGGCAGCCCAGGAGCCCGCTCAGGTTTCGGAGGGAGAGATCTTCAACTCAGGGGTGCCTGCTTCCCCGTGGAGACCTCCGTTAGTTCGCTCGAGAGCGTCGGCCTCACGGTCCTCCAGATGCGGCTCAGCCTGTCGCCATTCTCACTCCCGCTCGAGGTCCCGGGACTGGGATCGCTATTCTGATCACTTGGTCCTGTCGTCGCGTTCGAATGTCCATTGATACCGAGACATGGAGGATTGATCTACCCAACATCGATATACATTTGATCCATATACGGGCAAGCGACTGACCGAAGGGCGCCCAATCCTTCCTCAGCATCATCCTTGGCTGACCGCCTTCAACGACGGCCTCGGTACCGACGCACATCTCATCGGTACCGGCGCAACTTCCTGAAGTTCCAACCCCGTCTTCTCCACAGTCTATCGAAGATTATGCCTCTGATTCCTCGTCAGTAGCGACAGCACCGCCCTCGGTACCGTCTCCAGCGGAGGGCATGGGAACAACTGAGCGAGCATCGCCATCCATGGAGCTTGGAGGTTTCAGTGACCAGATGCTTCGAATGGCTCAATCCCTCAGTATCGAGCATCAGCAGCCTGTGGACAACATAGCAGACCCAATTTTCGACGTAATGTATGTGGAACCATCTCCACAATTTACAATTCCTTATATTCCCACTTTACTTAAAACTGCTCAACAATCCTGGTCTAACCCATCTACCATGGGCCCAACCTCAAAGTGATTGATTCCCTATACAAGGTCAAGGAGTCTGATGCTCCTTTTTGTCCACCCAAAACCCAACTCGATTGTGGTGGAAGCGGCCCAGGGCAAGTCTACTAAGAGCCATTCCGCTCCGACGGACAAGGAAGGTCGCAAACTTGATATGTTTGGCCAGCGGATTTACTCTTCCGCAGCCTTGGGGATGAAGGTCGCAAACTACCAGGCCATGATGGCCCGATATCAACTCTTTCTATGGGAGAAAATGTCATCTCTTATGACCTATCTTCCGGAGGATCAACGCGAACTCGCTCAGGTCTTCCATGCAGAAGCGGTTTGATTATCTAAACAAGAGTTGAATACTTCCAGGCATCAAACAGACTGTGCTTCAAAAGCTATGATTGGAGCAATTGCTCTGCGAAGGCATGTCTGGTTGAGATCAGTTAATCTCCCCCAGGAAACTAGATCTAGGATTGAGGACCTCCCCTTTGACGGTGAAGGCCTCTTCAATACCACCACGGACACAACTATGGATACTATTCAAAAAGCCAAAGTGACCGCACGTAAAATGGGGTTTGCTCAGCCAGCACAATCTTCGTACGGACCGCGAAAGTGGTATCACCCTTTGCCCTACCAACCTAGACAACAACAAGATCGCCAACCCCACTACCAACAATCGACAACGACATCGCACCCTCAGCAGGGGAAGGCTGCGAATCGCTTTAGGCAACCCCGTAGTAGGCGGGAGGACACTCATAAGCGTCGCCTTTGACTGCAATCTTCAGCTAAGTCAGCCCTTGCAATTCGGAAACATTCTCCACAAGTTCTGCCACAATTGGGCTGCAATTACGTCCGACAACTGGGTTCTTAATATTATCACCTGGGGCTACAAAATAGAGTTCGTTGTCCTCCCTCCCTCCGGGACCGTAAGGATCACACCTCCATCGAAGATTTTAACTCAGGAGACCTCTTCCCTACTAAAAAAGGGTGCCATCACAAGAGTCTCTCAACCCAAAGTTCATGCGGGATTCTACTCCCGTTACTTCACGGTCCCGAAAAGAGATGGAGGACTTTGCCCTATCATGGATCTCAGGCATCTGAACAAGTACATAGTAACAAAAAAATTCCGTATGATAACGCTAGCTGTTATCTTGCCCCTATTGAAAAAAACCAGTGGTTTACTTAATAGATCTAAAGGACGCCTATTTTCATATTGCAATCCACCCTTCTCATCGCAAATACTTGCACTTCGTCATGGGAAAGCACGCTTTTCAGTTTTCCGTCCTCCCATTCAGATTGAAAATTGCACCCAGAGTTTTCACAAAGTGCCCACCTACGCTCACAGGGCATAGAACTGTATCCGTACCTCGACGACTGGCTGATCGTCTCCCCTTCCCAGCACCAAGCGTCAAGGGACGTGCACACAGTGAACGCGCTACTGCAGTCATTGGGTCTGCAAATCCATATGGAAAAATCAGTCTTTCAACCTTGCCAGACTATTCAGTTTATTGGTGTACTACTAAACTCAAAGAGGGAAAGAGCTTTCCTCCCACAGGACAGGGCTCAGGCCCTTCGCGCTCTTGCACACCGCCTGATGCGTCTACATCAGACAACAGCTTTCACCGCTCTGAGGCTACTGGGCCTGATGGCAGCATCGGTTTTTGTAGTCCGCTGGGCAAGACTGCAGATATTACAGCAGATATTGCTACACACATACAACCCAACCATGGATCCTCACAATACGTTTCTCACCATGCCTTCATCAATTCGGGACTCACTATGATGGTGGACGAATCCACTCAGTCTCTCTGCGGGGATGCCATTTGTGGACTCGGGCCCATCCAGACACCTCACCACGGATGCATCCCTGGAGGGATGGGGAGCCCACTGCAACGATCTCACCATTCAGGAAAGATGGTCACCTTTGGAGAGACGCCTACATATAAACATTTTAGAACTGTTAGCAGTGAAGAGAGCGATGCTTGCATTCCGGACCCATCTGCAAGGTCACCACATCCAGGTTCTATCAGACAACACTGCGTTGGTCTGGTACCTGAACAAGGAGGGGGGCACCCGCTCCGCCCCACTACTTCAACCTACCTTGGACATCTTCCGTTGGGCGATTCCATGGGGGATCCGTCTCTCTGCAATGCATATCACGGGAGCCGACAATGTTCTGGCGGACGATCTCAGCAGGAACTTCCTCGACACCCACGAATGGCAGCTGTCACTGACGGTTCTAGGCCTACTCTTTGCTCGATGGGGGGTTCCGGACATAGACCTGTTTGCCACACAGAGCAATACAGTATGCAGAGAGTACTGCTCCAGAGCAGGGATAGGCCACCGGTCTCTAGGGGATGCGTTTGTGATCCCCTGGAGCCCGGGCCTGATGTACATGTTTCCACCATTCCCATTACTAACGAGGGTGGTGACCAAACTCTTCAGGCACCGCACGTATGTCATCTTAATAGCCCCGTGGTGGTCCAGGCAGGCATGGTTTGCCCCACTTCTCAGGCTAGCAAACAAGCACACTTGGCGCCTGCCCAGCCTGCCAACTCTATTGTCCAAAGACGGGGGCAGGATCATTCATCCAGACCTCGACACTCTGAAGCTTACTGTGTGGAGAATCCGGCCAGATGGCAAGGCCTAACTCTATCGCAAGAGGTTAAGACCGTCCTGGAGGCTGCATGAAAGCCCTCTACCAGGTCTTCTTATGATAGAAAATGGGGGGAAAAAATGAACTTTTTGCCAACGATGATAGCTTTGACCCTCATTCAGCATCAATAGAACATGTTTTGAACTTCCTTTACCACCTGCATACTTTGGGGTTGAAGGCCATCTCTCTTAAAGTTTACCTAGCGGCCATATCTGTGCGACATTGTTTGTCAAATGGCTTTACTGTTTTCTCGCACCCTGTCACTAGGAGCTTTTTAAGGAGTCTACGTAACATTTTTCCTCCCCTTCGTTCAGTAATCCCTCAATGGAGTTCATCAGTTGTGTTGAGCGCCTTAACCACAAAACCTTTTGAGCCGTTAGTGACGATGGACATCCGGTTACTGACTTTTAAGACAGTTTTTCTGGTGGCCATCACGTCAGCTCGACGGGCCTCTGAGCTTTGTGCCTTGGTCATAGACCCTCCCTACACACAGTTTTTTAGGGACAAGGTCATTTTACGGCCTGGCCCCTCTTTTGTTCCCAAGATTGTCTCCAGTTTTCATGTTAATCAAGACATTGTGTTGCCCACATTTTTTCATGCATCCTCAGACCCGTTGTGCTCTAAATTGCATTCTCTGGATGTTAGAAGGGCTTTGGCTTTTTACAAATCTCGTTCTGAGATGTTCTGTAAGTCCCGCCAGCTTTTTGTTTGTTATGGGGGGAAGAATAAGGGTCTGCCTGTCTCTGCCCAACATCTCTCAAGTTGGATAGTGCAAACCATTTCATTAGCCTATCAGCTCGTTGGTAAGGAACCACCACTATGTATTAAGGCGCATTCCACAAGAGGGCAGGCCACATCTACTGCCCTAAGCCAGGGTGTGTCACTTCCTGAACTCTGTAGAGCGGCTACTTGGTCCAGTGTTTCTACGTTTGTGAGACATTACAAGTTGGACGTGAGAGCCAGAGCGGATAGCTCTTTCGGCCGAGCCATCCTCTCCTCGGTACTTCAGTGATTACTCAGCCAGCCTACCCTCCTCTGGTAAGTTTGCTTGTTATTCTCCCATATGTGTGATGCACAGAGACCACAAAGAAGAAATGCAGGTTGCTTACCTGTAACTGTAGTTCTTCGAGTGGTCATCTGTGCAGTCACACAACCCACCCACCGTCCCCACTTGGCATCGCTTGGTTGTCAGGGTCTTTTCTTCGCCATGCTCATATGTTTTTTGATTATTGGATATTATCAAGATTGTCATCTCGGTCGCGAGGCCATGCGGTCTCAGGGAACTGAGGTGAGCGGGAACCCGGAGCATGCGCGTTAGGACGGTGGGGGGAGGGGTTTCCGCCGAAAATCTAGGCTAGCTGTAGAAGTTTCCCGAAGCGGGCTCAGCGCCGGTGCAAGCCCATAGGTGTGACTGCACAGTTGACCACTCGAAGAACTACAGTTACAGGTAAGCAACCTGCATTTTTGGTGTACCGTGCAATAAAGGTGAGAGCCCATTTCCATTACTTTAAGATTCAACATGTTGCATAACTGATATAAATTCATCGCTGCTACTCAGTCCTCATTAACATCCCATCTGGAAAGAACAATGGCTCACTTTTTGTAACTAAAGGTTTTATTACGTGATGTTGGACATAGCTCAGATGTTTCCTTAGTAATCTCCAGATAAGACTAGTGTAACACACTCTATGTCAGGATGACCTTAAAGTGCCCGGAAACTTCAGTTGGTGCAAAATGCCTGATGGCTGGCAAGCATTCGTCAAGCACAGCATCTTACTCTGGTATTGTTCAATCTGTGTTTGTTGCATGTTTTTGCCAGGCTCAATTTCTAGTGCTGGTTCTTAGCTTTTAAAGCCTTGAACAGGTTGGGATCTCGGTATCTTAAGGACTGCCACGTCTGAAATCCTGCTCTGTGCATTGCAGGAGATGGATGTGTAGGGCCTTCCCGGTAGTGAGGTCAGTGGGGCCTGCCTGCTCCCCAGCACTAACGTTGGGGGGTGCAGGGAGTAATCGCCTTTTCTACTACTGCTAATTTCTGTTGGGGATGTTCTGTTTGATTACTCTTGTTTTGCAGCTGGTTTTCATTATTAGTTTGAAGTTTTAATGATTCGTGAGCTGCTTTTTGTTAACTGAAGATAAAGTTGACGTATAACTTTCTAAAATAATAAAACGTTTAAAATTAATATTATATTAATTTAGCCAAATCTGTAGTTTTAAAATATGATTAATATAAAGTAAATATGTTTACTATAGTTTTTAAGACACAAAGATTTCAGTGAAATTATTTTCTTTCAGGGCGGCTTATGCTAAAGGGAAGAAAGAGAAGCCCCCTTTTCTGCCAGAGGAGCCGTCGTCTTCCTCAGAAGAAGACGACCCTATTCCAGATGAACTGTTATGTCTGATCTGCAAAGATATAATGACTGATGCTGTCGTCATTCCCTGCTGCGGAAACAGCTACTGTGATGAATGTGAGTTCCATGGTCTGCCATTTATCAAGGTGCAATGGCAGAAGAGAATAGTGATTAGGTTTCCTCACCTCTGGTGTAAACTAAGAATAGAAAGGCTGGATTTACTCTGAGCATTGGGTGCTAATTTACTCCTCAGCTATTTCACTGCTGTGTTTGAAAAGCAAGAACTAAACTGAATTTTTAACTCTAAAACCTTTTATTCTAGCATTGACACACAGAATTCTATTTTTTCTTTAAATTAATTTACATTTAAAATACATTTACTCTTTAGTAAGTTTACTAAAGAATAAATGTATTTTAAATGTAAATTGTTTTGTAATCTGCCCAGAGAATTTTGTTATTAGATTAAAAATAGATCAAATATAAAACTGGCTTAGTAGGAATTATTGCCTTACTTGATAACTATGATTCTGTTCAGTCATGCTTTATGAAGCAAGGGCAAATTTTAAAAATGACTCATGCTAATATTCTGAATGGAATGCAAGAAGAAGAAAACTTTTATTCATAGGTATTAAAATGTCCCCTCTCTGTCATTCCTCTTTAGAGGTACAGTAGTTCTTTTGTGGGGGAGGTAGATTAGTGGTAAGCTGTTTGCTGTTTTTGGAAAATAGTTATGGTCTATAAATATTTAGACGCCTTTAGGCACTGGATGCTGTTAGGGATCTTACAGTTGCTATACTAGTACATACATGCCAATTTGTGCAGGAGGGATTCAAATATGTGTACTGCATGTTTTACATGGCATTTAAAAAATATTCACAGGTATCAGAACATCACTGCTAGAATCAGAGGAACATACCTGCCCAACTTGTCATCAAACAGATGTTTCTCCCGATGCTTTAATTGCCAACAAATTTTTACGCCAGGTAACTTCAGCTCTATCAGTTCTGTGTCAGGCTGTGAGTGAGTGTACACAAATTTCCCCCCTATTCTGCTTGAATCACTTTATTGGCTTGGCTGGGAAAGGTGCCTTTGGAAAACTTAGAGGAAGGGCAATAGGGTTAGGCTAGTTTGATCCCTCTGACCTCCCACCCCCAAAATTGCCCCAATGCCTGAAATGCACAGCAAGACTGAATGGTTATTCTGGTTTCAATTTCTTGATAACCTCGTCAGCCCCTATGCCACTTAGCAAGGCTGGGTTTTGTTATTGAATCACAGATGTGTTGCTGCTATTTAAGGAAGTTTTGATACATTCATTCTTTTCCTTGATGTTTTTCTATCACTAGGCTGTAAATAACTTCAAAAATGAAACAGGCTACACAAAAAGGCTCCGCAAGCAGGCCCAGCCACCTAGACAGGCAGCTCAGCGGAATGTGCCTTCTGCGCCAAGGCCAACTGGCTCCAGGCAGCAGGATCCCCTCATAATTCCAGCCACATCTGCCCCTGTTCATGCAGCTGCATCTCTCACCTTGTCGCTGGCACCTGGTGTATTAGCACCTGCAACAGCCACATTGCCAGTAAGCCAGTCGGCCACCACATCTGCTAGCGAGGTTCCTGCACCAATATCCATGGCAATGCATGCAGACAAGTCAGAGGGACCTTTCCGGTAAGACAACTTGTCCAACAGAGATCAGTACATATATGGTGTGCCTTGGTCTTCCCTTCTGTCTTTATGCTCTTCCTGGCCTCAGCAATGCCGTTTGTAACCAGTGTCATGACTTGATCCTTGGAGGAATTCACTGTGAGGCCTTCCATGTATGTATGAAAATCTTGGAAGCTCTCTTGATCCCTGCAGAGCAAGGAAGTTTCTAAGGCTAGAAAGTTTAATAGGTTTCTAAAAACCAAATGAAAATAAGCCATCTCAAGCCAAGGGTTTATGTTTAGCCTGCTAATATTGAGTGTTTTCGAAACCATGGTGTTTAAATATCTTAATGAGTGACATTATTTGGATTATAGACAGTCTGGCCATGCTGGAGAGGACTGGGTAATGGAGCCTCCACTGCTAAATGCATTTACAATATTTGCATCCTGCTCTACCTTTGAGGAGTTTAGCCTCAAGCAATCATGTGAACTTAGGCTGAGAAGATACAATAAAGCAATGATCTCTTTCTAGCTCTTTATATTGTCTGATTGAACTAGCTGCAAGCAAAATGTTCACATTAAAGATCCTTGAGAACCATACTTTGGAGAGCAAGTGCTAACTATACTTTACCAATTCTGATACCACAGCAAGCTGATTAGCATTAAAACAGGAAATTGAGAGTGGGAGCAGGAGGGAGCAAGTGAGTCCACATCCTTATGATCCTCCAAGCCATGGGTTTGAAAGATTGCCTGAATTAAGCCACGGATTCCAATTAAATTAAATGACTACATCCTAGAACTATGTCATGGCTTTATAGCACCCACCCCGGTACTTTCATTTTCTTTCCTAGTAAATCCTAACTGTAAATTTGCCTATTTCGTTCCAGTGAGGGCGATGGTGTTGGACCAGCTGCTGCTGTAGCGTCTGCCTCGGATCACTCAAAACCACCCTCCTTGCTGTCAAATACTGTGATAGAGGAGAAGGTAAGCTTTGTTTCAACGTTGATCTCATGTGTTTCCCTTGGTAGCTGCAGTAGCATCTAATTCTCTTCCTTCTCCTCCCTGAAGGGCTATCAGGTTCCTGTGCTTGGGCAGCCGGCCTTGCCAGGGCAACTGAGCTCTCATGGGCATTCAATACCCATTATGGGTAAGTTGTACCACTTTGATCCCTGTTGTTAGTACAGCAGTACCTGTACCCACAGTAAAAGCAGCTTTTCCTTTTCCACATAGGTCAACCAATGAGAACCAACCCTGTTCGCTCTGCAGGCAATAGGTCAGGCTGGGAGCCGTAAGTATCCCTCCGAAACATATTTTTCATATTCTTAGGCAGTAAATTTAGAACATGATATTAAACAGCTGTTTCTATATGCATAGGGAAGTCTGTATGTATGCATGCTTTATTTTTAAAGGAAAAATCAACTGCTGCTTAAAGAACTCTAATAAAATGTATTGTGGAAATCTAGCTGGATATTGAACAACACATTAAAACTGTCACTCGACTAAAATAGGCAAGGAGTTGTCCTGATCTATTTTCAGCACACAGTTGGGCCCAGGGCTGGACAAAATATTTCAAATTCCTAGACAGCAGATCTTAATGTTTTTGAAGGCAGCCTCAAGATTCTGAGTTGCCAGCCATAGGCAGTGATAGAAACGTCAAGATTTAGGTGTTGGTATCAGATTCCTCCAGCCCTGGTAGAGGAAATCAGTATTGTGATGCCAGGCTGTACATGCCAGATATCTTTAAAATCTCAACAGTGAACTAGAAATGCAGTTGAGATTCAAAGTGAAATCAGTAGCTGCACAGGAATGCTGTGTGGAAGACACTTAAAGTAGCAAACAATTAGCTAATGTTTTATGAAAAGCTTGGAAGAAGAAAACTGCAGTAAGCATTGAGCATGATTTGGGGAGGGGGCATTCTTGAGAAGCCGTGGGAGCATCTGACAGTTGAGCTGAGGGGGAGCAAAAGAACAATTTAGACTGGATCAGCCATAAGACAGAGGATGGGCAGTTACTGCAGAGGGTTGCTGTCCATTTCACGTTCCTCTTGTGAACAAAGGACAAGTGTAACACTCAGTGACAACGTGTTTTTGGGTTTCTTTAGAAGTTCAAACCGAGGACGCCCGCATAGTGACCGTACACAAAGGACTCAGGCCCCAACACTGCCAGCATCAACACCGGTCTTTGTGCCTGTGCCTCCACCTCCCCTGTATCCTCCTCCTCCCCATGCACTTCCTCTTCCACCGGGGGTACCTCCACCACAGTTTCCTCCTCAGTTTCCACCTGGTCAGCCTCCACCAGCTGGGTATACTGTCCCCCCTCCGGGATACCCCCCAGCTCCAGCAAACATATCAACACCTTGGGTACCAACACCAGTACCAACGGCTCACTCAAATGCCATCCCAACGACACAGGCACCTCCTTTATCTAGGGAGGAGTTTTACAGAGAGCAACGGAGACTTAAAGAGGAGTAAGTATTTGGCTCTGAATGAAGTTCCGTTATATTTCATTCTTCTGTTTCAGTAGAATTTCAGACTGCAACTACGCTAAAAATGCGTATGCCGTAAGCAAAAATGACATATAACGTGAGATTTCAAATGTTGATTTTCACTACCAATAAAAATAACCTTACAGATCTAAACCCCGGAAAACTGTAATGCTATGAAAAAAAAAATACCATGAGACATCGCTTGAAAACCTGTGCTGGTTTTTGCTTTTTAGTAGTATGTTCATTTCTCACTTGCATGCAGTGACCTTTTTGAAGTTGGTATGGTTCTCATAATGCTTTCTGCAACAACACCAACTGCATTATAACAATGTTCTTATTTTAACAGGGAGAAGAAAAAGTCAAAGCTTGATGAGTTTACAAACGATTTTGCTAAGGAACTGATGGAATATAAAAAAATCCAGAAGGAACGCAGGCGTTCTTATTCACGGTAATTGTTTTCCTTGTGTCTGTAAATGAGCTGAAAAGGGGGGTCACATGCTTTGCATCTGGAAAGTCCTCAATTCAATCATCTCTGTCAATTCTAATTGTTGGGTTGTTGTTTTTTAAGGTCTTGAGTAGTAGAAATGAGGAGAACAGCTACCATTCAGTGTCGGGAGTAATGGGCTAGATCAGGGATGGACAACTTGCAGCCATCCTTATGTTGTTGGACCATCAGCCCTAGTCAGCATAGCCAATGATGGGAGTTGCAGTCTAGAGTGCTAAAAGTTGCCCGCTCATCGCCAGATGGCAAGTACTGTATTTTATCGATTCTAAGACGCACTTTTACATCTGTAAAAATGGGGTGCGTCTTAGAATCGATGGCGCCTTGCAATCGCGGGATTTCTCCCTCGTTTTGCGGGAGGCGGAAGGGCTCTGCATGACACCCCCCCCCCCACGACTTACCTTAGCGGGTCCCAAGTGACCCCACAAGGCCAATCAGAAGTCCCCCCTCCCCTCTTACCTTGATCACTGCTGCCTCAGCCTGGCAAGGCATCATTACTGGGTTCCCAGTAACGACGCCTTGCCAAGCCGAGGGGAGCGTTGCCATCGCCGTTGCCCGTCCTCGCTGCTGCCGCCACTGCTCCGCACTGCTAGCAGTGCTCCCCTCAGCCTGGCAAGGCGTGGTTACTGAGAACCCAGTAACAACGCCTTGCCAGGCCAAGGCGAGCACTGGCGATGGTGTGGAGCAGCGGCGCCAGTGGCGAGGACGGCAATGGAGGGGGAGGGGGAGAGTTAGGGCCTCACAAGTCGCCCCTCGCAAGTCCCCCTCCCCCCTCACAAGTCCCCCTCCTCCTTCGCAAGTCCCCCCTCCCCACTTACCTTGATCGCTGCTGCCTGGGAAGGCTTCAGTACTGGGAAAGAGGCCGAGATCTCGCGAGATTTCCTGAGATCTCAGCCTCTTTCCCAGTACTGAAGTCTTCCCAGGCCCAGGCAGCAGCGATCAAGGTGAGGGGGGAGGGGGGACTTGCAAGGGGGAGGGGGACTTGCGGGGCCCTAACCCTCCCACTCCCCTCCATCGCTGTTGGCCATCCTTGCTGCTGCCGGCGCTGCTCCACGCCAGCGCTCGCCTCGGCCTGGCAAGGCGTCGTTCCCAGTAATGAGGCGAGCTTTGCCAGCAGTGCGGAGCGGCGGCAGCAAGGGTGGGCGATGGAGGGGAGGAGGGAGGGTTAGGGCCTCACAAGTCCCCCCTCCTCTCTTACCTTGATTGCTGCCGCCTCAGCCTGGTTCCCAATAACGACGCCTTGCCAGGCCGAGGTAAGCGTTGCCAGCGGCGCGGAGCGGCAGCGGCAGTGAGGATGGGCGACGACAATGGCAATGCTCCCCTCGGCCTGGCAAGGCGTAGTTACTGGGAACCAGGCCGAGGCGGCAGCGATCAAGGTAAGAGGGGAGGGGGGACTTGCGAGGCCCTAACCCTCCCCCCTCCCCTCTATTGCCCATCCTCACTGCCGTTGCCGCTGCTGTTCCACACTGCTGGCAACGCTCACCTCGTTACTGGAAACGACGCCTTGCCAGGCCGAGGCGAGCACTGGCGGCGGATGGAGGGGAGTGGGGAGGGGGGAAGGGGTGCTGAAATTAAGGTGTGTCTTAGAATCGACGCAAAGCTTTTTCCCTGTTGGTGGCCCTGAAATTTAGGTGCGTCTTACAATCAATGGTGTCTTACATTCGGTGAAATACGGTAGTCATTTTAAGATTTTGAATTTAAGATGTTTTTAATAATGTATTAGTTTTATTTGTTTTAATGTTTTATCTATTTTATGGTCTTTGTATTTATTGTTGTTCCCTGCCTCGATCCAGAGGGAGAGGCGGGTTAGAAATAAATAAATATTATTATTATTATTATTATTATTATTATTATTATTAGTCATCTACCCCACGTAGTTCTATACATCACTATGTGTTGCATGAATCACGGGACCATTGCAGGGCTGAAATGTGCAGATATTGCCCTACAGATCAACTTTGGTGCCAGTTGCAGCCAATGGGATGAAATGTATTTTCTACAACATTCTGAGGAACAATACAGTCCAGCTTCAGTTTCCAAAACTTTTTAAAGAAAGGGTTGTTTAAAGAAAGCCATATTGTCTTATGCTTGAGAGACTGAATAGTTACTCATCTAATTTAAGATTACAAGGAAAACATTCAGTAGTTATTTAGCTAGCTTTCTGTGAACTTATGTAGAGTTCTAAAGTAAACCGTAATGTCTGGCCACAATCCAGAGAGCTAGCGGATACACAGAGCTTGCCATGCAGGGCTTCAAACTTTCCTTCTAAAAAGAAGCTGTCATAGTAACTTGGGGAATCATTTCTGAAACATCTGCAGTGCCAAAAGCAATTTGGGTAATGGTATTGAGGGAAGATTTAGGAGCTGACCTTGATTTTTTCTGGCTAAAAGCTGAAAAAAGTCTCACTGAACTCAAACAAATCTTAAAACAGCCTTCCTCAATCTGGTGTCCTGCAATTGTTTTGGACTACAACTCCTAGCATTCCTGACCACTGGCCATACTGGCTGGGGCTGATGGGAGTTGAAGCCCAAAACCTCTGGAGGGCTCCAGGTTGGGGAAGGCTGCCTGTAGCTTGCTTGTGGCTATTTAGCTACCTCTAGTGGCTTGACTCTCAAACGATTTTGTGGCAGAAAATGAGTGGTCTTGTATAAGTTTGCTATTCCTTGTAATTTGTACAAAAGTGAAGTGGTTGCAGTTCCACACATAATTTTTCTCTCATTCTGTTTAAGGTCCAAGTCGCCATACAGTGCATCTTCCTATTCAAGAAGTTCCTATACATACTCTAAGTCCAGATCTGGTTCATCCCGCTCTCGATCGTACTCTCGATCGTTCAGCCGCTCCCATTCTCGCTCCTACTCACGGTCACCCCCATACCCACGGAGGGGCAGGGGTAAGAGTCGGAATTACCGTTCCAGGTCAAGATCACATGGATACCATCGATCAAGATCTAGGTCACCCCCTCACAGAAGATATCATTCTCGATCAAGGTCTCCAGTTTACAGAGGGCAGTCCCCAAATAAGCGCCCCGTTCCTCAGGGGGAAGGGGAAAGGGAGTACTTTGGTCGATATCGGGAAATCCCACTTTATGACATGAAAGCATACTATGGCAGATCTGTGGATATGAGAGACCCGTTTGAGAAGGAGAGATACCGTGATTGGGAGAACTACAGGGAATGGTACGAGAAATACGAGAAATATTACAAGGGCTTTGCGACTGGAGCTCAACCCAGACCTCTGCTCAACAGAGAAAACTTCTCACCAGAACGATTTGGTCCCCCTGGGCCAAGGCGAGAGAATTCCCCATATATTCGGGGTCGTAGAGACGATTACCCTGGAGGGCTAGGTCATCGGAATCGAAACGTAGGTGGTGGCTACTCTGAAAAGGTGCCAGGTAGAGAGGGCCACAGTATGAAAGACATGGCAAAACTGAAAGACAAAGAGGCTGAAAACCCACCAGGAGATGCAAAAGGAAATAAACATAAGAAACACCGGAAGCGAAGGAAGGGAGAAGAGGGCGAAGGCTTCCCCAGTGCTGACCTCTTGGAAGTTTCACGAAAGCCAAGAGATCCTGCCACTGGGGAAGATAGCAAACCTGACCCACTCTTCATGCTTCCAAGCAGGGATGATGCTACTCCTGTCCGTGATGAGCCCATGGAAGCAGATTCGGTTGCCTTTAAACCCATTTCTGACAAGGAGAGGAAAGAAAAGCCGAAGGCAAAAACTGAGAAGACAAAGCGAAAGGTGGAAGGCGCTGTCACTACCAAGAAAGAGGTGCAAGCAAAGCCAGCTAAAGCAACCCAAGAAAAAGCAGAGGCTGACCGTGAAAAGTCCCCAAGGGTGGACCCTCCTGCCAAAAAAGCAAAGGAGGAGTTGCCAAAGGCTGAGGGTATTAAGTCGTCGTCGTCATCGTCTTCTCAAAAAGATGAGAGAACACTCAGTAGTAGTACCCCACGGAAGGTTCATCCCCGAGGTGCAAAAGAATATCCAGAAACCAGAGCAGCCAAGGAGGAGAAGACCAAGAAAGAGCAGCCCAAGGAAATCAAGCAGGAGAAGCAATCGAGCAAAGAGGAAAAGCTAAAGAAACCCGTCGACAAAAACAAACCTGTGGATGCAAAACCAGAAAAAAGGAAAAGAAAGCTTGAGGAAAAAGTTGACAAGGATCATGAAACCACATCGTTAAAACCATCCAAACAAGAAGTCACAGAATTTAAACCTTTGCCAAAGGGAAAAACAGAGCCAGAAAGTGAAAAAACAGAGAGGACCCCCGAAAAGGACAAAACTGCTTTGCCAGTTGCTCCAACAAAAAAGATTAAGCTGAACCGAGAAACTGGCAAAAAGATTGCCAGTGCTGAAAACATCCCTCCTGTTAAAGATGTTTCAGCTGAAAAACCGGAGCCAACTGGTAGCAAAGTGAAGCAAGAGAAAACAAAAGGAAAGATGAGGAGAAAAATTGCAGCAGCTGATGGATCTGGTTCAACACTGGTTGATTACACCAGGTAGGTTCTGATTCATAATGAAAAATAAGTTTCATTTCATGTCCTTGTCATGACATAAACTTGTCTGTTGTATTAACTTAAGTTTGGCCTATCTTAAATTAACCTGGAAGCAGAAATATGTAGTACTGATGTTAGTTGGGCTGGACCCTTAGACTTGCAAACCAAGTCTTGTCCCTCTTTCTGATACAGGTCAGTTGCCCATCTTGGATTATGGCCTTTTGTTTTCCCCTCTAGCGTGAGGCTTGGTTTTTTTTGTGAAGCAATGTACTCTGCAGGCACCATTTTGCAGCCAGCCTGCTGTCCCCTTGTGCCGCAAACTAAAATGAATTGCATGGATTGGGGTCGGTTGGTAGAGCAGGCTTGTGTTCAGCCAGGGGATGGCCACTTGAAGATGTAATTTTAGTCTCTTTCAATCAAGGGGAACCACTCCGTCGTTTGCTATGGGTCTTAACTTAGCAAGGCATATTTTGCTCAACTAGAGTTAAATATTTGTTTTTCTGTTGTAGTAAAATGTACTTGTGGAGATTTTGGAACCTAATTTTCATGAGAGAAAATAATCCTCAGTTGAAAAAATGTTACCACATCAGTTCCTTGTGCAGTGACAATTTGACAAATGTCTTTCCAGGGAGACAGCACAGTTGAGCCTTACTGCCACAATCTACATTTGGAATTAAACAATATAACTTTGATATCTCCTTTAATAATGTATTCTTGGTTTTGGTTTTCTTAGTACTAGCTCTGCAGGAGGCAGCCCTGTGAGGAAGTCAGAAGAGAAGCTGGACATGAAGCGAACTGTCATCAAGACTATGGAAGAGTACAACAATGACATAACGGCCCCTGCTGAAGACGTCATCATCATGATTCAAGTTCCACAGTCCAAGTGGGATAAAGATGATTTTGATTCCGAAGAAGAGGAGGAGGAGGAGGAGGAAGAGGAGGATGTTAAATCTGTACAAGTTTCTTCTGCCGTTGGGAAGCCCACTAGTGTCGTAAAGAACGTTAGCACAAAGCCATCCAATTCCATCAAACACAATGAGAAGGATCCTGAGCCCTTAGAGAAAAATCAGAGAACCACAAAAGAATCTGGGCGTGAAAGTTCACAGCCTGAATCCAAAAGCTCCAAAAATCTGGTATCAAATGAAAAAGGAAAAGCCAAAGACAGGGATCATACTGCATCCGACAGAGAGTCTTCTGAAAAAAGGAAGAGTGGGAACCAGCCAGAGAAAGAGCGTTCTGAACGTTGTGCTGAGCAAGGAAATGTAAAGAGCTGCTCTGCTCACTCTTCCAGAGAGAGCAGGTCTTCAGATAAACATGAATCAGGCCATGGATCCTCTGCTAAGGACTTCACTCCTAATTGGGAAAAAAAATCTGACTATGACAGCAGCCGAGATTATTCAGGTTCTAAGCGAAGAGATGAAAGGAGCGAGCTTGCACGAAAAAAGGTTTCACCTTCCCGTGGCCGGGAATTTGCCACCTCTGGACCGAAGAATAAGACTAGAGATGAGCGAACAGAGCAGCCCAAAAAAGACGTCTGGGACTCAAAACGGAGCAGCTACAGCCCTCCGAGGGACAGAAGGCAGAACGATCACAAAGCTACCCATGATTCTAGGCGTTCAGCAGAACAGAAGCCCCAAGAGACCGGCTCTGGCAAAGAAAAAGAGAAACATCCGCCACCTGATTCCTGGAGCAATAAGGAGAGGATGGCGGGTGGGAACAAACCCTTGTACCGACGGTGCTCGCCAGAGGCAAAAGACCCAGGGGGGCCCGTGCAGAATGACAAGAATATCGTCAAGCCAAAGCCTCAACCGAGCCACTCTTCCCGGCTCTCTTCTGACCCGACGAGAGAAACGGATGAGGCTGCCTTTGTCCCAGATTACAATGAAAGTGACAGTGACAGTAATGTATCAGCAAAACAGGAGGACTCCCCCGGAAGGAATGCCAGGGATGGGAAGGACAAGGCCACGGATAAAGCTAAAGAGGCTGCAGTGCCCATGTTGGCCGCCCAGCCTGATGGAAGCAGGAGCCAGAGTCAAAGCAGCCGCAGCCAGAGCCCCTCGGAAAGCCAAGGCCGCAGCAGCAGCGCCAGTTCTGCAGACAGCCAGGACAGCAAGAAGAAGAGGAAGAAGAAAGACAAGAAGAAACACAAGAAGCACAAAAAACACAAGAAGCATAAGAAACACGCCGGAACAGAGTCGGAAGCCGAGAGAAGCCAAAAACATAAACACAAGAAGAAGAAGTCGAAGAAGAGCAAAGACAAGGAGAAGGAGAAAGGAGATGACCAAAAAGCAAAACCTGCCACTGTCTAGAATGGCCGAGGGGGAGACATGGACTGGCTTGACAAAGTCACCTGTATGGAATTTTGTTATAATGTAAACAAACAAGAGCCTTGTAAATAATGCCATGCCTGGCCCTGTGCTGCACTTACACAATTGCTGCTTGATTTGATTTTTACGTCAGAGCTTTATAAAGTGAACATTTTGTACAGACATGTGAGTTGTGACCATGTAATATTGGGGGGGAGGGGGGGAGGGAGGTTTTTTTTTAGTTTATTTTACTTTTAATTTGGGGCATCTTATTTTTAACCACCATTAAATTAGTTTGGGTGGAGTTTACTGTACTGTGAAATTTCACACTTTTTAAAAAAATTGCCTGTCAGGAAAAAATAAAAGGTCTGATATCGGGTTAAAATATCAGCCGGAGGACTTGCAGAATGCATTACAGCCCTGTTCTGTTACTTTTGGATTACAATAAAAAAATAATTAAACTTTAATCAATGTGGTGGATTTGCAGCACCAACTTTTTAAGCAAGGGAAGGTGAAGCTGAAAATACACCATGAATTCTACCCTTCATAAGAAATTGTCTCCAGCTGAACTATCAACGGAATGTTGGTTTCATCTGTACCATGTGAAACTGGAGGTGCATTTACCTTTCAACAGGCTGCTGAAAAGCGTGGAAGTTTCTCGGATTTCAGAACAGGCAGCCATGAAACTTTCAAAGCACACGTGATGAGCACATAGTCACTAACCCAGGATGTTGTATTTAAAGCAGTAACTCACTTTAGGGCTTCCTTTGGGGGACAAAGACTTAGGTAAGCTCAAAGTCCCTTGCTGTTGGCACCATATTGGTCCATACTGCATTGGGGGAGCGATTGCACCCTTACTGTCCCATCATCTCTGTGTGATATGGGAAGCTCAGAAAGAGTTGCTGCTACGTTCTTGTGCTTCCCTGTGTGTGGCTTTAGGGATTAGAGATCATAGAATAGTGAGTTGGGCCTACGAGACCATCGAGATCCTGTTCTATTCCTCTCCTAATGCCAGTATGGGATTATCACAATCCACAGATCCTCCAATTGTGTGCGCATGACAGCATTCAAGAATCTGCGCATTTGTGGAACAGATTATTGATGCTAGGTCCCATTCCCCCTCCAAAGAAGCCTAAGTTGGGAGCGGGAAGGGCTAGTTCAGAAGGTTTGGTCAAAACTGTCTTAAAATGAAGCCCCTTTGCCTTCTAATTTGGCCATTTCACATCATGTCAACATTAGCTGTAATGGCATCAGGCAAGAGACCAAAGTGCCGTATAAGAGTTGAACCCAGACCAAGGAATGTGGGCACTCAGGCGAATGCTCAGCGGGGCCCGAGCAGAGACTGCTGCTCCTGGCATGCAGCTCGCCAGGATTTGCTGCAGCCAATCGGTTGATGTGCTCATTTGAACTTTCTGAATTCTGTTGGGGTTTGGATTTGGCTCATTTGAACTTTCTGAATTCTGTTGGGATTTGGATTTGGCAAGATTTATGGCCTCAAAGTTCATTGCTAAGTTAAGATTTGTTTGTGATTTGGTTTTGTTTTTCAATTAATCCTCCCCCCTCCTAGAAAACTGGGATTCAAAGGCAAAGAAAATTAGTGCTTTGACAATTTGAAGTGAAATCCTGGAATTGTGCTCACTTCTTAATGTGAGAGTTTTAACATAATTTGAAGAGTACCTACAGCCCTGCTCACTGAGTCATTTCGTACATGACAGTTTGGAGATGGGGTGCTGTCCTGTGTTTCCCTCTCCCTTAAGTAATTTGACCAAGGGAGGAAAAGGTTAACCCTTAGCTAGCCTGCCAGCATTATCCACCATAGGCAGCTTCAAAATTCCTTGCAGCCACAAGTACAGTAACGTAGCTTGATTTTATTAGCTATGGCATCTTGCACTCAAAATACACTTTCAGATTATCCAATTCCCAAAGAATGCAGCCAGTAAGAGTGACCCACCATGCTCACGGATAGTAGAAAACCTTCAGTGTCAGCTGATAGCATAGGGGGCAGAGGCGGTGCATGTCAGCACTAATCCTATCAGGACATGCAGTTATGAAGTTATGAAAGAAAAATCGGATTACTGTTTAGGACATTTCCTCCCTGAAGGCAGCATACATAGTCCCCCTCCCATTTATCTTCACAACAGCCATGTGAAAGTAGCCAATGCAGAATGAGACAAAAATGATGAGGAAAAATTACACACGAAGTTCTGCCACATAGTGGTGTGTCTGCTATTGCTAGAAGCCACAAAGCCAAGATGCAGGAATTTGAGAGGTTGACACTAAAATGGACATTACATCTCACTTTTAAATTCAAAAGTAGCTTGTAAATAAAATTGTCGATAGAACAATAGCGTGGAATCAATTATAGAATGCTCGATGGAATCAAAAAGCTTTAGGCATCCATCTAAAATAGGAAGAGAGCCTCCCCAGAGGGCATTAAACATGCAACCACCAGAAGAACCTATCACTTATAGATCCCACAAGCCTGAAGTTTGCCCACCCTACAGAAAGTAGTATAGTACATGGCTAAGAAGAAAGCAACAGGTGTGAGTATATTACCATTCTTTCTATAGCACAAATGAATTTGAAGAGTTGTTACCTCCTACAGCGTGAGGGTACAGAGGTCACCCAGGTACAGTTAAGTAGCAAGAATCCAAGAAGAATTGGTTGGATCAGACCAGGCACTATCTATCCCAGCATCCTTTCCCCACAGTGGGCAGCCAGATGTTTCTGGAGAGCCCACAAGCAGGACGTGAATGCAACTGCTGCTGTTCCCCAGCAACTGGCATTCATTTCAAACAGTTATATGCTGCCCTTCATGCTATTTGGGTTACAATTCAAATTATTTCTCAATTGTACAATAATAAAGCAATTCTAAATTAAACCCTTTTTAAGGTTTTAATACAACAGCAAATTAAAATGCCTGGGAAAATAAAGATGTTTACATGTCAATGAAAGGATGGTAACGTAGGCATCAAGTGGGCCTTCCATATTTGGGATGCTGCAGCTGAGAATGCCTTCTCCCTTGTACTTGTATAATGGACCTCTGATGCAAGGGGCACCTGCAGAGAGACCACTACCTGTCTTCCAGCCTCCTGACAGCAACATACCATCCGGTAAGTGCCGCTGGGCATCTTTGGTTGAAGGGTGCAGAAGTCACATTTTGGAACACTGGGGCACTGCAGCCAGGAACACGGGCTTGAAAAAGAAACGGGGCGGGAGATCAATACCAAGTTACATGCTGACCTCTCGCCAGGCCAGGTACAAATCTCCACAGGGAAAGGCTGCCATTGCCTCCAGTCTTGCAGGGTGGAACTTTAGTGTGTTCCTGCCAAATGTGCAAACGCCTTGACTCTTTCATACATTTTAACTTGGAGTCCCAGCTGGCTTTCAACGTTCTCTAGCATCATGTGGCATTTTTGGCCCCGGATCGTACAGTCCAAGTCGAGGCAGTGAGATGCAGATGAAGCACTGGCTGGCACTGCTGTAAAAGCACAGGTGAACCATGCCCCCCCCCTCTTGTGGCACCAGGATGGCCTCTTTCAACCACCTCCTTGATTGGGGAGGGGGGCTGTCTCTGCAGGCAGCACAGTCTGGCTTCCACACTGCTGTGTGTATGTTGATGTCTGGGCTTTTGTTGCCCTTTTGTGAACAATATCCGGGGAGGGGCGGGGAGAGAAAGAGAGAGGGCTCCTTGCCAAATCTGCCTAATTAAGATGAGTGTGGAGATTATGCCCTTATTTTCAGCTAATAACAGCTGCGAACAATTATTGGCTGTGCTTTGTTGACTGTGAAAGGAAGACTGAGACTTGGATGTTTTCCTTTGCATTTTTGCATTCATCTTTGTGCTGGGGTCAAGGTGGAGGCTGGGGCTGCTCTTGGCTCACAGTTCCTCACAGCCCTGAAGATTGTGCCATTTGAAGAAGAGAGGCTTCATTAGGGTTTACTGAGGAGGGGGCAGCTGTATGTGCCTCTTCATGTGGGATGGATTCTTAAGAATGGGAGGGTTCAGATGACACTTTAGGCAATGGAGGGGGGAATAGGCAACTCACCGTGCATTCTTCTGCCAGTACTCCCCACGCAATATGCTGCCCCGCCCTGTCGCCTTTCCGGCCGGCCGGTGCTCCTCCCTCCCTCCTCCCAGGGCTATCTCATTAGCCATTGCAAGTTCTGCCAGCTGTAGAGGAGTGGCCGGGGTGCCTTTGGCCACTCTTGTTGGAGAACTCTGTGCGCTCCCGAAACAGAGCACTCAATGGCTCCATTCGGACGACACGATAGTCAATGGTGGGGTAATAATCAACTTTACAGTTGTTCATCTAGGGGGTACTCCCCACACAACATGGTAATAAATAATCAACTGTGGTGTGGATTAGGATCAGCACTGAGTTGACTATGGCAGCATTCGGATAACACGATAGTCAAAACAACTAACGATTGTTTCCCCCACACCAGTTGTTTATTGTGTCGTCCGAATTGAGCCAATGTGTTAAATTTGACATCGGAGCCGCCACGCGACATGTTAAGCAATGGTTCTCTGGATAATCAATGGAACAGCCTGTTGTTTTTCTCTGTTGCTTATTTTGTTGAACTAGACAATTGTCAGTTGTGTGCCCACCCACCCCAGACAACACAATAAGCAACGCAACGGACAGTTGCCTAATTAATCACCTGTTGCTCATCATGTCATCCAAACCCACCCAGTATCTCTGGGCTACATTTGACCAGAGTATGGGTGCTGCAGGGTGTGTGGGTGTGGGTGTGGGTGTGGCCTAAAATTGTTCATAACAAACAATCTCCATGTTAGAGTATGCCACCAGCCCATTGCCTCTCTCCAGCAGTACAACAATAAATCTACAAATTAAAGATGAAATGCCTATTTAAAGAGGAAGATGTCAAAATGTATACAGTGAAGATGCCAGGCCGATCTTCCCTGGGAACGTGTGTGTGTGTGTGTGTGTTTCAGTGACAAGTTCTCTCACATACTTTTTACTTGGGATAATGTCCTGAAAAAACATTAATTGCAACACTGAAACTGTCAAGTTTGCCAAATACTGTATTTACAATCAGTATCCATTCATCGTTACTAGCGAGCCTATGAAAAGGAAAATTTTCCATGGAAAAATAAAGCACTGAAAAATTCCTCACCCCACATCACTTTAATAAAGGCAGGAAGAAGGTATTGCTTGCAAGCACACGCAGAGGGACTTGGCGGGTTCTACATTGCTGAACCTTGGTTTACAGGTTGGTTGGAGCTCTAGGGGGTGAGGGAGATCAAACCAGCCAACGGAAAGAAAAATAAATAAATAAAAACAAACACATTGAAGTTACACTTAACACACATGTATATTTTCCCCTTTGCCTTACAAACTAAGATATAGGTGGAATTCATAGTCTGCTTTGATTTTTTTTTCTGTATAATTCTTCACTTTAACAGATTAAATTTAGGGCACAATCCTATCGGATCTGCCTTGGGTACTCATAAGCCTCCAAACTCGGAAGCTTACAGGTATCCAATGCATTTAAGCTAGGTGGGCATTTTCGCCTGTCTAGCAGAGCCTTGAGGGAAAGAAGCTCGGGCGGCCATAGGATATGTTGTATGGCTGCCACCCTGGTCTCCTCCTTCCTACCTCCAGGAACGCCCCCTTGTCTCCATCTCTGCACTCTGTTCCTGCATGTGAAGAGGTAGCCACCAGTATGGTTCTTTCTGCACTGGTGGGGAGCAGGTGAGGAGCATGGTTTTCTGTCTCTGAGGTCAGAGCCCCATTTCCAACCTCAGAGCCAGAAAACCACCATATCCTATGTTCCCCAGATGCTGTCTAGGGGACATAGGATTGCTCCATTAGTCTGTTTTCCATAGTCCAAGGAAAGATTTTGACAAATATTGCTGTGTAAGTCCCTGCTTAGTATATAAAATAAAATCCTGCCATATTTTATATGGCCATTAGTTTTGCCATTAGTTTCAGTTGGCATGTCAAATTTTCTGCCAAGGCTATTTGCCACAGTTCTGTATTTAAGATTTCAAATTTCTGCAGTTTTCCAACTTTTAGTCATAAATCTTCAGGCTGCCATCAGCATGAATGCAATTCAGTCATTAGGGGAGCAATCCTATGCCCCCCAAGACAGCATCTGGGGGAGAATAGGGGTGACCACATAACACCAATCTTAAAATCACTCCACTGGCTGCCCATTAGTTTCCGGGCGACGTATAAAGTGTTGGTTATTACCTTTAAAGCCCTACATGGTTTGGGTCCAGGTTACCTGCGGGATCGCCTTCTCCCGTATAATCCGCCCCGCACACTCAGGTCCTCTGGGAAGAATTTACTCCAGTCAGCCAGAACTAGGCTGACGAGTGTTACCCAGAGGACCTTCTCCTCTGCCGCTCCCAGGCTGTGGAATGACCTGCCGGAGGAGATTCGACAAATTAGCAGTCTTCTGGAATTTAAGAAAGCCGTGAAGACTGTTCTCTTCCGGCAGGCCTATCCAGTTTAATTTTAAGATGTTTTTAATAATGTATTTGTTTTTATCTGTTTTAACGGTTTATCTATTTTATTGTTTTATATTTATATTTGGTGTTGTTCCCCGCCTCGATCTGGATGGAGAGGCGGGCTAGAAATGAAATAAATAATAATAATAATAATAATAATAATAATAATAATAATAATAATTTCATTTCCTGGCTCCAAGGTCAGACACAGGACTCCAGTCTTAGACCCAAGAAATCACGCTACCCTTCCTCTTGTAGCTGGCATGGAGAGAACCACACCAGCTGCCTCCACACTCAGAAAATGGAGCATGGAAACAAGGAAAAGGGGGTATTCTTGGGGGAGGAGAGGGGAGACCAGGGTGTCTGCAATACGATGTATCCTTTGGCCTCTCACCCTCATTCCCTCCCCTTCCAAGGTGTCAGCGCTAAATAGGCAAAATTGCCCATCTAGCAAAAATGTAGGGTTTTCTAGCAGAAATGTCCTGCATTAGCTAGTTGGCAGCCTGCATTCAGAAGCTGCCAGCAATCTACATAGTATTGTGCCCTAGATGTCGCTTTTGCATTTTATTCTTCCCATATTGTTCATAGGGCCAGTGGTGATGTAACATGCATGGTTTGATGTGTGATATTTGCCATTTGTTTTATGGAGCCTGTCCAGACAATGCTTCATGCTCTGTGGTTAGCGAAACTGGGGTTCTCTGGGGTTAGCACTAACCACAAGCCGTGCTGTCGCACACAACACTTTAAATCACAGTTAGAGCCACTAACCCTGCTGCAGGGAGTCTGACTGTGATTACTGAGTGAGCAGGATTTAGCAAAATGCATTACACAAGATACCTTAAACCCTTCTGCTTAACCAAAAACCTTAACCAGCAGGGCTTACGGTATCTTCTGAACAGGCCCATAACATGACATGCCCCACCACATATGGATATTAAAAAACTGGCTGATTACAGTTTCTTCAACATTTTGTATTGTTTGTATTAGCTATTCCTGACATGCTGGTGTGATATACCATCAGTGTAACAATTCTTGATGCAGTGTTCTTTGATTGTACCCCTACTTTATCCCATATCTTTTGATCTATTGTTATCATAGTCCCATATTATTTTCAATCCATCTGACATATTTGAATCTATTTTGATTAAATGTGAATAAATTTTAGAAACTAAACCTTTTGTATTGACCATACATTCTAATAATATACCTTCACATTTTGTCACATTTCTGGTCACACATTGTTTGATTTGTGTGGAAGTCCTGTTGAGCCATTTCAAATCATTTATAGATGGCACAGCTTAAAATAGGGGACCTGCCTTGTCTCCTAGGGAATGGTACATGTCCCTCACATATAGCAATTCCTCTTTTAAATCACTTTCAGTCTTCTGAAAAACTATTGTCTTTCTTCAACCAGTATTGAAGCAGTTTCATTTGTGGTTCAGAGTAGGTTTTGAGTCACCATTGGTGTTGTAGCACTGCAGATGAGCCACAGATATTCGCTGCACAACAAAAGAGCAAACTAGATTTGTCCTGGATGCCAAGTAATTGATGGTTTGGGGGATCAGGTGGATTACACTGAAGCTATTCCCAGTTAGCTAAACTAATTGAAAGATAAAGATGGATATCTATGACTTTGCAGCTGTCAACTCTCAGTAATAGCTCCAGAGATTTTCCATGTTCATACACCTGTTTGCAAATTGTAATTAAATCTAGATTAATCTGGACAACCATCAGGTATGCTTTAAGGGGGGATTCCTGCATTGAGAAGGGGGTTGGATTCGATGACCTTAGAGGCCCCTTCCAACTCTACTATTCTGTGATTCTAGGATATTTCAGATGATTAGCTGATTATTGTTATTTAATATCATTAAAACAATTTGATTATATCTTAATAATCTTCCTTCCCTTCTTTGACAATATATTCATATTCTGGATTTTACAAGTGTTCTATTTGGGGGGGAATTAAAGTTTCTCAGTTCCTGGTCGCATGGAAATAGGTATGATTTGTACATTACAAACGTACAATTAAAATTCAAAACAGGTCTTTCCAGATGATCTCCTTTGTTCTCATCTTTTTAAAGAAAAGCTCGCAAGTGCTGTGCACCTTCAACTCAACATCCAAACATGTATTCTTATGGATCGGATAATTTAAAGTTATAATTTGTACTGTGCAGTGAGGTGGGAGTTGCAGTGCTCTAAAGTCTTACTGGAGATGACTGCAAGGTGCCTGCTATATCGAGCCATTAGCACCAGGGGCAGCCTATCGCTCTGTGCAAACGACACCCTCTCTCCCACCTGTCCAGTCAGTGAGACATACAGACACATACACACCTTGTGCCTGCTAGATGCCTCCAGCATCTCTCTGTCTCGGACACTGTTGTTTCCCCCATCCGGCCCAGCCTGGCCTGGCCCAGTGCCTGTCTGGCTTTGTAGGAGTGGGAGAAGGCAAAGCATCTATGAGGACCATGCTGTCTGCCTCCCATATATGACCCTAACTGTCTATCTTGTATATCTTGACATCAGCAAAGCTTTTGACAAAGTGCCCCATGATATTCTGATTCACAAACTAGCGAAAAGTGGGCTAGATGGAACAACTATTAGGTGGATCCACAGTTGGCTACAGAATCAGCCTCAAAGAGTTCTTATCAATGGTACCTTTTCACACTGGGGGGAGGTAATGAGCGGGGTACCACAGGGCTCAGTCCTGGGCCAGTGCTCTTTAACATTTTTATTAATGATTTGGACGAAGAGATGCAGGGAATGCTTATCAAATCTGCAAACGACACAAAATTGGGTGGGATCTCTAATACCCTGGAAGACAGAAACAAACTCCAAAGTGATCTTGATAGACTGGAGCGCTGGGCTGAAAACAACAAGATGACATTTAATAGGGATAAATGCCAAGTTCTACACCTAGGAAAAAGAAACCAAATGCACAGTTACAAGATGGGGGTACTTGGCTTAGCAAAACACATGATCAAAAAGAGATAAGGGAAATATTAAAAGAGTATTTTTCAGAATTATATAAGGGGAAGGAAACAGAAATAAGTCAGATTAAGAAATATCAGGAAAAGGCTAAAATTCCATCTTTAAAGGAGGAACTAAAACAATATTTACAAGCAGAGATTGAAGAGGAGGAAATAAAACAGGCCATAAAGGATTTTAAAAATAACAAATCTCCAGGGGAGGATGGCTATACTGCAGAATTTTATAAAGCATATTCAGAAAATTTGGTACTTTAGTTAAAGAAAGTCTTTTTGGAAATACAAGAAGGTGGCCCTCTCCCAAGTTCATGGACACAAGCAGTGATAACATTGATACCTAAATCAAATAAGGACAGCAGTAATCCAGATTCATACAGACCAATAACCCTGTTGAATATAGATTATAAGATATTTACAAAAAATTGGACGAAAAGATTAAAAGAGGTGATTAATGAATCTATTGGGGCAGATCAGTATGGATTTCTGAAAAACAGATTTATAGCAGAACCTGTCAGGAAAACATTTGGATTAATAAAGTGGAGTACTATGAGGAAAGTACCAATGACAATAATCACCCTTGATGTATATAAGGCATTTGACATGGTAAATTCAAAATTTATAACAAATATGCCAATAATATACAATATGGGCGAAAAATTTAAACATATAATAGATGCAGTATACATACAGACGACAGCCAGGATAAGAAATAATAGTTTAGAAACAGAGGAAATAAAGCTAAATTCAGGGACTAGACAGGGGTGCCCATTATCACCAGTGTTGTTTGCAATGGCAATTGAATTTTTGGCAGAGGGAATTAGGGAAAATAAAGAAATTCAGGGAATCCAAGTAGGAAGAAAAGAATATAAATTAAGCTTATATGCAGATGATATATTAATGACAATACAAAATTCTAAAAAGGGGATAAGTGAGGTAACAAGAGAACTAGAAGAATTTCAACAAGTAGCTGGATTTAAAGTAAATGAAAAGACATCCAGGACCTAAAGAACAGATAGAAATATAAAAAATGATGGGCATTCCCACAAGAGATTAAAAAAATAGATATTTGGGAATATTAATCCCCAAGAAGCAAAAGAACATACTGAAAATAAATTATGGGAGATTGTGGAAAGAAATAAAGAACGATATAGTAAGATGGGAGAAAAAACACTTAACCCTATCTGAATGGATTATGATTGTAAAGATGAAGTTAATACATAAATTTACCTATTTATTTAATGTATTAACAGTGGAAATTCCAAATAATATGTTTAAGAAATGGCAAAATAAAATAGAAAAATTAATATTACAAAGTAAAATATTACAAACAGCAAAAGCTCTCAGGTACAGATCTACACAGGAAGGGGGGTGGAGCATACCAAATTTTAAAATATATTATGAAGTATATCAGTTAAGATACGTATTAGCAATGACAAAAGAAAATTTACAATGGGTGGAAATAGAAAAGGAGTTGATGAGATATAAGTAGGAAGAGGAGATACAAAGTATATTTAGAAACAAAAAGGATATAAAAAACAAATGGAAAATAAACAATGTTCAATAACAGGAATGTTGAAAATATGGTATTATAGGAAAGACTGATGCCAAGCACATCACCTTTAACTCTGATGTGGATGCACCCAAAATTTGCCACTGAAAAGAAAGTAATTACAAAAAATAATTTGAAAGAAATAGGACTAACACAAATGAGACATTTTTATAAGCAACAACAGCCAATAACCCAAGAGATGTGGTAAAAACAAATAGAAAAGGTTAAAATATAATGGATCGCATGGCTGCAGATTAGTAAATTCATAAAAAAGGCAATACAGTAAGGGAAAGTACAAGGGAATTGACAGAATGGGAGGAGCTAGTGGATAAGTATAAAGTGGGAGATAAAGGAATGATATTGCAAATATATAGAATTTTATTGAAGCTCAAGAATAGAGGGAAAATAATAAACAATTATGGGAGGAAGTTCTGGGGGAGGGTATTGAAGAGGAAGAATGGAAAGAGATGTTCAGGAGATATCCATCTATAAAAATTAAAGAAGGCGCTTTAAAATTGGCACAAAAATGGTATACGACACCAGTAAAGTTGGCTAAGTTGGACTTAACAGGAAAATGTTGGAGAGGGTGTGAGGTCAAAGGAACTCAAATACATATGTGGTGGGTATGTGAGAGGGTCAAAAAGTCGTGGGTAAGAGTTTTTCATAAAATGGAAGCAATTACGAAGCAAAAGATAAAAAGATCACCGGAACTGGCTCTTCTGAATATGTTTCATAATGAAAATAGAGATTTAAGAGAAAAGGCACTAATTGGTAGAGATGTGCATGCCCCCCCGGATCGGATCGGAACCGGGATCGGAACCAGAACTGAGGCCTCGGATCGGATCAGATCGGAGGCTTCCCGGTTTGGATCAGACGCCATTTTAGCTGTTTTTGCCATAGGCTTACATTGGGGGAAAGAAAGCTTTTCCCCAATGCAAGCCTATGGCGAAAACATGGGGGCAGGTGAGTGCGGGCCTAACTCCCCCCTCCCTGTCCCTCCCCCCCACTCACACTCCTTACCTGCCGGGGCGCCCGCTGCTGTCCGCTGCCGTCCTCTGGTCCAATCCACTGAGAAACAGGCTTCGCGGCCTAGTTCTCAGTAGAGCGCCAGGTGATCATCATCTGGTGCTCTACTGAGAACCAGGCCGCGAAGCCTGTTTCTCAGTAGATTGGACCAGTGGGAGGCAATGGACGGTAGCGGGTGTCCCGGCAGGTAAGCCTCCTCCCCCTCCCTCACGCTCCTTACCTGCCGGGGTGTCCACTTCCCTCCGGTGTGCAGATCTACTGAGAAGCAGGCTTCGCAACCTGCCTCTCAGTAGCACGCCAGGTGACTACTGAGAGGCAGGCCACGAAGCCAGCTTCTCAGTGGATCCGCGCACCGGAGGGAAGCGGCCACCCCGGCAGGTAAGTGGGGGCTCTCCCGCCTCCCCCCCTTGTGCTCATTACCTGCCAAGACCATCCGCTGCCGCCTGCAGGCGGCAGCAGTTGGCAACGGACGGCCCCGGCAGGTAAGCCCCCTCCCGCCCCTTGTGCTCCTTACCTGCCAGGGCTGTCTGCCAATGGCAGCGGACAGCCCCGGCAGGTAAGGAGCGCGAGGGGCAGGAGGAGGTCCAATCCTCTGATTTTATCCGAACCAGATTGGGTCCTTCCGGACCGATTTGGATCAGATTGGATGATCCAGATGCGGGGATCGGAAATTGGATAATTGTATCCAATTTCCCCCCGGATTGGGTCCAGATCGTGGATTGGACCTGATCCGATGAACATCCCTACTAATTGGATATATGCTAGCAGCAGCTAGACAGTTGATTGCTTTTAAATGGAAAACAGCAAAAATGTTGACAATAAAGATGGGGGGAAATTATGGGAGATTGTGATAAATGAAAAGGTGTCACAGAAACTGAAAAATTATGAAAGGAAGAAAAACAGGGGCACCTTTAAGGCATAATGGAAAATGTATATAGAATATATGAAGAAAGAAGAGAATAAAAAGATGATGCCTGAAGATATGAAGAGCTATGGAACTCATGATAACAGTACAAGGAAACCAAACCGGGGGAGGGAGGAGGGAGGAGAAGAGGGGGTTGGACTAATTAAAAGCTTTGTATTGTTAAATATGATGTTAGATTGGAACTGTTAGGGGATGGAGAAAAAAATGTAATAAAGATTATTAATAATGAAAACACATGTCAGGAATTTCTTGGAGGGACCACTTCTGGCAGAATTTGTCTCCCAACAAATACCGGGGTAATTGAATCCCCCCCACATTGCTACTACATCGGATTTCCTTGAAACACTGGCAATTGACTTTTCAAAAGTTTCGTCCTCATCTTCTTCTTGATTGGGTGGTCGGTAGTAGACCCCGACTATCATGCTCCTTCTATTCCTTGCCCTATTTATTTTAATCCAGATGCTCTCGATGGGACTCCCAGGCTCATCCTCTTGTATTTCTGTGCAGGGATAAGTATTTTTAACATAAAGTGCAACTCCACCTCCCTTTCTATTTCTTCTGTTCTTTTTGAACAAGTTATATCCTTCAATTGTTATATTCCAGTCACGGGAGTCATCCCACCAAGTTTCAGTTATACCTATTAAGTCGTATTTGTCTTCATGCATTAAGAGTTCAAGTTCGTTCTGTTTGTTTCCCATACTCTGGGCATTAGGATATAGACATCAAAGCCCATGTGCTTTATAGACTGGCTTCTTTCCTACATTGTTGTGAATACTATTTTTGGGCACTATTGGAGCTGTTCTCTCTGTTATGGTGCATAAGCCTTCATCCATTGTTGCCTCAAAGTTTACATCTCCCGCCCCCGTAGGATTTAGTTTAAAGCCTCCTGATGAGGTTCTTCATGCTGTGGCCGAACACATTCTTCCCAGCTCTTGTGAGGTGCAACCCTTCTCTTGCCAGCAGTCCATCTTCCAAGTAGCATAGCCCGTGGTCCCAGAATCCGAATCCCTCACATTGGCACCACCTTCATAGCCAGTCTTTCCCTTTCTATTCTTCTTCCAAGAACTGGGAGGATGGATGAGAAAACTATCTGGGCCCCAAAGTTCTTGAGATTCCTTCCCAGAGCTTTAAAGTCTGATGCGATTTCTTCATAGCTCCGCTTGGCAATATCATTTGTTCCCACATGGATGAGAAGAAAAAGATATGTGTCAGTGGGCTTGATGAACTTTGGCAACCCTTCAGTCACATCTCTAATGTGTACTCCAGGGAGACAGCACACCTGGCGAGTCCATGGGTCTTCGCGACATACTTGGGTTTCAATCCCACGCAGCAGGGAGTCTCCCACAACGACTACTCTTCTCTTCTTCTTGGTTGACTGACTTTCTGCCTCTTGCTCACTGTTGCACAGGGTCCCCTGTAATTCTCCCTCTGCAGGCTGTCCTCCAGTCTCTTTTTCCAGTAGCTGGAAGCTGTTGCATAACTCTAATGGTTCCACTGGTGCAGAGTGTGTTCTAGTTATTCTGCTCCTGTCACCCTTTTCCATGGAGTTTCTTCATTGGCTTTCCTCACCTCAGCATTCATCACTTCCTTATATTCCTTCTAGTCCAGCTGGGGCAGCTTCCTCTGCTCTGCTCAGCTAGGAGTCAGGAAACAGAATGAATCTCCCCACCCACTCAGTTGCAGAGAACAATTAGGCCTCACCCTTCCAGGCCCAGCAGCACCTTTTAGCAGCAGCTTTCAGGCCACATCTTGAATCAGCACTCAGGAGCACATGGCAAGCATACAGCCGTTTGGATAGGCAGCCTCCTGGATTTCCTCGAGGCCTCTCTCCTCTTGTTTGTATATGAATGGTATTATATTACTACGTTGCATTTTTATGGTTTTAATCTTTGTAAACTGCCCAGGGAGCTTTGAGCATGAGGCAGTATAGAAATGTAATAAATGAAAACTAATAATAAAAGATGGCGTCTCCTATGGTAACACAACCTGCTGCCCCACCAGCCACCACTTATTAGCACAAGCTGCCGTGTGCCTTTGCACAAAAGAAGGGAAGTCAGTGCTGTGGAGTTATGCTTTGCCTGGTATCCGTTGTGATAGAATACCACTCTAGAGAATCACAAACGCTGCAGATGATGGAGACATCAATTTAGTTATTCACAAAGGAGAGCATTCAAATGGATCTGGCACAGCTCCAGGGTGTGATATATGAGAAACCAATGAAGAGGGCATTATATATTAATGGGAAGATTCACTAGCATTTAATCTCCCCCCCCTTTCTAGTTCCACCACAATTGCTAAGGTTAAATGCTACCTTCAAAAAATGAATTAATCTATCAACACGTTAGAAACTGTACTTTTGAACAAATAAATAATTTTAAGGGTGATTCAAGTAGTCTGTGGTAGCACTTCATCTATTTTGTTTGTTTGTCATGTAACTAGTGTCCTCAATCACATGATAGCACAGACTGATGCTATAAGCTAAAAAAAAAAATGAAGCACTCTCCTATGCATGTTTAGACAGAAAAGTCCTACAACTCCCTGCAATTCCCAGTCAGCACATAATCCCCAAAATAGCAACAGTTCTGTCCTCCTTTCACCTCAGTCCCTCCCTAGTTTTTGGTCTCAGAAGACCCCCTTGGCCCAGTTAAGCTCTTAGGCATATCGCACTTGCCCATCCATGCGCCATGCGCCATGACACTCCTCCACTCTCCATGTGCATTGCAATGCCCTCTTTAGTAAGTTAACAGATATTGTGAGCAATTAATTTATGCTGCGTTCCCAAAGTAACACATGAACATGTATGCAGCACTGCCAGTCATCTTATCAAATACATGGGAAGCCAAGCTGCCTTCTCTATGGGGACAGCAGACAGACCCACTCTGGCTCCAGGGGCTCTGCTTGAGGAGCTTCAGCTCAGACAGCTTCCATGGGGTGTCTGTCCTATTTGCATCTGCTAGGGGTTGCCTAAAGGTCACCTTTGCCCCAGGGTGGCTCTGAATCTCTACTGTGTCAGTTATATGATGCAGCTGCTGATTTGGAGCCACCCCGGAGCAAAGAGTTGAAGATGCGCAACGGAAAAGCCAGGGACTTACCCCGACTTTTCCTACCTGAGTGAGGTCAGCGTGCTCTTCTGCCATCTGTCCTTGATATGCCGGGAGCATTCCCGGGTGGAAGGTGTCCTCCCATTGGTCCCTAGAAGCTGGGGGAAGGGGTGGGTCCAGCGAGCCTAATGGCTGCCAGAAAGTCCACGCTACCTCCCCCAATGGGGATTATTCGCCACTGCATCACAGCAGCAATATCGTGGGGTTTGGCAGCAGCTGAGCGGCGCCAACTCTGTGCCTTGAAGGCAACCTCCTGGTTTAAAATAAACTGACTGTAGCCATCTGCATCTGTGCATCATCCAAGGCATGTGTCAGAAGAAGAAGAAGAAGAAGAAGAAGAAGAAGAAGAAGAAGAAGAAGAAGAAGAAGAAGAAGAAGAAGAAATTTCTAACCCGCCTCTCCCTCTGGATCAAAGCAGGGAACAACAATAAATATAAATACAAAGACCATAAAATAGATAAAACATTAAAACAAATAAAACTAATACATCATTAAAAACATCTTAAAATTCAACTGGGTAGGCCTGCTGGAAGAGATCTGTCTTGTGTTTTGATGTCACTGAGTTTAATATATTCAGCTTGCCTAAGGAGAGCACTTTGGGAGGAGGTTATGTGGCCAGAGGGCTCATCCATTCATCAGGTGGCAGCTTCCACAGTTGGTGGCCAGCTGCCCCAGTGGGGGGAATTGTCCTTTTCCCCCAGCACCAGAATACTGTTTTTCCAGACAAATGATTCTGCATCAAAGCAAGCTGGTGTCTCAGCACTGTGCTTCCTGCAGTGTCCTGCCCAGGAAAGACGTTGTTGTTTTTCCTACTGCACTTTTGAAAGGTAAGGAGTGGCCAGACAAAATCCACTCACCCTGAAAGAGCCAGCCAGGCATGCAAAGACATCCAGTTGAAGAGGAGACCGAACATCCCACCTGCTCCCAGGCCAGCAGGTGGGCCCTTCATCAGGATGCAGCCCACATCTCCATGGGGATGGTGCAACAAGGGACTTGGCAGCTAAATTAGCAACTGGTGTGGTGGCAGCCAGTTTAGGCAGGTCCTTAGGGATGCTACTGGTGAATTATTGCCCCAATCCAGACTTCTATTTCTACCATCTACCATCTTTGTCAAGAGACAAAACCAGTAAGGAAAAGGAAATTCATCGGGTACAATTAAGGAACATTCTCCAGTGACCAGGTTGGGGCGGGAGGCAAAGAACACACATACATTTGGATCTGGTTTGAGCAATGGATGCTTAGACATTCAGCTAATGAGAGGGATGGGGCAAATTACCCTGTTAATGCAAATAACATCAATTATGATGTATTAATTATTACCTTTATTGCAGGTGAGTGGGGGCTGGGGCTAAAAGTAGGTTGGCTACATCAGCCCTACAAAGTAGCCCAGTGTTGTTACACCCATTTTGTTGGGTTGAGAGAAAGGAATGGCTGCAACCCCTGCCGTGTCATCTAACATTTCAATCCAGCTTCCTGGCATGTGTTTCAAGAACTCCGTTTTCTTCTTGCGTTCTAGCAGTTTGTAAGATCCCCTTTTGCAAAGGTCGGGCTGCAAGTAGTGGGCAAGCCACCTGTGTGCATGGTACCTCATGATGCATCTAGACACCTACCTGCCAAGGCAACCCCACCCCTCAAAAAGAGAAGAAGGGCAGGTGTTCTCAGGTGCCTTACAGGTGCTCTGCTTCTAAGGGAAGGGAAGGAGCTCAGTGGCAAAGCCCCTTCTTTGCATGCAGACAGGCCTAGGCTCAATCTTTGGCATCCCCCTGTAGAGCTGGGAAAAACACATACCTGAAACTATTGAGAGCCAGTGCCAGTCAGTGCAAGCAGCACTGTGCTAAATGGTCCAATAGATTCAGCTGGTGTAAGGCAACATCACATCGTTTTAAGTTTGGGAGTTGGACCAGGGAGAGTTAATGGACCAGGTATGCCCCCCCACATACATACATACATACATGCATACATACATACATACATACATAGCAAACTGACCCTGTGCCTTGGTAAAAAGGAGCTAATAACATTACCTAAGGGTCACTGCAACAAAATGTTTGCAGAATTTCCAAATGGCATAGGGGTACTCTGGTCTGAACGTGATTTAAGATCTGTGTTACTCAAATGCTATTAAATCACTGATCTCTGTTTCAGATGTAATGGAGTACTGTAGTTTATGCTAACCAAGATCAGCACACCAAAGCTGGGGCATGAAAGGAGATGGCAAGGGGAGGAATGAGGAGAGAGTGAACCTAATGCTCAGGTATGGTTTAGGAAGCTGGGGTCGTTATTCCCCTGGGCCCAATGAGATACCTTACTCTAAATGTTCTTATCTCTGTGCCCTCCACCGTGGAAGAGGAAATGATGGATCAGCCCTGGAACATGTGGCATAATAGCGAGAGTGAGTTTGAGCATGTACAGAGTGCTTTCCATCACCACCGCATAATCACTGTCAACTGCCACACGTTTGGTGATCGGGCAGCATAGATTCTCTCATCACTTCAGCCTGCCTCATTCATTGTGTGCCTTCAGGGGGCAGCAGCTGCCCTCTCTTTGCTTACTTATTCTGCTGCTGCTGCTGCATAGGTTTTTTTATAGCTCTTCTGCAAACATTCTGCTTTTTACATGTTGCGGCTTTTTGTGTTTTCCTTTCATCTGGGCTTTCGGGGAGCTAGGGCTGCCTCTACAAGAGAGGTTTAATGCTCTTTCAAGGCACTTAAAAAAATTTACCTCTACAAGAACGGAGCGCAAATCAAGCGTAGAGGCGCGTTATCTCTCCGATTATGTACATTATCGAATGCGCGTTAAACAGCGAGTTTTATTTTGCTCCGGCCGTTAAAGCGCATTTTGCCTATGTGAACAAGCGCTTATGCGCATTAACTACTTGTAAAGCGCATTTTGGTCATCCGTTAATGCGCTTCGCTGCCTCTCGCCGCCTCTCGTGCAGAGGTATTAGGTATAAATGCGCTTCAGCGATTATGTGCATAATCGCCTAACCGGGCGCAAAAGCGAATCCTTGTAGAGGGGACCTATGCCTCAATCCTTGCTGAATGTGGCCCCTCTAGCATATAGATTGCTGCCATGTATTGATTAGCTAAGCAATAGCTGAAATAAACCCTCAAGAAAATTATTCTAACCTGAACCTGCTTGTTAAAATTCTTCTAAATGTACATTCCTGTATCTATTGCAACATAGTCTGTTATAGATGACTGAGGCACTTTGGATGGGGAGGAGGGTTATTTTCAATTGTCCATCAAGACTACAATTTCAAAACCTGGAATAACCTGAGAGAGAAGATTTCAGGCTTGAACGTATGGAAATCTGCCAAATTCTGAATGGGTACAAAATGTTTTGGTTCATTCCCAAAACTTCTTGCGGGGTCATCTCCAGATGAGGGTGTGTACATCCAGTCGGAAGCTGTTCACCTTTGTGTTGAGTGCTGGTGAGCAATGAAGGTGCCTGAGCCCCTGGAATAGGTTTTGCCTTTGGGGTTCAAAACGTGGCACAGCATCTCCATCCTTGCGAGCGGACCAAGCAATACGTGTTCTCTTGTCAGCCCGCTCTACCCTGGGGAGGCTTGTGGAACAGAAGGGGGCCCTCTTTGTGGAGTGGGGGGAGGGAGAAGGTGGGAAAAGTAGGGGGAGAGGTATGAAAACTAGCTATATGAAATGTAAATGAAACTGAATAAAACACTGAGGCTTAAACTATTGAAGGGCAGGAGGGGATGTTTGTACACAGAGGCAGTACCCTGGGGCACGTGGTTATTGCCTCCTTCCTCTCAAGAAAAAGGGACTTAATTTCCGATAAAAGAAGAGCTGTGGGTCAATCTCGAAGACTTTCCTTTCCTTCCATTCAGTCTTTTTGTTATGACTCGTTTTCTTTTTCTTCTCCTGAAAACAAGGAGAGAGACTGGCAAATGTTAATGTTAAAGTAAGACAATTCGTTTTTGACTCCAGTGTACGAATAACAGGACTTGTTTGCGAGCCCTCGCTTAGCGCCGAAGAGGAAATAATAAGAGCTGCACTGTTGGATTAAGCCAAGGGCTCATCCTGTATAGCACCCTATTTCCTGCAGAGACAGGATGACCCTATGAAAAGGAGGACTGGGCTCCTGTATCTTTAAGAGTTGTAGAGAAAAGGGAATTTCAGCTGCGCAAGGAGGATGATCAGGGGTCTGGAAGCAAAGCCCTATGAGGAGAGACTGAAAGAACTGGGCACATTTAGCCTGGAGAAGAGAAGACTGAGGGGAGACAGGATAGCACTCTTCAAATACTTGAAAGGTTGTTGTCACACAGAGGAGGGCCAGGATCTCTTCTCGATCAACCCAGAATGCAGGACACGGAATAATGGGCTCAAGTTACAGGAAGCCATTCCATCTGGACATCAGGAAAAACTTCCTGACTGTTAGAGCAGTACGACAATGGAACCAATTACCTAGGGAGGTGTGGGCTCTCCCACACTAGAGGCCTTCAAGAGGCAGCTGGACAGCCATCTGTCAGGGATGCTCGAAGGTGGATTCCTGCATTGAGCAGGGGGGTGGACTCGATGGCCTTATAGGCCCCTTCCAATTCTACTATTCTATGATTCTAGGTGTCATTTGTAAGCATGTAGCACCCGGTGAAATTTCCTCTTCATCACAACAGTTAAAGCTGCAGGTGCCCTGTCCTCTTTTGTATCTGGTCATGCTAGGCAGGGCTCCTGCAGCTTTAACTGTTGTGATGAAGAGGGGATTTCACCAGGTGCTGCATGCATGCAAAGGACACCTGCTGAAATTCCCTGTTCTATGCAAGGGTTAAAGATACAGGAGCCCAGTCCTCCTTTCCATAGGGTCACCCTATCAGAGACCCACAAGCAGGGAGTGAGGTTGAGGGTGGCCCTTCTTTCCCTCTGGCCCCCCTTCTCCTCCTCCTCCTCCTCCCCCCCACCAGCCCCTGCTCTTCAGCCCCAGACGATCTCTGAACATGGAGGTCCCTTGAGCTAGGAGGCCTCACAGCGAAACTCGCACCCTTCCACCCACCCCCAGGCAGTCTGAAGAAGGGGCAATGGGTGGAGGGAGGCTGTTCTTGGGCCATGTGCCAGCAGCATTCCTCGGTTTGCAGATGGCGCTCAGACCAGGAGGAGAGTGCGGAGGAGTCTCGCCTTGTCACTGGCTGGGCCGCCTTAGTCTCCATGGCAACAGGCATTCCCGTCCTTGCACTGGGCCAGCCTCTTCTAGCTCCCCCATTGGTATTCTGCTCCTTTGCCTCTGGTTACAGGTTGGCCGCTTGCCCGGACAGGCATCCATTGCAAAAGCAGCAGCCTTTGTTTTATGGGCAAAACGGCGAGGCGAGGCAGGGCGGCTGGGGCTGGCCGTTGCTAGTGAAGAGCTCCCCGCACAAACGCACACCTACCACACCTCTTCTCTGGGGGATAGGAGCTGCCTGTGTAGCATCTCATCCCACTGGGGGGTGGGGGTGGGGGTAGTAGAATTTATGGGGGTACCATGTAGAGCAGCCACCTGATTAATCACATAAATATGAACAAAGATTTATTTAATCAATCCAGTCCCTCAGCACAAATTTGCATATGAATCAAAGAATGGTTTTGAAGAAAAATATACAGCTTCAGCTATTGGGCAATATGGAAATGCAATCAATTAAAAAAAAGTTCTTAGATCGATGTGTCTATGTGTCTCAGAAGGGGATAATCTTGGCAGATGCATTGACCTGGTTTGCACAATCAAAACAAGCCACAGTGGCTTGCTGTGAGCAGGGGTGCATGCTGGTGAGTGCAGGGCGCAATTTGCAAAATCATCAGCTGGCCATGGTTTATTGTGTCATCTGAACCCTCAAATAACCCTACAACAAGCCATGCCACCCAGGTTTGGATGACACAGTTTATGCAAATCATGCCCGGCACATGCCACAGCTCAAAACAAGGCACTGTGGCTAGTTTTGATCATGGGAACTGGCTTCACCTCCTGCCTGAGAGAGAAAGGAGAATGGATTGCCGAAGATAATACATACCACCTCCAGCTTCTACTTCGGTTAAAAAATAAAGTACTTAGGTTAAAAATAATAAATATTTTAATTACCTTGCAATTATTTGGAGGCACATTTATAGTCAAACAATTTTAATTATTTTGATTAATTTAACCAATTAATCAAATAAAGCTGCAGTTGTACATGTACTTACTTAGGGGTAAACCTCTTTGAACACAGTGCAACAATTCTGAATAAAGATGCGTGGGATTGTGCTGTAAACATTAATTCATTAAATGTGTGAGCCTATGCCTGTTTACTTAGAAGTAAGCCCCATTATGCTCAATGGGACTTATGCCTAGGTAAGAATGTATAGGATTGCAGCCATAGTGGATTTGTATCTAACTTTTCTACTGACATCTTCAAAGTGGTTCACATGATTAATAACATGCAATGAATACCTTAATAATAGTCACACGCTTAAAACACAACAAATAAAACCATTTTCTTCCCCAGCAGTAATAGCCCCCTGGACATCTTTGCCTGCCGCCCTTTCTCCTCAGAACTGTGGCCCCCTCCACAAGGATGCGCTTTTGCGCCCGGTTCGGGGATTATGCCCATTATCGCGGAGGCGCATTTACACCTAATCCCTCTGCACGGGAGGCGGCAAGAGGCGGCGAAGCGCATTAATTGATGTCCAAAAAGCGCTTTAGAAGACGTTAATGCGCATAATCGCTTGTTCACACGGCGAAAATGCGCTTTAACGGCCGGAGAAAAATAAAAGTCGCTATTTAACGCGCATTCGAAAATGCACATTATCGGGGAGATAACGCGCCTGTACGCCCGTTTTGCACTCCGCTGGTGTGGAGGTAAAATTTATAATGAGCCTTCAAGGCTCATTAAACGTCTCGTGTGGAGGAGGCCTGTGTTGCAGGCCCACTAAACAAAGGAAGCATCTTTTATCTCACCTTCTGAAAAACAAACGCAGCTCCCCTGATGCTCTGCTGAAATATTGAATAAGGGCCAAACCGCTAAGAAAAGCAGCTGAATAAAGCTTGCTGAATCCCAAAAGATAAGGGCTTGGCACACCTAGGCTGACCATATTTTGGAAACCAAAAAGGAAGACAACATGGCTGCCCCAAGGGGGTGTGCCTACCAACATGTCCAGCCCCCAAGGGGACATGCCCACCCAAACATGGCCTTGGTCACATATCTGATTTCACAGCACACAATTAAAACAAACCTGTTCTACATAACATGTTACTGTTAAAATCACTGAAATAAAGAACAAGTGAGACATTCAATGTATCTGAAACCACTCACTCCTACTTTTGTAGCTTTTGCTGTACTTTGAAGCTTTTGCTATACTCTGTGTGATACAATCTCCCCTTCCCTCAGATATCTTTTCTGACTGCAAATCCTTCACTGGATGACCATAGTCTCACCTTTCCTAACATTTAACACTCTTTCCCCATCACCTTTCTTGTATCCATGCTCGCAGAGCTCCATCACACCAGTGATTTAACGCATTCTCGCCACCCCTGGTATCTGGTTTTGCAGCACGGGACTCACGGGACGTCCCTGTCCTGCACCCATTTCACCTCTTTTCCTCTGTTTTGCATATTATTTTGGTGTGGGGAAAGTCTGGATTATTTTCCCTAAGTGACTTTAATGCACCCTTAAGCTTCTGTCTAGTGCTCCGTCTAGTAAACAGGAGTAAGACCTCGGAAGTAAGCATAGGGTTGCAGCGTACTTCTTTCCAGTTTGCTGTTTTAGACTTTTTTTAAAAAGCTGAGTGACCACGCTATTAAAAGTCAGTTCTATACATGTTTACTCAGAAGTAAGACTCTCTCTGTTCAATGGGGTTTACTCAAAGGTAAGCCTGCATCGATTTTAGTATGATTTGGATGTAAATGCAGTTGAAATCAATGGGATTTACGCTGGAGTAAGGGAACCAGCAGATCTCTATTTTATGAACTGGAGATGTACAGCTTTGCATGATCAAAGGAAAAGAAAATTGATCCATCACAAATGCAAACAGGTGGAAGAGCGCACTGGTGGACTAACAGGAAAAGAATTTAAAGGGGGGGATTTAAAAAATCCTAAAAACACAAGGGATGAACCGATCTGATTCAAACTTGACTTGCTGAATGCTCTACTTAAGAGCTCTCAAGATCCCTAGTTTCATCTCTTTATCTTTAAAAATTATGCAGATGTAAGCAGTTTTGTAAATTCTAATGTGAGCTCCAAAGTGTGAGGGGGGAAGGCTGCCACGTCCATCACAATATCCATTAACGACAAGAACCAATGAACTGGAGGGGGAAGGAGAAGGGGCAGGGTGGGGCAGGCACAATAGCAACGGGAGAGCAAAAAGAGAGTTCACTGGTATAGCTACCATAGTGAAAGGGAGGAGTGCTTGCAGCGCTTCTGAAATGGAGGTAAAAAATGTGGAGGCAAACCAAGGGGGAGAAATAGGTGCATTGGAGCCCACAGATTCCGCATACTGCTACCAATGAACAAATGAAGCAGTTGATAAGTGCAGAAAAGCTAATACAACAAACTAGCAACCTACAATTCAGAAAGAGTATAAAATACTATTACCCTCCAAACATAAGCCATGGAACAAAATGGACTAAAGTAAAGGCTTGTTGCAGTCACTTCTCACTAGCACCTCTTCGCTTGTTTCAGCTTCTGGTTTATCAATGAGAAACTAATCTAAAATGTGTCATTATATCTCTCGTTCATTAGCCATGTAAACAAGACCATTGTCAGTTGCAATACAAAGAAAGACCAGAACAGATGCCCATTATCACAATGCTAGACAAGGATCTTTCCCTCCTTTTATCCAATCTGGCTGGATGTTGTTCCCCAGATGGAAATTGCTCAAAATGCACAAGGAACATAGATGTGCTGGGAATTAACATTGCAGCTGTCTAAGGATATTTTGGTTCTTCAGAAGGCAACCAACCCATCACCCCAAAGACTCTTATGGTACAATCCTACACATGTTTTGGCAGACTAGCTAGAAGTTGTAGGACTTTTTTTCAACTAAACATGCATAGGATTGTGCCCTTAAGTTGCTACTTCAGTGCTTCAAACATAAGCGTGTGCAGCATATTTCATTAGGATGTGCACCCAGGTAATTTGTAAAGGCCAACATTCATTAATACTCGATCATAAAGGACATTAGTTTTATTAATTAATTAATTAAACGCTCTCAACACTGCTTGTCCTACTCCACATTCGGGTTGCCTGATCATGGGTGGGCCATTGCAGGTGAGGATGGGGAATGAGGAGATGCTCCTCAAGCCCCAGCATTCATGGGGCTTTGTAATGATACTGGCCAGAGGAGGGGCTTACGTGGTGATATTGGCCTCCCTTCTAGCATCTTTGAAGTGTGGCTCATGGTAGAGAGGCTCCTGGCAGGGCAATTTCTTTTCACTCCTGCTGCCTGAAGCAATGGTGTGCTGTCAGAGGCTGTGGCGGCAGCAGAGCAGCTGGAGAGCAGCTGGAGGACTGTTCTTGGTACATCTGGATCCCTTCTCAATGCCCCCCTCAATTCAGCACTTATTACTTGAGACATTAGGGTGTGCCTGGGCACACCTGGCACACCCGTTGTGCATGCCTATGGCTTCATAGCAAGGGACTGGAATAGTCTGCACCTTATGGAATCAGTGGGCAATTTAGCGTGGTGGTGTTGGGCTAGGATTAATAAGGAATAGTAGGGCATCACACTGACTGATAAGAATTGTACGTTGTTTAATAATAATGTTAAAGTATGGAGCGAAATCAAAAAAGATCTAGCAAGGTGGAATAAGCTTCAATTGTCGTTGCTGGGGAGAATCGCTACAATTAAGATGAATGTGTTACCAAGAATGTTGTTTTTATTTCAGACAATACGTATTGTGTCTTCGGAGCAACCATTCAAGCAATGGCAGAGAGATATACCTAGATTTATTTGGCAGGCAAAAAAACCAAGAGTTAAATATAAAATATTGCAGGAAGGCTTGGGTCTTCCAAACTTGAAAGTGTATTTCTCTGCCTGTTGTTTGTTATGGATGAAAAATTGGATACTGTTAGAAAATAGGAGACTTCTAGAATTAGAAGGGCATGAGTTAAGATTTGGGTGGCATAGATACCTGTGATATAGCACAGATTAATGTAGAATTGAACAATCACTATGTGCGACATGCAATCCTGAGAATATGGAATAAATTTAAACCCAGATTGTAGCAGAAGGTCCCACTTTGGATATCAGCCTAAGAAGCAAACCATAGAAGAGAATTGTCAAGTTTACATGAGTGGTTAACATATTATGATGTATTAAGTGTGATACAAGGAGAACATAAATTAAAACAAGAGAGGAGCTAATAAAAGAAGGTTATGTATGTCAATGGTTTTCCTATTTGCAAATTGTGAAAAGGTTTAACAAACAAAATCTGAATTTGAAAAGGTATTATGTACAAATGATGAACATGTTATTTCAAAAATATATAAGTTGTTGTTGAAGTTTGAGACGGAAGATGAACAGGTGAAAGATTGTATGATAAAATGGATACAGAATTTTGGGTACAATATAACAATGGATCAATGGGAAAGAATGTGGTTGAATCATTTAAAATTTACATTAAGTACGAGACTAAAGGAGAACTTCTATAAGATTATGTATAGATGGTATATGTCTCCATCGCAATTAGCCAAAATGTATAAGGGAGTCCCGGGAACTTGTTGGAAATGTGAAGAGCAAGAAGGAACTTTTTATCATGTATGGTGGACCTGTAAAAAAGTAAAATCATTCTGGATACAAATTCACTCTCTGATGCAGAAGATACTAAGGATTAACATACAACTGAAACCAGAATACTTTCTCTTGGGACTAATGGACGAGGAGACAAAAAGTAAATATGGAACTTTAGTTCTATATATGATGACTGCAGCAAGGCTGTTATATGCACAGAACTGGAAAAATACAATGTTACCTACAATGGACGATTGGATTTTGAAATTATTGGAGATGGCAAAACTCAAATCAATAATTAGAGACAAATCAACAGTTAGATTTAGATTTGAATGGAAACCTCTTATAGATTATGTGATGGAGCAAGAGAAAAATGACTTGGGGGCGGAGCGTCGGACATGGAATAGATTGTCTCTCTCCCATGGGAGGTTAATGAAAAAACTAATTATCCCAATCAAGAAAGCTTCAAACTGTGAGTCAAGTTAAGAGCTGACAATGGGAATGATTAAAGGAAAAAGATAAGACAGTTTGGAGGTGGTAGATAAATCAACTGCCTGGCATTTTAACGATTTGAGAAAGCAGCCAAGCCGGGACTGGAGTATCTCTCTGTTTACACAATTTGAAATAAATATAGAAGAATCTGTACTTACGGAGGGTTCTGGACAATATATGCCAAGTAATTAATCAGCAGAGGCTTTAATAAAAGCTAAAAGAGAGCCGTAATGCTGTAATCGTTAGTGAAATGTCTGATGTCCGATAGAGGGGGGGAAAGTAAAAGAACCTTGCCAAAGAAGTGGTCAAGGGCGAAAGAACATTCCTCGGACAGGAACTGGTCTTGCCTGATTAGAAAGAATTCAGAAAATTCAGTTGCAGCTATGATGAATGGGAAAGCAGGACCGCACACTACCGGAAGTGGGAATAATAAAGATGGAGCTAAGCCAGGAGCGGTTCCTAAGACAACGAAACCACAAACGGAGTCAATGTCCTTGGAAGCGTTACAGGCTAACATTCAAGGCATGTTAGATAAACAGAAGCTGGAGATTATTTAGAGGTGAAAAAGGTACAGACTTCTCAATTGGAATTACAAAGCAGTTTTCAAAAGATTAATGACAGATATGAATCATTGGAGCAACAGATTGGGCAAAATAAAGAGAAGTTAGAGAAGCAAGAAGAAATGGTACAAGATATGGACTTACGTCTAATTTCTATGGAGGACAGAGACAGAAGAATGAACATATGCATTAGATCTTTTCAGGAACAGCAAGGTGAAAATTTAAAGAATCTGAGAGGAAAAGTCATGCAATGGATTATGGAGCTTGACCCCCAGGGATCTTGGGCTGAAGAGGACGTGGAAAGGATCCATAGAGTGTGCCCTAAAAGAAGTGGGATAGTCCCAAGAGACATAATCATGAGATTTGCCAGCTTTTACAAAAAAGAGAAATTGATGCAAATTATCAGAAGTGCTGGGCAATTGATGTTCCAATCTTCACCAATACAGATCTATCAGGATCTTTGTTACCAAACCATTCAATGGAGGAAGAGTGTGAAGTTGTGTACAACTATTCTACGCAAGAACTCCATTGTTTACAGCTGGGGATATCCAGTATTTTTGAGATTTATGTATAAGGGGAAACAACAGAGAATAACATCATGTGAGCAGGGAATGGAGTTGCTGAGGAGCCTGGGTCTGACGGAGGAAGGAAAAGATACAGAAGAAGGAGGAGCAGCTGGAGGAAGCAGTTTGTGACTGAGAGATGGTTTAAAGAGGGATAATAATAGAGGCAAGGGAGAGGGGGTTCTGTTTGGGTTCCATGTCGGGTGTTTGCCGTCCCCCCCCTCCTGAAAGGTTCTAAAAAGGTAGGAAGAAGAACCATTGCTCGGGGTGACCCAGGATTGGAAGGGGGAAGGGGGGATATATGTGGGGGAGGGGGAGGGAAGGGGGGGTAAATGTGACACATTACGAGACTTAAAGGGTAAATTAAAAATGGAGATATGGAAAATAAAATAAGATTAACAACTTTAAATGTAAACGGGCTGGGTAGTGTTATCAAAAGGAAGAGAATTGAAGGGTTATTGAATAAAAGGAAAGCTGATATAATATTCTTACAAGAAACGCATCAAAAAGAAAAGGGAAGAAATGAACTTAAAATGAGGAACATGGGCATATATGAGAAAACATATGGGACTTCTAAAGCAAGAGGTGTTGTGATAATAATCTCAAAAAAATGTGCATTTAATGTTGTCAAAGTGGTAAAGGATGTGGAGGGAAGATATATTATAATGCATTGTCTCCTGGGGGAAGAAATATATATTTTGGTTAATGTATATGCGCCAAATGTAAAGCAAATGGAATTTTATGATAAAGTGTTTAGTAACATTGGGAATGTAAAGAATGCAAATATTGTAATGGTGGGAGATTTTAATATGGTGATGGATAAAATGAAAGATAAAGATAATATAAAAGGTATAGGGAAAACGGGACTAGCAAGAGTAATGGAGCAAAAAGAATTAAAGGATATTTAGAGATTAATAAAAAGGGAAGAAAGAAAATATACCTTTTATTCACCAAAATATAAGAGTTTTTCCAGGATTGACTATATATTTGTTTCAAAAAACTTGCTTTCTAAGATTATGGATTGTGAAATAGATGTAATTAAGGTTTCAGACCATGCAGCAATGAGTATGGATATTAAAATTAAGAAAGATTACAGAGAAGCAAAAAGATGGAGATTAGATACAAAAATCTTAAATTATAAAAATATTGTGGAGAAAATGAAAAAAGAAATTAAGAATATATGGGAAATAAATGAAATAGGGATAAATTCGCAGGGGATAGTCTGGGACACGATGAAAGCAGTAGTAAGAGGTATTTGTATCAGAGAATCGTGCAAATTAAAAAGACAACAAGAGGCACATAGTAAAAAGATCGAAGAAGAGATTAAGGAATTAGAGGAACAATTTAGAACTAATAAGGATAAGCATATATATGCCCAACTCCAAGCAAAAAAAAAAAGAACTAGAGGGTAAGGAAATAGAAAGAGTTCAAAAAGAATTAATATATTTGAAAAGGAATTTTTTGAGTACAGTAATAGAAATTCTAAAATGCTGGCAAGGTCAACGCAATCAAAGAAGGAAAAAAACATAGTAGGGACAATTAAAGGTAAAACGGGGAAAAATGTAATTTAATGAAGGATAAATTTTAAAAAATTGAGGAATTTTATCAGGAATTGTATACCTCAGAAGCAAGTTCACAAATGAGAATACAGGAATATGTAGAGAAAAATTGGAAGATAAAATTAAAAGATAAGGATAGGGATTATATGGAAGCATTAGTGACGGGAAAAGAAATAGAGGGGATTATTGACAAACTGAAAGGAGGGAAATCTCCAGGAGTCTCCAGGAGTGGATGGACTGGGGCCGGAATATTATAAGATATTTAAAGAAATTTTATTATCAAAAGTGCAGAAATTATATAATAATATAATAAAGGGAGAGAAGACCCCGCCATCGTGGGAACATTCGTTGATAATATTAATACTGAAAGCTGATAAGGATTTGATGGATCCAGCTTCATATAGACCTATTTCTTTAATTAATCAAGATGCTAAAATATTTACTGCAATTATGGCAACAAGACTAAATACATTTATAAATGAGTATATAAAAAAGGATCAATGTGGATTTATCCAGGAAGGCAAATGCCAAATTTAATAGGGAGGGTATTAAATATAATAAATACTATTAAAAGAAGGAATTTAAAAGCAGGATTGATAGCACTGGATATTTTTAAAGCCTTTGATTGCATGGAATGGCCGGCGTTAAAAGTTATTATAAAAATATTCGGTTTTGGAGAAAGATTTGTGGGAGTGATTAATCAGCTATATGCAAACAACAAGGCCGAGGTGATGGTTAATGATGGTTTAACACAGCAAATTACCCTAGCCCGAGGCACTAGACAAGGGTGTCCTCTCTCCCCAATATTATTTGCAATTGTGATCGAAATGTTGGCAAATGTTATTAGGGAGGACGAGAGACTGAAAGGTATAGGAGGAGAGGAAAAAATAAAAAATTATATGTTTGCGGATGATACTTTATTGACATTAGAAAATCCGGGGGGAAGCATAAAAGAAATAAAACAACATTTGTGGGAATTTGGAGAGGTTACAGGGCTACAGGTAAATTGGGGGAAATCCAATATGATGCTTTTTAATTATGATAAAGTAGAAAGGGATGAGTGTAGTTTAAAATTAGACTTGAAGGTTAAAAATATAATATGTTATTTAGGAGTTTATATTATGAAAGAGTTAGAAAGCTTAGAGAAATTAAATTTTAGTAGGTTAAAAACACAAATAATGGAGAAATTAGAGGCTTATAGGAAATTAAAGCATTCATGGTTTGGTAGAATAGCGGTAATTAAAATGAAGATATTACCAAAGATCAATTTTTTGTTTAGGATGTTACCAATTAAAATAACAGATGTAGAAATAAAAAGTTGGCAAAGTATGATAAATAACTATTGTAATGGGGATAAGAAATCAGGAATTAATAAAACAAAATGGTATTAGATTCAAAGGGAAGGAGGCTTAGGTCTTCTGAATATAAAGATGTATTATATAGCTAACCAACTAAGATATGTTATAAATAGTATAGTAGGGGAAGAGGATTTAGAATGGTTAAAGTCGCAGACAAGAGAAATAGAGCTAAAGCTACAAAATGTTTTTTTTAGTAATATACAAAAGAGTCAATTGAAAGGTATAGAAAATCCCATCTTAAGGAACATTAGAGAAATTTGGGAAAGATATAAGAAGAAATTAATGCCAGGAATTTCCCCTCTGGCCCCAGTTGTTTTGATGGAAAACTTCCCAGGTAACCTGAGAGGTGAATTGGAAGGGTTATTGAGAGGGAAAAAAATAATCAACGTGAAAGATTGGGTAAGGAGATTGAGTAATAAAAAGCAAATAGCAATAGGGCAGGAAAATTTATGGTTTAAGAGTTTGCAATTGGAACAGTGGACACTAAAATGGAAAAAGAAAAATAAGGAGTGTAGAAAGGAAACAAGTTTTGAAAAGCTAATTGAGGCTAGAGAGAAGGAGGGAGGAAATAAAAGTAAAAGTAAAAAAAGTTTGACGAGTGATATATATAAGATATTACTAGAGGAGGATGAGTCTCAAGAAATTTTGAAAACAATCTGGGAAGAGGATTTAAAAATTCAAATTAATGGGGACAGATGGGGAAAGATATGGAAATCAAGAACTTTAAAGTTACTTTCAATAAGGATAAAAGAAAATCAGTATAAAATAATAATAATAATAATAATAATAGTAATAATAATATATTTATTTATCACCCGCCTCTCCCAACGGATCGAGGCGGGGAACAACACCAAACACAAAATACAAAAACTGATTAAAAGCAGATAAAACCAGTACATCATTAAAATACCAATAAAACACCAATAAAACACTTTAAAATTCATCTAGGTAGGCCTGCCGGAAGATATCAGTCTTTATAGATCTTTTAAATTCCTGAAGACTAGTAAGTTGGCGAATCTCTCCCGGCAGGTCATTCCACAATCTGGGAGTGGCAGAAGAGAAGGTCCTCTGGGTAACGGTTGTCAGTCTAGTTCTTGTTGACTGTAATAAATTCTTCCCAGAGGACCTGAGTGTGCGGGGCGGATTGTATGGGAGAAGGCGATCCCGTAGGTAACCTGGACCCAAACCATGTAGGGCTTTAAAGGTAATAACCAACACTTTGTACTTTGCCCGGAAACTGATTGGCAGCCAGTGAAGAGATTTTAAAACTGGTGTAATGTGGTCACCCGTAGATGTACCGGTGACCAACCTGGCTGCCATATTTTGGAGATGGTATCTCACCCCTGTAAGATTACATCAGATAGATAAGAAAATATCAAAGTCTTGCTGGAGGTGATGTCAGGAGATGGGGACATATTACCATATGTGGTGGACTTGTGAATATGTTAAAAAAAATTGGGATAGAGTTTTTAAGGAGATAAGTGAGATATTAGGTAAGAAGGTAGAAGCAAGTCCAAATATAGCTTTATTGGGGTTATTTGATAAAGAATATGGTAATAATAATACAAAAGAATTGATAAACAATCTCCTGACACCGGCGAGATTAATGATAGCTAAAAGTTGGAAAATACAAGGGAATTTTAGTATAGAAGAATGGTATAAAGGAGTGTGGGATATTGCAATTAATGATAGATTAACATGTATAATGAAAGTTAAGATGGGATTAATTAAAAAGAATGATTTTGGAAGTATTTGGGGAGTATTTTTAGAATATGTTTTAGAAAAGGGGAGAGGATGTACACCTTCAAAAGAATCAATGCAATTTTGGAAAATTGTATAAAATAATAGAGTAAGAAGGTCTCAGGGGAAGGGGAGCATGGGGGGTTGTAGAGGGTTTTATAAGTATTGTGTTTATTTTTTGTGATATATATGTTAAAAATTAATAAAATTATTATATAAAAAAAGAGAAAAATTACTTATTCATTTGTGGATTCAATCAATAAGAAAGGGTTAAAGAATACAGGGAGAGAGGAAAAATTAGATTGGCAAGCTTTTGCTGTGGAGAAGATCAGAACGCACTGTAACTTGATTGAATACCTCTTTTAGTGTGTAGTTTTTGTTGTGTTGTGTGTGTGTATGTACTGTGTATGTGTTAAATGTTTTTTTATGTTTGGAAAAAGAATAAAAACTTAAAAACAGGAATAGTAGGGCATTTAAGGAACCTCATCTTGTTTACATTCAGTATCTTTCCTTGCATAACTCATAGAATCATATAATAGTAGAGTTGGAAGGGGCCCATAAGGCCATCGAGTAAAACCACCTGCTCAATGCAGGAATCCACCTTAAAGCATCCCTGACAGATGACTGTCCAGCTGCCTCTTGAAGGCTTCTAGTGTGGGAGAGCCCGCAACCTCCCTAGGTCATTGGTGCCATTCTCAGGAGGCTTCCTGTAACTTGAGCCCATTATTCGGTGTCCTGCATACTGGGTTGATCGAGAAGAGATCCTGGCCCTCCTCAGTGTGACAACAATTCAAGTATTTGAAGAGTGCAGTCATATCTAGCCTCAGTCTTCTCTTCTCCAGGCTAAACATACCCAGTCCTTTCAGGCTCCTCTCATAGGGCTTTGTTTCCAGACCCCTGATCATCCTTGTTGCCCTCCTCTGAACATGGTCCAGTTGGTCTGCATCCTTCTTGAAGTTCGGTGCCCAGAACTGGACGCAATACTCAAGATGGGGCCTAACCAGTGCTGAATGGAGGGGAACCAGTACCTCGCGCAATTTGGAAGCTATACTTCTATGAATGCAGCCCAAAATAGTATTTGCTTTTTTGCAGCCACATCACACTTTTAGCTCATATTCAGCTTGTGATCTACAACAATTCCAAGATCCTTCTCACTTGTAGTATTGCTGAGCCAAGTATCCCCCATCTTCTAACTGTGCATTTGATTTCTTTTTCCCAGGTGTAGAACTTGGCATTGATTTGCCCCTTTTAAATTTCATTCTGTTGTTTTCAGCCCAGCTCTCCAGTCTATCAAGATCACTTTGGAGTTTGATTCTGTCTTCCAGGATATTAGCGATCCCACCTAATTTTGTGTTGTCTGCAAATCTGATAAGCATTCCCTGCACCACCTCATCCAAATCATTAATAAAAATGTTGAAGAGCACTGGGTCCAGGACTGAGCCCTGTGGTTCCCTTCTCATTACCTCCCCCCAGTGTGAGCAGTTACCATTCAAAAGCACTCTTTGAGTCCGATTCTGTAGCCAACTGGGGATCCACCTAATAGTTGTTCCATCTAGCCCACTTTTCACTAATTTGTTAATCAGAATGTCATGGGGCACTTTGTCAAAAGCTTTGCTGAAGTCAAGCTATACTATGTCCACAGCATTCCCACAGTCCACAAGGGAGGTTACCCAATCAAAATTGAGATCCGATTAGTCTGACAGGATTTGTTCTTGACAAATCCATGCTGATTTCTAGTAATCAGTGCATTGTTTTCAAGGTCCTTACAGATTGACTTCTTTATAATCTGCTCCAAAATTTTCCCAGGGATAGATGTCAGACTAACTGGTCTATAGTTCCTAGGTTCCTCCTTTTTGCTGTTTTGGACAGTAGGGCCAACATTAGCCCTCCTCCAAACATCCAGCACTTCACCCATCTTCCATGATTTTGCAAAGATAATAGACAGTGGTTCTGAGAGTTCCTCTGCTAGCTCCTTCATTACTCTAGGATGCAGTTCTTCAGGCCTTGGAGATGTGAACTCGTTCAAAGAAAATAGGTGTTCCTTGACCATTTGTTTATCAATCTCAAACTGCAATCCTGCCCCTTCAGCTTGTACTTCACTTTTGCGGGGGGGGGGGGGGGGTCATAGACCCGCTTTTGAGAGAAGACTGAGCCAAAGTAGGAACTGAGCACTTCGGCCTTTTCGTTGTCCTCTGTTATATTGCTGACCAGATAAATTCCAGGTCAGAGCTCATGTAACTTTAACAGTTGTAGAGAAAAGGGAATTTCAGCCAGTGTCATTTGTATGCAATTAGTTCCTGGTGAAATTCCCTCTTCATCACAACAGTTAAAGTTGCTCTGCACCTTTAACTGTTGTGATGAAGAGGGAATTTCACCAGGAACTAATTGCATAGAAATGACACTGGCTGAAATTGCCTTTTCTCTACAACTGTTAAAGTTACATGAGCCCTGACCTGGATTTTATCTGGTCAGCCTGCTCTGTTATCAATTTGCCATCCTCGGGAAGCAGTTGAACCACCATTTCTTTCCTTTGTCTTTTACTATTCATGTATCTGAAGAAAGCCTTTTTATTGCTTTTAGCATCCCTCGCTAGCCTCAGCTCCTTCTCAGCTTTAGCCTTCCTGATACCATTCCGGCATTTCTGTGCTACTTGATTGTACTCTTCTTTTGTAGCCTGCCCTTCCGTCCACTTCCTATATGTATTCTTTTTTATTTTCATGTCATCTCTAAGCCACATTGGTTTCTTCTGTTGTCTTCTATCTTTTTTCCTTGTTGGAATTGTTTGTAATTAGGCCTTTAAAATTTCCTTTTTTAAAATCTCCCACCCATCTTGGACTCCTTTTCTCATTAGGGTCACTTGCCATGGGACCTTACTTATCATAGTCCTGAGTTGATTCAAATCAGCTTTCCTGAAATCTAGAGAATGTGTATGGCTTGGCTACATACAGCTTTTGCTTCCTTTAAAATCAAGAACTCAAGTATGACGTGGCCACTTTATCCATTAAGTCATCCCTATTGGTTAGTATCAAGTCAAGGATAGCCATTCCTCTAGTTCCTTCCTCTACTTTCTGTAGGAGAAAGTTATCAGCCACACATGTCAGGAAGTTCTTGGAGGGGCCACTTTTGGCAGAATTTGTCTCCCAACAGATATCGAGGTAATTGAAGTCCCCCATTACTGCTGCACTGGATTTCCTTGAAACACTGGCAATTTGCTTTTCAAAAGTTTCGTCCTCATCTTCTCCTTGATTGGGTGGCTGGTAGTAGACTCTGACTATCATGCTCCTTTTATTCCTTACCCCATTTATTTTAATCCAGGTGCTCTCGGTGGGGCTCCCAGGCTCATCCTCCTATATTTCTGTGCAGGGATAAGTATTTTTAACATAAAGTGTGACTTCGCCTCCCTTTCTATTTCTTCTGTTCTTTTTGAACACATTATATCCTTCAATTGCTATATTCCAGTTATGGGAGTCATCCCACCACGTTTCAGTTTTACCTATCAAGTCATATTTGCCTTCATGCATTAAGAGTTCAAGTTCGTTCTTTTTGTTTCCCATACTCTGGGCATTACTATATAGACATCGAAGCCCATGTGCCTTATAGTCTGGCTTCTATCCTACATTGTTGTGAATGCTATTTTTGGGCACTATTGGAGCTGTTCTCTTTGTTATGGTGCATAAGCCTTCATCTATTGTTTCCTGCACCTGGCAGCAGCAGCAGCCTCCAGCCCAGTTCTGCACCCTGAGAGTCCAGGGAACCCAAGTAATGACTGTCCCCCGCCCCCAGGCGAGCTCCCCAGTCCCATCATTGGGCTGCTGAAGCCAGGTCAGATGCAGGGAGAATCCCTATCAATCGAGATAGGGCTTGAAAATCTTGCTTTCTGATGGGGCAGGATCCATCCAGAGCCCCACTGTGTGTGGCCCTTATTGTCTGCTTGCATTTCCTTTGTGCAAGTTTGTGTTCCTTTTTGTCCTCACTTCGGCAGGACTTCCAGTTTTTGAAGGATGCCTTCTCTTCTCCAATAGCTTCCTTGACACTGTTTGTGACCTGTAGGACTTGGTGGTACTCTTCCTGACCTGTAACATACATCTAACTGAACTTCGGTTATTGTGGTTTTGAGTAACCTCCAAACATTGTGGAGAGATTTAACTCTCTTGACTCCCCCTTTCAACCTCCTTTTTACCTGATTTTATTGAATTTTCATCTTTTGAAATCAAATGTGCATGTTTCCCTCTTGAATAGGCAATTAAATTCAATAAGACTATGTTCACTGTTTCCAGTTTGTTTAACAAAACTCACATCTTGCATAAGGTCCTGTGTGGGAACACTTAGTGGTCCTGTTCAGAAGACACCACAGCTTTAACATTGGTGAATAAGGCTTTTTGCCTTATTTGGTATTGAGAAATTTAACCTTTTCATTGTAAATGGAACAGGTATTTCTCCAGTCAATGTGGAGGTCATTGAAGGCACCCATTATAACAACACTTCCTCCTTTGGATGTGTCCCTGATTTCATACTCCACTTAAGATTACTCTGAGTGTTTTGGCCAGGGGGTGACAGCATGTCCCCAGTAGGGAGGTCCAAATTTTGTTAATTCCAGTTGGTTTGTGTTTCATGGATTGTCAGACAACTTTCATTCCATTATCTTCTAATTGAAAAACTCGGTGCATTTTTTTTAAGGGATGTCTAAGAATTTTGTTCCACTTGCGCAAGTGAGCACTGGTGTAAATCCCTGCTCAAAAGGAAAAAACAGTCCATAAGTCCACAGAATCTATGCAACTCAGAGAAAGCCCATCCACTGCAGAATTTGCAGGTCGGATTCATAGAAATCTAAACTCATTTGAATCGGTTGCAGAAGTCCCCAGTACAGAATTAGGTTTGGAACCTAGTATTGTCACCCACAGTGATTCTGTGGACAATTCTGCCTCTTTTAAGGTGTCTAGTTTGCTTGATGTTATGTGCTGCTTGACGTAGAGTGACATAACATCCTGTATGTTGGAGTGTATGCCCTTCCATGTCCCTACTATAAACTGACGGGGTTCAAACAACACGATAACCAGTGGTGGTTTAAATAATCACAACAGTTAAAGCTTCAGGAGCCCTGCCCTCTTTTGTTTCTGGTCACTCTAGTAAAGCTCCTGCAATTTTAACTGTTGTGATGAAGAGGGAACTTCACCAGGTGCTGCATGCATACAAATGACACCTACTGAAATTCCCTTTTCTATACAGCTGTTAAAGATACAGGAGCCCTGTCCTCATTTTCATATGGTCACCCAAGCCATGTAAAAGGAACCAATCAGAAAGGAGTCACATATGGTGATGCATAATGTCATGCCACGCTATACAATTCCAATATGCAGCTTGATATTGCACATATCCAAAAGCGAAACAAAATTCTGTATTAAAGGAGCACTCTCATCCAAGCTCACATGGACAAATGTGTTACTTTCTGAGTGAATAAATTCATACAGGGTACATTAGCCCATCATGAATTAAAACACACCAAAAACCAACAGGTACTTGGTTTTTAATAGGCATTAAAAACCAATGAAAAACCATGGAGGGGTAATTGGTTTTTAATTTTATTTAATTGGCATCTAATTGGCAAATATTTTAATTGGCCAATTTCTAGTTAAAATCCATTTGAAAACCCACAAATTGGTTTGTGATTGACAAATAAACCCCCATTAAAATGCAGTAAACCAACTAAAAAGCAATCAAAACCCATGAAGAGATATTTGATTCTTATTGGGATTTTAATTGGTTTTTAATGCCAATTAAAAACAGGTTAAAAAGAAATGACACCTAATGGATTTTAGTTGATTTGTAATGGACCTTTAATTGGTAATTGAAAATCCATTAAATATTAATTAAAACATATTAAGGGGCAATTGCTTATTGGTTATAATTGTCAATTAAATGTTTTAATTGGTTCTTAAACAATCGTAACTCACCATTTACAATTAATTCAAAACCAATTAGCCATAATGGGGTTTTAACTGGTTTTAATTGTCTACCAAAGGCCCTTCAAAAACGGTGGCCCCTTAATTGTTTTAATGTATTTAAATTGCTAATTAAAACATATTAAAATACCAACTAAATACCATTAATATTTTAATAGCTTTTAATTGTTTTAATGGGACTTTAATTGCCCATTAAAAGCCATATGTTTTGAAATAGTTTTAATGGGTTTCAATTATCGATTAAAATCCACTTCAAAAGAAATTACCCCTAATGGATTTAAAATAGTTTTTAATGTGTTTTACTTTAATTGGTAGTTAAAACCAATTAAAACCCATAAAGGAGTAATTTGTTTTTAATTGATTTGCATTTAAAACCAATTAAAATCACATTAATAGTTATTGATATTTAATGAGATTTTAATTAATTGTATTAGCTTTTAATTGGTGATTGATCCCATATAAAATAAATTACAACCCTGTTAGCTGGACTTTAATTGATAATTAATTGGTAATAGGATTTTAACTGGTAAATTAAAAAAATTCTAAATTCATTAAGCAATAATGAGTCTGTTTAATGGTTCATTTTGGGATTTTAATTGGTCTTTAATTGCCAATTAAAAACTGGTAAAAAAACAAATGACACCTAATCGGTATCGGGTTGGTTTGTAATGGACTTTTAATTGGTAAGTGAAAATCCATTGAGTATTAATTAAAACATATTACAGGGCAATTGGATTTTCTTTGGATGTAATGGTCAATTAAATGTCAATTTAAACGTTTGAAAGATTTATTACCCCTTGATGGGCTTTTATTTGGTTCTTAAAGGGTCTTAAGTTATCATTTAAAACTTATTCAAAACCAATAGCTCTAAAGGGATCGTAATGGGGTTTTAACTGGTTTTTAGCTGTCTATCAAAAGCCGTTTAAAAACCAGTGGCCCCTTAATTTATAAAATAAAATCAGTAAAAACCCTATTATCTGGATTTTAATTGGTAATGAATTGGTAATAGCATTTTAATTGATTCAAGGTGCTGGTTTTAACCTGTAAAGCCTTACATGGCTTAGGACCACAATACCTGATGGAATGCCTCTCCCGACATGAACCTACACTATACTACACTCAAAATCTATTGTCCTGAAAAGACCAGCTGAGACATGAAGCAGGGCAGGAAATTCTCCAAGACTCTCCAGGAGCCAAGGAGGAATCTTGCCAAATACGTTGCACCATAGATTTGTATAAAGGCTGTATGATATTGGCAATTTTATTCTCAATTCCTTTTCTAATTATGCTAATATGGAATTTGCCTTTTTTACAGCAGCTGCACACTGGGTTGACATTTTCATTGAGCTGTCCACAACTCCAAGATCTCTTTCTTGGTCAGTCATCGCTAGCTCAGATCCCTACTTGAAGTTGGGATTTTTTGCCCCAACATGCATCACATTACACCGGCTTACATTGAACTGCATTTGCCATTTCAAGGGGTTCTGCAAGGTACCATTGTCTCTAATGTTGTATAACATCTATATGAAGCCACTGGGAGTGGTCATTTGGGGATTTAGAGCCAAGCACCACACGTGTGTTAATGACATACAGCTCTATCTCCCTGTAACATCTGAATCAGGAGAGGCTGTGCAAGTCCTGGATCAGTGCCTAAATTCAGTAATGAGCTGGATGAAGGCCAATAAACTGAAAATGAATCCTGGCAAGACGGAAGCCCTGTGGGTGAGTGGTTCCCGGGATAGTATAGTTCTGGCTGGTATTGCACTCCCTCTGAAAGATCAGGCCCGTAGTTTGGGGGTACTCCTAGATCCATCATTGTCGCTTGGGGACCAAGTGGCCATAATGGCTTGGAGTGCCTTTTACCTGTTTTGGCTGGCTCACCAACTATGGCCTTTTCTGGACGGATAGGTTGGCCACAGTTAGGCTGACCAGATAAAATCCAGGTCAGGGCTCATGTAACTTTAATAGTTGTAGAGAAAAGGGAATTTCAGCCAGTGTCATTTGTATGCCATTAATTCCTGGTGAAATTCCCTCTTCATCACAACAGTTAAAGTTGCTCTGCACCTTTAACTGTTGTGATGAAGAGGGAATTTCACCAGGAACTAATTGCATAGAAATGACACTGGCTGAAATTCCCTTTTCTCTACAACTGTTAAAGTTACATGAGCCCTGACCTGGATTTTATCTGGTCACCCTAGCCACAGGGGTACAGACATTAGTAACCTCTTGGATTACTGCAATGTGCTTTATGTGGGGCAGCCTTTAAGGCTGCTCCAGAAGCTAGAGCTAGTGCAAAATGCAGCAGCCTGCCTGCTGTCTGGAGCTGCTCCTTTTCAGCATGTAACTGTTTTGCTGAGGAAACTGCACTGGCTTCTTAGTTGCTACTAGGCCAGGTTTAAGGTTTTGGTACTAGTGTACAAAGCCCTAAACAACTTGGGACCATGAGGTCTGATTTTCTATCACCAGAAGAGGAACTTTGTACCAAGGATTCCATTCTCTTCAACCAGGCTAATTAACCATTCCGCTAGGAATCTTTAGCTTTAAAATAGTCAAAGCCCTTGTAAACAAAGTGGGAAGACAAGGAGTTACCTCTCTCTCATGGTATGCAACTTTTGTACCCTAACTCCCCCCCCCCCTCCAGGATCATATAATAGCTCTTAGGGGTTTAATGAAGCCTATTTCACACACACACACTTCTGTTTTATCTTCCAAACTTGCCTTCGGTTGTACCTCCTATACAAGAGAGAAATGAACATGCTGCCCTCATTGATTTTTTAAATTTATGAACTAGTATTTCCCACCCTTTTCTTAGTTCCCTGGGTATGCAAATATCTCTGCCATCTCAGTGAGCTCCCCTGTTTTGCTACCTTGCTGCATAGGCCCAACAAGTTTGCTATTAGTTATTGTGATAATAATTCTTACTCAGCATTTACATCACACATTTCAAGTGTTTGGAGTGCCTCACATAATCTCAGTAATACACAGAAAATATTTTAATGTGCTGTGTAAAAAGTGAATAAGAATTGCTATGCTACCTTGTCCTGGGCATGTTTACTTAGAAGTCACTTCTAAGGTGCTCAACTGGACTCATTCAGGTAATACATGATAGAATTCCAACCCTACTTATCCTTTACTCAGAATAAGCCCCATAAATTTGGTGGAACCTATGAGTAAACATAGATAAGCTTGTAAGGTGTGTCTCCCCTGCCCTCCATCCCAACATGGGCTTGTTCCAGACAAGACAGAAGTGCTGTGGGTAGGGAAACTGACCAATCTAGATAGAAGAATACATCTGTTCTTAGAATCCTAGAATCCTAGAACAGTAGAGTTGGAAGGGGCCTATAAGGCCATCGAGTCCAACCCCCTGCTCAATGCAGGAATCTACCTTAAAACATCCCTGACAGATGGTTGTCCAGCTGCCTCTTGAATGCCTCTAATGAGGGAGAGCTCACGACCTCCCTAGGTAATTGGTTCCATTGTCTTCTTTTTTTTTTGAATATATCTTTATTCATTAAACAAAAAACCTACAGTTTACAAAAACAATGTTAAGGCTCTACAGATTCCAACCAAGCACCAAAAAGCAGGGAAATTGGGAGTTAAGGCTCACAAGCCTTAACGCCACATCCTCCCTAAGGAGGCAGAAAGTGCAAGTGAAATTCTCATTCTCCCAAAGCAGATAAACCATGAGGACAGGGTGGAAAATATGATATGCAGAGGTGACTGTGGGGTTGTGGAAAACTGATCAAGAACAACTTAGGGCCACCTACTTCTCTTTTTTTTGTTTAGAGCAGCCCTTCCCCAACCTGGTGCCCTCCAAAGGTGCTGGACTACAACTCCCATCATTGCAAGTCAGTATGTACCATGGTCAGGAATGCTGGGACTTGTCATCTCAAAAATCTAGATATGCAATTTGATCTGCAGAGGTGACTGTGGGGTTGTGGGAAATTATGATGAACAACTTAGGACCAGCTACTTCTCATTTCTTAGAGCATCTCCTTATGTTGAGAGTTGCAACCCAACACATCTGACAGGCACCAGGTTGGGGAATGTTGCTCAAGAACAAGGGAAGGCAGAATGTAGATCTCCAGATGTTTTGGAATTCAACTTGTAAAAGCCCCTATCAGCATGGGCAGTTATCAGGAATGCCGCGAGATCTATTTTCTGCCCACATCTGTACTAAAGTATGATGTTTTCCAGCATTAAGATATGTGATCAATCAAGGAACTACAAAAGAGCTGCATCACTTTAAATAAACTGTCAAAACCAAATGAAACAACAATGAATGAATCTTGAATACCTAATCCAGATAGCCCTTCAGACATCAACATTAGTTTTCAACACATGGCATAGGATGTCTGTTTCTTGAATATCAGATAAAGGATTTCTCTTACTTGTTCAGCAGTGTGAGATCAAAGACAGAGTTACCACCTAATACTTTCATGCGTAAGTATTATTTTAAAATTAAGTATGAATTGATTTTTGTCTTCCCCATAACACATAACATGGGAGTTACAGTGTAACACATCTGGAGAGCACCAGGCTGGAGAAGGTTGACTCCTATACATGTCTTCTCAGAAGCCAGTGCCACTGAATTCACTAGGGCTTTCTCCCAAGAGGTATAGGATTGCAAACTAATCTCATCTGAAAGGTGTTCAAGACAGCCAAACTAAACCTCTTCTGCTCCACTGTTGCTTTGATGAGATGATGTATTGTGCAGGGATTGTGGGGAGTGAACAGTATATTTTTTATAAAACATTAAAAACAAACAAACATTGGTTCTTTGAAAGGCAGGATACTGACCAAAAGTTGGAAGTGCCTGGCACATGCTCTAGTTCTAGATCTGTAATGAATAGTGCCCCTTTTGTTATCAAGAGTGCTGCTATATGCGAGATGTGTGTGAGAGAAAAGTATTGGGCAGACCCTGTATTTGGTAAGGGTATGGAACAGCATTCCCCATCCTGCTGCCCTCCAGCATTCCTGACCATGGGACATACTGACTTGCAATGATGGGAGTTGTAGTCCAACACCTTTGGAGGGCACCAGGTTGGGGAAGGGCTGCTCTAAACAAAAAAAGAGAAGTAGGTGGCCCTAAGTTGTTCGTGATCAGTTTTCCACAACCCCACAGTCACCTCTGCATATAATATTCTCCACCCTGTCCTCATGGTTTATCTGCTTTGGGAGAATGAGAATTTCACTTGCACTTTCTGCCTCCTTAGGGAGGATGTGGCGTTAAGGCTTGTGAGCCTTAACTCCCAATTTCCCTGCTTTTTGGTGCTTGGTTGGAAACTGTAGAGCCTTAACATTGTTTTTGTAAACCGTAGATTTTTGTTTAATGAATTTCATGGCTTTGTGTAATGGATGACTGGATATTACACAGTTGACAACCAAGCCAGCGTCAGCCAGAATGTTATACCATCTTGACATCCAAGATAAAATCAAAGCTAGTGTTATGTGTTGAACTCACTTTTAACATTAATAAATCAACCAAAATGCTTGCATCTCCCTCATTTTTAAAGATAAAGAGATGAAACCTGGCATCATGTTAGCTCTTAAGTAGAGATATAGCTATGCCAAGTATGAAGCAGATCCATTCATGCCTTGATTTTTAGGCATTTTTAAAAGTTCAAACAGAAATCTCTTTGGGGTCCAGGATCTTGAGCAGTACAAGTTTAAAAAATGAAATTAAAGATAAAGAGATGAAACTTGGCACCATGGTAGCTCTGAAGTAGGGATTTAGCCATGCCAAGTTGGAAGCAGATCCGTTCATCTCTTGATTTTTAGAAATGTTTTAAACTTCAATTTAATTTTTTAAATTAACCTAAATGCTTACAATTCCATCATTTTTAAAGATAAAGGGATGAAACTTGACAGCATGGTAGCTCTTAAGTAGGGATTGAGCCATGCCAAGTTGGAAGCAGATCTGTTTATGCCTTGAGTTTTAGGAATTTTTAAAACTTCAAACCCAATACTCCTCTTTGGGGTCTAGGGCCTTGAGCAGTACATTAAAAAAAAGAAAGAAAGTAAAGATGAAGAGATGAAACTTGGCACCATGGTACCTCTTAAGTAAGGCTTTAGCCATGCCAAGTTGAAAGCAGATTGGTTCATGCCTTGAATTTTAGAAAAGCATTTGAAGTCAAACTTTTAAAAAAAATATCCTAAAAATCAAGGCACGAACCGATCTGCTTCCAACTTGGCATGGCTCAATTCTAGGGTGACCACTAGGGTGTGGCCTAGTGGCTAAAGTGTTGGACTGGGAGCTGGGAGATCTGTGTTCTACTCCCCACTTAGCCATGGAAACCCATTGGGTGACTTTGGGCCAGTTGCAGACTCTCAGCCCAACCCATCTCACAGGGTTGCTGTTGTGAGGATAAAATGGAGAGGAGGAGGATTATGTATGCCGCCTTGGGTTTCTTGGCAGAAAAAAGGTGGGATATAAATGCAATAATAAATAAGAATAAAAAACTGTCAGGATTTCCCCAGATTTCTCCTGGTTTTTCTTCTATCCTCGGTGACAGGGGGGATTTTATGTAATAGTCTATAATGACCAGGAATTACACACTTTCCCTTTTAAGGCCACCATTAGCGTGGCAGGGGGGAATGGCATGCTTTCTGGAGGTGTGTCATTCTCTCCCACTGCTCCAATCAAGGCCTTAAAAGGGGAAAACGTGTCATTCCCAGGCATTATAGAAAAGGGCCTGATTGGAGCAGTGGGGTGGGGTGAGAATGATATGCTTTCCTCTCCTCCGCTCCAATTGGGGACTTTAAGGGGGCCCCAGAAAGCCATTTTCCTGCCCCTCCACTAGGTGTCCTCTTTTTTGGTTTCCCAAATATGGTCACCCTACTCAGTTCTTGCACAGGCTGCATTTCCATCCCTAGATATTTACTCAGAATTAAGACCCATTGAATTTCCTTGGTTCTTGAAAAGCAACACACTTGCTTTTAGATTTGCCAGTCTCAGCATTCTATGTGTGCTATGAATGCCTGCTCTGTCTGTCCCTATAGTTTCCTGCAAGGTCCAGCCAGGGGAAGCCAGTAAATTAAACCCAGGGGTGGAGGGTGGGATTCCCTCAAGTTCCTCTGACAGCAGGTGCTATAGAACACGGACCTTCCAGGAGTGTTGAGGCTGGATTTCTGGCAGACCCTGCCAGGCAACTTTATGGCCTGTTAGTCCCTCCATTTGGTAGCCCGCAGAGCACCTACCTCATAAGGTAAATGGCCACATGAGAACTGTTATTATGGCCTGCTACTTTGTTTGTCTTTAGTAGTCTGTGGTCCAGATCTCTTCAGAAGGGGGAATAGTGTTTTGTGGTTGGGGTCAGTCTAAATTATCTCCAGGGGTCCCTTACTCAGTGCCTCTGATAGCAAAGAGATTGAGGATTTTCCCCAACTCTGTTACTCTTGAAGTTATTAGGCCTGTTGAAAATAGATTTTATAACATAAGCATGATAACAGTGAATACTCCTTTTAACTTGTTAAACCAATGAAAACATGCCACACAAGAAGTCTTAAGATATAAATGGTTTATAAAGAAAAGTAAATGCAAAAGAACATCAGATGCAGAAGTGAAATCTGAAACATTACTAGTAGTAGTAGTAGTAGTATCCTGCCTTTTGCCCAATGCTGGGCCTCAGGGCAGCCTTACAAAACTAAAACATATACAGCTAAAACCTATAAATAGGAATATACTAGGCTGACTATATGAAAAGGAGGACAGGGCTCATGTAACTTTAACAGTTGTAGAGAAAAGGGGATTTCAGCCAGTGTCATTTGTATGCAATTAGTTCCTGATGAAATTCCCTCTTCATCACACCAGTTAAAGTTACAGGGGCCTTGCCTTCTTTTGTATATGGTCACTCTAGTATAGTGCCTGCAACTTTAACTGTTGTGACGAAGAGGGAATTTCACCAGGGACTAATTGCATACAAATGACAAAGGCTGAAATTCCCTTTTCTCTACAACTGTTAAAGTTACATGAGCCCTGTCCTCCTTTTCATATGGTCAGCCTAAATATACAAAAGTTAAAATATAATTAAATACTTTTCAGTATTAAAGCATTTAAAACATTTTAAATGCATATAAATTTAAAAGTCAAAGGTATAGACAGAGGTCCAGATGATTTGCCAAAGGCCTGCTGGAACAAAAAAGGGTTTGTCTGCATCCAAAAACACATCAAGGAGGGAGCCAGTGTAGACTGCAAGGATTAGTAAGAAAATCCATGTGTGTACACTATGCAAAATAAACGACAGCTCAACTGTTTCTAAACCTTATTAGAAAAACAGGGTGACTAGGCCGAAACCAACGTTGTAGGCCCAGAAGCACTTTGAAAGGTTTCAACATTGTACTTAAAACTTAACACTGGCCCAAACTAATTAAATGAAGTGTTTGAAGCTTTCAACTTATAGCAGTATGGACCAAACTCTTAGAAAAGAGGGAAGGAACACTGTGTGTGTATGAGGTGGGGGTGGGGATAGAAAGAAAGGTATAGCCACCTATTCCCAGGAGAGATCTGAAGATCAGGTTACCATGGATCCAGAGGAGCCACACCCTGCTTCACCAGGGAGCAAAAGAGCAAACTGGCCTTATGAAGATAGCCCAAAATACTCTCAGAGCCAAAGGAATGCATGTTCCAGAAGAGAAAAGAGAAACTCTTCTTCTTCTTCACTCAAAAGGTCTGTGGTAGAGGCAGCGGCCATTTCACTCACCCACCCCACATTCTAAGGCAGGAGGGAGGGGGGAGAGCGATGCTACTGAGCGTGTGTCGCGCTATGAGGGAAGATGGCTGCCTCATTGACTTGAATGAGAGGTTAAAATAGTCCTTAAAAGTCAACCGAAGGGAATTTTAAAAAAAACGAAAAGCTTTCCACCAACTACAGTCAAGGAGGAAGAAGACCCCACCACTGGATTAATTAATAAGGCTCTAGAAATTATGCAAATTGTGAGCACAAAAGTCGCAACCCGGAAGTAAATTTTACAAAAGCAGGGAGACAGGTTTGTATTCCTTTTCTACCTTAAACTGCTCTCCTTCCCTCAATCTTTCACCAATCTTGAAATTTTCAGGTAATGTAAAACAAACATTTCTTTCTGGCACCTGTAAATTTCAGAAAGGTTGATGAAACATTTACGATTTTATGGCTGTTAGAATGACCCCCCCCCCAATTATCACTTTAACATGGCGGAATGTGTTTTTTACTGACGGCCCTTAACAATGGAGGCACGGCTGTGCCTCCATTAATTTCATTTACATAACTTACATCATTCATCCATCCTTTTAACATCATTAACTATTATTTACACCGTTCCCCCCTCTTCCTCCCTTTTGTTGGTTAGTTTACTTCTGTTCTTGTCATCTTTTCTTCCTACTTTCTCCCTGTCTCTTCTTTCTTTTCAAGAATCCTATAACTTTTTGTATGCTTCTGCGATATTATTCTTATTCGCATCTTTTTCCATTTTCCATTTTCGGATCGGGATTGGGTCCGATCCGATCCAGGGGACCTCAAATTTTGTTCCGATCCGGAACAAAATTGGAGGTCTTGATCCAATCCGGGGGGTCCGTGCACATCCCTAATTAAGATTCCTACTCCTCTAGACCTCCTGGTTCCTAATGCCATATATTTTTGCTCCCATTGCTTACTGGCCAAAATTCCCGCGTATACCTTTGGTTTATGCAGTTCTTGTAAAAATAATATATCAGGTTTCATTTCTGTTATTAACTTATATATTCTAGATTGTTTTATTTTCCCTCCCATTCCTCTTATGTTTAAAGAGCCGCATATAACCATTTTTGGTCTTTTATTTATGTACCGTTTTACCCTTATTTATTTTTCTATTCTCCCAATTATATCTTCTTATAAGCTTCTATACAATTGTTATATATATTTACTTGTTTACACCTTACAGTTTCCCCCCACTAGATGTCACTGTCTCTCTTTATTTCCCTTTATCCAATATAAAGCTTAGAGAGAACTCCAACCACTAGAGAGAGAGAGAGAGAGAGAGAGAGAACAGTAAATCCAAATTTGTCCAAACCATTTTTCCCCTTCTTCCTCCACCCCCTCTGAGTTTCTACCTTCCCTTAAACTCCTAACCAGGAAATTCCAGACTCTAATTTCTTAGAGCTTCGGATTTCCCTTCCCTCGTTATATTTTGTTTTGTTCCTATCTTTCTCCCCCCCGCCGCCATTCCCCCTCCACTTCCTACACTCTTATTTTCTAGACCAGGGAAAGGGTTACAGTGGGAGATTAACGCTCTTACAAACTGCCTAGAGGAAACTTATCTTTCAGTTTCCTCTCTGGGGAATTATCCAGCCTATTACTCCGTAGGCTGGCTCCGTGCCCCAGATTACCTCATCCTTTGCTTTTATATCTTTTCCACTGCCATAGTGTGCCTTCCTGCCTTTTATTGCTGTCCATAGTTTATTTTTTATTTTTCTCTTCTCGTTGGGATCCTTTTTTCTCTTGCCGGAGGAGCTGTACTTTTCTTCACTGGCTTCTCTCTCACTTTTGCAGCTGCCAGCCTCCAGTCCTTCCCCTCTTCCTCCGATCTCTGTGATGACTCCTCCACACTCTCAGCTGTCTCTCCCTCCGGATCCGACAATCCGAGCTTCGCAAAGAGACTTTTAAGTTCTGCTTTTTTTGATGAAATAAAGTATTTTCCTTTATGTTCCACGATTATTCTAAATGGAAAACCCCATCTGTACTTTATTTGTTGTTTATTCAAAACTCTGTGTAGCTTTTCTTTAGGGATGTGCACTGGATCGGACCCGATCCACGATCCGAGTCCGGTCCAGTGGGAAATCGGATAAATTATCCGATTTCCGATCCCGCAGCTGGATCGGCCGATCCAATCCGAACCGGTCCGAAAAGGCTCCGAACCGGTTCGGCGGATCGGCGGATCGGCGGGCGCCCACTGGCGCCCACCGCCGCTTCCATTGGTGGGCGCCAGCGGGCGCCCGCCGATGAAAGTGGACAGCGGGGGGGGGAGGAGGGGGGCGCTTACCTTCTCGGCCCGTCCGCTCCCGTCCGGCACTAGCAGCTACTACCAGCAGGCTCCGCGGCCTGCTCTAGGGTGGCGCGCTGGGTGATGTCATCACCCGGCGCGCTACTCTAGAGCAGGCCGCGGAGCCTGCTGGTAGTAGCTGCCGGCGCCGGACGGGAGCGGACGGGCCGAGAAGGTAAGCAGGGGGTGCGTGGAGGGGAGGAGGGGGCGCGCGGAGGGGGGGAGGGGGGCCCTTACCTTCCCGGCCCGGCCGCTCCCGTCCGGCGCCGGCGACTACAACTACCAGCAGGCTCCGCGGCCTGCTCTAGGGTGGCGCGCCGGGTGATGTCATCACCCGGGGCGCTACTCTAGAGCAGGCCGCGGAGCCTGCTGGTAGCAGCCGCCGGCCCCGGACGGGAGCGGACGGGCCGAGAAGGTAAGCAGGGGGTGCGTGGAGGGGAGGAGGGGGCGCGCGGAGGGGGGGAGGGGGGCCCTTACCTTCCCGGCCCGGCCGCTCCCGTCCAGCGCCGGCGACTACAACTACCAGCAGGCTCCGCGGCCTGCTCTAGGGTGGCGCGCCGGGTGATGTCATCACCCGGCGCGCTACTCTAGAGCAGGCCGCGGAGCCCGCTGGTAGTAGCCGCCGGCCCCGGACGGGAGCGGACGGGCCGAGAAGGTAAGCAGGGGGTGCGTGGAGGGGAGGAGGGGGCGCGCGGAGGGGGGGAGGGGGCCCTTACCTTGCTGGCCCGGCCGCTCCCGTCCGGCGCCGGTGACTACTACCAGCAGGCTCCGCGGCCTACTCCAGGGTGGCGCGCCGGGTGATGTCATCACCCGGCGCGCTACTCGAGAGTAGGCCGCGGAGCCCGCTGGTAGTAGCCGCCGGCGCCGGACGGGAGCGGACGGGCCGAGAAGGTAAGCAGTGGCGGGGAAGGGGGCTTACCCCCCCCCGGAGCCGTCCGCTTCTATCCGCTGGTGCCCGCGGGCGCCAGCGGATGGAAGCGGACGGCCCCAGGGGGGGTAGGGAGCGCGGGGGAGGGGGCTTACCTGCCGGGGCCGTCCACAGCGGACGGCCCCGGGGGGGAGGGAGTTAGGCCCCCCCTCACCCACCCGCCGCCATTTTTTCCTCATAGACTTGCATTGCAATGCAAGTCTATGGGGAAAAAAATGGCGGCCGATCCAAAAATTTACGATTTTTGGGTCGGGATCGGACTCGATCCGGTCCGGGGGGCCTCCGATTTTGTCCGAACCGGTCCGTGACAAAATTGGAGGTCCCGATCCGGGTCCCGATCCGATCCGGGGGGTCCGTGCACACCCCTGCTTTTCTTTTCTGTAAAGTTTCTGGAGCCAAATCTTGCAGGAACATCACATTTCTTCCTTTATACTTTACTTCTTTTACTTGTCTTACTTCTCTCATAATTTTCTCTTTAGAGGGATAGTTTGCAAACCGTACTATTATATCCCTTGGAAAGTTGTCATCTAATCTCTTCGGACCAGCTGCCCGATAAATTCTTTCTATATCCTCGTCTTTTAGCTGACAGTCTGGAATTATTTCTGTAAGCCATTGCATTATGATGTCTTCTGTCTCCTCTCGTCCTTGAGATTCCATAATTCCACGAAGACGTAGATTATTCTGTTTGCTCCGATTCGTATAAATTTCCCATTTAGAGTTATTTTCTTGGATTTTTCTTTCTAAATTTTCAATTTTCCTTTCTTGGTCCTCCAGCCATTCTTCATTCTTTGTTACTGCATGCTCTGTTTTCTCCATTTTTTTTTCCTGTAATTTTTCCAATTTATTCTCCAGAGCTTCCTCCCATGTTGTCTTTAAATCCTGTTTAAAGACATTTAAATCTTGTCTAATAACTCTAAAATGTTCTGCCATTTCTTCCTTTGTCACAGCCATTTTCCTTTTCTTTCTGACTGTCAGCTCTCCGTGTCTTCTTTCTGCTGGCTCCTTATTTGTTTCTTTGAAGAGGAGTTTTTTTCCCCTTCTGAATTCTTCCCAATAAGTTCATGTATCTCTTTCCTTGTTTTGGAAAAACATTTCTTTCATAGGAAGGCTATTTTGGCTCCGTTTCTCTTCATTAGACGAGGAGCTCTGGGTTCACACTGCCATCTCCTTTGGCTTCCAAAGCCACACCCCCAATTGGTTCCATTGTCATACTACTCTAACAGTCAGGAAGTTTTTCCTGATGTCCAGCTGGAATCTGGCTTCCTGTAACTTGAGCCCATTATTCTGTGTCCTGCACTCTGGGCTGATCGAGAAGCGACCCTGGCCCTCCTCTGTGTGACAACCTTTCAAGTATTTGAAGAGTGCTATCCTGTCTCCCCTCAATCTTCTCTTCTCCAGGCTAAAAATTCCCAGTTCTTTCAGTCTCTCCACATAGGGCTTTGTTTCCAGACCCCTGATCATCCACGTTGCCCTCTGAACAACATGCTCCAGCTTGTCTGCATCCTTCTTGAAGTGTGGTGCCCAATACTGGACGCAATACTCAAGATGGGGCCTAACCAGTGCTGAATGGAGGGGAACCAGTACCTTGCGCGATTTGGAAGCTATACTTCAATTAATGCAGCCCAAAATAGCATTTGCTTTTTTTGCAGCCACATCACACTGTTAGTTCATATTCAGCTTGTGATCTACAATTCCAAGATCCTTATTAAATGTCATTCTGTTGTTTTCAGCCCAGCGCTCCAGTCTATCAAGATTACTTTGAAGTTTGTTTCTGACTTCCATGGTGTTAGTGATTCCACCCAATTTTGTGTTGTCTGCAAATTTGATAAGCATTCCCTGCACCTCCTCGTCCAAAGCATTAATAAAAATGTTGAAGAGCACTGGGCCCAGGACTGAGCCCTGCGGTACCCTGCTCGTTACCTCCCCCCAGTGTGAAAAGGTAGCATTGATATGCACTCTTTGAGTCCGATTTTGTAGCCAACTGTGGATCCACCTAATACTTGTTCCATCTAGCCCACTTTTCACTAGTTTGTGAATCAGAATGTCATGGGGCACTTTGTTAAAAGCTTTGCTGCAGTCAAGATATACTATATCCACAGAATTCTCACAGTCCACAAGGGAGGTTACCCAATCAAAACATGAGATCAGATTAGTCTGACGGGATTTGTTCTTGACAAATCCATGCTGGCTTCTAGTCATCACTGCATAGTTTTCAAGGTGTTTACAGACTGACTTCGTTATAATCTGCTCCAAAATTTTCTCAGGGATGGATGTCAGACTGACTGGTCTAAAGTTCCCAGGTTCCTCATTTTTGCCCTTTTTGAAGATAGGGACAACATTAGCCCCCCTCCAGTCATCCAGCACTTCACCCATCTTCCATGATTTCGCAAGGATAATAGACAGTGGTTCTGAGAGTTCTTCTGCCAGCTCCTTCATTACTCTAGGATGCAGTTCGTCGGGCCCTGGAGATTTGAACTCGTTCAAATGGGACTCATTCTCCTGAAGGACCAAGTTTGCTCCTGGATAGGCTGACCATCTGAAAAGGAGGACAGGGCTCATATAACTTTAACAGTTGTAGAGAAAAGGGAATTTCAGCAGGTGTCATTTGTATGCAATTAGTTCCTGGTGAAATTCCCTCTTCATCACAACTGTTAAAGGTGCAGGCACTATACTAGAGTGACCATATACAAAAGAAGGCAGGGCTCTGCAACTTTAACTGTTGTGGTGAAGAGGGAATATCACCAGGAACTCATTGCATACAAATGACACTGGTTGAAATTCCCTTTTCTCTACAACTGTTAAAGTTATATGAGCCCTGTCCTCCTTTTCAGATGGTCAGCCTACTCCTGGACTCTGTGCAAGCTGGGAAATCCAGCTGGCAGTAGTGGGCAGGAGTACTTTTATCAGTTTAGGCTGGTACACCTGGGAGATCTTGCCTCGGTTATTCATGCGCTGGTGACATCCAAGTTGGAGTACTGTAATGTGTTTTGTTGTTTCAAAACTTCCTCTAGTGCAGAATGCAGCTGCCTAGTGTTGGTGCAGACAAGGTAGGCTGACCAGATTTTAAAAGTAAAAATCCCGGTCCCCCCCGCCCCCCCCAAAACAACCCCCCCACCAAGCCAACCCCCCCCAAAAAAAACCCAGCCTGGACCTACCGCCGGGTTCCTCTGTCGCCCGCGCGGCCGCGCGGGTTCCTCTGTTGCTGCCCGCGCGGCTGCGCCGGGTCCTCCGTCGCCCGCGCGGGGTCCTCCATCGCCGCCCGCGCGGAAGAGGCGGGAGAGGGCCGGATCCGGAAGTGACGTAACCGGCCCTCTCCTGTCTCTTCCGCGCGGCCTCTGGCCTTTCTGGGGCTCATCGCGATGGCGACGAGCCTCGAGGAGCCCGGACGCCCACGCGGAAGAGGCGGGCGTGGGCGTCCGGGCTCCTCAGGGCTCATCGCCATCGCGATTGAGCCCCAAGGAGGCCAGAGGCTGCACGGAAGAGGCGGGAGAGGGCCGGTTATGTCACTTCCGGATCCGGCCCTCTCCTGCCTGTTCCGCGCAGCCTCTGGCCTTACGAGCCCGGCAGCGGCGGCAAAGGTGGCGGAGGAGCCCGGGAAGCAGCCGCCCCAGCAGGTAAGTGCCCCCCTTCGTGCTTACCTGCAGGGGCGTCCGCTTCCCGGGCTCCTCCACCTCCACCGGGTCTCGCTGCCACCGCCGCGTGACCCCCCGCCACCCCGGTTTTCCCCCGGTTGGCCCGGTTGGCCTCTGGATTCCCGGTTAGGACCGGGAAATCCCGAGCCACCTGGTCAGCCTAAGACAAGGGCATACTCTCATGCGACACCGTGCCAGCTGCACTGGCTGCCAGTACATTTCTAAGCCCAGTTTTAAGCACTGGTTTTAAGCTTTAAAGCCTTAAATGGTCTTGGCCCAAGCTCCTTGAAGGTCCACCTCCTCTCACAGCAGGCTTCCCCACTCTCTGAGGTCATCATCAGTGGTCCTGTATTGGTGCTACCTGTTTTAATGGCGTTTACACTGAATATTTATTAATTTTCTATTGCATTTGCTTTGCATCCTTTCACACTGTTTTTCATTTTGTTTACGGCCTTGAGAAGGTTCTACCCTGGAAGGCGGCCTGACAATGTTTTAAAATTACAGGCGCTGGGAGGGAGGAGGGAGGGACGGAGGGTGGAGGTCCATCTCTCCATCTCTCTCTCTCTCTGCCAAGGGCGTTGCTTCCTGGGGCCGGGGCGCCAATATCTTCCCCTCCGACGCGGAGGGGGCGCTCTCTCCACCGGAGGGGCTCGAAGGCGCCCCGTCCCCGTTGCTAGGGCGCCATGTTGGAGAGGGCAACGGGGTGCCCCGGAAGTGCTTCTCGGGGAGGCGGGGCGAGGCGGGGCGGAGCCGCTGCTGGCGAATCTCCTCCGTGAGGGAGGCTGGAAATGGCGGCTGGGACGGGGGAGGAGGAGAAGAAGAAGAAGAGCCGGAGGAGGGGGAGGACGACGGCGGCGGCCGAGACGAGCCTGCCGGACCCCCTCATTTGTGCGGCGCCGGGCCCAGGACGCCGCGACTAGGCGGCGCAGAAGGAGGAGGCGCCCGCCCGCCCGCCCGCCTGCCTGCATCGGCCCCCCGCCCCCCAAGCACATGCGGTGAGGAGGAGCACGGCCTGCCCGTGGCACCGGCGGGGGCAGGAGCTCTGGGGTGGGAGTGCTGAGGGGGGCATTGTCCGGTGATACGCGGCGGCCGCCAGGCTGGCCTAGGCCGGGTCGCCGCCTCGTTCTTGGCGCAGCCGCGGCCTCTCCGGCTGCTGTCGAAAGGCCCAGCATCCTCCCGCTCCTGAAGCTCCTCGAGAAGGGCCGGGGGAGGACTGGGCGGGGAAGGGGGTGTCTCTAGAGGGATGGTAAGGAGGGAGCCATGCTGCTCCTAGGGAGCGGGGTGAGGGCTGGGGGCTTACGGAAGGGATTGGGGAGAAGCACCTTCTGTTATTTCGGCGGCAAAGCCAAGGGTGGAAGGAGCGGGGTTGGAAGCGGAGGCCTCGTTGCCCCAGCTGCAGGGGGCTGGAGTGGATGGGCGAAGGTGTGGCGATACTTTGAAAAGGGGGGCATCATCCGAGGGAGGAGGAGGAAGAGGGACGCAGGTGGGATCAGAGGGAGAGGGCTTACGTGTTTTGAAGGGCGAACAATCTGGAAGAGTCCTTTCCTCCTCCTCTCCTCCCCCCCTCCCTATGTTGGGAGAACTGGGAGAGCCAAAGGGATAATTAGGAACAAGCACCCTGGATACACTTTAGGGTCCCCTCTACAAGGATTCGCTTTTGTGCCTGGTTAGGCGATTATGCGCGTAATTGCAGAAGCACATTTACGGCTAATACCTCTGCATGAGAGGCGGCGAGAGGCGGCGAAGCGCATTAACGGATGACCAAAATGCGCTTTACAAGTAGTTAATGCGCATAAGCGCTTGTTCACATAGTCAAAATGCGCTTTAACGGCCGGAGCAAAATAAAACTCGCTGTTTAACGCGCATTCGATACTACGCATAATCGGAGAGATAGCGCACCTCTACGCCCGATTTGCGCTCCGTTCTTGTAGAGGTAAATTTTTTAATGTGCCTTGAAAGAGCTTTAAATGCCTCTTGTAGAGGCAGCCTAGGATACTTTGTGCAGGTGAGTGTTACTTGTGTGCCTATCAAGAGCCGCAGTTGCTCAAAGCTCATCTGTTTCTGTGCCCATGTGATTGCATTCTGCAGTACTTCATCAGATTAACGGTTGTGAGGTATGAAAATACACTGACTACCCCAATCATTTGTTGGGCACATCTATATATTGCAGTAGTTGTGTGTACCAGTAAAACAGCTGATATGGACAAGAACACTACCATGTTCTGTTCCATTGCAGGGTGCAGGTAGACTCAACCAACTAGATGATCCAATTCCCAGAATTATTTTGCTGCAAGTCAGGATGTTGGAAGCTATACCCATGCTCATGTGAACAATTGCTATGCAAAAGGTATTAACCGTTGTGGCCTCATCACCCGTATTTCCACTTCAGCCATAGATTTGAATCCCTCATGACTACCGGTGTGCATTCACAGTTCTTTCATTCTGTTGTGGCTCTGTCACTGGAGTGAATTGAATTCACTCCAGAGACAGAGCCGCAACAGCAAGCCAAGTAGAGACAGCATACCTTCACATGAAACAGAATTGTGCAAGTATGGTGTCTCTGGTCTTGAGTTTATCGAGTTAAGCCTTCTTCCCAGACTTTGCTTATCTGTTGTTTGCACCTTGTCATCTTTGCAGTCTACTACTTCATGCATCTAATGAAGTGGGCTCTTGTCAGAAAAACGTCAGCCACAATAAATGCATAAGTCTTTAAGGTACCACAGGACTTCTTGCTGGGTTTTGTTGTATGAGACTAACATGTCTACTATGCCTACTGTGTGCTTGAAGTATGTGTTGTGCCTGGAACAGGATTTGGGCCATTTTTTTTCTTGCACTAGCAAGATTGCACTCTGCATCAAGTTTTCTTGATCAACTAGAGTGATATTTACATGCAGGCTATGTATTTTCACTCAATCCTTATTCCTTCTCTTCAAAAAATACATGAAAACACAATCATATATCTTGCTGGTGTGCTTCTAGTAAATTTCTGCTTATGCTTTCTTTCTTGACATGGATATGTGTGTGCTTTTTGTGTTTCAGAGTGTTGGAAGCTAAAGCTACCAAAGAAGCTGAAAGAAAACTAAGCAGGTAAGACAAACTGAATTACTGAGATAGTTTGAAGGGCATGTAGAAATTGGGAGCTTGGACAGTGGACACTTTGCATGATCAACAAAACCATTTTCTTATGCTTTATTTTAAAGAAATGTGATGAATTATATAAACTTCATTATAAAATGTAGTTGACCAGAGGCCCTTTATGATGTGGTATCTGTCATTCCTTTACATATCCTGCCAAACATATTTTCTTTTGTGACATTTAAACAGTTACCAGTAGCAAGCAAGAGCAACAATGAATGTAGGGTTTGTTTGTTTGTTTCTTCCTTGTCCAGACAAATGGATTTTATTGGCTAGGAATCATCACTGGCCTTGAACTGAAGACAAGCTGCATCTTGTGAAATAAACATTTGTTCCTTTCATTTGTCATATTAAGGAGTGCAACATGCAACTGGTTACTAATAGCCAGAGGCTTTTGAAACTTCATATTACTACACAAGTAGTGGAAACTTGAGAGTTTAGGGGTGAAAAGTCTGTCCTAATCGCTATTGCATGCTTCTGTGATCTTGTTAAAAGCATTACTTTGGTTGCAACTTATACATATTTACCCTTGCATAAATCCAGTGAGATAGACCACTTCCATTTTTCAAATGGGCAACTGAGTTTGAGAGGGAGCAGTGCATCCAGTACCTACTCATGGCTGAACAGTGGTATGGACAAAGTCACTCAAATCTGGACTCCACTCAACATCTGCTGAAGCACCTCAGCACAGTGTTCAGTTTTTATGTACTTCCTTTCCATATATTTACTGTCATTGTTCCCCTCTGCATTTCTTTTTGTCCCCCAGACTCTGCTTGCAATATAAACATTTATATTCCTCTTTTTAGGTTTAATCACCTCCTGAAATATTTTACCAAATGTTAAAAAATGATATAGTTGCAGTAAAGTTTTCTGCAATATGACAGAATAAATAACAGCTGATGCACATGGGTGAATTAAAAAGTAATTAGTGTCAAAAAGGCAAGAGGTGCTGAGGCAGGGCCTTGTTCAAAATGGCAGATGGGTGTTGAACCCTGACTGAGTTCATGAAGCAGCTTTCTACACAGCTGCCATCTTGAGAAGATCCTCTGCTGTCTGCTTTTTGTTATAGTAAAGTAACCTCAATAGTTTTACACTTAAGTAAAGGGTAAAAAAAAAGTTAAGTTTTACTGTTGCTGGACATTGTAGTTTAGAAGCATATTGAGCTACCTTAAATAAGTCAGACCATGGTCTATTTAGCTGTCTATACTGACTGGCAGCAGCAATCCAGAGTGTTAAGTGGTAGCCTTTTCCCAGGCCTGCCTTGGTACTGTTAAGAGTTGATGTTTTGCCATTGCAAAAAACTGGGACTTTTTGGATGCAAAGTATGTGTTTGGTCATGGGACTATGGCCCCTTCCCCTTTTCTGCTTCTGGTTGCTGTTCAGATTCTTCTTTGTAGCAGTGAATGCTGAGAGGTGAAGAGCCCCTTGTAACATTCTACAGTCCCAGGCCATTTAACTTTATTATTCTGCCTTTCTCAAGCTGAAGATAGCTAATAACACCATCAACAGAAATAATTAAAGCAAAATCCAGAACCAATAAAAATGAACAAAAGAGCAGTAACAAAGTCAGCCAGATTTTCTGTTGTCACAACAGAGAAATAAATAAGCAGGAATGTATGTACTTCTCTTCAAGGGAGGAGTTTGAGCTCAAGCTTTTGCTGTTTTGAAGGGAGCATATGTTCCCAGCTGCAAATACTACCAGAGCAGGGGTATACACACACACACACACACACACACACACACACACACGAGTTCCTTCTCATTGTCTCTGTTGAGTGCAGAAGGAAGGGCCGCTTCCTTTCTAGAAAAGAAAATAGTTGAGAATTCTGATTTACATGAAGGGCTTTGCTCCACATGATCCTTGTTATGAAGAGTCTGAGTGCCATTTTTGGCAGAAAGACGGAATATTAAATAAATAAATGCAAGTGTAAAAACCCTCCTGAAGTACCCAACATTGTTAATGTTGGATAATTTTCCTAGTAAAAGCTACTGTAGCAAATGATATTAGAGTGAAGGCACAGTGTACATCTGTTTCATTACCGGAATATTTTATATGATGGTTTATATGATGATAATTAACTCACGTTAATTATCAAGAGTCTCACCACTCACTAGAAGCAGCAGAAGCAGCTTAACTGCAGTACCATTTTTATTTGTATAAGGGCTGGATTCAGTTCTAGTTATACTTAGAGAAGATCCTTTGAAATCAATGGGGCTAAAGTTAGCCATGACTAACTTAAATCCCATTGACTTTATGGATCAACTCTAAATTTAGACCCCACTCTATAATTTGTGTGCTTACAGAAGTGGGGTAAATTGAAAAGATTGCGCTACTTGACCACCTGATTTCAGTACATCATGGGAGGGCAATCAGAATAGGGTGGGGAGGAACTGGATGGCTCCCTGCCCAGCCCAGCCCAGCCCAGCCCAGCCCTCTGTGTATCAAGTGACATCCAGGATGTGGCCATATCCTCTGACATCATTTGGTTCTCGGCTTTGTTTACCATTGGGGAAGGGATGCAGGGCAAGCAAAGCCACCCAACTGAGCCAATGGCTGTAGGAGCACTCCTCTAGCCGCCAGCTCAATCCCAGATGGTTTTTGTGCAGCGGAGAAGCTGGTCTTCCACCTGCCCACATCCCCCACAGTTATCATTGATCAGTTTATTGGAAATGACACCAGGGATTTCTTCCAGGGGGCATAGCCTGGAGGCCAAGCCTGCCCCAGAGGAATCCTGGAAGATTCTGTGGGCCGGATGGGCAATCTCTGTGAGCCAGAGATTGTCCTCCCCTGTGCTTCGTCAGTTATTGCAAAAACGCTGATGAACGTTAGTGCTGATTAATATCAAAGTGTTAGTGGCTCACCCATCGCAAGGTTTAGAAGTAAAAATGAGGAAACAGGGACCTGCCTGTTTAAAATAACAATGCCACCCAACCTCGTTTGATGGAGCAGTAAAAATAATATAATAAAATCAGACTATGAGGTACTATGAGGTCATGAGGGCTGTATACTGCCTCCAGGATCAGAGTCGTATGTCTTTTCAATACTGGGACTCAACATTGGGTGGGTGCTATTACGCTAATGTCCTGCTTGTGGGCTTCCTGTAGGCATCTGGTTGGCCACTGCATGAACAGAATGGTGAGCTAGAAAGGCATTTGGTCAGATCCAGCATGATTATTTTCATATTCTTAAATATAACGTTCATGTTTGTTTATTTATTTACTGCATTTCTGTACCGCCCAATAGCCGGAGCTCTCAGGGTGGTTTACAAAAATTAAAAACATAAAAACCATTCAGAATATAAAATGACAGTATAAAAGCACAACCAGGATAAGAACCAAGCAACCATGCAGAAATTAATACAGATTTAAAATACAAATTTAAACAGCAAGGTTAAAAATCCTCTCTGTGTCAAAGCTGTTTAGGAAGCAGTGTGTGATGTGACGTGGCTGCCAGAGCTTGAGAGCCCACATCCAGGGACTCAGTAATGGGTTCTCAAAATGAATATTTAGATAATGGTTGGAGTATCATTACTCAGCAAAAAGGTGCACCCTAGCTTGCTGATTGTGCACCGAACTAGCTCATCATAAATGGTCTGTCACCTTAATGCAAATAAGCATATAGCAGATTTTAAAGGCATGTGGTAGGTCTTGCTATTTGTTAGGCACTTTGAGGGCACCTTGATATGGGGGAGAAATGACTATTCTCCCTATGTAAGATTTGAATGAACTCGCTTAGCAATCTGTGCTCTAAGATGGTAGCTAAACTAGTATGTTGTGTATCCTATAATTTTTGTCCAAATCATTGTTTTGTTTCTTAAACTTTATTAAGTTCTCTTCCCCACTCCCTATTTAAAAGAGTTTTCTGTGCCTTCTAACCTAGCACAGAGACCTCTTTGGATGTGGCTCCCTTGCTCTTACTATATGCACCAGAGGTGTGGACTCTCGGGCCTGAGGGCCAACTCAAGCTCACCTAGGGTCCCTAGGAGGCCACCCCACCCCTTTCCTCCAACTACTTGTTGCATGGTGATTTCCCTACTTCTGTGGTCCCTCCCTCCCCCCCCCCCCCCATTGTACGAGGATGAAATGCTGCTCCTAAGGCTTATTGGCAGCAAGAGCATTATTAAGCTCTTAAATATGCTGGTTTTTTGGGCCCTGCCCCCTTTGCCCTCAGCTCTACCCCCCACTGGAAGGCAGCCCCTGAGAGCTTCTCTGAAATTGAATTCAGCCCTCAGAATGAAACTGGTTCCAACCCTGTCATACACCCTCCACACTATTTAAATCAATTTATAAGGTGATTTGTGCTCCTTCGGTTGCCTGCCTTTTCTCAGGGAGAAACTGGCCTAAGTTAATGCCATATACTAAGCATCGGTGAGTGGTGTGAAGGGACACCCTAGGAAGTTATAATAAGTCAGATGGTGTACATGCTCCTCCCCTACCCCGTGGTCCATGGCTTGTTCTTTAGCTGCTCCCATAGCAGGAGGAGCAATCAGGCAGTGTGCACCATCATGCTTGTTCGTTCATGATAAACCAGGATGACCATCTGTAACTTGGGCCAAGAAGAGAACGCTGACCTGATTGCGTAACAGAGACTTTGTTGGAGGTAGGGGGAAGTGTAAATTTCTCCCTAATATGTCTTCCAGGGTATGGGGTGCAATACCAATCATGGCTTAAGGGAAGGGGAGGAGTGATAGCTGTGGTCCACAAAAGACTCCATCTCTTTGACCAGATACCCCATTCAGCAGTAGATCCGTTTTGAGTGTTTGTACCTGGTGTTGAATAATAGGGATAAGTTAGGAATTCTGTTGGTATACGATCTGCCTTGCTGCCTAACAATCCCCTGCTTGTATTGACCAAGGTTGTCTCAGAAGTGGTGTTTAGAACCCAAGACTTACAGGAGGACTCTAATATCCATGTTGAGGCTACTTTGTGCACAGCTCAGGACTTCATGGCTGTCATTTATTGATTGCATTTCTACACTGCCTTTCTGAAACCAAACAGAGCAGTTCAGAAAAATTCAGAAAACAAACATCATAAAAAAATAAAGACATAGTGAACAGATAAAAACCATAATAGTTTAAAAACCATAATAGCAGTTTTAAAAGCCAAATTAAAAAGATGTCCTGTATTTATTATATGCCATGACAACAGTGGGCCTGCCTCAAATTCTGTCTGGCCCAACACATGTGGCAGGACACATAGTGAATTGGATCTTCTGTACTGGAATGGGGGAAGGTAAACTGTGGGTGGGAAAGCCTATGGTGACGCTGTCATGGACACTTCACAAGTGCCTTTTCAGTTTTGGGTTCCAAACTAGAACCTCTGCATAGGTGGAGGGGCAATTTTAATGGTCCACTCTTGATGACTTAATAGATTTGGATAGAATCATAGAATGGTAGAGTTGGAAGGGGCCTATAAGGCCATGGAGTCCAACCCCCTGCTCAATGCAGGGATCCACCTTAAAGCATCCCTGACAGATGGTTGTCCAGCTGCCTCTTGAATGCCTCTAATGTGGGAGAGCCCACGACCTCCCTAGGATAATTTCCTGATGTCCATGTGGGATTTTTTTGTTCAGAATAGGCTAGTGGTCCTGTTGAAATCCCAATCAGTTCCTGGATTCAAGGTGACTAGGGTTATGAATCACTATTGTCCTTCGCCAAGGTCATAGCAATATCGGCTCCTTGCTATTTATGGCTTACTCTAAGGCTGTAATGTATTGAAAAAGGTTTATTTCTTCACCACTATTATGTTTACCCAATGTCAGTCAATGGAGCGTTTTGGGGTGATCAGGACCTACTTGGTACATGCTTTTGATATCGTAGCTTTCTGAACTGTTGCTGAGATGGAACTTGGAGGCATGATGTTGCAGTGTGTCCAGTCCTTCTTGAGGGGACAGACCCAGAAAATGGTGCGGGGGGCTTTAGTTCCACCCCTTGGCCATTGATATTTGAGGTGTCTCAAGGTTCAGCCTTGTCTCATGTTTTTCAACATCTGTATGGAACTGCTGGAAACGTCATCCTGAGGCTTGAGCAGAAATGTCATCAGTATGCTGATGGCATGTGGCGCTGCCTCTCTCTTCTGCCATTCATTTCCAAGGGAGGCTGTTGAAACCCTATATTGGAATGAATGAGTGCTAATAACGTAAAACATAATCCATATAACAATGAAGCACTGTGGCTTGGTAAACCTCCTACCATGGATGGAGGTTAGGGTCTGACTCTAGATGGGTCACACTTCCCTTGAGTAGCCAGGTGTATAGTCTGGGAGTGCTGCTAGACTCAACACTGTCTATGGAGGTGCAGGTGGTATTGGTTGCCAGTAGTGCTTTTTTCTTACTTTATGTGTTTTCTTGCATCTTGTGTTGTGTTAATTGTTAGCAGTTTTAAATTGCTTTAACTTCTTTATGTTTTAATCTCTGTTGTAAGACACCTTGAGTCTTTTTTTCTTATTTTTTAAAAATAAAAATAAAAAAACATAATACAACATAAAACAACATAAAATACAATACATAACCCCATCCCCCCGTGCTCCCCTCCCCCAGGAGACCTTGAATTATACATTATTCTTCTTTCCAAAATTGTAAAGACTCTTTTGAAGGTAATTGCCCCTTCCCCGTTCTTAATACATATTCCAAAAATGGACTCCATATATCTCCAAAATCATTCTTACTGGACATTCCCCTCTTTATTTTCATTTTACACGTTAGCTTATCGTTAAGAGCCATGTCCCATATTTCTTTATACCATTCTTCTATAGTATATATCCCTTGCCCTTTCCAGTTTTTAGCAATCATTATTCTGACGGGAGCCAGGAGGTTGTTTATCAATTCTCTCTTGTTTATATTCTCATTCCCTTTATCCCATATTGCTAGTAGAGCCAGCTTTGGGCTTAATTCCAGTTTACTTCCAATTATTTCGCTTATTTCTTTAAACACCCTTTCCCAAATTTTTTGTACATGTTCACAGCTCCACCACATATGAAAATAAGTTCCAACCTCTTCACATCCCCTCCAACAATTCTTGGACACTTTTTTATCTGATGAAATCTTACCGGCGTTAAATACCATCTCCATACTGTCTTATAATAATTCTCCTTAATTCTAACCGACAAAAGCTTTAACATTCTTGCTTCCCATATCCTCCCCCAGTCATATTCATTAATTTGTTCCTTTAAATCGTCTTCCCAAATCTTTTTGAGAGAGTCTTGATATTCATCATCCTCTATCAGAATTCTATATATTTCGCTAGTCAAACCTTTTCTAATTTTAATTACTTCCTTCTTTCCTCTTGATTCAATTAAATCTTCAAATCTTGTATTATTTCTACATTTCTTGTTTATCTTTTTCCATTCCTGTGTCCATTTTTCCAGTTGTAAGCGTTTGAACCAAGCTATCTTTTGTCCTTTTAACAACTCTCTAAATTGAGTCTTTTTTTCTTATGAGAAAGGAGCCTAACAAATTGAGTCAATAATAAAAATAACACTTTAGGCTGGCTTGGAAGCCGTGGCCCTAATTAGAAAAAGTTCATCTAGCCTTAGTGACACATGTCTCAGTTATACTGTAATGCACTGTGCATGGGGCTGCCCTTTAAGACTGTTTGGAAAATGCAATTGGTACATAATGCAGCAGCTGGAATGGTTGTGGAAGCTAGGAGGTTAGATCATATTAAACCTATTCTGTATTGTTGGCACTGGTTGCCTACTAGTTTCCAGGTCCAATTCAAAGTGTTTGTTTATGAATCCAATCATTAAGCCCAGTGTAAAAGGCTCTAATCTCTGGCTCAATAGGAAGATCCATTAGGTTGGCAGATGCTAAGGATACAGCTTTTTCAGTGGTGGCATCATGTCTTTGGAAGTTGCCTCATCACTCCTCGCTTCTTTTTAAGCTGAAACCAAATTCTGGTCTGCATTTGGTACTTAGAATCATAGAATGGTATAGTTGGAAGGGGCCTATAAGGCCATCGAGTCCAACCCCCTGCTCAATGCAGGAATCCAATTCAAAGCATACCTGAAAGATGGTTGTCCAGCTGCCTCTTGAATGCCTCTACTGTTGGAGAACCCATGACCACCCTAGGTAATTGGTTCCATTGTCGTATTGCTCTAACAGTCAGGAAGTTTTTCCTGATGTCCAGCCGGAATCTGGCTTCCTATAACTTGAGCCCATTATTCCATGTCCCCCACTCTGCGTTGATCGAGAAGAAATCCTGGCCCTCCCCTGTGTGACAACCTTCGAAGAATTTGAAGAGTGCTATCATGTCTCCCCTCAATCTTCTCCAGGCTAAACATGCCCAGTTTTTCAATCTCTCATAGGGCTTTGTTTCCAGACCCCTGATCATCCTTTTTGCCCTCCTCTGAACACGCTTCAGCTTGACTGCATCCTTCTTGAGGTGTGGTGCCCAGAACTGGACGCAATACTCAAGATGGGGCCTAACCAGTGCTGAATGGAGGAGAACCAGTACTGGTACTTCGCGCAACTTAGAAGCTATACTTCTATTAATGCAGCCCAAAATAGCATTTGCTTATTTTGCAGCCACATCACACTGTTGGCTCATATTCAGCTTGTGATCTACAACAATTCCAAGATCCTTCTTGCATGTCGTATTGCTGAGCCAAGTATCCCCCATCTTGTAACTGTGCATTTGGTTTCTTTTTCCTAGGTGTAGAACTTGGCATTTATCCCTGTTAAATGTCATTCTGTTGTTTTCAGCCCAGCGCTCCAGTCTATCAAGATTACTTTGAAGTTTGTTTCTGTCTTCCAGGGTGTTAGCAATCCCACCCAATTGTGTGGCTTCTGCAAATTTGATAAGCATTCCCTGCACCTCTTCATCCAAATCATTAATAAAAATGTTGAAGAGCACTGGGCCCAGGACTGAGCCCTGCGGTACCCCACTCGTTACCTCCCTGCAGTTTGAGAAAGTACCATTGATAAGCACTCCTTGGCTGGTTTCTGACAACACTTTAGTCAATGGTGGGTTGAGTAGCCAACTTACAGTTGGTTATTTTGTGGGTACTCCCCACACAACATATTCCTACACAACTGTGGGTGGTTGGGGCTGGCGTTGAGTGGACTAATAGTCAACCCGGCATTTGACTGACACAGCCCCCGCCCTTCTCCCTTCCCTCCCTCGGTCCTCCCGGTGCTATCCCAGCAGCCTCTGCAAGTTGCACCAGTTGTAGCAGAGTGGCAGCCACCACTTTGATCGCTCTTGCCACCTGCCTCTATGGGCTTGTGTTTTAACCCACTCACTGCATGCCATTAACACACTCACCCCTCCACACAATACTTTAAACAACTGGCTTCGAGCTAAACAACTTGCAAGCCAGTTGTTTCTCTCTGTTGCTTATTTGGGCGGAATAGCATACTGTTAGTAATTTGTAAGCGGTGTGTTACCCTCCACATAGCACAATAAGCAACACAATAAGCAACAGCCTTTGAGTCCAATGCTTTAGCCAACTGTAGATCCATCTTGCCCACTTTAAATTAGTTTGTGAATCAGAATGTCATGGGGCACTTTGTCAAAAGCTTTTCTGAAGTCGAGATATACTATGTTCAGGTTGCCCGATCCAAAAATGAGATCACATTAGTCTGACAGGATTTATTCTTGACAAATCCATCCTGGCTTCTAGTAATCACTGCATTGTTTTCAAGGTGCTTACAGATTGACTTCTTTATAAACTGCACCAAAAATTTTCCAGGGAAGGATGTCAGACTGACTGGTCTGAAGTTCCCAGGTTCCTCCTTTTTGCCCTTTTTGAAGATATGGACAACATTAGCCCTCCTCTAGTCATCCGGCACTTCACCCATCTTCCCTGATTTTGCAAAGATAATAGACAGTGGTTCTGAGAGTTCTTCGGCCAGCTCCTTCATTACTCTAGGATGCAGTTCGTCGGGCCCTGGAGATTTGAACTCGTTCAAAGAAATTAGGTGTTCCTTAACCATTTGTTTGTCAATCTCAAACTGCAATCCTGCCCCTTCAGCTTGTACTTCACTTTTTCCAGGGGGGTCATAGACCTGCTTTTGGGAGAAGACTGAGCCAAAGTAGAAATTGAGCACTTTGGCCTTTTTTTGTCATCTGTTACCAATCATTAAGCATCCTCATTAAGCAGTTGAACCACCATTTCTTTCCTCTGTCTTTTACTATTCACGTCTCTGAACAAAGCCTTTTTATTGCTTTTAGCATCCCTCTCTAGCCTCGGCTCCTTCTCAGCTTTAGCCTTCCTGACACCATTTCGGCACTTCTGTGCTACCTGTATGTACTCTTCTTTTGTAGCCTGGCCTTCCTTCCACTTCCTCTATGTGTCCTTTTTTTTTGTTTTCAGGTCACCTCTAAGCTTTTTGTGGAGCCACATTGGTTTCTTCTGTTGTATTTTTTCCTTGTTGGAATTGTTTGTAATTGTGCCTTTAAAATTTCCTATTTTAAAATCTCCCACCCATCTTGGACTCCTTTTCTCATTAGGGTCACTTGCCATGGGACCTTACTTATCATAGTCCTGAGTTTATTCAAATCAGCTTTCCTGAAATCCAGAGTATGCATATAGCTACACTCAGCTTTTGCTTTCTTTGAAATCAAGAACTCAAGTATGACGTAGTCACTTTCCCCCAGAGTTCCTGTGACTGCCACTTTATCCACTATGTCATCCCTATTAGTCAGTATCAAATCAAGTATAGCCGTTCCTCTAGTTCCTTCCTCTACTATTTTGGGCTGCATTAATAGAAGTATAGCTTCCAAATTGCACGAGGTACTGGTTCCCCTCTATTTGGCACAGGTTAGGCCTCATCTTGAGTACTGTATCCAATTCTGGGCACCACACTTCAAGAAGGATGCAGACAAGCTGGAGCGTGTTCAGAGGAGGGCAACAAGGATGATCAGGGGTCTGGAAATAAAGCCCTATGAGGAGAGATAGAAAGAACTGGGCATGCTTAGCCTGGAGAAGAGAAGATTGAGGGGAGACATGATAGCACTCTACAAATACTTGAAAGGTGGTCACACGGAAGAGGACCAGGATCTCTTCTCGATCAACCCAGAGTGGAGGACACTGAATAATGGGCTCAAGTTACAGGAAGCCAGATTCCGGCTGGACATCAGGAAAAACTTCCTGACTGTTAGAGCAATACAACAATGGAACCAATTATCTAGGGAGGTCATGGGCTGTCTCACATTAGAGGCATTCAAGAGGCAGCTGGACAACCATCTGTCAGGGATGCTTTTAATTGGATTCCTGCATTGAGCAGGGGGTTGGACTCGATGGCCTTATAGGCCCCTTCCAACTCTACTATTCTATGATTCTATGACTTTCTGTAGGAGAAAGTTATCAGCCACATATGTCAAGAATTTCTTGGAGGGGCCACTTTTGGCAGAATTTGACTCCCAACAGATATCAGGGTAATTGAAATACCCCATTACTACTACATCGGATTTCCTTAAAACACTGGCAGTTTGCTTTTCAAAAATTTCATCCTCGTCTTCTCCTTGATTTGGTGGTCGCTAGTAAACCCTGACTATCATGCTCCTTTTACTCCTTGCCCCATTTATTTTAATCCAGATGTTCTCGATGGGACTCCCAGGCTCATCCTCTTGTATTTCTGTGCAGGGATAAGTATTTTAACATATAGTGTAACTCTGTCTCCCTTTCTGTTTCTTCTGTTCTTTTTGAACAAGTTATATCCTTCCAATTCCTATATTCCAGTCATGGGAGTCATCCCACCAAGTTTCAGTTTTACCTATCAAGTCGTATTTGCCTTCATGTATTAAGAATTCAGGTTTGGTCTGTTCATTTCTCATACTCTAGGCATTAGGATATAGACATTGAATACCCATGTGCTTTATAGTCCGGCTTCTTTCCTACATTGTTGTGAACACTGTTTTGGTGCACTATTGGAGCTGTTCTCTCTGTTATGGTGCATAAGCCTTCATCCATTGTTGCCTCAAAGTTTACATCTCCCGCCCCCGTAGGATTCAGTTTAAAGCCCTCCTGATGAGGTTCTTCATGCTGTGGCCAAACACATTCTTCCCAGCTCTTGTGAGGTGCAACCCGTCTCTTGCCAGCAGTCCATCTTCCAAGTAATATAGCCCGTGGTCCCAGAAGCCGAATCCCTCACATTGGCACCACCTTCGTAGCCAGTCATTCGCCCGGAGTATTTTTCTTTCCTTTTCTATTCCTCTTCCAAGAACTGGGAGGATGGATGAGAAATCTATCTGGGCCCCAAAGTTCTTGAGATTCCTTCCCAGAGCTTCAAAGTCTGACATGATTTCTTCGTAGCTCCGCTTGGCAATATCATTTGTTCCCACATGGATGAGAAGAAAAAGATATGTGTCAGTGGGCTTGATAAGCTTTGGCAACCCTTCAGTCACATCTCTAGTCTGTGCTCCAGGGAGACAGCATACCTGGCGAGTCCATGGGTTTTCGCGACATACTTGGGTTTCAATCCCATGCAGCAGGGAGTCTCCAAGTGTGACTACTCTTGTCTTCTTCTTGGTGGACTAACCTTCTGCCTCTTGTTCACTGTTGCATGGGGTCCCCTGTAAGTCTTCCTCTGCAGGCTGACCTCCAGTCTCATCCTCCAGTAGCTGAAAGCGGTTATATAACTCTCCTTAAAAAACTCTAGTTGCTCCTGCTGCTTTGTGTGTTTTTAAAATTGTCTTTTCATGTTTTGTAATTTTGTAAACCGCCATATGAGAGCAATGCACCCTGAAAGTTGGCTTAATGTTATTTTAAATAAGTCAACCATGAAGAATCCATGAGTGGCCAGGGAAGAAACATGTTTAGTATGGAATGGGAGTATTCAGAAGGGAATCCAAAAATTCTTCTTTTCTCTGTAAAGGACTAACATTATTAGCAACTATTATTCCTTGCGTATAGTAAACCCATTCCCTTGGAGGGAATAACAGTTCCTAAACTGGCTGCTTGAACTGTCCCCTTGCTTTTGGTTGCAGGTTAGCTGGTAAATACCTTGAATGCTCCTAGCTTTTGTTTTTGTACTTAGCATGAGGTTGTGTAGACTTGATACTTAAGTTCCTAATTTTGCTATTGTGGTGGTTCTAGTTGACTAGACGTATCTCATTCCTCTGCAACAGAGTGTCTTGGACTATGGAGGTAGATAAAAGGATAGATGCCAAAGGTATTATGCTTCTGGGGTTCAGGAATTGGGAGCCTTGAGCCCAAAGCAGCCCTTTATGTGTCATTACCACAAGTTTCCCCTCTTCTTGCATTTCAGGGAATTTGGAGATAGAAGGGTTGAAATGGGTACGAAAAATGATGGGGATCATTCTGCAACCTTTGGAATCGTTGTTGAGGAAGTGTTGGTGCCAGTTGGCAGGCTGCCTACTTCAAGAAGTTGGACTTCCTAGGGCCTTTTTGTTTTGAAATGTTCCAGTTGGTGCTTAGTATTTCCCATTAAAATTGTGGCTTAGTTTTTGGGCTTAATACATTCTGTGGTATAAACCTGAAAGTTTTGAAACAGCTCAATTTGAGTTGCCTTTTATTTTACCTCTCAAAATGGGGGAGAGATGTAGAAAAACTGGAATTCCAGTTTAATGTTTTAAAAAACAAATTCTGTACAGAATCCTATGAAATCCAGAAGTTTCAGTATAGTACCTGAAAATTGATTCAAACTTCTGCAAGTTATTTTATATCTCTCCTCTAGATAATGTTGATGCCAAATGACAACCATCTACTTAATGTATTGTACCAGTGAAAGTTGGTAGCATAGTATGCAGACTTCTGCATTTCATAGAACTCTTTCATAAGTCAAACTAAAAAGTATGTATGCTCCTAGGCTAACCTGAATTGGTGTAATAAAAGATTTAGCCCCAAGAGTGTGCAAGGCAGTGCCAGTGTTCAGAACCTAATTACTTTCCTATGCAGCTTTAATCAGATTATTTATCAGGCTGCTGCAAAACTGTGATTGGCCTGTGCATTCTGTTGTCTTGGCTGCTTTAATGTGGTCTTGTGCCTACAAACCTCATTATAACACCAGGCCTTTATAATTTGAGCTGTCAAATCTCAGAGAACTCAGGTTATAATGCAAGCATGGTTTGCATAAATGAAAAAAAGATTCTATCTGTTGGCTGCTCTGTTAAATTATACACATCTGTAAAAGCTTTCAGTGAAGCAAATTACAAGGGAAAAATGTAGGCTTGTTGGTCTAAATTTCTTGTCCCTGTGATTTCCTGCAATTCAGACTCCTGGGTTTGTTGGTTGTAACAAGATGCAATAATTGACTACATGTGGTTCTTAAGTGGGTCAAAATGAGGCTAATAAAACCAGGAATAGAATTCCATTACAGCCGGAAGGGATTCATAAAGCAACAATTGTCAGGCTGCTCATAAAGAACTCTGAGTTGAGCTAGCGTCATCTTGTGGAGTCTGTTGTCCCTTTCACTTTGAAAAATGGCTGAGCATGTGGCGCAGGCGGCACTTGGCTTGCTTTAAAGCGCACTAAAGCCACTGAACCCTGTGGTGGTGCACACGTTACAGATGTAGTCTGTGCTTTGTCCTGTGAGGACCAAACTGCACCTGGCATACTGTTGTGTAACATTTTGCCTTCACTGTTTTTTTAATGAATAACTAAAAAGCAGCTACAGGTACAGCGGATAAAAACGGATGATATAAACAAAAAATAAATTTAAAAAACCGCCTCTGTAAATACTGAGTTTCTGTTAAAGAATAATTTATTTAATATTAAATAATCTGCAGTTTAATTTCTAATCTGAATCAGTGTTCTCTACCAGATACATGGAGTTAATGGAGGCTTTTCTATGTAAAGAATCGATTTGAGCATTCCTCAAGTATGAATATTTACACTCTATCTGCTAGACACCGGCATTTCGTTTTCATCTGATGAAAATAACTGCTGTAGGCATTTCATTTCCTTTTTCTTTGTTATGTCTTTGTTATTCTGTGTGTGTGAGGGTGACCCTAGGCCAAGGCGTAGTGAGACAGAAAGGAAACACACCGGAGGAAGGAGAGCAGGCGTGGGTTCCTAGATTCACGTACTTAATGTCACAATGTGTCATGATCCTAGGTGGGAATATATTAAAGTGGGGGCAGACAAGCTGGTTCCTCCAGGTCTTTTGTACTTCAGTTCCCATAAACTCCAGCCAACATAGCTTAACAATCAGGGATTATGGGACTTGTAGTCTAAAACAACTGGAGGGCACCAAAATGTCTACTCCAGCATTACAATATTCCCACATAAGGGTCTTCCTTATGACAAGTAACCAGATTCCAGCTGAACATCAGAAAAACCTTCCTGACTGTTAAAGCAGTACGACAATGGAACTAATTGCCTAGGGAGGTAGTGGGCTCCGCCACCTTAGAGACATTCAAGAGGCAGCTGGACAGCCATGCCTTTAGTGGGCCGCTGCCCACGCCCTCTGAGAGGTGCTTCCCTCTACTCATCAATGCAGGCAGCTCCAGCAAAGGCATGCTGGGCTATGGAGCCATTCCAGAGATCTCACGCGATTGCCCACGTGGCTGCATGTGCAATTCCCAAGATCTCTGTTACACCTATACCTCTCAGCATGCATTCAGTTGCTGGGAGTTGTAGCCATGCTGAGAATTGTAGGTGACAGCCTAAGATAAGTTTTAAATTTTTAAAAAAGTTAAACTGCAAAAATTCTGGATTTAAGGTTGTTGTTTTTTTAACTCTGTACACAAAGACCTATCGGCCTCAAGAATTTCCAGTTTCTACCTCATCAGTAAGTGGGTAAACATTTCTAGACATATACCCACACACATACTTTCAGCTTTATAGGTAGAGATTTTGTGACAATTATTGAGGCTGGTCAGGCAAAATGACCCTCGATCCATGTCTATAAATGCTTATTATTGGTGGCTAAATATGATATACACATTTTTAGCAGGGATGGAATAAAGAATTGAATAATTCCATTCTGCCTAATCGGTGGATTGCTGCTGTTGAATCTATGAATCTTAGCCTGTGTCTTCTTCAGCAAATTGTGTCTATTGGGTACTGCAGTGTCTCGTTAATAAGGGATTGTCTAATTTGGCTAATTGTTGTTGGTGCAATGCAGCTAATGCTTTTTTAAGCCTATGATTTGGCTATGTATGGTAGTTGCTTTTTCGGGGGAGGAGGTTATTATACAGATAAACTTTGTGCAGTCTTTAAAATGCACTGATCTAAATTACTTACCTGCTTCATGTAAATTAACGAATTGTCAGTGTAAATTGATTCACCATGCCCTTTTGACAGCTAAAAGACTGATGTTACAGCATAGGAAGGATAAATGCTCGTTTACCTATAATGCAATGGTTTAGGATCTTATAACTCTTTCAAAATTTGAACGCCACCTTCAAATGGATACTTATTTGGATATCTGTTCAGCTTTTGTCAAAGCCTATGTATAATCGCTAGGAAGTTGTATTTCCATATATATTAATTTTATATGTATTGATTGCTATGGATATTTAGCCATTCCCCATTTTGTTAGAGCTTAGTGCATAAACCTGTTGTGTGCATATCACACCTTTATCCCCTTAGTCCTCTGTTAGTTGTTGCACATCTACATCCATGCAAGTTCAAGCATGCATGTTAATGAAGATACAAAGCAACCATGCAGTCTGTATTGGGCCCTTGCCAGGTTGACCTTGGCTCTGGTAGTACCTCTCCCCACCACATGGCCTATCACATCCCCCCTCCTCAAACTGTCTCAACTCTTTTCCTCCTCATCCTTCCATGTTAACTCCTCCTCCCTGGGAACTGAACCTTAGGTCTTCTTACCTACACCACAACATTCCTTCTCCCCATGTGTTTCTGATCCCACCTATCTGTGCCAGCTTCAGTACTATCTGTGCTTGTTTCTCTTGCCCCCTCTTCTGGCTCTGTCCCTCCCATAACCAGTTCTTGGCCGCTCCTTCCTCCTATTGACCTCAGATACTCTATCTTTTTAAAATGTAATCCCAATAACTAAACTGGGATGAAACTCAAAAAGTCTGGAGATTGCTGCCAAAAGGTAACGTCCGTGTAAAACAAAAGGCATTACCGGCTGTTACGAAGCGTGTCCAGAATGCTCTCTTACAAGGTCTTAACTTCAGCGCTGCTCTTCTCAGGGAATTGGTGCCAGAGAAGGAAGAACAGTTGATGGAAGAAAGGAAAAAGAGGAAAGACGACAAGAGAAGGAAAGAAGCTGCTCAGAAGGAGGTGAGTCAAAGGCGAAGGTGCTTCATGGAGGAATATAGTTTCCCTCAGAAAGCAGGGTGTATGTGCCGGATGTGGTTCTGCATGTTGACCAGACAGAGGGAGCAAGTCCACACATCACACTAAGCCACCCTGAAGGAAGGTGAGCCACCGGGGGTTGTTTGTTTGCTTGAGGACCTACATTACCCCCAATAGATGATTGGGCACACTGCAACTTCCCACAGGTCGTTTCCCCTTAGTCCTTCTGGCCCGTATCCCAGGCCGTTTTGCAGCAGAAATCTTTATTTCCCCGTTCCCGGTGTCAGCCCCATTTGGGCAAGTGGTCCATTGGTGTTGCTGGCTCATGAGGGAAATCCCCCCCCCCCCCCCATACGCACACAGATCAAATTGCCAAATGGATATGACTTTTATTCGCCTGTCTGCTATTTAGCCCAGCATACCAATATCCCCCACTTGTCCTTGTCAGTTTCGGTCTCCACTTCAAAGCTTTGCCTTGCAAGCAAACACCTTTTTTAAAAAAAGAAAAGGCTGCTTTGCACATTACCAAAGTTATTACACCAGCCCAAAAAACTCCTCTCCTGCAGACCCCAGCCACTTTTGGCTCCTCCCCCCTTCGTGTTTGTAGTATCCCACCAATGGTCTCCGTTGTTAACTGTCTGATAGATATAGATATAGATATATGGATTACAGAGCCATGGTGGGATACGCAAATTTCAACACAGAACACTGATGGGGGTCGGTGAATATACTCAGATTTCAAGGCAGAACAGGGAGTGAGGGGACTGTAAAGGAAATTTCAAAGCAGCAGACATTCAAATGTGCACACTTGTGCGAGGACACCCCTCCCCCCCCCCCCCCCCAGAAAAAGTTGAGATTGCATTGGGGACACTCTTTGCTGTCCTTTCTTCTGGATTTTTCAGAGCACAGGGTGGAGGGCACTGACGGGGGTTGAGGAGGGAGGGCAGCGGCACTAGCAAGTTTGTGAGGAATGGCTGGAGTTTTTGCCACTCTTGCTAAGCAGCTCTCTAGCTATTCCTAACAATTCATGGTGAAGTTGCCCTGCCAGGTTCGGACATCACAACAAACTACCCTGAACAACTCAACAGCAAGCCATGGGTTCTCCGGGTGGCTTGTTTGTGGAAAACAATCCAAAATGAAGGCAGAAAAACCACTCTGAGTTCGAATGTCATGACAAGCTACCCTAAAGCAACCCACAGTGACAACCCACCATGGCTTATCATGTCATGTGATCCAGGTCAGAGAGGCAGGGGTCCCATTGCTGCTTTGGATTTACTGGTTGGCTTTGTGCAAGTCTCAGATCTTTCATTCTCAGTTCACTTACCTGTAAGGAGGAGAATAGTAGCGACATGCCTCACAAGATTATTATTTTTTTAGAGCAAACATCATAAAGGTGGTAAAACATTTGGGAAATTTAAGGTGCTGTGTAAATATTAGTCCATGGGCAATGGGTCTTAAAATGGTGTGGTTGTTACCATTTGGATTAAACAAGTTAGCATTTTTGATAGCTTGTGACCCTCGTAAAATTATTAGCCTTACCAGTAGTCGATAATGAGTAGCTTTCACCGAAAAACACCTTAATGGTGTAAACAAAAATGCTTATGTAAACAAATATACATAACACTCAGTTTGAAGCTATAAGTTTCACATGTTTTGCCCAGTTAGGACTCAAGAGGGCTCAAACTGTCTGGAAAAGATCCATGAAGTATTTAAATAATTATGTCAGTACTTTATGGATCTTTTCCAGTCAGTTTGAGCCCTTTTGGGCTCTAATTGGACAAAACATGTGAGACTTTCAGCTCCAAACTGAGTTTTATGTAATTTTGGCTTTTTGTAGTCACACAATAGAGGACTTTCTTTTTCAGTGAAAGCTACTCATTGCTGGCTGTCATCATGGCTAATAATTTTACTATGATCATAAAAAGTCTAATCACTCTAGATAAGGGGTGAAAACCTCAGGCTCAGCTGCCAAATCTGACCCTTCAGCACCAAGAAGTGACAGATGGCCACCCAATGAAACCTTTAAAACAAAAACTGCTGCAGTGTGAATTCCCTAGAGCACACTGGCTAACTGGAGGACAATCAATGCAGACTTGGCAATTTTTGTCCCTTCCCTGCCTCATTATCCAAGAATTCGGCACTAGAGAGCTCTCAAGGCAGTGATGCTATGACTTCATGCTTTAATTTAAAGCATTTTGGGTTTTAATTAAAAGTAAGATATTAATAAGACGCTGCTGTTCTGTTACAACAAGCAAGACTGTTCAGAAGTCAACATTACATATATGCTCCTTTCATGAAGTTGGGACCTCTTATTGTGATTGGTCTTTCATGCAGGAATTTGTAGATGACAATGAGTAATATCCAATACATTCACTATGCTAGCACTAATGAAATTGTGCTAGTGTAAACCAACACTAGTGCAACGTCATCAGCACTTGCGAGGCAGTTGCTACCTAATCTCAGTGGCATGGCTTCCCAGTGAAAATTGCCGGTGGTGACAAATTGCTGCTTCCCCACTTTGTGTAGCAAGTGCAAATGATGTTGTGCTAGTGTTGGGTATACGCTAGTGCAGCGTCATTAGCATTAGGACTGTGACAGCATTGGTTACTACCCATTGTTTCAAGGCACTGTTTTCCCCACTTTTATGGCACGTGTAGCCCTCCAGATGTTGTAACTCCCCCTAGCCAGTACAGATAATGGTGAGGGCCAATAGGAATTGCAGTCCAACAAATCCAGAGGGCTTCATGTCTGTCTCCCCCCCCCCCCCAGAATGAACTGCTTGTGAGAGAGTGGTAAGTATACCAATTTGATCATTCATATAATACATCTGTGAACATACCAGATCTATACCAAGCACATCCCAGAAAGTAGTCCAATGAATAGTGTACCTTCAGCACTCCCAGTTACTGTGTACTTAGTATCAAGAGTTCCAGAAATCTTGTGTCTATCACATGCTTCTCACTTTGTGTTGCTCCTGACCTCTAAGGCAGAAGCCCATTTGCTAACCCTTAAATGTTTTGTTCCTGGCCCTGTAGAGCAGGGGTAGGCAACCAAGTGCCCTGCAGATGTTCTTCTTCGTGGTCTCTGTGCATCACACTGTATGGGCTCGCGCCGGCGCCGAGCCTCCAATCGGAAACTTCTAGAGCTTAGACTTTTGGCGGGAACCCCTCCCCCCACCGCCCTATCGCGCATGCTCGGGTTCCCGCCTACCTCAGTTCTTTTTCGACCACCGTGCAGCTTGCCTCGCGGGAGACTTCTCTTAGGAATGTTGTTCGTATTCCTGCTTAGACTTTCTTGTTTTTCCTCAGAATCTCTGTCCTTTCGGTCTCTTTTTCTCTCTCTTTTCTTCTTTCTAAAAAATAAAATAAAATAAAATATTTATCTATCTATCTATCTATATCTATAATCTTATTTAACTACTTTGATCTATCGCTAAACTCTGGTTTTTTCTTCGTTTTTGTTGGGGGGTGCCCCCCGGGAAATGATGGCTAACACAGCCCTGTTTAAAAATTGTACCTCATGCAAGGCAAAACTAACTTTGTCAGACGGTCATTCCCATTGCCTTCTTTGCCTTGGGGAGACCCATATCGTTGATTCTTGCATGCGTTGCATGAATTTTTCGAGGCAGACGAGGAAGAATCGAGCTCACAAGCTTAGGGCGCTGTTATGGAAGAAGGCTCTGGAGACCGTAGATGCCCCGAAACGACCACTGATGGTGGCCGCCGCCGGGGCCCCTTCCACTGGGAGTGGGTCGAGCGATCTCCCCATTACAGCCGCGCCTTCCCACGCAGGAGACGGCGTGAAGGCGAAGAAGTCAAAAAAGACTTCGAATAAGTCCCTGAATGAGGGCTTCCGCAAGGACAACGAGAAATCTAGTTCCTCTAAGTCGGGAAAAATTAAGAAGCATCGCCCGAAGAAACCGCCTGCCGTTTCCATGCCGCCAGCAACGAAGCCGGCCTCGGTACCGATGCGTTCACTGGTACCGATGGCCCCCCTCGATGCCATCTCCATCGATTTCATTGCTGCTTCCTCATCCCGGCCAACATGGACTGCCAATACCGAGCTTGCCTGAGCGCCAGAAGCACTCGACGTCGGTCTCGGTACCGGGGAAGCGACATCGCTCAATGTCGCGCGAAACAGCGCAGGGAAAGGAAAGCCACTCGATACCGACGTCGGTACCAGGCTCCACGGAGGCTTACAAATCATGCGGCTCGACTTCAGCTGGGGGTCCACGTTTTCATTCGCCCACCGCCTCAGTGCTACACCTTTCGATATCGCCACCGGCTTCAGCTACGGGAGGCTCGTCTTCGACCCTCTCTCCCCGCTGCATTCTGGACCTGTTACCCCAGTCTACCGAGACTCTCGTTCGGAGTCTCGTTACCAGCCACGATCACTGACGCCACCGCAAGACTGGGACAGATTTTCGGAGCACTCTGCGACCTCCCATTCTCTGATCCACGACACTGACCCGCACCAGTTTGTGTTCGATCCCTACACGGGAAGGAAGCTAGGACCTCAAGAGGTTTTCGCTCCTCCGCTCCTGCCCAAACTACCGCCTTCGGCTACGGTGTCGATGGCTCCTCGAGGGGACTCGGTACCGGACCCGACTCCGGACCCGTTACCGCCGCTGTCAGTTAGGGCCCCAACATCGCCCACCTCTATAGACGACTACGCCTCCGATTCGTCATCATCAATGCCCACCCCTCCTTCAGCTCCTTCTCCAGAGGAGGCTGTAGGGACGGATAAGAGGGCTTCTCCGACTGTAGAGGTGGCTTCATTCCAGGAATTGCTGCTCCGCATGGCCCAGTCCCTATGTGTGGAGCCACAACAACCAGTTCCACAATGCATTGACAACATATATGATGTGATGTATGCGGACTCGTCATCTGCTATTGCCATACCGCTCATTCCCACGTTATTACACACAGCGCAAGAGTCTTGGCAAAACCCTGCTACTCTGGGACCGGTCTCCAGACTTCTGGACTCCCTATATAAGCTGCAGGAGAAGGACGCGGCCTTCCTCATGTCACACCCTAAGCCGAATTCGGTAATTGTGGAGTCCGCACAAGGGCGAACATCTAAATCCCATTCGGCCCCAGTTGATAAAGGGTATACTCCTCTACAGCCTTAGGAATCAAGGCCGCCACCTATCAGGCAATGATGGCCCGATACCACCTCTTTTTATGGGACAAAGTGGGCTCCCTCCATTCCCACCTCCCTGACGAGATCAGAGCAGCGGCGCAAGTATTCCAACAAGAGGCTGTCGCGCTCGCTAAGCAGGAGCTGACAACAGCACGTCATCAGGTTGATTGCCTCTCCAAGGCAATGGTCGCGGCAGTCGCTCTGTGCAGACATGCTTGGCTGCGCTCCTCCAGCTTACCCCCAGAATCCAAGTCCAGGATTGAGGATCTCCCCTTCGACGGGGAGGGACTTTTCAATACGTCCACCGATTCCACTATGGACACTATTCAGAAAGCAAAAGCGACGGCGAAGAAAATGGGATTCTATGCACCTACCACTACGGCTACTTATAGACAGAGAAGATGGGGCCGCCAACACCCATACCAGCCAAGACAGTTCCAACCACGGCAGGCAAGATTCCAGCAACCGGCCTCACTGCCACCTTTCCAGCAGAGAAGGCCTTACCAACAGGGACGGATCCATCAGCAGCGCGAGAGACAAGAATCCTCCCAAAAGCAGCGTGTTTGACTCTCGCCCGGCCTCTCCCCTTCCGACCACAGATTTCAGCCACCGCTTAAGGCCCTTTTACCATACCTGGGCCTATATAACATCAGACACATGGGTGCTCAACATCATACAAAACAGCTACCGGATAGAATTCTTTTCCCAACCGCCGGTGGGGACCGTACGACGCACAAACCCGTCATCGGTTCTTCGCCAGGAAGTGGATACGCTTCTGCAAAAAGGGGCCATTTGTCCCGTTACACCGCAAGACATCTCACACGGGTTCTATTCCCGGTACTTCACCGTACCGAAGAGAGATGGAGGCCTTCGCCCTATCATGGACCTGAGAAACCTCAACGATTTCATTGTCACCAAGAAATTCCAGATGGTGACCTTGGCTACTGTCCTTCCCTTGATCAAGCACAACAGTTGGTTCACGCTTATCGATCTCAAGGACGCTTACTTCCATGTGCCAATCTTCGGCTCCCATCAGCGCTTCCTCAGGTTCATGATAGACCAATCAGCGTACCAATTTACTGCCCTTCCTTTCGGGCTGAAGACCGCACCCAGAGTGTTCACAAAATGCATGGCACCAGTATACGTGTCCCTTCGCGCGCGTGGGGTAGAGATTTACCCTTACTTGGACGATTGGCTGATAGTGTCCCCTCCTGTCTCCAGGCGGAAAGGGATGTGGCCATCACAGCAAGCCTCTAAAGGACCTGGGCCTTGTTGTAAACCGCAAGAAGTCAAAATTCACACCCTCTCAAACACTACTGTTCATTGGAGTTCTCTTGGACTCAAAAATAGGAAGAGCATTCCTCCCAAAAGAGAGGGCACAGAGAATCCAACGCCTCGCTCGTGCTGTCATCGCCAAAGGAACGGTGAAGGTGATAATGCTGCAAAGGTTGTTGGGCCTGATGGCCTCGTCAGTTTACACTGTACGATGGGCGAGAATACGCATGCGGCCTTTACAACAATTTCTCATTGCCAATTTCGAGCCCTTAATACACCCCAACTGGACACGCTTGGCCATTCCCCACTCGTTACACCCGTGTCTCAGATGGTGGACCTTCTCGGAGAATCTCCTGAAAGGGCTCCCCTTTGTGAACCAGGGTCCGAGCCGAATGCTGACCACCGACACCTCCTTACTCGGATGGGGGGGGCACATTGCGAACACCTTGCGATGCAGGGGAAATGGGGGCCCCAAGAGCAGAGCTACCACATCAACCTGTTGGAACTTATAGCAGTGCAGAAAGCCCTTTATGCTTTCAAGGAACACTTAAGAGGGCACCACGTACGAATTGTATCAGACAACACGACAGTTGTCTGGTACATCAACAAGGAAGGAGGCACAAGGTCACCGCGACTCCTTCGATACACCTTGGAGATCCTCAAGTGGGCTCTGCAACATCAGATACGTCTCTCCGCTATCCATATTGCGGGAACCAACAACACTCGGGCGGACGCACTCAGTCGGAACTTTCGAGACTCCCACGAGTGGGCCCTCTGCAGGACAGTTCTCCTTCACCTATTCTCCAAATGGGGGCAGCCAGACATAGATCTGTTCGCGTCAATGGACAACGCTGTCTGCAAAGCCTTCTGCTTGAGGGCAGGAATGGGCCAAGGTCCCTAGGGGATGCGTTCAATACCCCTTGGCGGCAGAAACTGGCATACGCATTTCCACCGTTTCCGCTCATCACGAAAGTCATCACGACTCTCAGGAGACATCGAACGAATACCATCCTTATTACTCCATGGTGGCCTCGACAGCCATGGTTTGCCCCTCTTCTCCACCTATCCAAGGGGAACTATTACCGTCTGCCTCTACGCCCAGACCTAATCTCGATGAACACGGGCCTCACCCTCCACCCCGACCTCCACAAACTAAAACTCACGGCGTGGCGAATCCAGCCCATTGGCTGGACTTGGACCTCCCATCTCCAGTAAAGATTATACTACAAGAGGCCAGAAAACCAAGTACGAGGATTTCTTACAATAGGAAATGGGGAAAGTTTTCGCAATACGTGGCTACCAAAGGTTTGGTCCCGAAATCATACGGAATATCAGACATACTGTCCTTTTTGAACTCACTACATGAGAAAGGATTACGTCGCTCATCTGTTAAAGTATATTTGGCCGCGATCTCGGCAAGACATGACCTCATTGACAATTTCTCTGTTTTCGCACATCCGCTGTCTAAATGTTTCCTTAAAGGTTTACATAACCTGCATCCACCAATTCGGGCCGTGCATCCCCAATGGAGCTTCTCGGTCGTGCTTACAGCATTGACTTCCAAGCCATTCGAGCCCCTGGCCACAATCGATATGCGATTATTAACTCTGAAAGTCGCCTTTCTAGTGGCCATCACTTCAGCAAGGAGGAGCTTGGAACTTTGTTCTCTTATGATAAACCCACCTTATACACATTTCTTCAAGGATAAAGTGATCTTGCGGCCGGGACCGTCTTTCCGTCCTAAGATTATGTCTGCTTTTCACATGAACCAGAGCATTGTCCTACCAACATTTTTCCAGGCTTCAACGAATCCTCTTGATACCAGACTGCATTCCCTGGATGTCAGACGGGCTCTGGCATTTTATAGGGACAGATCCAGCGTTTATCGCAAATCAGATAGACTCTTCATTTGTTATGGAGGTAAATCAAAGGGCCAACCTGTTTCCACCCAGAGGTTCGCCAAATGGATAGTACAAACAATTACTTTGGCTTATCAAATTATGCATAAAGAACCACCAAGTTTTCTCAAGGCGCAGTCGACTCGTGCTCTTGCTACCTCTACGGCACTGGACAGAGGTGTCTCGATTCCTGACCTCTGTAAGGCTGCTACATGGTCCAATGCTTCTATGTTCATAAAGCATTATAAATTGGATGTCAGAGCCAGGGACGACGCTTCCTTCGGGCGCGCTGTCTTATCTTCAATCCTACAATGAGGTGTGGCGAAGTCTACCCTCCTCCGGTAAGTTATTGCTTATTATTCGCCCATACAGTGTGATGCACAGAGACCACGAAGAAGAAATGCAGGTTGCTTACCTGTAACTGTAGTTCTTCGAGTGGTCATCTGTGCAGTCACACAACCCACCCACCGTCCCCTCTAGACCTCGCCTAATGCACTGGTCAGAGATTATCATTGCATGCAGTTTGACTTTTTCTGATAAAATGTCTAGTCAGTTCGCGAGGCAAGTTCGGTCTCAATGAACTGAGGTAGGCGGGAACCCGAGCATGCGCGATAGGGCGGTGGGGGGAGGGGTTCCCACCAAAAGTCTAGGCTTTAGAAGTTTCCGATTGGAGGCTCGGCGCCAGCGCGAGCCCATACGGTGTGACTGCACAGATGACCACTCGAAGAACTACAGTTACAGGTAAGCAACCTGCATTTTCAGAATACAATTTCCATAGTCTCTGACCATTGGACATGCTGGCTCGGGCTTATGGAAGATGTAGTACAAAAGATCTGGAGGGTCGCAGATTGCCTGCCCCTGCTGCAGAGTTCCCACCGTTTTATTGCTGGATGGAGGGCTTGAGCATTCCCTATAGTACATTCTACCTTATTCTTTCCAAGGGGCAGTGCTGGCACTTGTATAGGCAGAGAGGAGGAGGAACTGCTTCACACAACAAATATTTAAACTGTGGAATCCAATACTGGAGGCAGTCTGCCTCCTAATGCCAGTTGCGGGGAACGTGAGCCAGAGGGTGCTGTTGTGCTCATGTCCTGCTCATGGGCTTCCCGTAGGTATGGCTACTGTGGGAAGCAGAATACTGGACTGTGGATAGGCCTTTCGTCTGATCCAACAGAGCTTCTCTTCAGTTCTTATGAGCCTAAAATGCTATTATGTGTGTCCCTTAGCTTGTATGTTTGTCAGATGCATCCAGCCTTCAAAGGGGGGGGGGGGATTGCACACAGAGAAGCTTCAAACGCAGGTGAATATGGTTCTAAAGGAAGGAAGAGAGATAGCTTTGCTTCATCTGTCTATTGAGAAATAGCTTATATAGGAAAGCCTTTAATGCTCCATTCACTGCCGGTTTGTGCCAGAAAAACTCGAGAAACGATTAACAAGGTTTTCCTTTTTTTTGTTTCAGGCCACAGAACAAAAAAACAAAGGTAAGTTATTTGGCTTTGTTGTCATGACATAATTTCAGTATGAATCCTCTTGTATGGTGAAGGGCTTTGAATGTGCCTCTGGTGGGTAGAGATTTCCTAAGAGAACTGATAAGGCATTAATAGTTGAGACATCACTTTTGCTTTTTTGCCTTAGACTTTAAAAGGGTTTTGGTATTGGTCGATGGGCTGAAGAGCCCAGGAAAGCATTCTTATCTTTGTGCTCTGCTGCCTTATCATGCTGAGCCTTTTCCTCATTCAGAAATATAGGCAAGAAGAGGTGAGCAAATAACTTGAAAAAGCAAGAGGACAGAATCTCCTCCGTTTTGTGCCCTTGGGTCTTGTCTCGTGTGATTCAAAGCCCTTTCCTAGTTAGAGGAGGGAGTAGCAAAGTCCTGGTTCTTGGTGGCACCACGGCTCATCTTGCCTTTTCACCTGAGGGTTTTGCAAATACCAAACCCTATTGCACATTTTGAAAACATTTATTCACTGCCTTAAAACTAGACACTTGCTTGTGATACCCTATACTAAATTCACATATCTGTGGTATTATTGTCATGGAATATAAGTTCCTCACAAAAATAAAACTAAATTGCTCTGCAAATGCAGAATCTCCTTTGAGCAGTTAACATTTTTATAGTGCCCTCTGGGGTCAGAGGTCAAAAATGTTTTCTTTCTAATTGCATTAGCTAAGAAACAGGAAGAAAGAGACAGTTTCCCTTTTCTTTGATTTCATTTTATCTTTCCTGCTTGGGTGGAAACAGACTGAACTCTCAATAGTATCTTCAGCAAGATAAATGATCCTGACAGCTTTTTCAGAGAATATAACATAAGAACAGCTGTGCTGGATCAGACTGAAGTCTATCTAATCCAGCATTTGGTTCACACAGTGGCCAAACCCACAAGTAGGGCATGAGTACAACATCACCCTCCCACCTATGTTCTCCAGCAACTGGTGTACGTAGGCATACTGTCTCTGATACTGGAGGTAGCGTATAATCATCAGGACTACTAGCTATTGACAGCCTTCTCCATGAATTTGTCCAATTCCCTTTTAAAACCATCCAAAGTGATGGCTATCACTACATCTTATGGACTTGAATTTCATAGTTAACTATGCATTGTGTGAAGTACTTCCTCTTGTCTGTTCTGAATTTCCTATCAGGTTTTATTATTAGGAGGGAGGGAAAAAGATACAAGGTATTCCAAGTGTGGTTGCACCATAGATTTGTATAAGGGGAGTATGATCTTGATAATTTTAAGGGAAGATTGAGCAGATCTGTTGCTATTCTGTAATGTCCATCTAGCCATGCTAAACCTTTTTCCTGATTAGCTAAACTCATTTTTCCTTGTGCTACTTCACTCCAAAGCATAAGGTGCTCTGCATAGTCATTCTGACTGGGCTCAAACAACACAATAACCAGTGGTAGTTTAAATAGTCGACGGTTGGTTATTTAATCCACCGTATTTTATCATGTCACATGGCGGGAGTTTTTTTAACCAACTCTATGCAGAGTTGGTTATTTGAACCACCATTGGTTATCATGTTGTGTGAAGGGCACCATTGGTTATTTATTCAGTCGCAAGGCAAGAACGGTCAAAGCAGCAATGGCTGATGGGATACTAGCGGGAGGACTGGGAGGGGAGAGAGGGGAGGGGATAAGTGAATCAACTCAGAATGGACTAACAGTCAACTCTGCTAATCCTAATCCACACCACAGTTGATTATCATAGAATCATAGAATAGTAGAGTTGGAAGGGACCCACAAGGCCATTGTGTCCAACCCCACCCCACTCCCTGCTCAATGCAGGAATCCACCTTAAAGCATGCCTGACAGATGGTTGTCCAGCTGCCTCTTGAATGCCTCTAGTGTGGGATAACCCACACTAGAGGAGTGTATGGGGAGTACCTCCTACATAAACAACTGTTGAGTTGATTATTATCCTACCATTGACTATCATGTTGTCCAAATGCAGCCTCTAAGTGCTGTTGAAAATAGTCTTGTACATAGCTAAATAGATGTGATGATAGAATGGATTAAAATAGTCATCAGATTTGGATATTGGGGATTATTTGGATAATGAGGATTGTTATCCTTTCTACACCTTTAGCCAATACAGGCTTGTGGAAAACTCAAAAGTATTCAATTCCCATATGTGCTAAGCAGTCTTCCTTCACTTCTGTATTTCAAAAAACATGCTAATGAAAATAGCTGAATAATCTGTGGCAGTTAATGAGCACAAGGTTGTGGGGTAGATGTCTCAAAACTGATTCAAACAATAAATGGCCAACTAGGTTTTCATGATGGGTTTTATCGTATTGACATAAGATCCAGGAAAACATTGAAGCTTTCTTTAAGGATCGTTCTTACTTACAAAGGAGAAAATGCACCTTCTTTGGTTAGAAAAAAATATTATTGAAACTTGCCCAGTTTCCTTTCTTTAGTTTAATATTAGAGTAGCCAGAACATTTTTCACTCACACCTCTGCTTTCCTACCCCATGGAAGAGCCATTAACACTTATCTCTGAAAGGGCAGGTATTTCCTGTCAAGTCTTCAGCAGACGTCATATCATTTCCTGTTTCTTTTATGGCTCTGCAGGAATTATTAGTTCACTAATTGTCCAGTAGCTGAGGGGAGCTCATGGCCACCCCTTCAAACAAATGTTTAAATGTTGTATTTTTCATGCTGGCTTAAAAACCAGACATCCCCTATTTGCCTTTCAGCAATTCCAGACTGAGATAGCTCATTGAGGCACACACAAAACCGAAGGACATTATACATACACATGTTTTAAAGTGGCAGTAAAAGGAGAAACATTTAAATATAACAGGCTGTTCTTGCAACTTGTGCAATGAAAGGTTTTGGTTTCAGTCTGTACAGGATGTTTTTTCACTGAGTGAAACTGTTTCCTCTCTATGCTGAAGTTGTTCAAACAACTGAAGCGTCATTTTATGCTTGGCGTGAAGAGTTGAGAAGAGAACACAAGTAACTAGCCCTGTAAAACTGTGCCTTTGTAACACTTACTTGATGTCCCTTCTAACCTCCCTCTATCACAGAGTTTAAGTCTCTGCTGCATTGCCAGCCCATTTGCTGAGTTGCTGTGAACCTACAAATTAGATTTTGTGAGGGAAGATCTGTATTGCTGGAAGGGGGGACATTTAATTGGAGCCATGCCTATTTTTGTCTGAGTGGTTGTAGTGATTCCATCATGGAGAAACACCTTCTCTGTCAACAAATGCAAATGTTATGCTAATAATCCTCCAATCTAGCTTAATAGTTTCACATTATTATTTGTGAATACCTTTTCTTTCCATGTGTCTGCTTATCAAATTGAATTATGCTTTGGGGGCAACTGTGAAATAGATTAGTCTTGCCTCACTGCTGTGAGGGGGCTCATTGAGTTTCAGTACAACGAGCCCTGTGTTGAAATGCCTGCCAGACTACATATTTCCCACCATCATCTCTCCCTGTTTCCGCCAAGCTGGATAAATAATGGTGGCTGATTTCAAAAAGCCCCTCCTTCTAGGGGTGCACAGTAACTTGGAAAAGAACTGTTCTGCTCCAGGGGACTCAGTTTCTCCTTGGCCATTTACAGTTGTGCATCTTTACATTCTGTCCAATCTAGAGATTTGAATGCCCGGGGGGATTTCTCCCCCCGCCATTCTTTCCCAATTTCCTTCATTTCTTTCTGGAAAATTGAACAACTTTGGTTAATAAAATACTTTCTTTTAGAATTATGAATAAATTGTTTTAAGACAAGGTTTTCATATATTGCTACCTGGCCTTTACTCCCCAAAAGGATTTCTAAAATTTATATAATAGGAAGACTTTTATGTGATATAAAATTTCTGGAAATTTTGAAGCTGTGGGAATATATATTCTTCTCTCGAAAAATTCCCAGCAGAGTTATGTTTCCATTCCATTTAGAGATGCTCCAAGTCATGCTTGCTCTTGAACATTTGATTAGAACCATCTCAAAACATGCGAAGAAAATATGCATTCTTGATTTTGGGTTTTGTTGTATAGAATCCTGTATTCCTGTGCTTGTTCTGTTTAGATGCTATAGCAGCCAATTAACATAGTTCTGAAACCTACAAGTGAAGGGAACACTGTAGGTTATATGCCACCACTTGCAGTGGAACAACATATATGTTATCCCACTTTAAAATGTTGAGCCTTGGGTTTATGCAATTCATTGGCACAGTTTTTAATGAAGTTCCCAGTTACTCTACCCTGTTAGGGAATGCTGCCTCAGCTATAAAATATTAACTGCTGCCACCAAAAAAGAATCTCAATATTCTGATTCCTATGGTATATGCATGGGATTGGCACCACCACCTGAGACAGCATTTTAACATGAATAAAAATCTAGATGTTTACTAAGGGTAAGGTTACAAAAAGGAATAAAATGTCGCTCTTCAAAGGGTTGCTTAAAGATTCTTAAATTAAATATACTTGGTTACCATTTCTAATAGGCAAGAGTGTCTCTTTCCCAGCTAAATAAGCTCTCTGTAGCTTTTCCTTTAGACCAGATTTCACTAAGCTCACCCCAGCCAATTCTCTCCAATCAGGAACAGATGCTGTGGAGCATCTTTCTCCGCCTCCAGCTTCTCCTGCTTCTTCTAGCTTCTAGGATGATTGAGATGTTTTAGGAACTACATGCTGAAGTTTCACCTAGTCAGGTATATAATAGGAACCTAAAATGTATTATGTGTTTTGCTCATAAAATTAACATGTTTGGTTTATAAAATTTATAAGTATAGTAATTAGAAATGTACTAAACTGAGTTTACTTTTAATTTTTTTAATTTTAATGATAATTTTATGGGCAAACCAAGTTATACATAATGCATTTTAAAGTTGCTAATGTAACCAAGTAAGGAGTGGATGTGCCTGAGGGGAGCCCAAGTCTCTGCAAGCCGGATGGGGACCTTATGTGTGCTTGAGGTTCCCATTGCTGGAGTAGATCATGGATGCCTAGTTCCAAGTTATTAGTTCAACAGGTGTGATTTTTGTAAGGCACAGAAGTTTGAGGCTTATAATGATGGCATTTTTGAGGGGGGGGACTTGCCTTAACTAAATAGTTATTCCTGTGGTCCTTCAGTTTTATAGCTAAATATTAACACTTTGTGCAATTCTATGAGAACAGAGGATTGTTTATATATTGTTCCTTGAAGAAATATGTCATGTTTATTGCATTAAACAAATGATTAAGAATTATGGTCTCTGTTTTGGTCCCAGCAGCATCAGAACCAACAAAACCCAGTGTAAGCCAGCCACTGCTAGTTGCCTCCGTTAACAGTACTTCCACAACAACCAACAGTGTTGGTGGCGATAATAATGTTAAACGTGCTCTGGGCAACAGTCATCAGCAAGGGCAGCAGCAGTCCTCGCCTCGCTACCCACCGCGTGAAGTACCGCCACGGTTCCGGCACCAAGAGCAGAAGCAACTCTTGAAGCGAGGGCAACCGATACCAGGGATTGCTGCAAACCTGGGGTCAACATCTAAACTGCTGATCAGCCAGTCAGAAAGGAGCACAGTAACTAGTGAGGAACCTGCAGCTGGTCGTGAAGTGCAGAAGAACAGCAAAATCCAACCAGGTGAGAGAGTCTGCTGGGTGGATCACTGAGAGGGATGCCTGTAATGTGTGGCCTGGTCTTTCATATACTTTACTAATGAAGGCTCATATGAAGGGGAGCAGTGCATTTTAGTGGAAACTGAACTGTTCTCAGTGCTCTTAAGACCGTTCTCTTCGGGGGGGGGGGGGGTTGCGACTCTTGGCAGACTCACAATAGGAACTGTGCTTGGACTGGCCAGCTGCAGAACCTTCCAGAGCACATGGTCCGCTCTTTCCTCTCAACTAACAGGTTTGCCTTTCCTTGGGGGTGAGGGAGACGCCCACTCTCCTTAGATCTCTCTTGGCAGTTATGATGAGAAGATCACTAGAGTTTCTCAATGGTATTTCCAACTATATAAATAGAATGTCAAGCACATGCCAATCTTATGTAAACTGCTCAGAGAGCTTCGGCTATGGGGCGGTATAATAATAATAATAATAAAAAATGTTGTTGCAGTTTGGTCTTGGATGACACAAAAGGGACTGTACTCAAATGTCCCCAATGTGACAGGAAGTTTCAGCACATTGTTGTATTCTAATAGTTGTATGCACTTCCTTGTTTTGAGTTGTGAAGAGTTTTGTCCTCAGAGGAGGAGTAGAGAGGGAAAGAGAGGGAAATGAGGGAGCGAGAAAAAAGAAACAGATAGAAAATGTGGGTTTAGAAATAAAGTGAAGTTCTGTTTACATCCAAACCTTGTTTCTTTTCTCCTTACTGAGAAGGAAATACAAAAGCCATAATTTGTGTGAGATGTGGTAAACAAAAATGATGTTTTTCTCAACAAAAGAAAGGTTTCAATCCATTATGTACCATACATGCAGGTCCTTAATCAGGGAAATCTAAAAAACATCATACAACATTTATAGACTTTAAATGTCCCCTGTGCTTAGTAGGAACAACCCTCCCGTGTGGGTCCAAAATGGGTTAGAATCTTCGCCCCCCCCCCCCCCTTGAGACCATCCTTTTTGTCTACCACTTTGCTTTTGGCTTTTTGACGTTCCTTGTGGGGTTCTCCTTTTTGTTGACTTTGGATAAGTTCCTTCACCCATAACAGCAGTAAGAATGAATTTTAATTATTTGGTTTATTTTTGTTCTTGAAACGGAGGAAAAATGTTAGTGAATAATCTTTTGGTTGAAGCAAAAATTGTTCTCTCCACAATTTGAAAATGATACCAATAATGATGGTTGAAAGCTTTTTTGGACAGATTAACAGAACTGATACAACATAGAAACTGACAATTGAATATAATTGACTTTGCTCAGAAATAGCATGAATTTATTGTTTACTGGAACACTCACCAAGATAGGGAAGCTTCAGATGCAATGTGAATTGCGTTTCATAGTCAGCTTAATATGTGTAATTATAAATAATTTTTAAAAGGCCCCAACCCTCCACTTTTTGATCAGTTATCTCGTCCCTCACCGCCAGTTATATCTTGGTCTTATCTCCACTGTGTGAGGGAAGGTCGGTAAAATCATTAGTTGAGAGGATGTGGAGCATACTTCACACAGTGGGAGGTTCTGCAGCTGACCTGTACATGCATGGATTTCTCAACGGATTCCGCTTTCAGGGAAGTGTGACCCTGCAACCTTTGAAGTTGTGTGTGTGTGTGTGTGCGCTTAACTTGTGATCCCAGGAATTTCTCATTCAGTGGAGCTTGAGCTGTCATCCTCTTTCTTCTAAGTATCCTGGTGAACACTCAGTTCACTTCTCATGGGCATAGGCATGCAAATTCATGTATCCCCTTGGCTGGATTGATAGATGCAGTGGAATGAGGTGGTAAAGTCTCAGTGTGGTGGAACAAGAATGTATCTTGCATTTGTGAATGCTCCTTTATATTAAAAACAAACTCTGCAAGTAGAAAGCTAGCAGGGGCGGGAGAAGGCTAGAGTAGAATCTTTGCCCAATGTGCTGGTTTTCTACTCGTGCGGAGTGTTTTATATGAGAGAACACTTTAGTGGTATTCCTTGTCTGCGGTCTGAAGTGAATACAGTTGTCTTGACCACATCAAGTCCTTAGTTCTCAACACAATTACTTGATTAAAGTCAGTGGACCATTACCTCTAAATATTCTTAAGACTGCAGAAACATTTCAAGCACTACTTCATGGATTTGAAGCGTTCTTGAACAGGCCTCTTCTTGAAGAGAGATTTCTCTTCCTAGTTTTAAGAGGACAGTGGGGTTGGGGGAGGGGGAAGGAAAGGCATAAGGGACTGCTATTCGCACCACCTTGCCCAGTAATGTTCTTGTGATCTCTTGCTTTTCCCTTAGGCATGCCTCCCATTCGGGACTTGGTCAGCCACTCCCCTAACCAGTCAGGTGATGCAAACCTATTTCCCTTTCATGTGTGTGTCCACGGTTTTTAACCGTAGGTTGCCAATTCTAGTAGCTCCTCACACTCTTCATTTCTTGGTTGTCATGTCTTTTGTTTGGAAGTTAGCTGAAGTGCATGATTTGATTTTGGGCTTATATAAAGAGACTGGTGTACGCCTAAGTGAGCATTAAAGTGATGTGCAGAAACATTCATGTTGGCTTTTTTCAGCTTATGGGTGAGGTTTTTTTTTTCTTTTCTGGGTTCGGATCCAAAGAACGACTCAAACTCCTGCTGGGGGCTTTTGCTAGCCAAGTCCTTGCTGTTGAGCAGCTGACCTTCAGGCTGCTGCTTTTGGGACAGCTGCTGTTGAAGAAAAAGGCCCACTTACACACATCAAACATGTCTTGTGATTGTTTTGATACTGACCACGTTATGTGCATTCATATAATTTATGAATGTAATTATTTTTGGCAGTTGCAATACAATGCCAATTGGTGTGGAGCAGAAAGGCAGCCCTGGGGTGGGGTGGGGTGGGGGGTGTGCCTCTCCTGCCTGGCCTTTCCTTTGAGAAAGAGCAGGAGGCAAGAGGAAACCCAGGATTATGCTATGCTTCCCCCCCAATCTTTCTCAAGAGACAGCTTGGGATCAGGAGGGGGCTGGTAACTTCAGACAAGTCCCAGATTGTGAATCTTTTGTCTCCTATAGATGTTGCTTATTCTTTTCAACAAGCCGAGGTGAAAAGTATTGAGATCTTGTTATCTAGCCTTCCACAACCTGATGTTTGGACTTCAGCTCCCATCTTCAGCCCCAGCCATCATGGCCAGTGCTTGGAGTTGTAGCCCAAACATGTGGCTGGAGAGGGCTGCTCTAGTCCATCTTGAAATGGCAGCCCAGAGATCTGTCAACAAAAGCCATACTGCAGATGGGAGGCATTTCTCAACCCTGAAACCTGCCAGAATTAAACAAATCTGACTGTTTGTGAGAGCTGAGAGTCAAGCCAGTTCTATCACCAGGAACCAATTGTTTACTGGTGGTGAAGAAACTTCATACCTTGCTATGCACACTATTTATTCTATGAATCTACATTTTTACATATTAATAAATCGTATTGGCCAAGTTCTCGGCTTCCAAAAGACTCCAAAGAGGTGTACAAATCATCGCTAAAATCATGGTGCCCCTGATCCGTAAATGCCAGGCTGGGGCCCATTACACTAATATGGGTAAGAAACAAGGCTGACAACAGTCGTGGAGACAGAAAAGGAGAACTTCCAAGGACTGAGGGTCATGGAGGAGTGAAGGTCACAATATGTTTCAATATAAGAAGGGACAGATCAGGGTGGGCTTGGAAGAGTTAGTGCTGGATCTGGAAGTGGACAAGAAGCCAGTGTAGGGATTTAAGGAGGTGTCATGTGACGAGAGCGACACGGGGTGAATGATTTTGGCAGCAGAGTGCTAGACAGAGGTGAAGCAACAGAAGATGAAGTCTGCCATAGCCTAGGTGAGAGATGATGAGGGCACGGAGCAGAGTTTTTGCTGACAAGGGACAGGAGGAATTCCGCAGCCTACGCATGGTCCCAGAGAAGACTCTCCCATGTTCAAACCAGCTGCATCTCAGAGAAGAGCTTAATGAACGGGAAGGCTCAGCGGGAGGAGATAGTCCTTGCAGATATCTTGGTTCATTTCACATGTGAAATATAAGGATATGACAAATATCTGCCATGTGTCTCTGAAGCATTTCGTGGCTAGAGTTTTCAGAAGGCTGCTCTTAACAGTCTTGTTATGTCTCATTCCTCTGTCCACTATACTGAATTGGTTAGCTTTCTTTTTGCATGTCGTTTCCAATGATGCTGTGCCTTCTGCTTCTAGATCTGAACCACAGCACACTCGGATCCCATTATGAGAACTCTAACTGGGGACCAGTCTCTTCCAGTAGTGACTCCAGCACAAACTCGGATACTGTTGTTGTAGACGGCTCAGACAAGGAGGCATGGCCCTCAATCACCGGCAGTGACTTGGAGCTGGTTTCAGAATGTATAGACACTGACTCTGCCTCCAGTGCTGGGTCAGAAAGGAACCTTCTTATCATGGCCTCCAGGGGCCCGGGCAGTGAAGTCAACAGCCTAAGGAATGGCATTGGACACGGTTCTCAGACCAAGTTTGTCAATGGTAGCAACAGCAATAATGTGGGCAGTGGAAGCATTACCAGGACCTGGGGAGTGTCTCTTGGGGCTGTAATGAACAGCTGTCAGATTTCTGCAGATGCTTCTAGTGGCATTTCCGAAAGTAGCAACAATAGAGTGGATTCTTGGGGCGCCCTCAGTTCATCCAATGGAGACGTAAATCCCAGCACTTTGTGTTCCAATGGCCACCATGGTGCCTGGCCTGTCTTGGAAAACAATGGGCATGCCCTGAAAGGGCCCGGAGGAAGCAGCAGCTGCAGCACAGGGGGAGGCCAGATGGTGAACAATCAGAGCATGAACTTGAGCCTTGGCAGCTCCTGGGGCAGCCTCCAGGAAAACTGTGATTCCCAAGTAAATGGTACGAGGAAGGTTTCGCGGAGTGGGCAGCCTCAAAACCCTAACCCTGAAGTGAATGGACCAAATAATAACACTACTAACTTTATGATCTCTAGTTTACCAAACCCTGCTGGTTCGATGCAGATGACTGAACCGGCTAGTAGTAATACAGGGCCTGCTGGGACCTGGTGCCTGAGCGCCAAGAGCAATCGGCCTCAGCCCCAGGCCTCTCCAATAATAAACGGCACTTCTGTTTTGCACCTGAGCAATGGGGAAGCAAAAAATGGTGGGACTCCTGGTACTATGTGGGGTGCCTATGGCCCCATTTACTCCAGAGACACCTCTTCAGACTCCAACAGCCACACCAATAACGACACTGTGAATGCAACTCTAATGCACCCTGGGCTCAGCGGGACCAGGAGCTCTCACTTTGAAATCAGTGGGGATAAAGGAGCGGGGACTTGGGAGGTAGCAGGGGTGGGCAACATCCAGAATGCTCCATGGGTGGGTGGAATTGGAACAGGCTCTGGAGAAGGCCGGAGAGGTCCTGCCCAAAGCACCAACTCAACAGATGGGGAATGGAACAAACTGCCGAGTCATCAGCATTCCTCCGAGGGCACGAATGGGAACAGCAAGAAGTTTACAAATGTGTGGAAAACTGCGGAAGAGGAGAATGCTGGTGTTGACACCCAGAATTTCGCAGCCACTCAGATCCTGGAGCAGAATGGTGGATGGACTAAGACAAGTACTGGGGATAGTGAAGGCAGCACTGAGAACCCTGCGGAGCGAGCCACTTTAGATGGGGTAAGCCGTGAAAGAAGGAAAGTTGACCAGCAGGCCTTGCTCCAAAGTATAGTGAACAGAACAGATTTGGATCCACGGGTCCTTTCCAATTCTGGTTGGGGACAGACTCCAATCAAACAAAACACTGCCTGGGATACAGAGATGTCTCCAAGAGGGGAAAAGAAGGCAGACAATGGGACAGAGGCCTGGGGGGGCTGTGTGGTCCAGGCCTGCAGCTCAGGGGGAGCTGTGGAGAGGGCCAGCTTAAATGGCAACAAGGCTCCGTCTGGGCCAGGGTGGGGTGATCCAAAGTCTGTTACAAGGTGGGGAGACTCCAAAGTCTCCATCAGCCAAGGGAGTTGGGAGGAGGGATCTGCTGCTACTGCACTGGCCAAGGGCAATCAGTCATGGGGGAGTGGCAAAGACGACCGGTCCTCATCATCGGCTTGGAGTGACGGAGAAAAGCTGAAGCAGGGCTGGGGAGATGGGCAAAAAGCAAGCCCCGGGTGGGCAGTTCCAGCCGTCGAAGGCTGGGGAGACAACTTGAGAAGCAATCATTGGGGTGAGATGAAAAAGTCTAGTTCTGGCAGTAGTGGCAGCGACAGGTCAGCTTCTGGCTGGAAAGAGCCGGGCAAATCTAGCACTGTGCATTGGGTGGGGGGCGGGGGAAAGAGCGCCAAGCCAAGTCCCTGTTTGGGGTGGGAGGAGCCTGCCAAGCCAAACCAAAGCCAGGGGTGGGGGGAGCCCCTCAAACCAAGTCGTTCTCAGAGTTGGGGGGAGGCATCCAAACCCCCTGGCTCTCCAGACTGGAACAAGCAACAGGACGTTGGATGCTGGGGGGCACAGTCTGCTGCAAGCAAACCGCCAGGTGTAGGATGGCTGGGTGGGCCCGTGCCAGCACCTGTCAAGGAAGAAGAACCCACTGGGTGGGAGGAGCCGTCCCCAGAGTCCATTCGACGCAAAATTGAGATAGATGATGGAACTTCTGCTTGGGGAGATCCAAGCAAATACAACTACAAAAATGTGAACATGTGGAACAAGAACGCCCTGAATGGTGTTGGCCGTTCAGACCAGCAAGCACAGGTGCAGCCACAGCAGCAGCAGCAGCAGCAGCAGCAGCAGCTGCCTTCAAACACCGTAACTGCCATGGAGAGCAGTTCTGGTAAGTTTTCCTTTTGCATTATACTCTCTTATTATGGAGGTAACCCCCGATATCGCTGTGCTTTTAAAATTCAAAACTTGGAAGGGATAAGCTTGTATATTTTAATAATTTCCAGAGGGGCAGCTGTGTTAGCCCTGTGGCAGCAAAAACAACAAAGAGTGTTGTGGCAGCTTAAATACCATTTATTATGGCACACAATCCATTTCATCAGATGCAAAAGCATGCAATCTAAGGAAAGGTTCAAAACAATGCTAAGGAGATTGTGAGAGATGCCATGTCAGTTACTGTGACCCAGCTGCAAGGTACAATGTAGACCACCAGTGACAAAAGGAAAGAAGCAGGAGTATTGGGCAGAGCTGGTGGGAGGGGTTTGTTGGGAAAGTTGGGCATTCCCCCGTCAATATTTTAGGATGTTTTAGGATTTTTTATGCAGTTTTAATAATATGTGTCATGTTTTAATCAGTTTTATGTATTTTATCATGTTGTTGTTCCCCACCTCGATCCAGACGGAGAGGCGGGTAAGAAATAAATTGTTGTTGTTATTATTATTATTATTATTATTATTATTATTAAGTCTGGGAGCAATCTCTTCTGGGGGCTGGATTGTTCCCTTCTGGACCAAGCCCATGGGGCAGATGATGATACTGGGAGGAGCAGAATCCCACCCCCTCCCGTGATGTCAGTGTGCCCCCCCACTACTCCCCCCCCCCCCCCCCCGTGCCTCTTCCTGTACAGGAAAACTGAACCTGCTGATGGTTGTTGGAGCCAGGTCCTGCAAGTGCTGGCTGATGGAATGCCTCCTTCCCACTTTGAGTGGGGTGGGACGGGACTTGGCCAGAGGAATCCCCAGCATACATCTGATATCTGATCAGTAGTTACAAAGGGATTTCCTTTTGTGCTGCTTGCCCCCCCCCCCAGGTCACGGGGTGGGTCTTTGGGAGGAGGAGGGCTCTGCAGAGGGCGCTCAACTCTCGCAGGCCAGATTAAGCCATGCTGTTAGGCAGAGGTTGCCCTCTTCTGCTAATGCACATGCTTACCTTTTCAGCATTTGATATCTGCTCCCTAGCTTCAAATATAATTGGCTTACTTTTTAGACAAACCAAACAAAATGCTGCTTCCTTTCTCTGTGTCCTTAAAACTTTCTAGAGAAGCAGCATCTTTGCAGTATTGTGTCACTGAAAAAGGTCCTGGGAGCATTGCAAAAGTTGGACTGACTTTGGTGCCTTTTCTTTCCAGCAACAAAGATCCTCTTCCTTCAGTTGCCTTCTATCCATTTCCTACTTGTGTTGTGTTCCAAATGCAAGTAGGGAAAGAAGTGAACTCATGTACTTTTAAAGTTTTGATCCATAGACAGGAATATCATGTGTAGCATGTTCCTTGCTTATCAAAAAGCTTTCTAGCCCCATAACATATTGTTTAGCCTTGGGATTTGTTAATAACTCAGACCTCTTTTGAAAGGTTGGGGGGAGCCTCCTCCTGCACCTGCTACTGTAGATAATGGCACATCAGCGTGGGGTAAACCTGTCGACACTGGTTCAAGCTGGGGAGAGTCCATTGGTGATACCGTGAGCACCAGCAGCTGGGGGAATGCATCTGTTGGGCAACCGACGTCTAATAAACCCGGTATGTGCTCGTCACGACCCGCTCCCTTGGGACTCCTTTTTCCCTTTCTTTTTAAAGGATCCCAACCATGAACCTAATCAGTATACGTCTGCTCACTCTGTGGCTTATTCCTCCTTTCCGTTCCCACCTCTGGCAACACCTTTTACCCTCCCTCTGGTTCTGTGATTCACTGACCCTTCTTGGTCCCACAGCAACCAGCTTAGCAGTCTGTGCTCCTTTTGATTCACCTCTTTACTTCACCGCTGCCCACCATTTCACTCAGGGCCTTTCCTCAGGTACTTAAAAAATCCAATCCAGGGTGAAACAAATTGACTTTTATTTAACAAGAAATAAGTTCACGCATTTTATCAATCTTGTGGTTTCATTTGTTTCACTCCTTGGTTGTTACATACGGTTGTCATGTATCCTTGCCTATACTGCCCTCTAAAGCCAAATCTAACTCCTCCTCCTCCTCCCTCTTATTCCCAAAATAATAAAACACAGACCCTACATTGAACTCACCTCTTCAGTAGACTAACTCCGACTCTCTTTCCCAACTACTAATTGCTAACTGGTTTCAACTGTCATTCCCCTTCACACACTTGAGTCCAACAGCCAATCAGCATTCACTGCAACATTCCATTCATTCACTCCCCTTCCCAACAGAATTAACCACTTACCAACCTTATCATACAATGTCCAAATAGCATTTACATCACAGATCAATAGCATAGAACAATGAAACATCACAGTGCTCTTGTAGATGTGCATGAAATATGGATTGTGAATTTCACTGGGAAAGTCACTGGCAGCTGACTTCTAGGTATAGACCCTGGTGGAAAAAAAAAAAATTCTGAGCCTCCCTTCTCACCCTCTGGACATGCCTTGGGTTGGGGAGTTTTAGATTCCCGTCCTTTCTGTCAGTAGCCTGGGCAAGCTTGCCGCTAGCTTCATTATACTATCTGTAAAATGGGAAAAATAATGGCCCACATGACAGTACTGCATAATTGCTGTAGTGTTGGACTGTATTGATTAGTAAAGAATGGATTTATTTTATCAGGACCCAAGTCTATGCAAGTTCCAGATGGCTGGTGTGGGGGTGATATGCCTTTGACAGGAAGTCATCAGGCCAGCTGGGAGGAAGAGGATGATGTTGAGATTGGAATGTGGAACAGCAATTCAGTGCAAGACGGGAGTGCCTCTTTACACTGGCCCCCTTGCTCAAAAAAACTGCATTCTAAGGTAACTGACTTCCGTGGAAGGGTGGAGTGGGGCTGGGCTACCTTGTTTGGAAGCAGTTTTCCACATCCCTATAAAATCGACTGATGTTGAACAAGAAAGCAGGCAAGATAGGATAGAGTTAACTCCTCCTCTGACAGAAGGCAGAGGCCGCCTCCTTCAATATCTCTGCCTGGAGAAGTGTCCCCCCCCCCCCCCAATGTTTTGTCTTTACTAGTCAGGAAGGTTGAGGCTTTGAGGCTATTTGTGTGCAATTTGCTTGAGTGTTTTCTTATGTCTTTTGACCTGTTGCAGCAACTGTGTCCTTAACGGATACACTTTAGTTTCAAACTCCAAAACCTTAGGAAAGTAGCCACGTTAGCTGACACCACCTTCCCACCATAAACCTACCCTTGCAGGTCAGGATGATGAATAAGGAAGTGAATGTTCTTGGTGCTGAGACATCAGGGACTCAGGCACAGTTGCCAGATTGGACCCAGTGGCCTCTCAAGGGATTGGTTCATCTTCCCCCACCAAAACACTTGCAGCACCTTACCCAATATGATATGAGCCAAACTTTGGAGAATAAATGGAACACTTAACAGGACCTAGTATTGTTCTGTCTGTGACCTTCTGTGTTTGACAAAGAATCTCTTCTCATCTCCCCTCAATGCCCACCCAGGTTTTTCTACTGGATAACCCACCTAATGGAAAAGGTTGCAGCAGCTCAGCTTAGTGTAATGTGGAGGAGATGATCTTATAAAAGGCATTGAGATGAGGCTTTATTCTCATCGCCAAGCTCTCCCTCTACTCTCAGAGACCATGCAGAAATAGGTAGAGCCCCACTGACCCTCCGGTCCTCCAGTCCAGACCTTTTCTACGGCTCTTTGAGTTTTTGAACTTTGCTTATTCTATCAGTGCTTTGTAATTGAAACTCCCTCCCCCCCCACCACCTTTGGAGATTCTTCCGAGTCAGAGGAGGACTTGACCCAATCTTTTTTGGGCTCTACTCCTACCTACTGCATCAGAGGCATCTTTGGGATAAACTGCTGCCTGCAGCCAATGCCGCATTACACTTCCTGTATCGTGTTTTTTACCAAGAGCTATATTTCTAATATTGACGATTTCCTATTCTATTGGGTTTTTTAAGGGAACAATGAAAAATGGAAATAAGCAAGATGAAATGTGGATAAATCCATTTGTGAAGCAGTTTGCAAATCTTGGCTTTCCTGTAAGTATTGTTATGTATTCTTTCACTTTCTCACTCCTGCACTTCACACTGTCTTATTTCCACATGCTTAGTTAAAAAGTTTTCCGTGATCTTTTTTCTTTAAAGGCGGTCTCCACCCCCTTTATGAAAAGCAGAAACGCTTTATGAAACTAGTCTCATTTATTATTTCAGAAAGAATCGCCAGAAGAAATGATACAGAGCAATAAGATGGACTTGTCTGGAGGTAAATGCAGGCATAGGGTTGTGATGGAATGGAAGAAGGGTAGCTGAGTTTAAAAATGTATTTAAGTTTCTGTATTTAGGTTACCAAAGTGGTTCAGATGGATACCACATTAACAACATCAGCTACCATTCTTCTTCATGGGCTCTGTGCCTCACACATAGAGGCTTTGTGCCTATGCAGAGCCTTGATTGGGAACCTTCTACAGCTGAGGGTTTTTTGGCAGGAAACCCCCACCCACCCCCTACAGGCATGTCTGCAGCGGGTCCCTATTTGTTCCCTTTCGACCGCCATTGTGGCAACCTCATAGGGAATTCTCTCCATTAGTTCGCCATTGCTGAGGGAAGTTAGAACTTCCTTTGTCCTGCCTTCCTTCCTTCCCCAGGGATCTTGCCTGACAAGCGGATGGAGACAGAGAAGCACAGTCTGAACATTGGCGAATACAGCAGGGTGGTAGGGAAAGGCCCAAACCCCCGTGCTCAGATTCCCAAAGAGTCTTCCGTGGATCGAAGTCCTTATTTTGATAAGGTGAGAGCCTGTTGCCTTCCAAGGAACAGATCTATCTATCTATCTATCTATCTATCTATCTATCTATCTATCTACACACACACACACACACACACGTACGTCTGCTGGCTCACTCCAAGTCTTGCACATTTGGCTGTGGTCTATTTAGACACTTTATTGTTTACTAACAAATTAGTGTAGTTTAGCCCTCAATTTAATTACTTTATTCTTGCAGAAAGAAGAGTTAGTGCTGATTTTTCTTTATGTGCCCTTCTAAATGTTTTATTTAGGTTGCTTCTTCCTATCCCCAGGCTGCCTCCTCCAAGTGAACGAGTCTGACACTTTGCCTCTTGAACTCAAAACAAAGGGGAATTCTGGAACATCCTGATGTATTTTCACTTCACATAGTTCTTCTCCAGGTGGGGGAAAGAACTTCGGGCTCTTCTAGGCCCGATTCAGAGTGCTGGCATTCACATTCAAAGCCCTAAACAGCTTGGGGCCAGGTTACCTGAAGGATGGTCTCCTCCTCCCATATGAGCCTGACCTAAGGGTTCTTCTCCAGGAGCCCCTGCCAAAAGAAATGAGGCAGATGACTACCAGGGAAAGGGCCTTTTCTGCTGTGGCACCCCGGTTATGGGATGAGCTTCCTAGACAGGTTCGCCTGGCGCCTAATGTTGTGCTCTCTCTGGTGCCAGACGTAGATCTTTTCATTTTCCCAAGCATTTTTAGCATTTTAGTTTTCCAGTTTTTTGCTCTGCTGTTTCAAAACTGCTATTTATTTATTTTACTTATTTCATTTCTATACCACTATTTCATTTTAAATCTTTGTACTACTGCTAGGTTCTATTCTGGTTGCACTTCTATAGTGCAGTTTTAAGCCATTATACTTTATATTGCATTTTTTTTGCTGTATTTTGTGGTTTTAATTTTTGTGAGCTGCCCAGAGAGAAAAATAAATAAATAAATAAATAAATAAATAAATAAATAAAGTGAACAGTGTACAGTAAGGCAGTGACCTCCACCAGGAGTATCTGATGATGTCTCTGTCAGCTTTAGCCCTTTCAGAGAGAGGTCCGTATCCCTCCCCTTTCTGCAGAGGTGGTCATAGTGGGGAAACCGTTCAGCTGATGTTGCAGTTGTGGTCTGCTGTCTATTTAGAGAATTGTCTTTGGGCTGCAGTGACACTAACCTCTAACTTGTTTTCTGCCTCTTTTCCTGTTGATGCCGCCTCTTCCCTTCTGCCGTCCTGCTGCTTGGCTTGCTGTCCGATCATTGTCCCTCCAACTTGTCTGTCCAACCAGGATGGCCTTGTTGTAGTAGATGATTCCCAAAACATGCCATTTATGTCCAGTCAGAATGCGAAGTTTCCCCCTTCCAACAGTGCACTGCCTAACCACCGCCTTGGCTCTCTAATAGGGCTGGGCATGCAAAACTTGAATTCTGTTAGACAGATAAGGCTGTGAGCATCCTCTTCAGAGTAGTTCAACAAAGTCTATAGTTTTTAAATATGCTATCTCAGATGCCTTGAATTACAGGCATTTAAAGATCACGAGTGGCCCTTTAAACCTTTTGGTCCTCTTCCAGAAAATGGGCACAGAGGAGAAAGGTCCGTTACATGCACACTTCTTGTAGGGCTCTCCAGATGCAAGTCTTTCACATAGGCCACTTTCTGAAAAAGGCAAATTTCCACATTTCCCCACTTGGTCCTTGGAGCCAAACAAGGTGCACTGCCGCTGTGTGTCATTTGCCTCATTCCACCAGGATGGTAACGCCATTCACTGTGCCGTATTGATAGTCATGCTTACGTAGAGAATAGCTTCCCTCTTTGACTTGCTGTATTTCACCACCTCATCTGTGTGCGTTGCTCCTGTTTTCCTTTGCCTCTCATTCCCACCTTCTTTAACTTCTCCAGCCACTGAAGTTGCATCACAATTGACGCCACTGTCCAAGGACTCCATTTTCATGTGCCTCTGTTCTGTGCCTGACTCTGTAGTTGCACGGAAAGGCTGTTCTGCATATTCTGGCTGGGTTGGCAACTCCTCTGAGAACTCCAAGGAAGGTTCTGAATGTTCCCTTTAGTCCAGAAGGAATGATCTGGCAGAGGAGAGCAGGGGCATTTTACAGCCCTATGTAAAATGATCAGTAGGTCTCTGACACGATGCTCCAAGCTTGGTTTTCATGTTGCTTGTGCCTTTTTTCTTCCAAACAAAGATACTTAAAGGGTGTCCATGTCACCCTTGCAGCTCTCTAGAATGTTGAGAGAGATGGAATCTCATGGTTTATTATTTATCTGGCCTAGGTGATTTGTTCCCTGAAAGTACATTTCAGCTTGCATTTTTAGAAATATGTCCTTTCTATGCCAGACGAAGCACTACTAGGCTGAATAATTTGTCTTTGCACCTGGTATGCTAAGGCCTCCATGAAACTTTACAGCAGTGTTTTGGAGGAAAGAATCCCACTTCCCTGCAGGAGTCTGCATCTTAGTCAGAAGTCCCATTTAAAGGCTTGTTTGTGTGTGCTGATTGCTAAACCTAGAGGCAGTGCAAGCAAGCCATGATTTCTGACACACTCCTGATGGAAGCTGCTTCCCATGCTGTGTGCTGCTGCTTGTGCCTGTCTTGGGAGGTGGGCGGAGTACTGGAGGGAGCACCAGCTTCTCAGCCTTCTTACTTCTCCTCTGCAGAATGGCAACCCCAGTATGTTTGGAAATCTAACAGCACAGCCCCGGAGTACGCAGCAGCCTCCAGCACAGCCTCTGAACTCGTCTCAGCCCAACCCACGTGCTCAAGTGCCTCCTCCGTTACTCTCCCCTCAGGTGAGGCGGCAGATGCTGGCTTGCTGGCTTGTGACAAAACTCTTGCCTGATGGTGATTTTTGTGTGCTTGCGCTCGTTTTGTCAACGCATTCTGGTTTCAAAAATGATTTGGTAACGTGGACGGATGTGTCTTCTTTTTTTAATGAATGTCCTTAAGCCTACACTTAAGGAGTGGCCTTGAGGGCATCTTTCAGAGCAGCACATCCCACTGGAATTCCCTCTCTCAGAAATGAGCTGGAAGGGGCCAAAATTCCATCTAATCCATTTCCCCCAAGACCAGATCATCTGCCCAACGGACTCTCTGTACAGGGCATTCTATGCCTTCACATGCACACATACACACATGGCTGGAGTGATAATTGGGTGTGGTTCTTACCCAGATAAATATTAATTGTCTCACAGTCTGCACTGTTCACAAAGCTGAAATGCAACAGAGACATTGCAGAGGTGCAGGCTGGCTGGCTGGCTTGGTGCCAATAGCAGCTGCCCTGGTAGGAGCAAACAAGAATGAAACCCTCCATGACCCAGCTCCCTTCTCCCTTCCCCTGTTCCACTGTAGGACTTTAAAGAGCTCTTTTCCAAAGACATTAAAATACCTTCAAAACCAGGCAAGGCTGCCAGGATCTGCCTGGGCTGCTGTTCCCGCTTGGGGAATCTTTCTTAGAGGTGTACAAAACCATGCCTGGTGTGGAGAATGTGGATAGGGGGACATTTTTCTCCCTCTCCTATAATACTAGAACCCAGTGGGGTTATCCCATGAAGCTGGATGGGAGAATCAGGACAAATAAAAGGAAGTACTTCTTCACACAGCACATAGTTAAACTATGGAATTCATTTTCACAAGATTTAGAGATGGCCACCAGTTTGGATGGCTTTAAAAGGGAGTTGGATAAATTCCTGGAGGAGGAGGCTATCCATGGCTACTAGTCCTGATGGCTAAGTACAACCTCCACTATCAGAGGCAGGAAGCCTGTATTCACTAGTTGCTGGGGAACATGAGTGGGAGGGTGCTCTTGCGCTCGTATCCTGATTGTGGATTTCCCATGGGCAGTGAGTTGGCCACTGTGTGAACAGTGCTGGACTAGATGGACCCTTGGTCTGATCCAGCATCAGGGCTCTTCTTATGTTCTTGCTAGTAATTTCCAGGCCAACTTGCATCCTTCATGTCATGCTTTTTCTACTTTATAGGTTCCAGTATCATTGCTGAAGTATGCACCGAACAATGGAGGACTGAATCCACTCTTTGGCCCACAACAGGTAGCCATGTTGAATCAACTCTCCCAGCTTTCTCAGATCTCCCAGTTACAAGTAAGTGGGGCGGGCTTATTTTGCCCCCTTCCCAGCCCCCTTTTCTCCACTCATTTCTCCCCCTCCCCACCCTGATCTCTTGCCTGCCTTGCCACAGCGATTGCTGGCCCAGCAGAGGAAGGTGCAGAGTCAGAGAAATGGGTCCGCTGGTGGCCGTCAGCAGGAGCAGCAGGTATGGCTTAGGCTTCATTTTCCCCTTTTTAATGCCTTGCCTTGTCCTCAATGAGGTAGTTTTGAAGCATGTATGTCTCTGCAGACCCACCCTTAACCCCCCTCTTCACGAATCTGTTGTAGCCACCTCAAGGCTGAGGTTCCGCTTGCCTTAGAAGGCAATACCTCATAGTAAGAGTGGGCAGTCCTGTGTACAAGTATCAGCACATTCTTTAATGCTGCACTTAATACCGTGCACAGAGGTCACTTTTTCTCTCTCTTCCCGTGTGATTCTGTCCACTGGCCTCCATAGGCAGCTGCATCTCAAAATGAAGTATGAAACCAGGCATCTGAATTTGTGGATTATCTGTTGTGGAAGGATGGCCACATTTGTTTTTCTGCCTTCTTCATGCAAGTCCATAGGAACACCTCTGTGCTCCTTTGCTGGATAAGGTTTTTAAAGTTCATGTTAATCAGGAAACGGAATTTCTTTTAAATGACAAATGCAAATTCACCACCTATTCAGTTTGTAGCCCAAATAAAGAGCTGATTTCGTTAAATCAATTGTTGTATGTTAATAATGATCATGTACAGATTTAGATCGTGTTTATCATGGGGTTGTTGGGGGGGTTAGATTATCTTGACTGCTTTTTCTGTCCGTCTATCTTGTGAAACTGATAGTTGTGGCCATCTGGCTGAACAAGGAATCAAGTTCACATTTTACTCAGAGTTGTTGGGGCAGGAGAGGCCTGTAGAACTGATGACCCACCGCACTAGGTTCAGCCCATCTGCCATGTCTGTCACCCTGCCAGAGATGCTTCACTCCACATTTCACAGTCCCAGGCAAAGCAGTGCCTTGAGCTGCTGGGCTGAATTGAGTGGTCTCAGTTCTGTAGGTCTCCCTTCAGACTTCCATCTTACTCCCTGTTCTCTCTGTGTGTTTGAAGAATCGCTCTCTCAGTATGCAGCAACAAATGATGCAACAGTCTTGTCAGCTTGATCCAAATCTGCTCATGAGGCAGCAGCAGCAGCAACTGCCCCCATCGCAGCAGCAGCTCCATCCGAACACCATGAAGTCTTTCCTGGAGAACGTTGTGCCTCATGCCAACCCGGAGCTGCCGAAAGGGCCGTCACAAATCAATGCTTTCAGCAACTTTCCCATAGGTGGGTATCCTCGCTCTGCCAATCTACCTCAGATGTCCGAGGCTGCTGTGCTCTCTTGGAGCAGCATTTGGTCTTCGTCTCTTAAGGGACGGCGCAGCCATTGGTTGCCCGCTGAGCCTTTTGCTATTCTCTGTGGCCATGAAGATGGCTTATTTCTCCTGTTCCCTGACTTTATGAGATCAAATGACAAAATAAGTGAAAGTACATTGACCTATTGGGAAAACCCAATGGAGGTTCTTGTTCAGGAATTGTGGTCCTCCAGATGTTGCCGGACTAGAAGTTCCCAGTTCACCACTCCTAATGCTCACAGCAGTTTTTGGCTTGGCTGCATTCTTTTCCCAGAATGAATTAACGCTGGTGGTTAGACCAATTTTGATAAACTTCCTGTCGTCTTTCTCTTCCATGTCTTTAGGCCTCTTTCCTACTTCTGCCTCACAAATTGCAGGCTTGTATATTTTTTCTCCTCCTCCCCTGGGTCACTTCCTCTTCCTGCGGCTTGCATTTGCTTGTCCTTCTTCCTTGCAGTCTTCTTTGCCGTTCCTCCATTAGGACTACTGTCCACAGGCTGCTGTGTTTTTTGCTGGGCTAGTGTGAGCCAGCTGAAACTCTGGGCTAAGTTTGGATCAGAGTGAAAATCAAGTGTTGACAGTTTCTGCTGTGGGCCGGTGTTCTGGGCCTGGTATCGTGGTACAAATCAAGAAGTCAGAATATTCAGTGGACCCACCACTATCACCACCTGAGTGAGTTCCATTAGCTCAAGGGTGGGCAACTCCTGGTCCTTCAGATGTTTTGGCCGACAATTCCCATTATCCCTCACGATTGATGAGAGTTGTAGGCCAAAACAACGGGAGGATCACAAGTTGACCACCCTTACATTATATGGTTGCAAGGACAAGGTTTTCTCTGGTTCCAACTTTCAGCTTGATATCTGTTTCTTGGAGCATTCTGAAAAGTTCCTCCTTGTCATTGCTTAAGAGCTGCTGCTTCTGCCTCACTGAGGGGCAGTGAGTGACTCTGTTCTTGATGTATAAAGCCCATCCTCAGAAGCCTGACTCGGTTCTTCTGAGTCCATATAGAAGCTGCTCCCCTTGTTATCATAGAATAGTGGTGTTGGAAGGGGCCTATAAGGCCATCGAGTCCAACCCTCTGCTCAATGCAAGAATCCACCTTAAAGCATCCCTGACAGATGCCTCTAGTATGGGAGAGCCCAGTACCTCCCTAGGTCATTGATGCCATTGTCTTACTGCTCTAGCAGCCAGGAATTTTTTCCTGATGTCCAGCCAGAATCTGGCTTCTTATAACTTGAGCTCATTGTTTCATCTCCTGCGCTCTCGGATGATCGAGAAGAGATCCTGGCCCTCCTCTGTGTTACAACCTTTCAAGTACATGAAGAGTGTTATCATGTCTCCCCTCAGTCTTCTCTTCTCCAGGCTAAACATGCCCAGGTCTTTCAGTCTCTCCTCATAGGGCTTTGTTTCCAGACCCCTGATCAGTTTGTCTGCATCCTTCTCGAAGTGTGGTGCCCAGAACTGGATGCAGTAACCAGTGCTGAATAGAGGGGGAACCAGTACCTTGCACGATTTGGAAGCTATACTTCTATTAATGCAGCCCAAAATAGCATTTGCTTTTTTTTTTTTTTGCAGCTACATCACACTGTTGGCTCATATTCAGCTTGGTTTTTTTTTTAATATTTTTTATTTTTCAACATAATACAACATAAAACAACATAAAATACAATACATACCGCATACCCCCCGTGCTCCCCTCCCCCCAGGAGACCTTCAGTTATACATTATTCTTCTTTCCAAAAGTGTAAAGACTCTTTTGAGGGTATTTGCCCCTTCCCCGTTCTTAATACATATTCCAAAAATAGGCTCCATATATCTCCAAAATCATTCTTACTGGACATTCCCCTCTTTATTTTCATTTTACACGTTAGCTTATCATTAAGTGCCATATCCCATATTTCTTTATACCATTCTTCTATAGTATATATCCCTTGCCCTTTCCAGTTTTTAGCAATCATTGTTCTGACAGGAGCCAGGAGGTTGTTTATTAATTCTCTCTTATTTATATTCTCATTTCCTTTATCCCATATTGCTAGTAGAGCCAGCTTTGGGTTTAATTCCAGTTTACTTCCAATTATTTCGCTTATTTCTTTGAACACCCTTTCCCAAATTTTTTGTACATGTTCACAGCTCCACCACATATGGAAATAAGTTCCAACCTCCTGACATCCCCTCCAACAATTCTTGGACACTATTTTATCTATCTGATGAAATCTTACCGGCGTTAAATACCATCTCCATACTATCTTATAATAATTCTCCTTAATTCTAATCGACAAAAGCTTTAACATTCTTGCATCCCACATCCTCCCCCAGTCTTGTTCATTAATTTGTTCCTTTAAATCATCTTCCCAAATCATTTTAATAGAGTCTCGATATTCATCCTCTTCTGTCAGGATTCTATATATTTCGCTAATCAGACCTTTTCTAGTTTTAATTACTTCCTTCTTTCCTCTTGATTCAATTAAATCTTCAAATCTTGTATTATTCCTACATTTCTTATTTATCTTTTTCCATTCCTGTGTCCATTTTCCCAATTGTAAGCATTTGAACCAAGCTATCTTTTGTCCTTTTAACAACTCTCTAATTTGCACCTTATCTATCATTCTTTCCATCCAATTCCTTAACTTAATAATTTCCTGATCCTTCAGACTCCCTTCCAACTCTACTTTTAAATTCCTTGGGAAGTTTCCCACTACTACCACTGGGGCAAGTGGAGAGTCTCCTGGTATTAACTTTCCTTTAACTTTCTCCCAGATCTCTAGAATATTTTTCAGCAACAGGTTGTCCAGTCCCCTCAGATCTTTCTTTTGAATTTTAATAAAAAAAATATTTTGCAATTTAAAATCTAGTTCCCCTGTTTGCATTTCTAGCCATTCTAAGTCTTCCTCCCCTAATATACTATTTATAACATATCTTAACTGATTAGCAATATAATAATTCTTTATATTTGGAAGTCCCAAACCACCTTTCTTTTGTGTCTTATACCATAACCCTTTGTTAATCCTAGCTCTCTTATCTCCATTGCAATAAGCATTAATCATATTTTGCCAGCTCTTTAACTCTACATCCGATATTTTAATCGGCAGCATTCTAAACAAAAAATTAATCTTAGGTAATATCTTCATTTTAATAACCGCTATTCTACCAAACCAAGAATGTTTTAATTTTCTATATCCCTCTAACTTTTCCCCTACCTGTTTTTTCAAACTTGTAAAATTAATTTCCTCTAACCTATCTAAATCTTTTGCAATATTAACTCCTAAATAACGTACTACATTTTTAAGCCTAAGACCTAACTTAACTTTACCTTCCTCCATCTCTTCTTTATTATAATTAATAACATCATTTCTGACTTCCCCCAATTAACTTGTAAACCAGTAATCTCCCCAAATTCTCTCAAATGCTCCTTAATCAACTCCCCAGTCTTCAGGGGATCTTCTAATGTCAGTAATGTGTCATCTGCAAACATATTCATTTTAATCTTCTCCTTCCCTCCTATCCCCTTCAATCTTAAATCCTCCCTTATAACATTTGCCAAAATTTCTATCACTATCGCAAATAAGATCGGTGAAAGTGGGCAACCTTGTCTTGTTCCTCGAGCTAGTGTAATCTGTTGCGTTAACCCATCATTAACCATTATTTCTGCTTTATTATTTTTATACAGTTGATCCATCACTCCCATAAATTTTACTCCAAGCCCAAATGTTTTCAAGATTGTTTTAAGTGCTGGCCATTCCACGCAATCAAAGGCTTTGAATATATCCAATGCTAACAAACCTGCTTTTAAATTCCTTTTTTTAATAATATTAATTATATTTAAAACTCTTCCAATTAAATTAGGCATTTGCCTTCCTGAGATAAATCCGCATTGATCTTTTCTAATATATTTATGTATAAACATACCCATCCTTTTTGCCATTATTGCTGTAAAAATTTTGGAGTTGATTTATTAAGGATATTGGTCTATAAGATGCTGGATCCGTCAGATCCTTTCCTGGTTTCGGGATTAATATAATCAAGGAATGATCCCACGATTGGGGGGGGGGTCTTTCCTCCTTCTATTATACTATTAAATAGCTTTTTCAATCTTGGTATTAAAATTCCTCTAAAAATCTTATAATATTCCGGCCCCAAACCATCCAATCCCGGAGATTTTCCTCCTTTTAATTTAGCAATAATTCATTCTATTTCTTTCTCAGTAACTAATCCTTCCATATAATCCCTATCTTGCCCCTGTGGTCTTATTTTCCAATTCCTCTCTACATATTCCAATATGGCCCCATATCTGATGTATATAATTCTCTATAAAATTCCTGAAATATATTTAATTTATCCTTCATTAAATTACAACTTTTCCCTGTCTTATCTCTAATTGTCCCTATCGTATTCTTAGCCTTTTTTGACTGAGTGGACCTAGCCAGCATCTTCAAGTTTTTATTACTATATTCAAAAAAATCCCTCCTTAAATATAGCAAATCTCTTTGGACTTGTTCTAACTCTTCTCTCTCTAATTCCTTTTTCTTAGCTTGGATTTGGGCAAATAGGCATTTATCTTTTGTCTCTCTTAGCTTCTCCTCTAAGTCCCTTGCCTCCTTTTCAATCTTTTTATTTTGTGCTTCTTGTTGTTTTCTTAGGGTACACATTTCCCTAATACATATCCCTCTTACTACAGCCTTCATAGTGTCCCATATTAACCCCTGCGAGCTTAAGTCCTTTTCATTAATTTCCCATATTTCCTGCATTTCTTTTTTATTTTCCCCACTATATTTTTATTATTTAATAATCTTGTATCCATTCTCCATCTCTTAGCTTGTTTATAATCCTTCTTCATTTTAATATCCATCGTCAATAATATATGGACGGTGACTTTAATTACCCCAATAGCACAATCTATAAGTTTAGACATCATATTCTTTGACACAAAAATATAATCAATCCTGGAATAACTCTTAAACCTTGGTGAGTAGAAGGTATACTTCCTTTCTTCCCCTTTTAATACTCTCCAAACATCCATTAGTTCTTTTCTCTCCATTAATTTGCTTAACCCCGTCCTCCCACCACTCTTAAGATCTCTTAATATATTATCCCTGTCTTTCCCTTTGTCTAATACCATATTGAAGTCACCTGCCATCACAATATTCTTTTTACCCACTTCTCCCACCGCATTAAAAACTTCATCGAAAAATTCCATTTGTTTCCCATTTGGAACATATACATTGATCAATATATATTCCTCCTCCCCTACCATGCAAGAAATTATCAGAAATCTTCCCGCTTCATCCTTCTTCACCCTTTGTATAGTAATACCACATTTTTTTGAAATTATTATCGCTACACCTCTCGCTTTAGAAGTGCCAAAAGACTTCTCATAAACGCCCACTTCCCTCATCCGGAGCTCATTCACACCCTCCTTTGTTTGATGAGTTTCCTGCAAAAAAATTACATCTGCTTTCTCTTTTTTTAATAACATTTCTATTCTCTTCCTTTTTATAACAGTTCCTAGCCCTTTAACATTTAAAGTTGCAACCCTTAATTTATTTTCCATCTCTCTCTTTCACACACATCTTTATATTGGTCTCCCTCTGTGATACACATACCCCCCTCCCTCACCCTCACCCCCACATTTACCCCCCATCTTCACCCCCCTCCTCACCAGACCTTTCTGGGCAATGGCCCCAATTATTCTTAGAACTCTTCGGGGGGGGGGGGGGGAAGCAACCCAACATTCCCAGAGCAGAAAACCGACCCTCCCCTCCCTTGTAATCTTTTCTTATCCCTTTTACAATAATATTTCTTCATTGACTGCTTCCTCCTACAGCACCTTCATCCTGCTTTGTTTCTCCAACATCTGTAGGATCAACTAAGCCCAGCTTCTCCAAAAGATCCATCCCTTGCTCACTTGATGTTATTCTGTGTTGTTTCCCTTTCCACATAAATCTCAGAAAGACTGGATATCCCCAACTATATGTTATCGATCTCTTCCGCAAAGCCACTGTACACAGTCTAACACTCTTCCACCACTGCACGGTTTGAGGGCATAGATCCTGATAAACCTTGATTGGTGTTGCTTGTAGCATCAGCTGGGCTTGACGTCTAATTGCTTGCATCAACTTTCCTTTCTTGTAGTAGTTGGCAAATTTAACAATTATATCCCTTGGGAGCATCCCCTTCTTCTTATAACCCACTCTATGAATCCTCTCAATATCCGCCATCTCCCAAGTTTCCTGAGGTTCGACTTCCAGAAACTCTCGTGAGCCGGTGCCAGTTCCTATCAGACGGATGATCTTTCAATAGCCTGCTGCAGGTGGAGGCACTGGATTTAACACCTTTTTGCTTTCTTTTCATAAAGCTAAACTCATAAATCCTCACCCCTCACCTAAATCATCGCTATCCGCCTCAGATATCCTCTCGGCTCATATCAACAGTTACATTTCGGCTTCTGATTCTTTCGGCTGGAGGTTAAAAGTCTCCTTTCCCACTTAAAATTACTTCAGCCTCTCCCTCTAGCCTTATCTTAACCTTACTGCTTCAAATTAAAGTCCATTAATTATCGTCGCCAAAGCTCCCCATATTCAGCTTGTGATCTACAACAATTGCAAGTTCCTTCTCACTTGTAGTATTGCTGAGCCAAGTATCCCCCATCTTGTAACTGTGCATTTGGTTTCTTTTTCCTAGGTGTGGAACTTGGCATTTATCCCTATTAAATGTCATTCTGTTGTTTTCAGCCCAGTTCTCCAGCCTATCAAGATCACTTTGAAGTTTGTTTCGGTCTTCCAGGGTATTAGCGATCCCACCCAATTTTGTGTTATCTGCAGTTTTGATAAGCATTCCCTGCACCTCCTCATCTGTACAGGGTGCATCTCTTGCTTGCCTTCTTCCTCTGCCTTTTGTTTCCATTTGCAATGGCTGTCAGAATTCCAAAGCTGGCTTCACTGTTTCCATAGGAAGCTGTGCCAGTGTGTTCAGGTGCACACGTATCCTAAGGAAAATTCATTCATTTATTACATTTATATAGCTGAAGTTGAAGGACAAGATTGGAGTGCCAGTATTTACCACAAAAGAAGGGACAGGTAGATGAATTCTTGCCCCAGGTCCCATTAAGTATTACTGGTTAAATTGACTCCTTCCGGAAAGATAAAAAACGGAGTCTTATTTTAAAAAATATATTTGAAAAACATGAAAGAAAAGCACATTTGAGAGAAGTAGCTTTTTTTAATTCCACAAAACCTACCTCTGGTACAGTTCGCATGTCATTTTGGCTAAGGGCACTAAGCATTGGTAGGGCTTTGCTTCCTGGTGCAGGAGACCAGTAGTATTGAGTCTGTTAAGCTAAGCATAACTGCAGTCCAGAAAGTGGATGCATGATGCAGGTAGAGCAGCATTCTTGGGAGGCCTTGGGGGGATGTCTTGGGGGTTGATCAGGCCTAGAAAGACAGGCAATAGTGGTGATGGTTGCTCATGTAACCTAATTCTCTGATGCAGGATTGAACTCAAACTTGAATGTAAATATGGACATGGGCCACAGTATTAAGGAGCCGCAGTCCCGGCTGAGAAAGTGGACAACAGTGGATACTATTTCCGCTAACACATCGTTGGATCTAAATGCCAGCAAACATGGTAAGTTAAACCATTTGGCTCCTCTCCTAGAAACTCATACAGACCCCACTTGCATATTTTCCAGCATATTTCCACAATCATAAAAAATAGAAATGTTTTCGGGAGTTTTGCCAATGAAAGGTGGCAGCGTTGATATTTAGCAGCAGTTCTGTCTGCCAGATTCTGCCTGTGCAGATGTGTAGCCAACTATCAGCCTCAGTTTAGTTAGAACCTGGAAGGAATAACTTAACCTGAACATTTGAGTGAATGTAAGGAAGGTGATTTTACCAAGGCGTTACCAAGAATCAGAGGCCTCCTCCTAGCTCAACTCAGAATGATGTTCTAGGGTGTGATGTGGGTGCAAAGGTCGGCATTGCTTGTTGCTGCTCATAGCTCAGAAGCCCAAGAGGCTGGCATTCTTTCTCCCTTGCTCTCCTCCCCTTCAGGTGCTATTTCAAGTGGCTTTAGGCTGGAGGACACGTCCTTTGTTCCCTACGACTTCATGAACAGCAGTAACTCACCAGCCAGTCCTCCTGGATCGATTGGGGATGGCTGGCCACGTGCCAAATCACCTAATGGTTCTAGCAGTGTCAATTGGCCACCTGGTGAGTTTCTACGGGGATGTATGTAGCTATATCATTGCTGTGCATCAGTCTGCTCGTTCAAGATTTGGGGTTTCAGGCACTGGAAGTCGTACAGTGCTCTCCACTGGAGATGATGGTCATGGAAGCAACTGACTGAGAAGGAACTTGATACGCCGCTTTCAGACTCAGGCAAGGGTTGTCTCAAGGAAGAATGTCTGCTCAAGAAAGACTGGGCTCAAGTGGCTGCCAGGAAGATGAGTTGGATGCCAAGGAAGGCTGGTACACAGGTGGGATCTTCACCGCTTGGAGCTTGCTCTGTTTTAGGTGGAGTCCCTGAGGCAGAAGAAATAGACAAGCAGAATTCCCACATGGTGCAGCTGTAGATGAGCTGTGTCAACCAGGCTGCAGGCAAGGAATCCATTTTTTGAATGTCCCTGCACATAAAATATTCCCCTAGAAGATCTATTCCAGCCTTTGTCTGACATGCTAGTTCTATTTGTGTTCAGAAGAAGTATTGTATGGTCAGGAACATTCAAGTGATCAGTTCCTGGCTAGGAATTGATGGCATTGGATTTCAGAATTGGGGGCAGAGGCTTCATTACAAGCCAGACCCAGCCTTTCCCTCCAGCTGCTTTTCCTCCTCCATTCCCCCCCCCCTTCTTGCAAAGTAAATTTGGGAAGTCACTGCAGGAAAGGTTGGCCCTTGTTTCAGTCCCCAGTGTGTTCCTGGCAACACTTGCTCAGAAGCTTCCATTGCCACCAGGAATTCTGGGTTTGGTTCTAGAGGAATTAAATCCGCAGAATGGATGGAAGGCTATGGAAGCTTCTGAGTGTGTGGACTGAAAGATGGGCTTTCTGCAGTCCCCAGCCTTTTCTGCACCTGGATCCACAGCAGGATTCCAGGCAAGTTTGGAGGAGGGGAAAACTGGCAGTGGGGGAGCGCCTAAACAGGCCGCTCCTTTCAAGCCCTCAGAGAACTCCTGGGGGGAAGGCCCACGCCTCTTCTGAGGGATCCTGTTCTGAAGGTGGGTCACCCATCTTCACGTGCAGTCCACAAGAGCACAGCCCTGCCACAGAGGAAGTTCACCTGTGTTACCTCTGTGTGAGCAATCTGTTTTATGGTCATTTACAGCCTGGCATCCGAGGGTGTCCATCACAAGAGGTGGTAAGGGCAGGAAGCTTCTTTTTTGTTAGCATTGCTTTGGGCATGATTAACTGTAACGTCCTTTCTCACTCCAAGTCTTCTGATTTCCTTTCTCTTAATGTGTGGCCACAGTGGGAGTAGGAAAACCTTCAGCAGACACTTTGGAAGGCAGAGTTGGCCTGGGTGGTCCTCCAAGAGATGAGACTAACCTCCTGAAATACCTTTTTTTATCCTAGAGTTTCGCCCTGGTGAGCCATGGAAAGGTTATCCAAACATTGACCCTGAAACTGACCCTTACATCACTCCCGGCAGCGTCACAAACAATCTGTCAGTTAACACTGTGCGGGAGGCTGACCATCTCAGGGACAGGAACAGCGGTATGTCTGCACAGCTTGGGGTCGGGGGTGGCGTAAGGACCTCCACACGAAATAATTCAGATCTCTTGGAAGCCCCTCTTCCTTGCTTTAAACGTTACGTGGACTTTTGTCCTTCCTGATTTCCCAAGTTTGTTGGCCATAGCCAAGTGTCCAGAGGATGGACGTTCTACAGCTGTAAAGCACCCGGAAGGCCCTCCCCTGTGCACAGAAAGGTTACACGTTGGAGGACAGGGTGTCATGCTGATCTGACCTGGGCAAGGAGAGGGCAAGTGGGGGAGCCATATAGGTCAGGGAGCGTCACTCCCCTGGCCCCAGACACTGTACCCCAAGACCATCTGTTAACTGTGTTGTGCTTGAAAGCCAAATTGTGCCGCAGTCCCATGAGTGAAACAACATGTGTTTGACCCTTGGGAACTGCAGCCCTGGCGGAGCCTGCTGGCTGCTGTATCTTCTTAGCCACTGTTCCAGAAGAGGGCCGATGTCCATTGGGCCACATGGTTCCTCCCAGGAGGTCTGTTGGCTTGGGCAGCTTTGGAGGAAGGGCACCTTTGGGTGGGAGAAAGCTACGGCCTCCGTTTGCTAAATGATGGACCTACTGGTTAGTCTCTGCTGTGTATCCCGGGGCCTGTTCTTGACAGGATTTGGCCTTGGAGCTCTGGCCCATATGGAAACACAAGAGTGCCTCTGAGCATCTCCTTGCTGCCACGTGGCCCCTGTCCCTCTCTGGCTTCTCAGGGGGAGGTGATGGCTTCAGCAGTCGTGTGCTCCCTGCACCCCATGAGCTGCTGGCTTTTTCCCAACAGGGTCATCCTCATCTCTGAACACCACGCTGCCTTCAACTAGTGCCTGGTCATCCATTCGTGCCTCCAACTACAATGTTTCCCTCAGCAGTACAGCACAAAGCACTTCTTCAGGTGAGGCCGGCATGTGCATCACACCCTGTGCGCCCTTCCCACTTGCCCTGCTCCTGGGAGACGGTGGCCGCTTCCTGCTTCGCCACCCTGCCCTTGTCCCCCCCCCCCCAATCTTGCGTTGTTGGAAGCACCCAGCACAGTGCAGGAGTTGCTCTATTTCAGGGAAGGGGCACCTCTGGCCTCCCATCTGAGACCAGAGACAACACAGGGATTCCCCTTACTCAGCATGCCGGTTGTGGGGAGGGGCGTGCAAAGTGCTGCACACTGGGCGGCCCTGCTGTGTGCCCTCCCTCTGCTCATTTTTGCCTTGCCTCTCATAGGAAGCTGGAGGAGAAGTGAAGAGCTCCAGCCAGCACTTCAGCCGAGGAACTGACGGCACCCGGGGGGAGGGATCTGGCCCCTGGAGCCAATCTGGTTCCCCACCCACTCACCTCTCTTTCATGACTTACTCCATGTTCTGGTTTCTCTTTCTCCCAGCCAGAAACAGTGACTCCAAATCAACTTGGTCCCCTGCTTCTGTTAGCAACACCTCTCTGGCTCATGAGCTGTGGAAGGTCCCTTTGCCGCCCAAGAGCATCACTGCTCCATCGCGCCCACCGCCAGGGCTGACTGGGCAGAAGCTGCCTCTATCCACATGGGACAACACCATGCGGCTTGGAGGTGGCTGGAGCAATTCTGATGCCAGATATACCCCTGGTAAGAGTCCTGATGCTGCTCAGTCAACATGGCGCTGCCCAGAACTTGTGGGAGGTTCTCTGGAGGGTGGCAGAGCAGGATCTTCTGATTCTTCTTCGTGGTCTCTGTGCATCACACATATGGGCTCTGCGCCGGCGCCGAGCCCCAATCGGGAAACTTCACTAGCTAGCTTAGTGCTTTTTTTGGCGGGAACCCCTCCCCCACCATCCATCGCGCATGCTCCGGGTCCCGCCTTACCTCAGTTCTTCTTCGACCGCGTAGCTGATCGCCTCGCGGGAGACTTCTCCGGACGATTCTTCGTTCGTAGTATTCTGAGGAAAGTAAAACAGTTTTTTTCTCTTAGCTTAGTGTTAGGTTAGTTTATTGTTAAAAAAAAAAAAAAAAAAAAAAAAAAATTAAAGTAGTTATTTAGTGTTAAGTAGTGGACATCTTGTCCATAATAGTTATGGCGCAGGCGGCGCTTTTCAAGAATTGTTCTCACTGTAGGGCTAAAATGACCCTAACTGATGGACACTCTTTGTGCCTCGTTTGCCTGGGAGAAGGGCATGTGGTGGACTCGTGCGCGCATTGCCTGACCTTTTCCCGCCAGACCAGGAAAAATCGGGCAGACAGGCTCAAAAGCCTGTTATGGAGTAAGGCCTTGTCCGCGGTGGATAGACCAAGACAGCCTTCCCCAGTGGACTCAGAAGGGGGCCGTCCGCCATCCGGGGAGCGTGGGCACAAGCCTATAAATCGCTCGCAACCGGCATCTCCCTGCTCCTCCCTGCCTAGGGACGCTGCAGAAGCGCCTTTGCCGCGACCTGTGAAGGAACCATCTTCCAAGAGGTCCACTTTGGCGGCAAAAAAGGCTAGTAAGACTAAGCAGTCTGCGAAGTCGAAGCCGTCGAAATCGACACCGAAGCTTCCTTCGTTACCGAAACATTCAAGAAAACGCTCGACTCCGAGAGAGGATTGTCTCCCTACTCTTAAGCGGCCATCGACATCGCCGCTGGAGCCATCGGCAGCGAAACGGCCCTCGGCCTCGACATCGAGCCAACATTCGGCGTCGAAGGATCGGACGTCGACATCGCGCCACCCCTCGACGTCGAAGGAACGGCCGTCGGCATCGAGCCACCCCTCGGTTTCTAAGGACCGGCCGTCGGCATCGGGCCGCCCCTCGACATCGAGGGAAAAACCAACTAAGGTGGCGTCGGTATCGAGCCGAAAGTCGGCATCGTCGACACCACGACTCTTTGAACCGTCGGTACCGACAACAAAGCCCGCGCCGGTACAGAAGAAGCACACGGCTCCGACTCAGACCCGCCCGGCATCTTCGCCGCTTCTGTCTCAGCGGTCTGCCCCAATGACACCAAGGGCCTCGTCGTTGCCGCCACGCTCAGCCCTCCAAACTTTGGATGTGGAGGTATACTCATCGGACTTGGAGATAACGGACGTTATCCCGGCAGATACTTCTTTCGATCGCGACGATGAGGACAGACCTATTGAGGAGTGCCATCACGCTTCACCGCTTGGTGTCGAGGCATCCCCGACGTCGAGAGATTCTAAAGCGACCTACCGGTCTCGATCCCCCTCTCGGTCTCGCTCTCGCTCTCGGTCCCGACACTGGGAGTCGGCTTCCGATAGATCTAGAAGTAGATCTCGACACCGGAAGGCTCCGAGATACCTTTTCGATCCCTATACAGGGAAAAGGATTGGACGATCATCCTCGCAGCGGGAGAGTAGGTATCGCCAGTTGCCTTCTGCAGCACACTCTTCGACGGCTCTTGTGCCGAGACCATTGTCGCCAACATCTGGAGATGACTATGCCTCGGACACTTCGTCCATACGTTCCCAAGCTCCATCAGTTCCATCTCCCCCGGAAGGGGTGGGGTCTAGGGACAGACCATCGCCATCTTTAGAGTTAGGCACTTTCTCTGACCAGATGCAGAGGATGGCTCAATCCCTCGGCTTAGATATTAATCAGCCACAGGAAGACCTAAATGACAAAATTTACGACGTCATGTATGAGGAGCCAGCACCTCAGCTCAATCTGCCGCTAGTACCAACTCTTTTAAAGACCTTTAAGAGTGCGTGGGAAACACCGGCTACAGTTGGAGCTACTTCCAAACGTTTGGAGACTTTATACAAAGTTAAGGACGCCGATGCGCCTTTTCTGTGTAACCACCCCAGACCTAACTCTATTGTGGTTGAATCGTCACTAGGACGCAATGCTAAAAGCCATTCCACTCCTGTTGATAAGGAGGGCAGAAAGCTGGATACGTTTGGTCGTCGTGTGTACTCTTCAGCTACGCTAGGCTTTAAAGTAGCTAATTATCAGGCTACCATGGCTAGGTACCAGCTGTTTCTCTGGAACAAGATTTCCGCATTGACTGATTACCTTCCAGATGATCAACGCGAACTAGCCAGAGTTTTCCAGGCTGAAGCGACCAGACTATCCAGACAGCAGTTAACGACGGCAAATCACCAAACGGATTGTGCGGCAAAAGCCCTCGCGGGGGCAGTTGCTTTGCGTCGCCATGCCTGGTTGCGCACCTCCACGTTGCCAGCTGAGACAAAATCTAGAATCGAGGATCTCCCGTTTGACGGGGAGGGCCTATTTCATTCGTCCACCGATAACACCATGGACGTTATCCACAAGTCAAAGGTGACGGCTCGTAAGATGAGCGCGCCAGCACAACAGCAGACGCAACCACAATCTCGTTCGCGTCGTTGGTACCGCCCCTTCCAGTACCAACCTAGACGTCAGCAGGAGCGCACCCAGCGTTTTCAGGCACAACAGTCTCAATCTTCCTTCCAGCCAAGAAAACAGACTAACAGATACAGCAAGGCACGTCGCCAGGACCAACCGTCGAAACGGCGTCTTTGACTCCATTCCTCTACTCCTGCCTCGAGCTCAGACCAACAGGCTCCAACCTTTTCTGCATCGCTGGCGATCCATAACAACCGACGGGTGGGTGCTCTCAACGATTTCCGAGGGCTACCTCATAGAGTTCCAAGCCTTTCCACCTCTCGGCACTGTGAGGACTACCCCTCCGTCTCCCACACTGCTACACGAAACAACAACCCTGTTGCAAAAGAAGGCAATCGTCCGCGTCCCAACGAGACTTTTAAAAGCGGGTTTTTACTCGCTCTACTTCACGGTTCCAAAGAAAGATGGCGGACTGCGTCCCATAATGGACCTCAGACATTTGAACAAGTTTATAAAACCAAAGAAATTTCGCATGATCACGTTGGCCCAAATCCTGCCCCTCCTAAAACGAAACCGTTGGTTCACCCTGGTGGACCTCAAGGACGCCTACTTTCACATCCCGATACACCCCACTCATCGCAAATATCTGAGATTCGTTGTTGGGGGAAAGGCGTTTCAGTTTTCAGTCCTCCCCTTTGGCCTCCGGACGGCGCCAAGGGTATTTACCAAGTGTATGGCGGTAGTGTGCGCCCATCTCAGATCACAGGATGTCGAGCTCTACCCTTACCTCGACGACTGGTTGATCGTTTCTCCATCGCGGTCGCGAGCACTCTCCGACGTCAACCTGGTCATGTCTTGCCTGGCCAGCCTGGGTCTGCAAATAAACGAAGACAAGTCCATTTTTCGCCCCACACAAACAATTCAATTTATAGGGGTGATTCTAGACTCAACCGCGGGAAGGGCGTACCTGCCACCAGAACGCGCTCAAAAGATCGTATCTCTGGCCGCCAAGCTTCACCGACACTCCCGTGCAACAGCGTTCGCAGTGCTTCGCCTCCTAGGTTTCATGGCTTCGGCAGTATTCGTTGTTCGCTGGGCTCGTCTACACATGCGTCCACTACAACAACTCCTTCTCAAGCACTACCGGCCTTACCTAAATCCAAGGAGAATAATAATTACCATTGCGAAGGTTGTCCTCCCTTCTCTCCGTTGGTGGTCTTCCACCGCAAATCTGGCCCACGGCATGCCGTTTCATCAAAAAGATCCCACTCGAATTGTTACTACAGATGCGTCTCTGCAAGGGTGGGGAGCGCATTACAACGACCTGCAGATTCAAGGAAAATGGTGACAGTCAGAGTCCAGACTCCACATCAACCTCCTGGAATTTCTGGCTGTAAAGCGGGCGCTACACGCTTTTCTACCACACCTTCAGGGACACAGGGTTCGCATCCTGTCGGACAACACCACTGTGGTGTGGTACGTCAACAAAGAAGGCGGGACAAGATCTCCTCGCATTTTACAGTTGGCACTAGATATTCTTCATTGGGCCATTCACAGGGACATCTGCCTGACCGCGCTTCACATTGCGGGAACGGACAACACGAAGGCAGACACACTCAGCCGGGAGTTCACCGACACCCACGAGTGGGAGTTATCCCAGGACGTACTGAAGCGTCTGTTCGCAAAGTGGGGCAAGCCGTCGATAGACCTGTTTGCGACTTCTGCAAATGCCGTTTGCCAGGACTACTGTTCTCGGGCCGGGATTGGACCTGCATCTCTCGGAGATGCATTCCAGTGGGACTGGTCCAACGGCTTCCTATATATGTTCCCCCCGTTTCCGCTGATTTCGAAAACGGTGGCCAAGGCCGCAAGGTGCCCCCTGAACGCCATACTGGTGACCCCTTGGTGGCCAAGACAACACTGGTTTACCACCCTCTATCGTCTGTCGAGACGGCAGTGGTGGCGCCTGCCCAGGGTACCGCACCTACTGTCCAAGAACGCAGGGAGTATCCTGCACCCGGACCTGCAGACACTGCACCTCACAGCGTGGCGGATCCAACCAGATGGCAGTCATTAGATATGCCTCCGGCTCTGCGTTCCATCTTCGAGGCCTCCATCAAAATGTCTACAAGGGCTTCCTATGTTAGAAAATGGAGGCGGTTTACTAAGTTTGCCAATGACAAGGGTTTTCCAGTTCACGATGGCCCCATATCGGGGATCGTTGATTTCTTGTATTCACTTCATACGGCAGGCTTAAAACCCTCTTCAATCAAAGTCTACCTGGCAGCCGTGTCAGGACAACACGCGAAGATTGACGGCTATACAGCTTTCACGCACCCAGTGGCAAAAACTTTTATGAAAGGGCTACGCCACATGTTCCCACCACTGCGCCAGATTGTTCCTCAATGGAGCTTATCGGTAGTTTTAACGGCGTTAATGACTAAGCCTTTCGAGCCGTTAGCTACGATTGATCTCCGATTGCTAACGTTTAAGACAATTTTCTTGGTCGCCATAACATCCGCTAGACGTGCTTCAGAGCTAGCGGCACTAATGGTGGGACCTCCTTACACCCAGTTTTTTTGGGACAAGGTTGTGTTACGTCCTGGCCCCTCGTTTGTTCCCAAAGTGTCTTCCATGTTCCACGTTAATCAAGATATAGTTCTTCCAACGTTTTTTAAGGAGTCTACAGACCCCCTCTCTACGGCTTTACACACCTTGGATGTGCGACGCGCCTTGGCTTTTTATAAAAAGAGGACAGAGTCTATCCGTAACTCGGAGAAGCTCTTTATATGCTATGGTGGAAAGACGAAGGGATTGGCAGTTTCCCCCCAACGTCTGGCACATTGGATTGTGGACACTATTGTCCTGGCTTACCAAGTTCTTAACAAACAGCCCCCTGCTTCGTTCACAGCACATTCGACAAGGGGGCAAGCCACTTCGTCGGCCCTGATCTATGGCTCATCAGTTCCGGACATTTGCAGGGCGGCGACATGGTCCAGTGCCTCAACCTTTGTGAAGCACTACAGGCTGGACGTTAGAGCCGCAAAAGATGCTTCGTTCGGCCGAGCGGTCCTGTCTTCCATCTGTCAGTGACCCACCAGCGTGCATCCCCTCCTCCGGTAAGTTTGGCTGATTACTCGCCCATATGTGTGATGCACAGAGACCACGAAGAAGATATGCAGGTTGCTTACCTGTAACTGTAGTTCTTCGAGTGGTCATCTGTGCATTCACACAACCCGCCCACCATCCCCTCGTTGCAACGCTATGGTGTATGCAGGAGGATAGAGCGCATATGTCTCCTATTCATTGCCTGGTGCGAGGCCGTAACGCGGTCTCAGGGAACTGAGGTAAGGCGGGACCCGGAGCATGCGCGATGGATGGTGGGGGAGGGGTTCCCGCCAAAAAAAGCACTAAGCTAGCTAGTGAAGTTTCCCGATTGGGGCTCGGCGCCGGCGCAGAGCCCATATGTGTGAATGCACAGATGACCACTCGAAGAACTACAGTTACAGGTAAGCAACCTGCATTTATGGAGCTTTCAGTTCTTGAGGCAGATGCCGTCTCAGAGCCGTAGAACGAAAGCTGGCAAAGGGAAGCCCCGCCCTGATTGAGGTGGTATTTTTTGCCTGCCCTTGCATCCGGATGGCAACATTAGACAGACTGTGGAGTGGAAGCAAAGCAGCTGGGCAGGCTTGACTAGGCCTTAGCAGTGTGTTCTGTTGTGCCACAAGATAGTGCTTCGCATCTCCTGGTATCCATGTTGTGCAGGTGAAGCTCAACATGGCAAAGCCCTCCCTCCCCCCTCACGAATTTAGAATTTGGACAGACGCCCACCTGCCTTCTCCATAAATTCACCTGCTGCTTGTGCCCTTGGCTGTGCCACTGCTGGCTCCCGGGGACAAGGCAGACTCTTGTTGGGGTGGCCAGTGTGCTATGAATGGTGAGACTTCTCACGAAGAGCTGTCTTGGGATGATGATGATGATGACCCCACAACAGGCAGGTCAATCTGATGCAGCCACTTTATTTTAGAATGGCTGGCTTCCCTTCTAAAAGTTCCACAGTGCTAAATGACAGCTTCCTTAGAGGCCCCCAACCTCATTGACGTTGGTGAGAATCCAGTTGTTGTGCGGGGCACCTCAGTTGCCCATATGGCCTTCCTATGCAGACATGCCCTCCTGCAGCCATGGGGTTGGACTGGTTGTTTCCTCTCTTTTACCTGGTAGGTTCCAGTTGGGGTGAGAGCAGCTCAGGGAGAATAACCAACTGTCTTGTCCTGAAAAACCTCACGCCTCAGGTGAGTGGCCTGGCCTGGCATTGTGACAGGAGACTGGTGCTCCCCCCCCCCCCCCCTTCAGAGTGACTTGGGCCCTCTCCCCTTCCTTGCTCTGCGGGCTCAGGCTCGCAGAAGCTGTACGCGGTTCCCTCTCTTTCCATTTTCAGATTGATGGCTCCACCCTGCGCACGCTGTGTATGCAGCATGGGCCGCTGATCACATTCCATCTGAACCTCCCCTATGGCAACGCTTTGGTCCGTTACAGTTCAAAAGAAGAGGTGATGAAGGCACAAAAGTCTCTCCACATGTAAGTATGGCTCGGAGGGAGATGCTTCCCAGTCCTCTTGAGCCAAGAATATCGAGTACATGAATTGTGGCCCAGGCAAAAGGAACTGGAGCGGTGAAGAACACACTGACCAGGCACTTGGTGTGTGCTCTGTTCCATGTAAGAGGGGTGGCAGTTGCGTCTACGGTCATCAGAGTGCACAAAGCAGCCATGTCAAAAGTAAACAGTGGACCGTAGAAATGTAGCCACTCCATTTTGAACAAAATGGTAGTTCGGACTGCATTTTCTTCTGAACCAGGGTGATGTGTGTGTGCGTGTGCGTGTGTGTGTTACCTCTCACTCATTCACCTGGATTCTCCCACTGGAGATGGGGGCCTGTGCCTTTACCCGAACATGGTAGTGGGTATAATATGATTTAAGAGAGCAAACTTGTTGATATTTTGAGTGCATACTGTACCCAGGGAATGGCTTGAGAGTTGGCACGTGTGCTAACTGGTTTAGGCCAGTGCCTGGATGGGGGGAAGCCATGTTGGCTGCCCTGAGCTCCTTGGACAAGGGCAGCCTGTGGGCGAGAGGGAAGGGGCAGCAACAAGAGGTTGGCCTGGCTTCTCCCTCTTGCCTGATCTCTCTCTCTCTCTCTCTCTCTCTCTCTCTCTCCGGACAGGTGTGTCCTAGGGAACACTACAATTCTTGCTGAGTTTGCCAGTGAAGAGGAGATCAGCCGCTTTTTTGCACAAGGCCAGTCTCTAACCCCTTCCCCTGCTTGGCAATCTCTGGCCAGCCAGAGCCGCCTGGGGCCCGTGGATGGCTCCCATGCATTCGCCAACCGCAACGACCTAAATAATCACTGGAATGGTGCTGGGCTGTCAGGAGCGAGCAGCACAGACCTCCATGGCACGTCCCTTTGGGGGAGCCCAAACTATTCCACCAGCCTCTGGGGTTCCCTGAGCAGTGGTGACACCAGGGGCCTTAGCAGCCCATCCCCCCTCAATACGTTCCTCTCTGTAGACCATCTCGGGGCAGGGGGGGAGCCCATGTGACCCTTGCGTTCCTTCTTCAGTGAATAAAACTGTGACCTCAAAGCAGCACTAGATTTGGACTCCCCCTCCCCCCCCTTCCCCGGCAGCCTCCACCTGTGGAAATGGTTACTTTGTGCACCTGTCCTCCCCCACTTTGTTTTAGCCCAAGACATACCAGTTTGAATACTTGAATCATGCAAGCCAATAATATAATGTGAAAAGTTCTAGATTTACACTTCCAGATAGTGCTATACAGAGTTACAAGAAACAGGCAAAAACCCTACATAGAATCGGCTTGCTTTCTTTCACGTGTGACTTTTCCCTCTCAAAACGTTTTTTTGTGCAACGTGCTGATAATGTTGGCGTTTGAGCTTTTATAGCTTTGCACAGACTCTGCCCTTTCCCCCATCCCGCAATACTTGAGGTGGCAGCGGTGGCTCTTTTCCTAGGGGACAAACAGATGTCCCTTGCTTCAGATGAGGGTGTGCCCCTCTATGCCTTGATGGCCGCCTGCCAAGCCAGCCACCAGCCGTCAAGCGGCAGCCTGACAGCGCCAAACAATCGTGTGCTGAGACTAACCTAGGATTGTGAATGAAAAAGTATTGCACCTGTTTGTTCATATGGAATTAAACTAAACTAAAGAAAGGAGCTCTGCAGTTTCTGAAACTGCAAATGCACAGCTGTGACTTGCAACCCTGCCTGTTTGCCAGGGCTGGGTCCTGCACTTTCAATAGGCTTTTGGTTTTTTATTTTTCAGGGGCTCCTGTGTTGGGGCGCTGCCTTGTTTACAGAAATCTTCTTTCTTTCTTTTCTTTTGAAAAACAATGTTTACTCTTCCATCACTTAAATATTTTTTAAAAAACAACAAAAACATTGTGGATGATAAAGATGCTTTCTATCTCTGGGAAAAAAACGAGCAGTGTTTGGCCATGTTCCATTTGTGTTTTTCTATTCCCACCTCCTAAATCTAAGAGCTCTCAGGAAAACCAAGGTCCCCAGTAAAACTCCTTGTAGTTTCTTATAGGAAAAATAACTTTTAGCACTGATTACTACTTGCTCTGTAAAACTTCTGCCAAAAATCGCTTCGAATCGCTGGAGTTTGACATCCTTTGCTTTCCGATGCTGTCTTTTTAATAGTATGGGGTGGGAAGGGTGGTGCTTGGTTCTTGATCTGTAGCTTCTTCCCCCCGTTTTTGTAAAGTCCGTCCCCTTATCCCCTCCCTCCATTGCACTCTTCCTGCTCTTGTGACTGTGTTTCATGTTTAACCTTAAAGCTGAAGTAACTATGCAGACTGTAACCAAGGACTTGGACTTACAGAATTTTGTTGTATAAATTTTAAATGTTTAAAGTTCTTGCAAATACTTTTCTTGTGAAAGTGTTAAATCATCTTCCTCTTTTTTGCCACAAATGGTATTATTACCTGATGCTTGTTTAGTTAGAGGATGAAAGACTAAACAAGGATAAAAAACCCTTTTAATTGTGCCGAAAGACGCTCTCATTTCATTGCCTTGATTCTAACTGTTGTGTCTGAAGATGCAAAAGTTGTCAGTGGCTTTTTAACTGTTTACAAATAGAGTGTGATTGTAAAATGTACAGTTTGAGTTGTGTTCGAATTATGAAGTTCCTCCAGAAGTTAATAAATCATGACATTTTTGGCTGCTTACCGTAGAACTGTCTTGTCTGGCTTCCACCATCCTTCAATTTGTCACACCTCTACAGTTGGATTCACTAATTATTTACTTACTTAAATAGTCCTAACTCCAGTGCTTTCTCTTTTTCCCTTTACAGTTAGCTTGGATCTCAAAAAGACATTTGCAAATATACAGGAGCGTGTGGGAATGTTTTAAAAAGTACTGGCATTTAATACCTCAGTTACAGCTACTTACACAAAACAATTGCACCAGCACTTCTTCCTTGACAATTTTCCAGTTACTTTTTTAGGGTCAAGCAGTCCTGTGTCTGAGTAGGATGCAACTTCCCAGATTCCGTTGACTTTTCACTGCTGGATGCCAGCACGGTGTTCTTCCAAATTGCTTGTAACTACTTTTAAACTTCCACTGTCTGACACCAAACCAAAATTGGCCTCTTGATTCCCACTAGGAAGTTTAGTTGATGGCTGATCCTCAGGACTTTGTGTTGAACAGAAGTGACGTCAGACGCCTGTACTGGTGGGTCGTGTGGTTCAAAGGGTTTGCAGCTCCATCTCTGAACTTCTTATGTGGAAGTTAAAGAGTGGTTGATTTTGAACACATGACAACTGCTGCCTCTGAAAGTCTCTTGGGAAGAATTCAAGCTGTCCAGCTTCTCTCTAGGCTGACCTGCTCCATCCCCTCACAGTACGAATGAGGCCTCTGTGTTTTGTGCTGTGAAAAAGAAAGTGGGCTGCAGCAGTTGCTGTGCGCTGGGAAGGCCAAGAGGAGCTGGCTTGACTTAAAAGGGTCCTACTCCCCAAATACCTCCCAGGGCCAAGGGGGAAATGTCCAGGCACCGTTGTGCCCACAAACATCCCTCTTGGGACCTGCCCAGGGGCTTTGCCTCTCCTGGTCTTTGTTTTTATATTAAAAATTGATTTTGAAAAAGCTGGTACTGGTATGCTACCAAAAGAAAATGCGCTGGGTTTCCACACCATATTTATTTCTAGCAGATGGCCTCTCGGTCCCATGCGTGCCTCAGAGGCATTCTGAGAAAAGAAGAGGGCAGATGGCCTCTGCAGCCCTGGCCTTCATTTCGCATCTAGCCAGTCCCAAAAAAGAAAAAGGGGAACTGGAGAATGGCAAGGCATGTCCGGGGAGGGTTAAGGCACGGGGAACATCCTGAGGCGCTGAAGCGGGTGGAAGTGACTGCAAGGGAAGTTGTGCCTGTGCAAAGTCTGGTGTGTCGGGGGGGGGGGGGGGAAGAGACCTGGCTCTGTGTGTTCTGCCAGAGGCCTTTATTGTACTTTGCCTGTGTGTTTCTTTTGAGCATCACCAGTTTGCCTTCTGTGAAATGGGTGCAGTCAGTTGGGTTCAGAAGAGCAGTTTTGTGTTTCGGAGCTCAGACCCCACCTGTCTTGTATTCAGGTTCTTGGGCGAGTGACTTTTCTTTTAGCCTCACCAATTTTCCTTCTGGGAAATGGCTGCTTTGTGATGGGCACTTTCATGGCAGCCATTTCATGAGAGTGCCCATCACACTCAAAATCCCCACTGTGCTCACCAGCTCACAGGGGCAGCAGTGGTGGTGAAATGACCAGGGAGGGGGGCAGTGTCAGATAGTGACTACAGAGTAAGTTGTCAGGCAGGAAACCTCCAGTTGAAATATTTCACCAGTAGCAAAGTCACTTGGGAACCTTGAGCAAATCCTTATTCTCTCTTCCCCGTACAGATCTTATGACACTAACTTATTTATACTCTGCTCTTCTGGCCATAAAAGCAGCAACAACACTGATGTATCTGCAATAGGGGGTGAGGGCACTGACCCTTTTGAGACACTTATTAGTCAGCGAGAAGAACGTACCACCCCTGGAATCTTTGGCCTCTGTGTTTTCAGAACACGTCTGCCAGGAACTTGCCTTTCAGGGCTTTTGCAAAACCAGGATGTGGGGGGGCCTCCGTGCCACTCCGCAGCCCCCACCCACCCACCTGGCCAAGGAAATGAGGCCTGCTTTCAGCCTGCTGCTCTTGAGTGTTGTCTTACCAGTTGCTCCCTGGAGAGCTTGTGTGGAGCAGGGAAAGGGCTCCACTGGATTGGTTCCAAGGGCCAACTCGAGATGGAGAAGACCTCACTTGCCTTCCCAGAGTCGATCATGGGGTCATTCACACTGTTGGAGCTCTCAGCCCAATTGTATTGGGAACTAAAAAGAGAAGCCAGGGCATGCACACAACCTGAGCTACACAGCAATGCAAAACAAGTGGCTACACAATGTGACTGCTTCTGCTTCTCCACTATGTCATAAGCTTCTTCGGATTGGGACATGTTTTGCGCATGTTCCTCTAGCACAGGAATGCGACACTTGCAGTCCTCGGCTCCTCCTGGTGGACCAGCAGAGCCAGTAGGACCCTATACCCACTTTTCCCTACATCCCAGCTGATCCACCTGCCAGGCCCCACCTCTTTTCCCGCAGGAGACTTCACCTCCGATCAGCTGCGGACTGGAGAAAAGAGCCCTTCCCTGGCCTTTGCAGGGCTGGGAAAGACCTCTCATTTCCTGAGTCCTTGGAGAGGTACTCCAGCTGGAGTAGACCTGGGGTGGCTGAACGTTCTCTGATGGAGACTCCGTTGGCGGCTGGACAATACTTTGGGGGCCACAAACCCACACCCTCCTCACACACATGCAGAGGCACATAAATCCTCCCCCACCCCCCGCCTGAGATCCCAGCGCTGCCCAGCTGATAAATGCTGGGAACAGCTGAGGAGCTCCCAGCATGCTTTCCTGTTGCAGAGCCAGTTACCTTGGCCTGCCAGCAGCCCTGACACAGGTGCCCTGCAGCTGCCTGCAGTAGCCGTCAGGGGCCAAGCAATCCTCTTGGCAGCTGTAGCAGCTGGTGTCCAAAATCTGCAAGTGGAGCAGCTCTTCTGAGTTGCTGAAGGCCGGGTTGTCCAAGGAGCTGGCTGATGCCAGCCATGGTTCCGACCAGTAACGTGCGGAGATGTCGTCAAGACGGCAGAAGCGCCGGTAGCTGGAAAAGACCGTGAGATTTTCAAGAAGTTAGTGTTCTGCCAGCAAAGCCAAGTCACCGGTCCGGGGGTGGGGGGTGGGATTTCAAGGTTTGTTCTCTGAACTGAGGTGCTCAGATCTGCCTTGGCCGGGAAACTTCTCACCCAACTCAGTTTCCTTGCTGCTAACAGTAGGATCTCTGGGGCGATTCTGGTAATAATCTCATAATGGGGGGTAGAGAAAGAGTGGATGCAAGCGTGTGTGAACTGTGAGAGTGTAGACAAGTGTGCCCCCACCTCACCCCTGGCCCAATCCAGTCCTGCGGCTTTCAATGGGTTCAGCAGGGGCTGGTGCAGCCTCCTAAACCCCAAAACATCTCCCCCGCTCTAAACTGACAGAAGCAGCTATTCTGAGCTCTGTTTGGGACAGGAATAGGTAGGCATGTTTGGACCCAAGATGGTGAGTTGGGCTTCTACAACTGCTACCCAAATAATGTCCTTGTAGACATCCTCAAAACACACGCAGGACCCAGAGCAGAGAAAGCACGACTTTGGGCACCCAGTTGATACCTCTGAGCCCCCTGCCTCTGCCGGCTTCACGAGGCCAAAGGCACTGCTGGATGGCCCCGGGCCACGCTGGCCACAGCAGCCCGTCCAGCAGCAATGCGCTCCCTGTCAGGAGCTGCTGAGCCAGGCAGGGGAGGGAGGCGTGTGAGAGACAGGCTGACTGGGCCAGCGGTCAGCCTGCTGCATCGTGTCGGACTCCTAAGACGAGCGACTGAAGGCCAGAGAGGGGCCGCCCTCCTGGGCAGGGGAAGGGGCAGCCAGTCAGCAGTGTGCTGCTGGGCCAGGCGGCCTGCCTGTCCCCCTGGCCAAGCATCCTGCCCAACGCCTGGGGTGCTCAGAAGCTGCGGGTGCAGGCCACAGCTTCCCCAGGCATGGCCCCATACCTGCTATTCCAAGGCACATTGGCCCTGAAACCAGGGGTGCCATTTTTGGCCATCACGGCTCACAGCAGTTGACAGACTCACTCACTCCCCCCCTGCTTTCATCACACCCCTTCTAAAACCCATGACAGCATCTCTCAACCATCACCGCATGCGCACTGCAGCGAGTGCCATACATTCGCCGTGTGCTGCACACGCAGCGCTTCCTTTGGCCTGTCCCGAGACTCCTGCCACCCCATTCTCTCGGGGGCTTGCAGGGGCTGGGCAAGAAACCTCCGCTCACCTCCGTCAGGGACTGGGGCAGGGAGGGGCTTCCAGCCTTTCAGTTCACAGAAGCAGAGATGCTGGGAGAGATTCAAGAGGTCATCCAAGCCAACCCTCTCCCAGTCCAGCCCCCGGCCTGGCAAAGATCAAGCTGAATGAGCACAGAAAGAGAGATTTGAGGCCCAGCTTGGCCCAGAATGAGAAAGGTACAGGCTGAAGCCATGGAAAGAGCCACAACCCCAGGATCTGGCGGAGCAAGGCCAAGCCAGGCCTTTGGGTCATGGGGAGACACACAATGTATGGAGATCTACTGGAAGATCTCCAGGTTTTTGCAGCAGCTCAGCAAGAGTTTCCAACGAATTGTGAAAACAAACAGCCCCCACCCCCACTATGCCATAAATTTGGCTGCTGAGATTTTTAAAAGTTGGGGACAGGGGAGGAATAAATTTGTGAGTGAAAGAATTTATCTGCAGACTCCAGCTCCGATACTGAAAACAAAACCCTGTGCTCAGAGGCATCCTTATTTTGCCATTCCGGGTCTGCCTTCCTGAGCCATCATTTTGCACCGGGCTCTGGTTGCTGTACCAGTGGCAGTGCCAGGGGGGCAGGGGGGCAAGTGCCCCCCCAAAGGAGCTTGCCACCCCAGCTGCCACCCTACACTCCTTGCTTGCAGGGTCGGCTAAAAAGGCAGCAGCAGTGGGGGATTTCCAGGGCCAGTTCCCTGCTTTGGCGAAGGCTTGCCTGGAGGCCTCATTGTCATGGTGATTAATTATTTTAGAAAGAGGTGGGGCAGGGTGGGAAGATTAGGAAGGAGAGTTACTGTGCCTGCGCACACACGACTCAGAGCGAAGAGAAGAGAGCGAGCGCATGTGCAAGGCAGGCCAGGCTTCCCTTGCTCTTTTTGGCATCCCTGCAAAAGCGAGATCCAATTGAAGAGAAAAAGCAAGCAGTGAGGAAGAAAGGTTCAACTTTGCCGCCCTGTGTAAATTAAGGTATGTTTTAAAAGATCCTCCCCTTCTTTTCTTTAAGTTACTGATATATTATTTAATTCCTTTAGACAGTCTGCTGACTTAATCTAGCATTAGATTTATATTTATTTCTCTCCCATATAAAAACACTTCCTAATATTGTTAATGCTGAAAAACAACCCACTTTGCTTTTTTGTGAATTGAAACTGATTGCAAAAAGCTTGTTGAGGTTTTTAATGTTCAGCACATTGTCTGCTTTTATATTTTAAAAAAATTGCATGTTGTTTTTTGGTATCAGCCTGTTTTGCCCATTGTATAATAGTTCTGCTAAAGTTTTACTGTTTACTGTTTAACCATTGCCTATCTGGCCAGCTCAGTCTGAGCAGGTGGGGGAGGCAGTTTCAAGAACATCACTATCATCATCGTCCTGGCATTATTTTATTATTATTTTAAAATGTTTCTTGCTGGTGGTGGTTGCTGATCTCCTTTGTTCATTTCTGGGCAGGTAGGGAATCATTTTTCTGCAGTGGTGGGGTATTTCCCTCAGCACAAATATTTTTCTTTTAGCAAAAACCATTCCCATCAGAGCCCAATAGATTTGTGTAAAAATCTTTTCATGGGGTTTTGACTGAATAGGGAATGCATTTAAGTCTGTGTTGCCTTGTTGTGTAAAAAAATATTTGGGCTTGGTGTGTGTGATTTGCAGATTGAGAAATTCTTGTGTGGGTAGATGGGTGTTTGGGCCTAGAATCCATTTTGTTTTGCTGTATAAGCATCTCAATTATATTGTAAATATTTGCTTATCAAGGGAAAGATGGGCAGGGTCAGTGCAGAGGCCCTGTTACTGTTGTGCATGTTCCTGTACCGTATTTGTACATAACACTTGAACAGTGCCTCTACTTCCTTTTGAACCTTTCTTGATTATAATAGTCCAGGACCACTGCACTCTTCTTGGCACACCAATAAGAGAAGGCAGAGCATTAGAACAACCAAAAGCCAGACATTAAAAATGAGATTTATGAAGTTTTGTAATATTTCAGTTTTTTGGGTATAGGTTGTTTTAGATACAGGCTGAGTGAACATGAAGCCACCTTAAACTAGGCTGACAATATGAAAAGGAGGACAGGGCTCATGTAACTTTAACAGTTGTAGAGAAAAGGGAATTTCAGCCAGCGTCATTTGTATGCAATTTGTACCTGGTGAAATTCCCTCTTCATGACAACAGTTAAAGCTGCAGGGGCCCTGCCTTCTTTTGTATCTGATCACTCTAGTATAGTGCCTGCAACTTTAATTGTTGTGATGAAGAGGTGATTTCACCAGGTACTAATTGCATACAAATGAGGCTGACTGAAATTCCCTTTTCTCTGCAACTGTTAAAGTTACATGAGCCCTGTCCTCCTTTTCATATGGTCAGCCTAATATACTGCTTTCATACCATTTTCATAGTGCAATATCCTGCTTTATGTAGATGAGGCCTTACTCACAATGCAAGCCTATGAATGTTTATTCATCAATTTATACCACCATATTCAATGCCTCTTACTCCTTTTGCAATAATAAAACACCCAGCTTCATCAATAGGTTCATCTTTAAAAACTTGGATCTTTGGACTAGTACTTCACATGCATTGGGTTTCCTAGGTGTACAGGGCCCAGGTGTCTCAATTTGCTCTTTCCTTACTCTAAAAGTCTGCCTTTCTGGTTCTGCCTGCACTGGTTCAAAAGAAAGTGTTCTGTCTGTTTAATCTGAACGTCAGGGAAATGCTTATGTAGTGACTGTACCTTGTTTGAAAGCCTTTTTCCTTACGGTAATTTGAATTTGGCTAATACATGCTGTATTTTTTAAAAAAAACAACCCTAAATTTATCAATATATGACTTATTTCAGAATATATGGTTAGGATGGCAGTTTTAGTGTGAGATATACCGTTATTTTTCTTTCAGAGGTCTTACATATGGGATACAGCCCGCCAACCTAGAAATATACTCTGCCCCTTCTGTGCCCCTCCCCCTGAATTTTTTTTCTGGTGCCCACACTGGCTGGACCTCCAGGTTCTAGCAGAAAAGAAAGAAGAGCCCCTAAGCCAAAAGCCTTCAGACTCACACAGAGCTTCGTTTCTAAATACAAAAGCTTCCAGGGCTCGCCCTTCTGCCTTGACAACTAAGAAGGAGCTTATACTCTGCATATGCTTCAAAGTACTCATTCCTTCATATTCCCCAGGTATTACAGCCAGGGGCATGGAGATCTGGTTCTGGAGCTGAGCCCTGAAGCGCCCCAATCCCAATGAAGCTTTGCTTCCGCACAGGCTGGGCCCCAAGCAGTTACTCCCTGCACCCCACCCAGCTATCCCCTGGCTATTTGCTTTCCCCTGGAGGGAGGAGACACATCCATCAGCTCAGCCCAGACCCACACAAGACTCAAAGACCAGACCAATGGATGGCAGGCACCGCTGTGGGTCGCCAACGCTGGGAGCAGGGGATGTGGAAACCCAGGGCTGCAAAGGCTCCCCACGGGTGGCCACATCCAGCACAGGAGAGGGCGAAGGCCACCAAGGCAGGGCAGAGTACAAGCTGGCTTCCCGACAGGGGAGGGCTCCTCGGGCTACCAACCCAAAGGCCCGGTGCAGCTGTCTGTCTTCCCCTCCTTCATGGATCTTTTGTGGCAAGGCAAAAAAAACATGGTAGTGGTGGTTCGGTTACAAAGAGACCATGACAATGCCTGGATGCCCGGCGTGGTTTGGGCCGCACGGCAAAAGCCTCGTCTGGAAGTGCCCAGGAGGCATTTAAAAATCTCACGTGCCTTCCAGGCAACCCTGTGCCGAGGGATGCAGCACACCCGTTCCCCACCCCATTCCTTGGGAAGGGCGGGAGCTGGCCACATCTCACCTGCTCTTGGTCTGATCCACTCTGGCCTCCAGCAGCAGCAGCCGGACCCTGCGGATCACCATGCCAGCGATGGCCACTCCAACCACCACCAAGCTCAGCAGCAGGCCACAGGCCACGCCCAGCAAGCCCTGCTGCGTCACTTTGTAGTCACAGCGCACACCCAGGAACCAGAAGTCACTGCCCACAGGGCACCTGGACAGCCAAGGGGGCGGGACCGTCAGAGGCAGCCTGGCGGGGGCGGCGGCAGCAGCAGCCGCAGCAGCCCCACACCCGTATCCACCCCCAGGTGCTGAAGACCCGGCCCAGGGATGGTATCGCATGCAGGCACTCACTGGCAGATGGGTGTGTGGTTGGCCGCGTGGGTGCAGATGCCCTGGTTCTTGCAATAGTCCCGATGGCACATGGAGATGCAGCTGGCGCTCCCATTCTCACCAGCAACACACTCGTAGCCAGCATGGCAGGAGAAGAGCAGGGCACACAGGTCCAGGTGCCGCTCTGCAGGGACAGGCAGGCACCAGGGCAGGAGGTGAACAGCTGAAGCTGCCTAAGGGGGGGGGGGGGCCTAGGCTACAACCAGCCCCTCTGCAGCAGCTCTTGGGGGCTGAGAAGCTACCTGAGATATGAGAGCCTGGGCACAGCCACCTCCGCCCGGAGCCATGGCCCTCGGAGCCAGGCTTGCATGGAACAGAGCCCTGGCAGCGGAAAGGAGGAGCATGGCCTGGAGCTCTGTGGAAGAGCTGCCCAGGACTGGGCCCTGGGGCTGACCTCTGCAGGCTGGAGCCGGACGCCCCTGCCTGAGCTCCCACAATGCCGATCCACCCACAAGGGGGCTTCAGCAGGGGAGAGACCCGTGTCCGCTGCTTGAGCAGGATGCTCACGTTGGGGCTCCAGTGCAGGATACTTCGTCGAGTGATGCAACAAGGGCTTCTACCCCTGCCCTCGACCAGCAGAAGCCAGCATCCCTGACCCTCCGCCAGCTCTGCCCACAGACCAAACCATTTTGAAAGCAGTGGATCGCTCCAGCACTAGAGCGGCACGGCTGGGTCCAAACAGCGCCAGCACCTGCCCGTCTCCCCCGACCGCTCAGCCCTCTCCCAGCACCACTGCCACATGCTGCAGTGCGGAATCTTACCCGGCGTCACGCTTTGTAGCACCCTGGCGTTGGCCACCCACAGCCCCGGCGGCAATCGCTCCGACAGGGACGACCGGTTCAGAGCGGCCCACAGACCTGGAGCCCCCGCCAGGAACAGCGCATGCAAGGCTACCACCACACTCCCCGGCCTGCAGGGGAAAAGCAGTGGGCAAAGGGTGGGCCACAGCCAGCGAGGAGGAACTCTGCCCAGACCAAGACGCAGCAGCAAGCCAAGCACCAAGGTCCAGCTGCCGTTCCTAGCAAACGCTGAGCAGACGTTGGACATGTAGCCCATCATTTTAAGAAAACTGGCTTGAGCTCCCCAAATGTTGACCTTTAAGAGAGGAGCCCCTCAGAGCACCAACTCGATGAAGGGCCATCCTTGGGGGCAGCTGTGCTCCCCACGCCGTGTGATGCCCTTGGAGCTTCAGCAGAGTCACTAAAACAGGGTCTGTGCTGAGCGGTGCCTAAGGGGTCACAGAATCGTTTTCCGTCTTCACCTGTTGGGCTGTGGTTTCAGTGCTGTTACCCTCCCCAAGCCCTTGGGATACAAAACCAATAAAATAGATACCGGACGGCCTTCACTTCCAGTCGTTGGAATCCAGGGACAGAAGCAAAGAAGGGTGTGACCTAGAGAGAAGGGTAAGAGGGTATGAGAGGCCTTTGCCATGTTACTGCTACTAATCCACATTTCCCACGGTGTGGCAATCACTAGAGAACAGACGAATTGAGCCTGCTTGCCCGGAAGCCTTCCGGTCTAGGTAGCTACCTGCCCCCTTTGGAGATGATTCAGAAAAGCCTCCATGGGTACAAGGTCACAACTGGAGCCAGTGGAACGGGCCAGATGACTTTGACCCATGACAACCTACAATTTGTTTCCGGGATCAACCCAAGGGGCTGGTTTCGGTTTTAGGCTAGCTTAAATGCCACTTTAGGCCTGGAAGTCTCTCTACTTTTCCTATCCAGGATTCACCTTTCCACTCACATTCAGCATGGGACAAGCATGTCAGGTTGGCTCTCCCCCCACCTCCTTTTTATCTTTAAGAAGAGAAACTTTTTGTCCTCCTGCCCTGCTCATGGGTGTCCCACGGGGGGCAGCTGGTTGGCTCCTGCATGAACTAGGGAGGTCTTGGGGCTGATCCTGCTTTAGGGCTCTTTTCCGTTCTTCAGTGATTTAAAAAATGGTGCCGCCACCTTTATTGGTCTGGGGCAGGACCATTTTGCATCCGTGGAATAAAGAATCAAAGGGTCAGTTTATATAAGCAGGGAAATGCCACCATAAAGTGATATTTCCCAGGAATGCCTTGGAGGCTACTTGTTTGTAACTGCTTTCTGGTGGCTGTCTCCAATTCCAGCCCTATTCCTGGCATCAGCTAATGAAGCCTCGAAAAACTTATGCCCAGGACCTGCGAAGCAGTGGGCTCAATCTACTGAGCTACTCACTGTTTCATTGATGCTGAGCACTAGGCCTTGATACTCAGGTGAGGCAGGATTCTGGAAGCTTCTGGAAAACTCCATGGCCAAGACAAGCTCACAAGGGACACGCAGGAAAGCATCTGGAGGAGGAGAAAGACCAAGGCCCACCACAGCCCAAGGCAGGGTGGGGCAGCGCAAGAGGAGAGGGTTACTTCCATGGCATCACAGTGACAGTTTTGACAGCAGCCTCACCAAGCTCGTGGCCTCCAGATATTTGGGGCCAGCTCCCATCAGCCCAGGCAGCAGGGCAAGTGGTCAGGAGATCCGAAAGCTGTGCTCCCAAACTTCTGGAGGGCACCGGGGCTGGGTTGGGATAGTCTGGCAAGACATACGGGGAACCTGTACCCAGGCACCACAGGGGTACCCCCTCTCACTGCACCAAAAGCAGAGTGGAGGGTTAGGCATCCTGGGGCTGATGGATGTTTTCATGACAAACTGGTTTCAGTAGAGTGACCATATGGAAAGGAGGACCAGGCTCCTGCATCTTTAACAGTTGTATAGAAAAGGGAATTTCAGCGGGTGGCATTTGTATGCATGCAGCACTGTATCTGGTCAAGAGGGAAGGGCTCCTGCAACTTTAACTGTTGTGATGATGAGGGAATTTCACCAGGTGCTGCATGCATACAAAGAATGCCAAAAAAGCCAAAGGCAAAGGGGTGGAAATGGAGAATGAGGTTTAATAAAAAATAAATTATACCACCATGCATAGAAGGTCGTTACTCATAAGAGAAGTGTTATCGCATCTTGATATTGAACTACCCTGGAAAAGGACATTGCTGGTCCGAAACGTGTTGGTTTCCTCCCCAGGACTGTCAGCTAGACACCATCTGCACTACTGACCTTTCAGGAGGGGCGGTTGGTTCTCCACCACAAAGGCGTGCCGCGATCTGGCGCGCCCCTCGCCATCCCTCAGCACAGCAGGCGCAAGTGCTGTCGCCGCCGGCGCCTCCTCCTCCTCCTCCAGTGCAGCTGTCAAGAGCCAGGTGCCGGCAATGGGAGGGGCGCTCCCTTCTCCAGGGGCTGACACGGGGGCCCCCGTCTGCCAGCTGCCTCCTGCGGGGGCCACTGACGCAGCAGCTGTGGACACAGGCCCAGGGCCTTGCGGAGAGTGGGTGGCCTGCCCCGTAGAGCTTTCTGTGGGGAGGCTGGGACGTTCCTCCCACTCCCAACTCCCCGTCCTGGCTGCAGATGTTGGCGGAGGGTGCAGCTCAGCTCCTCTCGTCCCACTGGTGGGCACAACCACGCTGAAGTGCAGCAGCTCTGGAGCCCTGGAAGGAGCTGGACTCCGCACACCTCCCTTGGTGGTGAGCCAGGCAACCTTAGAGCTTGTCGGCGATGCAGTCCAGCCAGCAGACGCAGGCCTGCCTAGAGTCCTGCTACTGGGGGGCCCGCCCACCTCAGTGCCTCTCCCCACAAAAGCCCCTTCTCCGGCCTGCCCAGGGGACGTCTGCATTGCCAGGGAAGCTGTGGCTCTGTGTGGGCCCTTCCTAGAGCCAACCGTTTCACCTCGATCAGTAAAGGCCTCCATTGGACCAGACAAAGTCCCCTCTTTGGTTGGCCACTCTGGCCAGAATTGTGCCAGCCCATGGAATGACTGTGTGGGATCAGCCCCTTTTCCGGACCAAGTGCTGTAGGGCTCAGCGGTGCCCTGAGACCCCCGTCCTTCTCTGGTGGCTGTGGAAGGGCCTTCCCACAATGCTACAGTAGGGATAAGCACAGTGTCCATTGTTGCGGAACCCTGGAAGGAGGCTGAGTCTACACTGGAACGCTGGCCTGCACCGGGGGGCGCTGTAGCCCCTCCTGTGGAGCTTGTCCAGGGCAAGGCAAGCAAAGGGGGCCCAGAGCTTTTGGGGTCATTCCCTCTGAGACTTGCAAGGGGGGGCGTGGAGCCCATGGAACTCAGAAGCAGAGTTGTCCCTAAGTGGGGAGAAGAGAAGGAGGGGGAGGGGGGTGCCTCTGTCGCCCTGACTGCAGCAGAGGATGCCACGCTGTCACCAGGAGGTGGATGCCTGCACTGCCCCTCTGCCTCAGTACCGGGCAGCAGGGCTGCTTTGTTACGGGCAGAGGTGCCTGGAAGGGTCTCTTCCTCAATGGTCTCCACTGCATGCCTCACCCCTGCACTGGACTGTGAGGGCACAGGGGGTGGGGGCAAGCCTGGGACAGGCCGGAAGGGTCCCACAGCAGTCCCAGTCTTGGGGGGGGCAGTTGCTGGATATCGGCCTGGTGCCCCTGCCGAAGCTGCATGGACCACGCCGCCCCCCAGCTGCTCCGAGAGCACATTGGCACCCAGCCCCAATGGACCTCTGGTCTGGATATGGGGCAGCAGCTGTGCCAACGGAGTGGTGATGGGGGCCCCATCCCAGTCCTGCCCCACGGCTGCAGAGGGACTTGGCAATGTAGTGGGACTGAGCTCTGCCCTCTCCATATCTGGCGGCCAAGCAGAAGGCCTCCCTGCCCCCAGGATGTCTGCCATGGGGGACTTGGCCTCCTGGGGTGTCCGGCAGTGCCCGGCTCCATTGGGGCATGGGGGCTCAGTTGAAGGCATCTCCAAATCCTCAGCAGCGGCTGTGCAGGACGTCTCCTTTTCAGCAGCTGTAGTGCCCGGCGGAGCCTCACTCCCAAGCGGCCGGTTTGACAGCCCCCTCTCGGTCCCGTTGGTCTGCATGACTTCTTGCGCGATCAGCCCCAGAGGCAGTATGGGGCTGGTGGGCTGCCAAGCCTCCCCGGCTCTCCCTCCAGCGCCTGAGCTGGGGATTCCGTCCGGAAGCAACGATGGGCTGGGAGCTGGACCTGCAACAGCCTTTGGAGAAGCAGATCCAGGCAGCAGGGCCAGCAGGGGCAAGAGGGTCACGAACGTGGTGGAGGTGAGGAGGGCTGGGGCTAAGCGGGGCCGCCCACGGGCCCCTGGCACACTCGCTCCTCTTCCTGCTCCATGGGGGGCAAGTGGAGTGCCAGGAGCATGGCTCGGGAGCCCACCGGTTGGAGCCCCCCTCAGCCCGTCCCCAGCGGGTGATGGTGCCAAGCGTGGGTGAAGCTGGGTGAGGAGCACAGGGGTGGCAAAGCCCAGCCAGTGAGCCTGCCAGGGGTTGCCAGGGCGCTCAGCACTGCCAGGGAAGGGGCTCGTGGGGGCCATGGCGGTGCTTTGCTCTTGAGGCAGTGAATCCTCCAGCCCAGAGAAATCCGGCCCTGTACAGTGGGAAAAAGTAAAGACCGTGAGCTTGTTAGGGAGGTGCCCAGGATGTGGATCTCCTCCAGGCCTCAGGAATTAAGGTGCCAATGTCTGCATGTGCCCTTTGCTCAGGTAGAAGCAGGACGATGACAGCTACCCACCCCACCCTGAGCCTCTGGCTGGCATCTCCTGTACCAAGCAGGTCTGTTCAGACGGTGGCCCACCTTGACTACTGCATCGCCTCCCCACACAGCTGAGTCTTTTTTGCAGCCCAGGGCTCCTTGGGCAACAGCTCACTGGCCAGGGGCTAAGGAACTGCTTGCTGAGCTTCCAGGGAAGGGGCCCACTCAGGTGAGACCCTGAGAAGGCCCGTGTCTCAGTCCCATCCTAGGAGGCGTCACCTGGCGATACACTTCTTGGAGGGCCAATTCACAAAGGAAGCCCCTCCACCCACCCCGTTTGGGGGAAGGACCATCCAAATGAAAACTGTACCAAACAGAATTTTCAAGCATATTTAAGCTCAAATTTGCTTACAACTTTTTTAAAAAAAGGATATCTTAATTTGGGGGGGGGGGGGTAATATTTCTAACTTCAGATGATGCTGGAAATTGAGTTTCCAGAGTGGAAAACTGCACAGGATGTTGAATTTGGCACACATAAACTGTTTTTGAAGTGTGGTACTGCTTATTCACTTCAAACAGAAAAATAAATGGAGACACTAGGGAAAGGCACACATTAGATCCCTCCTGTGGATTCATAAACAACCCTTGTGAATTACATCTGAAATTATTATGTGTCTCCCAATGCTAATGTTAGTGTGATTTTTCTGTTGCTTTGTTTAACTAATTTCGAAATGTAATAAAGAGGTTTATTTAAAAAAATGAATGTGGTGAGCTTAACTCAACTGCCATACCTTTTGAATGGGACAGAAATTCCATTTTTAAGAAGTTCTACATAGAAACAAAATTTGAAGTTCTACCCAGATGTGAAATTTCTGACTCGCATTCACCCGAAGCATTCGCCAGGGTTGCACATGGCAATTTTGCCCTGAGCCTGATGTATCCTATATATGACAGTGGCTCAAAGCTACCCTCACCAAGACAAGGGAGCTGCTCTAACTGGCCCCTCTGGAGGGGTGTCAGTCAGGAGGCAGAGCAGGATGTGGATGCAAACCCCATTGAAAAGGACGGAGCATCTCTTCATCCTAGTGAAGTCTGTGGAGGAGAACCACCTCCTGGATTTCCCACCTCCAGCCCTAGACTGTCTCCAGCCAGCCAAGGCAGGGCAGGCTTATAGCAAGCCTTGCCTCACAGCCACCAGGACCATCAGCCCCTGATGTGGGGCCCAGATCAATGCCCAGTCTACCCAAGACTCAGGTCCTCTCTCTCTCTCTCTGGCTCTGAGAAGCCACTCACCCCCCCCACCCCCCACCTGCTCTCCACCCCAGCCATGGCCATACCTGCCTGGCACCCCTGGCCCAGTCACATGAGCACCATTGCAGCACCTGGATTCACTGTGATCCAGGGAAAAGTGCATCCCTTCTACAGGCTGCCAGTCCCTGGGAGGGTCAGTGAGCCCCAGAGCCACCAACTCCCCTGTTCCAAAAAGGAGACACTTGCTGCTCTGGATCTCCTGACGTTGCCTTTGCTCTTTTAGTGTGTGTATTTCTTTTTTTTAACTACAGCAATTGTCAACCAAGGGAAGCTTCTTAGAAACTGAGCTCATAGATTTACAAGAAAGAAAGAAAGAAAGAAAGAATTTGCAAGGCTCCCAATTCTGCTCTGAGCAGCAAGAGCATATCAAGACGCTTTACAAGATGCTTCAAAGCAGACGTGGCTGCACCAAACAGATCTCAGGCCAAGCAGTTGGGAGGCAACGGTCCCCTTTCTGCCTGCCAAGCCAACCTCAATGGGGGCAGAAGGGTTGGGCTCTCAGGTTGTCTTGCCTTTTTGCCAACTCTAGCACCCTGTTCGTAGCTGCAGCGGCTCCCAATCCCCAGGGGACGTTGGGAACACACCCCTTATGCAGTGGAGGATGGGGGCTGCCCCTGTCAAGCTATCACTAGGACATGATGGCAGCATATTCAAGAGGAACCCCGTTCATTACCCAAAACAAGCATCCAAGACTGCCCTCCCAGAAATCGTGCATCACCATCCCAGGGTTGCCACGACAACAAGCTTTCTCCGGTATTGACGCAAAGGGTTCTGAGGAGGTGGGCATCGCTTCTGCCATAGAAGGAACCTGAGCTTTGTCTGAGGAAGACCCGGGTCCCTGTAGTCTCTCTCACACACACTCACACCCCAAGCACAAGATCAGAAGGAGAAGAGAGGGCAGAAAGCTAAGCTGGTGAAGGGCTTACAATTGGAGGAGAGCGAGCTGGGAAGTGAAGAACACTTGTGATTGTGGAAGGAGAGGCACTGGTAACACACACACACACACACACACACACACGAGACAGTTGGGATCTCATTTTCATATCAAAGACTTGGATTCAGGCAAAGCACCCTACACCTCACACCTTTTTGCCCTCCTCAGGCTAGCAACAGCAGTTCCTTGCCTGGTTGCCAGTGGTGAGGAAGAATCCCTTCCAGGCAACCAGGTGTGTTCTTGGTTTTTGGGTGCTCTTGTACTACTACGTGCAACTCATGCAGACAGGTTAATAGATGCTATTATGGGCTAGCAACACATTTTGATTAATTTGCAAAACTACTGCAAAAAGTACCACATATTTCTATGCATTCAAGGTGGCTCTCAGTGATTCAGAGTTCCGTGAGACCCAGAAGCTCCTGGGCTCCCACATCAATCTACGTTTGTGCAAAAAAGTGTCATTTTACTGACACAGCATCTCTTGTCCCATGAGAAACAGCATGGCTAACCCAATTAAGCAGAACTTATTTTCCTGGAGTGTTGTATATATGTCCATCTATTGGCAATCCAGTTCATATGTAACTGCTAATTGTGGGTTGTTTAACCCATAGTAGTTGTGTCCACATGGCAGCAAGCAGGCACGCTGCCTCCTTTGCACACCTCACTTCTGCTATCAATCAACTGCAATGAAAAGTGCAGGAATGACCCATTTCTGGGTTGCTATCATGATGTTCGGACCTGGAACTCTGGGTTGTTTAGGGGTTAAACAACCTAGAGTTAACCCAATATTGGTTCCTGGGTTGTTCACTACAGCTGATTGAAAGTGGAAGTGCCAAGCGTACAGGAGGCAGCTTGTTCACTTGCTGCTGCATGGCCCCACCAATTCCTGGGTGAGATGCGCAAACTGGAGCTTAATTGATTATGATTTTGCTTGTCTTTGATTTCTTCATGTGCTTTTGTTGAGACTGTCTTTTGGAGAAGATGAAAAAATGGCCAGCCGCTGCCTTTGGAACCACAATCTCTATCACAGCTAAAGAAGCACCCACACAGGCTCACTCCACGCCCCCCGTCCTGGCCCATCAAAATAGCTGCCACCCCCCTGGTTCTGCAGTGCAACCACCCCTCTAACACTTTGTAGTCAGTTTCCCTGTGGATACAAAGGGTGGTTAAAGAGGGTCAAGGCAATTCCCAGGAAGGGGGGGCTTTGAGATTAGCCTTTTATGGTGACAGCGCCCTGCCTCAGTCACAGAATTTGGGGGGGGGGGGCAGGCACAGTCATCTTCCCCTGGTAAACCTACCATGTTTTCCCACCACCTCTTCTAACCTTTTTTCTTGCTACAGAAAATGTTATGGGGAAAAAGATGGAGGGGCTCCACAAGGCCTTCTGCAGGGTAGCGCTGGGAGCCCCCCCCCCCCAGGAAATCATTCCAGTCTCAGCTCTGCCGCAAGAGAATCATAGAATCATAGGATAGGAGAGTTGGAAGGAGCCCATAAGGCCATCGAGTCCAACCCCCTTCAAACATCCCGGACAGATGGTTGTCCAGCTGCCTCTTGAAGGCCTCTAGTGTGGGAGAGCCCACTGCCTCCCTAGGTCATTGGTGCCATCGTTGTACTGCTCTAACAGTCATGAACTTTTTCCTCATGTCCAGCTGGAATCTGGCTTCCTGTCACTTGGTTCCACTCTTGGTTGATCGAGAAGAGATCCTGGCCCTCCTCCGTGTGACCACCTTTCAAGTATATGAAGAGTGCTATCATGTCTCCCCTCAATCTTCTCTTCTCCAGGTTAAACATGCTCAGTTCTTTCAGTCTCTCCTCATAGGGCTTTGTTTCCAGACCCCTAATCATCCTCATTGTCCTTCTCTGAACACGCTCCAGATTGTCTGCATCCTTCTTGAAGTGTGGTGCCCAGAACTGGACGCAATACTCAAGATGGGGCCTAACCAGTGCCGAATAGAAGGGAACCAGTACTTCGCGCGATTTGGAAGCTCTACTTCTATTCATGCAGCCCAAAATAGCATTTCCTTTTTTTGCAGCCACATCACACTGTTGGCTCCTATTCAGCTTGTGGTCTACAAGAAGAGTGAGTGGAAGAGGCCCATGCAAATGGGCTGGCCAAGGTGGCAGACCTCTGGGCAGCCAGGTGCATCTGTGGGGGCTGCATGGCGAGGCACAGCTGATAGGCAGCAGTGGCAACCGGTTGCCGAGAGGACCAAGGCAGAGCACAAGGCAGTGCCACACAGGAAGCACGCTCAGAGGGGAGCCTCATCCCCTGGGTGCAGCGGGCAACGGAGCACAGCTGGGCCCAAGCTCCTAAGCAGGCCAACCACTTGTAGGAACCGGCTTCAAGGTCCGCAGAGCTGGACACAGGAGAACAGGCCCGAGAAGCCAAGAGCATCCACAGCAGGAAATGCAGACTCAGACAAGCAAGGCAGGAGACGGGGATGATGCATTCCAAACCCTTGGTGATTGGAGCCTGGCGACTTCCATGCTTGCAACCCCTCATGGCCCCTTTCAACCCCAGCAGTAACGGGAGCATAAGCCTGCAAACACACAGACATGCCAGCTATGGCTAACCCATTTGCAATACTCAACATGTGATGAGGATAAAGGGCAAGATGCTGCTGCCAATGGTGATTCGTTCCCAGATTCATGCAAAACTGCAGAACAGATCTCAATCAGTAAACTGAGCAAGGACCTAATGTTTAAAAGGCACCCCACCCCAAGCCAAGCTGGGACTTCCCCAGATCATATACCCCCAGCACTGGGAGACTGATCCTGTTAAGATGCACATTAAACTTTGGGTCCTTTGCTGATTGAGCTCCGTTTTGACGCTTTGATCAAACAAGAACTGGGAACTAGCCTCCAACTGCAGCATCACAAGGACATGCAGAGTCCACGACAGTCTCACCTTGTTCACACCACATTCCACCCTGGGAGCGGGGAGCAACACTGACCCCTCACATGGCCCATGTGGGATGACACTTGCCTCTGGGGGACCGCATCCTCCCCGCAGCAAAAGGAAAAAAAATACGGATAGAACATGAGAATACTGACATCACGCTACTATTCCAGGAGCCTGAAGCTAAGGCCAAAAGTGGGGGGGGGGGGAGAGGAAGTACCGGGCAAGCAGGTAGCTCGCAATTGGGCAAAGTGGTTGGCCAGATTCATAACATTCATGGGCAATACATGCCCAGCCTCGGCCAGCAACAAGTCTGGTGAAATATCCAGTCATCTCATATGACATTTATTGCTTGTTGCAGATTCCCTTTAACAGTTCATACAGTTGTGGGTGGCCCAGCTGTATCCCCAAACTTGTGTGTCATCTCTTTCTTCACTGCTATGTCTACAAAACAAGATGCTGGACCAGATCCAGCAGGACTCTTCCGGCGGCTCAATCTCACATCTGCTATGAACTCCTCAGAGAAGCTGCTATCATCTCAGCCTCAGCATCCCATCTGCAATACAAGGACAATAAAAGCGACTGACCTTACAGAATCTGGTCTCTCTAAATGCTTTAAAACCACCGTGTAAATTCAAGGCATGATGAGGATGGTTTTCAATCTAGGGCTCCAGGGAAGGTGAATAGGGAACAGGAGTCCCTCCCAGGCAGGCAACCATCCACAACCCTGCAGATGCTGTTTTGCAGGAACGTGCGATTCCACAAGCCAGCCACAGTCTAGGAATGCAAGTCTAAGAATGATGCCCCGATTCCTCACTCTGCCCACGAAACTGCCATGTGCAACTGGTCCCCCACACAGGGAGAGAGATGCTCGCAGCAGATGCAGATGAGATGCCCTTTTTTTCTGAGAATGAAAAGTGGGGTAGTGCACAACCCGGCAAATATGCCACATGTGTCCCTACTCCTCCTGGAGAACTGAACCTGCTTGGAGGCCAGGCTCAGCCCCTCCTTCATCCTGAAGAACTCCTGAGATGAGGCAGAACTGGAATCCCGACAGCAGCGCGTCCACTGCCCACTCCCACCCTTTGCTTCTTAAGAGAACATCCCACGGGCCCACGGGGAGCTAAGCAGCTGCCCAGGGCATTAGATGAAGTGGGGGGGGGGCAGGGAGAGGGAGAAGAGGCAGAATGGAGAAGGGCTGCAATTCACCAGGATGTTCCCCTGAGCATTTCTCACTGGAAGCAGAGACCCAGCAGACGGGGCCTTCCCTGCCATGCCCTGACCTGAGAGCACCAGCCCTGCCCACCCACTTCCCCTGCCCTCCCAGCAATTTCCCACAAAGCAGGGGGGGCCTTCACACTTGGGGAAGGGGGGGTTTCAGAACAAGGCCTGCCAACGGAACAGGCCTGAGCCCCAGGGGCCGGCCAGCCCACCCCCGAGGCAGAATAAAGCGGCTGCCTCTGGCAGCAGATTGGGGGGTGTCAATGAAGGGCAGCAAACGGATGTTATTTCCTTTATTTCTGTTGCATTTCTACTGCCAGGGGTGGGGAGAGCTGCTTCCGGGATTTTCTGCCAAAATAAGGTGGATGGCTTTGGATGCGATGCACACGGGCTCAGGTGGGTGAGAGGAGCCATTGGCTGCTCCGCCTCAGGCAGCAGAGTATTTGGGCAGCAGCAGGCCCTGCCCAGCCAGAACCCTGGCCCCGAGGCTCCAAATGTCCACACACACCGCTCCTTCGGGCTCCCTCAGCATTGCTGCCCCCGGCCCCTGTGGAGGGGGTCTTTGAGGAGCAGGCCCCTCGCCTCCAATGAAGGAGACGCCCAGAGAGCTGGAGACGCCCAGAGAGCTGGTGCTGCGAAGGAGCTCTTAGGAAGCCCCTGGGGTGGATCTCGTCTGGGGAAGGGCGGTCTTTGGCGACCCCTCCCCCCCACCGCAATAGGGAGCGGTGGCACTGACCTCCCTGGGGGCTGGCCTGGCCAAGGGCACACACGCACGCACCCCCCCTCGCTCTAAGGCTGGGCTTCGGCTGCTTCCAACGAAGGGAACCAGCGCGGCCCCAAGCAAGCGGGGCCCACCAGTGACGGATCGGGCCTGCCAAGCACCCGCGCGGTGTTCGCGGACTCATGGAGGCAGCAAAGCCCCTTCCAGCCTTGCTGCCCCACTCCACCCTCCACGGCTGCTGGGCATCCAGCCCCCTTTGGTGAACGAGAGCCCCTCTGGGAGGTCCGGCGGAGGCCCTTTTCGGGCAGCCTTCGGCTCCGGCGGGCCAGGGGCGGCGAATTGACCAGAAGCCCAGCAGCCCGGAGGGGCTCCGGCTCCGGGACGCCGCCACCTCTCTCCAGAGAGAGAAGCGGGCCTCTGAGCCTGAGCAGAGAGCAGCGCCTGCCCCGCAACGCTGTCTGTGGGAGCCGCGCACTGAACCGTGGAAGCCCCGCTGGAGGGGGGCGGGGGGGGGAGCGCGGCGCCCGGTCGGCATCCCGGAGGCGGCGGGAGAGGCGACCCGGCGGGACGAAACTCCCGGAGCCGCTCGCCGAGCGGCATCTCGCGGAGCCACGAGCAGGCGCCAGCCCGGGGCGAGGGCGCCGCGGGTGCAGCAGCAGCAGCGCCCGGAGCCCGCGGAACGGCCAGGGCGGAGGCGAGCGCGAGGGCGCCCTCGGCGGGCCGCGCCTTACCTGCCGCGGTGGCGGCGCCCAGCAGCAGCAGCAGCAGCAGCTTCCGCGGAGCCAGGAGCGGCGGCGGGAGGCGGCGGCCCATGCTGCGTGCCCGGCTTCTGCCGAAGCGCGCCGGCGCCAGGAAGCGCCCGTCCCCCCGCCTTCCCTCCGCGCGCGAGCCGAGTGGGCGAGCGAGCGAGCGCGCAGCTGGCGAGCGAGGACAGGAGGCGGAAGACCCTGCGGGGCGCCCGCACTTGCCCCGGGAAGGCGCCGCCGGGGAGCCCCATTGGGCTAGCCGAGCATGTGCAGAGTGCCGCGCCTTCCCCGGGGACCCGAGGCCTTCCCGGCCGGATATCATGCTTGGTTCGTGGGAAAGACGCCTCGTGCCCACGGTGCCTGGGGCGCGGGAGAGCGGCAGCGCCCTCCCCGGCCCGGCCGCTTGCTCGTTTCCTTCTCTTTGATGCGCCCCCGCCGCCCCGCGAGCCGTTCAGAGGCAAAGAGGGCCTCCAGCGAAGCCCGTGCGCGGTGTGGGACAAGCTCCTCGTGCCCGGGCGGGGCGGACGCGCTTGCAGTGCCCCCCTTCCTCAAATGCCTCCGGGTATCCCACCCGGTTTGTTCTCAAGCAGCCACTTCTGAAGTGCCCTCATCCTGGCAGAGGGAAGGCAGGGATGCTGTTGGTCTCCAGGTGTTGCTGGACTCCCAACTCCAACCCCCATCAACTCCAACAAGCATGGCAACTGGCCAGGAATGGTGGGTGTTGGGACTCAAAACAGCATCTGGAGGGCCACAGCATCCCCACCCCCCGCCTCATTTAGGAGATGTGATTTGTCTGAGCAGAAAGGCTGTGTCCTTCTTCTTTCCCAGCAGATCATGAAAGCACTTTGTTTGACCAGGAAGTCTAGAAACAGACTCTGAAGAGGTTCTGCAGCATTTTGAGCATGCTGTGGAGTCAGCTGCCCTGCGAGGATGCTAGGGGCCCATGGAAGGATACCATGGCAGCTTCTCTCCCTCCAGTCCAATCAAGTCTCTCTCACGCTCCCCTCCACAGGGAATGGTCAGAGCAGCTCAGGAACAAGGGAGTGGGGTGTGGACAGCCCTTCCCTGTGAGACAGAAGCTGAATGGAGCACACAGAGGGACCGGTCTGCAGCTCCCATTCAAGCAGCTCTGCCTGCGACCCTGATGGGCCAGGAGTCCTTTTGTACCGCCAACATGTAGGCACAACACCCACATTCTCCTGCTCTGGCAACCCATGGAAAGGGCGGGACCCACAGGGCCTTTACTGCTATTCGGCTGCCCAACTTCCAAAGCCAACGAGCCCTTGCCACAGAGGGGATCACAGCAGTCCTTTGATTTCCTAGCAAGGCAGAGAGAAGGGCAACTATCTTGTTATATAATCATTGGAGCAGGTGTCCCTAGCAATGCCTGCCTGCGCTGCCTCTACATTCATGCCTGGGAACATTTGAATCTGTCCACATGGAGAGGACTGGCCTAAGGGCTAGTAGGATGCATTATTTCCTGGCTTTGCCTGATTAAGGCCTTTGCTTTCAGCCAAATAGGCTCTGCCTGGACTATACCGGCACAATCCTATGCATGCTTAAGGAGCCCCCTGCGTTCAGTGGGACGTATGCCCTGGGGCAGGGAAGATGGGCAGCACGTGTCCCTCCAGATGTGGCTGAACTGTGCTATGCTAGCTAGGGCTGATGGGAGTTGCAGTTAAACAGCATCTGGAGGACACACACCCTCATAAGCTAAAAAGCTCTTCCCACCTCTTGGCTAGGAAACAGAGGTTGACGGCCAGAAAGGTCACCACTAGCCAAGGCAGGAGCCACATACGTCCAGCCAGAAAAAAGTGAACAACCTGAGACACTAATACCAGTTTGAAAATCAAAATGAAAGAGTCAGTATTCATTATTTATTTTGAAGGTCAACATATATTTATACAGCTTTACATACAGCAGCCAACTATTCATCTGAGAGCAACAGTGATTCACTATAACAAAGGGGCTCGCTTGGCCGTCTCCCCCTTGCTGCTCCCGTCTTCCTAGCCCTCAGGGTAGAACAGAATCGCCTGTGGGAGGGAGGGAGGGAGGGAGGGAGGGAAGATGTGCATGTCAGAAAACTGCAAAAGACTATGAAGAAATAAAGCATGCAATTAAAGCTTGAGCACACAGATATTGCTAAGAGCAGCCATGATTACAAACAGGAATGTACTTTCCTGGATGGCTTCCTTTCCTCAAGAGCCAGAACCAGCTGCCAAAACATTGCCACACGATCAGCACCACAGCCAGCCACCTGCCCAAAGGCAAGAACAACCTCTCGGTCCACCCAAGGAGTTGCCCAGAGAGCCAATAAATAGGTAACTTGAGCAAGTGAGTCAAGGTAGTCAAGAGCACCAGCTCACCTCCATTTTATCCCCATCCCCCCGCCTGCCCCGCCTCAGCCTGCATTTTGTTAGGAAAGGTTAGCCAGCAAGAAGTGGCTAATCAAGACAGGACACATTTGCAGGACAGTCGCCATCTGCTGGCATAGATAAGAGAGCACTGCGGTTGGTACTCCTTGCCTCTTGGATGTGCACATGCCCTGATGCAATCGGGACAACTCCTAAGGACTCATTAGCTGACTGCTGAGAGCTGCAAATTCATCTGTCCTCCCAACGAGCAACAAAACACAGAGAGAGTCAAGTAGGCACAGTCACCCTCCTATTCATGCCTGAAGACACGCCGAGCGGGGCTCTCCTGGTCCGAACCTGCCCATGAAAGCCTCGTTTTCCTCCCAAAGAGCCCAGGCGAGCAGTGGAGGCCGGTGGGTCCAATGCCGGTGGGAAGGTGAATCCACTCCAGGTTTCAGTGAGAACTCTAAAGGAGCTCTCCAAGGAACTGAACCCCACCCCCTAAATAGGTAGCTCCTTTAGAGTCCTGACTGAAACCTGGAGCAGATTCACCGGCCCACTGACAACAGAGTGCCTGCTGCACTGTTTTTCTGGCCTTTTGCCTGGCCGGTGAGAGTGTCTGGCAGCCAGCTACCCTGCTCAGCCAGCCTCTGGAAACCTTGGTTTGGGTGCCTGCTTCTCACATACCACAATCCAACCTGGTAACGCCTTGCGGCGGCCCTGGGGCTGCAGTTTTCATTTCTGCTTTGGATTTACCCTAATACTACAAAACCTGTCATCCTCCCACCCCTGTGATGGGCTTCTGGCAGATCATAAAGAACAGACAAGTATAGTAATATCTCAACCACCTTTCTCCTTTGTGAGCCCTTCCAGCTTCAAATGGCCCCCACCCACCGCAAATACTCAAGCATCACCATCAGCCAGCAACAGCCTTGTTTTTCTCTCCCCCTCCCTTCTAGCAATTCATCTTGCTACTTGCCTTCCATTTTACCTTATCAGTAAAGTTCCCTTTTCAGGAAAAGCTCTGCTTTTGTCTGTTGTTTCTTCCCAGTTACTTTCCAAGAGCCCTCTACCACCTCCTTCCCCATACTGTGCTCCTGCACATTTGGTAAAGTGCGCTAGTTCCTGGGCCATCTCCACCAGACAGACAGCAACCTGTCCTCTAGCAGACTAAAACCTGCAGAGGGAGGTGGTTCCCCTAGCACAAGGGTGCAAAACTGATTTGGGGTGGGAGCTGGTTTGTCCTGCAGCCCAGATGACATCAAGGGAGTAGCCCCATCCCCTGATGTCACCCCCGCTTTCTTTCTGCTAGGAGGCACGGAGCTGTGCTTCCTCCCAGCATGGAGAAAGCCCACACCGACCCCCACTGCTATCTCTGATCTGAGACAGGATATAGTAGCAGTGGGTCGTGGGGCGGTCTGGGTGTTGGGACTCGCCCTCACAGGGAAATGAGGCCAGTCTTCCCCAAATGGGCAAGTCCCGCCACTTCCCATCCCTGCTCTCCCCAGCACAGCTGAGTCTCAATGCCCAGACCGCCCCACATCCTCACTGCTATCGCCAGTCTCAGAAGCCCTGCTGTTATTTCCACGGGCTGGATTAGGGTGGGTTTTGCACCCCTGCCCTAGCGCCAGAGCAATTCTCTCCCTTCTCCCCTCTACTAGTGTGTTCCAGAAGTGTTTACTCCCTGAACAAGGAAAAGCCAGTTTTAGATGCTTGTCCCAAGCAAGCGTGGTAACAAAAGCTGCTACATACAGCAAGGAGAGGTCCCACAGGACAAACTCTCCCTAGACACAAGCATGAGCCAAATCCATTCATCTTGGACATTTTAATGGACACATCTCTGCCAGATCAGATCCTGATCTCCTCATGAGAGAGAAGGAGGCAAGGAGACCAAGATTCCCCTCCCCCCAGCTTCACCTGCCAAGCTCTGGCATCAGATGCTCTCAGTCTGAACAAGAGCATCACTGCTTTATACCACATGCATGCTCCTTTCCACAGGAGTGACTACTTACTCAGCTTGACAGAAACACTTATTCATACACATCTTTCTTATCAGCAATGTAATCGACAATCTCTTGTGGACACATCAGCTTCTCTGCTTCCATATCAGGAATTTCAAATCCTGGAAAAGATTTGGCCCATTTAATTGAAAGTTGATGGAATCTCAGCGCAATGTAATTGAGGACTTTGACACGCTTTCCAAAGACTCATGGAGTGAAGAGCTTATTCTGCAGCGTACTCTGGGGATGGGAGGCATGAAGCAGATGGCTGCTTATGGGATTCCCATTGCAACACTTTTAAGTACTAAGAAAGGAAGGGGTGGGGGAAGTTAAGGGAAGCATTATTATGTAACTACCTACAAGTGAAGCTGTACGGATAACTGTAGTGCAGGTACTGCACCAAACCCCCTTCTCTTTCAAGGATGGGAGATCAGCAAGGTGGGATGTGCAAAAATGGATGATGACCATCTTTCCCAACGTATTTGTGGCAGAAACATAGCTGGGGATGGATTACAGTTTAGAGGCAGAGCCCACACTTTGCAAGCAGAAGGGAAGGGTCCTGCCTCAATCCCTGGCAGCATCTCCAGTTAAAAGGTTCAGGTAACCAGTGATGGGAAACACGGGCGAGCTGGACAAATAATCTGCCCGGCATAAGGCAGCATTCCTTCTATTGGGACATGTTATTCCTATGAGTCAACAGCCCAACACACACAGAGCTTTGAATCAGAACGTTGGAAGGTGTTCATGCAATCTATTGTTAAAAACCTGCTTTTATTCACAGGTAGATGGGCTGTCAAATGATAACTTAAATTGTGTGATGTTAACTAAACATCTTGGCACTAAAATGAAGCAGTGTGATGACATTCGTCACCTGAAGCACAAAGGATTTTCAGAAACACCATTCTGGAGGGAAACTAAAGGAAGTAAATTTATATAAAAAGAGAAAAGATTTGCACAGCTCTCATAAGAGAATGGTAGGATTGCCGTGTGAAAGCCTGATTTGGCTGTTTGTATAATCAGTATCAGTATCAGTAAATTTTATTGTATATAGCCACCAGCCATTTATACACTTCTCATATACATGAAATTACATCCCTAGAGTCAACACTATTTACTCTCACATGCATGGCCAAAACCAGAAATTTCGCTGTTCTAAAAGTTACATATTTACTAATATCACACAATAAAAAACACAACTTTTCAGCAATTGTTCTTCCAATTAGTTGTGTCAACAATGGGAGAATATAAATTTTCCTAATATCTGAGTAACTTTCACAAGTTAAAATAAAATGGGCAGCGTCCTCCAGTATCAGGTGATTGCAATGACAACCTCTAACGTCCTTTGGGATATCTTGAAGGCGACCCATGTGATCTGCCACCTGAAGAACATTTAACTGTGCCCAAGAAAACGCCACTCTCAACCTTCTTGAGAGTAAATCTACCAGATATTTTGAGACGGAGAAAGGGAAAATGGCTAAATGCATATACAACTTATTTGATGCACAACTTGTAATTTCGGCCAGTTGAGATTGCAGTTCTATATCTTTAAGACGCTCTATCAAAACTTGCTTGGCTCTATCATAACCCATAGATGTTAGAACGGGCGTAGAGAAACCCATCCTAGAGATGATGTTAGAAATCTTTTGTTTCCAAGAGGTGGAATCCATTTCCTCAAATGCCAAAAGAACTAACTCAGATGACCTTTTGAATGTCACTTTTAACCAAAAGTATAAAGCTATTTTAAGGGCTTCTACTTTTATTGACAATACTCCCAATTCTGCCCTAATTGTTACCAGCTTAGTTGAGGCTGGCATGTATAGCAGTCTACATAAAAATTTATTTTGAGCCTTTTCTATTTGATCTAAATTAGACATCGCCCACAATAAGGCTCCATAGAGCAACTGTGGCATGACTCTACTCCTGTACAGTTCTAAGGCTGGTTTCACTAGATTACCCCCTTTTGTTCGATAAAACCCAGCATATGTTGGCACTTGAAGCAATGACACACTGGCACAAATGTTCTCTGATGCAACAGCTATGCCGCTACAGCAGAAATTAGCGTCATTTCTGAAGTAGTGGAAAACCCAAACCTTTGTATTCCAGGGGCTCATTGTTGATTGACTCAGTGAGCAGAAAATACTGAGCGACTGTCTAAGAATGAAATCAACTGGTGCTTCTCAATCTATCTAGCGTGGGGTCGTGGTTAGAGTGTTGGACTTGGGAAATCGGGCTTCCAGTCCCCACTCAGCCATGGAAACCCACTGGGTGACTTTAGAGTCAGCCACTAACTCTCAGCCCAACCTACATCACAAGGGCTTTGGGGAAGATAAAATGGAGAGGAGGATTATGTCAGCACTTTGCGAGAGGAAAAGAAGTGGGATATAAATGTAATAACGTAAAATAATAAATCCACACTGAGACCAGAATCAGGAGCACTCAGCTCCTGTGACCATAGACACATCTTGAGATGTAATGGCAGATCAAAGCAACAAACTATTTGCATTACCAAATTCATCTTCCATAGCCATGATGATCTCCACTTGGTCCAGGCTGTCCAAGCCCAGGTCTTTCATGAAGTGGGAATCTACTGTGAGCTGGAAGGGAAAAAGGAAGCCCCATTGGCACAGTGTAACACAGAGTGTTCATAATCATCGCAATAATACTGAAAAGAAGGGGAACCAGCAGGACGTGAACTCCGAAGGGGCCACTGGCTCCAGAAAAATCCAGGTTTCACCACATGTAGTTCTCTCTCTCACCTGATGGTGATTCACAGCAACAGGAAATTTGTTCCCCCACCCTCTTCACCAAATCATATCCACACTTACTCAGCAGGCAACAACACTGTTAAAACATAACTGGAACTCTGCAACAGCCTTTCTTAACTTCATTTTAAATTCTGAACAACAATATCTTTAAAGTAAAACCGGCCCTGTTGCTACGCTTTTCCAGATTCTGTATGGTCTCTGGATGCTGACATGATTTATTAAGCCAGAAAGTCAAGTTTCTTCCCATCATCTGCCAGAGTGCCAGTACGGCCATAGCGAGTGTAGCCTGTGTTGGCAGGCACCAAGTCTAGGGAAAATGAAGAATGTACACCTGGCTTGGTTTGCTTCAGTGAAGCTTCCAGGACTCGTAGAAGAAGTAATTACCTTTTCTGGATCTATCTTATCATACAGTTTCAAGACGTAAAGGACCCGTTCTTTGATGCCATCCAAGGTCAGAGGTGGGAGGTCAGAGTAATGGCGACATAATTGTAGGAACACACCAGAGACCTTTAGGAGAAGCAAGAGAGATGTTTTCATGATGTGGGAACATCCTCAACACCCTCACTCACCTGAGTGTATAGAATGTTCTCTCTACAAAGGGTACCTAAAAGGGGAAACAAGTTATTAAAGCTCTGTGAATGTGCACAGATGAAGAGTCTGCAGTGTGTATGAGGAGTTGCATCATGTTGAAACACAGCTCAGAGAATCTTAATTGTGAAGTGCTGTGGCTCAGGGCTGGAGCACCTACTTTGCATGCACAATCCCTGGGTAGTGTTTCCAGGTAGGGCCAGGAAAGAATCCTACTAGAAACCCTGGAGAGCTGTTGCTGCCAGTCAGTGTCGACAATACTGGGCCAGATGGACCAAGGATCAGACTCAGTATACGGCAGCTTTCTAAGTTCCTATATCTGAGCCTGGCAGAGCATTCCCAGGCCTCAATACCCATGGCAAAATAAATGTGCCTGCAGGAAAGAAATAATCCTAACATGTACTTCTTTTGTGGTGTTTAACTGTACGCCACTTGTAGCGTCTATTCGCAATTACTCGACAGCATGTTCTGTAGGGACCTCTAGATGCCAGTGGCAGCATAGTGCACGAAGCAGCTTCATTTTCTGCCTCTGTCTGCATCCAGCGAGGCTCCTTTTGTGGCAACACACCTTGTGCGTGAAAGAGGCCCTGCCTGCAATGGAGTGCCCGCCAGGGCAAGAGCAAGGGCAGCAGCAGCAGCCACCGCCACGAGGCATCCTCTCTGGCCCCTGGAGCCCACCTCTCCCCCTTGGGGGTCCTTCTGGAACCTGTGGGCTCCTGCCAATTTTAAGGTTTTCAAGCTGGGCCCATTTTCTTGCTGCTGCTGCTGTTTATTATTATTATTATATTTAATAGCAGAGCTTGATTTTTTGGCTGCCTCCTGGTTCAAGGGAAGGGGATAAAACAATACGGCCCAGCCCCCCCCCCTCTCGCCCTCCTTCCCTCGGGGGAAACTGCACCGGACGGGCTGCCGCCTGCCCTTCGTCTCACCTGCGGCGCGAGGCTGGCGGGCCCCGGCGTGAGGGGATCGGGGGCCGCCGGGGCCACGAGGCGGGCTCCGGCGGAGGCGGCCGGCAAAGGCAGGCGGAGCAGGCGCCCCAGGGGGAAGCTGGAGCGGCGCCCGACGCAGGCCGAGGAGAGCAGGAGGACACGGGCCGCCATGGTGACCCCCGCGCGCGCGCGCATGCGCCGAGAAAAGCAGCCGCACGGGCATCCCGGCATGCCGCGGGGCACCGGCTGGCATAGGCCGCGTTCAGCCACGCCCTCTCGCGGAGCCTGCTGGGACTCAGCGGCTCTTAGGGGCTTAAAAGGGGAGGAGCCTCCGCCGACCTGCCCCCAAAGCCAGCTGCGAGCGGCGCCGGGGAGAATGAGGTCGCCCCCCCTCCCCTCCCCCGCCGCTTCAAGGGCCCCGGTGGGGGAGCGAAGCCGCCACAGCACGCTCTAAATACTGCTTGCCAGCCAGCTTTTGGACCCGACAGAACGCTTCAGGTGCTCCCAGCTTCCCTGCAGAACCTCAGAGCCTGGTGCGGGTCTTCAGAGTCTGTTTCTAGACTTCCTGGTCACACAGAGCGCTTTGATGATCCGCTGGGAAAGAAGGGCGCAGCCTTTCTGCTCAGGCAAGTCGCATCCCCTAAACGAGGCGTGGGGTGGGGACGCTGTGGCCCTCCAGAGTTCAAGGATGTTGTTCACTTGCACAGGATCCAGTGCTGCCCGCCGCTGTGGGTGGCTTCAAAAGGGGATTAGACACATTCGAGGAGGAGGCGGCGGCCATGGCCATTGAGGGCTGCTGGCCCTGCTGATGGTGATGTGTTGGCTCCAGTGTCAGAAGCAGGATGCTTCCCAACACCCGTTGGGGGAATCGGAGCAGGAGAGGGCTTTTGCCTCACTACTGTGCTTGTGGCCTTCTCACTGGGGATCTGCTTGGCCACTGCAGGGAAAGAATGCTGGACTAATGGGCCTTGGGCCTGATCCGGCACAGCTCTTCTTACATTTGGGAATGGAAGGCAGCAGGGAGGGACCATAGCTCAGTGTGACAGAGCACATACTTTGCATGCAGAAGGTGCCACAATTGATCCCAGGCAGCATCCCGGTCTGAAACCCTGGAGAGCCACTGCTGCCTGTCAGAGTTGACAATACTGGGCTAGATGGACCAAGGGTCTGACTCAGTACGAGGCCGCTTCTGATCTTCCTATGACCATGGTTCAGTATTGGAGCCCCCTGCTTGGCATGCAGAAAGTCCCAGGTTCAATCCCCAGCATCTCCAGGTGGGGCTGGGAAAGGCCACCGAAACCCTGAAGAGCTACTGCCAGTCATTGGTCGACAATACTGAACTAACTTGGACTAACAGTCTGACTCCGCAGAACGTAGCTTGCTTTGTTTCAAATCTGCCTTACCATATACTAGACCATCTTGTACATAAACCATTTCAGTGCTTCCTTTCCTTCTCTCCCCATCCTTTTTCCTGCATGTATTACACCTGTTAAGGCCTTTTGCTTTCTTACCAGTGTGTAGGGTCTCAATCACAAACAGGACTTTTGCTTGCAGGTCTGAGCTTCCATTCCCAGTTGCTGGTTTCCCTAAATTCATCCCTCTTCCCTACAGTGGTAAAAAAAAAGAAAGGAAGAAAAAGATTCTATTGACACCAGTGGAGGCTTCTGTTGTTGCACAACTTTTTAGCTCCAAGGCCAGAGATAACAGCAGAGAGGAGAGTCCTGATCCCTGGCACCAGGCATCCCTGCTGCCCTCTCTGATCTGAGATACCAGTAGGGGTTCTACTGCTGGTCTACACCAGGAATCTCAGAGATAGCTATGGGGATGCCTTCTCAGGAGTTTCCTCCAGAGAGCAGGGCTTAGGCTTCAAGCCCTGCCTCCTGGATGAACCCCAAGAGTGGGCTAGAGTTTCTACATCCCTGCCCTACAGGGAAGCAGCCAAATTTAGGAAAACAGGAAGCTGGCAGGACAAGGTTTAAGCCATCTGTATCTGAACCTGGTGCTCCTGATAGGGATCAGGCCCCACACATTTATTTGTAAAAGAAAAAAAAGCCAGGCCAAGCCTTACAGGCTTGGGACCACAATACCTGATGGAACGCCTCTCCTGACATGAACCTACCTGTACACTACGCTCAACATCTAAGGTCCTCCTCCAGGTGCCTACTCCAAGGGAAGCTCGGAGGACAGCAACAAGGGAGAGGGCCTTCTCTGTAGTGGCCCCCCAATTGTGGAATGATCTCCCTGATGAGGCCCGCCTGGTGCCAACACTGTTATCTTTTTGGCACTAGGTCAAAACTTTTCTCCCAGGCATTTTTAACAGCTTAAGTTGAGGTTTTTAACTGAATTTCTGGCCAGGCTTAAAGTTTAAAATGTTTTAAATACTAGTTGTTTTTATGTTTTATGTTTTTAAATTTTGTATATAGACTTTTTAATGTTCAATCTTTTAATTTTTGTAAACCGCCCAGAGAGCTTCAGCTATGGGGCAGTATATAAATGTAATAAATAATAATATACATTACTATTTAACATTATACACCTTAGATTGCAAACTTTCCAATTGCTATGCGGCGCTTGGGAAACTTTAGGCACTATAATAAACCATTTCTCCTTTATCCAAACCAGCACATTAATCTCTATCAAGGCCTACTACACACATATGCCCAGATTCTGCCCATTACAAGTCATGGGTACTCTCAGGAGGTATGTTTTCCCTGTGTGCGGCAAAGCCAGTGCTGTGAGGGGGGATTTAATTGGCTGCAGCCAGATCTGTGCCTTGCCTACAGCAGTGTTTTTGACTGGAAATGCAAACCAGTCCAACAGAAAATAACCAGATTTGGTGAGAGGGGAAGAGGAGTAATTCCCCTGCTGAATATCTAGGCAGTATTTAACCATCACCCGGAACAATCTGCTAACTTGTTTTTAATGGAAATGGAGGGTGTGTGAATGCATTAGCAAAAGCAGCACAGGAATGATGGCCTTTATTTGCAAGTTCATTTTTTTAAGGTTTAGAAACTAAAAATAAACCAATTATTTCATGTGAAGATGAGGTAAAGAGGGACTCTAGCAGTTACACCAATAGTATAAGTTGGCATGACAAGTTTCCCTGGAAAACCTGTTGCACCAGCTTACGCTAATGGCATACTACTAGAAGTTATGTTAGCAGAGCATCAGTAGCGTAAGCCAGTGGTCCCCAACCCCCGGGCCACGGACCGGTACCGGTCCGTGGCCTGTTAGGAACCGGGCCGCGTTCTCACCAGTAGGGTGCCCAGATCCTGGCTGAGAAAACTGGGGCAATCCGGGCAGACTGGGGGGCAGTGAGAGCAAACCGGGACTGCGGCTGCAGAGAACGGCAGACCCGGTAGGTCCGGGGTGGGTGGCTTGGTGGTGGGTTTTGTTTCAGGTGGGGGGACCACCCTGCCAGCCCCCCCACCACCAAGACACCCCCCCAAAAAAACCCACCCCAACCCCACCCCACCCGGTCCATGGAAAAATTGTCTTCCACAAACTGGTCCCTGGTGCCAAAAAGGTTGGGGACCACTGGCGTAAGCAGAGCAGCAATGTTGGATACTACCCATAGCAATAGTAAATCCATTACTTTTGCATTATTTCTATAGCAAGTTTTCTGGCTATCTCATTCCAGTCAACAGAATTATAAGGGTTCTTCGTTGTAAGTCTATATGATCAAGGCATTGCCATTAGAGTGGGGCACAGCACCTCTTATTTTGTGTAGTTAGGGAGTGCTCCCATGTGCCTGGAATCCTCCATTCCATGTTTGCCACCTACACACAATAAAAATATGCTCTACACATGTTCAAGAGCCCTCTCATGTTTGTAGTCACTTCACAAATTACTGTGGACTGGCTCAAAAAAGATCAAGGATCTTTGCTCAGCTATCACCAGCCCCCACCTCCCCTAAACAGTGTGATGTGGCTGCAAAAAAAGCAAATGCTATTTTGGGTTGCATTAATATTAATAGAAGCAAAGCTTCCAAATCACGCGAGGTACTGGTTACTCTCTATTCAGCACTGGTTAGGCCCCATCTTGAGTATTGCGTTCAGTTCTGGGCACCACACTTCAAGAAGGATGCTGAGCATGTTCAGAGGAGGGCAACAAGGACGATTAGGGGTCTGGAAACAAAGCCCTATGAGGAGAGATTGAAAGAACTGGGCACATTTAGCCTGGAGAAGAGAAGACTGAGGGGAGACATGATAGCACTCTTCAAATACTTGAAAGGTGGTCACACAGAAGAGGGCCAGGATCTCTTCTCGATCAACCCAGAATGCAGGACACGGAATAATGGGCTCAAGTTACAGGAAGCCAGATTCCGGCTGGACATCAGGAAAAACTTTCTGTTAGAGCAATATGACAATGGAATCAATGACCTAGGGAGGTGGTGGGCTCTCCCATATTAGGGGCATTCAAGAGGCAGCTGGGCAACCATCTGTCAGGGATGCTTTAAGGTAGATTCCTGCACTGAGAAGGGGGTTGGACTCAATGGTCTTATAGGCCCCTTCCAACTCTACTATGATTCTAAATGTGAGAAGGATAGCATTGAAGTGGACCAACAGTTAGCACATGATGGCCTTTTCAAATCCAATTTACAATTGTTCTTCACTGGCAGAAATATCCCTCCACCTAGAAACATAAACACGTGTGTTTCAAAAGGAATTTTTAATAGTACATTGAAGAAACACCAGCAAAACAAATATATGTACAGCTCAAAAACACAAGTCCTGAACAAAGGGGTGAAATTTAGCCAAAGAATTGTCTTTGCACAAGGCTGTGTCTTTTGTGCAGCTCTAGTTAACTCCAGTGTGGCTTATAGAGGGAACATTTCTGGTGGATTGTGCCCACTATCAATGGCTTAGAACACCTCAGACAAGAGGGGCAGAAATGCAGCTGACATCTCCCAGCACAAGTACATACAGCTAATGGACTCCCTTGTCTCTCAGAGGAATGGATCCAACTCCCATGAGAAGCTCTTCAAACACAGGAAATCCTGTCAAACAACTATTCTCCAAGCTCAGGAATCCCTCGAGTAGAGCAGTCGCTTGCTGTGTAACTATAGATGTAAACACTGCCATCTTTTTGTCCAGCCAGCAGACAAGTGTCTGTAACTGACCACCTGACAAGAGACCAGCTCTCGTCAGAATTGGGGGGCAGCAGAGCTGTGCACTGGCCCAGAAACAAATCCCATACAGCAATGGTTCCAGACGTAAGCACAGCTGCTGCAGAAGCATCCCTCACTTCACCTTCCAAGTACCTAGAACCAAAAACATTGCTGTCATTTTTTCACAACTGTATAGAGCTGAGGTAAAATCAAAATATAACAAAAGCAGGATCATAAAACTGTCTGCCTAAATAAAGTGGTCTCCACCATCCACCTAAAAGTGAGCAGCAAAGGGGCCAGGCGTACCTCTCTGAAGAGGCTATTCCAAACTCACCCAGATCAGCCTGCCTGCACTTTTAAGATCAAAAAGAGAGCCCTTCTCACCTGCCCACCAGTGAGAGATATTAGGTAGTTTTCCACAAGGGAAGGCCTTCTCAGCAGCGGCCCCACACCTGTGGAACAAACTCCCACCGACGATCTGCCATGCACCATCCTTACAGGCTTTTAAGAAGGCCTTTAAAACATTTTATTTTACTATGGCCTTCTCTTACTGTTTTGCTGCTGTTACCCTTGCTGTTTTATTACTAGTTTTTAATGTTAGCGTTTGTTTTAATTAATATTTAACTTTTATGTTTTTATTGCTTTTAATGTGTATACTGTTTTTATATATGGTTGTAAGCCGCCTTGGGAGAGCTTCTGCCCTGAAAGGCAGCTAAGGAATGTTTTAAATAATAAATAATAAAAAAACCTCAAGGTGCTTTTCAAAAAAAGATCCTGTCCTGAGCACCCACCTGGCCTTATCTTAGCCTTGGAACTTGAATATACCCCTACTTTTTATTATCCAAAAAATGGTAGCTAACAAATATAAAATCAACAATTCTTCAACAGTGTGTGTAGCCATTTGAAAAGTTGTTACATGTGTGTGCATGGGAAGGGTTTGTTTTTGTAGCTTTTTGGGTTGTTGTAGGGGTTTTAAATGTATGTGTATTGTGTGTATGTTGTATGTTTTTGCTGTTTTAATTTTTGTATATTGTTTTTAATTGTTTTAATCCTATGTAAACTGCCCAGAGAGCTTCGGCTATGGGGCGGTATACAAATGAAATTAATAAAGGGGGGCAGTTAAGGGTTTTGCCTCCTTCTGCAGCATGCCCAGATTAGTGACTCAAGCGCGGGGGGGGGGGGGGCGCTCCTCTGAAGGCAGGTAATCCTTATGCCTAAACAGTCTACAAGTACAGAGCAGCAAAGTGTCTCTCTTTTAATTCTGAAAAAAGTGTACCTCAACTAACAACAGGAGTTTGGGAAATGCTGGTCTGGTTCAATGGCTCTTGACTGTATGCTGTGCAGCATGACAAACAGTGCACAGGATCAGGTCGAAGGGCTCAAGATTGGCTTCTGCCGCTTCACTAGAAGGGCATATCGTACAACAGATGTTCTCCTGTGCAGGCCCCACTGCAGTGAATGCGAGCTGCACACGCTCCTTTCAATGGGGCTCATGCAGGAGAACTTTCAGCTGGAACATGCTAAAGTCACCTATGGCCAGCATGCCTTAAATGCCAAACGTTTTTGCCAGAGCTTTGTCTCTGAAATCTAAAGCAGCAGTTTACAGTTCAAGGTTCTTTGAGCCTCATTTACAAAAGGAAGCAGATTCAACAAAAGGTTGAGAAAGTTCCAAGGGCAAAAAACTGGTGGGGAAAATGTGTCCTGCACTTCAAAGATAACCCATCATGACACCCTAGGAGACACTTGGTTTGGAGTTCATGTCAAGAACTTGCTTGAAGGGGGAGGAAAGGAAGCAGCTCCTCCAAACTGTGTCCAGGAAGCTCCGGCACTTAAATCAGGAATTTGCACAGAGGGCTGGCAGGAAGAAGGCAATGCCCTGCTGGTGACCTGTTGCCACCAAAGCATCAACAGGAATGCACCACTAGAGTAAAGGGGGAAAGCACATGCCTTGCATGCGGGACATCTTTGGTCCACACCATCCCAAGTTCTGAGGAAGCAGGGTTGGGGGAAACCTCTACCAAAAGGCCCTGAAGAACTGCTCACAATCAGAGTAGGCCAAAACTAGGCCAGATGGCCGAGGCAGCTTCCAATGTTCTGAAGGTGCAATCTGTTGTGCTAACTGCTGGCTTTCAGGGGACCCATTAAACACTCTCCCAAGCAACCACTTGCCTTCCTCCGATCCCCAGTGGGAGGGATAAGAGCATAACCCCAGTGCTCCTGGCTGTCTTGGGATTGAGCGCAACTACCTGGAAGGCAGGGTTCCCATATGTCTTGCTCTCTTTGGCATGTGGGTGACTTAAAACCACAAACAGGAGACCCTGATGCAGAAAAAAAAAACACAAATAGGAACATCAATGCAGCTATCAACTAATAATAATAATAATAATAATAATAATTTATTTCTAGCCCACCTATCCCTCTGGATCGAGGTGGGGAACAACAATAAATATAAATACAAAGACCATAAAATAGATAAAACATTAAAACAAATAAAACTAATACATTATTAAAAACATCTTAAAATTCAACTGGGTAGGCCTATTGGAAGAGATCAGTTTTCATGGCTCTCTTAAATTCAAGAAGACTGCTAATTTGTCGAATCTCCTTCTGCAGGCCATTCCACAGTCTGGGAGCAGCAGAAGAGAAGGTCTTCTGGGAACACTCGTCAGCTTAGTTCCGGCTGATTGAAGTAAATTCTTCCCAGGGGACCTGAGTGTGCGGGGCGGATTATACAGGAGAAGGCGATCCCGCAGGTAACCTGGACCCAAACCATTTAGGGCTTTAAAGGTAATAACCAACACTTTATACTTCGCCCAGAAACTAATTGGCAGTCAGTGGAGTGATTTTAAGACTGGTGTAATGTGGTCACCCTTAGGTGTACTGATGACCAACCTGACTGTCATATTTTGAACTAGTTGAAGTTTCCGGACTAGGCACAGAGGTAGCCCTATGTACAGCGCATTGCAGAAGTCGAGCCTCTAAGTTACAAGTGCGTGCACTACCATCTTTAGGTCTTCTAACTCTAGGAAGGGGCGCAGCTGGCGTATCAGCCGAAGCTGGTAGTAGGCACTCCTGGCCGTCGCATCAATCTGAGCTGTCATCTGGAGCGACGGTTCCAGGAGCACCCCCAAACTGCGAACACAGTCTTTCAGGGGGGTGTAACCCCATCCAGAACTGGTTGACACACCTCCAAACCCAGGTTGTGGTCTTTGCCAGTAAGCACCTCCGTCTTGTCTGGATTCAGCTTCAGTTTATTTTTCCTCATCCAGCCCATTACCGCAGCTAAGGATAGCCCATTACGCTATCCTTAGCTGACACTGTTGTCAAAGGCATAGAGAAATATATTTGGGTGTCATCAACATACTGATAGCACCCCGCCCCATGCTTCTGGATGATCTCTCCTAGCGGTTTCATATAAATGTTAAACAGCACTGGGGATGGGATGGCGCCTTATGGTATGCCACACAACAGCCCCTTCTTTGCGGAGCAGCTATCCCCAAGCATCACCATCTGGAACCTACCCAAGAGGTAGGACCGGAACCACTGGAGCACAGTGCCCCCAATTCCCAATCCCCTCAGGCATTCCAGAAGGATACCATGGTCAATGGTATCAAAAGCTGCTGAGAGGTCCAAAAATACCAACAGGGACACACTCCCCCTGTCAATACTCAAGCGTAGATCATCCACTAAGGCAACCATAGTGGTCTCAACTCCATATCCTGCCCTGAAGTCGGTTTGAAATGAGTCTAGAATTAGCATCTAGAGAGAAACAGGAAGCCAGTGCAAGTGCTGGAATGTAGGGGGAATGCCATGGGTGCAACCTAAATCCCAGAAGCCCCTCCCCCAGTCCAAATGGCAAATTTTGCATGATTCACAGAACAGTCTGTTTTAACAGACATACCGAGTCAGAGTAGGCCTTGTGGCAGACAGATGCAGGGTAGGAATAGCCAACAGACATCTTCCTTATTAGCTGCCCAGTTCTCAAGTTCCTGCACAAGGTAAAAACACACATCACGGCTCCTGTTGGAAGTGCATGGTACTAGACACTCAAAATTTCCTGGAAAACCCACGCCTGCCAAAACAAACTCCAGATGGATGCTTACCAGACCACCACGCAGTTCATGGTTGTTATGCCAACCAGAGCGTCGAGCTTCCCATCCACTTCAGCAAAAGCCAAAATGGTCTCTTCAGGAGGCATCAAAGCCTGTCTCTCATTGCTCCTGTGAAGTACAGAAACCGCCATGGATGTTGATGTTCAACTCACAGAAGCAGAAGGTGGCTCCCACACTGGTAACAAGCTAGCAAGAGATCTTTTGTTTATACCAGTGCTGTAGGGGAGCAGCGACGCCACCCCTCCTCCCAAACCACTCTTCTTTCACATATTTTATATATTTCTTAGCTGCTGTTCGACTGGTCTTCCCAAAGCAGCTTACAATATATATGAAGAAAGTATAATCCAGTACTGTGTTTCTCACCTTCCTGCCTCAGAGAAGGACATGACTTCCACTTCTTGGTATTGAAGTGAGCCACAGCTACTGACCAGCCTCCTGCTTTTCAGTCCAAGAATGGCTTTTATGTTACCAGCTTTGACCAGCAATTGTTTAACACAGTCATCTTGAGAAGAATGAAACAAGAACCTAGAAGAAAATGATGCTTGTTAGCCTTTAGACTTGATCTTAAGCATGTTTACTTGGAATCAAACCACACTGGTGTCAATTGGCACTACCTCTAGGCAGGTATATTTAGAACTGTGGCCTTACCATCTTTAGCAGCATTTTAACTGTGTTATTATGAAAGAAAAATAAGGATATTTGACATAGCCTCCAAATAGATTTCTTTCTCTCTGACTCTCGCAATATGAGACATTTCCTATCTTTCCTGTACAGACTTGTAATGTTAATTAGCCTGTAAAATAGTTTACTGAGTATTGCATCTTATGCAAGAGCATATGTAACAAGGCTCAAGCTCTCCTCTCTTTGTGGCACTATGAAATAACTACTAAGACTAATAATCTGCTTGGCCTGAAGGAACAATTCTTGGCAAAGTAAATGGTTTTGGCCTTTACTCAGAGCATGAAAAAGCAAAGCATTTTAAAGTGTCACTGAAGATACACAAGGATGTTACTGAGGAACACACAATCTGAAACTCTGAAGAGGTTTCTCAACCTAAACAAGCACAACTCACCTTATCTCTGCAATCTCCAGGCTTCCCAACGCCACACACACAAGGCTGTGGACACCTGGCAGGGGAACGAACTGAATGACAGGAACCTGGAGAAACAGAGCAGCATAATTCAACTCCCACCCCTCCTCCTCCACACTCTTCTTCGAGGCCAAATCTCCCCTAAGTCTGAGTTCCAATGAGTTCCATGGGGCTGCATTGTTCATTCTTTGCAGCTACAAACTGGTAAGGTCCCAGAAACATCAGCAAAACCAGACAAGAAAGACCCTGAGACCATCCATTTCACTTTAACAGACTGAATGAAAGGCAAGGAGATACAGCAAGGCAATGTTATGGCTAAATTCATTCTCTAAGCAGGTGAGGGAAGAATCTGAGCCCAGAGATTACTGGGACACGGGCACCCTTAGGGCCACAGCCTTTTTTCTTGGCCTTCCCTATGCATCCTCCTTTGCTTTTGCATGAGTTGGAAACCTTGCAGCCAGGAATGGCATATAGGTAACCACCGCAAGCACCAGGTGCCAAAGGGCAAGGGATGGCAACTAGGGAGCAGGTCCAGTCCACCATTAATGTCTGCAGCCAAGGCCTCTTCTACCTTTGTAAAGTGCCACGTATATACAATCCCCCAGTGAGCAGGATCCAGATGCCTCCAGAGGGAAACTGAAGTCTCACAAGCTGTCACAACACACAACTCCATGAAGTCAGCAGCTTCCCACCACACGGTGCTCACGTCCACCGAGCAGGAGCCAGAGAAACTCTGTCCAAAACAAGAGGGGGCAGGAATTATTCCAGTACAGGCAATCATGACTCTGGAACATCAATAGCAAGGCAAGAGGTTGGTATTTGGCGCTTTCCACACCAAACGACACAGGGAAAGAGGAGTTTGCCGGGCATCCCAACCCCACACTGAGGGCAAGGCTCTTGTCTGCCAGGAAGCATCTGCATGGCCCTTAACCTGGAAGCCTAGGCCCTCCTCCCGGGCATACACAGGCTGGATGTACTTCCTTCCTTTTCATGCCAGACATCCCTATGATCCTTGAGACCTGGCCATGGCAATTGGTCACATGCCAATGACCCTTGGCTTCTGCTCTTCGTTTGGCTTCTCCTTCCTTCTTCCCCACCCCAAAAGCCCTTGCATGGACTTGGATTGCAACTGCCTGGAGGCCCAGGCCTGTTTCTCTTAGGCAGCCTTCTCCAACCTGGTGGACCTAACTCCCATTAGCCCCAGCAAGCATGGCCAATGGTAAGGAATGGTGGGAACAGTAGTCCAAAACATCTGGAGGGCACCACGTTGGGGAAGGATGCTCTAAAGCCAGCCTCACTGATGGCACTACTACCAACAGGCAGCTAGGATAATAGATCGGCAGGCAATGCTTTCTCTGCACATGCTCAAAAGTATTAGAAATACTCTATGGGTTCTAAGGCAGAACCCTGGCAATGTGAACAGGTTCTGTGCCTGTGTCCTCCTGCATCAACTGAAGCTCTGCTCAAACCTGCCCTGAGCTCTAGGTGGGGGCCTTATTAGTCATAATTACCAGTCATAATTTCAGTCCACACAGTGGCTGCCATTTTCTTTCTGCAACTGGAACAGTGTTCCTTTACAGCCAAGCCTTGGTCTTCCCCACTTCTGCCAACTTAAGAACGCCAGAACCCATGAAGAACTTTGCTGAACCAGATCGAGACAGGTCCATCCAACCATAGAAGACTGACTGGCCCTTAGAAGTGGAGTGGGGGAATGGAAGGGGCAATTCTGGAGGAGGGCATGGCTTACTGACTGACTCACTCCACAACAAAGAGCACTCCACACTGCAACATTCTGTTGCAGGTCCCACTCGTCCTGCCTAATAGTCCATGATAGACCTCCTCTCCTCCAGGAATTTGTCCAACTCCTTTTAACGGCCATCACCACATAGGTTCATCTCAGGATTTATGTTTGCAGCTGTCTCTTCTTCAGCCTCCAGCTGCTCCCTACCAACTGCATGGAAAGCGAGGGGGGTAAGAATGAAATCCCTGGGCTTTTCAGCTATACAAACAAACTCACAAACATCTGTACTGCCTGCAAGAGCCTCTTCCAGAACCAGAGTGTGTAGAAAGTTATTATGGTCACTTTGCAAACAATTCTGCAATGCTTCGACAGCTGCCCAAACCTTTATTTACTCGCCTTCCACACTGCTATTGCTGCCTGTCCAGACATCCCAACAACTGGGACAGTCTCAGATACATGGCATGGCTCTTTCCAGAAGAAGAGGAAGAGCAGCACTCTTTCACCCACCCCCACCCCCCATAGGCCATGGGAAAGGAAGAGGGCTTCTTCCGTAGCTTGCTCTTTCTTTCCTTGCTCCTGAAGACTAAGCAAGAGAGCACCCACTGGAACCCTCGTTTTGCTGGTAAAAGCAGCACTCCCAGGATTATCTGGGGACCTCTCCCAGGAGCAGAAAAGGAGAACTAAAATGATCAAGGGGCTGGAGTATCTCCCCTATGAAGGTTACAACAACTGGGATTGTTTAGCTTGGAAAAAGGAAGCTAAGGAGGGACATGACAGAGGTGTACACAATTATGTATGGTGTGGAGAATGTGAAGAGGGAGACATTTTTCTCCCTCTCTCAAAATACTAGAACCCTGGGTCATTCCATGAAGTTGACTGGTGGGAGATTCAGGTCACATAAAAGGAAGTATGTCTTCATACAGCACAGAGTTAAACTATGGAATTCACTACCACAAGATATGGTGATGGTCACCAATTTGGATGGTTTTAAAAGCAGATTAGAGAAAATCCTGGAGAAGGCTATCAATAGCTACTGGTCCTGAGAGCTATGTGCTGTTACCGCCAGTATCAGACGCATTACACCTATATACACCAGTTGCTGGGGAGCATGGGGGTATTATTATTATTATTTGCATATCTATACCAGCCATAGCCAAAGTTCTCTGGGTGGTTTAAAATGATTAAAACATATTTAAAAGCATGATACAGTAATAAAGAATTTTTTTCTGTTTTGACAATTCAACAGTTTCCTTTCCTAACCTTTAATTTTGAAGTCACCTGCAAGGTCCTGCGCCTCTGGCTGTCCTCCAGGGCCTGTGCCGAGTCTGCTACCACCATTTCATTCTGAGACAAAACATCAAGATAAGGTGATGATCCACACAGAAAGTGTTCCATGCTTGCCTCAGCTTCCAGAGGAATGAAATGTGATCGATATGGCTCTGTAAGGATCTGATTTGCGACAAGGATGCCTGAACCCAGTCCCTAATCAGGGCCATTTGGAAAGTATTCTACCCGGAGGCAAGCATAAACTCTCACTATTCCAGCTACATCCAGCCCCTGGAAAGCTGGTCATTATTCATCTGTACCAAGGATTAATACCTGAAGGATCCTGCCTTTGGGTGAAAGGTTGGACTAGACTGTCTTCTTTTCAACATGGGGTCTTCCCTGCTAGTAGGCTAAAACACACAGCCAACCTACCCACTTGCTGAGATGTAGTTGTATAGTTGTGAATATTCTAACTGCTCAGAGGAAAACTTTCAGCCATAGAAGGCTGACAATCTATCCTGCTTCTGCGAGGAACGTGAAATGTCAGTTTGGCTGGGAAAATGGAAAACTCTCACACAGGTCTAATGACTGGAGAATGCTGTTAGCAGGAACAGGCAGTGGTGCTGAGCAGGCAAAAAGACTGAGGGATGGGAAGCTAAGTGGACTCAAAGGATGGACGAATGAACACTAGGGAAGTGCAGAGGCAGATGGCTGAAGAAACAGGACACAATGGGCAAGAGGGACCTGAGGGAATGATGGGTGGTACAGCCAGAGATCTGAGAGGAAGAAAAATAGATGAGGAGGCATGGAGTGGATAGAAGAAAAAGACAAAAGACAAAGAGAGTGCCTAAGGACAGGAGGAACTGTGGCGTTTGGGAGGCAGGGAAGAAAACACTGATGCTGACTGCTGGTTTTGGTCCTCCTACATGTCATTGGTTCAGGCACTGATGGCACCAACTTTACATTCTCCCAGGGCAATCCACTGACCTCTACAAGTCTGACTCAAAGTAGCAAGCGGCTGGCACTCCCCAGAGCCTCCACCCCCATTTACCTGTTTGGGGGCTTCATTGCAGTGCTCAACAGACTCGCCAGCTGGGAACTTCCTCTCCTCAAGACTCACAACTTCCACTTCAGGCTTCCAGGTGGTTTCACTTTGACCTTGTGACCATGGCATTCTTGTGCCACTTCTTGGCAAAGAAGAAGCATCAGCAGAGGGGCCTGGCTCATTGGTGATGTTAGCTTCCACTTGCAAAGGAAATGCACCAAATACTTCCGGCAAGGCCTCACTGGGAAGCACAGCCTGGGAGGCTGGGGTTGCTCCCACAATGGGGAAAACTGGAGTAGGCAGCTGGGATTCCAGCAGGCTGCTGACAGCCTCCAGGGCTGGAGAAAGGAGGAGCTCACTCGAGGAAAAACCTTCCTTGTGCAAGCACTGTGGGAATGGGGGTGGCACCAATGGCTCTTCCGCCGGCAAAATGAGAACACAATCATGGTCCCCTCCTGGTGCTGATTCGTTACCAACACACTGGAGGCACTTGGCTGATTTGCCAGCATCAAAAGTCTCTAACAGTTCTGCAGCACACAGTTTGAGTTTTTCAGATTTAAGGAGGCCAAATTCATCTTCAGGTAAGTGGAATTCTTGGAGATCCAAGTTAGGAGGAAGCCACTTGGAATTGGACATCGCCTCATTCTTGAGGTGAAAGGTGGCAGAATCTGTCCTAAAGAGGCTCAGAGAAGCAGGCGCCTGAGATTCCATACATGGGCTGCCCACCCTTCTACCTGCAAACACAAAAGAGAAATGTCTTATGGGAGCACACGTGAGCTCAGTGCCTACCATGTACTGCAGCCATGAGGACGTTCCTCTAGTCTACAACAGAAAACTCCTTGGATACTTAATGCCACTCTTCTTCAGATCAGCAGCAGGTAACATCTTGGTTCCAAATACGTTCTTCGAATTCCCTTTTGCTGAATGCACCTAGGGAACCTACAGATGTTTCGGACTACAGCCAGCGTGACCAATTACGGGAATTGTAGGGATTATGGGAATTGCAGTCCAAAAATCTCGAGGGCTCCCGACTGCCTACTCCTGCCCTAGACACTGTAACATGCAAGCTCCCTGGCATCACAGAGTTCTCTTGGTGGAAATTTACAGCTGCAGAGAACTTCAGAGTGCCTCCATGTGCCTTTTTTTAAAGCCTTGGCCCCTCCAATACCTCAGCACTTTCACACTATGAACAGCCAAGGCCCAGACAAGTGAAGAAAATTCAGACCACCAATTTCTCCCCAAAAACGGGCTTTTAGGTTCCCAGGTAGAAATCCAGTTAACATAGAACACAATCATTCAGGAAGCCACACTGAACTGCAGCATGTACTCGCATGCTCTTGTGCTGATCGCATCCACTGCACAGGGGTTTGTCATACAAGACCTGCTAAGTCAGATCTTTCTCTGCCATACTCAAGATAGGCCACCTTGCTCATGGGAAGGATGCCTCTACAGATCTGGATCAAGTGAGTTTAGTTATTATGTGACAGTGGCATGGCCCTCACAAAGATCTTTGAACGCTCCTTCCGCCAGCTAGCCAGCCAGAAAGCAAGGAATGGCAGGGCTCTACCAGAAGGGATGAAAAAATTCATCCAGAAAACCCCTCCCCTAAGGAAGTGTCTCCTGCCTCAAAACCACCCTGCCAGGTGCTTGATCCAGCCATTAACTGATGGACCCTCTCAGGGAGTCACTCTCCTGGGTCACAGCTGCCCTTGTGGCTCAGCAGAGCGAGTGCTGAGTCTTTTGGAACAAGTCTTGGGAACATACCTTGAGATGCTCTCCTCTCCTTGCTCTCCAGGAAGGCCACAGGATGCTGACAATGAGGCAAAGCAGCTTTAACCAGCTGTCCCCACTTGACCCTGGTGCGGTTCCAATGCCCAGCCTGTTCAGGAGGCATCCTCTCAGAAGGACACACCTCGCAGCTTTCTTCCAGGCCTCTCACAAAGTTGGAGGCAGATTCAGTCACCAAGTTCACACGTGAGTTTGGGATAGTTTCTATCTCTGTCTTGAAACATCCACCAGCACAAAGAACAGACTCTCCTGGCCATTTCCTGCCGCTCTGTTTGGCTTGCCCGTTGCCACCAGTGGCCAATGGGAGAGCCATGGCCTTGTCTTCACCTTTACAGTTCGTTTTCCTTCCTTGTGCTGAACATGACACAAAATAACCGGTTCCCTTGAGAGCTGCCAACTCCGAGCACTCCAACAGATCTTTCGACATGCAGGATGAGGCCCGACAATTAGACCCCCCTCTCCGCCTTCCCCTTCTTCTTTGCTGCAGGAGCCCCTCACTCTGAGCTAGGCTTCTGGTGGAAGCAGTGCCCTCCTGAGAGGGAGATAAAGACTGTAGACGACTAGTGTCCCCATTAGCATCCGGAGCTGAGAAAGGAACAGCCCTAAGTTGGTCAGCCTTTTCTGCCAGCTCTTGTGAAGTCACAGCTGGATTTATATTCCTCTCTTTAAGTGTAACTCTCTGCCCTTTCCTACTCTTTCCCAGCTGGCTTTGAATGACTGCCTCCAAGTTCACCTCCCTTTGGCAGCTGGATATTTGCCGTGTTGTCCTTACATAATACTCAACAGGAAACAGGAGTCCTTCAACTAATGTGCAGGAGCTCAGTGCATTCTCAGTGGATGCGGCAGAAGCCGCCTGCAGGAGTGGAAACCCGGATTCAAGCTGATTCCTTAAACCCTTTCCACTTGGCTCCTTGGTGGGAGAGTCTCTGTTACCAAGGTCTGAGTTCTGAGCCTCCTCGCACTGCCTTTGTTCTGTATGCATCTCATCCCCAGGCACACGAGGGGCAGTTCCACCTCCTTGGAAAGCTTCACTGGTCACTGCTAAGTCTACAAGCCTACCTGGATCTTCCTCATCAATCTCCGCTTGTTCCTCTTCCTTCTGGGCAGATTCTTTCCCCTCATTCTGCATTTCTGCATGTGACACAGTGATCTCGGCAGCTGAATCTTCAGAGCTAGCAAAGATTACTTCATCACAGAGACGGTCAAGTGAAGGCATCTGGCTCTCATATGACAGGACACAAGGATGCAGATGGGATACTTCAGGAAAGGCAATTTCTCCAGACGTTTCCTTTGAACATTCTAGCTGAGGCACTATAGTAATAATGTTGCCACCTCTTCCTTCAATAGTGGCCACTGAGGCCTTTGGGATGCTATGGTCAGTCTTCAAAATAGTGCTTCTTCTCTTAAAGACTGGTGACCTAGAACTCTTGACACTGTCTGTGTCATGCTCTGTCTGGCATCCAGCAGTTCTCTGAAGTGCCTCACACATAAATTCTCCTCTTTCCTCCAAAGCCAAAGTTGCTATCTGGTGTTCTTTGGTCCTACTTTTTGACAGTAGATTCTGGTTTCTCTCAGGAAGAGATCCCGCTCTTTTGCAATCCTGGCTGATAGATTTGGAACCAGAGTTTTTTGGCAAGCTGCCATCTTGACCAAAGACCTCAGTCTCAAAGGTGATGGATGTAGTTCTTGCAGTGCTAGTTTCTGAAGAAATACCAACTGGAATGTTCTCTGAGGCAACCTGGCTGATAGATGCTGGGAAAGGAAATGCAGTTCCTAAGTTCCACATCAAGGAAGCACCTAGCACAGCAAAACTAGGCATGTTTAAACAAAAACGTTGAAAACAGAGTACTATAAAAATTGTTTAAACATAAAAGTGTATTTAGCTTCCTAAATAAATGCCAGTTTGAGGCACTGATTCTGGCACTTTCAGCAGAACTGCTTGACAGCATGGCGAACCTTCCAGCTTAGTTTGATATCAAGAGTCTTGTAGGGACTGAAAAGGTAGCTAGGCTGATACTTGTCCAATGACAGGCCCAACCTCTCGCAAGCTGACTTCTGCAAGTCAGTCTGGAACTTGCCACAGAGAGCATGGGAGGTGCAAGGGGTGATCCAGAGCACCAGATCCAAATGGCTAGAACAATACAGCGTAGCTGCCATATTTCAAGAGAAGAGGATGGGGCACAAGGATGCAACTGATTTGATTTGGGATGCAAATAAAACTTAAGAGTAGCCTCCTGCGGTGGCAGCTGCTGACTGAGCCAAGTTTGCTCCCCACTCAACTTTCCCATCCAGAGGACGAGAGGTGATCAAAGTCTTTGGGAGTAAAGTTGCCTTAAGGAGGTGGCCTCGGGGGGGGGGGGGGGGGGGAAGGGCGCTCAGGGAAGAAAACAGCCATGGGCCTCAGGTGGTCCAGATGGGGAGGGCTCACAGGCCGTAAATGGCCTCTAGGCTGAACGCTTTCAACCACTGGTCTAAATGATTACTTGGCTGAGCACAGAACTTAGTCTAAGTTTCTTGGGCCTGGTTTCCAAAGCTTGGGCTCGCAAACAGGTGATACAGTAATAAAAATATTTAGAGTACCTTTCCTTCCCCATGAATCATCATAGCCACATACTCTTCTAGGAGTATAAAGCAAAGGCTTCTGGTCTAGACTTTTTTCAACAGCCTTCAGCTTTGACTCCCCTCATTTTAGAAATTAAGCATCTGTGAACATGCCAAAGCAAGGGGCCAGTTCTGAGCAGAGATTCCAGGTCAGACAAAAAACCCTGCATAATTCTGATTTAACCAAATCCATGAACCCCCAGCCAAAAAGGGCTGGAACAGGTTACAACAAGTAATCCCTCTCCCAGAACAGAATAAAATGTAATCAGGTCTGCTGGCATTTCCCTGTCCTTTCCAGACTTATCCCTGAGCCCCAAAGGCCAAATGGTGATCAGCCTTGGAGGGTAGAGTAATTCTATAATGTGGGAAGATGGGCAGAGGACAGGGGCTGCACAAGGACAAAACAGGCACAAGAGAGAGGCATACATGCACAAACAAATGAACCGCACAGACTATTTCCACACTAGTTTTTCCAGACTATTACCTGCATGGTCCTTCTCAGCATCCTCTTGCATAAGCAACAGATTTTGTTCTGCAACTGTTTTCTTGACATAGTTTTTTACCTTCTCAGCTCTTTCAGCACGCTGTGAAGAACAACACAGATGAGGGCGAGATCAGTGTTTCACAAATCAGGTTTCTGCCCATTTTCTGCATTACTTTGTGCATAGATGCCCTGAAAACATCTTCTAGTCTCTCCAAATAGAGAAACCAGTCATTTAGCGGCCCAAGATAGATACAGTTATTGTACTCACCTGCAACCTGTGCAATGTTTTGTTGTATTCTCTTTTCAATAAGGCCAACTTTTCTTTCAGCTAGAAGATAAACATAATTACAAGGTGGTCATCACAACTTATTTTAAAACAATGTCTGGGAAGGTTTAGACAACAGTTATGTTAACTGGGATACAAGCCATCTGGCCTTACTCAAGAGAGGAGGAACACAGGCATTGCATCCCAAATGAAGTGGCCAGAAAGAAGGAACCTGAAAGCTCATTCCAAACGATAATTGCACTTCTCTCACACTGCACATGCGTAGCTCTTTCCACCCCTACCAGACCGAGTCACAGACGGCCATAGCTCAAAAGGCAGATGGCGGGCAGATGAGAAGTCTGGTCTCCGCAAAGTCCGACAGAGGACGTGGCCCTTGTGATGTTTCACTGTTTTATGCTATTGATCTGTGATGTAAATGATGTTTGGACATCATACGATAAGGTTGGTAAGTGGTTAATTCTGTTGGGAAGGGGAGCAAATGGCTCAGTTCGGGAGACACGATAATCAATCAACGGAGGAGGGAGGAGACAACTGTCAGTTGTGTTGCTTATTGTGTCGTGGGTCAGGCGACACACAATGCACATACAACTGACGGTAAGTTATTAAGCAATGGGGAAAAACAACAGGCTGCTCCATTGTTTTCCGGAGTCCCGTTGCTTATTATGAGGCCCCGACTTTCAGCCACGCGCGATGGGGGGAGGGCAACATGTTGTGTGGAGGACGCTCCGAAAATAATGTACCGTCAGTTGCGTTTTGCCTCTTCCCCCCTGGTGTAGCTGGAACTAAGCCAATGAATGGAATGTTGCAGTGAATGCTGATTGGCTGTTGGACTCAAGTGTGTGAAGGGGAATGACAGTTGAAACCAGTTAGCAATTAGTAGTTGGGAAAGAGAGTCGGAGTTAGTCTACTGAAGAGGTGAGTTCAATGTAGGGTCTGTGTTTTATTATTTTGGGAATAAGAGGGAGGAGGAGGAGGAGTTAGATTTGGCTTTAGAGGGCAGTATAGGCAAGGATACATGACAACCGTATGTAACAACCAAGGAGTGAAACAAATGAAACCACAAGATTGATAAAATGCGTGAACTTATTTCTTGTTAAATAAAAGTCAATTTGTTTCACCCTGGATTGGATTTTTTAAGTACCTGAGGAAAGGCCCTGAGTGAAATGGTGGGCAGCAGTGAAGTAAAGAGGTGAATCAAAAGGAGCACAGACTGCTAAGCTGGTTGCTGTGGGACCAAGAAGGGTCAGTGAATCACAGAACCAGAGGGAGGGTAAAAGGTGTTGCCAGAGGTGGGAACGGAAAGGAGGAATAAGCCACAGAGTGGGTGGGGGGCTGCCCTACACTGACTGGGTTCATGGTTGGGGCCCTGCAAAGAGGAAGGCAAGGAGGAGGCCCCCAGGGAGCGGGTCCCGACAGTCCTCTCCAGCACAGGGCAGCGCAGAACAGCCCCCGCCGCCCACGCACCCACCCCCGGGTATCCAAAGGGCATCTGGGAGGCGGCAGCGGCGGCACCAGCTTCCCCAGGGGCTTCTCTGTTGCACGTTCTGGGAAAGGCCGAGGCTCACTGCCCACCTGTGCAGCAAGGGCTGCGCCACAGATGCCAAGCCCGGGAGGCAGCCGCGTCGGCCCCGGAGCGGCGTGGGGGGGGGGAGGGAGGGGGGCAGGAGGCAGCCCCACCCCCCAACAGAGCCTGGAGGCCTCAGCCCCCGCCTGGCCTGGCTTGCGGGCACCCGGGGGGGACGCAGCATCCGCGGCCTTCCTTCGCGGCCAACAGCCCAGCGCCCGCCAAGGCTGGCCAAGGCCGCCCCCCTCGTGGCAAAACCTGCGGAGGCCCGGCAGGAGGTGAGGCTCACCTGGGCCTTCTCTTGCGGCGTGAGCGCCTTGCCCAGCGGCGGCGGCGGCGGCGACTCCATCCAAAGCGCGCCGGGCTCGCTGGCGGCCGCCCTTTCACTGCGCCTGCGCACTGGCTGGCGTTGGCGCCAAGCATCGGCCGACTGCGTGAAATACGACGCGGCACCATGGAGATTTGGGCGGGCCATGGCGTAGAGCGGCTCATTCCTCCCTTCCGGCGGAGTTGCAAACGGAGGCTTACTCGTCCGGGTCTACGCCTGCGGGCTCCAGTGATTGGCTGGAAGTGAGGCGGGCTCTCGGGAAAGTGGGTAGGTGATTGGCTACGGCGGCGGTGGGCGGAAGTGGGCGTTAGCCGGCCTGGGCCCGGAGAGGCTTCATCCCGCTGCGCGCTGGGCGGCGTCTCCGGGCGCGATGGAGCTCAGTGAGATGCTCTACAACAAGTCCGAGTACATCGAGACGGTGCGTGGCGAGTCAAGGCGCTCGTCCTCTGCGCGCTGGCCTGGCGGCGCGAGCCCCGTATAGCGGCGGCGGCGGCGGCGGCGGCGGCGGGGGGGGGGGGGTCCTGGCGCCCGCAAGGCCCCCCAGGCCCCCCAGGCTGCCGTGCCCCGGCGCGTGGGCGGAGGCCGCGTCTGCTCGGCAACGGCCCTAGAGCGGAGCCTTCGCTCCGTCACCTGTGACCTCGGGCCAGTCACAGACTGTCGGCCCAACCTACCTCACAGGGTTGTTGTTGTTGTGAGGATAAAATGGAGAGGCGGAAGGCTATTGTGTAGGCCGCTTTGGGTTCCTTGGAGGGAAAAAGGCGGGACATAAATGTAATAAATAAATAAATACATTTCTATTCTGCCTTACTGCTGACTGCCGCGTCCCGTGCGGCACCACAGTCGCCCTGCACAGCAGGAACAAAGCAGTGAAGCAGCAGCAGCAGCGCTCCTCGGTGGGTCTCTCAACTGAAAGGAAGTGACCTTTCTGAGAAACCTTTGGAGGCCGGAGCCCATTGGCAGTAGTCTAACCAGGAGGCCAGCAGGGCAGGGACCGTGGTGACCTGACCACCTCTCCGGTGCTCCTGCCCTCCTGTGGAAGACCCCAAGGCTCTGCCCATTCAAAAATGGGGGACCCAGGTACCCTGGAGGGGGCAGTAATCTCCCTGACAAGGGTTGTCTTTCTCCTCAGGCTTCTGGGAACAAAGTGAGCAGGCAATCTGTGCTGTGTGGAAGCCAGAACATTGTGCTCAACGGCAAGGTGAGGCGTCCCGGCTGCTTATAGGGTGCAGGGTGGAATGTTTTGTACACTCGGCATGCTGGGAGATGCAAAGGAGGGGAAATGAGGGTCTTTTATTTGGGAAGTAGGATTTGTAGGTTTGGGAGTTTTGCAGAATAAAAATGTAGATATATCAGCCCGTTGTCACAATTAATTGTGAGAAATTTATGCACAATTGGGATGTTACAGACAGTTGGACTGGCAGAGAAATCCCTGCTTTTGAATGATTCCAGTTGGTATCACATTAAACCGAGTGACAAATGCTCATTCTCAGACACACTTCTTGTATAGTAGTTCAGTTTGTGGACCTCCAGCGTCACTGTGGCATAATCTCCCCCCTTTCTATCATCAGCATAGTCTGAAGAATTGGCAGTTAGCTGCTTCTTATTGATTGGAGGGTTTGTGGACTCAGGGATTGAGAACTAATTTATTCACACTCTTTCCAAATGCAGAACCTCTGAGGTTAGCAGGCAATAGATTGAATAGAAAAGAAGGCAACACGTGTTGATTACAAGCTGCTTTGGCTGGGCTTCCTACAGAGATTGTTGAGCTCCATCAGGCAGCTTCAAAACCGGACTTGTCCCATCACAGTCCTGTCCTGCTTGTGGGACAGCTCAGTAAGCTTTAGTGGCAATGATTCTCTGCTTTCCTTTTCAGACGATCGTCATGAACGACTGCATCATTCGAGGAGACCTGGCAAACGTAAGGGTCGGGCGCCACTGTGTTGTGAAAAGCCGAAGTGTCATCCGTCCACCTTTCAAGAAATTCAGCAAGGGGTAAGAGTTGCTTTGAACTGGGTGGCAGGACTCCTATGAAGCAGGGTAGCATTGAGTCTTGAAGTCAGGGAATTGGGTTCTTCCATAGACTTGGCATCTTGGTTACTTCTGATGGCTCTTTGTTTATTTTGTGTCTCCTTGGGTGGAAGTGATGGGTGTCCATAGGAGACAATGGAGAAATACAGAACTTTAGCTTAGCTTTGATTGGACAGCAGTGTCTCGCTTCTCTCCCCTCCAATCCCGGAAGAACAGTGAGAAATGGTGACAAGTGTTTGAATGTTTATTTGAGTTTTTAAACATCCTAAAAGTTGTGCTGAAAATTAAAATGCAGTCTGTCACTATTAGGGACATAGGAAGCCATCTTACTCCAAGCTGGCCCATTGGGCCAGCTGACTTGATTGGCACTCTCCAGGGTTTCAGCCAAGAGTCTTTCCAAATCTTACCTGGATGCAAAGCAGGGGCTCTTTCGCTGAGCTGTAGCACCCCCCCCCCCGATATATTATGTGTCTTTAATTTACAAATATTGTATACTACTTGTCATGTACAACGTACCCAAGTAGGTTACAATGATAAAACTACACCGCAAATATAAATCAGGCTAAAACAATAAATTATACAATAAAGCCATGGCCAGTAATTTTAAAAAATCATAAAGCAGGGGTTATAAATCTAGTAATTCCAAGACAAATAAGACAGTCTTCAGTGGCCCTATTCACGCATGAGAGGGTTAAGGTAACTACGTAGAGGGGAGGATTAGCGAAACCGCTGCAAGTGGGCCTGCCACACGGCCGAGGAACCACATGGTGCCATGTGGTTCTGCTACCCACCCTTCCTATATAGTTAGCAGTCATGCCTCTGTGCAGTTTAACTGTGTATCCCAGCATTCTCTGTGGTACGAACAGGCTCCCAATGGCCACTCCATCAGTAAAAGAGAAAAGATGGCCACGCAGCCATAGAGAAAGTAGCTCTTACTGGCGGACTCTATGGTCGTGGCCTGTACACCACCAGGAAACCAGCCACACATAATGGTAAGCCACCTGGGGGTCCTTAACCTTCTGCAGTAGGATGGTTACCTGGGTTGGTTCCCTAGCCATTGTTGTAGCATTTTCCTCCCCCTACACGACACGCTAAGCCACCATAGTTAGGTCAAAATATTTAACGTGATGTCTGAACAGGCTCAGTGCAGGTTTTATTTCAGGGTGGTGGTGGGATATTCCAGAGAGTCGGTGCCACCATAGAAAAATACATGGATTGCTGTGACTAGCTTTCCCTGTCCAGAAACGGCAGTAGCTGGTGCACCAGCCAAGGTAGGTAAAAGGCATTCCTTGTCATCGCAGCTCCTTGAGCCTCTGGTGGCAGTGATGTCCTATGAGCATCCCCAGACTGTGTATCCACTCACTCCTTCAGATGGAGTGAAACCCTGTCCAAAATTTTTGGTTTATTAATTTACTAATAAATAACCTGTCTAAAAACTAGACCCAGGATCCACCCACCTACAACACCTCTGTCTTACCAGGATTCAGTCTCAGTTTATTGGCTCCTGTCCAGCCCATCCTTGCATCCACTCCTGATCCAGATGTATCAGAGATAAAGCATACTAATGACACTTCACTCCAGATCTCCTGATGACCCCTTCATTTGCTGGGAGTGGGGCACCATGCCTGAGAGTGAGTGACTTCTTACTGTACTGCAGCAGTAACATGCTTAATATGATAGTTTAGTGATGGGACTAAGGCTTGAAGAAAGTAATGTGCAATGCATCAGCAGTGTAGTCCAGTGTTAACTTGTCCAGTCTCCTGGTGTGTTTTTTCAAAAGGGGAAATGCTGTGGAGGTTGGACTGTGAAGTTAATGGTATCCATGGCACCAAGGGAGGAAGGATTAACCCTTTTCTTGTGGGTTGTGCTTATTCTTGTTAGCCAAACAACCCCCCATTCGCTTTTCCTCCTATATGTGAAGAAGGAGGGAAGAATTTTGATCACAAAGAGTCTACAGGGAAAGAGCGAATTCCTCCCTCCCTCAGCACTGCTGCTGAATCAGCTTTGCAGCCCCCACAACTCCATTTCCCTGCTTAAAAAAACCAAAGGAATAAGAAGCCATTTGTACTTTGAGCCACAGTGATTGTAAGTGCTTTAAAATGCTGCAGTGGAAGTTACGCACATGCATGTCACACTGATGCTGCCTTGGATGTCCAGCCCAAGGTCTCCAATATAAAGCCAATATAGCCTACAACAAAGGTTTTAATAAAGACACATTGCACCTTTTCCCCTACAAAGTATGAACATGAGCACTTCAAGTCAACCTGGAATCTGGGTACTGTGTCACTCTAGTTATATCAGTCTACATGCTCTTTTGCACTTCTTAGAGAAATGATGTGTTGTACCCCTAGGTGGTGCCAAAGGATTTAGACACACACAGTCCCATGATTTGGTTCTAGTTTAATTTGCATTGGAGGTTCTACATCCACTGCATGTTATACGTATCCACCTGAAAATAGCACATTATATATTGGTTTCCTAATTCTGGGAAAGGTATATGGTTCCCTGCTTATTTAATGCATAATGTTATTAATTATCTAATAGAAATGTAAGAAATGAAATGAAAGAGAGTCAAAAGCCGTCTTCAGATCTGTCAAGGCAGTGTACGTTTCTCCATCGCAGTTTCTGAATATTTTTTGGCAAGATGGGAGCGCACCAAACAATAATCCAAAGTCAAATGATTCTCTCTACATTCCACTTGAGAGATCATTCTGTTACTTTAAAACCTAGCATATAACCTCCACATAATACGCAACCAACAAATGGATTTATACAATTTTCCAGGTCATTTACATGACATATATACATACATATATATGGTACTCCTATTGCTCTCTTTAAGCTGGAAGGAATCATATCAGAGCTATTTATCGTAGCAAAAAGAGTAGCCCAGCCATGTCGATTTCATAAGGTAAGCAGGGATATATTCAGTCCAAAGAACCTTCCCATACTGAAGCTAATGGGATTATGGAGAGAACTTCTTTTGGAGTAGCGGGGTCCCATTTATGTACAGCTGCAAATACAGCATCTGAGGAAGGATCAGAATGAGATGTGAGTCCATCTGGATCCAAGAAGCTTGGACTGAAATACAGTAATTTGGAATTTGAGACCCCACAACAAAACACTCCTGAAACCAGCTATCAAGACAGTTATAGAATTGTTATTGAGAGAAGCACTTAAAAGCAGCAATCATGCCAGACATTCTTCAAATAACTTTGAGGGAAAGATGACATAACCAGGACCCCCATAACGAATATAGGAGTCTCTTATGATTTATGTATTAATTTACTAGCAAATGGACTTAGCTTTGCAAAGGTTAGAATAGCCCTTCATTCTATACAATGAAGCCTTCAAGCAAACTTACACAGCTGTCAATTGTGCCTGCCCCATCTGTGTGAAGTCACTGGCACGGGTGGGCACTGTTCCAGCCAAGGGGCACCCCCTATGGCCCCTTGAGGGAGGGGTTTGTCTACTCCAGAGGGAGAGGCTGGTAAAAAAATATTATTATTATTATTATTATTATTATTATTATTATTATTATTATTATTATTTTCCCGAGGAACTGCAAATGGAAGGGAAACAGTGAGGGCTTTCTTTGGTTGTTGCCAACAACATGGAGTTTGGGAAGGATCCAGGGAGTCTTCTCTTCCTTTATAATGCAGGTTGTCCACCTGACCCTGCTAGTAATCTTAGCCAAGCTGATCTTGGGTTTCGATCCTTGGTGATTTGATGCAGTGTGGCTGGATGCTGTTGGTCTTCCCATGTGTGCACACATCCCTTCTTTTTGCAGGGTTGCTTTCTTCCCCCTGCACATTGGAGACCACGTCTTTATTGAGGAGGACTGTGTTGTCAATGCAGCTCAGATTGGCTCCTATGTCCACATAGGCAAGAACTGTGTCATTGTAAGTACACTCCAGAATTGCAGGTGCCCAGGCACCCCCTAGAACAACCTGCAAGCAAGCGCAGGGGCACTGCTCCCCACGTGGATTGGCACCGCAAGCCACACAGCAGCAGCAGCAGCAGCAGCAAAGTCCTTTGTGGCTGAAGCTAGTGCACTTGCGAGCTAAAAGCAAAACCACTCCCTTGGGTGAGCGGAGAACGGAGCCTTCTCCTCTTTAGCCAGGAGCCCGTGGGTAGTGGGGCTGGTTGCTTCATCCCAAGCTGATGTGTGGCATATCCTTTTAGGGTCGCCGGTGTGTCCTGAAAGACTGTTGCAAAATCCTTGACAACACAGTGTTGCCCCCCGAAACAGTGGTCCCGCCTTTCACGGTCTTCTCAGGCTGCCCAGGTAAACAGAAAGTGAGTGGGGGTGAGGAGGCCGGCCATAAACCTGTGTGTACCCCTCAAAGTGAGGCAGTCGCCAGGTGTGCGGGAGCAAGTGATGCTCCTGGGGACCACAGAAGCCTAGAGCTGGGCCTGGTGGCTCATGGTCTGCTTCTTCCCCAGGGCTCTTCTCCGGAGAACTGCCTGAGTGTACGCAGGAGCTGATGATTGATGTCACCAAGAGCTACTACCAGAAGTTCCTGCCCCTCACCCAGGTTTAGTGATCTCCATCTCGTGGTCCTCTGCAGTGAGAAGAAGAAGAGACCTCAGTGGCTAGCATGGCCGTGCCACAACGGTGGCTTCTGGGAGTCCTGCAGGCTTCGGACCACCTGATCGGCAAGCTCTGCCGGAAGCCCTCCGGTGACGTTTCCCTCCCGCATTGTGCATCCCCCCTCCCCGCGCTTTTCCTCTGTCCTGCACTGTTGTGCACAGTCAAGTTCCTGTCCAGTGTCGGAGGCTATTCCGGTTTCCGGTGGGCTCCTGTAGTCCTGCTGTGGACAAGTCGGAACCAAGCTCACTGCAAATGCCCTCACAGGTTATTGATTTAACTTCAAAGCAAATGTTTGTTGGTGGGTGAAACAGGAGGGCAGAGCACTCTATTCTCTGGGGCAATCACTGCTGCCGCTGCCACCGCTGTTCCATCCCTTCCTCCCAGCACATTCCTAATTAGAGTTCATTGGCCACTCAGGTGGAGTCTCTGCAGGGTCAGAGGAGGTCCCTTGGCACTCTCTCTTTCCCCTTAGCTAGGTAGGTGTAGTCTGAGCCCTTCCCTGCCATCTCCCAAGAGAGCTTTACTCCTGCCAGGAGCTGAGTTCAGGGCCGAAGCAAGTTTCTACTTTGCTTAGTTTCTTCCTGCAGGTGGCTGACTTGTAGAAACCAGGCCAGAGCAAAGGACCTGAGTTTAGACAGGACTAAGGGGCCTCCCGAGTTGTTCTGTTGCAGGGATGGGTGGAGGTTCTCACACAGGGTTATGATTAGGTAGCCCATAGCATGAAGGGAACAGTTGGGGCCCATCTGCAGAAGTAGGTGAGGTCCTGCCATTGTGGGCAGGATCTTCCAGCGTGCATGAAAGAACCAGCTGCAGGATGCAAACCATCTCCAGGTGAGCCTACCTCACCTTTCATCTTTCCCTCCCTCGCTTCCTCCCTCCCCAAATAGTATTTACTGGGCCTTTCCTCCTCTGCAGGTAAAGCCAGAACTCAGCTGGTTTGGTTGTGTTCACATATCTTGCTCTCACCCTCCCGCTTCCTGAATGTCAGAGGTTCTTGCAGGCGGGGCGGGGGGAACAGGATGCTTTTTCATGTGTTCCATGGCATGTACAGCTCTGCCACACATTAACTAGCTATGGACTGTTCAAATGCAGAAGTGTGTAATAACTGTTAACTGCAGAGCCACAATCTGGTTTATTTATATTTTCCTGCATACAAATTAAAATCCTCTTAAGTGGGTCAAGTGTTTTGCAAGCGGTACCTTTCCCCAGTAATTTTTCTGGAAGCAGAGAGAGAGGGAGGGAGGGAGGGGGGGTGGGCATCACTCTCCTTTCTGAGAGACCTGTCACATGCTCCCCTTCTTGGCCTCCTGCTCTAGTCAACCTGGAGCCTGCACTAGCCGTGCGATTGTGGCTCTGAAGGCCTCAGGGGCAGGGAGATTTCCTTCCACTTGGTTTACATTGAGTGGGCTTTGAACTTGCACAAACAGGTAGCTGTGTGGCAGGTCAGCCTGACCCACGGAGCAGTTGACTTGCACTGAAGCCGTGCTGTGGAGGAAGAGGTTTTCCTTTCTTCCTTGTGCTGCGTTCCCTCAGCAAACAATGGCCGGCTGACCTGGGGAGTGGCGGTGGCAGCTCACCTTAGTTCCCGGTCATCATGTGCTCCTGCTGCAGCTGCCTGGCTGGCTGTGGAGTCCCTTTGTTCCCCTTGCAAAGAAGTTGGTGGTGGGGGAGAGGAGCCCCAGGCTCTTCACTCCAGGGCCATCTAAGCAGTTTGCTTTGTTCCTTTTCGGGCCAGAGCATGTCCTGGCTATAAACACTGTCCTTTCAAATGTGGGTTTTGCCTAAGCGAAATGCTTGAGAACGCGGCAGCATGTTGCCCACCCTAGCTACCCACCATCCATAAGCTTGCACCCAGTTAGATATCAGTGGGGTTTGGGCATTGCTGAAACATTTATATTAATCATTGATCAAAGCATTACCAATACGACACCATAATTAACAAAGAAACTGGTTAGCACGCTCACTGAGGGAAGGCCTGGTAAAGAGATCAGTCTTTAATTCGTGCCAAGAGTTGGCTGCAGTTGGTGCCTCCCGGATACCAGCAGGGCGGGCATTCCACAGAGAGGGCTGGATTCTGGGTTACTGCCAGGTGGCACTCTGCAGGTCACACAACAACTGATAAGGCTTCTGATGATGATGATGATGATGATGATGATGATTGCATGGGTTTGTATTGAGGAAGGCGATCTGCCATGTAGCCTGATCTCAAGCTCTTTGGTGCTTTATATGCCAACAGTGAGACCTTTACAGCACCAGGGCAATCTGTGCATGGCCAGGCACCCTCCTCCGCATCCTGGCCTCTGTGTTTTGCACCAGTTGCTGCTTCTGGGCCGAGCACAAGGGGAGCCCCCCACATAAAGTGTGTTTCAGTAATCTCTCTGCGAGGTTGCCAATGCGTAGGCTACAGTGCGTAGGCCAGCTCTCCCTGGCCAGGAAAGGCTAGAACTGACTTACCAACCAGTGTTCATAATGGGCGCTCCTTGCCACAGAAGCCACATAGGCATCAAATGGCAATGATGAATCCAGGCCATCGGAGCAGCCCGGACTGGATGAAACTGCTGGAGGTCCCTCTAGTGAATCCAGGGTGCAAGGGGCAGGGCAACCTGCATCTCAGCCCTGCCCCTTGCACCCTGGAAAACAAAAGAAAAGAAAGGCTTAGCCCTGGTGCCTGAAAGAGTCCTGCCCGGATCCTGGCTGCCAGACCTCTCTCTGGAGGGTGATCCACAAGCATGGTGCCACTGCCAAACAGGCCTTGCTCCCAGTGAACAGCCACCACACTTCACGTAGCAGCGCCTGGCCTCTGATGTTGAACCTAGCATACACAGGGGCACACATGGGAGGAGGCAGTTCTGGAGCCCCCGTGCCTTTGAGGGCTCGTCCTTTTGGGATTCTCCCTGGATGCCATGAACTCTGCTTTGGAGCTGCCAGGCTGGAGGAACACTTAGCTATATGGACCATAGCAGAAGGAGCGAGTGTGCTGCGGGCGCCTTCACAGCTGCTTCACCGTTAACCCAAGAGCCGTGTTAAAAGCTAAACGTTGGTTTTGCTGCCAAATCTGTGACGGCCAGCTCTTCAAGTTCCTGTGTACAAATGAAACTCCCTCCAGCTCCCGTCCCTGCCTGTGTTTTTAAATAACCGCTCTGTGTTCTCAACCCAATGTTCCCTGGACAGTGCAAGCAGCAGCTGGCCCCAGTTGGGAGTCGGCGGTGGCCTTGGTGGCAGCCATCCTGCCACGAGGGCTGCAGACGCCTGTGTTGCCACCAGCCACATCAGGGCTGCTCCTTGGAGGCAGCTATTGGGGTAAAGGAACCAGAATAAACAATGTTGTGGGGAGGGCAAATAGCCTTTGTGCTGAACTGGGCAGATGACTTGCCGAGACTAGGCAGGACAAAGTGGTCTCCCAAAGAAGACTATTCGGCAGTGGTTAGGCCCCATTTTGAGTATTGCGTCCAGTTCTGGGCACCATACTTCAAGAAGGATGCAGACAAGCTGGAGCGTGTTCAGAGAAGGGCAACGAGGATATTCAGGGGTCTGGAAACAAAGCCCTATGAGGAGAGACTGAAAGAACTGGGCATGTTTAGCCTGGCAAAGAGAAGATTGAGGGGAGACAGGATAGCACTCTTCAAATACTTGAAAGGTTGGCACACACAGGAAGGCCAGGATCTCGTCTCGATCAACCCAGAGTGGGCTCAAGTTACAGGAAGACAGATTCCGGCTGGACATCAGGAAAAACTTCCTGACTGTTAGAGCAGTACGGAACCAATGACCTAGGGAGGTGGTGGGCTCTCCCACACTAGAGGCCTTCAAGAGGCAGTTGGACAACCGTCTGTCAGGGATGCTTTGAGGTGGATTCCTGCATTGAGCAGGGGGTTGGACTAGATGGCTTTATAAGCCCCTTCCAACTCTACTATTCTATGATTCTATGATGCCATGGGCTGGAGAAAAGCACCTTTTCAGCAGCAGCCACAGAATATGTTGAATTTCTGTACTGAATTGTGATGTGGGTTGGTCAGGTGGCTCCTCGTTGTCTCTTGGCACCATGGTTTTGTGGGAAAGACTCCTGAGCAGTGGGAAAGGCTTCTGAAGAACCACCAGGACAGAGTTTCCCTGTAGTATGAATGGGGGAATGAATGCAGGAGGTGGGGGCCGGAAATTCTCTCCTGTTCTTATGCAATTATTTTCTCATCTACATTATCTTCCTTGCTATGCCATAAAGTAATCAAATATTTTAGGTGTGGGAGCTGACATGTTGGGCCGGGCAGCATTTTTGCATGGCGCCTGTGGGTGCCTGTCTTATCATGGCTTTGTGTCATGTGAACCCCATGAATCGTGGCTTTTTGGAAGTGAGCAGCAACCCAACAGTGGGCCATGACTTATTTGAAAGTTGTTGCCCACTTCAACAAGCCTCGCTGCCCAGGTTCGCAGGACACAAATTCCGCCAGCACAAAACCAATACGTGCAGCAAGGGAAATAAGCCACCATGGGGGAAAGAAACTCTCTCCTCCCTGAGATTTCCTACTGTTCATGGAAGTGGCAGACCAAAAAATTCCAGAATATGCTAAAAAAAGATCAGGGAACAAGTTTTCCACATGCTGCAGGTTCTTCTTTATGGCGAGGCAATCGCACCCCCGTGGCCCTGTTCTGATGTTGCCTTAACCTGCCTTGTTGCGCTTGGCTCACTTGCTGGAGTCCCCTGGAGATATCCCTTCCCCTTGCTCTCCATCCATGGCACACATGGGGGTCTGCATTCTATGAGCTGGGCCAGGGGCAGCCGGAGGGGACTTCCTTGAGGCAGGAGTTTGGCCAAGAGGCCTCTTGATCCTTCCAGCCCTTTAGATGGCCATGGGTAGCGCTTCAGTTGTGAAGCACGCAAGTAGCATTTCTCTTCCCCTGCTTCCACAGCCATTCCATCCCTTAAAACTGCTTCTACGTTTCTGATCTGTTAGAGCAAACCAATAAACAAAAACTGTTCGCCAAACCTGAAATAAAAATAAATATTTCGAGCACGTGCATTTTTGCATTTTAAAGTCACTTAAATCATATAATCATCCTGACTACAATAGTCCTGGGTGGCATGCCCATGCCGACTCAGGTGCTGAGGCCATGCATGTTTGTTTGCTGTGGCTCCCAGGGCGGTCATTTGCGGGGGTACTGCACTTCAAAGCTCTGGATGTTGGCCCTGAGGTCCAGCCATTGCGGCATCACTGTTTAGACTCTTTTGCATTTTCCATAATTTTGCAATCACACCACACAGGGACAATGTTTGGGATTAGTACAGAATGCACTTGGAGAATCTCTGCTTCGATTTAAAATAAAAACACCCAAGATTATAGCTAGCTAGCACTGAAGCAATGCAAAAACTGGTGCCCTTTGTGAGCTCGTGCTAGTGATGGGGCCAAGCATGGCCCCAAGCTCACCTGTGGCAGCCAGATGACTGGCTCCACTGTTCCAGAAAGCCCTGAACTTAGGGCTCCCGGTCTTAGCAGAATTTTGGCCTTACCTGCGTCCAGCTACTGCATGGTAGTGTCCAAGGGACTGTGACCCACAGCAGGCTGGTTGGCAGTGAGAGTGAACAGGCAGCAGTTGTGGGACAAGGGCCAGAGGAGTGAGGAGGCCTCTGTGGTCTTAGGGGGGAGGCAAGTGCCTCCCCTGCAAAGTGATGGAGCCATGAGGCAGCGCTGATCCCTTCCTTGGCCCACTGCACGTGGGGTTCTCCATTGTGGTACTAGGAGCATTAGGGAACAAGGAACCAGCTTCAGCCTTGTCCTAGTGCCGGATTAATGTACGATGTTTAAATGCTTTGGGGAGGGTGTAAAATGCATTTTGGACCATGAGGGTGAAACAGGAATGTCAACCTGTATTCGTGATTGTGAGTATGGGACCCAGGGTGGAGCGGTCAGCCTGCAATAGAAGTGGGAGATGGTGAGCATGCTACATCCTTGGTCCCTGCTGACAGGCCTGCCGGGAGCACCCCCACAGAGGATGATGGGTAGGTGGGTGGAGCAGCCTAGCGAGGGGACCAGTATTCCACTCTGCTTCCTTGCAGCTCTGCGATGCTTTCTTACAGGAGGGATGCCGCCGCCGCCGCCACTGCCTCTTCCGTGCCCCGCCCTTCCCTGATCCAGTGAAATCACAGTTGTTGCCTTCTCTATGGAGACCAGCTCTTAAACTTGGCCTTGCTAGTAAGAAAAAAGGCTGCCGCCACCCCCACCCCCCGCTACACACACCTACGCCCACATCTCAGTGACCCAAACACAAACAGTGCTTCTAAAAATACATGCCCAGCTGATAGCTGCTGCCTCGGTTTTCCAATGCGTCAATACAAGCAAGATAAAGGCTATAATAAAACCCCTTTCAATTACGGTTGTTTGCAGTACTCAGGCCTTGGCGGAGCAAAGGCAGAGCAGCCTTTGGTGCCAGGTGGATTGCTGGGCAGCAGAGCTCACCCGGGCCTCGGAATGGTCGTCCGCATGTGGAATGGGCGGGGGGGGGGGGTGGCCTAGGTGCTCGTCATGTGAAGAAAAAGGGGCCTCAGGCACAACAGCACCTTGTGGATTGAACTGCATCTGCGGCCTGCTCCAATTGCAAGAGCAAAAGCGGCCAACTTGTCACACAACATTAGTGATGCATTTGAAATGAGTCCCTGCCTCAGACACACACACCACCCGTGCTATGATGTATCATCCTGTATATGTGAAACTCATGGCCAACTATTGCTTCTTGCCTGAGACATCACTGAAGAAAAGCAACACACCCACACACCTGTGTAATTTCAGGCCTTTTAAAGATGAGGTTGGATGTTCTTTTCACATTTTTATGACGTGCTTTTCCAAGATGCTCCAGTGTGTGAAGAAGCACTTATGTATCCGTCTAAATTCGAATTTTAAAAATGGAGAACTCTGATAGGTGAATGCCCACCAACACCTCACCATTTCAGAAGAGTTCCTGGGAAGGATGTCTGCCCCCCTCCCTCCCTCCCTCCCTCCCTTTGTTTGCAAGCTTGATTCCTTATTAATACTCTTGTGTAGTATTGTTCAATTGTTGGTGCAGTTTTAATTGTTTGTTTTAATTTGTGTAAGGTGCTTTGAATGTTTCTTAAAACAGAAAAAGTGGGGCAGTAAATAAATAATAAAAGGTCCAGATACTGCAGGAAAGGAGAGCTGACCTAGGGGGAGGAGGGCAGGAGGAGAGAGAGAGAGAGAGAGAGATTGCCGACAGGAGCAGCCGTGCACAAGAATACAGACAGCTTCTGCAAACTTAACTTAATGATGCCAAAGGAGAGTGAAGAGTGGAGTAAGTTTTACTTACCATTGCAACCCGCATGACTATAATTGATCTCAAAATGCTGCTCTCTTGGGTTTCAGTTCTCTGCTGGTGTTCCCCAGAAGGGTTTCCCTCCTTGCACCCCCTTGGGGATGACGTTACTCCCTTCTATCAATAATAATAATAATAATAATAATAATTATTATTATTATTATTATTATTATTTATTTCTTACCCGCCTCTCCGTCTGGATCGAGGTGGGGAACAACAACATGATAAAATACATAAAACTGATTAAAACATAACACATATTATTAAAACTGCATAAAAAAATCCTAAAACATCCTAAAAACACCCTTAAAACATTCTAAAATTCCACTGGATATGCCTGCCGGAAGAGAACATTTTATCCCACCCCCCTTAAAAGAACATTTTACTCTCTCAACAACTAGTGCCAGGCTGAAGCATATCTGGACCCAGTAGTTTGAGTTGTATTCCACCTTTGTACCAAAAACAAAATAGCAATCAATTAAAATTCATTAAAACAATATACTAAAATACAATAAAACATAACAATTACTGAAAAATAAATAAAATCAGCACCCAGCCCACAGACGGACTTACAAGCCAACAGACTTCTTGAATAAACTGGTCTTTGTTAGAAGGGCACCAGAAAGGGAGTGAGCCGAGCTTCTCTCGGGAGGGACTTCCACAGCCTGGGAAGCGGCCACTGAAAAGACCCCGAGCATGTTGAGGTTTCTATGGCTGGGAGGAACTGGGAGCTTCATCCAACCCAACCGGGGCAAGGATGCCTGTGTGGAAGCCCTGGAGGCTGACTTGGCCTGCACAGACAGATGGAAACAGGCAAGGAGGGGCCTGCACCGGAGAGGGGAGAAGCCTCAGGGCAACCCCCTTCCTGTGGTTGCATTGCTTCTCTTTAATAGGGGCAGAGGCCCCGCTCCATGGCCGGAAGTGAAATGCTGCCGCTGCCTGTGTTCTGGGAGGGACCCAGGCTCCAGCCGAGGCCTCCGCAGCAACACAGGCACTTGCTTCAATGCTCTTTTCCAGATGATGATGATGAACTTCATTTCTGTGCCACCCCCCAAGCGTGTGCCAGACTTGACAGAAAACCAACAGGTCTTTTCACCTACTTTCTGTTCACCTGCAGAGATACAGAATCACCAAAGAATATAAACAACAGTTGGTTGAGGGAGGCACACTTCCCAACTGTAGCTACCTGTTTCCTCCAGTGTGTACCAGCTGGTGTCTAGCGGGGGAAGACTTGCCTCTATTTGCATCTGTCCATCTGCTAGACTACCAGCTCCCTCTGTGTAGGGTGACCAGATAAAATCCAGGTCAGGGCTCATGTAACTTTAACTGTTGTAGAGAAAAGGGAATTTCAGCCAGTATCATTTGTATGCAATTAGTTCCTGGTGAAATTCCCTCTTCATCACACCAGTTAAAGTTGCAGGGGCCCTGCCTTCTTTTGTATATGGTTCCTCTAGTATAGTGCCTGCAACTTTAACTGTTGTGATGAAGAGGGAATATCACCAGGAACTAATTGCATACAAATGACACTGGCTGAAATTGCCTTTTCTCTACAACTGTTAAAGTTACATGAGCCCTGACCTGGATTTTATCTGGTCAGCCTACCTCTGTGCTGCTGGACGCTTCATTTTGAAATGCTAAAAGCTCCAACAATGTGTTTCAAACTCTGGGAAACTCCTTCCCACACCGATTTATCTGCTGAGGGGGGTTGGTCCTTGTCTACATGGGCTGCTGGGCATCCCTGGGTCAGCTGAGAGATAGACAGAGACTAGAAGAGGCAATTAAAGCAACATCAAGACTGAGGGTGCCTCTACAAGAGCGATTTAAAGCTCTTTCAAGGCGCATTACTGAATTTACCTCTACAAGAGTGGAGCACAAATGAGGAGTACAGGTGCTTTTTATCTCCTATTATGCACATTTTTGAATGCGCATTAAATAGCGAGTTTTATTTACCGCGGGCATAAGAGCGCCTTATATCCGTGTAAACAATTGCTGTGCAAGAGCATTAACGGTCAGAGTGGGTGGACTGTGGTCGTGATGTCATACATAGAACTGCCCCTTCGCTGGGAAAACTTCCCACTTTTTCATTCAGTTTTATTTCCTCTGTCCTCCTGGCAACTTCCTCCTTGTTCTCCGTCTCTCTGGATGGAAGCTCCAGGAAGAGGAGACCCAACATGAACCGAAAATAAAGTTTATTTGAAGTACCCTGATGGAATATTTTTTACATGGAGACACGGGGCCAGATGGAGGTGGTTTCATGAGAAGCAAAGGGGTTAGGAAGGATGTGCGGATGTGTGCATAATTAGTGATCAGCTTAGACATATCGTCCCCTCGCTTTTTGCTGGGTTCCTGACATGAGCTGTGTGTGCGTGTGCATGTGCGTGTGTATGTTTTACAACGGTTGAGCTCGCTGGGAAGAGGAGGGGGAAGGAATGAAGCAGCATCCCCCTTTCTGTTTTGGTGTGCGTGTGTGCGAGGCACATTCCCATTTACTCCTGAGCAGGTCACTTGAAATAGCAATTGGGAGGGGGGAGAGGCAGCCCTGACTAAAAATAAGTTTTCAAAGAGTGCTGGAGGGGGAAACTTATGAGTCACATTCCCATTTACTCCTGAGCAGGTCACTTGAAATGGCAGTCGGGCGAAAGGGGAGGGGAGAGAGGTAGCCAAACAGGTTAACCAGGTCATTACCGGCAGGTAACCCAGGTAACCAAAGGCGGGAGATTCTGGTGGGCGGGGAGAATAAGGGAAGAGACCTGTTTGGGCAGTTCCAATGGGATAAAGCGCATTACTTTCAGCAACATTTGCATGCGATTCTCAGCATGTAAACAACTTTAAAGCGCGTTTCATACAGCCTGTAATGCGCTTCAATGCCTCTTGTGTATAGGTATTAGTAGGGTGACCAGATAAAATCCAGGTCAGGGCTCATGTCACTTTAACAGTTGTAGAGAAAAGGGAATTTCAGCCAGTGTCATTTGTATGCAATTAGTTCCTGGTGATATTCCCTCTTCATCACAACAGTTAAAGTTGCAGGCACTATACAAGAGTGACCATTTACAAAAGAAGGCAGGGCCCCTGCAACTTTAACAGTAGTTAAAGTTACATGAGCCCTGACCTGGATTTTATCTGGTCACCCTGGGTATTAGGCGCAAATGCGCTTATCAGGAAATGTGCATAATCAGGGAACCAGGCGTCAAAGTGAACTCTTGTAGAGGGGGCCTGAAATGCAAGTGTTGGGAGGGAGTGGTTTGGATCAGAGCAGTGGCCAAAGGGAAGGGGGATGATTAATCCTTTCTCTGCAGTTCATTTTTCTGACCCAAATTGGGGGCCCAGCTGCTTTTCTTAAAGGAAGAGAAAAGATGCAGGGATCCCATATCTTCTCCCCATCATTACAGCTCTTTCTCAGAGGAGTAGTTTCCAAATACTCCTTTGCTGAGGGAATTGCACTGGCTGCCTATTGGCTCCTGGGCTAGGTTTTTGGTACTAGTGTACAAAGCACTAAACAGCTTGGGATCAGGATAGCAGAGAGAAAGAGTGCCTTCTCCCATATCAACCTGCCCAATCACTGAGGTCATTGGAGGGCCTGCCTGCTCCTGGTTGATCCACATGGACCTTTGGCTTGATTGGAGTCCACCAGGAGAAGAGCCTTGAGCGTGGTGGCCCCTTCTCTGTGGAACTCCCTGCCCCTGGAGGTCAGGCAGGCACCAAAACTAGGCTTCTTCCAGCGCCTCCTGAAAACAATTTTGTTTCAAGAAGCCCTCCTCAACTGACCAGCCACTGTTTTTGAACAATTTTAATTTGTTTTTTAATCTTTTTTTTTTACTGCTTTATTCCTATGTGCGCTGCTCCACGATCTATTTAAAATGTTGAGCGGTATATAATTATTGTAAATCAAATAAATAAATATAATTTTCCAAATACTTTCAACAGATGCAATTAGAAATGGATCAAGATGTGAAGCAGAAAGCCCCCACATGCACACTAATGAACATGGTGCACAATCTCCCAAGAAGCCAGGAGGAAGCTTCATTGAACTTAGAAAGACAGCTGCAAGGCCTTGGCAACAGGGCGGAATGGACTTTAATGCTGCTGCTGCTGCTGCTGCTGCTGTATGGTAGAGGTTGTGGTTGCTATGCACCCTGGACCACCATCATGGTCCTAGGCTACATGCTACAGGAGGACACGCAGCACCACTTTTCTCAGCAGCTCCGTGAATACCAGTGTGATGCAGCCAATTCTGCACCAGAAACAAGGAGAGATGAATCTGAGGTGGTGTCAGGTGTACTGCTGAGATCCCCCAGACTGTTGGTTCTGGGGGATGTCAGCATTCACGCTGAGAGCACCTTATCCGGGGCAGTTCAGGATTTCATGGTCTCCATGACAACCATGGGCCTGTCCCAACATGCCATCAGCCCAACGCATGTAGCAGGGCATACTCTAAACCTGTTTTTCGCAACTGGACATGGAGATGGTGATCTGAAAGTAGAGGACTTTACATCAGTCCCTTTGTCATGGTCAGATCACTGCTTGCTGAGGTTTAGACTTACAGTGGCTTTTCGCCTCTGCAAGGGTGGGGGACCCATTAAGATGGACCCATTAAGATCCGGATGGTTTCCAGAGGGCTCTGTGGAGTTTCCTGGCTGAAAGGGCTGGCTCTCCTGTTGAAACCTGGTTGATCTGTGGAATGCAGAAATGACCCGGGCGGTTGACACGATTGCTCCTGCGCACCCTCTCCTGTGTAGAGCTTGTATGGCTCCATGGTATACCCCAGAGCTGAGAGCAATGAAACAAAATAGGAGATGGCTTGAGGGCAGATGGAGACGAACTCCTGGTGGATGCAATCGAACACTAGTAAGTGCCTATAGAAAGCTATATTCAGGGGCAGTGAGGGCGGCAAAAAACCAATACTTTGCTGCCACTATCAAATCATCAATCTGCCGCCCAGCAGAGCTTCTCAGAGTTGTCAGGGGCTATTATTTGCCGGCCCCAAGGATGTGGTATAACCATCTGAGGCCCGCTATAATACATTTGCTGGGCACTTCCAGAATAAAAACTTGGGCATCCACCAGGATTTAGACTCCAGTGTTATAGCAGGTGAATCTAGTGAGGTGTCCAGAGCACAGGCTTGTTCTGTTTTCTTGGATGAGTTTCAGTTGATACAGCTCGAGGATGTTAACAAGGTGCTTGGACAGGTTCGTGCAACCACCTCTGTATTGGATCCTTGCCCCTCTTGGCTAATAAAAGCTAGCAGGGATGGAACAGCCGTCTGGGCCAGGGAAGTGATTAATGTCTCTCTGCGAGAAGGAGTGGTCCCAGGCCGTTTGAAAGAGGCGGTAGTGGCCTCGGTGGCACGGAGTGCCTTCTACCAAATTCGGTTGCTGGCCCAGTTACGCCCCTATCTGGACAGGGATAACCTGGCTTCAGTTGTCTATGCTCTGATAATCTCTAAATTGGATTACTGCATTCGCTCTACGCGGGGCTGCCTTTGAAGACAGTTCAGAAGCTGCAGCTTGTGCAAAATGCAGCGGCCAGATTAATAACAGGAACCAGAAGTTTCGAGCGTATAAGACCTACTCTGGCCTGCTCGCATTGGCTGCCTATACATTTCTGAGCCCGATTCAAGGTGCTGGTTCTAACCTATAAAGCCTTATGCGACTTGGAACCACAATACCTGATGGAATGCCTCTCCCGACACAAACCTCCCGTACACTGCGATCCACATCTAAGGTCCTCCTCCGGTTGCCTACTCCGAGGGAAGCACGGAGGGTGGCAACAAAGGAGAGGGCCTTTTCAGTGGTGCCCCCCCCCCCAATTATGGAATGATCTCCCCGACGAAGCTCGCCTGGCACCAACATTGTTATCTTTTCGGCGCCAGGTCAAGACTTTCCTCTTCTCCCAGGCATTTAACAGCATATGTTGAGGGTTTTGTTGTGGTGGTTTGACCCAGAATAGTTGTTTTTAAATGATATTGTATTTATAACATGTTCGTATGCTTTTTATGGTTTTAAATTTTGTATATCGTTTTTTAATGCTCAATGTTTTTAATTTTTGTAAACCACCCAGAGAGCTTTGGCTATGGGGCAGTATATAAATGGAATAAATAAATAAATAAATCTGTCCATTTCAGTTTCTCCCACATTTGAATTTTGTAAATCTTTCCATCCTGTTTTGAATTTAGTAAGTTTTTATCAGAAGAAAACCAACATTCTTACCCATCTGAACAGGCCAAATCCCAGCATGGAGAGGACCATGTTGTGCCTGCCTATCTGCCAAGTAGGTGTTAAAGATAAGGAGCTTGTCAGAAAAAAGAGGGGACAAAACCAATTCAACACCACCAACATGGGCCCTGTGTTCATGGTGCTGCGTTGGCTCTGCTTTGCCGTTAAACCCCATGATTTTGGTGCTGTGGGGTGGCAGCGAATAATTTTGATGACAGGAGGCAGCACGGGCTTTCTGGTGGCTATCCGGCTCACTGTGCCCACCTCCTGTCCTCTGCCCAGCTTCCAGGGGGTCACCATCCACTCCAGAATGCCCCCAGTTCATCGCCGGAGTGAGGTCACACAGTGGAAGGGCTGCTTCTTTGGGGAAAGTCAGGGTAAGTCCCCAACGTCTTTAGAGCGCAGTATCGTTTAAAAGCCACGCGGTGGCTGCAAATTGGCTGCTGCATTGTATAACTGATGCAGCTCCGATTCGAAGCCACTGCGGGCCTTTGAAGGCGTATAGAAAGCTGAATGCACAGGGATTCAAACCCACATTTTTAGAGCTCAGCCCTCAGCCTGGATGGAGCAATCTGTCAGTTTCACTTATCTCTCAAAATCAGTTTTAAAAAATAATTTTAAAAAACCCGCAGGTTCTTTCTGCCCCGTTTATGAAGAAATGTGTGAATTTTGGCAAGTTCTTATCAAAAAGAGAATCAACCAAAATCCCCTGGCCAGAAACAATGAGCTGCCCAAGGGATGGTGGACAAGGCCACCTGGAGTGCCACTTTCCTTGGTAGGAAACTGGGGTACAGATCAAATGAGGCCACAAGGACCTTTGCTGCCCGCTTTCATGGCCACAAGGAAAGTGCTGGGCACCAGCCAAGCGTCACACTCTTAAGGCTCCTGCCAAAGGGCTCCCAAAAGGATGGCCAGGAGAGATGGCCCAGGGGCTGGCTCAGCTTCCCCAGCCCAAACCTTCCCATGGGACACACACAGGAAGAGAAGCACTTCCTTGCCTAAACCCATCAGCTATTTCGCCAAAGAAACTGTCCTGGAGCCACTCCCAAAGGGGTGGGTACATATGGAAGAGGCCTCCTTTGTCAGAAGAGGGTCTGGCAGGCCTGACACTACCTTTGCTTTCCTAGACGTTGCACTGGGTTCAGCCCAAGGCCAGGCTTAATATGAGCTCAGCCCCAGGACCAATGTTGAGTGGTAAGCCTTAGTCCTGGAAAATGTCAAGAGTGCCTCTGAGCATGTACATGTCAGACTCTGAGCTAATCTAACCACAGAGGAGACCCCTTTAGAGGAGAAGGATGCTTCAGTGAACCCCCACTTCCACAGGAGACATGAAGCTACCTGGGGTCCCATTGCAGGGACGCCTCACCTAAAATCCTGAAGAACCCCTTTAGTCCCATCCAGAGCTCTGCCAGGGTTCCTGACACTCCTCCCTCGTCCCGCGGCACCAGCAGCCGAGCAGGTGGGATGCACAGAGTGCCCACCCGAAGACCCAGGTTTGCTCGAGAGGAAGGCTCTACTTGGGCACCAGGGTCTACTCGTGAGAAGTCCAGCTCTAGCTGCTGAGGAAGCAGACCAGCTGCAAATGCAGAATCAGGAGCTGCCTGTCTATAAGCCTTCTGTCTTCCTCCAGACCCTTTCTGGGCTATCAGCTCTTATTGCTCAGGACCTGGCACAAAGAGCATCCAGCGCCGTAAATGGTTGGGATGGAGAAGCAGCAACTCTGAGGTGGGACTGAGAGTCACATGACAGCCAATGCTCAATTAATGATTTCCCCATGTTTAAACCCAAACTAGCTCCAGAAGCAGGCACTTTGCATCAGACATTTGTGGGGGAGGGGAGGGGAAGGGATGTCACTCTCACAAGGAAGGGATGTGCACGCACAGTGTGGACCCAGACTGCCACTCCCTCCCACTGCTTTGTGGAAACGTCCAGGCAAGTGTTGTTGGGCTCCTGCCCTTCTTCCTGGGTTTGAGGGCAGGGGCTTGGGTCGAACCTGCCTCCTCCTGTAAATGGGCAGTGGGCCCCTCTGCATCCCTCCGGGTGGACCAGGGTGTGGCTGACCAGGAGCAGCCAAGACCTTTCCGTGCTTGAGAAGGTACATCCAAGTAGCTTGCCTGCTAATACGGGACCCTAGGATATTTCATGTCATTGTATTTTGCTTAAACCACAATTAAGGCTGTACCTTCCCAATCTAGTGGGACATTCTCCTAGGTGAGCCCCCTCAAGATGAATGGGGCCAACACAAAAGCATTTATTTCAATGGGGCTTGGGCAGGAGATTGTGCACTGTGGGCCAGGCCTCCCTGTGCTGCCCGACCTCCTCTGCCTGGCCTGGTGCTGGGCCTAACTCTGCCATGATGGCCATCTGCCCTCCCTCCTTGGCATCTTGGAATCTGCCTCTTCCCTGCAACATCTGCCAAAGGGACTTAGCAGGCAAATATTTGTGCAGGAACTGAGGGTGGTCAGGGCCCCTCCCCTTCCCAGGTTGACTTCTTGCTGTTGCGGAGAGCTCTGGCAGTGGCAGCCATAGGGAAAACAGCAGGGGACACGGATTGCTTTCTGGAGAGACAGGACTCTGGAGGAGGCAGGGGAGCTGGAGCTGAGTCTAGGTGTCTCCCCTCAGCCTCAGTGAATCACTGGCATTTCTCTCCCCCCCCCACCCCCCACACACATGCCCTCTATGTTTAAAAGCAGTCCATGACATTTCACAGTGCTTTTTCCAGGTATTGGTGATGATCCAACAGATGTTGGGAGATCCTGCATTGTAGTCATGTTTAGCACTCAGCTGTCAGGGGGTGTTTATTGGCCCTCTCCATATCCTTAACGTGGCCCCCAGATCTCTTAGCTTATCAAGAGATAACCCACAGATGTGCTCTTATGGGCCCAGAACTGGACACAGTGCTCCAGATGCAGATTGAACTATGACTTCCTCTGACTTGGGCACTAGCCTCCTCTTGATGCTGCCTAAGATTGCATTAGCCTTTTTAGCAGCCACATCACACTGTTTGCTCCAGTTTGGCTTATGATCAACTAAGACGTCTAGACCTTGCTGCTAAAGCAGGTCTCCCCCATCTCATACATACCTTGATTACTGGTAACTGAATGCAGGACTTTACATTTATCTCTGTTGAATTTCATTTTGTTGTTTTGGCACAGTGTTCCAGAATGTTAATATCCTTTTATATCTTGATTCTGTCTTCAGTGATGTTAGCTCCCAATTTTGTGGCAACTGTCTGATAAGCATCCCCTCTATACCCTCACCCAAGTCACTTATAAAAATGTTGGAGAGATGGGAGGGCCTTTGACAGCACCCTGTGACACTCCACTCAAAACCTCCCATCGCCACGTCCACCCAAAAACTGAGTGCAAACAAGCCCCTGGGCATCCAGACATCTTCCGGTCATGTATGAAGATGCAAGTGAATTAGAGTCCCTCTCTGATGCAACAACTGGAGCGCAATTACATTATGATGATGATGATGATGATGATGATTAAAATAAATTAAATGCCACCTTTCCTCAATGTGATAACAAAAAAGTAATAAAAGGTAACAAAACAAGAGCAACAAGAATTACAAGCCAGCAATAAAACTCAATTAAAAACAGCCATAGTCAAAACATAATTAAAAAAGCAGGAGGATCGCATATCAAATAAATGCAAGTCTATTGCAGAGTTGCACAATTAAATTGTGGGGAAGTGGGTCAGCTCCCCGCCCCCGGAGCCCCTTCACTATTGTCAGAAAACATGGCAACCAAAACTGGAGCCCAAAGCAGCAGGTGAAGAGAAGAACACAACGGCAGCAGGCAGGAGGGGGTGGGGGTGGGGTGGGGATTGGACAATCTGGAAATCTGAAGGTTGGCCTGCAAATCTCCAGCTTTGGAAATGGTAGTGGCGGCTGCCCATGTTCGGTGAATGTGGCATCTCCCTGCTGCCCCCAGGCCAGAAGGAATGTGGAGTGGAGATTTGTCAGCCATCCAAGCCTCTGGAAATGGGGCTCCTCCTGGAGCAACTGGGCCACACTGCTGAGAGAGCCATGTTCCTCCCGCTCCCACCACCCTGTCGGAGACTGTAGAGCAGCAAGAGCTGTTCTCTGCCTTTGTTTGATTTCCCAGGGTCTGCTGAAAGGCTGTCTTCTTTCTAATCCCAAACCCAAACACAGTGGAGAAGCCTGGCTAATTGACAGCTGGCTATTCATTTCCTTAGAAAAACAGAGCAATGGCAGCACAAGGAAGGTTGCAGTGCTCCAGTGAAGGATGAGGCCAACCCCTGGCCACTCCATGTGCTCCAACACACAGAAGCAAGAAGACAATCCCTTCTGGTTTTGACCACCTTTAATAATCTGGTGTCATCATCAAAATTGGCCACTTCACTGCTCGCTCCTAATTCCAGATCATTTATGAACAAGTTGAAAAGCAAGGGACCCACAAACAGGACGCAGTTCAACACCACCTTCCCACCCATGTTCCCCAGCAACTGGTCTATATCGGCTTACTGCCTCTGAGCTTTGGCACAGTGTTGTAAAGCTTTCTGAATAACGTAGATGAAACATTCTTAGCCTATGTGGGGCTGCCCTTGAAGACAACTCGGAAGCTGCAGCTAGTGCAAAATGCAGCAAGCTAGACTGCTGACTGGAACATCTCGTAGACTAAGATCATATAACACAGTCTTGAAGGAATTGCTCTGGCTGCCAATATGTTTACAGTCAGAATTCAAGGTGTTGATACTTGAGGGAGCGACTCTTTTGATATCTGCCTGCCCAAGACCTGAGATCTGTCAGAGGAGCCCTTCTCCGTGCCCTACCAACACATGATATATGCTATGGTGGGACATGGGAGAGGGCCTTCTCTGTTGGGGCACCCCAGCTGTGGGATGCTCTACCCCTGGAGGCCCAACGGGCGTCGGCACTGGCTTTTTTTTGGCGCTAGGTTAAGACATGGCTTTTAAATAAAGCCTTTGATGGCTAAATCCACCTGCCTGCACACTGTCTTGTTTTAACTAGATTTTAACTGTTTTAAAATTTTGTATTGATTTTAATATATTAATGGTTTAATTTGTTTTAGAATTGTATATTTATTCTATTTTATATGTATGATTTTATCTTTCCACCGCCCTGAGATCCCTGTCATATAGGGCGGGATATGTTTTAATGAAATAAATAAATAAAATAATTCAGAAGCACTACATGAATGTGAAGTGTAACCCTAATACCAAACTTGGGTGGTCCAGGGCCTATCAGTTTGGAAACAAAGCATTCTTTGAGGGCACCCCAAGTATGTAGAAGTATAGTCATCTGTGAATTCGAAGAAAACGTTAACATAAGAAACACAGTGGCTTCCAGGGATGTTGAGTGCAGCTGGGTCACGGAATGTGGGGGCTGTAAATTGGGAAAACAGGATGGGTATATTGGCCTCCTTGAACCCATAGCCGAGCAGCTAATAGTGTTCTGAAGGGGGATTCGCTTTGGGTGCCTTTTCATTTCCCCACTGTCCATAAATCTCTCCTTCCTGCCACGAAATAATTAGTTTTGGAGTTGGTTGAATCAGAATACATTAAAGCTTTATAGCAGTGGGGGGGGGGGGGGAGAGAGATTTCAGGAATAGTAGAGGCTGGGTGGGAACTATCTAGCTGGTTTGGTTCATTTCCCAGGAGAAGCCCCCCCCAAGCCCCCAACAGGCCTACATGGCTCCTGTTCCATCAGCTGGACCCCTGACAGGAGCAATCCTCTTCATGGGTGGGGATACATGCCAGTGTTTGGTTACAGGATCCCACTTGTTAGCATCCCTGCCCAAAGCCTCACAACGGTCCAGTTCACACAATAACCATAAGCCATGACAGCATTTTTAAGCTGTGGTGTGTGCTGGGCACCATTTGCCTAATTACCCACTGGGACACAGCCTGTCCTGCAGTCCAAGCCTAGGCAGCATGGCTGATTTGAGGGGGAAACAACCCTCCAAAAACCCATGGGCTGTTGTTGGGTTATTGGAGGGTTCTTTCCCCTCAAACAAGCCATGCTGCATGGGTAAAGCCAATGTTGAAGACAGACTGATGATGTGAACCAGATAAACGAGGAAGTGGCAGCGGTGGGACTTGAACACTTTGGTTGTGAGGGGGTCAGGGCCATGACTCAGTCAGCCCCCATGGGCTGCATCAGGGCAAGGCAGCTTGTTAAAGCACTGGGTGCGGCAAAGGGGGATGTGGCACACGCCCTTCTTTTGACAGAGCTGGAAGGGCAACCCGGAACACACCACGCCCTTCTGCTTCGGCCACACTCTGACACACTGGCCACGCGTCACTTTCAATGAGCCCTGCTGCGCTCTGCTTCTGGCCAGGGCAACCCTTGTGCTGGTCCCGGTGGGAATCCACGGCTGTTCCCCTTCAAGGATCCAAGAGCCTGACCGCCGGCTGTGTGAGCAGAAGCCCCCGTGGCTGACCCTGCACAGCACTGGCGAGAGGGGGGACTTCACAAGAAGCCCTCGCAGCAGAGCGAATGGCATGGCAAGACCTCGGCCCCGCTGCGACACCCTTCCGTCGGGCCCGGACTGCAGCGAACAGGCGCCTCCCCGTCGGGGCGGAGTCAGGCATTTGCAGCAGCAGCCGCAGGCCCGCCCCCGCCGCTGGATTGGCAGCACGCATAAAGTTGCCGGGCACAGCGGCGTCGAGGCTGAGTGCGCGCAGGACCGGCAGGAGGAGAGGAAGAAGGAGAAGCCTCACGGGCGTGCGGAGATCCGGCCGCCCTATGGCCCTGCAGCCGGCGGCGGAGGCCCGGGTGCGCCTGGTGTTCCTGGGCGCGGCAGGCGTGGGCAAGACGGCGCTGATACACCGCTTTTTGTAGGGCGCTTTCGAAGCGCGCCACCGGCGCACGGTGGAGGAGCTGCACGAGCTGGAGCTGGAGCCGCCGGACTCGGCGGGGCGCCTCCGCCTGGAGCTGCTGGACACGAGCGGCAGCTACAGCTTCCCGGCCATGCGGCGCCTGTGCATCCGCCACGGCGACGCCTTCGCGCTGGTCTACTCGCCGCACGAGCCGGGCTCGTTCGAGGAGGCGCAGCGGCTGCGCGACGAGATCCTGGAGGCCAGGCGGGGCGCGGCGCCGCCGCTCGTGGTGGTGGCCAACAAGAGCGACCTGGGCGGCGGCGAGGAGTCGGGGGCTCGCCTGGCCGACACGGTGCGGCGCGACTGGGGTCGGCGTCTTCCAGGAGCTGCTGAGCCAAGTCGGCGCGCTCCGCGGGCGCCTCAGCCCGGCCCTCCGGCACCGCTCCCGCCCCAACCCGGCTCTGGCCAAAGAGCCGCCGCGGCGACACCTCGCCAAGAGCCCCAGCTGCACCACCTGCTAGGCGGAGCGGCGGTGGGGGCCGCGGACGGGCAGAGGAGGAGGAGGAGGGGGGCTCTCGCCCGGAGGACGCCGAAGGCGACCCTCTCTTCCCGCCCGGGCTTCTTCACGCCGGGGACCCGGGCCGCCTCGTCTCGCAGCTGGAGGGATGCGTCTCCCCACCTGGCACCAAGTGGGCATCGCGTGGACTCGGCCTGCCGCCAGGAGCGGACCCCGCGATGCGGTGGCGTGTTCCGGGGCACGGAACTCCACCTCGGCCTAGAGCAGGAGCGAGCCTGCTGGCCGGGCGCTCGCCCCCCTTTCCGCCTGAGCTCGGAGGGACTGCCCGACGCAGAACTCGGCTGGCGGCTCCCGGCCTCACCCGGCCAGTGCCTCACCCGGCGTCCCCTTGGCGGGAGGGGGGGGCAAGAAGGCGCCTGCCTGAGGCATCCGCAAGAGCCGCTGAACTGCCTGGGGCGGGGACGGCGGGCGGGCGGGTGAGCCCCGCCGGCCTATGCGCGCTCCCGTGGGTCTGCAGTACATTTTAAAAAGACTGTTCTGCACCTGGAGGCGTCGGGTGCCCTGTGATTCCTTTCTTCCCTTTAAGTGGGACGGAGAGTAAATTATTGCTTAGGGTGGGCTGAAACAGGGATCTCATGGGAAAGCTGATATCAGATGATAATTATATCAAATGAGGCTGTGGGTTCTGAGTGCCAGGGAGCTTTCTGAGCCAGTCAGGCCACCCATCCATCCATCCATCCATCGATTAAGCCACAACTGGAAGGACAGATGGACAGCAGGGTAGCTGATGGGGCTGGCCTTAACCCTGCGGCATCTCCCATTGGCTAGTATTGAAAGTAGGGGAAGGCATCCCGATGCCTGACTACAACTCCCATTAGCCCCAGCCATCATGACCAATCATGGGGCTATGGGAGCATGCAGTGCTTTGAACACGAGGAAAGGCAAGAGTCTATTCCAGTTATGAGGGGAGGGGAAACACGACCAGGGAACACAAAAGCACTGTAAAAATAGCAGAGACAGCTCCAGCCACAGTGGAAAGCCTGCCAGTGCCCGCCAGTCAGGGACCAGCTGGGGGAAACACTGGCCATGCACCCCTCCCTCTGCATGCCACCCATATGCTGAGGAGCCACTGAGACTACCACGAGGGTGGGCTGTCTCCAACATAGCCTCTGCAAAATGATGGCACAGCCAGCGACGACCCCCAGGCTGCAAGCTGGAGGTTTGAATCATAACACACAAAGGGGAGGGAAGGAAGGAGGGAGGCGGGCCTCCCAGGACAACAGCTGCAGGGCCACATGGGCAGGGGCCTTGCAAACTGGGGCCCAAACAGTAGTTCCCCGGCCTCCTGGAGAGGGGAAGATGCTTCTCCCAAGCAGCCATGGGAAAGAGCAGGACAGGTAATAAGGGTGGCAGTGGCAGCCTCCAGGGGCTCACTGCACGGGGGGGGGGGGGGGGGAGCAGCAGCCCCACCGCAGGCAAAGGCATCTGCTCACTTTTTTGGGGGGGGAAGTCCCTTGGGAGCAAAAGAGGGAGCAGAGAGGCTGTAGGAGGGGGCCTTGCTGGACGGAACAGCCCCTCCTAAGAAAGGGCCCTACCAGGCCCCAGGCACACCTGCTCAACTCCTGCAAACGGCCCACCATCCCTCCCACATGGCACCCCCTATTCTACGTGATACGCTGGGCAACATCCCAGAAAGACTCCTTCCCTTTCCCTTCACCCATGCCCCACCATGCATCATTTCATAGAATCATAGAATAGGAGAAGAGGCCTATAAGGCCATTGAGTCCAACCCCCTCTGCTCAATGCAAGAATCCACCTTAAAGCATCCCTGACAGATGGTTGTCCAGCTGCCTCTTGAATGCCTCTAATGTGGGAGAGCCCACCACCTCCCTAGATCATTGGTTCCATTGTCATACTGCTCTAACAGTCAGGAAGTTTTTCCTGATGTCCAGCCGGAATCTGGCTTCCTGTAACTTGAGCCCGTTATTCCGCATCCTACACTCTAGAATGATCAAGAAGCGATCCTGGGCTGTCATGTCTCCCTTATGCTGGTCTTATGACTGTAATAAATATTTGATTGCTTGATCATGTCTCCCCTCAATCTTCTCTTCTCCAGGCTAAACATGCCCAGTTCTTCAATCTCTCCTCATAGGGCTTTGTTTCCAGAACCCTAATCATCCTCGTTGCCCTCCTCTGAACACGCTCCACATTTTCTGCATCCTTCTTGAAGTGTGGTGCCCAGAACTGGATGCAATACTCAAGATGGGGCCTAACCAGTGCCGAATAGAGGGGCACCAGTACCTTGCGCGATTTGGAAGCTATACTTCTATTCATGCAGCCCAAAATAGCATTTACTTTTTTTGCAACCACATCACACTGTTGACTCATATTCAGCTTGTGATCTACAACAATTCCAAGATCCTTCTCGGTTGTCGTATTGATTAGCCAAGTATCCCCCATCTTCTAACCGTGCATTTGGTTTCTTTTTCCAAGGTGTAGAACTTGGCATTTATCCCTATTAAATTTCATTCTGTTGTTTTCAGCCCAGCGCTCCAGTCTATCAAGATCACTTTGGAGTTTGTTTCTGTCTTCCAGGGTATTAGTGATCCCACCCAATTTTGTGTCATCTGCAAATTTGATAAGCATTTCCTGCACCTCCTTGTCCAAAGCATTAATAAAAATGTTGAAGAGCACTGGGCCCAGGACTGAGCCCTGTGGTACCCTGCTCATTACCTCCCCCAGTGTGAAAAGGTACCATTGATAAGCACTATTTGAATCCGAATCTGTAGCCAACTGTGGATCCACCTAATAGTTGTTCCATCTAGCCCAAGTTTAGCTAGTTTGTGAATCCAAATGTCATGGGGCACTTTGTCAAAAGCTTTGCTGAAGTCAAGATATACTATGTCCACAGCATTCCCACAGTCCACAAGGGAGGTTACCTGATCAAAAAATGAGATCAGATTAGTCTGACAGGATTTGTTCTTGACAAATCCATGCTGGCTTCCAGTCATCTCTGCATTGTTTTCAAGGTCCTTACAGATTGACTTCTTTATAATGTGCCCCAAAATTTTCCCAGGGATGGATATCAGACTGACTGGTCTGTAGTTCCCAGGTTCCTCCTTTTTGCCAGTTTTGAAGATAGGGACAACATTAGCCCCCCTCCAGTCGTCTGGCACTTCACCCATCTTCCATGATTTCGCAAAGATAATAGAGAGTGGTTCTGAGAGTTCTTCTGCCAGCTCCTTCATTACTCTACGATGCAGTTCGTTGGGGCCCTGGAGATTTGAACTCGTTCAAAGAAAGTAGGTGTTCCTTAACCATTTGTTTATCTATCTCAAACTGCAATCCTGCCCCTTCAGCTTGTACTTCATTTTTTCCAGTGGGGTCATAGACCCGCTTTTGAGAGAAGACTGAGCCAAAGTAGGAATTGAGCACTTTGGCCTTTTCTTTGTCATCTGTTACCAATTTGCCATCCTCATGAAGCAGTTCAACCACCATTTCTTTCCTCTGTCTTTTACTATTCACGTATCTGAAGAAAGCCTTTTTATTGCTTTTAGCATGCCTCACTAGCCTCAGCTCCTCAGCTTTAGCCTTCCTGACACCATTTCAGCACTTCTGTGCTACTTGTTTGTACTCTTCTTTTGTAGCCTGGCCTTCCTTCCACTTCCTATATGTACCCTTTTTTATTTTCAGATCATCTGTAAGCTTTTTGTGGAGCCACATTGGTTTCTTCTGTTGTCTTCTATCTTTTTTCCTTGTTGGAATTGTTTGTAATTGGGCCTTTAAAATTTCCTTTTTTTAAATCTCCCATCCATCTTGGACTCCTTTTCTCATTAGAATCACTTGCCATGGGATCTTACTTATCATAGTTCTGAGCTTATTCAAATTGGCTTTCCTGAAATCCAGAGTATGTGTTTGGCTACACTCAGCTTTTGCTTCCTTTAAAATCAAGCACTCAAGTATGACGTAGTCACTTTCCCCCAGAGTTCCCATAACTGCCACTTTATCCACTAAGTCATTCCTATTGGTCAGTATCAAGTCAAGTATAGCCATTCCTCTAGTTCCTTCCTCTACTTTCTGTAGGAGAAAGTTATCAGCCATACATGTCAGGAAGTTCTTGGGGGGGGGGCACTTTTCGCAGAATTTGTCTCCCAACAGATATCAGGGTAATTGAATCCCCCCCACATTACTACTACATCGGATTTCCTTGAAACACTGGCAATTTGCTTTTCAAAAGTTTCATCCTCATCTTCTCCTTGATTGGGTGGTCGGTAGTAGACTCTGGCTATCATGCTCCTTTTATTCTTTTTCCCATTTATTTTAATCCAGATGCTCTCGATGGGGCTCCCAGGCTCTTATATTTCTGTGCAGTGATAAGTATTTTTAACATCTGGTGCAACTTCGCCTCCCTTTCTATTTCTTCTGTTTAAACAAGTTCTATCCTTCAATTGCTATATGCCAGCCATGGGAGTCATCCCACCATGTTTCAGTTATACCTATCAAGACGTATTTGCCTTCATGTATTAAGAGTTCAAGTTCGTTCTGTTTGTTTCCCATACTCTGGGCATTAGTATATAGACATCAAAGCCCATGTGCTTTGTAGTCTGGCTTCTTTCCTACATTGTTGTGAACGCTATTTTGGGGCATCCATTGTTTCCTGCTCCTGGCAGCAGCAGCAGCCTCCAGCCCAGGAACCCAAGTGATGACTGCCCCCCGCCCCCAGGCGAGCTCCTCAGTCCCATCACTGGGCTGGCTGAAGCCAGTCAGATGCAGGGACAATCCCTGTCTATTAAACTCAGATGGCTCAAAAATCTTGCTTTTCGACAGGATAGGATCCATCCAGAGCCCCGTTATGTGTGGCCCATGAGGGAGGACCAGCCCAAAACCAGCAGCAGTGGCCGGGATGCTCTGCACCCCACCTCCATAGGGCTGATACCCAGCTGGCTCCAGGCAGGCCCCTCCCTCTGGCACGCTCCATGTCAGACAGTTGTGCAACAGGTAAAGGCCTCCAGAGCAAGGAGCTGGCACCATAAGGGAGGCTGCTCCTGCAGACCACTGTCCAAGGCACAGGAGCCCTGCCGAGATGATTGGCTGGTAACCCCATGCATCGGGCACACTCTCAGGTCTCCCTCCATCCCAGGCGCCAAAGCCCAGGGTTGGTTGTCTGGGGCCCCTTTCCGCCCTCCAGAGGAACTGACTTCAGCTGGCCTCAGGATGGGAGGGGGCATGGGACTGAGGGCCAGTGGTCCCTCCCCTCTTTACTCACTCAGGCTCCCTGGATTGTGAGGGGGCAGCCTCTCCTTGGGCATGGGGAGGTGGGTGCTGCTCCCAGCACGTAGAAGGCTGTTAGTTGGGGAGGGGGTGATGTGGGGGTTGCCTGGAAGTGGGGGGGGGGGGGCTCTGCCGGCTGAGCCACTAGGCATCTTGTGTGTATCGTGATGCTGGGGTGGGTGATGGGGCATGGATTCACTGGCGCCCTTCGTGCCTGGGGGGAGCTGCCCAAACAGTCCTTGGTGGGGTTGTCAAGAGCGTGGGTGTGCATGCATGCAGGTGCCCCCCCCTTCCTCATCCTTTTATGTTTGGGCTCTCATTGGCCTAGTGTGTCACGCTTGACAGCACTGTGGGCACACAGAAAGCTTTGAGGCAGAGAGGAATCAATGCCATCTGATAGCGGTCACAGTCTTGGTTGTGTGGGTTATGATTCTGGATGGCCCAAAGCGTATTCCAGGGTGCACAGCGCCAGCTCCTTATACTTTCCTATGTATGTTGGCTATACTTGGCATCCTGCATCATGCTTGACAGTGCCTTGTGTATATAGAAAGTGTTGGGCCAGCTTGGGCTCAGAGCTGCCTTGCAGAGGGCACTCTGCTGAATATGCGGGGGCAAGCTTCCTGAGGAGTGCACAGACCGAGTTTCTTATTGGTCCTGGTCCTCTGGAGTAATCACACCACCTCTTGCACAAAAGTGACTGGAATTCTTGTGTCCTGACCATGGGGACACATGACATGGGCAGTCCTCCCTAAGCATAGTTTTGTGTGCAAGAGCATTGAAACGGTAGGTGCATCCTCGTTTCCTTTACTGACAGAGCTCTTTGGAAGCTGGAACCTGACTACCATGGGCAGCGGTCATCTTGCAAGGGTGGCCCACGCCCAGGCCCCCTCTCACCTCACCCAGCTGCACAGGCCACAAAACCGATGAAGAGCACCTGTGGGCACAATCCGATCCCGGTTGAGACAGATAGTGGTACTGAAGTGCACCGACAACTGTTGAGGCCCATGACACATCTACACCAAGCAGGATATTACACTATGAAAGTGGTATGAAAGCGGGACAGCCCTCAGGGCACACTTCAATACCCCTATAAAGCAGTAGTGTAGATACTGCCTCCATGTACCGCTTTCATACCGCTATGACCTGCTTGGTGTAGCTCTGGCCAAACGCCCAGCACTCCCCACCCCCGCGCCCCGTCTAAGCACAGGAAGACGCCCTGCAGGACGGGGACGGACGGACACCCCCCCCCCCCTGCAAGGCCGCTGCCGGTCTGCTGCGCTGCCCGGGGCATCGCTGCTCCGTGGGCCAGAACGCGCGCCTGGCTAAAACCCCAGCGCCGCTTCCAGGCGCTCTTGCGGCCGCTTCCCTCGGCCGCAGGACTGGCGCCACTAAACCCGCCTTCCGCAGAAAGCGGGCGAGGCGCGCTTTAAAGGGGCGGAGGGGAGGCCCCGGGAGTCCCCGCCCCGCGCTGTTGCTCCCGTGCTGCCTCGCGGCGCTGGAGGCGGGTTGGAGTTTAAACGGGGCCGGCCAATGGGGAGCGCGCTCAGGGCTCCGTAACGCTCCGGCTCCAGGTTTGAAATTGTCGCCGCCGCCGCCGCCGCGCTCTGTCCTCTTGGCAGCGCAGCCTCGACGGAGCGCAGAGCGCAGCAGGAGCGCCCGGTAGCGGAGCACACCGCGTCGAGGATGAGCGCGGCGGTATCCGGCAACAGAGGGGGCCGCCCGGGCGGCACCGTGGCGGGGGAGCCCGGCGGGGGCGGCGGCGGCAGCCGTCCGTCGTCGTGGAAGGAGAGCAAGTCCATCCCGGAGGTGCTGCTGGACCCGCAGAGCCGGCGGCGCTACTGGCTGGGCCGCTTCCTGGGCAAGGGCGGCTTCGGCAAGTGCTACGAGATCACGGACGTGGAGAGCAAGGAGGTCTTCGCGGGCAAGATCGTCTCCAAGTCGCTGCTGCTGAAGGCGCCGCAGAAGGAGAAGATGTCCATGGAGATCGCCATCCACCGCAGCCTCCAGCACCGCCACGTGGTCGGCTTCCACGGCTTCTTCGAGGACAGCAACTTCGTCTTCGTCGTCCTCGAGCTCTGCCGGCGACGGGTAGGCCGAGCCCGGCGGGTTGGAGGGGCCGCGGCCTCCATCTTGGGCGACGGGGCGCCCCCGGGGGGAGGGCGGCCGCTGAGCCCGAGCCTCCTGCGGGCCCGCCGAGCGGCCGTAGCTGCGCCTTTCCCGGGGAGACGGGACGAGTGCGGCGTCTCTTGGGAGGGCTGACGGGGCCGCCTGGGCTTCTGCCCTTTCAGAAATGGTGGAACTCGCCTCCCCCGTTCTGATTCGGTAACTCGCCTAGCAGCCCTCACGCCCAAAGGCAGGGGTCGGGCCTCGCCATACCGCGTGGGCCTTACAGGTTGTGGGACCGCCCTTATTAAAACAAAAATAGGCCATTCCAAAAGTTGATGGGTGTTTAGATGCCTTCTACTTAACAGACTCGTCTGCATGCAGGAAGAAAAAGAAATGTTGTCTCAGTCTAAAAACAATGCAATATGATCCACAATGCCCCAAATCTCTCCCCACCCTCTGCCCGGCAAAAGCATCTCAGAACCATTGAGCCGTCTCTAACCTCCAAACGCCGAGGGCCATAAGTGTATCTTTGCCTGGTGCCAGGAGAGCTTCCCAGGGGAGAGGATTCCAAGAATGCAGCAGGGCTTTCACAGAAAACCCCTGTTCCCAACCCCTCACCCAGCATCTCTCAGGAGGGCCTCTGAAGGTAATCTGGGTGGGAGAGGCGATCCTTGGATTTTGAGGTCCAGAGTCATGTAGAGTTTTTATAGGTTAAACACTGCACTTGGCCTAGAAACAAACTAGCAAATTGGGTTAATGAACTGCGTCTTGCCTGCACTATATCTGTGCAAGTACAAAATGCCTTATCGTAGTGTAATTTCAGCTGCTACCCCATCCAGTAGAGTGATACCTCACTGGCATGCTTGAACCCTTCACTACCTGTGGGGAGCATGCTGTGATCCCCAGAGTCCAGAAATCAATAGATTAAAGCCACAAAGTGGAAGCTTGGCTCTTAGCCATGAGAGTGACTCTTGCTGAAAAATCCCATGGTGACCAAACAATAAACCAAGCCTTCGCCAACCCAGTCCCCACCCCGATGTTTTGGACTGCACCTTGCATTGTTCGTGGCCATAGATGATGCTGGCTGGGACTGATAAGAGTTGTAGTGCAAAACATCTGGAGGGCACTAATTTGGGGAAGGCTGATGGAGGCTTCTGAGTCATCTCATCACCTGCGCGTCTCCCTTGGTCATGTTTGCAAACATTCCAGCTGAAGAGCAGGAAGGTGTCACCAAGAGAGAGTTGGTAGACGGTGCCCCAAATCTCAATGTAGCTGGGAAAACAACTATGCAAGGAACCATGTGGGATGAGGAGGAATCTTGGGCAGAGTGGGGGGGGGGGGAGGGTGGATCCTTGCTCTTGTTTGCCCAACTTTACTCCCCTTGTATTGGGGCCTTCATGAGATGATGTTGACCAGGCCTAGGCAACCTTTTTGAGCCCATGAGAACATTTGGCATTTTGAAAACATGTCCTGGGAGCCACCACAAATTTCTGTCAGGGTAGCCAAGCCAAACACAAAATGTTGGGAGTCCCCACCCACCCCGGGTTGTACAGTACAGTCTAGAACCCAGTGTACAGATAGCAAAAAGAAAGGTGTTCGTGACCCAAGCTGTGTGCTGCAAAGATGGACCAAAATGAAAAGATTCCTGGCCCAGGAAATACCTCCTCCTGTACACCAAAATAGGGCAACGAGGCAGGCTCTGAGTTTCCACCCCCAGGAATGGTCTCTCATTCTTTCTCCCTCTGGTTTCAGCCCTTCCTCCCCACCTTCCCCACCCCTTGAATCCCTCACTCGGGATCCCCCCCCCCATTCTGTTGCCTTCCTTCCTCCTCACTCCCACTTCTTCCCCCTACCCCTGTGCTCACCCCCGTAGCTCTAATGGGGCAGGAAGTTGGCGGACTGGCAGATGAAAGAGCCGTGGGACTCTCTGACTTCCTGCTTTCTCATTGAGAAGAGAGCAGCAGAATTTGGGGGGGGGGGGGAATGAAATTGCCGGTGGGGAAAAGCGGTCCCGGGCCGGAATGGTGGGAGGGAGTGGAGGGGGGAGCACTAGGGGTCCTGGCAAGGGCTGTATTACCAGCCCTTGGCATAGACTAGTGGTCTTCAACTGGTCCAGACCCATGACCTACCTCGGATTCCCAACCTGCCACAGGGGGCCCACTTTCACAATTGCCCAACATGACGGCAACAGCTTTGCCATGACCCATCTGGACTGATCTCAGGACCCACTTTTGTTAGACCCCTGGTGTAGACTGTAGTTAACAGTGAGTGAAAATAATGGTTTGCAAGGCCTGGTGCACTTCCAGATTCAGCGTAGTGCTGGGGTGAGGGCCTTGTGAGGTCCCCTGTGGATTCCCCTGAGCAGAGGGGCGTGCCTGCTTTTGGCTGGGGTTACGGACGCCTCTTCACGTCTCATGGCTCCTCTTGCTGTCCTTCCCCAGTCCCTTCTGGAGTTGCACAAGCGTCGGAAAGCGCTGACGGAGCCTGAAGCCCGCTATTATCTGCGGCAGATCATCCTGGGCTGCCAGTATCTGCACAGCAACCGAGTCATCCACCGTGACCTCAAGCTGGGCAATCTGTTCCTTAATGATGACATGGAGGTGAAGATAGGTAAGGGGCTTGCGTGCGGCCTGGCCTGCTCCTGCTGCCTCCTCTGCTCGGGGCCCAGGACAGCCTATTCCAAAGTCCCTACTGCCTGGGAAGTCGAGAGAAGACTATTTCTCAAGGCCGAAAAGCCCAGAGCTCAGTTGGCCGGCCACCAGCTTTTTCTGAGCAACTTTGACTTGCTTCCTTTCCAAACATGCCAGGCACTTAAACTTGGTGGTTCCTAAAATGTGCTGGTGGCCTCTGGGCATTTAGGTTACAGGATTCTGGCTGGATGTCAGGAAAAACTTCCTGACTGTTAGAGCAATACAACAATGGAACCAATGACCTAGGGAGGTGGTGTGCTCTCCCACATTAGAGGCATTCAAGAGGCAGCTGGACAACCATCTGTCAGGGATGCTTTAAGGTAGATTCCTGTGTTGAGCAGGGTGTTGGACGCGATGGCCTTATAGGCCCCTTCCAACTCTTACTATTCTATGATTCTAAGTAGATTTCAAACACAATGTTTGCAGGCTGTTGCATTTCTTCTCAAAGGCTAGGCTGCAAGAAATACAATAAACCTAGGAATCCAAGTGAGTGATGCTTTCAGATCCCTGGCTGCTTGCATCCTGGGGGCCAGTGAAATTGCTGAGGCGGCCTTGTTCACCGTGAGTGGGCCTTCCCCAAATGTGCTGCATCGCCTGAGCCTCCAGACACCATGGCTGCATTGCCCCTCAGCTGTGGCCCAGTGAAGAAGTCCAGAAATGCTTCCGTTTGAGTGGTGGTGGTAGGGATACTTGGACCTCTAGAACGGGCAGGCAGAACTGCCAAAGATTGCGTCCCTCGGTGAGCCCCCTCCCTCCTCGTGTCCATGCAGGTGACTTTGGCTTGGCCACAAAGGTCGAGTACGATGGTGAGCGGAAGAAGACCTTGTGTGGGACACCCAACTACATCGCCCCAGAGGTGCTGGGCAAGAAGGGCCACAGCTTCGAGGTGGATGTCTGGTCCATCGGCTGCATCATGTATGTTTGGAGCCCTTGGATGGGTGGGTGGGGGCTTCATGGACTGGTGGCGGAGCATCCCCCCTGCCTCCCCAGTCCCTGGGTATTGCAGCCTAGGCTTCAGTGTAAATACTGCACTTGGCGGTATTGCCACCTGGAATGGCGCTTGGGAGAGGCTTTGAATCAACGATAGAGGAGTAGTGGCCCTCCAGATATTGTTGGGCTTCCACTCCCTTTGTCCCCTGCCAGCATGGACAGGGAGTTGTGAACAATGCTCTAACCTTTTATGAACAGGAGTGTGCACTCCATTTCTCGAGCACCCAAGAAAGTGTCATGCTCCATGAATTCCTGTGCGGCTGTCCCGATGCCTGTCTTGCTCTGTTCTCTGGAGAGGGAGCGCTCTCAAGCCCAATGATGGGCACACGGGTACTGTGGGCAGAGGTGGAATAGGTGTGGGCGAACAGCCTTCCCCCCCCTCCTTTTAAAGAAAAGCTGGTACCCTTGATCTGAGCTGTGAGAACAAGTAAGCATGTAAGCATGTAAACGGGGTGGACAAAAGTGCCCGTGTAAATCTGGCTTCATAGCGCTAGAGAGAGAAGGAGAATTGGTGGCTAGAATCCTTTGTGAGCTGGTTTCCTGGACAGCCCTGTGGTGGAATGCTCTCCTACATCTGTGTGTCTTCCTTCCTTCCTTCCTTCCTTCCTTCCTTCCTTCCTCCCACATGTGATGTGTTTTTCTGCATGGTTCCTTTGGGCAGGTATACCCTCTTGGTTGGGAAGCCACCCTTCGAAACCTCCTGTCTGAAAGAGACATACATTCGGATTAAGAACAACGAATACACGATTCCAACGGTACATGGGTCTTGCAGCCTGGGGCTACGTTGGGTGACGAAGCTGAACACCATCAAGCCCTGGAACTGGTGTCAGTGACAGTTGGGTTTATCACTGGAGCTTGCATTATTTGAATGTCTGACCTGCCCCATCTTGAGTGCTCGGCGTGGGGTAGCAGCACAAAACACAGAATTAAAACTGCCTCCAAACAATTGAGGGTTCCTTTGATTGAGGTCAATATCATTAATGCTCCCAGATGCCATGAAGCTACTTGAAGAATTAGTGTGCTGCTTGCTTAGATGTTTTAAAAGGTAGCTGCACTGACTTGATTCTGCTTTAGTTTCTGCTTTACTTTTTAAAATGTTAGAATAACTCTAAGCTGACCCTGTTTCTGGATCTAAGCTAAAGAGAACACTTCAGTGAATTGTCCAAATTTATAAAAACATCACCAAACACTTCTAACCCACCTGAAGCATTCGTTTTGACAGTGTCAAACTTCTGTTGTGGTCCAATAGAATTGAAGATATGATTGATTTCAAAATGACTCCAGTTTAACATTACTGGTATTACATTCCCAAAACATACTCCAACAAACCTCTGGGTACATTGGCCCTCATAACGTTAGCTTACAGTTTTAATACAAAGGCGATCCTAGTTGGGGACTATTGGGAAGCCCTGGAGAAGCAAACAAAAACCTAAAATGCCTAGATGGAATAAATAGTAAATAGGAGGGGCCTCATGTATCCCAATAGCCTGATAATGTAAGTTTAAAAAAAGAAGGTGGTCACAATTAAGCAATCAGTGATGGGAAGTGTGAGCGCCTGTGTCAAGATAAAGCCAGCTTGGAGCAGAACCTGCCCCTTGGGGTAAAATGTACTGCTGGGGCCCACTGCATCCCAGCAGCACTTTGTAATGTTTTTTTGGTACTAGTTTTTAAAAATAAAATCTTCAGTGCTCCTAACTACACAAAAAATGGATTTCCCCCCCTCTCAAAGTTATTTTCCTTACCCCATTTTGAGAAGCTGCTGGGAATATAATAGACCCAATTAGTGTAGGCATTTGATATTTTAGCTTTTCCATTTGTTTATATTCAAAAATACTTTGTCTTTTAATAAAGAAATAATTGAAATCTGCCTTTACGGGGTCTCCAGTGGTTCATCGACCATTGAGTCGTCCCTTCTCTTTGCCCCTGGTAGGGAGACTCTCTCCTCTGCAGGGCCTCTTAGTTGCTGAAACACACCGCTGGCTTCTTCGGGGTCTGATGCCACCTCAGGCAGCAGTGGCTGCTGAAAACCCCATTTCACACATGCTGGCATATTTCTGGCTGGCTGCCCCCAATTGCATCTACCATGTGACCATCTTGAATTTAAGAGTGGAGCCCCTGGCCTGGCACAAGGGACACTCCACACTGCCCAGTAGCTGTGGTGAATCCATTCATGTATATGCACACAAGAAACTATAGCTATCATGAGCAGCGCTGAGGGGCTAGCCCACAGGGCCGCAAGAGGCTTGTGGGTAGCTTTTAAGGGGCAGGAATTTCATTTGGGGCCAGTTGCTGTGTGTGGAGCTGGGGACCTGTTCCTCCCGGACCTCTGCTCACTTCTGTTCCACCCACCTTCCAGCACATCAACCCCATCGCTGCTAGCCTCATCCAGAAAATGTTACGGTCTGACCCTGCTGCCCGCCCCACCATTGACGAGCTGCTGAGTGATGAATTCTTCACAACAGGCTACATCCCTTCACGGCTGCCCACCACCTGCCTCACTATCCCCCCCAGGTTCTCTGTGGCCCCAAATGGGGTTGAGGCCAGTGGGAGAAAACCACTCACGGTGGTTAACAAAGGTGAGTCAGGTTGGCAGCCTAGCTTCTGCTCGGGGAGTGGGAAGGGGGGGAGAAGAAAGTGACTAGCAGTGGCCCAGGGAATGACCTCTGGCCAATCCAGGGGTCCTCCAGAGGGAAACCTCTCAGTCAGCTTGTGACAGGGACTTTCCTTTACGTCTCGTGCTTCCGGAGGAAGTGAGGGTCTTCTTGTTGAGTCTGCACAGGAAGCGTGTCTGAAGTGGCTCAGGTTGGACTGAACGTTGGTGGGGCTGCCCTGCCTCTGACCCTTTCCCGTCCTAGGACCAGAGAGCTCTGCGCTAGACAAGGCGTCTGAGAAGGAGGAAGGGGTGGCCCTCTGCAACCCCAGTGAGCCTGTGGACTGCCACTTGGCTGACTTGCTGCAGCAGCTGACCCTGGTCAACTCGTCCAAGCCCTCAGAAAGAGCCCCAGTCAGGCAAGGTGAGTGAGTGGTTCTCTAGGGGAGGGGCTGGACTCTGCAGCCCTTGAGCCGGCCTGTCTGTCTGTCCTGTTGGGTAACTGCGCTTCTCTTTTGCAGAGGAAGCGGAGGACCCCGCCTGCATCCCCATCTTCTGGGTTAGCAAATGGGTGGACTACTCGGATAAGTATGGCCTAGGTGGGTAGCAGTTGGCGTGGTCTGGGCCAGCCAGTGTTCCCTGCAGGGGCCGTAGCTCTGTGGTAGGGTCCCTGCTTGGTATGCCGAAGGTCCCAGGTTTGAGCTCTGGCAGCATCTCCAGGTAGGGCTGAAAAAACTCCTACCTGAAACCCTGGAGAGCCATGGCTGCTGCCAGCCGGTGTCAGTAGTGCTGGGCTGATGGCACAAGGCTCTGACTTAGGCCAAGGCAGCGTCCAACGTTCCCCCTCAATGTGGTCTGGGCAGGGGACATTTTGGAAACGAATGTGTTGAATCCAGAAACAAGCAGCTCCTCTAGCTGGTTGTTTTGCTTCCCGTATCCTTGGCTGCTCAACGTTTCCTGTGGAGGAAACAAAACAGCGCTTGGATGAAGAAGGGCAACTTCTGAGGCCCGCTTGTTTTTCAAGCTACGACTTCCACAAGTTTATCTTCTTAATTGATTTTTTTTTCATAAGAGTAACAAGAGGAAAAATTAAATTAAAATCCCTGTAAACATACACCAGGAGTAATGATAATAATATATAACACAGATAACAAGGACATAAGATGTAATAAAAGTCCCAATTAGTAGAAAAAATGGTTCAGACTACACTGGAGCAGTCATGTGAAATGAACACCATCCATGCATAATTTTGTACTGCTCCGTCATGTCTCCCCTTACTCAGCGCTACTCCCAGCTGTTGTAATTGTCCCTCATAGGGGAGTTGCTCCAACCTTTTGATCATTTTTGTGGCGCTTTTCCTGCTCTACCATTTGCCTTCTTTGGCATGGAATATTGTGTACAGTTCTGGTTGCCACATGTGGTGACACGGTGGATTTGTATAGGGGCAGTACAGTATTGGCTGTTGTATTTTCAATTCCTTTCCTAACGGTCCCAGTCGTGGAATTTGCCTATTTCTCAGCAGCTTCGCATGGGCTTGATGTTTTCATTGAGCTGTCCTCCACAGCCCCAAAGATCTCTTTTTTGGTCAGTCACCACTAGCTGAGATCCCATCTGCATATATGTGAAACGGGTTTTTTGCCCCAGTGTGCATCATTGCACTTGCTTACATGGAACTGCATTTGCCATTTTACAGCCCCATTCCCCCAGTTTGGAAAGATTCTTTTTGAACTTTGTCTTAACCTCCCTAAATCTGCTGTTGTCACCCAATTTGGCCACATTATTGCTTATTTTCATGCTTATGTCAGATCATTTATGTCACACACACACCGGTTTTACAGTCCTCAATTTTGAGAAATAACCATTTATTCCTCCTCGTTTGTGTTCATAAGAGGGTCTTCTCTCTTAGCCCACCACTTCTACGTGTGTTCAGGGACTTTGACCAATGTTAGTAATTGACCTAGTTGAAGGTTCTTGAGGTAGCACTTTCATGTTGGTCTGGGGGATCCAGCTGAGTTTACCCCAGCAGTCTTTCTCAGGAGTCTACCAAAATGCACCCCAGCTCCCAAGAGCTCTCTGACTCTGATACAGAATCCCCATGGCTCAGGGGCAGAGTTCATGCTTTGCAGACCAAAATGTCCCTGGGGTGGGGGAGGCATCTCACCCGGAGAGCCCACGCTCTGCCTTCATGTGCTCCTGCGTCCCCTCAACACAGGCTACCAGCTCTGCGACAACAGTGTGGGGGTTCTCTTCAATGACTCGACTCGCCTCATCATGTACAACGATAGGGACAACCTGCAGTACATTGAGCAGAATGGCTCCGAGTCATACTTCAATGTGCGCTCCATCCCAGTCACTTTCAACAAGAAGGTCAGTGCCCTGGAGAGACGCCTTCCTCTGAACAGCCCCAAGCGCTCCGTGCCCATTTGCAGTGAAGGGCTTTCCAGACAGCCCTGGGCCTGCTCTGTTCTTGCTGATTCCATTTCAGGGGAGGCAGCAACAAGGACATGAAGAAGCAGTGGCTACAGGGGGCTTGTGGCTCTGAGCAGAAGGCTACTGCTGGGCCAGTGTGGCTTAAAGGTGAAGGGGCGCGATTACTTGCAAGACCATCCTGGCAGGGTCCTTGTAAGAGATTTAGGGCTCAGTGGGTAACAGCCAGGCTAAGGATGTTGCCAATAATTGGGCAGGTGTGTGGGTGTGTGTCTTGCCTGGACTCAGCTTTCTGAGGCCTGTCTCTCTTGTGACTTCCCTCTGCCATGCTACTGGCTCACGAATGTGACACGGCCCTGTGTGTCTCCTGCAGATCACGCTGTTGAAATATTTCCGGAATTACATGAGCGAGCACTTGCTAAAAGCTGGAGCCAATATCACCCCCCGGGAGGGAGATGAGCTGGCGCGGCTTCCTTACCTGCGCACCTGGTTCCGCACACGCAGCGCAATCATCCTGCACCTGAGCAATGGTACTGTGCAGATCAACTTCTTCCAGGTGACGTAACAGGACTCCTCTTTGCCTATCTTGCCTTTCCATAGAGGAGACGGACGGGAGGGCAAGGAACTTGCAAGGTGGGTCTCCCTCTTGCTGGCTGTGTCTACTGAGACTAATTTACAAGAGCCAGACGGATCTGAAGTTGACTCTTGGCAATCAGGATGATACCAGCGGTGTTTCTGTGGAATTCATTGGTGCTTTCCTAGATTAAGCTGCTTTGTGCATTTCTTAAATGAATTGGAACAGGCACTTGGTTTAACAATGGTTCCTCTGCTATCCATTTTACATTAACATCATCTGCTGCTGTGCTCGCTTGGAGCAGAGAGCAGCACTGATGATGCCAAACTGCCTACATGTGTGTGTCCCCCCCCCCCCCTGCCTGCAGGACCACACAAAGGTCATCCTCTGCCCCTTGATGACGGCCGTCACTTACATCAATGAGAAGCGGGAGTTCCGCACCTACAAGCTCACCCTGATTGAGGAGTTTGGTTGCTGCAAGGAGCTGGCCAGCCGCCTCCGCTTTGCCCGCACCATGGTGGAAAAGCTGCTGAACTTCAAGTCTGGTGCTGCCTGTGTGGAGCCTTCCAGCTAGAGCCCAGCTGTGGAGGACTGCCTTCCCGTTCCAGAACTGTTCGGGGCTCTGGCGGCGCTCCCAGCCCAGCTAGAACCGCCCTCACGGACTGTGTCCTGGCTGCCAGCACTGCCATGGAGCAGCTCCCACCCAGGCTGGGAGCTACTGGGCACTGAGAGGTGCCTAGACTAGGAAGAGTGACGTTTCTTTCTTAAGGGATTTCTCTTCTGATTTTGGTGGAGGAAAAGCCGTCTGTCTGTCCTTCGCTTCTTCCCTCTACCACATTCAGGCTTCCAGGGCCAGGTTTTAGGGGCAGGGCATGCTCCATCATGTAAGTTATGTGTCTGCGGTCTGTGCAAGCCTCGTTCTGGGCGCACTGCTCTCCTTCCGTAGTTACTGTGTCTCACTTATTTGTTCTAAGCAAGCAAACTATTAAAATTGATACTAATCTGCATCCAATTAAACTCTTTTGTACATACTTATTAGTGAATAAAGAGGATTCCCTGGCAATGGCAAGCAGGCAGAGGTGTTCAGCGCTGGCGTCTGTCCTTCTGCTCTGTTGGGAATCTCCTGTTGGGCTTGAAATCGGACGCGCCTTCATATGTCGCCAAGGGTCTCTGGAGCAGGAGGGCCCAGGGCTCGTTTACTGTTGCCCACGGGCAGGCCTTTTCCTGCCAGGCTGTGCACTTCCTTTTCCTTGCAAGGGTCGCTGCGTAAGTCCCAACTCCGCCTGCTTCTCCCGCAGAAACCGACTGCCTTTCACGCTGTGGTGGAAGTGCCCGGCCATCTTCCTCCAGCTTTCCAAGAGATTTTGGACACCAGAGGGGGGAAGGAGATTGGCCTTGCTTCCCATTCCAAGGCCATCCTTCACAATCAGGTTTAAGACATGCGTGATGCAGCGGATGCCCTCAAATCCGCTATCACGCACCGCCTTCACTATGTTGGCTCCCCCATCCATGACTGTGTAACTGTGGGTGAGCTGGTGCCCAGCCAGCCACCCCTCCACCATGCATTTCATGGCCTCCGTTATCTCCGCTGCCATGTGGGACTGGTCCATGACTTCAGTATGAAGGAGGGCCCAGCAGTAGCCCTCTTTGCCCGTCCTAGAAGTGCTGGATGCTTCCTTCCCCGTGGATCTCCACCAGGGAACCGTCAGGGACAGGTAAGCGTGCGCTCTGCCCTCGCTGGACCAAATGTCCGAGGTGAAGTGCACCTTCTGCGACTCTGCCTGGCACAGACGATCCAGCACTAACTCCCTGCATGCCCGGTATAGGGAGGGCACCACCCACCTGCTAAGGGTGGTGTGACACGGCAGCTTATAGTATGGAACCACAAGAGCCATCAGCCTCTTGAAGCCTGCATTTTCAACAAGGCTGAATGGCTGGTCATCCAACGCCACCATCTCACCCATGCAGTTGGTGATCTGCTCGGGCATTGCAAACCTCCACCTTGTGGCTCCATACTTGCCCCACCCCAGGTCTTCCATGGTGGCCTGCCCAAGGCTCTTGGGGATGGGAGATGGAGAGCTAGCAGCAGATGCGGCAGCAGCCTTCTACTTGCCCTTGCTACTATCACCAGTTGCCTTGGAGGTGCCCGCCTGTGTCCCAAGCAAGACTGATTGGTGGTGCCTCTGCAGATGCTGATGCAGGTTGGTGGTGAAGTGCCCTGGCGTTTTATCCCGGCTCAAGGAGGCCTTACAATGGTGACAGGCAGCAAAACGGGCATCCCCAGCCACCTCAAAGTGGTTCCACACCATGCTGGTCTATCGCTTCTGTGGCAACACAGTCTGCCCGCCAGCACCTTGACTCTTGGGTGTCACCACAGGAGCAGGGGTAAGAGTAGAAGAGAGGTCAGATACTGGAGAGAGAGGCTCTGCCTGCTCCTCCTCCTCACCCACCTCCTTGAGGATCTCAACCGTGCTGAGGACATCCAAAATGGCTGCTGTGAGGTCCATCGGGGGGCTCCCCTCAACCAGTAAAGAAGGAGATGGTGATGATCCTCCTCCTCCTCCTCCTCCTTCCAGGGCACTGCTGCTTCTAGCAGCTGCCTCTGCCAAAGATGCTTCAAAAAGAGACCTTCAGAAGCAGCCACCTCTGCTTGCTGCTGCTGCCCCAGTGAAGGACACCGGTTTTTCCTGTGGGAGAGACAGCCTGCCTAGTATTGCTCCTCCCAGCCACAACCCCGTGCCCAGAGCCACCTCTGCCAAGCCCAAACTTAGAGCTCCTCGTGGTGCCTTTTTTCATTGTGATGAATAATATTACTAATATATTAAAAGTGTAAAATATGCTGCTTTGCCCTCACACAGTGCAATGGAGTACTTGTGCGACAGGCTACACAGGCCAGCAACACATACACACAAGCTCTCTCACACACAGAGAGAGAAAGAGAGAGGATAGAATTATTTTTTCATATATTTTTCTGTATTTTTTTAAAAGATAAAGACAAAAGACACAGACACCCTACAAATATTTTGTAAGGCTAACAATTAACAAACGACAAGTAAAAGACAAGAAATGCAAGAGAGACAGAACAGGGAAGAAGAACCGCACACTCCAAAATCTTTCCAAGTAAACCAGCTCCTAACTCCAAAATACACCTCCTTCCTCCACCAAGCTCCACCTCACAAAGAGACAAGAAGAAACAGGAGCACATAACTAGGGTGACCAGATTTTGAGGATCAAAATCCCGGACCCTCCCCCGCCACCCCACCCACCCAAAACAAGCCCCCCGCGCAGCCCCCCGCGCCGCCCGCCCACACTCCCCGCGCTGCCTGCCCCGCGCTCCTTACCGGCTGGGGCGTCTGCTTCCCTCCAGTGCTCGGAATCTACTGAGAAACAGGCTTTCTGGCCTGTCTCTCAGTACCGCGCCGGGTGATGACATCATCACCCGTCGCTCTACTGAGGGACAGGCCGCGAAGCCTGTTTCTCAGTAGATTCCGAGCACCGGAGGGAAGCAGACGCCCCAGCAGGTAAGTGCCTCACGACGACGCCTGCCCCGCGCAGGCCGCTCGCCCCACCCGCGCCGCCCCCCCTCCTCGCGGGAGGAGAACGAGCTGTTTCCCGGAGGTTGCCCCCTGGGGCCCAGTCGGCCCGGTTTGGCCCATTTTTCCCGTTTAGGACCGGGAAACCCCGGGGGGTCTGGTCAGCCTACACATAACCCTTGTCCTATAAGCCCTCCTCCACCATTGTGATTGGAGGCTGCTGCTAGACTTGAGTAGGATTGGGGGATACAGAGACGGAGCGATCAGCAGGATTGGATGATGCTGTCAATTCCAACCCCTCCTCCCTTCTACCCCCACCGTGCCCAAGTTTCATGTTTTTTAAAAAAGATATAGGCGTAATGCAACCCATTTTTCAAAAATTCATTGCCACCAAAGGCCTGCACCAATGTTTCCGAAATTTCTCATACATGACTAAATTACATGGCATCTGCAATGTGGCCAAGTTTCATGTCTCTATCTTTTAAAGTAAAAAAGTTAAAGGCATTTATTTCTCCAAGGCAACCCTTAGGGAAAAACACCTAAAATGGAGGTCCGATTCTCTGATGCGATCCGATGTGAATCAGGTCGAAAAAAATGGACCAGAAAGAATCGGAGCTCCTTGGACCAGCATCAGAATCGGATGTCCGATTTCCCTCGAATCACATCGGAATCAGGCATCGGATCCTATTCAATGCACATCCCTACACAAAATCGAAGATACAAATATAGCATGGGGGGAATCTGGCTTGGTAGTACCCCATGTGTAGACCTAGGTGTCTTTGTGAATCACAATCTGAACATGAGTCTGCAGTGCAATGTGGCTGCTAAAATGCACTCTTCAGCTGCATTAACAGAAGCAGAGTGTTCAGATGGCAAAAAGTCATCCTTGTGCTCTACTCCCTGTTAGGCTGAATTTGGAGTGCTATATCCAGTTCTGGGTGTCACATTTTAAAAAGGACATTGATAACCTGGAGGGTGTCCTGAGAAGAGCCAGCAGGATGGCGAGGGGTCTGGAAAGCAGGTCCTAGGAGGAACAATTGAAAGAGCTGGATGGGTTTAGCCTGGAGAAGAAAAGACTAAACATGGAAGTGATCTTGAAATAACTGAAAGGCTGTGATGCTGAAGAGGGAGCAGGCTTGCTTTCCCTCTTGTTCCAAAGGACAGGACTAGAACCGAGGGGTGGAAATTCCAGGGAAGCAGGGTTTGGCTAAAGAATAGGAGAAATGTTCAGATGGTAAGAGCTGCTTGTCAGTGGAACAGCCGGCCTCAAGAGGTGGTGGCTTCTCCTTCACTGGAGCTGCTTCAGCAGAGGTGGGGCAGCCACCTCAGGGATGCTGTAGATGCATCCTGCCTTGCAGAGTCAACATTGGCAAGGGAGTTTGACTAGATAATAGCCGAGATCCCTTCCAACTCTCTGATCCTACTGTTTTGAAACATGTGTCAGCTTCCATGCCCCTTTGACAGGAAAAAGAAAAGATCTATATTCCTATCACAATGCAAATACAGATCCACCTCTGAGCCTGTCCTGCCCTCTAGGCCAGATTGCACTCACATTGTAAAATACATCAGCATAGATCTTAGACAGGTAAGGAAATTCCAAGGCCTTCAGCCAGCTGGCATTGATCTGTCCTGTGGGCCAGATTGCATTCCAGACCTCTGTAACAGCGCAGCCAACTTGATTGGTGTCCTCTTCATGTACCACCAACACTGGGTGTGAGGACATCCTTGAGATAGTGGCTGACTTGAAGCTACCTGTCTGTGGGAATCCCTTTCAAAGATAGTCCAGGCTCAGTTATGAATGGATATACAGAAGATATTTCCAGATGAGGCTTTTATCACACCATTGCCCTGCCTCGTTTATCTTGCTGGGGTGGGGTCCAGACAACATCATCTTCCACAGGTGACCCTCCCATGGTTCCCCACCACTACTTCCCTCTTCTTTTCTTTTCAGCCTTTGGACGGGTCATGCCAGGGGATGCCTGTCTCTGGAAGTACCCCCATGTGGTTCTGCAGGGCTTGTGTAGGTGTGGGACACAGGACCCCTGTTCTGGAAGGGAGGGAGGGAGCGAGATGACGACACTATGGCCCACGGCCCTTTGTTAGGCATACCCAAAAATTTTTTTTTAAAAAAGTTTATTTACAAGACTCTGTTGCAAGGCCTACTCCCTGCTTACATATAAATCTGGCCTACACTTTACAATTGAGAACAGTTATTCTCAGCAATTTGTCAGGCTAGATGGAACAACTATTAGGTGGATCCACTGTTGGCTACAGAATCGGAGTCAAAGAGTGCTTATCAATGGTACCTTTTCACACTGGGGGGAGGTAACGAGCGGGGTACCGCAGGGCTCAGTCCTGGTCCCAGTGCTCATCAACATTTTTATTAATGCTTTGGACGAGGAGGTGCAGGGAATGCTTATCAAATTTGCAGATGACACAAGTTTGGGTGGAATTGTTAATAAATACCCTAGAAGACAGAAACAAACTTCAAAGTGATCTTGAGAGACTGGAGTGCTGGGCTGAAAACAACAGAATGAAATTTAATAGGGATAAATGCCAAGTTCTACACCTAGGAAAAAGAAACCAAATGCAGTTACAAGATGGAAATTCCCAGTAAGTGCAGGCCATAAGCTCGCGTTGATTAAGTCCCTGTCCTTTGTACACACCGCCCCTTGCTACTACTGACTGGATGGTTTAGTGAGGTTCTCGGATCGGCCCCGCCAGGGTCGGCCGCGGCCTGGCGGAGCGCTGAGAAGACGGTCGAACTTGACTATCTAGAGGAAGTAAATGTCGTAACAAGGTTTCCGTAGTTACAAGATGGGGGATACTGGGCTCAGCAATATGACACGCGAGAAGGATCTTGGAATTGTTGTAGGTCACAAGCTGAATAGGAGCCAACAGCGTGATGTGGCTGCAAAAAAAGCAACTACTATTTTGAGCTGCATCGATAGAAGTATAGTTTCCAAATTGCGCGAGGTACTGGTTCCCCTCATCTTGAGTATTGCGTCCAGTTCTGGGCACCACACTTCAAGAAGGATGCAGACAAGTTGGAGAGTGTTCAGAAGAGGGCAACGTGGATGATCTGGGGTCTGGAAACAAAGCCTTATGAGGAGAGCCTGAAAGAACTGGACATGTTTAGCCTGGAGAAGACTGAGGGGAGAAATGATAACACTCTTCAAATACTTGAAAGGTTGTCACACAGAGGAGGATCAGGATCTCTTCTCGATCAACTCAGAGTGCAGGATGCAGAATACTGGGCTCAAGTTAAAGGAAGGCAGATTCCAGATGGACATCAGGAAAAACTTCCTGACTGTTAGAGCAGTATGACAATGGAACCCATGACCTAGGGAGGTGGTGGGCTCTCCCACACTAGAGGCCTTCAAGAGTCAGCTGGACAACCATCTGTCAGGGATGCTTTAAGGTGGACTCCTGCATTGAGCAGGGGGTTGGACTCGATGGACTTACAGGCCCCTTCCAACCATAGTATTCTATGGTTCTATGAGGAGCCACTTGCTGGATTCACACCTGGGCCCTCATTGCTTAATGGACCTGAATAACTAAATCTCCCCAGGGGTTGGGGATTTCTAGGTGCCCCCCAAGGGCATCCCTGTTATAGGGGCTGGGCTTCATCCCGATAGCGGGTAGCCTTATGTCAGGCGCAGGTAGCATATCAGCTGCTCAGCTGCAGGCAGAGTTTGAGGGCGACCCAGTCCACGTTGGTGCAAACAGTGACTTCTGTTTGATGGCTGCACTATTCCACGGAGGCAGGAGTTCAAGGGAAGAGAACGCAGCCCCTCTCTTTAAGAAGGGCGCCTGTCCTCTCTGAGCTCACTTTTCAACAAGGCCTGCTCTGTACACCTCTAGGAAGGGGCTTCCTGCTGTAGAACAACCCCCCTCCTCAGAAAGCATTGCTTGCTCCTGGTGCGACTTTGCTGAACAGGGTTCTGCTGGGTGGGACTCTAGTCTGGGTCAGAGACCATTCTGGTGTACAGCAAGACAGCTGCTTCCCTGTTGGGGGGGGGAGGGCTTGCATGTGCATGAACGTCACTCGATAGTGAGGCGGGAAGGGATCCGCAGCAGTTTCTTCTGTACTCCTCCAGACACACACATCCCACAAAATTATTCTGGCCAGTTACAGCCCAAGTGTTTCTGTTTGGTGCCGAGAGCTTGAAGCATCATGGTAGTAATATGCCTGCAGCGGCCTCTCGCTGGCGCACAGACGCATGGCCTGGTGGGTGTGCAGCAGCAGGCGGGGGAACCGGCTGGTGAAGTACTTGACGAAGTCGTGTGGGAGGGCCCCCAGGGTCTCTTGCACGGTGCTGGGCAGTTCATGGTAGTGGTGTTTCTGGAGAGAGAAAGAGATCTGAGACGAAGGCCCCAGGGCACCAAGCCAGGAGGGAGTTCAGATACACGTGGCCCCTATAGGTTTATGCAAATACCTTTCTCTTTGCATTTCGTAGAACGTGCTTTTAATGGGTTTTAATTTTTGTAAATTGCTCAGAGAGCTTTGGCTATGGGGCAGTATATAAAAATATAATAAATGAAGTGAAACCATGAGGGAGAGGAGGAAGCAGTGGTAGGAGGAAGGCCGAGGAAGGGGCGCCAGAAGCCCCCGTGCGAAGGGAAAGGGGGTGAGAGAGAAAGAGGTGCCAGGCAGGACTTCTTCCTGGTCTCGTTACCTGGGGCCCTTTGAACTTGGACTAAACATGGGATGGCGTCCACGTACAAGCTGCTCCCTGAATAGGATGGGCTGCAACTCTGTGGTCATGAGACAGATTTCATCTAGCCCAACTGTTCAAGGGTTGCAGCTTGGCGGTAGCGCACCGGCTTTGCACGCAGAAGGTCCCAGGTAGGGTGAGGAAGGAACCCTGCCTGAGACCCTGGAGAGCCATTGCTGGAGTCAGTGTAGCCGACCAGGAATAGGCAGACACCGAGCTCCCAGGACCTACCCCGTTATATACCAGATGCCCCAGATCCGCCGGCGGGGCCTGGTGCAAAAGGCAGACACAGAATTAAAGTATTCTGAGCCCTGGAGTTTGTTCTGAGTAGCAGAACTGAATGCAGCGTGCAGCCCTGGCACCCAAGACCCCTCTCCTGCTTCCCCCATGTTTTCAACATGTCAGCAGTACAACTTGAGGCTGAAGGGAATCGCTTGTTGCCGCTATTCTGACAGAACTGGGAGTCAGGGCCCCTTGCTGACCCCCCTGCAGAAATATCCCGGTAGATCCAGGTCTACCTTCTGCTCTTCCCTGTAGTGGACAACGTTGAGCTAGGGAGAGCGCAAGGCTCTCACTTGGCCCAAGGCTGCTTCAGATGTTGCAAGGTTTTTCCAAACAAGGCGGGCAAGTGCTGCAAGAGCAGAAGAAGCCAGGGAGAGGAGCAAGAACCAGGCACGGCATGAGAGCCCCCTCTCCCCTTCCAGGTCCATTCCTAAGATCTCCCCTGCCCTGGAAATTCAAGCCTCCCTACAGCCATCCATCAGGGCTAGCCATGTGCTTTTTAAAGAGCTGGTGGGGAGAGGTTCTGGCCCAAGCAGTGGCATTCCCAGGGTGCCACAGGCCCTGCGAGGTGCACAATGGGCAGGCAAGCCCTGGGGAAGAGATGATCTCCAGCCAGAGGAGCCCCAGGGCTGGGGGCAGCAAAGATACCTTATTCCTCATGGCCCTCAGGAGGTCGCGCACCGAGCTGCCTCTGTAAGTCCGGAACTTCCTGAGGTCTGTGGAGGGAACGAGGAGAGGTGGGCACAGGCAACGGCTCTCCCTTGGCACCCAGAGGGTCTGGGCATGGGTGGGGACTCTTCTCTGCAGCTCAGGGGGCAGAACCGACATGGGCAGAGGCCAGCCCTTCAGAGAGGGGGCCGCGAGCACCACAACACCCGTACTTGCCGGGGGGCGGAGCATCAGTCATGGAGTGAGCGGACGGACTTCAACTCTCTCCTGGATGACTGTTAAGTAAAAGCATTTTATCCTAACTAAGAGATCTTCAAATCGTGAGTCAAGATAAGTGATGGCAAGGGGAACTAATACAGAATGATAAGATAGTGGAAGGGAGGTGATGAATCATCGGTTTGGCGCTGAAAAGTTGTGGGAGTCGGACGGGACTAGAACTGTGCTCTGCTGATATAAACTGAAATAAATTTAAAAGAATTACTACTTACGATGGCTTAGAGACATTATATGCTAATTAGCAATTAGCAAACGCCTGGATAAAGCTAATAAATAGCCGTTAAGCTGTACTGCAGGCTGAATGTCTGATGTCCGACAGAGGGGGGAAAAAGCAATTGGGCTCATCTGTGCAGAAGGAATTCAGAGAATTCGGCCGCAGATATGGCGAACGGCAAGGCTGCTCAGCAGGCATCTGCTGCTGGCAATATGAAAGATGGCTCTAAGCCAGGAACGGTTCCCAAGGCAACGAAACAACAAACAGAAGCACTGTCCCTGGAGACATTTCAGGCCAATCTTTTAGGCTTGATGGAGCAGCACAAGCAGGGAATGATGGTGGAGGTGAAAAAGATTCAGTCTTCTCAAGTAGAATTGCAAATGAGTTTTCAAAAGATAAGTGACAGATATGAATTGTTGGAGCAACAGATTGTGCAAAACAGAGATAAATTGGAGCAGCAGGAAGAGCGAGTACTAGATTTGGATCTACAGCTAATCTCTATGGAGGACAGAGATAGGAGGATGAATATTCGCATAAGATATTTTGCTGAACAGCAAGCAGAAAACCTAAAGAGTCTGAGAGCAAATGTTATGCAATGGATAATGGGATTAGACCCCCAGGGATCTTGGGTTGAAGAGGATGTGGAAAGGGTCCATAGAGTGGGCCCCAAAAGAAGTGGGACGCTCCCAAGAGACATAATTGTGAGATTTGCCAGCTTTTACAAAAAAGAGAAATTAATGCAGATGATCAGAAGTGCTGGGCAAGTGATGTTTCAATCTTCACCAATTCAGATATTTCAGGATCTTTGTTACCAGACCATCCAGTGGAGGAAGAGTGTGAAGCTTTGTACAACCATTTTACGCAAGAATTCAATTGTTTATAGTTGGGGGTACCCTGTCTTCTTGAGATTCATCTACAAGGGGGAACAACAGAGAATAAATTCTTGTGAGCAAGGGCTGGAATTGCTGAAGACCCTGGGGCTGATGGAGGAAGATAAAGATATAGAAGAGGGAGGGGCAGCAGGAGGAAGTGCTTTATGACTGAGAGAGATTTTAAAGAAGGATAACAACGGAAGAAAAGGAGAGGGGGTTCTGTTTGGGTTCCATGTCGGGTGTTTGCCATCCCCCCCCCCCCCCGATGGGTTCTAAGAAGAGGGGAAGAAGAACCATTGCCCGGGGTGACCCAGGATTTGAAGGGGGGAAGTGGGGGGTATATGCGGGGGAGGGGGGGACGGAGGGGGGGTTAATTGTGTCACAGAACGAGACCTGAAGGGAAAACCAAAAACTGAGATATGGGAAGCAAATTAAGATTAGTAACTTTTAATGTAAATGGGCTGGGTAGTGTTATCAAAAGGAAGAGAATTGAAGAGCTTTTGAGAAAAAAGAAAGCTGATATAATATTTTTACAAGAAACGCATCAAAAAGAAGATGGAAGAAATCAATTATAATTGGGGGACATGGGCATATATGAGAAAGCATATGGGACTTCCAAAGCAAGAGGGGTTGCGATAATAATCTCTAAAAAATGTGCATTTAATGTTGTTAAGGTGGTAAAGGACGCGGAGGGAAGATTTATTATATTACATGGTCTCCTGGGGGAAGAAAAATATATTTTGGTTAATGTATATGCGCCAAATGTAAAGCAAGTGGAATTTTATGATAAAGTGTTTAGAAATATTGGGAATGTAGGGAATGTAAATATTGTAATGGCGGGGGATTTCAATATGGTGATGGATAGAAGGAAAGATAAAGATAATTTAAAAGGTATAGGGAAAACGGGTTTAGCAAGAGTAATGGAGCATAAAGAATTAAAAGATATTTGGAGAGTAATAAAGGGGGATGAAACAAAATATACTTTTTATTCGCCAAAATATAAGAGTTTCTCTAGGATTGATTATATATTTGTGACAAAGAATATGCTTTCGAAGATTATGGATTGTGAAATAGATGTAATTAAAGTTTCAGATCATGCAGCAATGAGTATGGATATCAAAGTGAAGAAGGATTATAGAGAAGCAAAAAGATGGAGATTAGATACTAAAATTTTAAATTACAAAAATATTGTTGAGAAAATGAAAAAGGAGATTAAGAGTATTTGGGAAATAAATGAATCAGGGATAATCTCGCAGGGGATGGTTTGGGACACGATGAAAGCAGTAGTGAGAGGTATTTGTATTAGAGAAACGTGTAAATTAAGAAGACAACAAGAGGCACATAGTAAAAAGATTGAAGAAGATATTAAGGAATTAGAGCAACAATTTAGGAGTAATAAGGATATGCATATATATGCCCAACTCCAAGCAAAAAAAAGGAATTAGAGGGGGAGGATATAGAAAGAGTTCAAAAAGAATTAATATATTTGAAAAGGAATTTCTTTGAGTATAGTAATAGAAATTCTAAAATGCTGGCGAGATCAACGCAATCAAAGAAGGAGAAAAATATAATAGGGACAATTAAAGATAAGATGGGGAAATATGTAATTTAATGAAGGATAAATTAATACATTTTGAGGGATTTTATCGGGAATTATATACTTCAGATGCGATTCCTCAAATGAGAATACAAGAATATGTAGAGAAAAATTGGAAGGTAAAATTAAAAGATAAGGATAGGGATTATATGGAAGCTTTAGTGACGGAAAAAGAAATAGAGGGGATTATTGACAAATTGAAAGGAGGGAAATCTCCAGGAGTGGATGGATTGGGGCCGGAGTACTATAAGATATTTAAAGAAATTTTAGTATCAAAAATGGAGAAATTATTTAATAATATAATAAAGGGAGAGAAGACCGCGCCGTCGTGGGAACATTCGTTGATAATCTTAATTCCGAAAGTGGACAAGGATTTGATGGATCCAGCTTCGTATAGACCTATTTCTTTAATTAATCAGGATGCTAAGATTTTTACAGCGATTATGGCAAAAAGATTAAATACTTTTATAAATGATTATATAAAAAAGGATCAATGTGGATTTATTCCAGGGAGGCAAATGCCAAATTTAATAGGGAGGGTTTTAAACATAATAAATAGTATTAAAAGAAGAAATTTAAAAGCAGGATTGATAGCATTGGATATTTTTAAAGCTTTTGATTGCGTTGAATGGCCGGCGTTAAAAACTATTGTAAAAATATTCAGCTTTTGAGAAAGATTTGTGGGGGTGATTAATCAGTTGTATGCAAATAACAAGGCAGAGGTGATGATAAATGATGGCCTAACACAACAGATTACCCTAGCCCGGGGCACTAGACAAGGGTGTCCTCTCTCCCCGATATTATTTGCAATTGTGATTGAAATGTTAGCAAATGGTATTAGGGAGGATGAGAGATTAAAAGGGATAGGAGAACAGGATAAAATAAAAATTAATATGTTTGCGGATGATACCTTACTGACATTAGAAAATCCGGGGGGGGAATATAGAAGGACTTAAAAAACATTTGAGGGAATTTGGAGAGGTTACGGGGTTGCAGATAAATTGGGGAAAATCCAATATGATGCTTTTTAATTATGATAAAGTAGAAGAGGATGAGTTAAGTTTAAGATTAGGTTTGAAGGTTAAAAATATATTGGGTTATTTAGGAGTTTATATTTCTAAAGAGTTAGAAAAGTTAGAGGAAATACATTTTAGTAGATTAAAAATTAAAATATTACAGAAGCTACAGGCTTATAGGAAGGTTAAACTGTCATGGTTTGGTAGAATAGCAGTAATTAAAATGAAGATATTACCAATGATTAATTTTTTGTTTAGGATGTTACCAATTAAGATAACGGAAGTAGAAATTAAAAGCTGGCAGTGTATGATAAATAATTATTGCAATGGGGACAAGAAGTCAAGAATAAATAAAACAAAATGGTATAAGAATCAAAGGGAAGGAGGCTTAGGTTTACCGAATATAAAGATGTATTATATTACTAACCAATTAAGGCATGTTATAAGTAGCATAGTTGGGGGTGAGGATTTAGAATGGTTAGAACCGCAGACAAGGAAAATAGAGCTAAAGCTACAAAATGTTTTCTTTAGCAATATACAAAAGACTCAACTGAAAGGAATAGAAAATCCCATCTTAAGAAATATTAGAGAAATTTGGGAAAAATATAAGAAGAAATTAATGCCAGGAATTTCCCCTCTGTCCCCAGTTGTTTTGATGGATAACTTCCCAGGTAATTTGAGAGGAGAATTGGAGGGGTTATTAAGGGGACAAAATAATTAAACTGAAAGATTGGGTAATGAAAATGACTAATAAAAAACAAATAGAAGACATTTTAACAGGTCAGGAAAATTTATGGTTCAAGAGTATGCAATTGGAACAGTGGACAGTAAAATGGAAGAAGAAAAATAAGGAGTGTAGAAAGGAAACAAGTTTTGAAAAGTTAATTGAGGTTAGAGAGAAGGTGGGAGGAAATAAAAGTATAAGTAAAAAAGGTTTAATGAGTGAGATTTAAAAGATATTATTGGAGGAGGATAAGGTGTATGATAGCTTGAAAACAATCTGGGAAGAGGATTTGAAAATTCAGATCACTGGGGACAGCTGGAGAAAGATCTGGGAATCAAGAAATTTAAAGTTATTTTCAATAAGGATAAAAGAAAATCAGTATAAAATAATTTGGAGATGGTATCTCACTCCTGTAAGACTACATCAGATAGATAAGAAGGCTTCAAGTTTTTGTTGGAGGGGATGTCAGGAATTGGGGACATATTACCATATGTGGTGGACTTGTGAACATGTAAAAAAATTTTGGGAGAGAGTTTTTTAGGAGATAAATGAGATAGTAGATAAAAAGGTAGAGGCAAGTCCGAATATAGCTTTATTGGGGTTATTTTATAAAGAATATGGTAATAATAATATTAAAGAATTAATAAATAATCTCCTGACACCGGCAAGACTTATGATAGCTAAAAATTGGAAAATACAAGGGGATTATAGTATAGAAGAGTGGTATAAAGGAGTGTGGGATATTGCTATTAATGATAGATTAACCTGTGTAATGAAAATTAAGTTGGGATTAACTAAAAAGAATGATTTTGGAAGGATTTGGGCTATGTTTCTAGATTATGTTTTAGAAAAGGGGAGAGGTTGTACACCGTCTAAAGAATCAATGCAGTTTTGGAAAAATTTATAAGCAATAGAGTAAGAAGGTCTCGGGGGAAGGGGAGCACGGGGGTTGTTGAGGATTTTAAGTATTGTGTATTTTTGTGTTATATGTTGAAATTAATAAAATTATTACCAAAAAAAAATAAAATTTTAAAAAAAACACCCGTACCTGCCTGCAGCGGGATGGAGATCTGCGTCCGCCAGTTGCCTCTCAGCACGGCAGGGGCCCCGGCCTCCAGGGTGCGAACAAGGGGCCCATCTGCCAGCTCTTTCTCAATGCGGTCACTGACGTCCTAAGTGCAGAGCAGAGGAGCTTGAGCCTTGTAGGCAGAAGCAGGCCAAGCGCACTTGCCAGGAAAAGCTGTGCCAGTGGAATTTCTGCCTGGAAGGCAGGTGGCCCAGGGCACTCACCTGGAAGAACTGCAGCTGCTTCTCTTGGTTCCAGAAAAAGGGGTGCCCGAGGACCTGCCTGGCCGAGGGGCGCACGTGGGGGTCACTGCTGATCATAGCCTCGACCAGCTCTTGGCCAACAACGTTGTCTGGGGTGGCAGACAGAAGAAGCACAAACAGCAGCTGAAAGGGCTAGAAGCACTGCATGCATCCATCCATCCGTCCTCAACCTTACAACACTTCTGCAAGGTAAGCCAGTATCCTCATCCCCATATTTCATTGATTGGGAGTGGAGGGGGGCGGTTGAGGCTGAGAGAAGTGGCCACCTTAACACCCCAGCCCAGAAAGCAGCAGGAGGACACTCCTTGGGTCCCATGTGGCCGGTGGGCCACCTCCTCACCATGCGTCTCCTGCTGAAGCTGCTCAAGCTGGTAGGTGCCGGTGAGGATATTGGCCTGGCGATGAAAGCCGTCTCCGAAGGGATGCTGCCCGCCGGACACAACATAGTACAAGACGCAGCCGGCCGAGAAGATGTCCACCGCCCACGTCTGCGAGAGACAGAAAGGGGCTTGGGGAACTGCCTGCCGGTGCCTCTCCTCTAGAGCCGGAGCCTTCACTCCCCACAGGCCAGGGGACTGAGCATGCTGTGCTGCCGCCATGTGGGAAAGTGCCCCCCGGCACCCAGCTCTGCAGCCTGAGCTGCTCCTTTGCTGCTTCCCTTAGTCTCCTCCATGGGCAGACCGGACCGGCACACTTACAGGGTTCTCCTTGGGGTCCTCTCTCAGCATCTCTGGCGCAATCCACCCCTCAGTGCCAGGAACGCCAGAGCGGAGGCTGAAGCTGTGGCGCCCCCCGTGCAGCCTCTTGCACAGGCCAAAGTCTGAGATGACGGCGCGGATCTGCCCGTGGCTGTTTGGGGCCGAGATGAGGATGTTGCAGGGTTTCACGTCACGGTGGACTGAAGGAAGGAATCCCCCCAACAGACATGCAAAGGCCAGGATTAATGTGGTGTTGAGAAGGCCCTCCACCCACAGTGAACTTCACCAGCATCCTTGTGTCCAGTGTTGTGGGTGGGGTGGGACTGGGCTGGGCTGGGGTTGAAATTGCCCTTACCTATGTTGAGGGAGTGTAAATGAGCCAATCCAGACATGGTCTGATGTACCAGTGAGACTGGATCCAGGCTTTGCTGGATGAAGGTGGAGCTTCCCACATACTAGATAGAGGTGAACAGAAAGACAGAACTTGCTGGGAAGCCAATACAGGAGAGGCCCATCACCCAGCATAATGCTCCAGGCGGCATGAGGGAATCATAAATAACCATCATTTGTTTGAAAAATAATCCTGAAAGAGCTGCCAGACTCATGAGATGGAGATGGATTCTTTAAAAACAAAACTACAAAACTCAAACACGTTTTGGAGGGAACTCCCTTAAAAACAAGCCGCCTTTTAATTGATTAATCAGTGTCTATTTTCAGTCCTGACACAAAGTTGATAATTATTTATTAATTAATTTCGCCCATAGCCGAAGCTGTCTGGGCGGTTTACATGGGATTAAAACAATTAAAAACAATATACAAAAATTAAAACAGCAAAAACATACAACATACACACAATACACACATATATTTAAAACCACTACAACAACCCCAAAAGCTACAAAAACAAACCCAGGCTCCTCAGATATTGCCAAATGCCTGAGAGAAGAGAAAAGTCTTCACCTGGCACCGAAAAGATAACAATGTTGGTGCCAGGCGGGCCTCGTCAGGGAGATTGTTCCACAATTGGGGGGCCACCACAGAGAAGGCCCTCTCCCTTGTTGCCGACCTCCGAGCTTCCCTCGGAGTAGGCACTCAGAGGAGGGCCTTAGATGTTGAACGTAGTGTTCGGGTAGGTTCATGTCGGGAAAGGCATTCCATCAGGTATTGTGGTCCCAAGCCGTGTAAGGCTTTATAGGTTAAAAGCAGCACTTTGAATCGGGCTCGGAATCATACAGGCAGCCTATGCAAGTGAGCCAGAGTAGGTCTTATATGTTTGAACCTTCTGGTCCCAGTTATCAATCTGCTGCATTTTGCACAAGCTGCAGCTTCCGAACTGCCTTCAAAGGCAGCTCCACGTAGAGTGCATTGCAGCTATCTAACTTGGAGGTTACCAGAGCATGAAGCCAGGTTATCCCTGTCCAGATAGGGACGTAGCTGAGCCACCAACTGAAGTTGGTAGAAGGCACTTTGTGCCACTGAAGCCACCTGAGCCTCAAGTGACAGAGATGGTTCTAGGAGAACCCCCAAGCTATGAACCTGCTTCTTCAGAGGGAGTGCAACCCCATCCAGAACAGGTTGAACACCCTCCAGCCGGTCAGAGGAACCCCCCACTAACAGCATCTCCGTCTTGTCTGGATTGAGTTTCAGTTCATTAGCTCTCATCCGGTCCATTGTCGCAGCCAAGCACTGGTTCAACACATCCACAGCCTCACCTGATGAAGATGAAAAGGAGAAGTAGAGTTGGGTGTCATCAGCATACTGAAGACAACGCACTCCAAAACTCCAGATGACTGCACTCAACGGTTTCATGTAGATGTTGAACAGCATGGGGGACAAGACTGACCCCTGCGGAACCCCATACTGGAGAATCCACGAGGCCGAGCAATGTCCCCCAAGCACCACCTTCTGGAGCTGACCTGTCAAGTAGGAGCGGAACCACTGCAATGCAGTGCCTCCCACTCCCAACTCAGCCAGTCGTGCCAGAAGGATACCATGGTCGATGGTATCAAAAGCCGCTGAGAGATAAAGGAGAATCAACAGAGTCACACTCCCCCAGTCCTTCTCCTGACATAGGTCATCATACAGGGCGACCAAGGCTGTTTCCATGCCAAACCCAGGCCTGAAACCCGACTGAAATGGATCCAGATTGATAGTCTCATCCAAGAGTGCCTGGAGTTGGCTCGCAATCACCCGCTCCAGGACCTTGCCCAGGAATAGAATATTTGCTACTGGCAAGGAAGATTTCTTTAGGAGTGGTCTCACTGCCGCCTCTTTCAGGAGGCCCGGGACCACTCCCTCTTGCAAAGAGGCATTAATCACTTCCCTGACCCAGCCAGTTGTTCCATCCCTGCTAGCTTTTATTAGCCAAGAGGGGCAAGGATCCAATATGGAAGTGGTTGCACGAACCTGTCAAGCACCTTGTCCACATCCTTGAGCTGTACCAACTAAAACTCATCCATGAAAACAGGACAAGCCTAGATTCACCTGCTATAACACTGGAGTCTAAGTCCTGACGGATGCCAAAGATTTTATTCTGGAAGTGCCCAGCAAATGTATTACAGCGGGCCTCAGATGGTTCTACCATGTCCTTGGAGCCAGCATGTAAAAGCCCCCGGACAACTCTGAAAAGCTCCGCTGGGCGGCAGGTTGATGATTGAATAGTGGCAGCAAAGTATTGTTTTTTTTGCTGTCCTCACTGCCCCTGAATACAGCTTACCATAAGCACTTACCAGTGTTTGATTGCATCCATCAGGAGTTCGTCTCCATCTGCCCTCAAGCCGTCTCCTGTGCTAAAACTATAGCACTTATTTTTTTACCTCCACTTTCATCTGAACGTTTGAGTCTTCATTTTCAAAATGGCAAGGAAGTAGGGGGATAATCCCACAACCCCCACATAGCTGTGGTGTGTCAGAGTGGTGATAGCAGTCCCACACATATACTTGCCCCCCTTAGCTTCACTCCAAAGAAGGGAGTGGCAGCCATTCCGATAGCCCTGTGCCCAAGCCACATGTGAAAGAGGTGTTCAGAGGCCTGGGCCCCCTTATCTCAGCCCTGGCCTGCTCTAGAAGCATAAGCCAGGAAGGGGGAGCCCACCAGAACCCCGCTTCTCAGAGCCCCATAGCGGTGGTTCACCTCCTGCAGCGTGGAAGAGCACAACTCCAGGGCAATGTAGTGGAACTGGTGGTCCATCTCCGTGCAGAAATAGCGCACAACGTTGGGGTGTTCATCCGACTGACGCAGCAGCTGCACCTCACGATCCACCAGGCAGATGCATTTGGGCAGGAGGCGCTTCACTGCCACATTGCGCCCATCAAAGTGCCCCCTAGGGGAAGGCGAGAGGTCACTGACGTGCAGCCAGTTGCAGAAAGGCCCCCTGTGCACCCCCTAACCCTGCCTGCTTCCCCCTCGCCAGGCTCCCTTCTTCACCCCAGGTTGACTGTATTATTGATTCATTCATTTATACTAAAAGGCATATTTGCCTGCCCTTTTCTGGTGCTGACATCCCACCTCAGGCAGCTAGCAATGATTAAAACCAACTGTAAAATGCAATGAAATTCCAAAACGGAGACAGGTGCAGCTGTTAAAAGAAGTGCCAAATAAAAAACTTCCCTGTCCAATAAAACCAACTCCTGCCTGGACGGGTTCCAGTTTTGTAAGCAGACTAACATGAGATGCATTCTTTGCAGGGGCCCAAATGATTCCTTGGCAGGAGTGCTTCAAGGAAAAGAACAGATCCCCCAGCCAGAGCACAACTACAAGGCAGGCCTAAGGCAGTCCAATGGGCACCCTGGAGGCCCCACTGCATGGTAGGTTCTGCTGCTGGTCTCGGAAGGTTTCCAGTGGGTCTTGGAGGAGGCCGCAACAGTGCTTTGACACTGGTTTGCATTGGTAGGTGAGCTCTCTGGCGCAAGGGCACACCCTCAGAGTTGCCCCCGTGAGCTACACCCCCACCATCACTTGTGTTCAAGTAGCACTGAAGAACCACTTCTCACCTGAACACAAAGGTGCCCCCGGTCCCCCGGCCCAGTACTTCCTTGGGATGGAAGGAGATCTTCCCGACAACGATGGTTTCCAGGTCAGGCCCTGTGGTGGGGCAAGAGCACTCCTAGAGACAGAGCTCACAGCTGGCCAGATGTTGCCTACTGAAGAAGCCCAGATGCATCTCATCCCCCCCCCCCCCAAAGGACAGCTTGTGCAGCACTTGGCTGCCCAGGCCAGCCCTCACCAACCTTGGCTAGTGCCAGACCCCCCGTTGACCAATTCCAAAGAAGAGGAGGAGGAGGTGCCCAGACCCTGGTCTGGCTGCAAGGAACTCCCTGAGGCTGCTCCTGGTGAATCGTGGGAGGCCATCGGAAGAGGCTCCCCAGAGCTGCGGCCAGGAGGGGACCGTCCCATCCCTAGCTGCTGCAGGAGCTGCAACTTCTCCTCCAGCTGCTGTTCCAAGTACTGCTGCTGCTTCTGGTTCTGCTGCTGCATTGGTTGGGGAGGGGCAAGAAATGGGGGTGGGGGGGAGGGAGACACCACGTGTCTTTAGCGTTGGCGCTTCAGTGGGATAGGGGAGACAACGGGACCGCCTGCATCCTGCGATCCCGCCATGGCCCAGACAACCTCGGGTTTCAATGTCTGATGCAGAGTTCCTCATTCTGAGAACCCATTTAAAAAGAGAGTGAGTTCCTAGCCCTCGTGGCTGTGAAGAGAGTGAGGTTCCACCCCATAGAGCAGATAGAAAGGGGAGAGGCTGTTCCCCAGGGTACCCCAGCAGGGGCCAGAGAGGGCGAACACGCTGCCTGGAGCTTCGGCCCTCCCCACAGTGGCATCCGAGGGGGGACTGGCCAAAGCCCACTCACCCAGAGCAGGAGGAAGAGCAGCGCCCCACCCCCGAGCACCGTGGCGGCTCCAGCCACGGCTAGCTCCCAGCTGCCACGCTCCGGGTAAACCGCTCTCTGCTCCGTCTCCACGGGGGGATCTGCCCAGTGCCGGCCCTCCTCAGGGTGCTCCTCCGGGCTGTGTGGAGCCAGGAACTAAAACACACACACACACACAACCATGGGGTTTTCTGGCAGGGGTGGGGGTGGGGTAAAGACAACCTGAAGCCTGGCACAGACCCAGCGATGCCTTTCCGATGCCAGGCTGGCCTTGGGGGCCTCTGCCACACTAGCCCTTACTCCTGGCCCCGGAGTGCTGGTCATTACCTTTAAAGCCCTACATGGTTTGGGTCCAGGTTACCTGCGGGATTGCCTTCCCCCATACAACCCACCCCACACGCTCAGTTCCTCTGGGAAGAACTTACTACAGTCAACCAAAACTAGGCTGACAACCATTACCCAGAGGACCTTCTCTTCTGCCGCTCCCAGACTGTGGAACGACCTGCTGGGAGAGATTCGCCAAATTAACAGTCTCTCTGACTTTAAGAAAGCCATAAAGACTGATCTCTCCCAGCAGGCCTACACAGTCAAATTTTAATAGTTTTATTGGTATTTTAATAATGTATTAGTTTTTATATGTTTTTAATCAGTTTTATGTATTTTATATCATTTGCTTTTAATGTTGTTCCCTGCCTCGATCCAGAAGGAGAGGCAGGTAAGAAATAAATAAATAACTATATTATTATTATTATTATTATTTAGGGTGACCAGATTTTGGAAACCAAAATCCCTGTCCCCCCCGCCACCCCCCCACCCAACCCCACCCAAGCCACCTACCCCCCCAAAAAACCAGCCCAGACCTACTGGGTCCTCTGCCACCGCTGGGCTCGTGCCTCCGCTTCCGCCACCGTCGCCGGGCTCGTGCCAGAGGCTGCGAGGTAGAGGGCCAATACCAGAAGTTATGTAATCGGCCTCCCCCGCCTCTTCTGCGCAGGCATCCGGGCTTGTCACCATCGCAACAAACCCCGAGGAGGCCAGAGGCCACATAGAAGAGGCGAGAGAGGGCCGATTTCATCATTTCTGGATTCGGCCCTCTCCCGCCTCTTCCGCGCGGCCTCTGGCATGAGCCCTGTAGCGCCGGCAGTGGCGGCTGCACGAGTCTGGCGGCGGCAGCGGCAGCGGCAGCAGCACGGCGGCGGCGGCGGCGGCACAAGCCCATAATCAGCCCTCTCCCACCTCTTCTGCACGGGCATCATTTCCCCTGTTTGCCCCCGCTGCCCCCCGGTCAGCTCGGATCGCCCCAGTTTTCCCGGTTAGGACCGGGAAACCCCGGGCGATCTGGTCACCCTGTTATTAATATTGTGGCAATGTGGGGTAGGGCGAGGGAGGAAGAGAAAGGGAGAGGGGCCCTTTGTACATGCTTCTCAACATGTCCTTTGGGTTGGTTTGTCTTCCAGTGCTTCCAGACGAGGCTTTTATGGCATCATCCTTGCTCTGCCTCATATTCCCGGAGTTTGATGGGGGCTCCAGACGTTGCCCTCTGAAACTCATGACCACTTCCTCACTGCTTCCGCCATCTTTTCTCTTGCCCCAGAAAACCCATTGAGGAAAAGAAGATGGAAAAACTGCACAAGGCCTTTTTGGAGCCCCCACCATCTGGAAACCCACCCACCCCTTTCTTTATCCTTGAGTGCGCAACCTTGCTTGGCTGGCTGCTGTGGCCAAGAAGAAGAAGCCCCCTTTTAAACTCGGTCAATCTGCATGCTGAGTCCTCCACAGTTTCCAGGGCTGACCCGCAGCACTCCAAATCAGCCCTGGAGCCCAAAACGGATGTGCGCACGTGATTTCTTTCCACTACGTACGTCGTCGAAGAGGGTCCTGGGAGGGGAGTTGTGTGGCGGCAGGGTGGTCTCAGCGCTCCTCCGCAGGGTCTCAGGAAAGGCCCTCAGCATAGTCGTGTGGACGACTGGGGGCAGTTCGTGGTGTCCTGCAGGGAAGGAAAGAGGAGAAGGAGCTTGCAGCGCCCCATCCAGGCCACGTGGCGCCCACGGCAGGCATCTGATCAGGCCCAGTGGGAACGTCGCCTTATCAGCATGGAGAGGAAGGAGTCTGTCCGGAGGTGGCTCCACCCCCCCCCCCCCAAACTGTCTGACCACTGAGCAGAGCAAGGCCATCATGCACCAGACCTGCATGGACTCGTGAGACAGCAGCATGCCTGTTCAAATGTGGACCAGGTGGCTTATAGGCAACAGCGCACAGCCTTGCTGGCTCACGCCAGGGTCTCAGGTCGTGGCCACTTCCACCACTCCTCTGCTTTGCCTCCTTGGTTCTCCGCCTGAGCAAGGCCTTGGTGTATTTCTAGTGAAGGCTTTCTGCTGCTCTTGGGCTTCAATGGCTTGTAGGGGGGACAGTGGTGGTTTAAGAAGCTGGGTGGCGGCAGGAGGAAGTTTCTGAGCCTTCCCTGCAGTGCAGAGAATTTGCGGATGGATGGCTGTGCCAGACAAAGTGGGAAGCAAAGGTGTCACTGGCCTGGGATGTCCAGCCAGGCTGTGCAAATCTTTCCTTAGCCAAAGCAGAACAGACCAGCTGGAGGAGGACACCAAAAAGAGGCAGAACTCAGTCTGTTCCAGTCTGACTGTCTGTAGGGAACATCTAAGCTCTGCCTGGAAAGCGCAGTGGTGGTCTTGAGGGTCGCTGAATCCAGGCTCTCACATGAGCCCACAGCAATGACAATGAGGGGCAGGGCAAAAACCCATGCACATGTGCATCCATCTGGACTGTGCCCTGGGGGAGTAACTCCCTGCCACTCTGAGGCCCTGTTCAGAAGACACCTTAAACCATGGCTTTAACCATGGTGAATAATGCAAAAAGCCTTATTTGCCATGGTTAAAGCCGTGGTTTAAGGTGTCTTCTGAACAGGACCTGTGTGTGGTAGGGGTGGGGGGGTCTGTTATGCAGCGGAATGGGATGGCAACATGCTGAAGGGGCAGAATGGCAGACAGCACTTCAGACGGTTGCTAGGGGCTTCTCCTTCCTTGTAAAAACCTCCCTGCAAGTCAATCATGAGTGCATCAAAGAAGAAAAGGTCTAGCCCTGCTCTTTCTTTCTTTCTTTCTAATGGAAGAAAAAATGTACAGAGGTGATTCCACAGCTGACATCTGAAGTGGGGGCAGAGCACCCTCCTTCCTCCCCCCACCCCCATTCCATAGCCAGTGCAGAGAGGCCACGGATGAGGGGCCCACACCTGGCTCTGTGTGGGAGCAGAGGGAGGCCGGGGACTCACCTTTCAGCAGCCACTGGCTGTGAGGAATGATGACGCTCCCATGTGGGTACTTGACATCCGTGGTGGGTGTAATCTCACACTCACCGGATTTTTGGAGAGTCACATCCTTGGTAGTGGGGCCATTGCTCCGAGCCAGAGTCACCCCTTGCGGCTACAGGAGGCACAACAGACAGCCTGTGAGCATCCCCAGCTGCCCTCACTCTCGCCCAGGGTAGCCCAAGGGGGAAGCTGGCTACTCACCACAAGAGCCACGCCCTCATGAACCAGGGATGTCATGGCATAGAATCCTGCCACGTGTTTGCCAACATACAACGTTGGTCTACAAAAGAGGTGGGTGGGGAGAGGTGAGATGCTTGTTAGACACACAGCAGGGCAATGCTGGACATTTGGGCAGGAACTGGGCAGCATCATTGGGGAGTCCTCTGAAAACCAGGATCTTCCTCTTGCTGTGGAATAAGTCAGTGGAACTCACTGCTGCAGGATTACCAGCTAGGCTCAAAGAAGAGCAAGTAACTTCTTAAGGGTAAGACCTCATCAGCTGTGGAGCAGGAGGTGGTGCTGGGGCTGCTATTAGCCTTTTCTGCAGGCAGGCCGATCAGCCGGGGAACATGGGTGGGGCTCTCTCTTAGGCTCCCACAGCTTGCACAGAGACTAGCCTGTCATTGCCCCGCCCCTAGATTAGATTATCTCCGAGGTCCCTTCCAACTCTAACATCCTGCAATTCTATCTCAAGGTGAATGTTGAGACCATGCTAATTACAGGTAGGAGACAGAGTTGGAAACCATTTCCACTGAAGGCAAATGGAATTATCTATCTGACTCCAAGCTCAGCAGAGCAGAGAAGAGGAAGCTGCCCCAGCTGGAGTAGAAGGAATGTAAGGAAGAGAGCTCCCAGAGAGTGAGTGACCAGAGCGAGCAAACAGGAATTTGTCAGGGGGAGTGTAGTGTAGTGGAAGAGGAGACCAACACAAAGAGGAGAGAGGCCTCAAGTAAATCCAGGAGGCTGCTTATTCAGAGCTGCCATGTGTTCCTAAGTGCTGATTCAAGGGGTGTGTCCAGAAAGTTGCTGCTAAAAGCTGCTAAAAGCTGCTGCTGGGCCTGGAAGGGTGTGGTCTGATTGCTCTAAGCAACTGATTGGGTGGGGAGATTCATTCTGTTTCCAGACTTCTAGCTGAGCAGAGCAGAGAAGAGGAAGCTGCCCCAGCTGGACTAGAAGGAATATAAGGAAGAGAGCTCCCAGAGAGCGAGTGATCAGAGCGAACAAACAGGAGTTTGTCAGGGGGAGTTCGGCAGGGGGGGTTCAAGGGGGGGTCCTTAACAAAATTCCAACACAATCGGGAGGCAGAAACAAAACAGAAATGGAGACTATGGACGGAAAGAAGTCTCTAGTGGCGGTGACCTGCAACGTGTGTGCAATGTTCGTGTTCCTGCCTGAGATCAACATGGCATACACCCACAACAAGTGCAAGCTGGTTGAACTATTGGAAGAAAACATTAAAGCACTTGAGCAGCAAGTGTCCACCCTCCCAGGAATAAGAGAAGGCGAAGAGTTCTTAGACAGAACGGCGGAACTGCAACAAGAACAAGATGCACAAGAGATTGAAGAGCAACAGCAAGCCGAAGCAGAAGTGGAGAATGCTGAGGTGAGGAAAGCCAACGAAGAGGAAACTCCTTGGAAAAGGGTGACAGGAGCAGAAGAACTAGAAGACACTCTGCACCAGTGGAACCATTAGAGTTATGCAAACGCTTTCAGCTACTGGAGGATGAAACTGGAGATCAGCCTGCAGAGGGAGAATTACAGGAGACCCTGTGTAACAGTGAGCAAGAAATGGAAGGTCAGTCGACCAAGAAGAAGAGAAAAGTAGTTGTTGTGGGAGACTCCCTGCTGCGTGGGATTGAAACCCAAGTATGTCGTGAAGACCCATGGACTCGCCAGGTATGCTGTCTCCCTGGAGCACAGATTAGAGATGTGACTGAAGGGTTGCCAAAGCTCATCAAGCCCACTGACACATATCCTTTTCTTCTCATCCATGTGGGAACAAATGATATTGCCAAGTGGAGCTACGAAGAAATCACGTCAGACTTTGAAGCTCTGGGAAGGAATCTCAAGAACTTCGGGGCCCAGAGAGTTTTCTCATCCATCATCCCAGTTCTTGAAAGAGAAATATAAAGGGAAAGAAAAATACTCCGGGTGAACGACTGGCTACGAAGGTGGTACTGACGTGAGGGATTCGGATTCTGGGACCACAGGCTACGCTACTTGGAAGATGGACTGCTGGCAAGAGTTGGGTTGCACCTCACAAGGGCTGGGAAGAATATGTTCAGCCACAGCATGAAGAACCTCATCAGGAGGGCTTTAAACTGAATCCTATGGGGGCGGGAGACGTAAATTTTGAGGCAACAACAGATGAAGGCTTATGCACCAAAACAGAGAGAACAGCTCCAATAGTGCCCCACAACAGTGTTCACAACAATGTAGGAAAGAAGCCAGACTACAAAGCACATGGGCTTCAATGTCTATATACTAATACCTAGAGTATGGGAAACAAACAGAATGAACTTGAACTCTTAATACATGAAGGCAAATACAACTTGATAGGTATAACTGAAACGTGGTGGGATGTCTCCCATGACTGGAATGTAGCAATTGAAGGATATAACTTGTTCAAAAAGAACAGAAGAAATAGAAAAGGAGGCAGAGTTGCACTAGATGTTAAAAATATTTATCCCTACACAGAAATATAAGAGGATGAACCTGGGAGCCTCATCGAGAGCATCTGGATTAAAAAAATTGGGAAAGGAATAAAAGGAGCATGATAGTCGGAGTCTACTACCGACCACCCAATCAAGGAGAAAATGGGGATGAAACTTTTGAAAAGCAAATTCTTGTGTTTCAAGGAAATCTGATATAGTAGTAACGAGGGACTTCAATTATCCCGATATCTCTAGGGAGACAAGTTCTGCTAAAAGTGGCCCCTCCAAGAAATTCCTGACACGTGTGGCTGATAACATTCTCCTATAGAAAGTAGAGTAAGGAACTAGAGGAACAGCTATCCTTGACTTGATACTGACCAATAGGGATGACTTAGTGGATAAAGTGGCAGTTACATGAACTCTGGGGGAAAGTGACCACATCATACTTGAGTTCCTGATTTTAAAGGAAGCAAGAGCTGAGCTGTAGCCATACACATTCTCTGGAATTCAAGAAAGCCGGTTTTAATAAACTCAGAACTATGAAAGGTAAGGTCCCATGGCAAGAGACCCTAAAGAGGAAAGGAGTCCAAGATGGGTGGGAGTTTTTTAAAAAGGAAATTTCAAAAGCCCAATTACAAACAATTCCAACAAGGAAAAAAGATAGAAGACAACAGAAGAAACCAATGTGGCTCCATAAAAAGCTAAGAGATGACCTGAAAATAAAAAAGGATACATATAGGAAGTAGGGATGTGCATCGGATGGGGTCTGATCCACGACCCGGAGCCGATCCGACCGAAATCGGATGAAATTCCAATCCAGGCTTCTGGATCGTCCGATCTAATCCGAACCGGTCTGAAAGGACCCGATCCATCACCCGGCGTGCTACTGAGAGGCAGGCTGCGAAGCCTGTTTCTCAGTAGAAGAGGGCAGCGGACGATAGTAAGGAGTGCGAGAGGGAGGAGGGGGAGGGCCCGGTGCTATACTGAGAACTAGGCAGCGAAGCCTGTTTCTCAGTAGATCGGAGCAGCAGACAGAAGCAGGCGCCCTGGCAGGTAAGGAGTGTGAGGGGGGAGGAGGACGAGGGCCCCACTTACCTGCCGGGGCGCCCACTTCCCTCCGCTGCTCCGATCTATGGAGAAACAGGCTTTGCGGCCTGCCTCTCAGTAGTGTGCCAGGTGATATCACCTGGCGTGCTACTGAGAGGCAGGCCGCGAAGCCTGTTTCTCCGTAGATCGGAGCAGCGGATGGCCCCGACAGGTAAGGAGCGCAAGTGGGGGGGAGGGACAGGGAGGGGGGAGTTAGGCCCCCACTCACCCACCCACTGCCATGTTTTCCGTATAGGCTTGCATTGGGGGAAAGCTTTCTTTCCCCCAATACAAGCCTATGGCGAAAACACAAAAAATGGCGGCCAATCTGAAAATTGGATGTCCGATCTGATCTGAGGGACCTCTGATCTTGTCCAAACCAATCCAGGACAATATCGGAGGTCCTGATCCAGGTCCCGATCCAATCCAGGGGGTCCATGCACATCCCTAATAGGAAGTGGAAGGAAGGCCAGGCTACAAAAGAAGAGTACAAACAAATAACACAGAAGTGCTGGGATGGTATCAGGAAGGTTAAAGCTGAGAAGGAGCTGAGGCTAGCGAGGGATGCTAAAAGTAATTAAAAGGCTTTCTTCAGAGACGTAAATAGTAAAAGACAGAGAAAAGAAATGGTGGTTGAACTGCTTCATGAGGATGGCAAATTGGTTACAGATTACAAAGAAAAGACCGAAGTACTCAATTCCTCCTTTGGCTCAGTCTTCTCTCAAAAGCGGGTCTATGACCCCCCTGGAAAAAGTGAAGTACAAGCTCACGGGGCAGGATTGCAGTTTGAGATTGATAAACAATTGGTCAAGGAACACCTAATTTCAGGAATACCTAATTTCTTTGAATGAGTTCAAATCTCCAGGACCCGACAAACTGCATCCTAGAGTAATAAAGGAGCTGGCAGAAGAACTCTCAGAACCACTGTCTATTATCTTTGCGAAATCATGGAAGACGGGTGAAGTGCCGGATGACTGGAAGAGGGCTAATGTTGTTCCTAACTTCAAAAAGGGCAAAAAGGAGGAACCAGGGAACAATAGACAAGTCAGTCTGACATCCATCCCTGAGGAAATTTTGGAGCAGATTATAAAGAAGTCAATCTGTAAACACCTTGAAAACAATGCAGTGATTACTAGAAGCCAGAATGGATTTGTCAAGAACAAATTCTGTCAGACGAATCTGATCTCATTTTTTGATCAGGTAACCTCCCTTTTGGACTGTGGGAATGCTGTCGACATAATGTATCTTGACTTCAACAAAGCTTTTGACAAAGTGCCCCATGACATTCTGATTAACACAGTAGTGAAAAGTGGGCTAGTTGGAACAACTATTAGGTGGATCCACAGTTGGCTACAGAATCAGATTCACTGGCTGAATTCGGATGACACAATAAGCAACTGGGGGGGGGGGAACAATCGTCAGTTGTATTGACTATCATGTCATCTGAATGCTGCCATAGTCAACTCAGCACTGATCCTAATCCACACCACAGTTGATTATTTATCACCACGTTGAGTGGGGAGTACCCCCTAGATGAACAACTGTAAAGTTGATCATTACCCCACCACTGACTATCGTGTTGTCCAAATTCAGTGCTTATCAATGGTACCTTTTCACACGGGGGGAGGTAACGAACGGGGTACCGCAGGGCACAGTCTTGGGCCCAGTGCTCTTCAACATTTTTATTAATGATTTGGACGAGGAGCTGCAGGGAATGCTTAACAAATTTGCAGATGACACAAAATTGGTTGGGATCGCTAGTACACTGGAAGACAGAAACAAACTCCAAAGTGATCTTGATAGACTGGAGCGCTGGGCTGAAAACAACAGAATGAAATTTAATAGGGATAAATGCCAAGTTCTACACCTATGACAAAGAAACCAAATGCACAGTTAGAAGATGGTGGATACTTGGCTAATCAATACGACAAGCGAGAAGGATCTTGGAATTGTTGTAGATCGCAAGCTGAATATGAGCCAACAGTATGATGTGGCTGCAAAAAAAGCAAATGCTATTTTGGGCTGCATTAATAGAAGTATAGCTTCCAAATTGTGTGAAGTACGGGTTCCCCTCTATTTGGCACTGGTTAGCCCCCATCTTGAGTATTGCATCCAGTTCTGGGCACCACACCTCAAGAAGAATGTAGTCAAGCTGGAGCGTGTTCAGAGGAGGGCAACAAGGATGATCAGGGGTCTGGAAACAAAGCCCTATGAGGAGAGATTGAAAAACTGGGCATGTTTAGCCTGGAGAAGAGAAGATTGAGGGGAGATATGATAGCACTCTTCAAATACTTGAAAGGTTGTCACACACAGGAGGGCCAGGATCTCTTCTCAATCAACCCAGAATGCAGGACATGGAATAATGGGCTCAAGTTACAGGAAGCCAGATTCCAGCTGGACATCAGGAAAAACTTCCTGACTGTTAGAGCAATACGACAATGGAACCAATGACCTAGGGAGGTGGTGGGCTCTCCCACATTAGAAGCATTCAAGAGGCAGCTGGACAACCATCTGTCAGGGATGCTTTAAGGTAGATTCCTGCATCGAGCAGGGGGTTGGACTCGATGGCCTTATAGGCCCCTTTCAACACTACTATTCTATGATTCTATGATTCTATACTTGAGAATAATTGTCAATGTAGGACCATCCCAGGTGTGGATTACATAAATCTGGATTAACAAAGGAACAGAACAGAACTGTCAGACTCTCAACATTTCTGCCCCTCACTTGCTTTCATTAAAAATCAAACAGCAAGTGGCTAGTCCTCATTGTTGCAGTAATGCTTTGGAAACACCGCCCATCTGCTTGTCCCATGTCCTGTGTGCCATTGCCAGCCCTGGGAGCCAGGCACCTTCAGGAATTTCAGCAGTACCATCCACCTCTCCAGCCCTTTGTTCTCAACCTGCTCCTTGAGGTGCTGCCCAGGTGCTTAAAGAGACGGACACACCTGCATTCTGAATTCGGCATGCCTACAGCTCCTCCGGATTGGTCACCCTGCACCCCCCCTCTCCAGCCCAATACCCACAGCAGCTGAGTCTTGGCAGTGAAGTCCTTGGTGGACTGGTGCTTCCAGCGGATGAGGTGGATGTCCTGGGAGCGCAAGATGAGGTGGCGCAGGCTCTCCTCAGCGATGTTGAGGTGGGGTGCCCGTCGCAAGCTGTCCCGGTGCCAGGTGTACACGCCAACCACGGGGGAGCCGTAGTCGTGGGTCCAGAGCACTTCCCCGCTCTCCATGCCGACTGTCACCAGCAGCCCATCTCCGCTTGAGGCAAAGTGGGCCATTTCTGTGCCAAAATGGCAAATCAGAATGGAAAACAAAATTGAAAAGCTACGAAAGGATATAGGAAGAATGACACAATACATAAATGGAAATTGCTCAAAAATATCTTCAAAAATACCCAAGACATCATAGCAAACAATAAAGAAACAGCAATAGTAGCTCTTGACACACTGAAACAAAAACTTGCAATCCAGACCACCAAGCTAAGAAGATACAAAGAATCAAATGAAAGAAAAGCCCCAAACACTCTCTTTAAAAGAAATGAGAAATTATTACACCAAAAAATAAGCAAGAAAAAAGAAAACAATATTACACCCCAACTAAAGAAGAAATAACCACATTCTGGAAAAATATCTGGTCAGAACCAGTACAACACAAAGAAAGCACAAGCTAGATAAAACAAGAAGAAGGAAGACAGAGACAACTATCACAGCAAACGGAGTATACAATAACCCTGGAGGAACTGAAGGAAACAATAAAAAGGACACACAACTGGAAAGCACCTGGCCTGGACCAAATTCAAAATTTCTGGTACAAACAGCTCACATTAACACACGAATACCTCAACAGATCAACACAATCATAAAACACCCACACCTATTCCCCCTATTTCTTGCCAAATGCAAAACCTACATTAACCCGAAAATTCCAGACACCCAAAACCAAGCTAACGACAGACCCATAACATGCCTTCCAACACTCTACAAAATTATAACTGCCACAATCACACAGAAAATTGAAGCATATCTCACCCAACATAATATACTCACAGAAGAACAAAAAGGATGTAAAAAGAACAGCAGAGGATGCAAAGAGCAGTTAATAATAGACAGTATCATCATGAAGCAAACAGAAAAACAGAAAAGAAAGCTCCACACTTGCTACATACACTAGAAAAAGGCTTTTGACTCCGTCCCACACAGTTGGCTAAAAAAAGTACTGGAAATATACAAGATACATTCCTTGATCCAAAACTTTCTGACAAGAATCATGGAGAATGACAATATACCTAACAACAGACCATATACAGACAGAAAAAATAAACATTAAACATGGCATATTCCAAGGTGATGCATTCAGAGCCCTATGGTTTTGCCTATGTCTCAATCCACTATTTAACACCCTTAACAACACCACATACGGCATTGACATAAAACACCAAAAACAAGCAAAGCACAGAATCGATCACCTCCTGTACATGGATGACATCAAAATCTATGTTTCAACTTTAACACAGATAAAAGGCCTTCTGTGAATCATTGAAGAACTGAGGACAGACATGAAAATGGAATCTGGGATAGGAAAATGTAAGATGCTACACATAGAAAGAGGAAAATGGAAAGAAGAAGAAACATCAGAAATACTAAATAACGAAATATTAAATAACATGGAAGAAAATGAAACATACAAATACCTAGGATTCCAACAAAACACAAAAACCAATCACTCCACAGTAAAAACTCAACTAAGAATGCAATATATATTACATTGCTAATCAATTAAGACATGTTATAAATAGCATAGTAGGAAAAGAGGATTTAGAATGGTTAGAGGCGCAGACAGGAGAAATAGAGTTAGAATTACAAAACATTTTCTTTAGCAAAATACAAAAGAAACAATTGAAGGAAATGGAAAATCCCCTTTTAAAAAATATTGTAGAGATTTGGGAAAAGTATATTTAAAAAATTAGCACCAGGAATTTCTCCTCCGACCCCAGTGGTATTACTGGAGAACTTCCCAGGGAATCTAAGAAGAGATATGGAAGGGGTATTGAGGGAATAGAAAATTATTAAAGTGAAAGATTGGTTGAAAAGAATGATTAATAAGGAGCAAATAGAAGAAGTCTTAAGAGGACAAAAGTTCTCTTGGTTCAAATGAATACAATTGGAACAATAGACGCAGGATTGGAAAAAGAAAAATAAGGATGGTAGAGATAATACAAGATTTGAGGAATTAATAGAATCAAGAGAAAAGGAGGGGAAAAATAAAAGTAAAATAGGTATGATAAGTGAAATTTATAAAATATTGATAGAGGATGGAGATCAACAGGATTCTCTTAAAAAATATGGGAAGATGATTTAACAAAACAAATTAGTGATTATAACTGGGGGAGGATATGGGAATCAAGAATGTTAAAGTTACTATCAGTAAGGATAAAAGAATTATTATAAAATAATTTGGAGGTGGTACTTAACACCAGTAAGATTTCATCAGATAGACAAGAAACTTTTGATGTAATGTTGGAGGGGTTGTCAGGAGGTTGGAACATACTTTCATATGTGGTGGACATGTGAACATGTACAAAAATTTTGGAAAAGGTTTTTTAAAGAAATAAGTGAAATAATGGGAAGCAGTGTGGAAATAAGTCCAAATTTGGCTTTACTGTCAATTTTTGAGAAAGCATATGGGAATCAAAATATGAAGGATTTGATTAACAACCTCCTGACATCCGTTAGATTAATGATAGCAAAGAATTGGAAAATACAAGGAAATTATACAATAGAAGAATAAAGAGGTATGGGATATTGTGATAAATGATAAATTAACATGTAACATTAACATGTAACATAAAAGTAAAGAGGGGAATATCTAAGAAGAATGATTTTGAAAATATATGGGGGCCATTTTTAGAGTTTGTTTTAATTAAGGGGAAAGGTTGTACACCTTTAAAAGATTATTTACAATTTTGGAAGAAAGTATAATGGAATAGAATAAAAGAAGGTCTCAATGGGTTAGGAGAGCACTGGGGGTTGTCAAGGTTATGTTAGTATATATTATTTGTATGTTTGTGTTGTATTATATGTTGAAAATAATAAAAATATTACAAAATAAAAAGAATGCAATATAAAACTCGCCTATCACAAATCCTAAAATCTAAACTCAACTCTAAAACATTTCAAAGCCATCAACACCTACACAATACCCATCCTCACATACTCATGCGGAATCATACACTGGTCATGCACTGAACTCGAAGAAATAAACAGACTCAATCGCACCAAACTCACAAAACATCGCATGCTCCATCCCAACTCATGTATTGAAAGAATAACAATCAGCAGGAAAGGAGGAGGAAGAGGTCTGCTGGACATTAACAGAATTCATGCTAAACAGATAAAATCACTCAGAGAATTCTTCCACACTAAAAACACCTCCATTTATAAAGCCATAGTAAAAGCAGATAAAAACTACACCCCGCTTAACCTAGCACTACAAAATGAAGATCAAACACGACCACTTACACTCACAAAGAAAAAAAGAAAATGGGCACAAAAAGCACTCCATGGGAAGTACTACAACATAATACAGAACCCACAAATAAACAAACAACAATTGTATGAATGGCTCAGGAAGGGTGAGCTATTTCCAGAAATAGAAGGATTCCAAATAGCTATACAGGATCAAGTTATAGCCACCAAGAACTACCAAAAATACATCATAAAAGATAACAGTGTAACAACAGACCTATGCAGGAAATGGCATCAATTCCAAGAAACAATAGCCCATATGACAGGAGGATGTAAAATTCTGGCAGGAAGGGACTATACAGACAGACACAATACAGCTGCAAAAATAATTCACCAACAACTGGCCATCAAATTCAACCTTATCAAACAACCTACACCATACTATACATACTCACCCAAAACAATCTTGGAAAATGCAGATCATAAAATATACTGGGACAGAACAATTAATATGGAGAAGACAATACCCTGCAACCGACCAGACATAATGGTCATAGATAAAAAAGAAAAACACACATAGCTCATCAACACAGCAATACCGAATGACAAAAATGTTGTAGAAAAGGAAGAAGAAAAGAGAGACAAATGTACACCACTGGCCATGGAAATCAAAGAACTATGGAACAGGAAAAGGTCACAATTATCCCATTAGTCACATCAATCACCGGCATCACATCAAAAAACTATACAGAAAACCTTCAGAAACTGGACCTACCAAAATACATCCACACCAACATCCAGAAAGCAGTCATACTTAAACATGCTCAATCGTCAGGAAATTCCTGAATAAATAAAAGACAGCATGACTTGGCAAAGCCCGTCATGTCCATCTAGAAAAACCTCCACAAGTGAGAAAGAGATAATATTTAATAGATGATGATGATGATGATGGATGCTACAGTCCATCTGCAAATCTTCAAAGTGCCAGACACGTTGTTTTTAAAATATCTACTGTGTTGCCTGGGCTTCTTGCACTCTTGGGGGGCGGGTGGGCCCTTGAAGATCAGGGGAAAAGCCTAAACCTTCTCCCTGTAGATTGTCACCCCCCCCCCCACCAGATGGGCCCCTGCAAAACAGTGCCCTCATTTCCTTCCACGCCCAGCTGCTATCACATCACCCAGCCTGGGCAGCCCCCCCCCCCGACTCCAACCCCCCCCCCCCACTTGGTTCCCCAAATACTCACTGTAGTCATCGCTCTGGTCATGAAATGGGGCAGAATAGTCCAGGAATGTGGCATTCCACCGCAACTCACGGGACTTGGTGTCATACATGGTAATGACGTACTCTGCAGGCAGAGGGTGAGAGTAGCCACACATGCACACCAGTTCCCAAGGAGCAAGGTACAGTCAAGGCTCGTGTTTATTCTACATCTGCCTAATTTTTTAAAATAAAATTTTAATTATTTCGTACAGTCATTTATTCCCTGCTTTTCTGGATAAAAAGTCCTTCCAAGGTGGCTTACAGTCAAAACAATGATACATTAATAAAAACCACTATTAAAAGTAGCATCTGGTGGTCTTGGCCGTGTGGGGGGACAGACTTGGCCTGCTTGCTGCTCTCTTCAGTTCTGACTGCCCCAGAACGGGGTCTCTGGTGTGGAAACCAGTAACCCAAGGGACTTCTGTTCTGTGGAAGACAATCTCAAAAACACGTGCAAAGGTCCCAGAAGATCCTCCTCCCTCCTTCTACAGTTGCAGAACCTATTCAAAATAAGGATCTCTGTAGAAACCAACATGCGCAGGTTCACAGAATGTGGCTCCAAAGGTGCATTGCTTGGAATTCCTTAGCTGCGACTACAAAGAGCCCTCCCTGCGTCAGCTGCCCACTGCCCAAGATCTACAGAGGTGGGCAGCATCCATCCATGGCAACACAGCCTATTCTTAGAAGATGTGTCTGCCCGGAAGAACAGCAAGTAAAGGACTGTATGATAAAATTGATTCAAAATTTTGGATATAATATATTAATGGAACAATGGGAATATATGTGATTAAAAGGTCTAAAATTTACACTATGTACTAGTCTTAAATATTTTTTAAATAAAATGATGTATAATGTCTCCTTTGACATTATCTAAAATGTATAAAGGTATCTCGGGAAACTGCTGGAAATGTGAAAAACAAGAAGGAACATGTTATCATATATGGTGGATGTGTAAAAAAGCTAAAAACTTTTGGATACAAATACATTCTTTAATTCAGAATAAATAAATTCAGTTAGAATATTTCCTTTTGGGACTAATGGAGGATCAATTGAAAAGGAACTACAGGACTTTGTTCCATATATGATAACAGTGGTGAGACTGTTGTACATGCAAAAGTGGAAAGGACCAACGTGCCTACAACGGAGGAATGGCTGGTGAAGATGGTGGAGTTGGCGGAAATGGCAAAGCTGAGATCAATAATGGAAACCTCTTATGACTTTCTGCAGAGGCAAGAAAAAAATGATGTATTTATTGGTGGATTCAAAGATTAATATGATAATTTTGTTAGATAAAAGAAGGAGGGGAAGTTTGGTTGTTGTGACTAGGGAGTAAGATAAGATACAATTACATAATTTTGACATGGAGAAAATCAGAAGTTAAGCTTAATTTTGTATTTCAGTGTCTTGTCTTTGTTTGTTTGTTGTTGTTCTTTTTTCTTTGTATACAGTGTTTCTAAGTTTGTAAGAGGTAAATAGGTGTTGCTTTGAAATAAGAATAAAAATACAGTTTAAAAAAAAGATGTGTCTGACAAAGACATTACATATCATGTGTCATACCTCCATGTGCAGAGGCAGCCTACCTTTGACTACCAGGCCCTGTGGGCAGACCACTGGGATAAGTTTTTCCCTTCCTGCACTGCGTTTGGGCTTTACAGAGGACCTAAGGGCAGAACCAGGCTGCTGAGACCAGATGGGCCTTCCTGGCCTGTTCTGTCAAGGCCATCGTAATATTTCTATAGAAGTCCTTTGGGGCGGGTGAGGACAGCGCCACCAGGCTCTTCTCATCAGCATGTGCCAGGCTTGCTTGGTAGCTCTATCCTGGCCAACCGAGGCCTCAAGTCCCAGAGGGAGAATGGGGGACCATGACTTACGGGTGCGTCCAATGTACAGCAACGGAGTTGTCGGGCACAGCCCATCCCAAGCCTTGGTGGACAGTGTGGTCTGCTTCTGCCCCGACACTGGATCCACGACAAACCACGTGTCCTCCTTCTTACCTGGAAGGGAATTGGAGGGGATGTTTCACTCTCTGGCCCTGGCATCCCTCCTGCATGAGGCATCATCTCTCTCCCACAATGGACCCCCACAAGGGCCTTGATTCTTTCATGCTGAATTCTAAAGTAAGGAATGAGGTGCTGGGGTTCAACGCCCCTTCCAGCCCGGAAACTTTGCCCTTCTTAATCCCTGCAGGTCTCAATGGTGAGGGAAAGGCACTCTGCACATTCTCAGAGGCACTCCTAACATCACATGCAAACTCTCAAGCCACAACAGCCCTGGCTTGACACTCATGCTCTGCCTTTCAGAAGCCTGCTCCGAAGCCATCTCCTTGGCCCCACAGCTCTCCACCCAGGCAACACGCATTCCCCACCTTGTACCTGTATAGATAATTCCATCAGAGCTTCGACAAGGAGATGACTGCACCAACTCTGGGATGGTGAAAGGCAGCTTCTGCAAGGATGAAAGTAAGTAAGTTGAGGCTGCCAAACCTTCTACATTTCTGCCCCCTCCCCCCCTCCCCCCCTCCCCCCCCTCCATTTTTCTGCAGAGGGTTCTGGGGAGGGCTGCAGGGCACACATCCCTGTCTTGCAAGGTGAACAAGACTCTGATGTGGGTCACTGCTTCCCTTAGTCACATGAAAGTTCAAAACAGAGCTCAACAGGTAGATTTAAGAAGGACCTTTCAGCCCGAAATAAGCCTTGGGCCACCCCATATCAAATTCAGGGGGGTTTGTGTGCGATGCTCTTCATTGCGTGGTGATGCCTGAACACTCACAAATAAGGAACTAGAGCGTGTGAAGTCCAAGCAAAGCTTTGGGAAACATGTGGAACTCTTGGAGGTCTTGAAGGGGACAGTTCCTCTAGCCATGGAGAGCTGTGATATTTGGCTCGCCCAAAGTGTATTCTGAGGCACGGAGACAAATACATCTCAGCTCCTTGTTGAGCTCCGCTTTGAATTTCCACGCAAATGGCTCTCGTCTCATCTCCTGCCCAGGCCCCCTTGATATGAACAGGAGCTGCACAAAAGCCACCCCTTGAGCTGCAAAGGGGGATTTGGACGCGGGTCTCTTCAGCATGTTCAACCAATCCTCTATCCCTCCTTCCCACGTAGGAGTTCTGCAGAACACCCAATTCTCCACCTGACAGAATCAACCCAGCACAATGAAGCCATGGGACCCGTTTTTCCAAGAGGGGCCTCATGTATTCAGGTTGCAGAATCCCTCCACGGAGGAGCTGAAGCCTCTTCTGTTTCCGAATGCAGGTCCCAGCCATTGGCATCTCACCATGTTGGGGCCCTGGGTTCTTGGCAGTGGAATTCTGGCTGCAGAAGCAGGCAGATGGAGCCCAGGCCTTCCCCAAGGAAGAGGGCAGGCATTCACGCCCTGGGCCGGAGACCCAGCCTCAATCAAAGCTTGCCCAGCGACCTTTCCCAGACCACTCACCATCAGGCCCTCCCTGTGCTTGCCCCCCAAGATGTACAAGCTCCCATCGTTTGGGTCTGGAAGAAAAGCTGGCCTGCAGAGAGAAGAGAAAGGAAGTGTCTGAAAGCGAGAGCAAGAGAGAGCGTGATCTGTGTCAGATTCCAGCCAGGGCCACCCTGAGCAGAAGGCCAAAGAGTCCAAGAGCCTGTGTCAAAATACTTACATCATGAGGTACAAAAGGTCTGGCTACCTGAACATCTTACAAAAGTTGTGGCACCTCCAAAACTGCCAGTCTTATGTGCAACTGCTGAGGGATTTAGAGGGTGGCAGCCCCCCCCCTTTTCAAGGCCAGTAATGACATCATCAGATACAGTAGATGGATGAAACAAGCAGCATCTCTTGAGGAATCGTTTCTACCATTCCAGACTGTCTAATCTGATGGACTTTGTTGAGCAGTCAGTCAGTACCCCTTTCTCTGACCTCTCCAAAAAGGCATCCCCTCATTATGTCATAAGGTACTTGGCTGAAACTGGGACCATTGAGTAGAAATCACCTCCCTGTATCTTAAAATATCCAGACTGACTGCCTTATGTGAGGCCAACCCCAGTTCAGACCATTTAATATGATCCATGTCATAAAGGTTTCCAACAGATTTCTATGTCCAACAGATTTCTATGTCCATTGGTTCTGAAATGAACTATTTTAACAATAATGTCAATGTTTTCATAACTGAAATAAACATAAAATAATTATTGTAGCAAAAACAAAGTCATCCACATAAACTCAAGCACACAGATTATCCAGAATCGTAAATACTTTGCCAACATCAAGTGGTACAAATCTACTCATTGATAGATTTTGGGTTCTTTCAGGCAAGGCTTTTATTGTGGCTCACTCTGCAGCTCCTGTCATTAGCTGACTGCTTCTGTGGTGGGCCACCACACATCAAGTGATGCAAATGCTAATTCGGTCCCTATTTTTCAACAGCTGACACGGTGCCCAGAGATCTTCATATTGCCCGTGATACTTTTCATTGCAACACCAACTAGAAATGTTCAATGGCTTCACAGGCCCATTTGTTACAACATACACAACATCTTGGTGAAACAAAGTGGTGTGTTTCTAGCTTGTGCCTGTTAATGACATCACCCGCTAGCACTCTCGCTGCGAGGTGGGGGTCATGGCCTGCTGGTGATTATACAGGCTCCTTTCCACAGTAAGCCCAAAAAACAGAAGTACCAATACATTTTGGGAGCTGTGATAACAATTCCTTACTTTTGTAAGATGTCCAGACAGCCAAACCTTTGTCCCTTACGACGTATTTGGGATTAAAATGGGTGCTTTGCCATGCTCAGAATCGCAATGTGACAGGCTTCCCCTCACTAGAGAGTAAGTAATTACTCTCTGGTCCCTCCACCTCCACCCCATCCTGAACTGGGCATCTGGCATGGAGAGAAGCTCAGAATCCATTTCTTAAAGGCACTCCCCTGGACCTCATGCAGCTGATCCTCACCACCCCTTTTCACTTTCCCCAAGTCTCAGCTCCTAACGTCCAGGGACGGCCCTTTGGTGCTGGCCCCCACCCCCAGCAAGGGCTGTAACTCCCCCTTGTTTCTTCCTGGCCACCTGAGAGCCATTTCCAGGCCTTCCCCTCTCTCCTGAAACATCCCAAGTGGTCCGCAGAAGAATTGCATCGTGGAAACAGGGAAAACAGCAGGACTTGCAGAGTCTGGATTCCTTTAAAGAAGGAGTGTTGGGCCTCTTTCAGCTCTCAGGGGCTGCATTCCAGTTGTGAGCAGTGGGCAGGGGGGAGCAATGTCAAAAGGGCTGGTTCCCAAATCCCAGCCTATTGCAGCTTCAAACTCTTCCTGCCAGTCACTGAGCCTTCAGAGAGGCGTTCCCACCTTTTAGAATGAGGAAATGGCTTCACAAAAGCTGGGGGAAAGGGTGTGGCCATTCGGGCAACTGTGGAAGGCTGATTTGGATTGGGGCCTCAGGAGGGCCAGGTTATGGCACAGAGATAGTGCGCTTGGGGCTGTCATGTTCAGTCAAACTAGGAAGACCTTCTGCTCGCTTGTGCCTTGCTAGGCCCTTGTGAAAGGGAGCCAGCCATTCTGCCCCAGGGAAACTTGGAAGTATCTCCCCAGCCAGCCTGACCTAAGGAGACCACTGCCCTGCCTGAGCATCTCCTTTCAAGCCCTGGCTCACGTCCCTCCCAACATGGGAGCCAAACCTGCCATTCCACCAGGAGGCGACACTTACTCTGCCAGGTAAGTTGGAACCTGCAGCGTTGGATCTGAAAGGGGAGAGGGGAAAGGGAGGGTTCAGGCAGACACAGTCAGCAGATTCCTCAGACACCCCCATATTCAACATCCAAGAAGAAAAAGGCTGCCAGACTACTGCACACCACACCTAAAGAGATGAGGCAAAGTCTCTGGCCCTGGGGTTGTGGCTCTGGGTGGGAGAAGGGGAGCAGCCCCATGATGACTCCCACCTCAGCTCAAACATCCTAGGAGCCAAATGCACCTTCTCCTCCACAAGGAAAGACATATCTGTGTGTGTGTCCCCCACCCCCTGCCCCATGCTCACCATCCTGCAGGGTCCACTTGATGTCACCTGTTTTCTTGTTCACTGCATGGAGGTTCCCATCGAGGGTCGAAACAAAGGCCAGCATATCTGGAACAGTCGCTGGGCTGCCAGCAAGGCACTGGGTGGGGTGGGGTGGGTGGAAGAGTTAGGAACAGAGCCACAGAGGCAGAAAGATCCAGAGAGCCATCAGGTCTAAGCAGCTCTTGTGGGGCAGGCCTATCAACCAGCAGACCCCCTGCCCCAAGGATCAGCCTTCCCAAATCAGGCCCACCCACAAAGGTACAGAGTGGCAGAGCACAGGAAGGGGCTTAAAGGGCAAACAGCCAGCCCAGCCCTCCTGTGTGATGGGGTGAACCTCCCACCTCAAGAAGCGGATTGGGAGGCAGAGGTTGGCTGCCTGTTCTGGAGAGCCCTGCTGCAGCAAGGGAGTGTGTGGCGTGGCTTTCCAGAGTGCTGGGCTGGTACCTCCCTCTGAGGGATCCTGGAGAGCGCCTGGCATGGTTCTCTGGCATCCTCAGATGAGGCATCAGGTGAGCAGCCTCTCTGGGAAGGCCCAAATGAAGTAGCAGCAGTAGCAGCAGTAGCAGCAGCAGCAGCAGCAGCATGGCTGGTCCTGGCCGGTCCAAATGCCTTGCTCTGAGGAAGCCCCCCATCCCACCAGGGAGAGGTATTGTGGATGGGGAGGCTGGTGGGGTGGGGGAAGGCAGAGGAGGTGGGGGTGGCAGTGACGGCAGCAGTGGCCGGAGGGGGCAGCAGAGCATCCTCCTGCCTCAGGCCAGCCAAGGCACATCCTGAAATGCACAGTGCACATCTGTGGGGCAATGACGCTGAGGGGCAGACCCCAGAAGCACTCAGAGCCAAGCCAGACGCGCTCATGAAACCCATGGCTCTTGGGCCCCCTCTAGATGGATTCCGTTTGACACCTGTTCCTCCGCTTTATCGTAAATGCTTGTGCCTCTACAAGAGGCATTTAAAGCTCTTTCAAGGCGCATTTAAAAATTTACCTCTACAAGAACGGAGCACAAATCGGGCGTAGAGGCGCGTTTTCTGTCCGATTATGCGCATTATCGAATGCGCGTTAAATAGCGAGTTTTATTTTGCTCCGGCCGTTAAAGTGCATTTTGACTATGTGAACAAGCCATTCTCCACATTAACGACTTGTAAAGCGCATTTGAAACAACCAGTAAGGTCACCTGTTGAGTGCTCAATTACCTCCTGCATACAAGCATTTACGATAAAGCGCTTCTGAGAAGATGCGCATAATCGGAGGAACAGGCATCAAACGGAATCCATCTAGAGGGGGCTTGTATGCAGGAGGTAATTGAGCACTCAACAGGTGACCTTACCGGTTGTTTCAAATGCGCTTTACAAGTCGTTAATGCGGAGAATCGCTTGTTCACACAGTCAAAATGCGCTTTAACGGCCGGAGCAAAATAAAACTTGTTTAACGCGCATTCGATAATGCGCATAATCGGAGAGATAACACGCCTCTACGCCCGATTTGCGCTCCGTTCTTGTAGAGGTAAATTTTTAAATGCGCCTTGAAAGAGCTTTAAATGCCTCTTGTAGAGGCAGCCCTGGACTTTAAAGGCCATGGCGGGGGATGGGCTCCTCTCTTGCCTTACTGCTGTTTTCAGCTGTTTCTCCCCAGCCTTCCTGTATGGAGCCGGGGTGGGGGTGGGATCATATTAGCCTATGGGGTAAAGGAAGTCTGGGGAAAGGGGTTGGTGGGTTTCTTTCCTTCCTTCTCCCCTCATGATCCATGCAGGATAAAAAGTAGACCCCAAATAGGAGGCCGCCTGTTTAATAGATATCCCTCCCTCCGTCTGGTTTGGTCCTCACCAAGCCCAGAGTGTGGTGAATTGGAATCCAGGTCCCGCGCTTCACCTGCTGGACAGCCACTCTCAGGAGAGGCAAAGCATGTAAGCAGGATCTGCAACAGAAGGCAGCTGCGTGGGGCCTCCTACTCAGGGCTCCAGCCAGCCAGCCCCTCTTCCAGGACACTCCATCCCATTGCCCTTTCCATCCTGCTGCTCTGCTGCATTCTGTGGCCACTGGGCCCGCGCACTCCTCATCGGGCTTAGCGTTTTGATTCTTTGTTTGCTTTGCGGGGCAGGAGGAGCGGTCGGGGCTGTTTCCCACGCTCAGCCTCGGCGGCCCTTCCGAAAACCTCGGCGTCCCCCCGCCCTCCTTTGCCTCCGTAGCCCTGTTGCGGCAACAGCCCCGGCTGCACGCACCAGCGGAGCGGGCTCATGGAGGGAGGACAGGGGTGAGGCGGGGAGGGGGCCGGCCGGCCGGCCTGCCTGCCTGCCTGCCGAGGTTCTTCTGCCCGAGTCCTCGTCCGGGCATCTCTAGTGGGCCTGGCGGGAAGGGCTCTGGGCGGAGACCCAAGAGACTATCCAGGGGTCGGGGGGGGGGGTGCTGCCCCGTCCAGCCCCCCTTGCGACTGCCTCGTCCTCGCCCTGCCGATACGGGTGGGGGGCTGGCGCTGCTGCCCCGGGCTTCCAGGACGGCTTCCGTGGCGTTGCCCCGGGTCGGCGAGCCTCCCGCAGGGTACAGTCGGCACATTGGCCGCCTGCCTGGGCCCTGGAAGCGGTGCCAAGCACGCACTTGCGCCGCGCCCTCTAGGCAAACAGAGCGAGGCGCAGCAGCCAAGCCCGAGTGCCCGGAAAGCCGCCGCGGCGGGGGTGGGGAGGCAGCGGCGGCTCTCCTGCCTGCCTGCCTTGCCGGGTACCAGGGCAGCAGCCCACCCACCACCGCCCCGCGCCCGGCCTCCAGCATGGCGCAACCCTCGCGCCAGCGGCGCCAGCCCGGAATTGAGCGCTGCACCCACAGACGGCTCGGCTCGGCTCCCTCCTCGCGCCCCCAGCCCGCGCCCTTCTCGGTCTACGGCATTACCTGTGCCAGCAGCGGCGGCAGCAGCAGCAGCAGAGCCCCCCCGAGAAGCAGCAGGCGCGGCGGTGCTTGAGCTTGGCGGGCGCCTCGTCGGGGCTTGATCTCGAAGTCGCGCATGGCTGGCCTCGGCGCGGGGCTCTGGCATGCTGCTGCTGCTGCTGCTGTTGCGCGGGGGCCCCGTCGACGGGCCGGTAACCCAGCTGAGCTCTCCGCGTGGCCGGCGCGGCTCGACGGTCTCCACTCTAGCCGGGCCCGTACGGGAGGGAGGAGCCGGACTTGCGATGCCCGGGCCCGCCTGGCAAGGGCCTCCGCCTCAGATCCGGCGCCCTGCCCTGCCCTGCCGGAACCGCCACCCCGCCGCGGGGACTCCCTTTTTCTCCGCCTTGCCCAGCTCGCTCCGGCCCACGCTTCGCCCTGGCGAAGCGTGGCTTCTTCGCCAAAGGTCTGTGCTGCCCGGCTCTCCCGCGACGAAAGTGCACTCTGCACACGCTCAGAAGCACCCCGATCATGTCACATCTTCACAGCCCGTTTCATCTCCGCGCCAGCCGGCCGGCCAGCCGCCTTTCCAGGGGATCTGCAGCCGCCTCGTGTCCGCCGACGACGCAGTCGCTTTGGCACATGGCCCTTTAGAGGGGTCGCTGGGGTCAGAGGGCCCCCTCAGCTTAGCACGTCGGTGAGGGCTGGGCTCAGGCTCTGCCGGGCCCTCTTTCGCCTGAGGAGGAAGTCGGTCAACCTGGGCCGGTTCCAGGCCGAAAATTGCGGTGGAGGCGGGAGAGAAGCAGGGTCGTGGAGTGCCCTTCTGCATAAGTCCGTGTGAAGCAGGATAAGGCACCACTGAGCATGTGCAAAGAGCCTTTTCCACCCGAGCTATTAAGAGAGAACAGCCCCTTTAATTAGCTCGGACTTAATCCTCAACTGGCTTTTCAACTTTAGCAGAAAAGGCTGCTTTTGAAAAGGGGGACCGACGGGGCGTGCGTGGGTGGCTGGGTGCCTTCTAAGAAGGGACCTGGCTGCAGGTGGCGTCCACACACCCTCGTGCCGATAGACCCCGTTTCCTAACCACCATCTGCCCACAGGTCTGGCAAACAGGAACTAACGCACATACCTCCATGCAGCTACAGAATCAAGTTGGACGGGTTCCTCCGGGGTTGCCCATCAACCGCCCAGAGGGTCAGCAAAGTGAAATTGACACCACTGTCCTCTGCCTACTCAACAGCCCCACTTTATTGCTCTTTCATTGTCTTTGGAAGAGTTTTAATGCTGCATTTTATGCTATGTTTTAATACTGTGTTTTAATATTGTGAACCGCTGAGAGATTTCATTATATTCAGCAGTATATAAATGTTAAAAGTCAATAAACTGTAAGTCCCATTAAGTCCAATGGGACTTACATCCAAGAAACTGGGTAAAGGAGGACTGCAGCCTTACTTGAAGAGCAGAAAGGCCGGCTGTTTTACTCATTATGAACGTGCACAATTTGCATGAATGCACCACCGTAGATGTTGACTGGGTTCACACAACATGGGTTGGTGTGTTGCATGAACCTAGCTGCACTAACAACTCATAGTTTGTTAACCACAAACAACCCATGAAGATAACCCATGGTTTGTTGTTGGGTTGTGAACTGTGGGTTGTTGATAGTTAACAAACCATAGTTTGTTAGCATGGCTGGATTCACACAACTCATGTTTCAACAACAACTCACATGCAACCCATGCTCAACCTTGAGTGTGGGTTGTCATTTGTGTGAACCCATTGACCTGGTTTTAGGGTGACCATATGGAACGGAGGACAAGGCTCCTTATCTTTAACAGTTGTATAGAAAAGGGAATTTCAGCAGGTGTCATTTGTATACATGCAGCACCTGGTGAAATTCCCTCGTCATCACAACAGCAAAACTGTAGGAGCCCTGCCCTCTTTTGGATCTGGTCACGAGGGACAAGGGCTCCCACAATGTCAAGTTTCCCACTAGAGGAACTCCCTTGAAATTCATGAGCCTGCCCTGGGGCTAAGCACAGCTTGTGTTGGGCAGTGAGAATGAGGGAGGGGAAGAAAGAGGATGTGCTAGGGAGAGGGTAGTGAAGACCCCTGGCCCCTTTTACCCACCTCTCACATGCTGGCTTTTGCAGGGGAGCAAGAGTGGACAGGGCTATTGCAGTCTCCCAGGTAGTGCTGGGCTGGATGGACACTGGGCTTTGTTCCCGTAGGGATTATGCATCGATAGCTGAATTCAGCCAGGAGGAGGGCTACGACAATGCTCATGACCCATGCAGCTAAATGGAATATCACGGACAAAGGCACTTGGCCCTCTCAGTACCAGATGTTGGGGGAGGGTGAGACAATAACCATATTCACATCCTGGTGCTTGTGAGCTTTCCGGAGGCATCTGGGTGGCCACTTTGGGACACAGGCTGCTGGGCCTTTGGTCTCATCCAGCAAGGTTCTTAGGCAGCCAATCCAGCTGCTGGCCTCTGAGGAGCATCTTGAAGAATGTAAGGGAAGAGGAATTAAACCATCATGGAGAAACACACTTCTGTAGGGTTAGTAGAGATAGCATGATGAACATATTGTGCAATCTCATCCATCCAGGGGTTCTTCATATTTAACCCCCCTCCACCCACAATGAAATTGAATGCTACCCCCATAGAATCATAGAATAGTAGAGTCAGAAGGGGCCTCTAAGGCCATTGATCCAACCCCCTGCTCAATGCAGGAATCCCCCTTAAAGCATCCCTGACAGATGGTTGTCCAGCTGCCTCTTGAAGGCCTCTAGTGTGGGAGAGCCCACCACCTCCCTAGGCCATTGGTTCCATTGTTGTACTGCTCTTTTTCCTGATGTCCAGCAGGAATCTGTCTTCCTGTAACTTGTGCCCATTATTCCGCATCCTACACTCTAGAATGTTCAAGAAGAGATCCTGGCCCTCCTGTGTGTGGCAACCTTTCAAGTATTTGAAGAGTGCTATCATGTCTCCCCACAATCTTCTCTTCTCCAGGCTAAACACGCCCAGTTCTTTCAGTCTCTCCTCATAGGGCCCTCCTCCGAACACGCTCCAGTTTGTCTGCATCCTTCTTGAAGTGTGGTACCCAGAACTGGACGCAATACTCAAGATGAGGCCTAACCAGTGCTGAATAGAGGGGAACCAGTACCTTGTGCGATTTGGAAGCTCTGCTTCTATTAATGCAGCCCAAAACAGCATTTGCTTTTTTTGCAGCCACATCATACTGTTGGCTCCTATTCAGCTTGTGATCTACAACAATCCCAAGATCTTTCTCGCTTGTAGTATTGCTGAGCCAAGTATCCCCCATCTTGTCACTGCGCAGTTGATTTATTTTTCCAAGGTGTAGAACTTGGCATTTATCTCTATTAAAAGTCATTCTGTTGTTTTCAGCCCAGCGCTCCAGTCTATCAAGATCACTTTGGAGTTTGTTTCTGTCTTTCAGGGTATTAGCTATCCAACCCAATTTTGCTTCGTCTGCAAATTTGTTAAGCATTCCCTGCACCTCCTCATCCAAATTATTAATAAAAATGTTGAAGAGCACTGGGCCCTGGACTGAGCCCTGCGGTACCCCACTTGTTAACTCCCCTCAGTGTGAGAAGTTACCATTGATAAGCACTCTTTGAATCCAAGTCTGTAGCCAACTGTGGATCCACCTAATAGTTGTTCCATCTAGCCCACTTTTAGCTAGTTTGTGAATCCAAATGTCATGGGGCACTTTGTCAAAAGCTTTGCTGAAGTCAAGATATACTATGTCCACAGCATTCCCACAGTCCACAAGGGAGGTTACCCAATCAAACAATGAGATCAGATTCATCTGACAGGATTTGTTCTTGACATATCCATGCTGGCTTCTCGTAATCATTGCATTGTTTTCATGGTGCTTACAGATTGACTTCTTTATAATCTGCTCCAAAAATTTCCCAGGGGTGGATGGTCTGTACTTTCCAGGTTCTTCCTTTTTGCCCATTTTGAAGATAGGGACAACATTAGCACTTCTTCAGTCCTCGGACACTTCACCCGTCTTCCATGATTTCACAAAGATAACAGACAGTGGTTCTGAGAGTTCTTCTAGTAGTTCTTTTATTACGCTAAGATGCAGTTTGTCGGGCCCTGGAGATTTGAACTTGCTCAAAGAAATTAGGTGTTCCTTGACCATTTGTTTATCAATCTCAAACTGCAATCCTGCCCCTTCAGCTTGTACTTCACTTTTTCCAGTGGGATCAAAGACCCGCTTATGGGAGAAGACTGAGCCAAAGGAGGAATTGAGCACTTCAGCCTTTTCTTTGTCATCTGTTACCAACTGGCCAACCTCATGAAGCAGTTGAACCACCATTTCTTTCCTCTGTCTTTTACTAGTCACGTATCTGAAGAAAGCCTTTTTATTGCTTTTAGCATCCTTCACTAGCCTCAGCTCCTTCTCAGCTTTAGCCTTCCTGATACCATTTCGGCACTTCTGTGCTACTTGTTTGTACTCTTCTTTTGTAGCCTGGCCTTCCTTCCACTTCCTATATGTATCTTTTTTGTTTTCAGGTCATCTCTAAGCTTTTTGTGGAGCCACATTGGTTTCTTCTGTTGTCTTCTATCTTTTTTCCTTGTTGGAATTGTTTGTAATTGGGCCTTTAAAATTTCCTTTTTTAAAAACTCCCATCCATCTTGGACTCCTTTTCTCATTAGGGTCACTTGCCATGGGACCTTACCTTTCATAGTTCTGAGTTTCTTAAAATCGGCTTTCCTGAAATCCAGAGAACGCGTATGGCTACATACAGCTTTTGCTTCCTTTAAAATCAAGAACTCAAATAGGATGTGGTCACTTTCCCCCAGAGTTCCTGTAACTGCCACTTTATCCACTAAGTCCTCCCTATTGGTCAGTATCAAGTCAAGTATAGCCATTCCTCTAGCTCCTTCCTCCACTTTCTGTAGGAGAAAGTTATCAGCCACACATGTCAGGAAGTCCTTGGAGGGGCCACTTTTGGCAGAATTTGTCTCCCAACATAAACTGGAGTCTGCAGTTGTAATTAGATCTACAAAAAGGTGCTGTTGGCACACAACTGCTGAAAAAATGACTAAAAGTCACCACGTGAACAACATAGAATTATATTTCACAATAGTAAATACTTTTATCACATTTATGAGTGTTATTTGAATTCCCTGGATGTATAATACAAACACCAATATAACACATTCAAGATCACCTGCTGTTTATTACATCAATTAAGCCAATAATCACCAAATAATAATATACTAACAAGCTTAACCCCTTGTGTCTGAAACAAGGGTAAATCAGTATGTGCCAATGGGGTTAACACTCCTAATGTAACAACAGTATCTAAACTACTTATCACAAATCAATAAATCCCAATAGGGTTAACACTCCTGATATAACAAATATATCTAAGATAATTTCACAACAGGAATCCAGATTGTTAATCCCGTTTCAAGAAATCCTCTTCTTCAGGTATCATTATGCCTAATTGTCACCATATATATGCGAACACGGAGGATTTATAGGAGGCAAACCACTCTCATATTTTTAATTAGGGCATGTTCTTTGAGCTAAAGCAAGGAAAAATAAAGCTTGCAATTTCCTTGCTCCATTTATTTTAATCCAGATGCTCTTGATGGGGCTCTCAGGCTCATCCTCTTGTATTTCTGTGCAGGAATAAGTATTTGTAACATATAGTGCGACTCCGCCTCCCTTTCTATTTCTTCTGTTCTTTTTGAACAAGTTATATCCATCAGTTGTTATATTCCAGTCATGGGAGTCATCCCACCACGTTTCAGTTATACCTATCAAGTCGTATTTGCCTTCATGTATTAAGAGTTCAAGTTCGTTTTGTTTCTTTCCCATACTCTGGGCATTAGTATATTGACATCAAAGACCATGTGCTTTATAGTCTGGCTTTTTCCCTACATTGTTGTAAACATTATTTTTGGGCGCCATTGGATCTGTTCTCTATGTTATAGTGCATAAGCCTTCATCCATTGTTGCCTCAAAGTTTATGTCTTCCGCCCCTGCAGGATTCAGTTTAAAGCCCTCCTGATGAAGTTCTTCATGCTATGGCCAAATACATTCTTCCCAGCCCTTGTGAGGTGCAACCTGTCCCTTGTCAGCAGTCCATCTTCCAAGTATCATAACCCGTGGTCCCAGAATCCGAATCCCTCACATTGGCACCACCTTCGTAGTCAGTCATTCACCTGAGTATTTTTCTTTCCCTTTCTAATCCTCTTCCAAGAACCAACGTTCTTGTGTTTTCTTCCAAAAGCTTCAAAGTCTGACGCGATTTCTTCGTAGCTCCGCTTGGCAATATCATTTGTTCCCACATGGATGAGATGAAAAGGATATGTGACAGTGGGCTTGATGAGCTTTGGCAACCCTTCAGTTACATCTCTAATTTGTGCTCCAGGGAGACAGCATACCTGGTGACTCCATGGGTCTTTGCGACATACTTGGTTTTCAATCCCACGCAGCAGGGAGTCTCCCACAATAACTACTCTTCTTCTTGGTCGACTGACCTTCTGCCTCTTGTTCACTGTTGCACAAGGTCCCCTTGTAATTCTCCCTCTGCAGGCTGTCCTCCAGTCTCATCCTCCAGTAGCTGGAAGCAGTTGCATAACTCTAATGGTTCCACTGGTGCAGAGTGTCTTCTAGTTCTTCTGCTCCTTCCTGTCACCCTTTTCCAAGGAGTTTCCTCTTCGTTGGGTTTCCTCATCTCAGCATTCTCCACTTCGGCTTCAGTTTGCTGTTGCTCTTCAATCTCTTGTGTGTCTTGTTCCTGTTGCCGTTCCACTGTTCTGTCTAAGAACTTTTCGCCTTCTCTTATTCCTTGGAGGGTGGACACTTGCCACTCAAGTGCTTCTCACTTTTTCTTCCAATAGTGCAACCAGCTTGCACTTGTTGCAGGTGTACACCTTGTTGACCTTAGGCAAGAACACAAACATTGCACACACTTTGCAGGTCACCGCCACTAGAGACTCCTTTCCGTCCATAGTCTCCATTTCTGTTTAGTTTCTGCCTCCTGATTGTGTCGGAATTTTGTTAAGGACCCCCCCCTTGACCCTCCCCCGCTGAACTCCCCCTGACAAACTCATGTTTGCTCGCTCTGATCACTTTCTCTCTAGGAGCACTTTTCCTTATGTACCTTCTAGACCAGCTGGGGCAGCTTCCTCTTTTCTGCTCTGCTAGGAGTCGGGAAACAGAACGAATCTCCCCACCCACTCAGTTGCTGAGAGTAATCAGGCCACACCCCTTTGAATCAGCACTCAGGAGCACATGGCAAGCACATGGCCACTTTGATTAGGTGGCCTCCTGGATTTACGAATTACAAGTCACAAGTAAAAAAATCATAAGTAAAAAAAGAATTAAAAAAGAATATAACAACAAAACTCCAGAGCAGGCACCTGTGTTCTGAGATCAGTAGATTTATGATGGTCTATGATGTATCCTTGTGCCCAATGGCCATCAGCTGACTCCTTTTGGTTCAGTTTATTTGGCACTTTTGGGAGAACCAGTTCCTTCCTTCTCTTGGTTGCCAGTACACTACACCTTTGTTTTCTTTCTGGAAGGCCATGACACATGCTTAATCTCACTGTAAGCAGATGGGATGACTTTTGTTGATTTTGCCCTAAGCAGGGAGTTATTCCTGTTTGATTCCTCTTTGCTGTGTGCCACTTCAAGGGCCTGGAGTTTTATCCTCAAGACGGAGAGCATAAGAAGCCTTCCACCTCCAATTACTAGCTAACTTGTCCCAGGGAAAATTGCTTCCCAACTTCAAATTCAGTGGTTTTTCCAACACTGGGTTCTAACAAAACTGAAAAAGAAAATTGCTCAGGGCAAAGGCCCTCCCAAGTGATTGTTTTCAATTCCGATTCTGACAAAATGAGATAAGAAATCCAGCCCTTCCTCCCCCACAAAGCAGAAAATGCAACACCATCCGCAGCAGGTGGCATCTGAAAAACCACTCAAGACAAAGCGGTTCATTATCAAAGTTTAATTGACAAGACTGACTGATCATACAGAACAGAACAAGGAGGATAAAATAACTGGACCAGGTTACACTTAAACAATATTCCAGCCGTGCAAGTCTAAGACTACGTGCTTACTCTGCCCCTTCCCTTCGTCCTCCAAAACTAGCCCCATAATTGGAACGGTTGCACTGCAGAGGAAGTGGGGATGATTCTGAACCTGTTTGGATACATGCACCACCTGCCTGGCCTCTGGCCCAACAAGAACTCTGCCAAAGACTCAGAGGTCACAGGCATTTTTCAGAAACTTACCTCAGCATAGAGGAACTGGAAGGGATACTGGGTGAAGTAAAAGACTTCCTGAAATTGAACACCAAGATTGCAGCCCCTGAAAACATCTATACTAGCGTTAAACGGTGGGATGTGCCAACCACAACCTGGCCAGCTGCTTTCAGTGGCCTTCAGTGCTTCAATCCTGTCTGCTTGGGAAACTGCAGTTATACACACTGTGTGGGCATGAAGGAGCTGGGAATGTGTTTCTTATTTAGTGAACAGCTGCAGCCTAGAGCAAGGTCCTTCAAAGAGAGTAACTTGGAGGTGGAGTCAAGAAGGAACTAGTGGTGAAAGATGATCCTGCATCACCTACCAGCCAGCATGTGTATGGATGGGGGGACAGACCCTTGGCTCCAAGTCAGGAGGAAATACTACTGGAATATGGCACTTGGATGGGAAAGGAATGCTGCAAACGTCATCCTAGATCTTGGACTTGTGCCCACTAACACTAAAAAAAAAACAAGCAACAAGTCAGCAGGAACAAGATTAAGCTGAGAAAATATCCCCACCTGCTGCAGTGTCAGTCCCTGGGATGTTTCCTCCCTTGAATGAGTGTATCATCCATAAGAACATAAGAAGAGCCCTGGGGCTGGATCAGACCAAGGGTCCATCTAGGCCAGCACTCTGTTCACACAGTGGCCAACCAGCTGTTAACCGGGGACCCACAAGCAGGACACAAGTGCAACAGCACCCTCCCACCCATGTTCCCCAGCAACTAGTGTATACAGGTTTATTGCTTCTGATACTGGAAGTAGCTCTTAGCCATCAGGACTAGTAGCCATTGATAGCCTTCTCCTTCAGGAATTTATCCAACCCCCTTTTCAAGCCATCCAAATTGGTGGCCATCACTATGTCTTTTGGTAGCAAATTCCATCGTTTAACTATGTGCTGTGTGAAGGACTTTCTTTTATCTGTCCTGAATCTCCCACCAATCAGCTTCACGGGATTATGATCCCTTTGGGTTCTAGTATTCTAGGAAAGGGAGAAAAATCCACTTTGCAGCTGCATGCTGAGCCCATGAACACATTGCACACACCACTGGGAGTTTATTCCTTCTGTTTTAAAAAATAAAATGAAAACAGCCTCAGGGGCTGCCATTGGGGCAGCAGCCTAGGCCTGCCCCTGCTCACTATTCTTCTGCTCCTGGTGGCAGCCCCGAAGGCTGTTTTTCTATTTTAAAAAAATGGTCAGGGAGAAACTCCCCCCCTCGTTCTACTAAGCCCCCCAGAGCAGTCTAATGACAAGCCTTCCACTAGGAAAGGATGCCTGTCTTACAGCAAAGCTTACTTGAAGAGCGTAGACACAAGTCAATATTTCTGTACAAGATGAAGATACACCCTGTGCAAACACTATTGCCGGGGGGGGGGGGGGGGGGAGAACCAGACTTTGTCACACTTCGCAGAACCACTGAAATCACTGGAATTTAAGTTAGCCCTGACTAAAACCCATTGATTTTAATGGATCTACTCTTAACTATGCCCAAGTCTGGATCCAATCCTATATTAGGGAGGTCTTTGGGATGCACACAAGCTACATGAAGAGACAATAATCATAAAGAAGGAGCAGGCAAATTATCCTGACTGATATTTCGGTCAGGAAGATGGCATCCAAGGCACCTGGGGGAGGAAGGAAATGAAAAGCCACCCCAAGGTGGTCATCTCTGTCGGGAGCATCCAGCAGAGCCTTCTGCATCCATGATGCAGTCACATTCTTGCACAGATGGAGTTGGAAGAATCCCCATAAAGAGCAGCATGCTGAATAAATGCTACAGAAGGTGCACAGCCCTCTACCAAAGATGCAGGATGAGCCGCTGCAACCCCAAGCATAACAGGTGTTCTGCATCCGGCGATGCAGAAATCATCATTAGTAATCCCAGAGGTCTCCAATAAGAAAAGATGCCTATAATCGCCCAGTGAAAATGCACAACAGGGTCCCTAAAATGCTTATAAGTATGACGAGTCACTCAGGAAGGGCCACGACCACACACCTTTGAGGAGAGCCCCTGAGTGCCCCACTACCCATGGCTGGGCTAAGAGCTGTCCTGTGCCAAAGTGCAACTGTCCTCCTCCCAGGCTACAGGTGGGGTCAGTCACATTGCTCTCAACATGTATTCAGTGGAAGGACACCTAAGGATGAAAGGCATCTCTTACGGCCCGAAAAGTATGCCAGGAGCATGCAGCTAGCTTAAAAAACCACTTCTTAAGGTCAGTACCCGAAGGTGGAAGACTCAAGTTCCTCTGAACTAAAACTGATATACAAAACTTTTAGGAGCAAAGGAAGAATAAAAACATATCTTATAAAAACTTGAGAGGGTGGAGGTGCATAAATTCCCAAAGGCCAGAATCAAACGCAATCCTGCCTGCAAGATTTAACCCTTCTCACCATTTTTTCAGTGTCAGGTAAAGACCACCCTCTACTCCAAGGCATTTAATGGTATATGATGGGACATCTATGTTTGCTGCTTTTGAACAGGTCTTATAGGGAACATATTGTTTACTTAAATTGCTTTTAGCTGTTTACATTGTTTTATTTTTTGTGTTAAAATATTTTAGACTGTTTTTGTTATGTTGTAGTTTGTAATGCTATTGTATTTTTATGAATTATTTTGAACGACCCAGGGAACTTCAGCTATGGGGCAGTATAGAAATGAAATAACAACAGGGTAAAAGGATAACAGAGGGTAATCATGTACACCACCTTGATTCCTTGGTGGAAGGGCAGGATAAAATGCTCCAATTAATAATTACATACAGTTTGACTGAATATCCAAGTTTGTTGCCACTCCTTAATTACGTTATAGGAATGTTCATTTTCTGACCCTTCTCTAAAAATATGAATTTCATGGTAATGCCTAGATTTATATAGTATTTCAAAGCTCCCGATAATAAAACCTTCCTTCGTGACTATGTTGTTACAATTTTCATTTTTCAATTCTCATTTTACTTCCCTGATGGTTCTCCTACTTGCAAAAATTAGAGTACACTTGCATACTCAGAAGTTAAGTCCTATTGAATTCAATGAAGCTCATTCCCAGTTGAGTACAGGATTTCAGCCTGAGGTATCTTAGGATGCAGCATCTTGAAATGCCATCTCTAACACGAGATATACTGGTAATTATTGTTGTTTGAATAAAATTAAGGCATTTATGCATTTACTCGTCATAAATATAACAAACAGCATAATTCTATGTGCTGAATTATACAGAATAAATTTCATGTTCTTAAGTTAGTAATGCAAGTTTAGTTTTGATATGAAATATTGCATATTTAATTCCCCCACAAATGTCTATTCCTGCCCCCTCGCTGGAAAAATGGTTTTTCTTCCTTGGCTTCAAACTTCCCAGAAACTTGGGTTATGTTTAAGTAAGAGGAATGACTCAGTCACCAAAACCAAGCTGATGTCATGCATACACAAAATTGTTTCGCATCCCAGTCGATACTACTCCATGGTGGCATTCAAATTTGCTCCCACCACATGACCCTAGATGGATACAATTGCAAAAGCAGAAAGCAAAATAGCCAAACTCAGAGTCCCTCAATATGCGCATTTTCCTATATGCGAATTTACATCTGATAGCGATAGACGAGAGCCGTGAAGGTGCATTATGGGCTCATATACTGCACCTTACAATTGTTTATATGTGTAGATTCGCATCATAGTTAGAGCACAGATCGAGCCTTGAACAAGGAAAAGTTGAGGAAAGTACTGCCCTAGCGGCTTTTGGTACCGTCCACCTGCATTTCCCGCCGTTAGTTACCCCTGCCCACCTGGTATTACCAGTAAAGCAAGTTACATTGCAGTCTCTTTCTGTCAGATAGAAAGATCACTTTCTTTCAGATGTTAATCTGTTGCAAATAGGGTCTCCTTGGAAACATCCTGTGGGCTTGATTTTGTATTAAACTGCTTTGCCGAAGAAGATTTCAGGCAGTAAAAGGAACTAGAACACGAAATTCACTAGCACCAGGAAATGTGAACCACAGAGTTCAATGAGGCTTGAATTAGGGACAAAACGAGAGCCTGTCCTGTGCCACGCTTCCCGGGGAGCAAATCCCCCCAACCTGCTCAATGCGCCTTACTCCCAAGTAACAGCACAAGACGTCCGCTCAATGCCAGGAACTCTCTTGCACGGAGAGAAGTTTCCCTGCCTTTTTCCAGCCAGGATCCCAGAAAGAGAGAGAGAGAAGGGAGAGTGGGGAGGGCACTGGAGTAGATACGAAGCCTTAGCGGACCTCAAAGACTCAAAATGGACACCGCTCATCCTTTTCCCAACCCTCTTCCTCTAGCAACGAAGGGGCAGTCATTCACTCATGACATCACCACTAGCCCTGCCCTCCAAACCACACCCACTATTAGGATTAATCCGAATGGATTGGTTACATTAAGATAATGCGCTTGAACTACGGAGAAAAAATTAAAGTCGCGGCACATAATCGGAGCCTTTAAATTGGCTGTATGTCTGATTTGCGCCCTGCTCAGCTGTCGCAAATGCTGCCAGGGCGCATTCAATGAGGCACAAATAAGCAGTCTAGGCTACCCTCAGCCTCTAGGCTGTTTTAGTTGTTTAAAAAAACTAAGAGTGTTTTCCCTGAACTAAAAAATGCAGAACAGTCACTCTCTGGCTCTGTTTCCATCTGGACCAATCAGAATTGCCACTCCTTGCTTTGAAGCCACCGCCTTCAAGATCACAAACTACATGGTACCTATGCAACAAACGCTTGCTTGGAAGGTCAATTCCTTCTAGAGCACTAAGCAGAACACACAATCTTAAGCAAATTCCTTTCTTTATGATAGGTTAATAAACAATGACCATCCTCAGCCACCACCATGGATCAGAGTTCTGGTTTAAATGAACAAAAAGATACTACCCACCACTTAATTCAATTTCAACCACCACTTCCTGTTTTTAAGAAGGTCGTTAAACATTTGACAATGCAACTCACTTATGTTAAAGGCTACTTAAGAGAGCTACCTTTCTGCTGTAGATTACAGCCCAGTTCCTAGCAGCTTTAGAATATACATGCTCTCACAGACTGCCCAATGCCCTCACAGATTGCTCAATCTCTTTGAACGCTGGGGGATCCTACCCAGCATGTGTAGAATTCTCCAGTTCTCAGAGGAAAGTGGAGAAGCACAGGTGCCATTGCCTGCATGAATACCTTGGGGGCCTCCAGAGATGCTGGGGTGGTTCTAGTTGAGGAGGTCTGTATGCAGAGAAGACTGGGAAAGAAAAAACACCAGGTACCAAATGCACAAGTCAGCTGCCATAGCCATGCACCTGCAAAGTGATCCTAGACCATGGCAGAGGTGGCCAAGAAGTGTTCCTTAAGGCCCTCTAGATCCCCCTAATGATGGCAACAGAAAGGGAAGAGAGCAAGAATGGCAGAGCACAGAAAGGTTAACTTGGCTGCAAGGCCCCTTAGTTATTCCCTTCCTTCCTCTCAGCACCAGGCACAAGGAATTTCACCATGGAAGTGCTGCTAGAATTCTAAAAGGAGTCAAGCATCTTTAGGTTAAGAGTTAAAGTTGTACCAGAAAGGCTACAAGAAAACTGAAGGACCAGAGAGATATGGCTTATGAAACCCCAAGTTTGCATACTGTTTAAAAGTTTCCTTTTAATATTAAAAGGAGAGAAACCTATTTCTCAATATTTCTAGTCACAAGTGCACAGCTCAAATCATAATGCTGGTAGATGGATTATGAACAAATCTGTCTCTTGTCCAAATCATGTAGAAAATCCACAGTGGTGCACCAGCGTTTTCCTTGCAGAAACTAAAAACCAGAAGAGCTACGCTTGGCAGAGTTAAAGCGTATTACACACAGTGGTTTGTGAATTAAGATTTATTGATTTCCATTGTATTTGCTTTTTTTAAAATATGGTTGAAGCTGGCTGCAGAACAAGGGCTGCTGCTGCACTTTTTAAGTTAAAAATAAACTAATGGTGAGAGTCCCCACCTCTGGCGTCCTCCCAGGCCTCTTTGAGATCGTATTGATTAAGAAGTTCCAGGACAACCCATCTACAGGCCTCTCCCAGCAGTGTCAGGTTCATGTCAGTCTCCAGTGCCAGAGGTGAGCGTGCCTTCAAAAATACTGCCACTTCCCCAGCACCGTGTCCTTGATTGCATCGACGTACTGAGTAGGGACCCAATAAACCCAGTAGTAAGAGGCTTCTGTAGGACCCAGCTGGAAGGCCTGGAAGATGCAAGAACAGGAGGCTTAGGGTTAAAATGCTCATGCGACGATGGCTAAGCTCATTCAATGCAGGCTCATTGGTTTCGGTGCCAGCAGCTCTTTCCACATACAACACGTGCCATGTTCTTTCATGTAATACTTGCCATTTACCGGGCATTTTAGAGTACTGAAAGAATTTCATGTACAGTACCTCAGCAACTTTCAAGCAATCCAGTGATGTAGGCCTTTATTAATAAAGACATAGGTCTTTATTTGGGGGGAAGATAAGATAGCTAAGGCTAAGAATGGCTTGCTTCAGGGAATCTAGTCAATTCATGTTAGAGGTGACTACTTCTACTACTGACTACAAACTTTGGGCAAACAGGATTTGTGCTTGCCCTTCCAACTGGGATTGCAAACCATAGCCTGAAGCTGGTTTCCAATCCTGAGTTGGAGGGCAAAAGCAAGTCACAGTTTGCTCATTTGGATGCACTGACAAACTATGGTTTGCACTAAAGGAGGAATCACTAACTGACATGTGAGGGGAGGGAGCATGCAAGCAAATGCCTTGTTCCTTCCATAGTGCCAAACCATCCTTTGGCATTATATGTGGACAAGCTGACTGCCATCAAGTCAAAAGTATTCTGAGGTAATGTCCAAGCTCTGGTCCTCCCACAGACAGACCTGATCAGTGCTCCTCACAGCAAGGGGCAAGGGGCAGACGTGGCTCCTAATCCCCTCAAGGGCAGCTCTTGGCCTTTCTCTCATTCACTCGCTCTTTACAGTTGCTGTCCATTCTCTAGATTTAAAATATTTTTAACACTTTAAGTACTTCAGGCTGTAATCCTGGCCACGTTTAGACAGAAAAACCTCCTACAACTCCCAGCATTCTCCACCCAGCCATGATGGCAGGAGAACGCTGGGAGTTGTAGGACTTTCTTCTGCCTAAACATGGCTTGGATTGCATCTTTGAAGCATTTTAAGCAATGCTTTGCCTTCTTGTTTGCTTTAGCAGTAGGTGAATGGTGGGACTTGAATGAGAGTGAGAACGCAAGCAATGTGGACCTGCACCGGAAGATTCTGCAGCACTGAGCAGAGCAGAGCAGACTTCCAGGAGCGAGAAAAGGGTCTGCCCCAAACAAAGGACCAAGTGAGCTTGTTGGAATTTGTCTGCCTGGTGCCTGATGCCTTGCTTGGAGAAAGATGGGGGAGGAGAGGCTTCAAACAGCCTCCAGCCTACTTATGCCACTTGACTGGGGGGGGGGGGGGAGAAAGGGAAGCCCCTCACAGCCCAGAAAAGACTCCCAAGTGGTCTCAGGGCCAGTCCCTGGAGTGAAAGTGGCTCCTCTTTGAAAAATAGTGACGATCATTGGACTATGATGGAGGGTTTTGCCTACAATGTTACAAATCCACATTGGGAAACGTTAACAATGCTAAGAGGCCCTCAGCGGTGCAGCTGTTTCCTGCAAAAGGAGCCTCCAACCTGAGGGAAGGGAAGGTGAAAGCAAAGTGGTTTTGGACATGAGTTAACTATCAAGAGGAGATAAGGAGAGTTATTATAGCAAAGTAACAGAAAAGCCTCGAAAAAACAACTGCCTCAACTCTGCAACTACTTTGTAACTTCTATTTTACTGTATTTTAACATGTGCGCTGCTTTGGGGGCTTTTGGGACAAAAAGCAGCAAATAATAACTAATCACAAAATCAAATGTACTGCAATGGCTGCACCAACCCCTTTCTGTTTAACAACTGCTTATTGCTCTATCTGTGGCCCAGTTATCTTTCAGAGGGAAGTCAGAGAAACAGCAGTGAAGGCCCGTGAACGTTGCTCAAAAAAGGAAATGAATTCCCTACATCTAAATGGTTTACATGAATGTTGCACAAGTAGAACAACACCCATGCTTTTCTGGCCCCTGAAAGGAGAAGTCTTTCTCTAGTAAGGTGAAGAGGGAGACCTCTATGGAGGATGTGAACCTTCCTTTAGGCTATAAAGTAGAGAATGTGCTCTGACCCTTGAAGGGTGAAGGGTTCAGATGAAAGGCTGCCCTCTTGAATAAACTCTAATACTGGCTGCTTTTGTTCATGGGAATGGAGCCTTATTCTTCTTTCAACCCCCTGGCGCACATCTGCAGCATTTTGGACAACAGTATTTCTTGAGAGTTGACCATGACAGCTGCTGGTGAAAGCCCCTTACCATCATGTGATAATCCTCATGTCCTTCAATAGGTTCGCTCACCACATTCTTGATAGACCCCATAGGCAACTTCTCTGTTCTTTCTACGGAGAAATACAAAATGTCAGTTTAGTTAGGCTGATGTCTCACACCTTCCTGCCAAAGCTTCACATCCAAAAAGGCAAGGGAGGAAAGGTTTGCAAAAAAACAGCACCAATGTGGTGGCTCCAAAGCAGACCCACCCCCATGCATCCCTTAAGTGTTCTCTGCATAGGACAATTTTCGCAATGGGTTTTTAAAAATCGTAACATTCCACCAGCGACAGAAAAAAAGAAAGGAACCCCCCCCCCCCCCCGAAACTTAAGTCTCAAAGTTCTTGATTTATTCACAGGTAAATGGAGCTCAATGAATGTTTTGGCCCACATTTGCCATCCGCCCAAGCCAGCAGAGTTGGTGGTTTATACTCTCCTAATGACATCAGTGGGCATAATGTGCTTCACTGAGGCTAAGTCACAACTACTGTGATCTTTGTAATTATCATTATTGATGATGGATATTATTTATTTAATTTATACTATTTTATATTGCTTAATATTATTGAAGAGGGAAAAACAAAACAGCCAAATACACTCTAGCCACCAATGTTTCAGCTCTCCAAGCTTCTCACAAATGTTTACTTACTTCCATAGTTCATAATCCACAACAGAACAACCAGCAGGTTCAGCCACAGGTAAATGGCGTTTGGCAGCTCTTACAGGGGTGGACAACTTATGGCCCTCCATTTTTTTGCCTAAACCTCCCATCAGCCCTAGCCAGTAGAGCCAATGGTGAGGGATGATGGAAATTAAAAGCCAAAACATCTGGAGGGCCACGTGTTGCCCACTTCTGCAGTCTACAAGGTCAGAAACATCCAGCAACCTGCAAAGGGTCACCTAGGAAGCACCAAACACAGCACCCACTATGCCCGACCCCTTCAAGCACCCTGAAGAACAAAAGCTATACACTTTGAATATCCACCTTTAGTGCCAATCCAGAGCTGATCTTGTTCAAGTTTAAAGGTGAGTCGCACTTTTCCACCTGATTTGTTGTACATTCCCGACAAAGGAACAGTTGGCAGTCGCTCCTAAAGAGGTTAAGGAGAAAGGCTTTCTGTGAACAAGGTTAGAAAAGGTGCCCTCTTCTACAGTAGAGTGCGGAAGAGTAATAATTTCCAGAGAGTAGCCGTATAATGTCTGCTGTAGCAAAACCAACAAAGAGTCTTGTGGCATTTAAACACTAACAATTTTATTATGGCGTAAGCTTTTGTGGACACTGTCCATTTCACCATATGTATGAAAAAGTGGCATATTTATATATGCTATTTTTTAAAATTACACTTCATACATCTGATGAAGTGGACAGTAGCCACAAAAATCAATGCCAAAATAAATATGCATGGAAGCAATGGGGAATGATTCATTAAAAATTGAACAAATTTTGTTTGGAGGGAAAAATATAAAAGATTTGAAATGGGCAAATAACTCATTTTTTATATTCTACTTTAAAAATAAGGGAGGGAAATGGGGGGAAAATGAAAAATAAATTAATACCGGAAATATCCCCATTGCTTCCATTCTTATTGCATCCAAATTTTACCTCTATAGATAAACAAGAGCAATATGCAAAATGGAAAGAAAAGGGACTTTACAGAATGAGAAATTCCCATGAAAATAAAATCCCCTGACTGCCGCAAAATTAGAAGAAAAGCTCCAGGGAATGCAAATGCACTGGATACGCTTTCATCAAATATAGCCTTTTATTGCAAATCCTATAGTAAAACAAAGTGCGACCAGAAACATGACAAAATTTGAAGTTTTTTTCATTGGAATACATGGTTAATACAAAAAGATTGGTTTTAGAGATTTATTCACAAATTATTGAAATAGACACGAATATGGCAGATGGGCTGAAAATCTGAGGTGATATAGGGATATCAATAGAGCAAAAGGCATATGGGATAATGTATGGGTGACACAAACAAGGAAAACTATATCAATAACTCTCAGGGAGAACACATCGAAATTGTTACACAGATGGTATTATCTCGCCAGTATGATTGGCAAGAAGAGCCAACACAAACAATGCAAAATGTTGAAAAAACTGCAATGAGCAAGGGTTATATATGTGGTGGACATATCCTATTACAGTACAGCTTTGAAACACCTTATTTCCAGAAATGGCAAATATTACAACACAAACCATCCAGGTGACACCAATGTTGGCAATGTTGGGAAGAACAATATGCAAAAGTGATACGTAAAGAATTAATTAAGTTCATGCTGATGGCTGCCCAAAGACTCACAGCCAAAAGTTGGAAAACTGCAGAACTTCTAACATTGAAATCATGGTATATGGAATTAAGGCAAATAGCCATGGCAGAAAAATTGACATAACAACTAAAATTAGCTGAAGGCAAAGTCAAAACATCTGACTTCTATAAAATATGTCAAGATTTTAATCTATATACTGATCAGGGACACACACAGCAGTATATGTCAAAGCCTTTCCTCAGATTATGGAAAGAAAACTAAATGTAAGTTTGATATAAAGAAGAATTATAAAGAAAACTTCTAAGTTCATATATTTTGGTCTGTAAAGCAAAGTGAAAAATATGAATAGAGGTTAAATGTGTCAGGGATGAAAAAAATACAATCTGCAGAAGAGCCTGGAAAGAAAAAATGACATCATCTGCAGGTGTTGTAGATATGCAGAGGAAGCCAAACCAAGAAAGATAAAGAGTGAAGATAGTCTTAATTGCTTTATTGGCTGATGCAATGTGTGTGAAAGAGACTGTAAAAATGTATATACATATGTAAAAACTGTTTGTCAATGTTGGGGTTGTGTAGGAGAAATGTTATACCGGAGGTGCTGTGTTTTTCTACTACAAAATCGTTTGAAAGACTTCAACGTGTGTTTGAATTATTCCTTCTTGGTTGCTATCTGGAGAGAGAGCAAGTGGAGACTGGACATTGGATTTCTAACAGAAACTCTGCTTTTTGGATAAGTTTTTTCCTTTTCACTCCTTAACAAAATGTACCACCCTCTGTCAATAAGTTGATTTAAATTTAATGTATTACTTTTTATTTCTTTTTTCATTCTAATTGGGTGAATTTGTTTTGGGAAATTAATAAAATGATTTATTTAATAAATAAATGTGTTAGTCTTTAATGTGCCACAAGACTCTTGTCCACCTATTCACTTACTTGGACACCCTTGACAGAAGGCATCACATCTTCAGGTTTTCCTTTATCCAACACTTTTCTGTGTTGCTGTAATAAAGCAGAAATCAGAAATGACTGAAGTATGATACATGCCTAGGAAGGCTTCCCTTCTGCCTACCTGTCAACATCTTAATAAGAAATTTACAATTTTTTAAAAAAACATGCTTCTCAATCAAAACGTATATAATTATGTCTCAATCACACAATCTAAACATAAATATGCAGCAATGTAGAAGATTCATATAACATATTTGGCTTATAAATGCCTCTTCTAGATGATGTAAGAGATATGCACACTTTCCCTTTGGTTCTAATTATACAGAAATTCTAGAGCATAACCGTTAGAAATAGTAACCTAGGATACCAGCCAGAAACAAGTTAGGATGACCACAGCAGAGCACCAATGAGAAGGGAAAAATCTAAATGCAACAGTGTACAAACAACTTTGATCAAGGATGGAAAACAAGTAAGACTGCAAATTAAGGAAAGCATGTGAATGTTTCACAAAAATCCCACCTCAAAATTTGCTAGTAGTTACTAAAGGAATCAAAGGCAACACTGAACAGGACTACTCAAAGGGCAGTTAAATTTGGTTGTAAAATGTTATTTATTGCTAAATTATAATCACTATACTACAGGTTCTGCTGAAGTTTAAAAAAGAAAAGAAAAAGTGTTCAATGCCGAATATATCTCTATCAGTTTCCCCATTTGTAAAAACTGGAATAATAGTGATCTACATCACAGAGCTGTTGCAGGAATGATCAAGATAAGGTGCTTTCAGTTAACTTGTCCCTGGAGTACATGAGCTAGCAAGGGCCTGCCTTCTAACAGGCCTATGATGAAAAATTGTTCATTTTACCTGGGAAATCAGACCAAACTATACAGGCTGGCAGCTGCAACTGACCTTTTGCCTGCAAAGGGGCTCCTTTTTGGTCTCTTCTGATTTCACTTCCTGCTGAGTGGAATCTTTTGGTGTGTTTACTGCCAAGACATCGTTGATAGTTGAGCCAACCACCATTATTTTTGCTCCACTGATTATTTTGATGTCTCGTAATGTTTTCTCCTCTGGTAGAAGTCCTTTGAACATGACCTTTTGCATTGCAGGTGGAAGGCCTAGTAAATAAGGAATCAACAGGGAAGACTTAATGCTGGAATTTCTTCCAAAGGCGACGGGAAGCTCAAGTGGCAGAATTACCGCTCCAAAAAAACCCACAGAAAGCCTCACCTGTGAGTGAGTGGATTTTCTGTTTCAAGTCAGCCACTGTGCTATCCAGAGGGAACTTCAAGTCATATTTATTTTTGTTCCAGATAATTTTTAGTTCAACCAGCTCTTTCTCCATCTCAGAATCACCGCCGTTACTGACAGAAGCCTGGGAATCAGGTGGATCACTTTGGGGCTCATCTACCTCCAAAGGTTTCTCAGCTGAAAGGGAGTCATGTTTACTATCATCCCTACAGCCCAGTGGTGGATTCTGGGCTTCTGCATCCATGCTGGTGTCTTCCGAGTCTGTGAAGAAGAGAAACAAAGGAGAATCGTAACCAGAGCAGCGGTGGGACCTACAGCCACTTGGAGAATGCTCTTCCAAATTACGCCTCAGCCAGCACTGAAGACAAGCCAGTAGAAACAAGCACCCAGTAGGAACAATGGCTGTTTCCTCCCCTTTTGCTGACACCAACCTTTTCCTTCCCTACCATAAGAACAGGGGTGCTGCATCAGACCCAAGGTTTGTCTAGTCCAGCATTCTGTTCACATGGTGGCCAATCAGCTGCCAGAGGGCAACCCACAAGCAGGACAGTGCAACAGTATCCTCCCGCCCATGTTCCCCAACAGCTGGGGTACATAGGCTTTCTGCCTCCGATACTGGAGGCAGTGCATAGCCATCAGAACTAGGAGCCATTGGTCTCCTCCCAATGGAGATCTTCCCCTCCCGGCTCGACTGTTGCGCCAGGTCCGACGGGCCTCCCTCCCCTGCCGGGCTGGAGCCCCAGAGCCTCCTCGGCCGGGCGCATCCTCAGGGAGTGGAAGGCCGGCCGGCCGGCCCGGAGGCAGCGCGCCAGGGCGCGGAACAGGCGCTGCCTCGCCCGGGAGCGACTCCGGCGTCAGCCACGAGCCCAGGCAGGGGGCCAAGAGCCGCCAGCTCCCCCGGAGCTGTTGTGGCGGCGGCGGCGGCTGGAGGGGGCGGCCCGGCAGGAGTTCCACCCACCCGGCCACCCACGGACCCTATGCCGGGGCTGCTCCCCCCCCCCGCTCCCGCTCTCACGCGCACCGGGGGAGGCCGAGGCCATGATGATTGTGTACAAGCCGCCCGCGAGGGGTGCCGGGAAAAGCGCCCGGCTGCCCCGATTGGCCCTAGCCGGCCGCCGTAGCCCGCCCCTTCCGCCCGCTTCCCGCGAAGGAGGCAGCGCGTCCCCGAAACCGGCTGCCCGCCCGGACGGCGCCTCCGAGAAGGACCGGCAGACCTCGACTTCCAAGCAGCCAGCCGCTGCCCTCTGCGCGGGAGCGGGTGGACGGAGAGGCCTCGGGGCGCCGATGCGCTCTACGCCCGGCGGCCTCCAAGGCGCGCTTGCATCGAGGGCTGCCAGCGCCGCCAGTGGCCCCGCCGCCCGCAGGCCCGTCCTGGGCGGGGAGGGGAGGGCGGCGCGCTTCTCCCCCCCCCCCCGCGAGACCTGCAGCCTTGGCCCGAGGGCGGCAGCAGCCCCAGCACCGTTGGGCGGCGGGTCTGCGCGGCGGCGGCCAGGACGGTTCGGGGACGGCGGGCCTTGCTTCGTGGCGCTGCTCGGAAGCCTCTTGGAGGGACGCGCGCCTGGCTGGCAACGCGGGGGGGGGGGGGTTCCGGGGCTTTCCCCTGCGCCCCGGTGCTGCTGTCGTGGCGGTGCCGGCAGCGCGGAGGCCCCTGCCAGAGGGGGGAGCCGCTTCGAGGACGCCCCCCGGGCCTACGCACCTGTCCGCTGCACTGGACGGGGACTGACAAGGGGAGGATGTTTAGGGGACGCTTCTTCCTTCCTGTGAAGGTCACGGAACATCTTACACGCAGGTCGTATCTCGACGAACTTCTGCAAGTGTATCACTAATAATAATAATAATAAAAATAAATGGACCCAAAGATTTCTCTCGTCCCCGCCCCCCCACGGCCCGGTTAACTCTTAGAGGTACTAAAGCGCCACTGAGTCTCCCCAGAGAAACGCCGTTGGGGGCGCGTGGCCCGAAGCGCAGCCGAAAAGGGCTCCCGAAGCACGGGACGTCGCGGCTGGACGCTCTCGGCCAAGGCCGGGCCCGCCACGGGGGCTCGAGGGAGTTCGCCCAGACAGGCCCGCGGAGGAAGAGGAACCCCCCCCCCCATCGCGCCATCGCCCCTGCCGAAAGCGGCGCTCCCACCCACGCGGCGAAGGAGGTTCGGCTCAGGGCGGCGGCGGCTGGGCCATTCCTGTCCTCCGGGGCTGCCGCGGCCGAAGCGCCTTTCGTGCGCGGAGTCGCACGTGTAGAACTCCGGGGCTGGGCGAGGAGGGCTTCGCCAGCGGGGAGAAGAGAGACGCGGAGCGGCGCCCACCAGGCTGCAACAGCAGCACCGGCGGCGAGGAGTCGGAGGAGTCGGAGTCCCTTCCTCGGGGCCGCCGCCGCCCTCCTTCCCGGGCTCCCCCCCCAGCAGAACCTGGCCGCGAGCGGCGCCTTTAAGGCCGGCCCTGCCCCTTGCTCCGGCGGGGCGGGGCCGGGGCGGGCCTGCGTTTTCGGAGCCTCTCGCGCAGTGGCGGCGGCGGCGTTGTTCATGGGTCCGGGCGCGGCGGCGGCGGCGGCGGCGGGCGGCGTCCTCCGGGGCGCGGCGCGGGGGGCCGTGCCCGGCGCTGGGAGATGCGCGGTGCGGGTGAGGTTCGCTCCCAGCCCCACAGGTAACGGCAGCGATGGCCCGGCGCCGCCCCGAGAGGCCCGCGAAAGGCGGCGGCGGGCGGGCACGAGCCGGGCGAAGGGCGCAGGAGTTAAGATCGGCTGAGCAAAGGGAGGAAGAAGAGGGACTTCTGCATCTCAAGCCCCGCGAAAGAGCTCTGTGTGACTTTAAAGCTGGCCTCGTGCCCTTGGCAAGCTACTTGGCCCATCTACATTTCCGCCTCTGCTGAGCCCCCCAAACTGGCTCTGGTCTGCTGTATTTGGCCCAGGGAGCTGAAAAAGAGCCCGACCGAGGCCTTGGCCAGCCCACCAAGAGCCGCCTGCTTGTGTTGCCTCCCTGACAGCCCCCCCCCACGCCCCCACACACAAACGGGATCTCGCGGGGTGCGGGGTATTCTTGCCAATCCAAAGTGCTTGGCGGATTCACAAATGTCCAGCCCAGATTCAGGATCTGTCGATCTTCATAATAACCATATGAGCAAAGGTTTTGCTCTTGTGTCAATTTTATGATTAGGGAGCAAATGCTGAGAGGCGGGTGGGGGAACTTGGGCAAGGTCTCCCAATGAGGAGCTCATTTCACATATTGTATTTCTATGCCACCAATAACAGAAGCTCGCTTAGGTGGTTAACAAAGATTAATACCCTAAAAATACAATATTATACATAGTATAAAAGCCATTTACAGACAAACATATGAAAAGACAACACACACACACAAAAATATCTTAGCAATTTTAAACAATCAACAATAAGAAAAAAACCACGACCTTATCATATACTGCCAAATGCCCAAGAGTACAGGAAGGTCATATCAATGTGGGCACCAGACAAGCCTCATCAGAGAGATAATTCCATGATTGGGTGCCACCACCAAGAGGCACCCAGAGGACAGCCTTAGACAATGAGTGTAGTGTGTGGTAGGTTCATGCCAGCATGATTGAAGAGCCTTGATTCCAGGCCAAAGTTGAAGATGCACATACCGTAGCATAATAATCGCTTGGAGAGATGGATCATACCAAAGGTCCACCTGTCACTGATATCTTCAAGAGAGGCCCAGTAGAAGTTTCTGTGATGCTCACCAAGATGAGGTGAAACCTGCCAATCGGAGGGAGCTGCCCTTTAAACAGGGCAGTCTGGACATGGCTCTAACGCATTTTGGAGCATCAACCAAGCTAGTGACTTTCACCACCTCTGGGGACACTGTTGAGCTTTGTCTGTGCAGAAGCTTCTGCCAGTCAGCTCAGTCTGTTTCCTCACTTCAGACATTTCCTAATAAACGTGCAAGGAGCTAGGAAGTCTCTCCACACAGAGCTTTTGTTCCCAGCTACAACAGTTAATCACGGCTGATGAGAGGGCCAGGATTGTGCCTCATGTGTCTCTCCCTTCCTCTGTGCTTTACAGGATTTCTGCACCTGGGTGGCCTGCGAACTGCTTTGTACAACTATATTTTTGCCAAGAAACACCAAGGCAGCTTTATCTTGAGATTAGAGGACACAGACCAAAGCCGCGTGGTGCCTGGAGCTGCAGAAGGCATAGAAAACATGCTGGAATGGGCAGGTAATTCATAGGAGTATTGGAAGCAGCCGCATCCGAGTCAGACCACCTGGTCCAGTATTGTGGACACTGACTGGCAGCAGTTTTCCATCGGTTCAGACAGAAGTTTTCCCTGCTCTGCTTTCTAATGGATCAGGAACTGCCAGAGGCAAAATAATGTGTGAAGCTGCATCCCCTGCCAGATTTCTTCAGGGCAGTGCTACCAGATCACCAGATCACCAGAAGTTGCATTTCAGAGCCTTATCGCTCCTGGATTTTGAACACAGCCGTCATGCAGGAGAGGAGAGAGGAAACAGGCCCATCTTTGCCTACTCTCCTCCTCCTAAACATCCTTTCCCAACAGCACTATGTGGTGTTTCCCAACGGCCTTCGCTGTATTGGGAGACAATAAAGAGCTCTGCCATGTAATCCACAAAGCTTTATTCAGGCAATAAACATCTCCTCCCACCTGAAGGGACGCTATAGTTCTCCGAACTTTTATTTAGGCAAGATTATGCAAACTAAGCGAGACAATTGTCCTTTCAAGAAAAAGGGGAAGTCCTTTTCCAGTAGCTAGAACTTAGGGAGGCTGGTTCTGAAGAAGCCTTTGGTGAGAAGCTGACCTTCTCTCACTTTCCTTTCGCTCCGCCTTCTTTAGTCTGCGGCAGATTCTCAGATCAGCTAGGCTTTCAGTGCCCTCCCCCTTGGAAGAACACTGATTCTCAGCTTGTAGGTTGTTTACACCCTCAGAGATAATGGCTGGCGAAAGTTCATTCCTAGCTGGTGAAGAACCCGTGAGAGACACCTCTCCCACTCCCCGCACAGGCTGGTATGTTTCTGGCGCCGTCTCTTCTGCATCAGAATCTGACTCTGATTGATCCCCTGAAAATCCTTCTCCTAGCCCAAGGGGAACAGGCTTAATCACAACACACTATAAAATGCAGGAAAGGGTAGCCGATCAAGGGGCTGAAGCAACACCCCTGTGCGGGAAAGGTACAATGTTTGGGGCTGTTTTAGCTTTAAAAAAGGTGAGTAAAGGGAAACATGACAGAGGTACACAAGATTATGCGTGCCGTGAAGGTTTTCTCCCTCAAAATAATAGAACCTGGGGCCGTCCAATGAAGATCAGTGGTGGGAGGTTCAGGGCAGATAAAAGGATGTCGTTCTTCACAGAGTGCATAGTTAAACTATGGAATTCACTACCACAAGGTGTAGCGATGCACATTTGTTTTCTCCTGTATATTTAAACTTAGAATTTTTTGCCTCAGTGTGCATCACTGTACACTTGCCTACATTTAACTGCATTTGCCATTTTACTGGCCATTCACCCAGTTTGGAGAGATCCATTTGGAGCTCAGTAATCCCTTTTTATTGGTGTCATCAGCAAGCATAGCCACCTCATTACTCGCCCCCTAACTCTAGATCATTTATGAGCAAGTTAAAAAACTTTTGTTCCAATATAGATTTCTTGGGGGAACCTACAGTTTATAGCTCTACATTGGGAGAATCGGCTATTTATTCCTACTCTATTCTTAAACAAGTTACTGATCCATAAGAGGGCTGCTAGGTTTGCTCAGGAGTCTTTGGTGATGGATTTTGTTAAAAGCCTTTGGAAGTTGTAGTGAGTGAGCAGAAGTCTGGACTTCACAGAGTTTCAAAATGCTGTTAAGAGACCTGTGTAGCCTAACACAGTGAATAGATTTTAGCAGGCTTTAGCTGACAAGAGTAGGCCTCATTCCCTGGATGGGCCTCTCATAGCTATGTCACCCTTTTCTCATAGAGTCTTATCTCAAGATGAGCAGGGAGGTTTTCACTCCTAACCAGGCACTAGAAAGGCAGTTAGTTTCCCAAGCTAAGTTGCTTTGGGAACCTGCGAGAGGGAGCTTCCCTTGCTCCTTCTGAGAGGGAGGAGGGAGGAGGCCTGTCAGCTCCTGAGAGGGAGGTAGACATCTAGCAGAGGAGACTATAAGATCCAATCCACAGGCTTCATGCTTCGGTCTCGCTTCAGGGGACAATGTGCATGGTCAACCTGGAGAATCTCTGTGTCTCAAGGGACGGCTTCCGTCTCTTGTGCAGGCCCCGATAGACATCCAGCTATGAGAGCTTGATTAGCAGGAAGGAGGAGTGAACTTCCTTTGCATGTATATATTCTGCATCCATTTTCTATCAATAAACTGTCATCTTTTTGCACAAGCAGTTTGTTTCATCTTGGTAACCAAAAGGACCTGATTGATGACTTGGTCCTGGCAGAACCAGAACCCAGATCTAACACAGAAGTCCAAGTAAACCACAAGAGAGGGGAACTTCGGGGCTTCCAGGGGCCACTTTCCAACCCCTGGACCCCACTGTGTCCTGCATTTAGCTTGAAAACAAGTGGAATGTGTCCTTTTGAAGGCTCTGTCTGTAGCAAATTTTTGCAATAAACTCTAGTTCGGCGGCCAATTTTACCTATCTGCCTTCCCTCTTCTGCAGTGAAGACAGACGCAAATAGTTCCCCGGTGCCTATCAATCCCTTCTCCCAACACCACCACCTCATCCACCCGTTGAGACCCCTGAGCGCCAGCATTTCCGAGAAAGGCACCTTGGAGGTCCTGAATGTCCTACCTAGCAGCCTATACTTTTCTTGCAGGGCTATACAATTGCATTTCCCCACGTCATTGGTGCCAATGTTCCCCATGACTGTTCCTTTCTGAGACCCTTATTCTCGGTGACAGCAGAGGAGCTGTCAGCCCGGGGGTGGGATGCTGCTCTCTAGTCCTCAGAGGCCTCATCTACAACTCTCTCATCTTCTCCAGGTCAGTTACCTTGGCCTGAAGGGATCACAGTTGTTCCCTGAGAGCCAGGAGCCCATTGCACCAAAAATGCACCATGTCTTCTGTCCAGCTCTGGTTAGCTCCCACACCCCTGCAGGCTTTTCTGCATCATAACTGCTTTTTGTTTATTAGGGTTGCATATTTACAGGGATTTGTAAGATCAAAAATGAAGTGGGGGTGTTGACTGCCCTTTTGCTAAACCTGCACAGGTGCTTAACTCTCTTGTTTGCTTAATATCGTGACACTTAGCGCTTTGTTAGTTGAGGCTCCCCTTGTGGATGGTTCTGTTTTGTCAGGAATTTGGACCATACTATTGGTTCCTTGATCCTTCTGGTTTACTCTTCATTGCACCTTGAATAATCTCTCTTTTCTGCAGGCATTCCGCCTGATGAGAGCCCTCGCCAAGGTGGTCCTGCTGCCCCGTATCAACAATCTCAGCGACTTGACCTGTACAGGGAGGCTGTAGAGTTGCTTCTCAAGAGGGGTTCTGCTTACCGTTGTTTTTGCACCCCTCAGCGTCTGGAGCTGCTGAAGAAGGAAGCACTGCGGAGCCAGCAGCCGCCAGGGTGAGCATCCGCCTGTGATTGGAATGGGTCTCCTTGTGGTGTGACTGGTCATGTGGTCTGGGCCTGAAGTACCCCAGCAGCCTTGTTCAAAATCTTGCTATCTTGGACAGACTTGCTGCGCATTTGGAGTTCTTCCAAAGGGAGACCCAGTGTCATCATACACAGGGTCAGGAGGCCGGGCTGGGAGACGATTTGGGCCTTCCCCTGGACGATGGGTCTTGACTTGCTTGCGTTTGGTGATTACCATAATGATAGAGACCTCAGTGCTTGCCAAACCATGCTGATCAGTTCTAGAGCGCTGCTTCTCAGCACCCCCAAGCCGAAATCCACTATTCCATTGCTTCCTTGACGCAGGAAATGTAACAACATCTAGTTTTAATTTAGATTTATTGCCCCCACCTTATTCCTGACCTTCCTTTCCCCAAATCACCAATGCTTTTCTAAAGCTTCAGCAGCCCCAAAGGCTGGCAGATTTGTTGGTCGTCCTTTTTTTGCTTGTTTTGCCCTGCGTGACCAAGGCCCCAGCTGGACCCAGCCGCCCCCAGCCCCAGCTTTTTCTCAACTTTGAAGCTGCTTCAAAATTGAGAAGAAGGCCAGCTATTCATTACACTGGACAGAGGGTGGCGCTGTACTCATGGTGAGTGTGCTAAGCGGGCGGGTTGAAGTCAGCATATCTGAGGCAGATGTGGAATCTGGGCTGCACACAGCTGCATCTGGCAGTGATCGTGGCTGTACATCTTCCAGCCTCCAGTCATTGGGGTCAAAAGTTGTGCAAACCTTTGGTTGTAGCAATTGAAGGACACAAGGGTTTACTTTTGAATTTGTCAGCGTTTTGGCGTATATCTAGGAGCAAGTTATATGACCACATTGTGTGATGTTTTCCAGTGGCAAATACTGGCCCTTGAAGAGATGGTGAAACGCTGCTCCGGGGCCGATCCATTGGGTTTTCCTCGTGCGGGAAGTCCAGTTGCTTCCATGGGCTCCTTGTGGAGCACTGCTGCCATCAAGGCCATGGGTGTCTTCCTTGAATGCCGCCCTCTGATTCTGCTTGCTCTCTCTGTTCGAGGCAGGCTGCAATTCTGGGTTTGTAACCAAGGCCTTCTTTTCAAAGCCTTGGAACGTATTGGGAGAAATAGAATCAGAACCTGCAGCCTAGGCTAGAGTTTGAAGCCTTTTCTTGCCAGAATTTTGGAGGTAGTCTTTCCCTCCGTTTCTCTCCCTCTAAAGGTATGACAACCGGTGTCGTCATCTGAGCCCCGAGCAGGTGGCTGAGAAAGTATCTCAAGGGATTGGCCACGTGGTGCGTTTTCGCCTGGCGGAGAGTTCCGACCCATTTTGTGATCTGATCTATGGTTGGAAGAGGCACGTGGTGGGCAGCGTGGAAGGTGATCCGGTCATCTTGAAGAGTGATGGGTTTCCCACCTACCACCTGGCGAATGTGGTAGATGACCATGTGATGGGGATCAGCCATGTTCTGCGTGGAGCTGAGTGGCTCGTCTCCACCCCCAAGCACCTCCTCCTCTACAAGGCCTTTGGCTGGGAGCCGCCTCGTTTTGGCCACCTCCCTTTGCTCCTGAACAAAGATGGCAGCAAGTTGTCCAAGAGGCAGGGGGACACTTTTGTGAGACAGGTTGCTCGGGAAGGCTATTTGCCAGAAGCCCTGCTGGACATCGTCACACACTGCGGCTCTGGGTTTGCAGGTAATGAGGCCGTTGAGCTCTCCGTAAGTTTCCCAGCCGAGTTACTTCTTCCACTCCTTAGTTAAATTATTGATCTAACTTAGAGTCAAACTACCCATTATGCTAATTGCGTGACATGTAGCTGAGGTGGATCAGTTTTTTACTTGAGAGTGTGCGCGACCCCGATTCAGATCAATTCCACCATGCACTGGAAGGGAAGGATTTAAACCTTCCCCCACCATTTGCTTTCTAAAATCCCCCCTCCCCCCTGCACAGGGCTTAAGAACGAACGAAAGAACGAATGAACGAACGAACGAACGAGGGCTTCATTAGCATCTTGCTTTAAGTGGCCCACAGTATCTCAGTACTGATACCCAGTGGCATGGAGGAACACCTTTATCGTATTTTTATCCCACTTCTCAGCCAGAAAGACTCCCAGAGCAGCCGCCCACAGGCTTACAATCTAAAAGAACGTGGCACACAAGGAAAAAGAGATTGGGAGGAAAGAGGAAAACAATGAAGTAATCTTTCAGCAGGACTGGTGGAATGGCGTGGCTTCCCCCTTCTTATCTGTCTGTGCAGCCTCCTGGCTGCCCGTGGTGTCAGCTGATAGATCTATGGTGTGGACTTTCACAGCCTGGCCTTTTCTTTCCCTAGCATCCTCTCAGTCATTCTGGGCTTAGATTGAAGTGGGGGCAGAGAAGTGGGGGCCATGAATAATGTCATAGGGATTACGACACCTGTAAACTGAAAAGGTGTCATGGGAATCATAGGTCACAGTGAAGAAGAACGAGCGCAGCAGCAGCTTCTTCATCTGTTTTACAGAGAATCGGGTGGGGAGAACGCTGAAGGAGCTGGTGGAGGAATTTGACGTGGGCAGAATCGAAAGGCACTCAGCCCTGCTGGATCTTGAGAAACTTGCTGAGTTCAACAGGTAGAGAAGATGAAAGGGATGAGGGCATGCATCTCCTGGTACATGACTAATCTGCAGGCCATATTCATTCGTCCCAGGCCTGCACGTGCTATAATCAATGCCTGGCCCAGTTCCCTGTCTTGGAGCCAGATGTCTCTGCCCCATTTGGGTTCTCTTCAGCCTCCTGCTTTCCTCATTGGAGCCTTGGCAGCTCCCCATCTCTTTGGAGCTGGACAACAGGGAAGACAGAGAAGAGCTATTTCTTCATGTCTCTCTGGGCAGCCAGCTGATTGGTGCCAGTCGCCCAGCTAGGGCCAAGGAAGTGGTTGAGGGTCGGGGCTCCACTGGACTTGGGACGGTTTGCAGTAGGGGTGTGCACGGACCCCCCGGATCGGATCGGGACCCGGATCGGGACCTCCAATTTTGTCCCGGACCGGTTCGGACAAAATCGGAGGCCCCCCGGACCGGATCGAGTCCGATCCCGATCCAAAAATCGGAAATTTTTGGATCGGCCGCCATTTTTTTCCCCATAGACTTGCATTGCAATGCAAGTCTATGAGGAAAAAATGGCGGCGGGTGGGTAAGGGGGGGCCTAACTCCCTCCCCCCCCCCGGGGCCGTCCGCTGTGGACGGCCCCGGCAGGTAAACCCCCTCCCCCGCGCTCCCTACCCCCCCTGGGGCCGCCTGCTTCCATCCGCTGGCGCCCGCGGGCGCCAGCGGATAGAAGCGGACGGCTCCGGGGGGGGGGTAAGCCCCCTTCCCCGCCACTTACCTTCTCGGCACGTCCGGCGCCGGCGGCTACTACCAGCGGGCTCCGCGGCCTACTCTCGAGTAGCGCGCCGGGTGATGACATCACCCGGCGCGCCACCCTGGAGCAGGCCGCGGAGCCTGCTGGTAGTAGTAGGCGCCGGCGCCGGACGAGAGCCGCCGGGCCGGGCAGGTAAGGGCCCCCCTCCCCCCTCCCCCCTCCGCGCGCCCCCTCCTCCCCCCTCCCCCCTCCGCGCGCCCCCTCCTCCCCTCCACGCACCCCCTCCTTACCTTTCCGGCCCGGCGGCTCCCGTCCGGCGCCGGCGCCTACTACTTCCAGCAGGCTCCGCGGCCTGCTCTAGAGTAGCGCGCCGGGTGATGACATCACCCGGCGCGCCATCCTAGAGCAGGCCGCGGAGCCTGCTGGGAATAGTAGGCGCCGGCGCCGGACGGGAGCCGCCGGGCCGGAAAGGTAAGGGCCCCCCTCCCCCCTCCGCGCGCCCCCTCCTCCCCTCCACGCACCCCCTCCTTACCTTTCCGGCCCGGCGGCTCCCGTCCGGCGCCGGCGCCTACTACTTCCAGCAGGCTCCGCGGCCTGCTCTAGAGTAGCGCGCCGGGTGATGACATCACCCGGCGCGCCATCCTAGAGCAGGCCGCGGAGCCTGCTGGGAATAGTAGGCGCCGGCGCCGGACGGGAGCCGCCGGGCCGGAAAGGTAAGGGCCCCCCTCCCCCCTCCCCCCTCCGCGCGCCCCCTCCTCCCCTCCACGCACCCCCTCCTTACCTTTCCGGCCCGGCGGCTCCCGTCCGGCGCCGGCGCCTACTACTACCAGCAGGCTCCGCGGCCTGCTCTAGAGTAGCGCGCCGGGTGATGACATCACCCGGCGCGCCACCCTAGAGCAGGCCGCGGAGCCTGCTAGTAGTAGTAGGCGCCGGCGCCGGACGGGAGCCACCGGGCCGAGAAGGTAAGTGCCCCCCTCCTCCCCCCCCCCGCTGTCCACTTTCATCGGCGGGCGCCCGCTGGCGCCCGCCAATGGAAGCGGCGGTGGGCGCCAGTGGGCGCCCGCCGATCCGCCGATCCGCCGAACCGGTTCGGAGCTTTTTCGGACCGGTTCGGATTGGATCGGCCGATCCAGCTGCGGGATCGGAAATCGGATAATTTATCCGATTTCCCACTGGACCGGACTCGGATCGTGGATCGGGTCCGATCCAGTGCACATCCCTAGTTTGCAGAATATGCTGCCGTTGACCCTAGAGCAGGCCTCCTCTGCCTGTTGATGCCTGCTGTAGCATTTCATTTTTGTGGCTCCTTGAATGTGGCCCATTCTCTCGGCATGCATCTCACAAGGGCTTTTGTGCAGAATCCACCTGTCCCAGCGGATTGGGGAGGAGAGGCTGCGGCGGAAGCTGGTTGAAGAGCTGCAAGACACTGTGGAGCAGGCCTTTGGCGAACAGCTTGTGGACAGAGAGGTCCTCGAGGCGGAGTACGTGGAGCAGGTGCTCTTGTTGAGAAGAGTAAGTCTGGCTGGCCATGAATGGCTGGGCACTTGCCAGTTTCTCTCACCTGGAGCTCTCCATATCTTGCACATTGGCGCAGGTACCTGGAGGTGACTCCATCCACACCTCCTCCACTGGGCCATCAGTTATCCTTTGATAGCCTGGAGTGCTGGGCTGAAAACAACAGAATGATATGCTCTTTTGGGCTGCATTAATAGATGTATAGCTTCCAAATCGCTTGAGGTACTGGTTCCCCTCTATTCGGCACTGGTTAGGCCCCATCTTGAGTACTGCGTCCAGTTCTGGGCAGCACACTTCAAGAAAGATGTAGACAAGCTGGAGCGTCTTCAGAGGAGGGCAACGAGGATGATTAGGGTTCTGGAAACAAAACCCTATGAGGAGAGATTGAAAGAACTGGGCATGTTTAGCCTGGAGAAGAGAAGACTGAGGGGAGACATGATAGCACTCTTCAAACACTTGAAAGATTGTCACACAGAGGAGGGCCAGGATCTCTTCTCGATCAACCCAGAATGCAGGACGCGGGATACTGGGCTCAAGTTAAAGGAAGGCAGATTCCAGCTGGACATCAGGAAAAACTTCCTGACCGTTAGAGCGGTACAACTATGGAACCAAAGACCTAGGGAGGTTGTGGGCTCTCCCACACTAGAGGCCTTCAAAATGCAGCTGGACAACCATCTGTCAGGGATACTTTGAGATGGATTCCTGCATTGAGCAGGGTGTTGGACTCAATGGCCTTAAAGGCCCCTTCCAACTCTACTATTCTATGATTCTATGTAGGCAACTCAGGGGCATGCAGAATTCTTCCGCTTGAGAGTGAGACCCAGAGGGTCCAGCATAGAATTGGCGGAGTGTAGTGAAGGATCTTTCCCCTTGACTCTCTGATCCTCAGATGTCTTTCCTCCCTAGGGTCACATAAGCCGTCTGAAAGAGTTGGTGTCACCTAAATATGCTTTCTTGTGGATCCGGCCCTCTGTGCCTCACGAGGAGCTGCAGACAATTTCAGCCAAGGCAGATGAGATAGGAAGGCAAGTCCTTGGGTAAGTTGGCTTGGGCTGGATGGCTTTTGCCTTGAGGCTGGGCAGGACCCTGGCCTTGCTGTTCACCCTAGGAAGAAGGCACGTGCAATCCTCGTTGGCCTGGTCTCGTCACCCAGTCATCTTTGGATGTTCCTTCGATGGTTCCAGCTGGCGTTCTCCACATGAGTAAACTGTTTCTTTTTCAGTGGGTCTCCTTCAAATGGTAAATGCTGGCTCTTGCCACAGGAGGCACATGCAAAGGAAATACTCTCGCCTGCAAAGCAGAGGTGATAAAATCACCTTTGGGTAACTTTTAACTGAAAATTGAGCCATGGTTTTGAGGGAAATGAGTGTGCTTGTTCTGAAATTCAAGACCTGCACACTCCCCCCCCCCCCCCATATCCTTCAAACCAAACCTTCCTCTTCCATGCCTCAAAACAGAAATGAACATGGACTGGAAAGAGCAAATGGAACTTTCTAGAGGTAGTAAATAAAGCAAAATGGAGCTGCTGTTACTGATGAATGGTGGTACCTGTGGTGCATTGGATGCCGATTTAGGGAATGCCTGAGAGACCATCCTGAGCTGAGCCAGCAGAGGCAGGAGGTGACTCCTCTGCAAAACTAAGTTGTCTACCTGATCCCAAGCAGGGTAGCTCTGAGGAGCAGAGGGGGGGGGGGGGCTGTCAGGTTTTCAAGCGCTTAAACTAAAAACCAACGTTCCCAGTGCTTCTTGCAGGAGCTGCAGCTAGTCTTGAGTTTGTACCATGCTGTTGCTCTGTGAAGCACGCTGGGTGTAGATCTGGGTGAATTCTGAAATAGCCAGGGGAGAATAACCGCTTCGCCAGACAGCACTTCCTTCTGTGCGGGTACCAGGATCTTTGTTGGAGAGTTCTTTTTTTTTATTACTAATTTTCAAAATACATAGGCAGACAGAAACATACAAACAAACAATTTTCGTTATTGACTACTGGTAGAAGGTAGTACATTTAGCATATTCTATCAATTTCTTTACAGGTGTAGTTAGGAGTAGAATCTGTTAAATAATTAGAGCTTATGTAATTCTTCATCACTGTACCATATACTGTGGAAATCCGGAGTCTTAGCTTTGCCATTTAACGCATTTGCATCTATTTCAATAAAATGTGAATAAATTTTAGAGACCAATTAATCCCTTTGTATTGACCATAAGTTGCGATAATATCCATTCGAATTTCGTCATATTTCTAGTCATGCTTTGTCTTACTATGGGATTCATAATAAAATAATGTATTTGATGAAAAACGATCCAATTCACTTGTATCCCTTAAAGCATTTCCTTTAATTTTGTTTGATGCTGTTCCACGCCTCAATCCGTTGGGAGAGGCAGGTAATAAATAAATATATTATAATTATAATTACTGTGAGAAGAATGTTATTCTACCATTATTGTTAAATGTAATTTTGACCATCTTTTAATATATTTCTTTACTTGGGTGAGTATCCTGCTTGGTACCTCTACTCAAGAGAAACTTTCTTGAGTCAAATCCATTTACCCTCACTACAGCATTTGATTTTTGATAAACTGATTGTATCGCTCTTATAAAACTTTGTCCCATGTTTAATTTATTCATAAGTGCAAATATAAAATTCCATTCCAAATGGTCAAATCCTTTCTGTGCATCAAGGGATACAATTGCCAATAGCATCTCTTGTCTTTTTACTAATATGAATAGCATTTAATATTCTACGTATTGGGTCAGCTATTTGCCTTTGGGGTATAAATCCCGCTTGGTCAGGGGAGATATATTCTTTTATTACAATACTTAATCAAGATGTAAGGACCTCAGTGAACAATTATGCATCGTTGGAGAGTTCTCAACACCTTCACAAAACAGCAATTTATAAGTTTCCTTAGGGGAAACTGAGACAGCTGAAACCCACTTAACACCCCCACCCCCGCTGCCCATTCTGCTGATCTGGGCACGTGGTCTTTCTTCCTTCCTTCCTTCCTTCCTTCCTTCCTTCCCTCCTTCCCTTGACAGGGTCTCTTTTTCCTCCCAAAGGTTGCTGGAACGGCAGGTGGCTACTCTGACCCCTGAGGAGCTGAGCAAAGACCTGAAGCAGCTGCAGGAGCAGATCAGAGGCACCCAGTACAGCCTCGTGATGAAGCTGCTCCGCCTGGCCCTCAGTGGTCAGCAGGTGAGCCCCCTTCCAACCCCCACATCTTTCATCCTCTGCTCCGCTGGAAAGCCAGTGGCTGGCCTGGAGTTACAAAGGACCTTGGTATTGGCTGTTTTATTGGTTGTAATCAATTGAAATATTTACTCCTCAAGTTTTCAGCAAACTGGTCCAAAGAGGTTTACAAAAATAATAGCAATGGAATCAGTAGAAATGACCATCCCTAACAACAAAAGCCAATACATCAGCATGAGCTAAAATGGAATGGAATCATGAAAGCCATTTAGATAGTTTTCAACTGGCACTTAAATACTGACAACAGATATACCAAATAGGGCTAGCAGTTTTAAAACAAGATTTCCTGGATTAGGTGATTTTAAAATTGGTTAATAAAATAACTGTTCACTGTGTGACAGCTGCAGTTCAGGCAAAACTTGGGTCATACGGTAGCCCAGCCTTAGTTCCCCCATCTGCAGAATGCTAATAATAGTGACTTGCCTTAGCTCATTTAGTAAATGGGATTGCTGCAGAATTGCTGAAGAGGTAGCTGCAAATAAAGGGCCAGCCAGCTCCAGCTATTCCATAGGTTAACCCATGGAAACCCCCTGCTTCTGAGACCAGAGAGATGTGCCCCACCCAGTATGTCTGGGCTCCCCCTCCCTTCGTGCAGTAAGCGTCTGTTTGCCTGTTTCAGGAAGGACCCAGCGTCGCTGAAATGATGGTCTCATTGGGACCCCGAGAGGCCAGCGCTCGGATACAGAGGGCATTGTGCAGCTAGCCTGTTTTCTGGGGGAAAGAGACAAAGCGAGCAACCATCGAACAATCTATGGTTTTGGATGGAGATGCGTCTTTTGTATGGCTACTATTTCAGAGAGACGGAACTTTACACAATCTCCACTAAGGAAAGAATTCCACAATGCTTAGAAACCGGAGTGCAACACACCCCACAGAAAGTGGCAACGTTTAAAATGTACTCTGTAATTTCATAGATCAGTGCTAGCCTGGCAATGACAGTAACGCAGCTGGCGATGCTGATTCAAATTCAGTGTAACGTGGCATTAATTACAAAAGTGAAATATTGGTTTGCTCTTAAAGTACTGGTCTTAGTCAGATTCCATGCAGCCATGGTGCCCCGGCCCTCCCGCATGGCCGTCCGTAGGGAATGGTGGTCAGTCTCAGCCCTGCAGGTGAGAAGGCCAAATCAGTCTCTGAAAACCAGTCCCTCCGGCAAGGAGGGCGCACAAGATGCTGGGAGGCAAGAAGCCTGTATTTTGCCCTCTAGTAGTCAGAAACCACACACAGGGCACAGTCTTATCGGGATTCCTGTCAGCCTCCAAACTCAGAGGCTGAGGGGGATCCTGTGCAGAGAGGGAGGAAGAGCGCTAGGCCATCTGTGCCTCTGCTCTCCTCCTGGATTTCAGCTAGATCTACCTGAGGCGTCCGGGAGGAGGGAAGGAGGCTGGAGAAGGCTGGGGATAGCTCATATCCTCACTTCCCTGGCCTCCTTTCCTTTGCCCCTGAGGTCGCCTTTGCGACTCTAGAGGGGCAGCTGGTGCAGTGCTCTCCACAAGAGGTTCTTCAAGCACTGTCTCTGACCTCGGATTCAGGAACCTGAAGTATCATATCTCCCCCCCCCCCCCCCCCCGACTCTGTCTAGGGGTTGCAGGATTGCTCTTGAGGCTTTTCTTTCTTCCTGGAAGCATTGCTCCTCTCACTCCCATTGACAACAAAGTTCTGATCAGCAGATAATTGACATGTTTCTGAGCTGTTATCGTTTTAGGCTGCAATGGTGTGCCATAAAACTGAAAACTGGAACCCTTCTTCCTGATACACTAGTTTTCTATGTGCAGGGTGGGGATTTCTTTTTTATGGAGAAGGAATTTTCCACCATGACAACTCCCTCCAGCCTGAAGTTGTATAGCCTAGAAAGAGCTGTACTATCTCATCTGCTATGTGAGAAGAACAGGCCTAGAACTGTTTTTAAAAAAATAAAGCTTCCAGTACTATGAAGTTGTGCAGGCAATTTTGGGTTTTAAATGTCTGCAGTGCTTACAGTGAGCTACCTCTGTTACAGCTCAGCCCTGCTCTGCTAGCTGTCAGGGTACAGGCAAGATGCTCATGGCTTCTGAAATCTCTTCCGGCTAAGACAGTTTTTCTTTTCTATTTTAAAAAAAGTGTCTTCTCATCTAGCAATACAGTAGGGATAGGCAACCTGGAGCCCGTGGGCTCTGGTATGCCCCATGACACCTGTCCTTGTGCCCACCAAGATGCTCCCTGCCCCTTCCACATTCAAAACAAGAACATGCCCATTTCGGTTGGTACTGAAAAGTGTGGTGGGTTCAAAGAGGATTGTTTAGTGGGCTCGTGCTCCACCCCTGCTGCCTCTGTTGTGGAGGTTACTTTTCCATTGAGACTACTGCAGGCATGGCAGCCATGTGGTGGTGGTTAGGCGGACCCTATGAAAAGGAGGACAGGGCTCATGTAACTTTAACAGTTGTAGAGAAAAGGGAATTTCAGCCAGTGTCGTTTGCATGCAATTAGTTCCTGGTGAAATTCCCTCTTCATCACAACTGTTAAAGTTGCAGGGGCCCTGCCTTCTTTTGTATATGGTCACTCTAGTTTCGTGCCTGCATCTTCTATTGTTGTGATGAAGAACTAATTGCATACAAACGACACTGGCTGAAATTCCCTTTTCTCTACAACTGTTAAAGTTCCATGAGCCCTGTCCTCCTTTTCATATGGTCAGCCTAGTGGTGGTGGTGCCCACACGTTCCTCAGCTTGCCAAGTGGGAGAAGGTAGCGGGGTGGGTGTCCTGTCAGTGGCCTTGGCTTTGGATGGCTTTCACCCAAAGAGATTCCGGGAGGACCAGGACAGTGCCAATGGCTCCCTGAGACCGGCGCCCCGCGGACTCCCGAATGGTGGTGCCTTTGGAAGGGGAAATGCCCAGCGAGCGGGACTGCTGGCAGAAGATCTCAGGTCCACGGAAGAAAGAACGGCCGCTCCCAAGCGGCCTCGTGGTTCGGACCCACAGCTTGAGCCTGACGTTCTGGGAGGGCGGCGGTGTCTCTGGGGCTGCGGCAGGCGGACCAGGCGGCAGGGTTTCCTCCGGCAGTCCCAGAGAGATGCCCGGCGGGGGGCGGGGCGCTGCGGGGCGCGGGCTTTGTGGTGGTGGCGCCGCCGTTTCTGCAGGAGGAGAGCCTCGCGGGCATGCCTTGCCGCCGAACTCGGCCAGCCGGCTGCCGTCTTAATCATCCCAGCGTCTTCTCGCAGCTTTCAGCGCGTCTCTCTCCCCGCCGGCCCGGCCCTTCCTCCGCCCTCCCCGTGCTCAGAGCCGCTCCTCCAGCCCCTTGAAGGCGCTCGCGACCGGGGCATAGTTCAGCCTCGAGTGCCTTCGAGGGGCGCTCGGGCTTCGTTTGGCGGCGGAGCGGCCCTGCGCTCCGCAGACTCCGTCCCCGCCCCGCGCACTCGGCGGGGGTCGAGTTCCCCTCTTTCCCGTCTCCAGGGAGGGACGGATGGACGGACCCAGCGCCGAGGAGGAAGAGGCGGCGGCCATGGCTCGGGTGGCTCCCCCGGGCGCGCTGGAGCGCTTTCTTCGTGAGTGCGGGCGGGTCGGCGGAGTGGGGGGAGGGCGGGTCGGCACTCTGCACGCGCCCAGAGGGTTCGTGGCGAAGCGCCTAGGCTCGAGCTCCGTCGGGTCTCTCCTCAAGCGGGAGGCTTTCCGCGCTCCGAAATCGAGAAGCCGGCGCCTGTGCGGGCTGCACGTGGGAACGAGGCGCTGTTCGTCGGGCGGGGCGGAGAGTGTTTGGGCTCGGCTCGCAAGCAGGCGGCTCGGTAATTTCAGACCCTGGCCGGTGTGGCCGGGAGTCCAACTTCGGTTGTGCAGCCCGCCACGAGGGCTTCTGCTTCCCCGCACGCCGCCATCCCAGGCTTTGCAGCTGCCTCATACACGCCTGAGACGTTAGAGCAAGGAACTAACAGAAAACCGAAAACTGTTTGCTGACCGGGGCAGAGCTCTGATGAACGTGGGCACTTAACACGTTTTAAGCTTGCTTCGATCGTGGCACCATCACGGAGTTTGCATCAATCAGTGCTAAAAGCACTTATTGAAAATAAGCACTATTTTGTTGTAGAAAAGGATAAGATATTTAAAAGTAAAAATAATAAAACGTGTATCTGTAACAAGCTGTATAGCTTCACTCCCCCCATAAAATGTTTCTAAAAATAAGGAGGAAAGCATGCTGCAAGGAGCGGCATCAGGCCTGGGCTGTGTGTGTGTGGGGGGGGCAGGGCACCCCCTTGCTGGCCTATTTGCCGCTGCACCTTTCTGGGTGGCTATTTGGACATACTCCGGGTTGCGAAAACCTGGACTTCGGCCCCAAGGTCCTTGGGGCCTTGCTGCATCACTCTCCGCTCCCCATATGGGTAGGGTGGGGCAGGGCGACATGCATGGCTCTGCCTGGTACTGGGGACCAAGGAAGGCAAAGTAGGGTGGCTTGGGGAAAGCAGGACCCCTTGCTTGAAGCTGGTCTTGCTTCTGTGACCACAAGTTCCTCACCGCAACACCTAGTGGGCGATAAGACTTTTTCCTCAGTCCATAATACTTATCAATGTTATACACTTTGGTGATCCAGCATCATCCACTCATAGCAGATCAATAGCAGATCAAGAGAATCTTCTGCATTGACTTGTACAACAAGCAGTACTTTGACTAACTCCTAGTCTAGGAGCCCACAATGGCATCAACTGCTGGCCCTTGATCTGTGCCAAGATCTCTTGCAAATGCTATGAAGAGTCTGGCTTTTGCTCTGATGAATAAAGATAGTTATTTTCCCATGACACTAATATCCCATAAGTTAATTAACTTGATTTTCATTTTTGTTTCATTGGGCTCTGCTCCCCAATAAATACTGAATTGAGCCTTCTTTCTAACATGGGGTTTAATAGCAGTGTCCTGGCAGCCCGATTGCCAGATAGTCAAATTAATGGTTTGTGTACCCCCGTAAAGTCTGTTTTGTGGGCAGCTGTGCCACATACGGATATATGTCCTTTAAAAAAAAACCACATACTCCCCAGCAAGTAGCTTGCCTTGGCCTCATAACCTTTTAAAGACTTAAGCACTAGTTCCCAACTTGGGAATGTTGTTGGACTACAGCTTCTATCAGCCATCATGGTCTGTGGTCAGGGATTATAACACCTGGAGACCTGAGAGTTGGAACCACTAGAAATAACTTCATAATAGTTGTGTGGATAGAAAAAGTAAGCCCAGTTAATTCCTCTTTATCCCATTGTTTTTTATAACCACCCATTCAACATTTTCTCTATCACCCCCCCACAGAAAAAAAACCCACCTTTCTGCCCAACCTTACTAGGCCAGGGGTGGGGACCTGTTCCCCTCCCTCCCCCCTCCTCCCTCCCCGGGCTGTGTGGATTGTGTCTTTGTCTACCCACTGGCGCCCCCTCTTTCCCCTCCTCCTCCGAAGCCCTGCCCCGGCATCTTCCGACCCCTTTTCCCTGCAGAGAGGGGCACGAAGCGATTGTGATGCTTTCCTCTGCATAGATCTCCGTGGTAGAGGAGAGCAGTGTCCTCCCCAGCTCTAGACACTGCCTGTGGAAGAGGGGATGGGGCCTGGGTGAAACTTTCATGGACAGATTTGGCCTGCAGGCTGGAAGTTCCCACCCCAGCTCTAGGCCAATCAGCATTAAATCCTCTCACACAAATAATAGCTGTCAAAGTAGATCTAAGAGGACTCGAATAGGGTTAAGGTATGTTCCAGATTTTCAAAACGCTGGCAATAAAATCACACTGCTGCTGTTCAAACCTCCTCTTTGTTCCTCACGATCACAATAGACTCCAGTCAGATCTTGAAATGAGATTGTTCCAGTTCTTCTTCATGGTCTCTGTGCATCACATATATGGGCTCACGCCAGCGCCGAGCTCAGTTCGGGAAACTTCTATAGCTAGCTTAGAGCTTTTGGCGGGAACCCCTCCCCACACCATCCTATCGTGCATGCTCCGGGTTCCCGCCTACCTCAGTTCTTCTTCGACCGCTTCGCTGATCGCCTCGCGGGAGATTTCCTCCAACTGTTCGTATCGTCACTCCTGTAGAAACGAGTAGAATAGTTTTTAGTTAGCTTAGTAGTTGTTCTGTTGTTAGTTTATTGTTAGATATATTAAAAAAAAAATTTTTTTTTACTTAGTTGTTTAGCTATACTTGTTAGCCAACCCAGGACACGTTGGTCCTACAGGCCTATGGCACAGTCTGCGCTCTTTAAGCATTGCTCGAAATGTTGGGCTAAACTGACTTTGACTGATGGACACTCGTTATGTCTGCTGTGCCTTGGGGAAACTCACATTGTCGATACGTGTTCACATTGTATGAGTTTCTCTCGTCAAACTCGCCGAAACCGAGCTGACCGGCTCCGCAGTCTCCTCTGGAGCAACGCACTTTCCGCGGTGGACAAGCTTCGCCCTGCCCCGATCCAATCGGCCCAGTCTACTTCTGGGGAGTGTAGGCCTACGCCATTAAATTGCTCGAGCCCAGCATCACCTAGCTCGGCCCCATTAAGGGCTGCAGCTATGGAGCACGCAGAAGAGGCCATTTCGCCGTCTCTGCCGCCTGCTGCTCAAGATAGCCGCAAGGCAAAATCGAAGGATAAATTGAACAAGTCGGCGAAATTGACAAAATCTTCAAAAACGCCGAAGAAAAAGGGCCTGGTACCGCCATCAATACCGTCGTTGACATCGTTAAAAAGGAAAGCTCCGGTACCGTCATTGCTGCCGACATCAAAGTCGACTCCGTCGATACCGATCTCGGGACTGTCGTCACCGATCCCTACCCGGCTTCTTTCCTCGCCGGTTCAACCCACTTCGGTACCGCGTGAGTCCTGTCGGCCATCATCATCGACGTTCCGGGCGTCTTCGCTACCGCCACAACCCTTGGTACCATCTCCGGTACCGATGGATTACACTTCAGACTTGGACGAGACAATTCCAGTGGGACATCCGACCATTCTCGATACCGAGCACCAGGACTTCACTACTGTACTGCCCGTCTCGCCACTCGGTACCGAGCAACAAGATTTCGGCATCGACCTACCCACCTCGCCGACCGATACCGAACGCCGGGGTTTCAGTACTGTGTTGCCAGCCTCGCGTACTTACCGTTCCTGCTTGAAGTCGAGGTCTCGAACCAGGGCCTGGGATGCCTACTCGGACCACTCGGACCGGCCCAGACAGCCGCACCATCAGCGCGAGCCGCACTACCGCTTTGACCCCTACACGGGTAAAAGACTTCCCCACTCTTCTAGGCCAGTCGAGTCTACCCATGCCGTGACCTTCCAAGAATGACCTCGGACCCGCCAACCGGCTTCGACCTCGGCCCAACTCCCGGCGGCTACGCACCGTACGGAACCATCTCCATCGTCGGTTGAGGACTATGCCTCTGACACCTCTTCGGTACCGTCTCCAGCACCCTCGGTGCCGTCTCCTCCGGATGGGGTAGGAACCTTGGACAGAGCTTCACCTTCAATGGAACTGGGCGGTTTCTCTGACCAACTCTTATGCATGGCGCAGTCGTTGGGGATTGAGGTCCAGCAGGCACAAGAGGAGATAGATGACAAGATCTTCGACGTTATGTACGCTGACCTGTCCCCTCAACTAGTATTGCCCTTGGTGCCCACACTTCTAAAGACTGTGAAGAAATCGTGGTCTAACCCAGCTACTATGAGTGCCACGTCTAAATGATTGGGTGCACTCTAAGGTCAAAGAGTCTGAGGCCCCCTTCCTCTTTCAACATCCAAAACCCAATTCCATTGTGGTAGAGGCGTCCCAGGGAAAAACCACCAGGAGCCACACTGCCCCCACAGATAAGGAAGGTAGAAAGCTGGATGCATTCGGCCGTCGGATCTATTCCTCTTCAGCTTTAGGCATTAAGGTGGCCAACTACCAGGCCATGATGGCCCGCTATCAACTCTTTCTGTGGGAGAAGATTGCAGCTCTAACCGATTATCTGCTGGACGACCAGAGAGAATTGGTTCGGGTCTTCCAGACTGAAGCTATCAGGCTCTCTAAGCAGCAGTTGACTACATCACGGCACCAGACGGACTGTTCTGCGAAAGCTATGATTGGAGCTGTTGCTCTGCGCCGCCATGCTTGACTATGTTCCTCTACACTACCCCAGGAAACTAAAGCTAAAATTGAGGACCTGCCATTTGATGGCGAGGGGCTCTTCAATTCGACTACGGATTCAACAATGGATTCCATACATAAGGCAAAAATGACAGCGCGAAAGATGGGCCTTCCCGCCCAGCAACAGCAACCCCACCGTTCCCATAAGTGGTATCGTCCGGTACCATACCAGCACCGCCAGCAACAGGAATGCTCTCAACGCTACCAGTCATCGCAGGCCTTATCCGCTTACAAAGCTAAGAAACAACCAGCACATTTCACTAAACCTCGCCGCCAGGACACAAGTTCAAAACGGCGTCTTTGACTCCCTTCCTCTTCCTATACGACTCAGGGACACCACCAACAGACTTCTGCCATTCCTTTCAGCTTGGTCAGCCATCACTTCAGACCAGTGGGTGCTCAACATCGTCGCCTGCGGATATCTAATAGAGTTCAAAGTCCTACCTCCTCTTGGCTCCGTGCGATTCACTCCGCCGTCAGAGGTACTTGCTCAGGAAACAACATCCCTCCTGAGAAAAAGCGCAATCACGCGAGTCCCGCTATGCCATCTGCAGGCGGGATTTTATTCCCGTTATTTCACGGTGCCAAAGAGGGGGCCTTCGCCCTATTATGGATCTCAGAGCTCTCAACAAATTCATAAAGCCAAAGAAATTCTGCATGGTGACCCTGGCATTGATCTTACCAATGCTCAAACGGAACAGTTGGTTCACACTAATCGATTTAAAAGACGCTTATTTTCACATTTCCATTCATCCATCGCATCGAAAATATCTCCGGTTCATTGTGGGAAATCGGCTTTACCAATTCTCTGTACTCCCGTTCGGCCTAAAAACCACACCGAGAATCTTCACAAAATGCATGTCAGCGGTCTGTGCACATCTACGGTCCAAAAACATAGAGTTATACCCTTACCTGGACGATTGGCTAATTGTATCTCCATCAAAGCTCCAGGCAATCAAGGATGTCCACGCAGTGTTGTCACTTCTCACCGCTCTCGGCCTGCAAATAAACACAGACAAATCTATTTTTCATCCAACACAGCAGATTCTTTTCATAGGCGTTTTCCTCGACTCCACCGTCGGCAGACACGCAATTCAAGACCTCGCCACGCGCACCCAGTTCACCCGCAGGGCCACGGCCTTCACAATTCTTCGGCTGTTAGGCCTCATGGCCTCCGCAGTCTTTGTAGTCCGATGGGCCCGCCTTCAAATGCGCCCTCTACAGCAATTGCTTCTAAAGCACTACTCACCTGGCCAAAACCCTCGCAGATTGGTACTTACCGTTCCAGTTCATATCCTCTCCTCTCTCAGCTGGTGGTTCTTCCCTCGGAACTTGTCACAAGGCCTACCGTTCCACGCTCCAGGACCATCCCGCACCATCACAACGGACGCCTCCTTAGAAGGTTGGGGAGCTCATCTGAACGACCTGAACATCCAAGGAAAATGGTCACGTTCAGAGAGCCTCCAGTATATAAATCTTCTCAAGCTGCTTGCGGTAAAGCGAGCTCTATATACGTTCCTGCTCCTCCTACACGACCATCACGTGCGAATCGTCTCGGACAATACCACCGTGGTGTGGTACTTGAACAAAGAGGGAGGAACTCGTTCCCCTCGCCTCCTCAGCTTAACCTTAAATATACTTCATTGGGCAGCGTCCCAGGACATTTGTCTCTCAGCGCTACTCTCGCAGGAGTGGACAACCAGAAAGCAGATGCGCTCAGCTGTACGTTCTGCGACACCCACGAATGGGAGCTGTCACGGGACATTCTGTCTCCTCTCTTTGCCAAATGGGGTACGCCCTCCATAGACCTATTTGCGACTCCTGCCAACTCCGTTTGCCGGAACTTCTGCTCATGTGCAGGAATGGGTCACAATTCGTTGGGAGACGCCTTCCAGCTCGATTGGCACGGGGAACTCCTCTATATGTTTCCCCCCTTCCCCCTGATTGCAAGGACAGTAGCACGGGCTCACAGATACTGGGTCAACACCATCATGATAGCCCCGTGGTGGCCAAGGCAACCCTGGTTCACTCCGCTCCTGTGTCTGGCAAGACACCAAATTTGGCACCTTCCCAATGTTCTGGACCTCCTGTCCAAGTCCAGGGGCATGATACTGCACCCGGACCTACAAACTCTGAAACTGACGGCTTGGAGAATTCAACCAGGTGGCAGACCTTAAGCATCCCACCTGGTATACGTTCTATTTTCGAGGCATCTACAAAGCCCTCGACCAGGGCCTCCTACACCAGAAAATGGAAGCATTTCAAGACTTTGCGTCGGAGAAAGGCTTTTCTTCCAACACGGGACCCATCTCAAACATCATAGACCTCTTGTATTCCCTCTACACAGCGGGTTCTCCGCATTTACTCACCCTGTCGCAAAGGCGTTTCTTAAGGGTCTTCGCAACTTGTTTCCTTCTTTGCGACCCTTGGTTCCCCAGTGGAGCCTCTCGTTGGTCCTCACAGCGTTAACGGCAAAGCCATTCAAGCCGCTCGCAACTATTAATCTCCGTCTACTTACGTTGAAAGCGGTATTTCTCGTAGCAATTACGTCAGCGCGACGGGCGTCTGAGCTCGCCACACTACTCGTGGACCCACCTTACATGCAGTTTTTTCCTAATAAGGTTGTCCTACGCCCTGATCCATCCTTTGTTCCTAAAGTTTCCTCTAGTTTCCATATTAACCAAGACATTGTGCTTCCTACGTTCTTTAGAGCTTTCGACGACCCCCTATGTTCCACTTTGCACACGCTGGATGTAAGGCGTGCGTTAGCCTTTTACAAGTCCAGAACCGAGTCCTATCGAAAGTCTCATAAATTGTTTGTGTGTTACGGGGGAAAGACTAAAGGCTGCGCAGTCTCTCCACAACGTCTTTCCCGTTGGGTTGTGGACCTTATCGTCCTTGCCTACCAGATAGTTGGCAAAGAACCCCCAGTTTCGCTTACAGCGCACTCCACAAGGGGACAAGTCACTTCAGCAGCTTTGTCACATGGTTCGTCCCTTCCTGATATCTGCAGGGCGGCAACGTGGTCTAGCGCCTCCACATTTGTGAAGCACTACCGATTGGATACCAGGGCAGCACGGGACGCTTCCTTTGGAATGGCAGTCCTCTCCTCTATATGCAAATGATTCCACAGCATTACTTACCCTCCTCCGGTAAGTCTTGCTGATCAATCGCCCATATGTGTGATGCACAGAGACCACGAAGAAGAAATGCAGGTTGCTTACCTGTAACCGTAGTTCTTCGAGTGGTCATCTGTGCAGTCACACAACCCACCCACCATCCCCTCTTGGCAACGCTGTTGTGTTTGACAAGAGGTTCAGTGCTCGTGCTTTTAATATGCTTGTGTTTATTATATTGCTTATCTTGGTGCGAGGCCTAGCGGTCTCAGAGAACTGAGGTAGGCAGGAACCCGGAGCATGTGCGATAGGATGGTGGGGGGAGGGGTTCCCGCCAAAAGCTCTAAGCTAGCTATAGAAGTTTCCCGAACTGAGCTTGGCGCCGGCGCAAGCCCATATGTGTGACTGCACAGATGACCACTCGAAGAACTACGGTTACAGGTAAGCAACCTGCATTTATCTCCACTATGAAACACCTTTGTGATGAACCCACTGAGTAAACACTGCCATTCGGAGGCATTCATGACGGCTGAAACGGTCCCCTTTTGGCAGAATTAAGCCAAGTGGCGATTCTAGGTTGCTTTCTTACTGACCGGGTTCACATGATCGTGGAGGGTAGAATAAGCTATTGTGGCCTCTCCCCCGGCGCAGACCCGTCATTTACATTATTACCCGCACTGCAATGGGGTAGTTTTCTATGCATCCTACAACCCTCAATGTGTGGTAGGGGTTGTGGGATGAGTACAAAGTCACCCCTGCTGCACCACAAGCCTAGTTCGGATGACACGCCAACCTGCATTGTAACATGGGTAATTATGTGACCAATGGCTGCGTGTGTAGCACACATGGAGGTGGTAGGAGAAGCCACGATGGCTTCTTTTACCCCTGCAATCATGCGAACTCAGTAGTGAGACAAAACCCAACATTCAGTTCTTCCATTTCTGGAATTTGCGCTGTAAGGATAGCCCAAGACCAGCTTTTTTGCTGCCTGAGGTGAAGTATCAATTGGTGCCCCCCAGTCAAGACACATAATATCCAAGGCAATCCAAGTTGTTTTGGCCCCAGAGAAAGAAAACCCCACAAGTATTTCTTTCTCTTCTTTGGCTAGAAAAAGACAATAACTATACATTAAAAATAAGAATTTGCTATCCTTTTGTGACCCCCCCCTCAAATCAGTTGCCTGGCCCTGTTAGTTGCTGAAAACAAAACTGTCTACACAAGTACAGATCATTCACCCTGCACAACTCTAGTTTTGCAACGATCCTGACTCCTGAGGACTTTGCCAGGCTCTCTCCTAGCACATGGTCCTGTGGAACTATCTTGTGCTTCTCTCTCTCTCTCCTTCTCATCTTAAATGTTTACTTCCAGTTTTTGTCTGGTTGACTTTGTACCCTGATATTTTGCAAGCAGGCCTTTATTGAGTCACGTGGGTTAGTTAGATGACATGTCATCTGCAGTGAAGGGGTTTTTAAACTCCCTTTACCCTCAACACTTTTATTCCTACACAATTTCTTATTGCTGTTGCCAGAGGCTCTGTAGCTTCTGCTCAAAGGAGACCCTTGTGTCTAGTCTTTCTTTTGGATAAAATCCAGGAACAGAACACTTTCCAAGCCAATACTGGCTTCAGGGCCACCTTGCTATATAAGTGCTTCCCTAAATGAAATATCTTTGTGACAGAAAAGGGTATTATTTTTCTATTCTATCAAAAAGCTTTCTCTGCTTCGAGGAAAAAGTCAGGTTCCCCCCCCCCCCCCGTTTTGACATATTTAATAATTGGATATGAAAACCCATCAGATCAACATGAATATGTTTATCTCTAACCATTTCCATTCAATTTGCCACTATAGTATCAAGTTTTAAAACCCTGATGGAGAAATGCTGACCCCTGCGATGTAGGCAGTGGAAGATCTCTTCCCCTCTTTAGAGATGACAGTCATTGTGGCCTCCTGGAAAGAGTTTAGAATTGCGCTCCCAACTAAACAGTCTGATAAACCTTTTGCCAGTAGTGCAGTCCTATACATATCTACTCAGAAGTAAGTCTCATAGAGTTGAATGGGGCTTATTCCCAGGTAAATATGTCTATGATTGCAATCTAAATGTCATAAATAAATAACATCCCTCTGGTAGTCCATCAGTGAAATATTTTTATTTTTGCTTTAACTGTTTAATAACTCAGTTTCCATCATCTGAATAGATTAATTTTAACCTCCACAGATATTTTAGACATTTCTAACTTCCCTTAGAAGTTTAATGCAATTTTCAGAATTCTTAGAAGTAAAGTTTTATTAAAAAGAGATACATTTACCTCAAATTTCTTTCTGTGTCATAGCAGTTGTGTTCCTTTTTTTTTTTCTTATTGAGTGGATGGATCTTTCCTCTGGTTTCTTCACTGCCAAAGATGGTAGCAGCCTGTCAGGTTTATCCTGCTGTTGTATAGATGGATGCATCTGTTGTGGTATTATACTGTCATCCTCCTCAAAAATCTCTTTATTTTGGTAAAGATCTGCCGCTAAAAGCCTGCTGGGTTTTCAGGAGGACCATTCACCTTCCAATAGTTAATTCCATTCTTCCACCACAGAGACAAAGGCATCATCAGTGCCTACTAAGAATTCTTTCACTCTCATCCCTAATTTATTTCCTAAGTAAATTGCAGCCCCCTTAGATTTGGGTGTCCCTAGAGATATTTACACTGTCACCTGCCACTTTCTGCTTCCATTTTTCCACTTTCCTGGTCTTTTCCCTGCTAGCAGAAATGTGGGTGTGGGGGTAGCTACATTTGGGACTGCCCTGTCTCTGCCTGGTTGTCTTGGGGCTTCCCACTGCTGCACATCTGGCGTGACTCTTCACAATCTTGTATTCCTTGGCAGACAAGGCCACTGACCCCAGTAACCCTGAGGAAAACTGGGAATGTATCCAGAGGTTTAGTGATCAAGTCAATGCAGATGCCAACGGGTAAGAAGACTGTACCAGGTGGCCCTTTGCCACTTCTGGCTCAGGGTGTGTGTGTGTGTGTGTGTGTATGTGTATACAGGGGAACACCAAAGTTTTTGGCTTTAACCGTTCTGTAATGGCCTTTGTCCATGTTCAGAGGTACATTCTTCTAAGCCTGTGCATTGCAGAGCTGATTCTGAGAGTCATCCCACGGCATAGGGTCAGAGTTTGGCCAGTGGTTCTGTTGTTTGTGGATTGCTTGCGTTTCCTTGCTCTGGATCAGTCTTTCCTCAGCCAACAGCATTTTGTGGCTCTTTGCCAGAATCCAGGAAAGCTTGGGCCACAATACATTTGTTACTTTTTAAGGCTCCGCAAGACTCTTTGTGGTGGTTTTGGGGTGGGGGGTGGTTTTATCCCCGGAATGTAGCAAGGGGGCAGGGCCTGAATGGCTGGCAAATTTCCCTGGCCTGGAATAGATGTCAGACAGACTCTTCTTCCTCCTGCTTGGCATTGAGGGCGTTCAAGAGTGGGCCAACAAGCTCACTGGGTGGCTTTGGGCCAGTCACAGGGTGAGTTCGGATGACATATTAAGCAACGGAGAGGAAATAGTCTAGAGACGGAGGGCAAAATCCGTGGCTGCCTTTGGGTGACACAGAAGTGACCTCTGTCAAGAGGACTGTCTCCTCTCCGTTGCTTAGTCGTTTCCCCTCCCCCACACCCCTCCTCCTCCCCACCGAATGGGGGCACTGGAGAGGCCTTGCCTTACCAGTGCAGCCATTATGGGGGAGGAGCAGAAATGAGTCTCCCAGTGGCGGAGGGATCCGATCTTCTCTCAATAGGTGACAGGGTCAAGGAAGAAGATCTGGCCCATCCCTGTCTCCTTTTGACAGAAAATCGGAGTCCTCCGCCACCATGGCCAGGTAACTGGGATGCTTGCGTCTCCTACATCAGGGTTAGCCAGCAAGGGAACCTTCGCGGGAGCCGGGACCACAACCCCTTACAACACGCGATGTGGCTGGTCCCAAGAGTCCCTGCCGCAGAAGCAGGACCCTTGAGGCCAGGCTCCTCGCTTGTAAGAGGTTGCGATCCCAGCTCCCGCAAAGGGCACCTCAACGCCAAGCCACATCATTGGAGGGATGATGCGGCTTGGCGCTGAGGCTTCTTTCTCAGTCGGGGTTCTGGGAAAGGGGGAGATGCCTCTGCCCTCTTCCCAGAACCCTGACTGAGAAGGAAGTGTCAGTGGGGGCTGGGATCTCCTTGGGTGTGAAGAGATCCTTGCTCCCAGCAGTGCCTCTGCCGTGCCCATTGAGTCTGGAGCCAGAGAGCAGCTGCTCTCTGGCGCCAAACTCAATGGGCAGAGAAGATGCGGGGCGAAGCAGATCGGGCGACGGAGGAGTGCGCAGGTCTCGGAGCTGCTGCTGACACTCCGCGTCCCCTTCCGTCTCTTCCGTCGCGGCAGCTGAAGGAAGGGTCATCCAGCCTGCACACAGGAGGACACTTCAGCTGGCGCGATGGAAGTGACAGAAGGGGACGCTGAGTATCAGCAGCTGCTCCGAGTCCAGCTGCAGGAGGCATCCTCCACTCCCCGATCTATTTGGGGGGACAGGGCTTGGAACATGCCATCCCTGGGTGGGGCGTCACGATTGCAACGCCCCTCCCAGGGGCGGCATGTTCCCATGCGTGCAAGTGTTTCAGGAGCCCCGATCCCTGCCCCACCAAGATATGGGACAATCGGCGTTCCTGAAGCACTCGCATGCACAGGATTATTTTCCCTTGCCCATGGAGCTGTGCGGGGCTAGAGCGGCCCTGTTTCTGCCGCTCTTGCCTTGCGACTCTGTGGACAGGAGAGAATAATGAGCGAAGCCTGACACACGACATGGTAAGCAACAGGCGCTGTTGCTTTTCTCCATTGCTTATCCTGGCAAAATAATCAACCGTCCATTGCGTGCACATTGTGTGTCGTCTGACACATGACACAATAATCAACACAATGGATGGTTGATTCCCCCCACCTTCTGTTGCTTATTGTGTCGTTCGAACTCAGCCACTGACTCTCAGCCTCACCTACCTCCCAGGGGTTGTTGTGAGGATAAAACAGAGAGGAGGAAGACCGTGTGAGTTGCTTTGGGTTCCATGCAAGAGGGAAAATGGCAGGATATAAATGTAATAATAAGTAAATAAAATAAATGTGAAAAGCTGATCTTCCTTCAGTCCTCAGTCCTATAGAGACTGAGGCCTTTTGGAAGAAAAATGTTTGACAAAGCTCAGCCTTAGAACATGTAAAATTATGCAAATGGCAGTGAGTGCCCCTGGGCATACATGGAGTGTCTTTCAACTGATTAACCTCAGTTGTCAATGGTGTTATACTCTGGGATCCTGTGCAGAAGCAGAGGGCTGAATTTGAACATAAGAATATCAGAAGAGCCCTGATGCTGGATCAGACCAAGGGTCCATCTAGTCCAGCACTCTGTTCACATAGTGGCCAACCAGCTGTTGACCAAGGACCCAGAAAAAGGATATGGTGCAACAGCACCCTCCCACCCATGTTCCCCAGCAACTGGTATACATAGGCTCACTGCTTGTGCCACTGGAGGTAGCACATAGGCATCAGGACTAGTAGCCACGGATAACCTTCTCCTCCAGAAATGTAGCGAACCCCTTTTTAAAGCTATCCATAAGAACTGGGTGCCAGAGTTTACCTCCCCTCTTCCCTTGGGCAAATTGCACGCTCTCTCTGTCTCTCTCGGCCTCAGTTCCCCATTGATAAAAGAGGAATATGGGCCCATCTCCTACAGTTACTGTGAAGGCAAACATACGGATGGTTTTAATGTAAGCTGCATGGCTTGTCCTGTTCCTCAGCCCCACCACAGCTCTGCGGTTGCTAGAACATAAGATCCAATCGCCACAGGAGGCGGAAGCACTGCGGGCTCTAACTGTAAGTGTGTGTGGAGGTTGGCCTCCTTATTTCACTGTTCCTTGGGTGGGCAATGGCACCATCAGGATGTGGTGCAGGATCTCTGCCCTCCCTTTGTGGCCTTGGGGTGGGGGGACAGCGGAGGAGGCCTGCTTGTCCATCCTCGTGGCTACCGAAGCCCCAACGGGACCTGCTTTACCCAAGGCCGTTGCCACAGTTGCCCCCGTCAAGGGCAGCCTGGTTGAGGCCATCTTTTTCTCTGTCCCTTCATGCTCACTTGGTCCTGCCTTTCAGCCAGGCCCACGGAACCCCTTCCTTGCTTAATCTGAGTGGCAGAGAGCGGCATGGGCGGCGTGGGATCGGTAGCGTAGACTTGGAATCTGTTCCCCTTGCCGAGACGTGGCTCTGACACATGGGAAGTCATTCAGAGTGAGGGTGCCCATGAGCACGTGCAGTGTATTTTTTCCTTCAGTGACCAAGCCTGTCCTCCTCCCAGTGAGAGGAGCTCCCAGGTCAATGAGTGTGGCCTCTGGCCAGCCGGCAGTCCCCGTGCCCCATCTTTTAGAACAGGGGTGGCCAACGTATGGCCCTCCAGAGGTTTCGGCCTAGAACTCCCACCCTCCCTCGTCATTGGCTATGCTGGCTACAACCGCTGAGAGTCACAGGCCAAAATATCTGGAGGGCCACAAGTGGCCCACCCCTGGTTTGGAAAGTGGCCACCTATTCAGGGTGATGAAGGATTCGACTTGAGGAGTTACTGCCTTCCCCTGCATGTCTCCCCGTCTGCTGCCTTGGGGACCGTTCTTCCTGATGTGGCGATTGGGTGGGGAGAGCCCCTCCCAGGTTCACAGGCAGGGGGGTCCTCCCAGTGGCTATGGCAGGATCCAGGCCTCTCTGTGGATTTGCCAGCGTTCAGGTTAAGGCTGTGCTTTCATCTTGCCCTGCAGGTGTTAGAGATGTGTGTGAATAACTGCGGCGAAAATTTTCATCATGAAATGGGGAAGTTCCGGTTTTTGAATGGGCTCATCAAAGTCCTCTCTCCCAAGGTATGTGCTCAGCCTGGAAGGGAAGCTGGAAAGGGGGTGCTTTTGCCAGCAGAGCCATTAATGGGGTGCCCTTAGAAAGGCCTTCCACAGGCCAGGAAAAAATTAGGGTTTCGTTAAAGAAAAAAATGTGGGGTGTCTCTACCTCAGACTGGGAGGGCTGTTTGCTCGTTGCTGACATGTGGAGGCTGAAGGAATAAAGGCACTCTTCATATGCTCAGTAGCACGCTCTTCAGTTTCAGTGCCTTCACATATTCTGAGGCTGAGCCTTGGCACAAATTGAGCCCAGGACAAAATGCAGGTGTTGTGAGAACCACAAAAGCAAAAGACAGCGTGGCAAGAAGGCTGCCTGCTCCCCTCCGTCCCCTGCTCCTGCAAAGGAAAAAGTTCCAGAGGTTCTCTGGTGGTAACAGTCTCTGCTTGGGCTTTTCAGTATCTTGGAGAGTGGTCGACCGACAGAGTCAAGTCTCGCATCGTTGAGGTAATGTTCAGTTGGACGGTGTGGTTTCCTCAGGAAGTGAAAATCCGAGATGCTTATCAAATGCTGAAGAAACAAGGTTTCCATTCACTTCTTTGTCAGCATTCTTTCGCTGTATCTCAAGTCACACGGCTCAAACCATGAGCCCTACTGACCAAATGGTTCTGATGTGCCGTTTCCTTGCAAAGTGTCTTCTCTTGGAGTGGGGGGAGGGGAGGCAGGAGGAAGCCTTTCTTTCTTTGGAACTTTTAGGTTGGAGCAGCGCTGGAGCAGCCGGCGCCTCCCTCCCCCCTTTAAAAGCTATTTATCCTGGTGGCTAAAGCAGCAATATGTTCCAAAGGTTATGGAATGGAAGCCCATCAGAAACTGAAGCGCTGCCTTTAATGGGTGCGCTTTAGCTGTGTGTCCCTCGCCTAGTCTGTGCAGCACTTTATTTTTATTTTTGCTTTTGCTTTTATTACCCTTGTGATGCACATGAATAGCAAGAGCAGAGCATGCCAGACATGTTTTGAACCTTGATATTCTGCCTGAAGCCAAGTCACTTCAATGTTCTTATTCTAGTTCTGTTGCCTTAAACTCGTCAACCCTTCTTTCAGGATTTTCTCTCTCCTCTTTTTGGTTTTGTTGAAATTCACAATAAAAATATAATTAGAAACCTTTCTTTCAGGAATTGTAAAACAAGACCCCAAACTGGTGGGGGACAAAATTCTACCACCACCTTCTCCAAGACCCGCTAGTTCCATTTTTGATGCCGATGATGAGAAATTAAAGGTAACCTGATTCCACGTGTGGCCAAGCCTCCTGCTGCAGGGGGCAGCAGCCGCCTTTCCATCCTCCTCACTCCCAATAATACTCAACTCAGCTGGCGAGTGCCAACAGGACTGGAGCCAGAACAGGGCCTCTGAGAAACAAGAGGGAAGCATTAGCATACTCAGGGCACTCCCCAAGGTTTGACAAGTACAAAAAGTCTTTTCAAAAATTAAGAGAGCAAACACCCACTGCCCAAGCTGCCCAGTAAGGCCCACCCATGCTCAGTAGCCACAGAACATTGGAAAAGAAAAATGGAAGGAAGAGAGAATGGAACGGGGTGTCCTGGAGAAGGGCATGGCTGGCTGGCTGGCTGGCAGGGAGGTTGAGTGGGAGCAGTCCTTTCAGGGAGAGCAGGGAGGGAGTCCTGCCACATCTAGTGCCCAAGTGCTGACCAGCAGAGCAGCAAAATGAGGCTGCCCACATGCAAATCTTCATTTCCCTTGTTCTCCCAATGTGTTTGGCAAATATTGACTGGTTTCCCCCGAAGGGAATGGGAAGGTGGAGGGCTGTGCATGCATGCTGCCCCCTTGTGGCTGTGAAACCTGCGTATCCAAAGCAGAACCTTGCAGTGGGGTTGGAAGTGCAGCTTTGGGGTGGGGGTGTTGAGCCCTCCCTTCTTCAGCAGTCCTCCAGCCAGGGTAAGGGGTATCTGGCAGGCCAGGACTTTTATCTTCCGCTCATTGCATCACCTGGGAAAACCTGGGACTGGGCTGTGTGCTGTCAGGGGCACACCCTGACCCCAAGTCCCTAATCCCATTCCACAACATTTTGAGCTGTTAGGGTCTGAGCCTACAGCACAGCTTACATAGTCCTTGAGAGAGAAGGGAGGAGTTAACGTTGGGTTGGGAAATGTACTTTTTCCTCTCATCTCAATTAGCCATCTCAGAATAAGGCTTGGGGGAATTCTCCCAATCCTTATTCCTTCTCCCCACTGTCCTAAATGCTATGGGCTGAAAAGTTAGCAGGTGACTTCTCTTCAGCCAGTTGCCACCCCAATCCAGTGTGGGAAGAAAAGGGTTAACTCCCCCCCTCCCTCAGTGGTACCTCCAATCCAGTTGCAGCATTTTGTGGTGGATGTTAACTTGCTCCGCCACAGCAGCAACAGCATCCATCTTGGGTGCCTCCTTCCTTCTTCTCCAGCCTGTGGGATGCCTGGGCAGGGATGTTTCGATGATCCAGAAGCGGAAGGGCAAAGGCCCAGGACCTGGCAGCTTTCTCCTTGTTCTCCTTGTGCTGACGGCACTCCAGTTTTATTCAGCCTGTGGCTTACAAAGTTTGTGGACTTGAACCATTTTCTTTTTCATGTTTTGGTTTAAAGGAATGTTTTTTTTAGAATAAAAAAAATCAAGCTCTAGAGTCTTTTGATAAACATTCAAAGCAACCATTTTTTAAAGCATTTGATCCTTTAGAAACTTTGCTTAGGCTTTTACCCCTAGGATTTTCAGCTAACCCCCCCCCCCTTTTGGCTGCTGTGTGATGTTTCTGGCTCGCTTCTCCCATTCTCCCCTCCTCTCAACAGCTTTTAACAAGGCTCCTAAAAAGCAAAAACCCAGAGGACCTACAAGCAGCCAACAAGCTGATCAAAGCCCTGATGAAAGAGGTAGGCATCTTCCCCTCTGTGTCAGGCAGCAGCTGGAGTGGCATAGAGTGAGACTGGCTGGCCGGCCCGCCCTGGGGTGGCTCTTCTCCCTCTTTCCGGGTGTGTTTTCCTGGACCAGGGCTTGCTTCCAGACTAGACAGGCCAGACAGCTCCTAGTGCTCCTGGTCGAAAGGCGTTGGGCAGCTCTTCCACCTTTTCCCTCCCTCATGGCTGTTGTCTGGTATGGTACAAATACAAAAGAACCGGTGGGAGTGGATTGCACAGGTCTAATCTGCCACGAAATTCCATGTTTGAGGCAGGCGATTGGGGGATGAAAGCCTTATCTGGAAGCACCTAAGGTTCTAAAACCTGCGCTGGTGGTTGCGGTGGGGAACGTGAAGCCAGGCTGCCAGTCACTTAAGGCAATGCCTTGTAGTCTGAATGAATCAGGCCTGTTGCAGGAGCAGGAGAAGTCGGCCAAGGTGTCCAGGCGAATGAATGCCATCAAGGAAGCTCACAGCAGTGCTGAGGTCCTGGAAAAGATGCTGAGTGGTTACCAAGCAAGAGAGGGAACAGGGATCCCCAAGCCAGCCCTGGAGATTGTGCAGGTCAGTTCCCCTTTCTGCCCTTCCTAACGCTTTTGGAGGATCTCTGATGTTTGGGCAGGAAAGGTGTAGCGGGGATGCGCCAGGAGTCTGATCCCTGCAATATCACCTGCCAGAGCACGCCCACCCCCAGCTGCCTGCCTGCCTGCCATAGATGGGCAGGGGTGGGCAGGGCCTCCCAAGGACCATTGTGGGGCCCCTTCAGCCTGCATTGGGGGACTGAGCTGTCCCCACAGGCATAAAAAACTCCGTCGTTTTCATTGCTTCCCACAGTTTGGCTTTTGTATGCATTGCATAGGAATGTGGACCAGGCTTAATTAAGTACTGGGGCTTGGCTGCAGCTTAATTTTGAATGCCTGGACTCCACTCTAAAACACATGACTTAGTGAAATAGATTTTAAAAGTTCCTCTGAGCATATGAGTTGTGCTTTTTGCTCACCTTCACCAGTAGCTGGGTGTGAGGCTGTGGCTTGGTACCGTGGGCTGCGTGGCTCAGCCACGGCTGTTGCTTCTCAAGGGCAGCTGCTCTGGCTTTCTCCTTCCTCAGGGCATGTACGCCAAGTTTGAGAAGCTGAAACCCCTGATGTTCCGAGTGGCCAGCGAAACGGTGGAGGACGAGGAGGCTTTGGGTAACGTGTGAACACACAGGGCTGCAGCAGTGGAGATGGGGGTGGCAGGATGGGGGTGGGTGGGTGGACTGCAGAGGGTGGGCTTCTGCATTGGCACAGACCTGGTCCCAGAAATGTAGATTTGACTAGACTGGAAATCTGGTACAACCTGCCAACAGTTGACTGGATTTTAATGCACTTTTCTTAGATGGTGTTCCATTCTGCCAAACCCAGGAATGAGAATGTTGGAATTTTAGTTTTGGAAGTGCACACCTTAAAAAGGTTGCTTTTTAAATAGTATTTTTATTTATAGGTTATAGCACTAGTTATACAGTGTATAGTCTTACAATTTTAGTTATGCACAATAATGTCTTACCCCCTCATTCCTGTAGCATCGATACTGCCCAGGAAGAAGTTACACTGACCAGCACTGCCTTAATGGTACTTTTCATCACTTCCTGCCCCTCTCCTCCCCCACCGCTAGAGAAATGGGAAAGAAGAAAAACAAAGATAACCACATTGGTCCATTAGTAGAAAAAATAAACCATCCAAAATCCTCAATTGGGCAGTACTTTTATTAGGAAAAAACAAAATCTCCCAAAACAGCGCGCACACTTCTTTGGAGTTCTCCAGAAGATTTCGTTAGACTATTTGCTATAAGAGGCGGGAGACAGGGGAAGAAAAGAAAAGGTGAAAGAATCTTGTGGCCATGAGGTCTGCGTTCTAAGCTCAGTTTCAAAATGGCAGTTGCAGACTGAATGGATGAGCCACTGGTAGGGCCGCAGGTATCAGATCACACCCAGCATTCGGGGCGAGGGAAGCAATGGCTGCCCATCATTTCTGAAAACATAAAGGCCAGCAGAGAAAAAGAAAAATGTCGATCTGTACGTTTGTGGCATGTGGGCCTGTCTTGGGTGGATAGAATTCCAAGCTTCATGTCAGGATAGATAAGACGCCTGGCGTCTGGCTCAGGGAGGCCTCCTGAGTGCTGGGACTGCTGAGGAGGTCATCATCCGTGCTGCCTGACCCTTCCGTTCCAGAGCTGGTCTTGGGCTCTGCTCTTCTAGGGAGAGATCCCAGGGGCTCAATTTGTGCTGGAGTTCAGCCCTGGCTTGTGGGAAGAGGTCCTATCAAAAGAACAGATGAATGTTTGAAGCTGCTGCAGTTGCCACCACCTCTCATTGTCTGTGCCTCTTGGGCAGGCCTGGCTGTGTAATTAGGCAGGGCATTGAATTCTGTGTGGGCCTCATGTGTTCTTCCTCTAAGCTATGCCCCCCCTCCACACACACATGAGAAGCTGCATTATACTGAGTTAGGTCACAGGTATATTGACCTCAGCACTAGCAGGAGCTCTCTGGGGTCTTATCCTGCCTTGCTGCCTGAACTCCTGTGAACTGGAGGTGCCAAGTTTGAACCCAGGACGTCCTGCCTGGGAAGCAGCTGAGGGCCCAAGGGGCTTCTGCACAACATCCCTGCACAGAAATCTAAAATTTTCCCAGGGATGGTTGTCAAGACTGACTGGTCTGTAGTTCCCGGGTTCCTCCTTTTTGCCCTTTTTGAAGATAGGGACAACAGCGTGTTCAGAGGAGGGCAACGAGGATGATTAGGGGTCTGGAAACAAAGCCCTGTGAGGAGAGATTGAAAGAACTGGGCATGTTTAGCCTGGAGAAGAGAAGATTGAGGGGAGACATGATCAATCAATCAAATATTTATTACGGTCATAAGACCAGCATAAGGGAGACATGATAGCACTCTTCAAATACTTGAAAGGTTGTCACACAGAGGAGGGCCAGGATCTCTTCTCGATTAACCCAGAATGCAGAACACGGAATAATGGGCTCAAGTTATAGGAAGCCAGATTCCTGCTGGACATCAGGAAAAACTTCCTGACTCTTAGAGCAGTGTGACAATAGAACCAATTACCTAGGGAGGTGGTGGGCTCTCCCACATTAGAGGCATTCAAGAGGCAGCTGGACAGCCATCTGTCAGGGATGCTCGAAGGTGGATTCCTGCATTGAGCAGGGGGTTGGACTCGATGGCCTTAGAGGCCCCTTCCAACTCTACTATTCTATGATTCTATGCCATGGCTGGGCTGAGAGGGCAGCGGCTGCAGGTTGGAGGTGCTGAGGTTCAGGCAGGCTTTGGGCCCCTCCTCACTCCTTTCAGTATGTGTGATGTCCGGGGTGGCAAATTCCCTCTCTTGTTTCTCTAGCAGAGATTCTGCAGGCAAATGACCGGCTTACGCAGGTCCTTCACTTATGCAAGCAGATGTTGGGCCTCAGCAGGGATTCTGCGGTGAGCTCTACTGACACCACCGGTAGGTCTGCTGCAAAGGGCCTTCCCTGGGCGGACAGAAGCCCAGCAGGGACAGAACAAGATGCTGCTGGCCCTTAAGGTTTCTGGGAAGGAATTAAAGAGGGAGGAGAAAGATTTGCAAGGGACTGGAAGCAGGCCCAGACGGGGTGAGCAGAAAACGGCCGCTGCTCTACTTACTGGACCAATACACATGAAAGGCTGACAGGTTTTGAAAAACCGCTGCTTTGAAGCAAAACAGTGAATGGAAACATCCTCTTCAATGCATTCTGTATCTGCTTAGCTAGCTGGCAAAGTGGCTAGTCTGGGAGCACATTAAGGAACTCAACCTAAACTGGAGCAGCTAGCTAGCAGAAGTTTATTCAGCAGCTCCAATTGATTGAAGTTACCTTAATGTGCAAATGGGCTGCTCCTGAAGGAGGAGAACTGTGTTTGAAAACACTTTGCTTTAAGTGAGCAAACGTGGCTCAGTTCTTGCTTCGTTTATCCTGCTTGACATTAATGTCACTTAGGCGCCCCAATAAAAGTGAACCACACAGAACGGCAGCAGAATTTGGAGCCGGCAACCCTGCATGGAGCAGCCCCACACTATTGCATTGTGAAGGAAAGGTCTGGATGTTCTCAGCATCCTTGGAATGATGGCTGCGCTCTGAAAAAGGCTTTTTAAAAATCTCTGTTTTCCTTTGAGCAGAGCCTCAGCCCCCTCCGGACAGTGTAAACAGTCTCGCGCTCATTGACTTCTCCGAGATGGATGCAGTGTTCCAGGCTCCCGCAGCACTGCAAGGGAGTGCAAAGTCAGACCTCTGGCAAGGCAGGTGGCTGCCCTCCTCCTCCTCCTCCTCCTCCTCCTCCTCCTCCTCCTCCACCCAGTCACTAGACGAGGAGCTGATGTCGTTAGGTTAGTGTTGGGGACTGGAGCTCTGGGGCAGTGGTGAGTTTGCACAGCTTTCTTGGAGACGTGGTCCAGTCCTCTTGCCTCTTGTTGCTGGAAAGGGTGTGCAGGAGACGAGAGTTTGAGGAAGGTGGCCGGGTGGGGTCTCTGTCTCATGATGGTGATCATGTAATCCCCTTTGTCAAACACTTTCAAGAATGAGGTACAAGTTCAGCTGTCATTCCCCATGACAACCTCTGTGATCTAGGCCAGGCCCCATTTGTGGCTGGGGCTTTGGAGTGCACAAGCAGCCACCCGAGCAGAAGACCCTGCCGGGGGCTTTGGGGCCTCCTTGGCCACTTCTCCCCTCCTTTGCCTGCCTCATCCTCCCGTGAGAGCAGGCAGGGGGCTGGGCTGCTCTTTCTCCTGTGGCAGGGCCAGCAGGAAGGAAAGAAGCAGGGGGGAGGGCCGGGCTGGCAGCGATGCGCCTGCAGTAGTCTAGGCAAGAGATCAGAGCATGGGCAGGCGCTTGCAGGAGGACAGAGTCACAGTTTTCCTGTTAAGAAAGACGTTGCCTCCAACTGTGCGGCTCCCTCTCTGCCAGGTCTCCCCCGTAGCCCAGTGGCCGGGGCTCCATTCTGCAGCGTGATCCCTGAAGTGATGCTTCCGTCGCCCTCCTGCCATCTCCCCTGCGGCCACTCTTTGGCTAAGCTTTCCATCCCACTGGATTCGATTACTCTGAGTGAGTGTTGGGGTTTTGGGTCTCCTTCAAGGCCCCATAGCAGGGCAGCCACCATTGCTGCAACCGCTGCTCTCTAGTTGGCCTGCAGGCTGCGCTGGGACCCCGGGGCCTCGCTGGCTGGTCCTCTTCGTGTGTCCCCTTTGGCTGCCCTGGCCCCAGCCACCACGTTGCCAGAGGAGAGGCTGCCTGGGCATCTGGTCACTGATTCCGCTCACCTGGTCTGTCTGTTCCCTGTCCCCAACAGGCACGATTCCACCGGTCACCATCTACGAGCGGTACGGCCTGAAGGCCATTCTCCACTTTGCCCGGGACCCAGTCCCCAGCCAACCAGCCACCAGGGTGCTGGTGCTTTCCCTGCTCAGCACATCCCCTCGCCCAGTCCGGCACATTGTGTTTCAGGCTGCTGTGCCAAAGGTGAGAGGCCTGTGCTGCCCAAAGAGCCCCTTCCTCTGGGCCTCGACTGCTACCACCAGTCCGTTCCTGGTTCTTACCCATCGAGCTCTAAGAGGCGAGGGACCAGGAGACCCCCGAGGGCTGTTTCCTCCCACAGGACCTTGCCCATTCCGTGAGCCCCGCTGCCTTCTCTGTTGCAACACCAGGCGATGGCACTCACGAGAGTGGCTGGTTCCCATCCTTAATGGTGGCACTTGGATGCTGGGTGAAGACTTTTCTGTCCTGGCAGGTCTCTGGCTGGGTGGGTCATGGTTTGATTTGGTTATGCCTGGCTCCTCCTCTTCATACATGGTTTTCAGCTCCTCCTGTTTGTGTTTTGTTTTTTCAATTTGGCCTCCTTGGGTGTTTCAATTTGAAATGGGAGCTGGAAGGTAGATCAAGAGACAGGGAAGAGGGACAGCATAAGATAAGGTGATACAAAATAGAAATAATTTCTCAGAAATTCTGGACCCACCCAAATCAGGAATGGGAACCATTGCAGAGTATGCATGAGAACGCTTTTTGTAACTCAGCTCTCTCTATACCACTGTATGAGTCCTTAGTCAATATCTGGTTGGCCTGTCCAGGTGCCTCTTGTGCTGAGCTTGTGTCCAAAGGGAGCTCCTGACTCCTCCTGTCTTTTCTCTTCCTTGCTGATGAACGGCAGTCGATGGCCATCAAGCTGCAGCCAGCCACGGGCTCAGAGCTGCCGGCCTTCAACCTGCTCTTGCCCCCAGCTGTGATTTCCCAGGTCTTGCTGCTGGCCAACCCTGACAAGGTACATGGTTGGGACAGGTGGGGGGCAGCCAGTGGGTGGCATATGAGTCTGTGCTGGGACCAGAGGGGGATGCTGGGTGGCCGGCAGTTGCCAAAGATGCCGCCATAGCCAGGCATTGGTGCCCTGCTTGGTGACTGGGCTGCCTGGGGGAGGGCTGCTCATTCAAGATTTAGGGCACAGCTGGAGAACCTGTGGTCCTCTAGATGATACTGGACTATACCTCCCATCATCCCTGCTGACCATGGGCCATGCTGGCTGTGGCTGATGGGAGTTGGAGTCCAACAACATGTGCAGGGCCAGAAGTTCCTCACCCTTGTAATTTCCCCTTTTCCTTGGCCATGTTTTCCCAGAACTAGAAATGATGGGCAGGGACTGGTTTGTTGCTTGTTCCCAGAGCTTAACTGGATCTGGGGAGATGGTGATTGAGGCGAGTTCCCGCGGTGGAGGCTGGCTCTGAGTGCGCCATGTCCCCACCAAGCTCTTCTGTGTAGCGCCTCCACCGCACTACACAGAAGAGCTTGTGGGACAGAAGGGATCTGGTTCTTGTGCCCCTCACAGGAAGGCACACCTGCCTACAGAGCCTTGGCCAGGGTGGCCTAGCTGAGAAAGCAGAGGATCTTCACATCTGTCTGCCTTGCTTTTCATTCTTCTGCCCTCAGGCTCCCCTGCGACTGAGATACAGGCTGCTGTTCAGCCAGGACAATCAGGCTCACAGTGAAGTTGGGGAGGTGATGGATTTCCCCCATGCAGACCTTTGGGGCGGGAGCTGAAGATGGGAGTTGGTGGCTGCTTCCTTGGTGTCTTCTGAAGATGCCCCAAAGCGTCCCCTTGGGTCTCAGACTTGGGCCTCCCTTGTAGCCTTTGTGACCAGACTCAGATGGGCTTGTCTGAAGCTTTGGGCTGCTTCTTCTTTCTGTAAACCAATCAGTACATTTTAAAATAAAAACTTTGCTACCTTAGTATTTATTTGGACTTAGGAACGGCAGTGGATATTTTTTCTCCAATAATGCTGAAGGGACCAATTGTTTTCCGACTCATAGCATAAGGATATTTGACTTAGGCTACAAGTATTGCTTTTCACATATTTTGTGATATGTGAACTTATAATTGGGTGCTGTCTTCTACAAGAAGCCAGCAAACCTGCCCATCTAGCTATTGGTTGAGCTGACATGATGTCATGGAATGTCTGCGACCAATCTTTCACAAAATACTGACATACACTGCAGTTTCTAAGGGGCAAGTGGAAAGCCAGTAAGTTGAAAGAAACTCAACCAGGGCCCAGAAACATGAATGGCTGACCACTGTTGCCAAGAGCGTTTGGGGAGAGAAGAGTCAGGAGTGCAGGAGGAAGCTGAAAAGCTGAGATGGAAGGTAGATCAAGAGACAGGGAACTATAAGGAAGAGGGACAGCATAAGCTAAGGTGATACAAAATAGAAATAATTTCTCAGGAATTCTGGACCCACCCAAATCAGGAATGGAAACTATTGCAGAGTATGCATTAGAAAACATTTTGTAACTCAGCTCTGAATATACCACCTAATGCATTGAGCTAACTCTATTTTTAGCTTGCAAATTAGAGCCGACATAAGGTTGCAGAGTCTTAATATGTATCAGTGACTGAAGCCATTTCTACTATGGAAAGTCTGCAGGAGACCAGCATGGTCCAAATTTCGTTCCAGTCTTTGTTATGCATTTGTTTGTGCCTTTGTCTTTTCTCAGGGTGGCAATATTTCCTTGGGGACTGGCTTGTTAATCAATTTGGAGTAGAAGAGCATAGTCTTCACTCCATCCTATGATATGCCACATTTCTTGAGGTTTTCACATGAAAGAAAACAGATGAACATGTTTTGTTTGTCTGGTTGGGACAAAGGATCTCATAAAGGACAGAGAAAAGTTGGGTAGGATCCCATGGCTAGAAATTCTGAAGGACAAAAGAGTCCAAGAAGAACAGGAAACCCTGAAAACTGAAATGCTGAAGGCACAATCACAAACTATTCCCATGAGTGGGGGAAAACGGGATATTTAAAGAAGCCTGTGTGGCTGTACAGGGAGCTCTCTGATAAGCTGAGACCCAAAAAGGTCTTATATAGGAGATGGAAAGAAGGATATATTACCGAGGAGGAGAACAGTAGAGTTGCCCGAACCTGTAAGGATGACATTAGAAAGATCCAGAGTGAGCCGAAGCTGGTGAGGAATGCTAAAAACCACAGAACGGAACAACAAGGGAGCTGCCACAAGACTGGTGACAGGAAAATGTCCCCATCTCCAAAAGGGGGAGAAAGGAAGATCCAGGAAACCATAGACCAGTCAGACTATGTCAATACTGGGCAAAATTCTGGAACAGATTATTAAGCAGTCAACCTGTGAGCATCTAGAAAATAGTGCATGGATTCATAGTGGGTTTCTCAGGAATGAGTAATGGCACTTTTTTAGTGGGTCGTGAGAATGCTGTGGACATAGTACATCTTGATTACAGCACAGCTTTTGACAAAGTTTAACATGATATTTATGATAGATGAAAAAAATGAGAGTTGAACATTACCGTGGTGAATCAACAGTTAGTTGAGCAACTGTACTCTGTGGGCCAGTTTGCGTGATCAAAAAAGCCACTCTAGGTTGTGTCATGGCCTGTTCTATTTTTTTATTTTATTTATTTCATTTGTATACCGCCCCATAGCCGAAGCTCTCTGGGCGGTTTACATAGGATTAAAACAATTAAAAACAATATACAAAAATTAAAACAGCAAAAACATACAACATACACACAATACACACATACATTTAAAACCGCTACAACAGCCCAAAAAGCTACAAAAACAAAAACCAACCCAGGCTCCTCAGATATTGCCAAATGCCTGAGAGAAGAGGAAAGTCTTGACCTGGCGCCGAAAAGATAACAATGTTGGTGCCAGGCGGGCCTCGTCAGGGAGATCGTTCCACAATTGGGGGGCCATCACAGAGAAGGCCTTCTCCCTTGTTGCCGACCTCCAAGCTTCCCTCAGAGTAGGCATTCGGAGGAGGGCCTTAGATGTTGAATGTAGTGTTCGGGTAGGTTCATGTTGGGAAAGGCGTTCCGTCAAATATTGTGGTCCCAAGCTGTGTAAGTCTTTATAGGTTAAAACCAGCACCTTGAATCGGGCTTGGAAACATACAGGCAGCCATTGCAAGCGGGCCAGAGTAGGTCTTATATGTTCGAACCTTCTGGTTCCAGTTATCAATCTGTCCGCTGCATTTTGCACAAGCTGCAGCTTTTGAACCGCCTTCAAAGGCAGCCCCACGTAGAGTGCATTGCAGTTATCTAACTTGGAGGTTGCTAGAGCATGGACAACTGAAAGCCAGGTTATCCCTGTCCAGATAGGGACATAGCTGGGCTACCAACTGAAGCTGGTAGAAGGCACTTCGTGCCACTGAAGCCACCTGAGCCTCAAGTGACAGAGATGGTTCTAGGAGAACCCCCAAGTTACAAATCTGCTCCTTCAGGGGGAGTGCAACCCCATCCAGAACAGGTTGAAGACCATCCGGTCAGCAGAACTACCCACTAACAGCGTCTCAGTCTTGTCTGGATTGAGTTTCAGTTTATTAGCCCTCATGCCGTCCATTGTCACAGCCAGGCACTGGTTCAGCACATCCACAGCCTCACCTGATGAAGATGAAAAGGAGAAATAGAGCTGCGTGTCATCAGCATACTGATGACAACACACTCCAAAACTCCAGATGACTGCACTCAACGGTTTCATGTAGATGTTAAACAGCATGGGGGACAAGACTGACCCCTGCGGAACCCCATACTGGAGAATCCACGTGGCCGAGCAATGTTCCCCAAGCACCACCCTTCTGGAGCCGACCTGCCAAGTAGGAGCGGAACCACTGCAATGCAGTGCCTCCCACTCCCAACTCAGCCAGTCGTCCCAGAAGGAGACCATGGTCGATGGTAACAAAAGACACTGAGAGATCAAGGAGAATCAACAGAGTCGTACTCCCCCTGTCCCTCTCCCTACATAGGTCATCATAAAGGGTGACCAAGGCTGTTTCCGTGCCAAAACCAGGCCTGAAACCCGACTGAAATGGATCTAGATAAACGGTCTCATAGAGTGCCTGGAGCTGGCTCACAACCACCTGCTCCAGGACCTTGCCCAGGAATGGAACATTTGCTAGTTTAGTGTTTAGTTTATTAAAAATCAATAGACCATAGTCCAAGAGATATACATATACAATATTATCAGTTTGTAAACAGTACAGATCGTACATGTCAAATACCCACCAATTGAGCTCTATAACAAATGGTAAGATGTAAGAACTTTGCAACTTGAGTTGTAATTATTTTATCTTTGGCCTGTAAAAGTATGATAGTCAGAAACTCTTTAGAACGGCCAGGGAAACCCTGGAGAATTGGTCGCAACAAGTCATCTCTGATACTTTTGTAGAAATCACAACAAAGAAGCACGTGTGTAACTGTTTCTACCTCGGAATTGTTGCAAGGGCAGCATCTATTCTCCACTGGTACTTTTTTATATCTACCTTCCAGCAATTTGGAAGGGAGGGCGTTAAATCTACCCAGGGTAAAGGCCTTCCTCTATTTTGGAACGAATAGCCATTCTAGGTACACAGTTTCCCCTTTTCCAGCATGATCTAACAAGCCCAATGCAGCAGGGGAACAAGAGCCCACTGCTGCACTCCGCATCTCCTGGAGATCGATATCCACGAGTCTCCGTTGGATGGTTAGTTTTGCTTGACCTGGTTCAGACAGAAACAGGAGTGGGAGATTTAGCCCTAGAGTGGTGACCCTCCATATTATTGCTTTGGACCAGGGAGACTCATAGGAATCTAGCAGAACCTGAGTTACCAGGGAATTATATGTCATAGCATGGTATTGACGCAACCAGAACTGCAGGGTTAAATTCCAAGCCACACTATTCAGGGATCTCAGGCCAACCTCCAGATTGAGCACTGGACCAGACACACATCTTGGAGCTCCCAAAATTAGCCTCAAAAAAGTGGACTGTAAGCCTTCCAATGGAATTCTTGAAAGCGGAAACCAAACAGGGGCCCCAAACAAAGCCTGGGGCACCATTTTAGCTTTATATACCTTGATGGCTGCTGGTACATATTTTCCCCCTTTTTGATGAAAAAAACGGGAGAGAGCTCCGATAGTCTGTTCAGCTTTGGCCTTAAGGTATTTGCCATGCACGTTCCATTTTAAGTTCCCCTGAAACCAGATACCCAGATATTTGTAAGAGTCGACCTGCTCAATTCTGCTGCCTCCCATGGACCAGGGGAATCTAACTTTACTCTTCGCAAAGACGAGAACTTTAGATTTCTGATAGTTGATTGTTAGTCTGTCTCTAACACAGGACTTCGCGAATCCATTTAATAACCTCTTTAGACCAAGACGGGTCTGAGAGATCAGTACTGCATCATCTGCATAGAGAAGTATGTTCACCTTCTGTGAGCCAATCTTGGGAGGATGGGATTGTATTGGTTCCAGGAAGGAAGGCAAATCAGCCAGATATAAATTAAACAGGGTTGGTGCTAACACACAGCCCTGTCTAACTCCCCGAGAGGTGCTGAATTCGTTGGTGAGATGACCAGACCTGCTACACCTAACCTGAGCAGATGTATTGTCATGCAGCGATTTTAACAGAAATAGCATTCTAGGTTCTATAGACAACTGTTCAAGTTTATCCCATAATAGAGATCGGGAGATGGAATCAAAGGCAGATTTAAGGTCAATAAAAGCAACAAACAATTCCCCTCCCCTTATAGCTGTATATTTTGGGGCTAGATGGAGCAGGACCAGGCAGTGGTCATTCGTAGAACACCCTGCCTTGAACCCAATTTGCTCAGGGCTCACAATATCATTGGCACAGACCCAATTGATCAATTTTGTCCTTATTGTTTTGGCATATAGTTTCCCTATTACAGACAGAAGACTAATTGGCCTATAACTATGTGGGTCTGTTCTCAGGCCCTTTTATATATAGGTACCACAACAGTCCTTCGCCAGGCTGAAGGTATCTGGCCAGATTTGTTAATTGCCGTAAAAAGGGAGACTAGAATTGGCGTCCACCAGGCAATATTACTTTTTAGCATTTCTGGGAGAATCCCATCCGGGCCAGGAGCTTTGCCTACCTTTAACAGAGTTAATAGCTCTTCGATAGTAGCAGAATCTACGTCAGGCCATTCTGGGATTCCCGAAGACAGAGTAGGAGCCTGATTAGGCATCTGTCTGCCACCAAGGGCCCTGCTATAGTGATTTTCCCAAGTATCAGCTGATATACAACAATCAAGAAGACTGTTCTTGCCTCTAAGTGCTCTGTTGATTAGTTGCCAGAACGTTCTACTGTTGTTGGCAACTGAAGCACTGATTAATAATTGCCAGTTTTCTCGCTCCGCCTTATACTTTTTCTGTTTGTGTCTTCTTATATTTTTTTCTTTAGATCATAAAACCTGTTTGGAAGTCTCCGTTCGTTATCCTTCCAATAGGAACGGTAGATATTCTTAAGCCTTTCCCTAAGCTCAACGCATTCTTTGTCAAACCACTTGTTACTGGGAGATTTTTGCTTCCTTACAATACCCGTCTCATGGTTACTTTGGAGGAGCTTACCTAGACTTTGCACCAACTCCTCAAACGCTGAGATTCTCAATTCAGGGGGAAAGTTAACTATATTTTGTTCTAACGTTATTATATGAATTGAGGAGCTAGTCAGATGGGTAAAGAGCTTTGCCAGTTCGTTATTCCATCTGACTGTTCTTGAGTTGCTGGATAGTAAAGGGTTGTGAGCCACGTTTGGAGAAAGCCCAGGGATTGACAGCCAGAATTCCAGGGGTAGATGGTCACTTTCGAGGCGGTTTGTTTGCCTTGTTTTATATATTTTTAAATGATTTCATGGTTTTAATTTTTGTGAACTGCCCAGAGAGCTTCGGCTATGGGGCGGTATAAAAATGCAATAAATAAATAAATAAATAAATCCCAAAGTCTCGAGATATCCATGAATTATTACATAATCGATCACACTCGACCCTCTGGAAGAAGTGTGAGTGAACTCGCCCCATCTGTCATAATTAGCACGTCCATTAAGAATGGTCAGATCATTATTGTACACAAATTGCAGAGTTAATAAAAAGGTCTTTTGAATGTCGAATGTTCGCTTGAAAGGAATCTTTCCCTATTAAAGGCTTGCCCTTTGGAGTTGATGGATCTACCATATAAGTGCCAGATCTTGCATTAAAATCACCCGCCAAGATAGGATATGCACGTGGGTGCTTGGCTACTTGCTCGGAGAAATAACACTCGAGTTTAAGACAGCTCATCGCAGACGATAGATTAGATGATGGAGGTAAGTGGTACACATTAAAAAGCGGTAGGGTTAGTTTAGGGATTTTTAGGTCTAAGACTAGGGCTTGTATTGAGGTATCACAGTTGACAGTCTCTGTTATACTGACATTGGGAGATGTCGAGATCAATAAGGCAAGCCCCTGACTATCTGTGCCCTTACCTTTATTGGGAATTGCGGGAATAGAGTATGTACTGAACCCATTCACCTGGATTGGGTCTCGACACCATGTTTCTTGAAGAAAAATGATGTCAAATTTGGCCAGGTATTCAAGGATACTTTTGAGACCTGGACTTTGAACCCCATCCTGCGATATTCCATGATAGAAATTTTAAAGGTGGATTGATTTCCTTATGCTTTAGTCAGTGTAGTTCTACTATTGAGTCAATCTGCCCTTCCAAGTTGTCACAAATACATCCGTTAGTGGGCTTGGGGAGTAGACTCATTTGTTCTTTAGGATCCTCACCTGTCCTAGAGGATTCCTCTTCCAAAGTTAACCTCTTACTATTGTTTATTTTAGAGTTGGCTGAGAGGGCCCCCTGTCCCTCTTTGCTGGTAATGACTGGAATTTGAGCTCTATGTATAGAGTTGGATACTATTATTTTAGGGCTCAAGGCAATTCCTCCCTTCTGGAAAAGGGGTTGGAAATCTCCCCGTTGATCTTTGCCCCCACCTGGGTCCAGCTCCTCATTAACTAGTAGACTTGTCCTCATATTTAAATTCGTGGGCTCTAGTCTCGTTTCCATAAGTGGGGTGTTAATATATTGGATTTTAGAAATTAGGATTTCCCTGAGAGTCGTGAGTCTTACTATAATCGCCTGCTTTTCGCGATCTGGAAGTGCAGTGAAACTGTCCAGCAGCGTAAGTTCTTCTGGCGTGAACTCCCCAGATATTGGACTATCTATAAGGGAGCCTTGATCCTCAGTTAATTTGAATTGGGTCAGGTCCTCTCCATTCTTACAGCCTGTCCCTTCTGAGAAAGTTGTAACTACAGGACCATTTAAATCTGTCCGATTCTCAACCCGAGATGCATAATAGGTAGATCCAACTCAACGTGCTGGTCCAAGCGGAGATGGGGGAGCCAGGTCTCTAAAGTATCTACTAACCCAAATCCCGTCTGTCTGTAGTGCCTTTTTCAGTCCATAAATACGTGCAGCAACTTTAGGAGACCCCAATGTTACTATAGCACGGACAGTGCAACGGTTATAATAAATATACTCCACATGTATCACTGAGGCAGGACACAGTTGTACATTTGTTGCGTGAGCTACCACTGAGGCAAAATGTTCCTTGCACTCTCTTGCGACAGCTTCCAGATAGGTTTGGGATAGTTCGAAAGCACCAGGGCCTCTCTCACAAGCTGCAGTTGCCTCCCTTTGCCCTCTTTGAACAACCATCTTTGAATGATTTTTGTTTAAGGTTGGATCCTGGCCAGCTCCATTGAGCGTATTCTCTTTCCTCTTTCTGCCAGAACGCGATGCGTCCAGTGTTTTATTAACTTTGTTATCGTTGTTGCCTTTATCCACTGTTAGAAATGCCCATTCTGTTTCAGAAAAGGAAAATACAATCTGGACAGTTGAAGACAAATTTCTTTATTGCAAAAACAGCCTTTTGCAAAAGGGGTGTGGCTATGCAAGCTTGGCACACACCGAACATCATAAATCACACAACATATATTCTCTGTCATCTGGCCGGCCTCTAACAGGTTACATCCTATCCCGTACGCCTGATTATAATATTCAAATCTCCGCCTTTCTTCATCCTCCCCTCTCCTCCACACTTTTACACCCGCACATATCATCTGTTTCCTCTATAATTGCAAGCAATCTTAGCAGAGCTTGACCTGCTGTCATGGTCTAGTTATTTCTACCTGTGTTCCCTACGATCACACATCCGCTTCCAACCACAGACACCTGTGTTTCCTACTTGCATTAGCTAAGTTCCATCTCATGACAAAACAGCCCCCATGATGTCTCCTGCCTTTCTTCACGCTTCAAAGGTCACAGACACCTGACAATTCTGCTCCACTGTATGTTCCTATCTTTAGCTTATGCTCTTCTGCCCTTTTTCTGACTACTGTGCATTTGGCATCTTATGTGCCTCCTAAATTAAAATTGCTTTAGCTTATTAATTATTGGATTAAATATATGTGCCTAGGTTTTATATGTGCCTACTGGATTATATATTTTTGCTTAGCCCTATATGTTCCCAAATGAAAAAGCAACATTTCATACATCCACCTCCTCTAGTAATTTAAATAATCTGCCATAGTTCATTTTGGCAGTTCTCCTGGAATTGGGAGGGGTTTTAAGGTTCTTTGATTTTTTCCACAGCTTTCCTTGGGCTTTTGGGTGCTTTCATCTTAGGGGTCGTTTTTAAATTGCCCATTTTTTTTCTTAAATGGAGCTTCCCCGTCAGATCTGCTCTCCTTTCTCGTTCGTTTAGTTTGAGGAGTGTTCGTTTTCTTTTTCCCATTGCACATACAAGGGGTTCTCCTTATCTCCTGACCTGAAGGATTCAGCTCTATCTCACTTGGGCTAAGGAACCCTACTTCCTTGTGTTTTCCCAGCACAAGCTCCGTTAGAGTGGTCAGTAGATCTTTACATTCTGCCAGAAACTTTTTAATAAGCGGAATGTCCTCAGTCCAGTCTGTGATCACCCTCTGAAACTCCTCCCATTGGGCATTCATGTTATTAATATAGCTTGTATCTTTAAACAGCATCAGTGAAATTTTTGAGGGTAAGAATGATAGATTAGATTTTTTTTTTGTTTCTGGAGTTGAGCTATGCATAGTGCTGGGAGGCTCAGCATTACTTAGTACTGTTTCGTTTTTACTCATGCTTCCCCCACCCAGCTGAACGATTTGCATTGCTGCAAGTTCAGCTGCCAGACTGTTCCTTTTATCTTCTGAACCATCCTTACGCATATCCTTCATTATACATTGTGGGCCTAATGACCAATCAAGGGCCGTTTCCCTGGAACACTCTTTTCCCTCTGAGGGGATAGAGGCCCCAGTTTAGGGTGGCCAAAAGTTTGTTATCTTTAGTTGTTTATTGGCCTTATTGGTTTTAGCGTAAGCTGCCACATCATCAGTGATTGGGGCCAGACCCTGTTCCTTATAGTCACCTCTTGTAAGGACCATATTGCTTTGTTCCTACCTTGACTCGCTCTTCACCAACCGGAGAAAAAAGTAAAGGAAGGTTAGCTACTCCAATCCCTCATTCCAGCCTTTTCAAACTGAAGTACTGTAGACCTTCGGAATTCGGCAGCAGCAGCGGCTGCCAAGACCGTAATCAAATCAGGCCTTATCAGCTGGCAGCTGTTCGCTGTACTTGTTTGCTACAGTTCCAACACCTTGCTTCTCTTTTAACTTCCGTGAGAAGCAATCCAAAAAATCCAGTCCACTCCTCTCTCCTCTTCTTTCTTTCAAAACATCCTATCTTTAGTTATTTCTTTCATCACATTTCTTTAGGGTGACCAGACGCCCAGATTTGTCCAGACATGCCCGGGAAATGGGGAGCAAATCCGCATCCGGGTGGAAAAACTGTTTTGGGGGGCCAAATCCGGAAATTTAGCCCCCCAAAAGGGTGACCAGATGGCCCTGCGGTGATCCGGGCCAACCGGGGGGCGGCGGGGGCAAACCGGGGTGGCGGGGGGTCACGCGGTGGTGGCGGGAGGCTGGCGGCGCGAAGCACTTACTGGGGCGACTGCTTCCCTCCGGTGCTCGGAATCTACTGAGAAACAGGCTTCGCGGCCTGTCCCTCAGTAGCGCGCCGGGTGATGACGTCATCACTCGGCGCGCTACTGAGAGACAGGCCAGGAAGCCTGTTTCTCAGTAGATTCCAAGCACCGGAGGGAAGCGGACGCCCCAGCAGCAGCAGGTAAGGAGCGTGGGGCAGGCGGAGTGGCGCGGGTGGGGGGGCGGCGCGGGGGCACGAGGCGGGGGCGGGGGGCGGGGGGGCGGCACGGGTGCACGGGGCAGGGGGGCGGCACGGGTGCGCGGGGTGGGTGGGGGGCGGCACGGGTGTGGGGGCGGGGGTGTGGGGGCGGCGCGGGGGTGTGGGGCGGGTGGGGGGTGCGGCGCAGGTGCGCGGGGCGGGTGGTGCGGGTGCGCGGGGCGGGGGGGCGGCGCGGGGGCGGCACAGGTGCATGGGGCGGGTGGGGGGGCGGCGTGGGGGCGCGGGGCGTGGGGGGGCGCGAGGCACTTACCTGCTGGGGCTTCCCTCCGGTGCTCAGAATCTACTGAGAAACAGGCTTCGCGGCCTGTCCCTCAGTAGCGCGCCGGGTGATGACATCATCACCCGGCACTCTACTGAGAGACAGGCCAGGAAGCCTGTTTCTCAGTAGATTCCAAGCACCGGAGGGAAGCGGACGCCCCAGCAGGTAAGGAGCACGGGGCGGGCGGCGTGGCGCGGGTGGGGAGGGGTGGCGTGGCGCGGGTGGGGGGGCGGCGCGGCACGGGTGGGGGGGTGCGGGCGCACGGTGGGGGGGTTGTTTTGGGTGGCGGGGTGGCGGGGGGGTCCGGGATTTTGATTCTCAAAATCTGGTCACCCTACGTTTCTTACTTTGTTTGCAGTCTGATTTCTTATTCCCCTCTCCACGTTCTTTCCAGCGACAATCAGCTCCGACCTCCTTCCTCCTTCCTCAAGCTTTATCTTTCAAGTTGTAAAAAACATCCTTTTGGTTAAAAGTTAAAGGTAAAATATAAAAGTTTAAAAGTTTAAAAAAATTTCGGAGGTTAAAAAGTTAAAAGGATGCAAAGTTCTACAAGTTTTTAAAATTGCCCAAGAGGGCAGCTAGGCAGTATAGCCTACACCTGCATACACTCCCTGCAAACAAGGTAGATATCTATTCATTTAGTTATTAAAAACCGTAGAGACTGATACCCTACTCCGCGTTTGGCTTGCCTGACAACAAGAAGGACGTTGTAGGTGAGGGCTCCCTTAGTGTAGAGACACTCCCGGAACATTTGCTACTGGCCTGTAGTTATTAAGATTTTCAGGGTCCAAGGAAGATTTCTTTAGGAGTGGTCTCACTGCCGCCCCTTTCAGGAGTTATGCGAGGTTGTTTAACCCTTGCACAACCCCTGCCACCAGGATTCAGATGACACAAGCTGTGGCTTGAATATTCAAAAATCTCCCGGCATGCCACAGTGGGCTGCCGGGATCATCCAAACTGGGTCATTGAGTGCTAATGAATGGCTCTGCATCCTCCTGGAAGGAGGTCTCTAGAGGATGGCTGCAGAGCTGGGTCTTAGGCCCTGTACTGTTCAACACATTTATAAATGACTTGGGTGAGAAGATAAAGGGGTGCTTATTAAACTTGCAGATGGCACAAAGCTAGGAGGAATACCTATAGGTAGGCTGACCAGATAAAATCCAGGTCAGGGCTCATGTAACTTTAACAGTTGTAGAGAGAAGGGAATTTCAGCCAGTGTCATTTGTATGCAATTAGTTCCTGGTGAAATTCCCTCTTCATCACAACTGTTAAAGTTGCAGGGGCCCTGCCTTCTTTTGTATCTGGTCACTCTAGTATAGTGCCTGCACCTTTAACTGTTGTGATGAAGAGGGAATTTCACCAGGAACTAATGGCATACAAATGACCCTGGCTGAAATGCCCTTTGCTCTACAACTGTTAAAGTGACATGAGCCCTGACCTGGCTTTTATCTGGTCAGCCTACCTATAGAAGACACGATCAAAATTCAAGAGGATCTTTACAGGCTGGAATGCTGGGCTGAAACTAACAAGATGAAATTCAACAGATAAATTTAAATGTACATTTATTTAGGAACCAAAAAAAATTAAAGTTAGGGATATATTGACCCACAATTCATATTTATAAATACTTATTGTCAGTAAATAAATATGACACACAAGGTCTTCAGCAGGAATAGAATAGAGATGTCCTATTTTGTCTAATCAATGAACTGCTGTTTTGGCATCAACATCTGATATGTCTATAGACCTCCAGTTACATCTTATTCAGCAAATAAGGTGTAACTGGATGCTACAAAATCACTTTAGCAAAGGTTTGTAAAAGCTAAAGAAATATTAAAACAATGTTTACTGGATACTGAACCACAAAATAGCTTGTCCGTAATGAGGAAATTGAGCCCCTAACTTAAACAGTCTTCACTTACACCCTTGGATAAGATATTGTTATATTTGCAGCCATGTACATACCCTAAGCATAGAAGAGCTTTTTCAAATGCATGTTTTAGTGTGTTTCCTTCTGCAGTACTTGAAGGCACTAGGAGAAAATCCCATTTCAAAATCGGGTATATGCGTTCGTGGAGACGGTAATATTGAAACCGTGACCCACGTGCTGCTGTTTTGTTCTTTGTGTAGAAACTCCTGTGAAGAGTTAATTAATTATCCAGAGCATCCAACTGACTATTATGTGAATTTTCTTCTTGAGAACTGTAACAGATTGGTCACAGCAAAACCTGAAATTTTTAGCAGCTGCTATTAAAATGAGGGCTGCAATTACATCCTGAGTTTTAAATTGTATAATTTTAGTCCAAACTGTATTCAGTGTTTTTATTAGCTTGGTAGACATTCTGGTCATATTGAGTATATCTGTGTTAAGGATTCCTTTGGATACAGGATAGTTTATTGTCTGTCTTATGTTTAATGATGTATACATGTATGAACACTGTTATAAACTGCGGTAATGAGACCACTCCTGAAGAAATCTTCTCTGGACCCTGAAAATCTTAATCATAATAGGCCGGTGGCAAATGTTCCATTCCTGGGCAAGGTTCCTGAGCGGGTGGTTGCAGGCCAGCTTCAGGCACTCTTGGATGAGACTGATTATCTGGATCCATTTCAGTCGGGTTTCAGGGCTGGCTTTGGTCGCCCTGTATGATGACCTCTGTCGGGAGAAAGACAGGGGGAGTGTGACTCTGTTGATTCTACTTGATCTCTCAGCGGCTTTTGATACCATCGACCATGGTATCCTTCTGGGACGACTGGCTGAGTTGGGAGTGGGAGGCACTGCATTGCAGTGGTTCCGCTCCTACTTAGCGGGGTGGCTCCAGAAGGTGGTGCTTGGGGAACATTGCTCGGCCCCTGTGGACTCTCCAGTATGAGGTCCCACAGGGGTCAGTCTTGTCCCCATTGCTGTTTAACATTTACATGAAACCGTTGGGTGCGGTCATCCGGAGTTTTGCAGTGCGTTGTCATCAGTACGCTGATGACACACAATTCTATTTCTCCTTTTCATCTTTATCAGGTGAGGCTGTGCATGTGCTGAACCAATGCCTGGCTGCGACAATGAACTGGATGAGGGCTAACAAACTGAAATTCAATCCAGGCGAGACTGAGATGCTGTTAGAGGGTGGTTCTTCTGATCTGATAGAGGGTGTTCAACCTGTTCTGGATGGGGTTGCACTCCTGTTAAGGAAATGTTCCCTAACCCTCAAATTTAAAAATTACCAGGAACAGGCAAAGTCCAATCTAACAGGTTTATTTCAAAACAACGTACGAAGGAGAGAGACGTGGCACATGAGTAGTACCAAAGCTCTCTGAATCACAAAGACAAAAACTGTTTCATTTATCTCTGTTACAGGCTTTAACGTTACATACCACTCACCCTCCTGTGATGGATACATGCCAATGTTTCAACTAAACCATTTCCTAAACTATAATAAAACAATATCCGGGGCATTTGACGCCTCAATGTAATTTATTGTTTCCTGATAACCTTCGATCACTGATACTTGGTGGTATTTGGTTTCTTCTAATGGCCAGTATTTTTCCTTGGAAAGAACTGAAAATGTTTACATTGTAGGTGCCATCTTGTCTGTGAGATTGTCTTGAGGGCCATTGAGTCATGTCTAATCTACAGTCTATTCAGAGGAAGTGATTGTAAGGCTTGTTTTCAGGAAAGGATGCTTTGGGTTATCGTGTTCTGTGTTTTTCCTCTGAAATGCTAGAATGTGAGGCGTGAGCGTTAACCTGGTGCAGCATAAAGTGTCTCTATTTCATCTTAAAACGTTTCTTAGAGGCTTGGGGGAAACCAGAGTTTCAGGTTTTGATTTTATATCAATGTCCAGATCAAAAATCCTTATCACTCCCTCTGAAGGAACAGGTTCATAGCTTGAGGGTTCTCCTAGAACTGTCTCTGTCACTTGAGGCTCAGGTGGCCTTGGTGGCATGGAGTGCCTTCTACCAACTTCGGTTGGTGGCTCAGCTATGCCCCTATCTGGACAGGGATAACCTGGCTTCAGTTGTCTATGCTCTAGTAATCTCCAAGTCGGGTTACTGTAACGCACTCTATGTGGGGCTGCTTTTGAACACGATTCAGAAGCTCCAGCTTGTGCAAAATGCAGCTGCCAGATTGATAACAGGAAACATATAAGACCGACTCTGGCCTGCTTGCATTGGCTGCCTGTATGTTTCCGAGCCCTATTCAATGTGCTGGTTTTAACCTATAAAGCCTTACACAGCTTGGGACCACAATACCTGATGGAACGCCTCTCTCGACACAAATCTACCCGTACACTACGATCAACATCTAAAGTTCTCCTCCGGTTGCCTACTCCAAGGGAAGCTCGGAGGATGGCAACAAAGGAAAGGGCCTTTTCAGTGGTCGCCCCCCAATTATGGAATGATCTCCCCAACAAGGCTTGCCTGGTGCCAAGCCAACATTGTTATCTTTTCAGCACCAGGTCAAGACTTTTCTCCCAGGCATTTAACAGCATATGTGGAGGGGTTTTTTGTTGTTTGATCCAGGATAGTTGCCTTAAATGAATATTGTATTTATAATCCGTTTTATGCTTTTAAAATTTTGTATATCTTTTTTTAATGTTCAATGTTTTTAATTTTTGTAAACCGCCCAGAGAGCTTTGGCTATGGGGCAGTATATAAATGCAATAAATAATAATAATAATTGATTTGAACAAAAGTTTGTCTAACTCTGCTAACTGTTAGAGGTGTCATACAGTTAATGCTTCTTTTATTCAGATGTTTTGGAAATGTCCAATAGTTGCCTAGATTTTTCGTGCTCTCTTGACTGCTAAAAGACTGATACTACAATATTGGAAAGATAAAAGCACCCTTCCTCTAATGCAATGGATTGAAGACCTAACAACGGTAACAACATTTGAAAGAGTGGTATATAGGCAGCATTCTCAAATGAACTTACATTTGGATATTTGGTCTGTCTTTACTGAGGTTTATATATAATTTACTTCTTTTTCCTTTGTTAAGGAACGTTGTAATATTTGAAACTGAAACCTTTAAAGTATGTAGCTACACTTGCATTTTTTGTTTTGTTTTATTGTTTTGTTGAAACTTACAATAAAAAATTAATTTAAAAAAGTTATGGATATAGCATGGGTGTGTGGGGATGCGGGCGGGGGGAGGGGAGAAAGAGATCTGGCTTGCCAGCAGTAGTGTGAAAAGGGCACATACATGTTTGAGTGGTTACAAAGTGAGCCGGCTGTGTGATGCAGCTGCTAAAAAATCAAATGCAATCTGAGGTTGCATTGCCAAGAGCAACCAGGTCAGAGAAAATAATAATTCTGCTCTATTCTGCATTGCATTGAGCTGCATTTGGAGTACTGTGTCTAGTTCTGGATGCCCCATTTTAGGAAGGACATTGCCAATGAGCATATCCAGAGAAGGGCGACCAGGGGCCTGGAAACCGGGCCCAAGGGAGTAATCGAAAGCGCCTGTTGAAGAGATGCGATGGCGGTCTCCAAATAGCTGACGGGCTGTGATGCAGAGAGGCGGAAGGCTTGCTCCCCGTAGCTACCGAGGGCAGGAGTGGAACAAACAGGTGGCAATGGCAGCGAAGCAGATTTTGGCGGAACATTAGGAGGAGAAACTTCCGAACAGCGGCGGACTGGAGACGGCGGCCAATCCCTGCAGAAAGGGCACGAAGCCGGGGAGGCGGGGCTTAGGACACGGCAGCCCCTTAGCCAAGATGGCGGCCGCCAGGGCTGGAGAGGCACCGCCGCACTGCGCATGCGCCTAGGTAGGTTCCGTGCGGCCCCTCAAGCGGCGGGCAGGTGAGGGGTTCCGACCCAGGCAGTCTGGCGGGCGTGGGGGCTGCCGGTAGAGCGAGCCTCGCCCTGTGAGGGGCGCCCCGAGAAGGGCCCAGAAAGGCGCCCCTGCCCCCGTCAGCCTGGCTTCGAAGCTCCTCCTGAGGCGCCTTGGGGGGCTCCGCATTTCCTCTCGGGGGCAAGGGGCGGGGGCGTCAGTTCGGGGAGGGGCGCAGGCGGTTTGCCCGCTTGGTGGCTTTGGATCTCACCGCCAGAGCCCCCCCCCCCCGCGCCCCAAGAAGTGCCCTCCCTCTGTGGCCGCGCTTGAGGGGGCCCGGAGAGCCCCGCCACGCAAGCTTTCTGGGCAGGGGGGGGCAGGTGGCGGCGGGGGGGGCTCTGTTTTTGTGGGGGTTGCCCCCCGCCTTTCTGTGGCATTGTGACCAGGGTGGCTGGGCTGCCAAGGGCATTCCAGGTGAAGGAGGATAAGAAGGTGAGAAGAGCCCTGATGCTAGATCAGACCGAGGGTCCATCCAGTCCAGCACTCTGTCCGCACAGAGACCAACACAGCAGGGCAGGAGTGCAACAGGTCCGTCCCGCCCGCCCTTGTTCCCCAGCAACTGGTGCATGCAGGCTTACTGTCTCGGATACTGGAGGTAGCCCATAGCCATCAGGGCTAGTAGCCATGGGTAGCCTTCTCCTCCTCCTCCAGGAATTTAGCTGCAGCTGCTGCGAGCCCTTCGCTTCGCTTCACAGCAGGCGGTGGAAATATGAGAGAAAGAAAGAGGGGTGCTGCCACCCCTTCCCTCGCATCACCACAGTAAGCCCAGCCAGCCTGGCTCTGGCCCTTTGGAAAGAATTGGAAGCTCCCTCCTACTATGTCAGGCCACTGGCCCATCTTGCTTAGAATTGGGTACACTGACTGGCAGCGGCTCTCCAGGACTGAGACTAGGTTCTTTCCCAGCCCTACCTAAAGATCTTGGCCATTAAACATTTAAAAAAGAAAGAAACAGCCGTAAATACTTATTAAAGATATGTATAATACAGAGTATATACATGTTACATATTGCACACTAAGCAGAAAATCTAAAACATATGCTGCAATTTATTATAAACTTAATTTGTAAAACACTAGCAAATTTATTCTGGCATAAAATTTCATGGACTAGTCCACTTCATTTGATACATGGAATATTCTGCAAAGTTTCAGGTTTGTATACAGTACATGTGGTGGGGAAGAATTGTAAACTGTGAAGTCAGAGGGAAGCTAAATGCAAAATGTGACAATTGCATGATTAACGTCAGTCACTAACAGGGCAATTGTTGCTGCTAACACAAACCCTCTGGCACCCTGGTCCCCATGATGAAACTCCCAGCAACTTACCAGCTTCTGGTGGATGTCAGATTTGTTTTTGTTTCTCTCCCAACCACTCAAAATTCCGGGTACAAATGTCGCAGCGAGCCACGCAGGGCCGGAGCATACTGGAAATGGTCAGGAGCCAGCACATTTACTCACTCCCAAACAACTCAAATCATGAGTTGTTTCATGGGCCATAGGGCCAGTTTGCACATCATGGCAGCTAATTGTGGATTAATTAACCCATGATTTGTTTGCACCTGCCCAGTATGATTTGAAATTGTCAGCATGACATGTGAACCCAAACCAATGGAATGTTTAGGGGCTCAGCAACCAAGTGGTTAACCGATTCAACAACATTGGTCCAAGTTTGCATGTCACACTGATAACCCTCAACAGAGCTATTAGGAGGTTGTTTTCAGCAGATGGAAGTGGCTTACAGGCAGCACACATTCCCGTGAATTGTGGGTTAAATAACCTACTGTTTGCCACCATGACATGCAAACTGGGTCTCTGTGATTCAAGCCTCTCCTGGTGGAATTAAACCTGTTGATGAATTCTAACTCAGCAGACTCTCACTCTAATCTCCCTTTGAAGTTTCTTTGTTCAGCAGTGGCCGCTTTAAGGTCAGTGACAGAGTGTTCTGAGAGACTGAATATTGTTGATGCCAGACTTGTGTGCATTTCCACCCCCCCAATAGAATCAGACCTGTTTGCCCTATGTAGAATGCAGAAGGGAATTGAGGACAGAAGATGGCATATATCACATTGGAAGATGTGCAAGTAAATGAACCCCTGATGTTGTGGGTGACATTGTTAGAGCCAGTAATTGTGTTTCCAGAGCAGATAGATCTGGCATTTGGCAGGATCTGGTTCCCATGTTTGTATCCTGTCCATGGGTTGTTTATGTGCGAACAAGGAACTCTAGACAAGTCAGAGTCATAGGTTGGCAACAAACCATAGTTTACGAATCTGACTTGTCTGGTAGAGATAAGCCAGAATTTTCGGTTCGCATATAGCAATAAACAAGCAAAAGATCTATCTCAATGTTAAGGTTTGCAGTTGTTATTACTATTCAGCTGTAAATATTGATACCATTGTGTTGGCTGATTTCCCAATTTCAGACTTATGGTGTTGGCTCCGCTCAAACACATGCCTTCATACATAACATCTAAGAAAGAGTTCCAGTTTTTAAAATAGCCATTGACATATTTTTTTCATTAAACATGAAAAAACACAGTACTAAAATTCCAGAACTAATGTTTCATTTAATCTTATCCCATATTTCAAGTGACAAAGTTCTGCAAATGCTCTTTTTCTTAAATATTGCCCTTTGACTATTTTTCTCATAAACCCGAGGGGCATATCTTGGTGGATCTATCTCAATAATATACTTGGAGAACAATTTCTTTCATCATATCACTTAGCACTTTGCCTTAGGCATACTGCATTGAAATAATAATACTTGGGAATCTTATCCTTTCTGATGTGATTTTTTAAAAACATGGAACTTAAGGTAAGCAAAGCATGTGCTTTACTACGGTGCTAAGGCTTTCTCTTGCTCACAACTGCCCACCATGTATGTCCTTCCAGGCACTGCAGTTGCTGACTTGTCCCCCACAAGGTGAGGGTGTGGCAGCCAGCATGGATTTCTCCAAGTTCCTGGCTGATGACTTTGAGGTGAAGACTTGGGTGAACGGGGCTTTCCGGGCAGTACAGCAAGAAGCACCAGGCAAGGTGGATGCCCACGCAGCTACCCTGGTGATGAAGCTGCAGCTCTTTATCCAAGAGGTCAACAATGCTGTGGAAGGTGATGCTTTAACCAGGTGGAACTCACCTTAGGATTCTAGGGCAATAGTGGAGGGAGTAGCCTGTACCAGATGCTGCACAAGGAGGTGGAAATAACTGCTTTGTGCCTATACATTATGGCTGGGTAAGAACATTAGAAGTGCCATTGCTGGATCAGACTGAGGGTCCATCTAGTCCAGCACTCTGTTCACACTGTGAAGACCAGTTTATCAGCGCAGATAATTTGGGTAACTCAGCTGTTATGCAGGCTAGTTTCTACTTTTTGTTTTTGTTTTACTCCTAAACTAAGATTCATTCCATAGCTGTCGACAGGTTCTTTTTTGGCACGGATGTGGAGGGAAAGGCACCGTAGACATGAAGAAGGAGGCAAACTCCAGTTCTCAAAGATAAAAAGAAATTTGATTGTTCTCTATGTGTTTCGGAGAGGATGTCTCCTTCTTCAGGAGCTATAAAACAAACAATTACATTAACTGTAAGAGTACTATTGTATAGACGACACCCTCATTCTTTTCAACAAAGTTTTAGGGGCTTTTCTACACAAGAATTCTACATTTTCTTTAAAACTTTAAAAGTAAATTCCCACTTCTAGTATGACATACATTGATCCCATGTTTTTACACCTAGCTAATTTTAGACAGCGGGGAAAACAATACCTTTTTATATTTACATACCACTTTCAACAAATATACTCCTTACATAATCAGATTTTTAACACTGTTGTTTTTCCGCAACTATATACATTTTGTATACATTCAAATATTAAACAACATTAAAATTGTTGTTTTTGGTACAATTTCAAAATGTGGGGAAACTGTGGAGTTTGGCCAATAAAGGCACAATCCTATGCATGTTTAGAAAGAAAGCCTACAGCTCCCAGCATTTCCTAATTAGGAATGCTTGCTGAGGAAAGCTGGGAGTTGTAGGACTTTTTTTCTGTCTAAACATGCATACGATTGCACCCTAAGATAATTGTTTTAATGGCCTATCTAAGAAATGTTATTGCAAAAAATGAAGGAAGTGTGACCAGTTTTTTTTAAGATGTCTTGTGGCACCTTTGAAAGACTAAACACTTTTGTGGTATGACTTTTCATGGGCTAGAGAGTCTACTTCTCAGATGCTTTTTCTTAGCTGAATCACTGAATCACATGGTGTTTGGAAAAGTTTTACTGGGGGATGTTTACTTTTAATCAGCTTCGGCTATTGGGTGGTATAGAAATGTAATAAATAAAATAAGTAATCAGAATTCATGATGAAACCAATTTTTTGGGGTGTAAACTCCATCTTTGGGGCCTCTCACAATAATAATTTGTTTTTTCCTTCAACACTCTTCCTGACAAATGATCATTTGATCCAATCATGCCATCACAAGCAGATACCACATTACTCCTAATGCCAAGTTAGAAAATTCAAACTTTGTCAAAATACGATTTTTGCATGGATTGTAAGGTTTCCATAAGGCCATAAAGTTTTGTTTGTAACAATTGAGTAAATATATCTGTTCAAAGGGGTACTAGTAGGTGGAAAATATATACCCTATTCCAGTTATAAAACACTACCTAACTTCCAATTGTTCCAACTATGTATTTTGACTGCAATCAATACATAATTGAGAGTAAGCTCCATGAAACTCAGTGGTGCGCAATTCTAAGTAAACATGCATGGGTTCATCTTGTGAAACACATTAGACCAGCTGAAATGGAACTGATTAATTAAAAATGAAAGCTGTTTTACAAAGAAGTTTTCACATTTTTCTTTCTAAACATGCATAGGATCGCACCCTTAGTGGTGGAGGCAAAGAGTTGATTTAACTTGAAGAAAAACTGTATGCAGGAAAGCCTGTGTGCTGTTAGTAAGACAGGAGTAGCCATGCAATGGAATCTTGCTGACTGTGGGTAGGGGAACCAAGCAGTCAGTAAATGTCACATTGAATTGAAATAATCGGCAGAATATTTGTGTCTGTAGTTGTGCTGCTGTGTTGAGCCGTAGTGCTGTCTGTCCTTCTGCACTCTGTTGTCCCTCCTTTCCTGGTTATCCTTGCGCTCTGCCTTTTCACTGCTTCCAGTCATTCCAGAAGCACAGTTGCTGTCCCACTGGCTCTGGGAGTTTCTATACAATGCACCTTTGTACACTGGGCCGCTCAGTCCCTGACAACTGTCTTTCGTTTCTGCAGAGACTAGTCACCAGGCACTCCAGAGCATGCCCAGAGTACTGCGGGAGGTGGAAGCGTTGAAGCAGGAGGCAAATTTCCTGAAGGAGCAAATGGTTCTGGTCAGGGAAGATATTAAGAAGCTGGAGCAGGACACAGCTCAGTCCATGCAGGTAGTTGGTCCTCTTGCATGGGTAGATGGGATGTAGACTATCACTTCCTTGAGGTAGCTTGAGACAAGTGCAGCCCCATTAAACTGTGGGACAGACCTGTCCAACTCCTGACCTCTGGCTTTGGAGTCCCTCAGTTATCGGTGCTCATGGTAGTAGCCAGTTCTGGCTGCTAAGTTTGTATGTACAGAATCCCAAGGCAATGTGGCAGCTGGAGCACCGGCATCCATCTGGAGCAGCGGGAGCGCTAGACATCGAACGTAGCCCGAACTACAGTCCAGGCTGAACTTCTATTTCCTCCCCCAAAACTGAAACAGAATCTGAACTACTATTTGAATCTATGTTGGACCTGAAGCCAAACAGAACCTTAAACAAGAAAAATAACAAAGTAAGGTTGCTTACTCAGAATTATTTGGTCTCCCTTACTTTATCACAAATGCAAGCCAGCAATATGCTAATGAAGTATTCATATGTGAACCAGAACTGAATTGATTCAGTTGCTGAACATTTATTGGCCTGAATTGGAACCAAACCAGACAAGCTTCAGTCACCACTGAATCTAAACTCAAACTGAACCAGAAAATATAGTAATTTGGAAGAAAGATGCAGGAAAACTGGCAGTGGGCAAAGGAGAGGCAGTTGTTTGAAGTTGAAGAGGCTCAGAAGGCCTGATTGTACTGGCTGAGGGACGTTTTGCAGGGACCTACAGCCAAACAGCCCAATTATTTGGTTGCAAGGTCAAGATTCTACATACAATGTAATATTAATGTATGAGATTTATTGCCACAATATATGATGAGATCCTCTGGCACAGGTAGCTATTAAAGGGGATTCAGCAAACTCATGAAGGAGGAAGAGCAATAACCTTCATGCCCTGCTTGTGGACTTCTCTGGGGTATCTGGTTGGCCACTGTGGGAGTAGATGGAGTCATCTTGGTTTGGCCTAGCAGGGTTCTTTACAGGCACTAAATTGAAAATAGGTGAAATACCAAGAATCCCAAAGTTATGCTAATATTTATTATAAACTGAATACTAGGTTTCAACTAGTATTAGCTCTTTAAAAAACAGACAAGGGAGATGTTGGAATTTTTATATTGAAGTGAAAAGTTGCACTTCCATAGGAAGACTATTAATCATATTCAGGACAGATTTCACTCACAGTGGATGATGGAGACATTCTGTGAGTCTTGTGCTTCGATCTCTTTCAGGTCTTAGTCCAACTGGATCATGTGAAATCCAGGATGCAGCTGGCAGCTGACTCGCTCCAAGAGGCGGACAAGTGGAGCAGCCTCAGCGCTGACATTGAAGAGACTTTTAAAACGCAGGTATATACACTTCTTTCTGCAAATGGCATCCTGTATCCAAAAGAAGATTTGGGATGGACCTAGAGTAAATGTGCCATGAAGGGGTTTGGGTCTCCACCTCTCCTCTGCACCTCTGGCTCTTCAGGTTGGGAGGGCGCCAGCCGGAGGCTCACTCAGGATCATTCCAGCTTGTGCATATCGTGTTAAAACATGGTTGTGCATACAAATGCAGCCATTGACTAATGGAGACAATTTAGCTTCTTGAAATGGCAATTTTCATGTAAGCAGGAAGCCTCTCATCAGCTAGTTGGGACTGAAAGGGGTTTTCAGGGACTGACGGTGGAGATCTGGGATGGAAAATTGAGTAATTTGGGACTGGGTGGAACAGGTAGCTACAAGTGGTGCCGTCAGATCAGCAGGCATAGTTCACTGAAAAAACAAGAGAATTTAAAACTGTTGATTTAAGACAAACAAACGTTGAAGAAGAGTGTAGAGCTCAAAGTATGTTGAACATTTGTCTTATTTGTCTATATAATCTTAGCATCTTTTTTGATTTGATCTTTGTGTAGGTTGCTGGTTTGGCAGAATCATCTCATATGCTCTTGGGATTTGTTAGATTTGAGGATGAGCACTGATTTTGTTTGTGCTGCCTATGGAGGGGGGAACAGAAGTGTGCCTTGGCAGGGTGTGTGTGGACTGTGTGCTTGTGAAGCAGTGATGCTTCGGAGAGGCGGGTAAGAAATAAATCGTTATTATTATTATTATTATTATTATTATTACATCATTATCCTCTTCTCTGGATTCAGGATGTATCTGTGATCTCAGCCAAGCTGACCAGCATGCAAAGCAGCCTGGCTGTACTAGTGGACACACCAGACTACTCGGAGAAGTGCGTGCACCTGGAAGCGCTCAAGAACCGACTGGAGGCCCTCGCCAGCCCACAGATTGTGTCTGCTTTCAACTCTCAGTCTGTTGGTGAGTGGGAATCTGTGATCTTGGCTGTCTTTTGGCAAGGGAACTGGGGAGGCAGAGAGGCTCCTCTGTTGACTACTGGCCTCTGACCATCAAGCTGGCCCTGGGATCATGTAATGGGTGACTCGCTTGAGGAACAAGATCATTGTTCATAATGATACTTTTGAGATTTCTTTTTGGGAGTTCTATCCAATGCCATCCTTAAGGCTGAAAGTTGGATAAAATATTTAGTCATAGAGTTAGTTTAGAATTGTGTTGAATGAAACCTATTCATAGTTGAAAGCTTAAGCCAGCCCAAATAAGAAAGATCTTGCAGTGTTTCCAAAAGAGGTTCAGGCTGTGAGTTTGGCAAGTCTCTGGGGAAAGGAAGGGAACTCTGGCCACTCCTTTGTGAAGGCACGCCTTAGGGAGGCTGTACTGTCCAAACGAGGTACATAGTTGGAATCATGAAGGGGGTGTTCTTGGCAGATTTGAGGGCATGCAGCTTCTGGCTGTTTAAGTTTTGAGTTTAAAATGACTGGCAGTGTCCACCTCACATTCAGGTAAAGAGGTCACATTTCCAGGCATCCTTAAATGAAAACTTCTGCTCTTTTTTTGGGATGGGGGCTGTGGGAGAAGAAATAGAATATATGCAAGTATTTTATTATCAGATCTAAGCTTACTTTACTGAATAAGCACATACAGTTCTATTTTGTGGTATACTTATGAAATGTAAAAGTAGAACTACTACTACTAGTATCCATTATTAGAGAAGGAGGAGCAAGCTGCTGTAATAATAATAATAATAATAATAATATATTTATTTCTTACCCGCCTCTCCCTCTGGATCGAGGCGGGAACAACATTAAATAATTATATAAAATACATAAAACTGAATAAAAACATATAAAATGAATACATTATTAAAATAACAATAAAATTCTTAAAATTCAACTAGATAGGCTTGCCAGAAGAGATCAGTCTTTATGGCTTTTTTTAAAGTCAGAGAGACTGTTAAGTTGATGAATCTCTACTGGCAGCCCATTCCAGAGTCTGGGAGCAGCAGAAGAGAAGGTCTTCTGGGTAATGGTTGTCAGCCTAGTTTTGGCTGAGAGAAGTAAATTCTTCCCAGAGGACCTGAGTGTGCGGGGCGGATTGTATGGGGGAAGGCGATCCCGCAAGTAACCTGGACCCAAACCATGTAGGGCTTTAAAGGTAATAACCAACACTTTGTACTTAGCCTGGAAAGTAATTGGCAGCCAGTGGAGTGATTTTAAAGCTGGTGTAATATGGTCACCCCTAGGTGTACTGGTGACCAACCTGGCTGCCATATTTTGAACTAGTTGAAGTTTCTGGACTAGGTTCAAAGGTAGCCCTATATACAACACATTGCAGAAGTCGAGCCTCGAAGTTACCAGCGTGTGCACTACCATCTTTAGGTCTTCCAACTCTAGGAAGGGACGCAGCTGGCGTATCAGCCAAAGCTGATAGTAGGCACTCCTGGCCGTTGCATCTATCTGGGCTGTCATTTGGTGCGATGGATCCAGGAACACCCCCAAGCTGCGAACGCAGTCTTTCAGGGGGAGTGTAACCCCATCCAAAACTGGTTGACACACCTCCAACCCCAGGTTGGGGACTTTGACAGCAAGCACCTCCATCTTGTCTGGATTCAGCTTCAGTTTGTTTTTCTTCAACAAGCCCATTACTGCCTCCAAGCATTCATTCAGAGGAGACACGCTATCCTTAGCTGACGCTGTTGTCGAAGGCATATTTGGGTGTCATCAGCATACTGATAGCACCCCACCATGCCTCTGGATGATCTCTCCCAGCGGTTTCATGTAGATGTTAAACAGCATTGGGGATAGGATGGCGCCTTGAGGTTCACCACACAATAGCTCCTTCTTTGCGGAGCAGCTATCCCCAAGCATCACCATCTGGAACCTGCCCGAGAGGTAGGACTGGAACCACTGAAGCACAGTGCCCCCGAGTCCCAATCCCCTCAGGCGTTCCAGAAGGATACCATGGTCGATGGTATCGAAAGCCACTGAGAGGTCCAGAAGTACCAGCAGGGACACACTCCCCCTGTCAATACTCAGGCGTAGATCATCCACTAAGGCGACCATTGCAGTCTCAACTCTGTATCCTGCCCTGAAGCCGGTTTGAAATGGGTCTAGAAAATCTGTATCATCCAAGACTGCTTGGAGTTGAAAGGCAACTGCCCTCTTCATCACCATGCCCAGAAACAGAAGTTTCGATACTGGTCTGTAGTTATTAAGGTCCAGCGGATCCAGGGAGGGCTTTTTTAGAAGCGGCCGTACCACCACTTCTTTTAAACATGATGGAAAACTCCACTCCCTGAGAGATGCATTAATAATATATTGTAGTTGTAAGCTAATTGCATCTCCTCCCTGGGTCACCAGTCAAGATGGACAGAGATCGAGAGGGCAAGTTGTCCTCCTCACTTGTCCAAGCAGCTTGTCCACGTCCTCGGTACTCACCAACTGAAACTGATCCAGTATAATTCTACTTGTAGAGTTGCTGGATGCTCCATTGTCAGCCTCTGCTATAATGACGGCATCTAAGTCGGCTCTTATCTGAGAGATTTTATCTGTGAAATGATCGTTAAAGGCATCACAGCAAACTACCGAAGGCTCTAAGATCAAGTTCAGGGGGGAAAGTGTCTGGGTTAGACCCCTCAACGCCCTAAATAGTTCTGCTGGACGCGAATTCGCAGAAGAGAAGAGAAGAAGAAGAAAGAGAAGAAAGCTTTCCTCGCTGCACATATTGCCACCCCATAGGAACGGAGACGTTCTCTATGTTGTGTCTTGTCGGATATAAGTCAAGTTTTCCTCCATCGATGCTCCAGTTGTCATCCTTCCCACTTCAACTCCTTGAGGTCTTCTGTGTACTAGGGTGCCCAGTTAGAAGCAGGTCGGAGAGGACGTTTGGGGGCGATCATGTCGATAGCCCTAGTTAGGTCTTGAGTCCATCTATTGACCAGGGCTTCTACAGGATTGTCAACGATACCAGTCATAGGACCCTCTAAGCCTTTCTGGAATCCAATAGGATCCATCAGCCTTCAAGGGTGGACCATCTTAATAGGTCCTCCACCCCTGCAGGGGCGGGTGGTAGCTGCGATACTAACCCTGACCAGAAAATGGTCTGTCCATGACAATGCAGAGGTATTTATCACCTCCGCCCACAGATCCATTTGTTCAGAACTGAAAACAGCATCGAGGGTGTGACCTGCTGAATATATGGGTCCAGAGACCAGTTGGGATAGGCCCATGTTTGTCATGGATGCTATGAACTCCTGAACTGCACCTGACAAACCGGCCTCGAATGGGATGTTGAACTTGCCCAGGACCAAAAGCCTGGGCAACTCCAAGACCAGCTCCAAGACCAGTTCTGTCTGATAGGCAGCAGGGTGGCCAGTACACTAACAGAATCCCTAGTCTATACCTGGTCTTCAGACTCACGTACACACACTCAATGTGATTCAATTCCTGTACTTGAAAGTGCCTAAAAATATATTGTTTTTTGCCAGTTGAGAAAATAGGGAAACAGAATTTAGGGCTCAGTCCTATTGGGATTCTCATCATCCTCTGAATTTGGAGGCTGCTGGGAATCCTATGCAGAGTGGGAGCAGTCTCTTTCTCATTTTCAGTAGACGGGTGTTTTCGCCCATCTAGGTAGGGCTCTGCAGAGAGGGAGTGATGAAGGGGGGTGGAATCGCTCATATTCCTGGTTCCCTCCCCTCCCTGCTCACAGAGCCGCCCCCTTTGCCTTTGCAACTTCGGACAGGCCACCAGCGTAGTTATTATTATTTATTACATTTAAATACCGCCCCATAGCCGAAGCTCTCTGGGTGGTTTACAAAAATTAAAAGATTGAACATTAAAAAGTCAATATACAAAATTTAAAACCATGAAATATAAAACAGCTGATATTTAAAACATTTTAAACTTTTAAGCCTGGCCTGGAATTCAGTTAAAAACCTCAACTTAAGCTGTTAAAATGCCTGGGAGAAAAGAAAAGTTTTGACCTGGCGCCGGAAAGATAACAGTGTTGGCGCCAGGCGGGCCTCATTGAGGAGATCATTCCATAATTGGGGGGCCACCACAGAGAAGGCACTCTCCCTTGTTGCTGTCCTCCGAGCTTCCCTCGAAGTAGGCAACCGGAGGTGGACCTTTGACGTTGAATGTAGTGTACGGGGAGGTTCATGTCGGGAAAGGCGTTCCATCATGTATTGTGGTCCCAAACCGTGTAAGGCTTAATAGGTTAAAGCCAGCACCTTGAATCGGGCTCGGAAACAAACAGGCAGCCAATGCAAGCGGGCCAGAATCGGTCTTATATGTTCGAATCTTCTGGTCCCTTTTACCAATCTGGCTGCTGCATTTTGCACAAGTTGCAGCTTCTAAACCGTCTTCAAAGGCAGCCCCATGTAGAGCGCATTGCAGTAATATAACTTGGAGGTTACCAGAGCATAGACAACTGAAGCCAGGTTATCCCTGTCCAGATAGGGGCGTAGCTGGGCCACCAGCTGAAGTTGGTAGAAGGCACTCCGTGCCACCGAGGCCACCTGAGCCTCAAGTGACAGAGATGGTTCTAGGAGAACCCCCAAGCTACAAACCTGCTCCTTCAGGGGGAGTGCAACCCCATCCAGAACAGGTTGAACACCCTCCATCCGGTCAGAGGAACCCCCCACTAACAGCATCTCCTTCTTGTCTGGATTGAGTTTCAGTTTATTAGCTCTCATCCAGTCCATTGCCACATCCAAGCACCGGTTCAGCACATCCACAGCCTCACCTGCTGAAGATGAAAAGGAGAAGTAGAGTTGCATGTCAACAGCGTACTGATGACAACGCACTCCAAAACTCTAGATGACTGCACCCAACGGTTTCATGTAGATGTTGAATAGCATGGGGGACAAGACTGACCCCTGCGGAACCCCATACTGGAGAATCCACGGGGCCGAGCAATGTCCCCCAAGTACCACCTTCTGGAGCCGACCCACCAAGTAGGAGCGGAACCACTGCAATGCAGTGCCTCCCACTCCCAACTCAGCCAGTCGTCCCAGAAGGATACCATGGTCGATGGTATCAAAAGCCACTGAGAGATCAAGGAGAATCAACAGAGTCACACTCCCCCTGTCCTTCTCCCGACATTGGTCATCATACAGGGTGACCAAGGCTGTTTCTGTGCCAAAGCCAGGCCTGAAACCCGACTGAAATGGATCCAGATAATCAGTCTCATCCAAGAGTGCCTGGAGCTGGCCCTCAACCACCCGATCAGGGACCTTGCCCAGGAATGGAACATGTGCCTCCAGCCTATTATTATTAAGATTTTCTTTGTCCAGGGAATCATTCTTCAGGAGTGGTCTCACTACCACCTCTTTCAAACAGCCTGGGACTACTCCCTCTCGCAGAGAGGCATTAATCACTTCCCTGGCCCAGCCGGCTGTTCCATCCCTGCTAGGTTTTATAAGCCAAGAGGGGCAAGGATCCAATACAGAGGTGGCTGCACGAACCCATCCAAGCACCTTGTCCATGTCATTGAGCTGTGCCAACTGAAACTCATTCAAGAAAACAGGACAAACCTGTGCTCTGGATACCTCACTAGATTCAACTGCTATAACACTGGAGTCTAAGTCCTGGCAGATGCTAAAGATTTTATCTTGGAAGTGCCTAGCAAATATATTACAGCGGGCCTCAGCTGGTTCTACCATGTCCTTGGGTGGCAGATTGATGATTTAATAGTGGCAGCAAAATATTGTTATCTCTGTGCCAGCTGTGAGGGAGAGTTGCTTATCCCAGTTCTTTAGTCCTTGGTTGCCTGTCTCTGTGTGGAGGTGCAGCTTGTCTCCTCCACCACGCTGCTGGTTTCTCCATCCTTTCTTCTCCTCCTCCTCCTCCACTCCCTTTCCGCCCCCTTTCTCCTCCTCTTCTCTGGTTTCTCTTTCCCACTGACATTCTGCCCCCCTCTCTCCGTTCCATGCCCCTCCCACTTTACTCAGCCCACATTCCAAGGCCCTTAGAGACAGGCATTAGAGGACCTGTTCTTTCAGAGGGAGTGCAACCCTATCCAGAACAGGCAATCAGCTGGACTCTGGAAGCACTCACCCACAGGCCCTCTGATTTGCCACGATTCAGCTTCAGTTTATTGGTCTTCATCCAGCTCATCAGGACTTGCACAGCCTCACTTGATTCAGATGTCACAGGGAGAGAGCGAGCTGTGTGTTATCAGCATACTGCCTTCTACAGAGTAAGACCATTGGTCCATCTAGCCCAGTATTGCTGACGCTGACTGGCAGCAGCTGCTCTCCAGGGTTTCAGGCAGGGATTTTCCCACCTGGAGATGCCAGGGGTTGAATATGGGACCCTTGTGCACGCAAAGCACATGTTCTACCACGGAGCCACAGCCACTCCCTCACGTAGCTCCAAATCCCCTAAGGACTACTCCCAGTGGCTTGGGGACATTGGGAACAAGATGACATCCTGTGGAAGCTCATAGCTCAGTTGCCAAGGAACCAAGGAATAGTCACCCAGTGTTACTCTCTGAAACTGGCCCCACAGGTAGGATCAGAAGCGCTGTAATGCAATGCCTCCGCTGCACAACCCATAAAGCCAGTCCAGAAGGATACCATGGTCGGTGGCATCAAAAGCCAATGAGATGCCGAGCAGGCTTGATTCCCCCTGTCCCATCCATCAGGGCATTCAAGGCTGATTCAATCCTGTGACCAGGTCAGAACCCAGATTGAAAAGGGGTCTTGATAATCGGTATCTTCCAAGAGTGCCTGCAGTTGTCCTATCTGACCCTTGTGAGCAGCTTCCTCAAAGTTATGAATGGAAATTAATTGACTTTTGCCTTTCTGTGGAATGCTTTTGGATTTTTTGTTGCTGGAACAGAAAAATGGGTTCAAAGGAGTGTGTTTGTGTGTTCAGGCTCAGACTTCTATCTCAACCTTGTAGTCAGGTTCTTGGGCAAGTTACTTGCCTTTTAACCTCATCAGCCTTTCCGTGAAAGTTGTGTTTTGCTGCAGTAGTACTTTTTGTGATGGGCCACTCCCCATGACAGCCGTTTTGTGAGTTGTGCTTGACAGCACATTCTCAGAAATCTGCCTACGGGCCCCAAAAGGCTGGACACCCCCTGCCCATTCCCCATTGTCCATCCACGTCATTGACCTGCTACTCAGGATGCCTCTGATCCAGCTCGAGATCAACTGAATTGAAACCTGAAGATCTCCTCGTTCTGATGTTACCCATCTTTTAGATGCAGACAAGGGGTGCCCCTGCTCCTTACAGGCAGGCTTTCCAGTCCTGTGGCAGTCAGTCCAGTGGCAGTGCATGCTCTCTATTGGGGTCATAAGCTGTGTATAATGGCTGGGTCTTAACATAGATGAGAAGCAACTGTAGGCCTTGTGCCTAGGATCTCTGGGGAAGAAATGCACCAAGAACTGTATGCCAGGTCAGAAAGGTTGGGCTGCCCAGGCAGAGGTGTTCTTGTGGGCTGGTCTCTCATCTCAATCCCAAACCTGAGCTTCTTGTGCCTGACTGTTGCATTTAGATTAAGCTATTGGGGGAAGAGGGAGTGATATTTGTGATGTGTTACCAGGTTTACAGTGGGCATGTTAATATGGCCTGAGCATTCCAAATGGGGGGCAGACCAATCAATGTGTTTGTCTACTGTGGAGCCCTTAGCTAGCCCTGCAACCATGATGAGATCACATTGAGCTTTGCTAGAAAGCCACCAGGAGGGGGCATTCATGTACTGAGCATGAGCCTTTGCTTGGATTGTTTGGAGCAGTGTCCTATCCCACCCCAGGAGGGAGCTTTGGTCCTGCCCAGTCACTTCACATCACAATGGTGGGCAGGCTAACTCCCTTCCTTTTGTAATTCAGTGCATCATTTCCCATGCAGTTGGTACATACCACAAAATAGGCTACCTTCCAGTGGAGCCAGAGGTTGTCTTTCTCTTCTCCTGTCCCTAACGTGGGAAGGCCATGCAGGGCTGGTGTTTCTGTGGATGGTGCATGGCTAGGCCATGGCCAGAGGAATGCTCCTTTCCGGCTTGCATCTGCTCTCAGGGGAATTTGGGAAATGAACATGTTTTTTGCTGCCTATCAATTATCCATGATCTGGTAACTGCCAGGTTGGATTACTGCAAGATGTTGTATGTGGGACTACCTTTGAAGACAGTTCAGAAGCTTCAGTTAGTTCAAAACCAAGCTATATGGCAAAACAGGATAGAAAAATTTATATTTAGAAGTAAAAGACCAAGAACGCCAAAAATATACAGATATAGACTCACACAAGATGGGGGATGAAGCATACCAAATTTGAAAATATATTATGAGGCATATCAATTAAGATATCTATTAGCAATAATAAAAGAAGAGGGAGATTTGCAGTGGGTAGAAATAGAGAGGGAACTGATGGGACTTAAAAGAGAAGAAGACATACAAATTTTTGCTGTATAATAAATAATATATTAAAAAAAATGGGAAACAAAGCATAATAAGTGAAATTTTGAAAGTATGGTATTATAAAAAAGGAAAATTAATGCCAAGTATATCACCTCTAACACCAATTTGGATACACCCAGAATTTGATATATAAAAAAGGCAATAACCAAAAGTAAATTAAAAGAAATAAGATTAATACAGATGAAAAACTTTTATGAACAAAAAAATCCAATAACACAAGAAATATGGAATAGGAAAGTACAAAATGTTGAAATATCATGGATGGCATGGTTGCAGATTGACAAATTTATCAGAAATGAAAAGATAGTAAAGGAGAGTACTGAGTGGGAAAAATGTATAGACAATTATAAAGATGGAGATAAGGGACTGATTATACAAATATATAGAATTATAATAAGACAGGAGACTGGAGAAAATGATATTATACAACAGACATGGGAAGAAGATTTGGATCAAGAAATTGAAGATAGAGAGTGGGGAAGTATATTTGAAAAATTCCCATTCAAAACTACCTCCACAAAGATAAGAGAAGGGCTTTAAAAATGATACAAAAATGGTATTTGACTTCAATGAAGGTAGCAAAAATGAACAGAAATGCGACCCCAGAATGTTGGAGAGGATGCACAAGAGTTTGGAACAAATTTACATATGTGGTGGGAATGTTATAGAGTAGGAAATTTTGGGATAAGGTTTTTCAAAAAATAGAAAAAGTGACTGCTCAGAGAATTAATAGAACAGCTGAACTAGCTCTTTTGAATATGTTTGTTAAAGAAAATAGTGATGTAAAGGATAAAATATTGATTGGATTTATGCTGACTGCAGCAAGGCAGCAGATAGCTAGTAATTGGAAGACAGTGTGGGAAAAGGTGTGGGGAAAAAAATTGTGGAATATAGCAATGAATGAAAAATTAACACAGAAACTTAGAGTCTACAGAGGAAAAAAGAAGAGGGATATATTTAGAATGGAATGGTTCTGCATATATAGATTATATGGAAAAATAATAATATAGATTATGTGGAAAAAGATCCAAATAAGAACAATATTGTGGAAGCATATAAAAAGTTATGGGACTCCTGAAAAGAAAGAATAGATAGAGAAGAAGCTGGAAGAAAAGAGGAAGAAGAGAACAGAGGCAAATTAACCAATAAAAGAGAGGAAGGGGGGAAGGGGGATAAATAAATAATAGTAATGATGTTAAAATGGTGGTTGAACCATGTAAGATATGTAAAAATGAAATAAAGATGTATTTTTTTTAAAAAAAAACCAAGCTGCTAGGTTACTAATTGGGACTGGTCAGTACTATCATGTGATCACAGCGCTTCGTCAACTGCACTGGCTTCCAGGCTATTTCCCAGGCAAATTCAAAGTGTTGGTGTCAACCTTTAAAGCCCTAACCATCTTGGGACCAGAGTATCTAATGGAACATCTCCTCCCATATGTCCCTGCTCAGACCCTTAGGTCATCTTTGGGGGCCCTCCTCTGAGTGCCCCTGTGGAAAGAAGCTAGATGGGTGCACCACACTTCTGGAATGAACTCCCCAAAGAGGTTCACCTGGCACCAATGTTATCTTTTTGGTGCGAGGCAAAGTCCTTTCTTTTCTCTGAGAGACCTAGTTCTAGATATGATGACTTTGAATGATTGCTAGGCTGTGTTGTTTTGCATTATGTTACATTCTTTTAAATATTTGCATTGTATTTTGTATTTAACTGTTTTTGTGGCACCTGTGTTTTTTTTAGATCAGGCCCGAGTGTTTGTGAAAGTCTTCACAGAAATCGACCGGATGCCCCAGCTGCTAGCCTACTTCTACAAATGTCACAAGGTATCTAGTCTCCCTTGCTGTCCAGTCTACACTGAAACATGCTGGTTGCTTTTGATGGACTCCTTAATCTGGATGAAATGAAGAGCTATTCTTTGGTGTTCGTTTATTTATTAGTAATACTTGAATGTCACTTAATATAATAAAATCTCTAAGCAGTTGCAGACTACAGTCCAGCAGTTTGAGGAAGGGGGCATGTCACACAAGTGCTTTCCAATTGTGTGTGTGTCTGGTGGGGGGGGATTGGAGCCCACTCAGAACATTTTTTGTGGCTGAGACACCTCTTGCTAATTAACATGCAATCTTCTTGCACAAGCCCCACTGAGATGACCAGCACTCTAGTTCAGTTTTGATGTGCCTCATCAGGAAAGCTGCCTGGTGGATTGTGCCCCAGGAGTCAGGTCTGCTGATTTCCGATTCTGGGCAGCAGGCTGGCATCACGTAGTCCTTTCTTCTCCAGATTGTTTGTCCCTGGGAACAATCCAGCTGAGGAACGCTGGTGGTGTTGGTTTCATCCTCAGTTATGAGCAACATACCAACTTTAATTAAATTGGTGAGGAAGCCAGGAAGCTGCCTTTTTGCTCTTTTTATGTTCCATGGATGCTCTGAGCTTGAGAAAGGATGGGGATTTGCTCAGAGATGCTCTAACGGGTGGCTCAAGGAATGTTTGTGTCATGCAGTCAGCAGACTTTGGGGGTGGGGTGTTATGCAGTCAACAGATCCCTGAAGTTGTTTTATTTGTCAAATTTCCTCCAAGGTCCTCAGGCCCACATCAGTCAACCCGTCTTATTCTATCTTCCAAACAGTTCTATGAGGCAGAGGTTAGGTCCAAGGCCACCCGGTAGGCTGAGCAAGATTGGGATTCGGTCTACATCCAGCTCTTTGCTGTTATATCACACTGTCTTCAGATTATCTATTACAGACAGATTTTCATACTCTTTGGATCAGATGTGATCCTGGAGAAGTGGTATCAAGTTGTTGATCAGTTCTTCTTGGGTGGGGGCTATGAAGTGATAAAACGGGCATTCTAGTTCCTTGTTCAAAAGACCTCACCCTTATTTCCCTTGTTAGCCTGGAAGAACAAATGCTCTTTTGATTATGCATAGTGCTGCTTCAGATGGCTAGGAAGGCAGGTCATAAAAGTAATCCCTTGGGTGAAAGTGATGCTAACCATCTTTCTTGCTCATAGGTGCAGCTAGTAGCTGTGTGGCAGGATCTGTGCCAATCCGACCTCCCCTTGGATCGGCAGTTGACAGAACTCTATGATGTGCTGCTTGGAACATGGCACTCGCAGCTGCAGTGGGCCACGCAGGTATAACTGCGGCTGATGGGTGAGGAGAGAGCAGCGAGATCAGGAATCTCACTGCTGATGATCTGGAGGGGTTGAAGGTCTGGCAGTAATTCAGGGGAGGTGGTGGCGGTGGCTGTTCTCTCAGCCCTGGAGAGTTGCTGTGGCTGGCCCCAAGGCTGCTCCATCGCTTTCATATTTTGAAAGGCAGCAGAATGGGTCAGCCAAGCAGTTGGGATGGTTTCAACTCTTTTGGTGGCTGCTTTTCATTTCTGGCCTGACCTGGTTTGGCACATTTATTCCCTTTAGGGTTTTCCTAACCAACGTGCATAGCTTTACTGGATTTTAGCTCCAAGGGAACTTGCAGAACTCTTAGCAGTATCTGTCTCCCTGAAGAAGAAGTGCTTGAATATAAATTGGTTATTGTAACAGCCAGATTTGTGTTTAAATTTCCAAAGAGAAGGCACTAATATTTTCAGTGCATTTGTGATGGTGTTGTGCAAACATGGAATTTGACACCTTGATAGTCCCCTCTTGTTCATATTTTAAAATGAACAAGAGAGCTCTGCAACTCTGATGGCTGCAGAGATTTAATTGAAAACACATGCAGTGCTTAGTAGAGCAAGCAGGAAGTTGGGTGGGCAGTGGCAGCAAGCTCCTTCTCTCTCTGGCAAGCAGAACCGGAATAGGTTATGCAGACTTCTTTTCCATCAGGAGTGTACAATCTTTCCAACTGTGATGGCAACATGTAGTAGTAATGGTTGAGGGGAGGGCACATCCAACCTGCAGGTAGTTAAACTATGGAAATGAGTGATGGCCACCAAATTGGATGGCTTTAAAAGAGGAGAAGGCTGCCAATGGCTACTAGTTCTGATAGCTATCTGTGGCCTCCAATGTCAGTGGCAGAATGCCTTTGTATACCAGTTGCTGGGGAACACAAATGGGAGGAGGGTGTTATTGCGCTCATGACTTTCTTGGGGCTTTCCACAGACAGCTGATTAACCTCTGTGTGAACAGAATGCTGGACCAGATGGATACTTGATCTGATCCAGCATGGCTCTTCTTATGCTCTCATATTGTGCACCCTGTTTTAAATAATAAAACAGCAGTGTATGGATATGTAAAGCTGAGTTTAGGCAGTAGGGGTGTCATTTAATTGCAAACTGCATTGGAAACAACTCATAGAATCATAGAATCATAGAACCATACAATCACAGAATAGTTGAGTTGGAAGGGGCCTATAAGGCCATCAAGTCCAACCCCCTGCTCAGTGAAGGAATCTACCTTAAAGTATCCCTGACAGATTGTTGTCCAGCTGCCTCTTGAAGGTCTCTAGTGTAGGAGTTCCCACCACCTCCCTAGGTCATGGGTTCCATTGTCATATTGCTCTAACAGTCAGGAAGTTTTTCCTGATGTCCAGCCGGAATCTGGCTTCCAGTCACTTGAACCCATTATTCCGTGTCCTGCATTCTGGGTTGATCGAGAAGAGATCCTGGCCCTGCTCTGTGTGACAACCTTTCAAGTATTTGAAGAGTGCTATCATGTCTCCCCTCAATCTTCTCTTCTCCAGGCTAAACATGCCTAGTCCTTTCAATCTCTCCTCCTAGGGCTTTGTTTCTAGAACCCTGGAAACAAAGCCAACCACAGAGAGGTGGTGGGCTCTCCCACATTAGAGGCATTCAAGAGGCAGCTGGACAACCATCTGTCAGGGATGCTTTAAGGCAGATTCTATGATCCTCATTGCCTTCCTCTGAACACGCTCCACATTGTCTGCATCCTTCTTGAAGTATGGTGCCCAGAACTGGACGCAATACTCAAGATGGGGCCTAACCAGTGCCGTATAGAGGGGAACCAGTACCTTACGCAATTTGGAAGCTCTGCTTCTATTAATGCAGCCCCAAATAGCATTTGCTTTTTTTGCAGCCACATCATACTGTTGGCTCATATTCAGCTTGTGATCTACAACAATTCCTAGATCCTTTTCGCTTGTCGTATTGATTAGCCAAGTATCCCCCACCTTGTAACTGTGCCTTTGGTTTCTTTTTCCTAGGTGTAGAACTTGGCATTTATCCCTATTGAAATTCATTCTGTTGTTTTCAGCCCAGCGCTTTTTGTTGAATAGCAGGGTATAAATTAGGAATAAATTCCTCATTGTTCCAATCAGATGGGTTATCTTTCTGGAATTTCTGTGTCTCTAGACAACTCAAAAGTTGCACACCTTTGTACAGCAGAGATGTTATAAATTTAACAGGCAAGTGGGTGCAAAAAATAGAATGATCCGTTTCACATGTCACGGCAGCAATTCCTGGGTTGTTTGGCTCCAGAATTGTCAGGGCTGAGTGCTGTGCGTGAGCCATTTCCATTTTTAATCACCAACAAACCATGGATGATTGTTGGGTTAACTCTGGATTGTTTAACCCCTAAACAATCCAGTGTTTCCAGGTTCAGACATTGCAAAACAATTGATTAAAATTGGAAGTGGCTTGCGCGTGGCACTCAACCCCAGCAATTCTAGATTAAACAACCCAGGAATTGCCACCGAGATGTGTGAACCAGGTCAATCTTTTTGCTTTCAGCAAAGGTGCTAATTCATCCTGTGCTTAGGGACATGTTCCTATCTTGCTTCTTTACTCTTGAATGTGTCTAAGTGCAGGCCTTTGCCCCTTTCTTCTGCCCACCATGGACAAAAGAAAAGCAGCACAGAGGTGAATTCTGAGGGAACCTCACATAACCTCATTGGACATGATCTTGGTGTAGCACAAACACCTGTACCTTTGTGTGAACAGTACAGAAATAAGGCAGGTACCACTGAAATAACTCCTGCAGCGTTGCCTACAGTTGATCTCCTGTTTCATAACACAGCCTTAAATCCATAGCAGCAGCAAGAACAAGATAAAAAGTGCCTTGGTGGAATCTTGGGCAAAACTGGTTTATTGTGGTTTGAGTTTTTGTAGGCAGCTGCCAACTTCATCAGATTAGGTTGATGGGACCTCTCACCCGTGAAGGGGAAAGCTGATGTTTATCTGTGGCAGCTGCTGGAGGTACAGTGGAGGTCTCCTCGGCAAGGGGTCTGGAATGAATTTCCCCTCTCTGGGTTTGAGAATCATGGTCAGTTTGCAGCAGACATGTTCATATTTTTGTGTTTCCCAAGCATTGGTTTGGCATATTTCTGCATCTGTGTTTGTTGAGACCCAATGTAGATTCTGTTGTCGAATTTCATTCCCACCCTCACACGCACCTCAGAGAAATGGCAAAGTCAGCTGTGAACAAGTGAGATCAAAGCCTGGCATGCATGATGGGACTTAACAAATGTGCTCCCTCTAACAAAAGTTCTGATAGGTAACAGATATTGAATCAACTTACTTCATAACAATTCATATAAGCAACAAATAATTTTAACAGTAAAGAATCAAGTAGCAAAGCCATAAAACTGACAAAGGAAACATCTCACGGTGTGCTTTCATTTGTTCTTTTCACTTCCGGCACATTTATGTTTGGTCCTCTCCTTCAGCTCTTTTTTCCCGCCAATCCATTTTTCTCCACACACATTTCCTGCAGGTTCACCCACCCAGCTCAGTCTCTCCCGACAGGTTCTATCCCAAGGTCACGAATATAAGCACAGGATATTAATTTAATAAATAGGTATCATCTATAATCCTTATCAAGCTACTTTTTCCTGTTTGAAATGATCCAGTGACACAAGTTGCAAAGGTCATAACAAAGTTTTGTCCATTTTACTACTGCCAATAATTGGCAGGTTTCAGTCTTGCAACACAATCCTCCAACACCCTCCTTTAGCTAACCTCCTGATGAAAGCTTTTGGCATATATTAATTCCCTTGTTTTGTCAACCAAAATGGCTGGATGTTTTATAGTACGCCTCCAGCAGAAGCTATACATGGAAGTAATATTGTTTTAGACCTTTCTCTGGTTTTCCTGGCTAGCTGACTTCCTCAAACAAAGCCAAAAAAAGATGCTCTGTGTAACTTCCTTTCAGAGTTAACCATTCTCTAAAGGAAGCTGCCATTATTCCCTTTAACTTAAAGATCTTTTCCCAAGCACTCCGCACATTAACTCCCAGCCTGCATCACTGTTCAGAGGACTTGGGACGAGCCTGAGTCAGTTTCTGAAATACTTTCCCAACTTTACAAAGGCTACAATGTGAATTTTTAAGAACGAGCTAACTCTATCTGCCTGTATATTTGGATGTTCTGGCACATCTTTTCTGCACTCAAGACAATATATTCATTAGGAATGGCATGGCGGTAAGTCAGTTGATCGATCAAGTATTGTCAGTAGACTGATCAATTGGCCACCTATTATTTAACTTCTTTTTTTGAAAATACAAAAATAACAACAGCAGCATAAAAAAAAGGTGGAGAGGAGAGAAGAAAATAAAAATAGGAGGGGATTTAACACTTCCATTTCAAATATAAGCAGTCTGTGTATCTAAATAAGCATCCAACAAAATTGACAGCTGTAGGAGATACGTTCAAATGTAGAAAGAGTAGTAAGATTTTCAGTGTTTATCTTTCCAGGCTTGAAGTCTAAGGGAGCAATCCTAGGTCCCCTAAGACAGCACCTGGGGGAGGGGATATAGGATTGCTTAGTTTCATGACTCCGAGCATGTAGACAAGGCTCTGAGCTGGGGGCCAGAAAGCTGTGTTAGCAAAACAGACCATGGATATGGAAGCTTCTGTGATGTCCAATATAGATGAAACATCATTTTCGTTGAATCAGCCTCAGTTTTAAATCTATAGAAATAGTGCATATGGAAACTAAGGCAACTTTCCATTGTTTAGACTGGATAGAACATTCCAACCTCTTACTCCGTTCCTTTCTGACAATCTGAACAACTACTTTACTACATTCCAAAAGAATTTTATAAACTGCTATTGTAGCTTAGGTTTCTGTAAACACCAGGTCTTTTTGGGAAGACGCTAGTAATGGGTTTATTACCTCTCCATATCTGCGCAGTCTGGGGTAGTTGGAGGCAGCGGGGTGCCTCTTCAGCAATGACGACAGAAAGGAAGAGGAACAGAGGGAGGAAGAAGGGGGACTTCCACCAGATTCCTCTTGTGAGAGAGAGTGAGGCTTCTTTGGGATCAAAGATACTGAACTATTGAGCTGTCCAGGAGCGGGTTAGATGCCCCCAAAATTAATCATTAAAACTTAAACACTGGCTAGAATCCTGTCTCTGCCGGCTCATTGAAACTCATTGATGTTGTACTATCATGGGAATCAAACTGACCATCTTTCCTACCTCTGAGCTCAAACGGGTAGATATTAATGCCTGATGAGTGGATTTTCCTGGTGATTCTTGGGCTGACATTTTGAAGCTTTAATGTAAATTGAAAATAGGGTCAAAAGAGAGTAAGCAGTGAAGGGATCAAATCTTTATCATGTACAGCATTCTGCTTTGAGTGTCAGGCCTGGTCTTTAGAATGGCAGGCTTCTATACTTTCCCAAGCCAGAATGAAACCTTCCTTTCTGTGTCAATATTGGCTTATTTGGCAACAGCAGGATTTGGTGAAGTTTCTTTCATTTTGTACAACTCTCTGCAATAATCAGAATACTGATGATGTGTTGTTGTTTTTAAATCAGCAGTTGGCTTTATTTTAAAATGCACAGATGGAATAAGCAACCAAGCAGGCTGCAACAAGAGCAGCTACTGAACAGTGAAATGTAAACATCACTGCTTCCTCCTCCATCACACACGCACACAAGCTTACTGCATCTTCTTGTGGATTTTAATTGTAAACTGCTTTGACAGCCAGTCTTAATTGAAAAGCAGGGTATAAATAGAAATAGTTTATTGTTAGTTTGCCACCTATTATTAATTTGTGGGAACTTTTTTTAATTAATAAAACACATTTGGATAGAAGTTAAAACACACTCAATATAAAAAGCATTTTTCTTTTAAGATAAAATCCATTTAGAGCAAAATCCTATACCTATTTAGACAATAAGGTTCTACAACTCCCAACATCCTTCCAGCCAGCTATCCTAGCTGGGCATGCTGGGAATTGTAGGACTTTTCCCCTATCCAATCATGCATGTCCCCATTTTTGTGGCTAATGTTTTACACCTGCAATATTAACACATATTAAAATATATTTCGTGAAAAGTCTTTGCGTCTCGACTCAAAAGCAGTTTTTCCATTTCAGTTTTTCCTGAGAACTGTATGTTCTCTGACTTTGGTTAACAAAAAACTCTTTCATTTTAAAAAAGCACCTTGTGGGCTTTTCAGCCTTTTGAGGCCGGCACTGAATCGATGTGTTCTTATTGCTGGAACCCCCAAACTCATTTTCCTGCAAGGTGGGTTTCCTGTTTTCTTTCCCAGCCTTTTTAACTAAGCTGTTTGGCTTCCAACTTTGGCGCCGGTGTGTCACCCCCCACGCCGCCCCAGTCAAAGGCCTATGAAGAGTCCAAGCAGCCTCCAACCCCTCCGCCCCACCTTGTTTCCCTCCTGCAGGTTTTCAAGAACCCCCACCAAGTGGTGGCTGTGCTGCTGATCCAAGCGCTCAGTGCTCTGGTGCCCTCGATCCCCATCTGCCTTCGCACTGCCATGGAGCGTGCCGGCCCCGAAAGCAAGCTGAGCCGGCTCCTGGGGCTGTATGACGCCACCGCCTACTTCGCACGTGGCCTGGAAGTTGCCATGCTGCCCAGCTTGAGTAAGTGCCCACTCTTGTCATTCCTTCTCACACACTGTTCTGGTACGGACCTGCAAAAATCCCCTGAGGGCATGTGGGTTTCTTTTTCTTCTTTCTGCACATGGAGTTTTTACAGGAACGCAATTTGTTAGCATTGCATTGATGGTATTTATTGGTTATATAACATTTGTACCAAACTTTGTTTAACTTCCTTGAGCAGTATTGACTCTCAGTTCTTAGGGTGTTTGCTGAGGTTGAACATTTTGGATTCTACCTTGAGTAAATACTACTTGGCACTTTTGCTTCTTGCAAACACCAGTAACCCTCCCTCTCTGTTCCCATCCAGCCCTTTGGTGGGAGAAATGCAGCAATTGGGCCATCTTTGAGCTGCCTGAGGTTATTTGCGTTTAGATGGTGCTTCTGCATCACCCCCTGTTCTTGCGTGCAGCAGGCGTGTGTGTGTGTGGGGGGGGGGCAAACTCATGGAAGCCTTTTACTTGCATTTGAGGTGTTGGAAGTGAGGGACGCTAGCAACACAGAGCCTTGTGAACAAAGAGGCCTTTATTTGGCCCAGCTAAAATGCAGGATGACAGTTTTCACATAAAAAAAATAAGTTTCTTTAAAAATCCAATTGTGTTTTGTGCCAAGGCCTCTTCAGGAGAAAGTTGTAGCAGGCATCCTATTAAAGTCTCCTCTCTCTAGGGCAAAATGGTAGATAAAACGTAGGAAAGAGTATTATGGTATACAATGAGGTGTAATTGCAGTTAGCACCTATTGCTGAATGTTTTGATTTAAAACGTTCTTAATCAAGGACTTGTAAATTTAGTCCTAAGGAAAAGCACAAGAAATACAAGTTGCTATACATCCCACTTCCTAACGTGAAAGAGATCAAATGTTTTCTCCAGTTTGTTTAGTTAGCAGCTGCTCTTTTGTTTATCAGTTACCGCCGCTGAAACCGCCCCTCTCCCCATCCCACAACTCTTCAGGGTTCCCCCCCCTCAGAGTTTGGAGCAGAGCCACTGAAGGGTTGGGGGCTGGGGAGTGGGGCTCCATAGGGTCTTGCTGGGGGTGGGAGGCAGTTCTTTCTGCATGGCTCCTTCGAGTGCGTTGGGTTTATGGTAATTCTTCTTCTTGCCACAGTCTTAACTTGACTTAACTTAAGGCCTTACTTGACTTAAGAATTTCCTGATGATATGGGGTGGGGGTGGGAGTGGAAAAGGTGGGTCGTATCAGAAGCCACCCGGTTGTGACCCTGTGTTCTTGGGCTTTTAGGGGAATGTAACCTAGTGAAGGTGACAGAGCTGGTGGGAGCTGTCTATGGCCCCTATAAGCCATTCCAGCTGCAGTATGGAGCCCTGGAGGAAGAGAACCTCCTGATCCAGATGAGCGCTGTCCCATTGGTAAGGCAGCCCTTTCTGTTCTTCCCCTAATGGGTCCTGTAGCTGTTATTTACTTATTTGTAACCCACTTTTGTAACTTCCAAAGTGATCAGCAGTCATTAAATAGGGTAATACCCAAACCCTTTAAAACTATGTAAGTTAAAATACATTGTTACGACCGCCTTCCAAGGGCCTGTTCCAGGTACCCCTCACCTGCAGAGGTTGGTAGCTCCTGGGGGAGCCCTATCTGTGAAACCCTTGGGACTTTTGTACCATCTAGCCTGATGAAGACTTCTGGAGAACTTGAAAACTTGCACATTTTTGTGGCATTTTGGTTGGTCCTTATAAAGCTGTGACCCAACCGTGAATTTTGGATTTTTTTCTCATGGATCAATGTGACTATTGGGTTGAGCAGGGGAGGTCACATGAAATTTAGGCTGTACTTATGTTAGTTGGTTTTGTACTCTATGCTTTTTATATTTTTGTTTGCCTTGATTATCTCACGTAGATGCTATTTTGAGCTGTTTTAGAAACCATGCAGTTGAAAGGCAGGGCAGACCTTGTTTTAAATCAGTCAAAGCCACCAAAAGACAAATCTCCTCATACGTCCACAAACTTATGTGCAAAGTAAAACTGAAAGGCTCTCCAAGCCATCTCATTACTCCAGGACAGGAAGGCTTCCTAAAAGCTTCTTCTGTAGGTCAGGGCTTCTCAGGGCCACTGTCTTGCTTCCTCAGCTTTGCCTTGGAGGCCATTTTCCCTGGTGGTATATGTGCTCATCTGCATTTGGAAATCTGCCCCAGCTTCATTTAGGAGAACGTCTTGGGATAACAACACCTTCGGTCCATTACTACCCTGCTGGGTGTGTTGGGCTAGAGATGGACCATTCACAGTAGCTAGGAAGTGTTGGGGGATGAGGACTTTGGGGCGGCATGTGTTGAGGAAAAATGCAGGCTTCTGTGATTAAATGGAAACATTTGCCTTGTCTCCCTGGCTGCCAATCCTGGCATTGGCCTGCCTGCCTGCCCACCTCCAGATGCCCAAGGTGTGGGATGATAGTGGACTGTGACTTTATGTGGTTGTGCAGGAGCATGGGGAGGTCATAGACTGTGTCCAGGAGCTCAGCCACTCGGTGAACAAGCTCTTTGGCCTAGCCTTGATGGCCGTGGACAACTGCCTCAAGCTGACGGACGGCCTGGGTGTGGGTGGCCTCCTCAAGGCCCTGCGAGCCCTTTTCAACAAGTAAGTCCTTGGCAACTGGCTGGCAAGCTAGAGCTGGCTTTTGAGCTAGGAGAGGGCTTGACATTTTCTCTTCAGTTGGCAAGGTTGGGGGTATTTTGTGATTCACCGCGAGTGCAACATTTGCACACACCCAGAATGTGGTCATGGGTGGAGAATTTGGCTGTCCAGCAAGTGCCAGCGGTGGGGGCTGCTGGGATTTCATTGCCCCATGTCATGATAAACAATGTGTTTAGTGCCTCTGCTCAGTTTGGATAATATATGCAAGCCACAGGGCTTTGCTTTTTTTGGGTTAAGAGTTTGGGGGTTCTTTGGGCACAGAGAATGCTTAGGCCTGGTTATGGGAAAGGGTGCAGCTCCTGCAGCCCCTCCAGCCCTTCCGGCCCTTTCCTGCCTGAAGTGTTGGCGCTCAACTCAGCCCTATTCCTACTGCATGAATGGCCCTACACCTTTGGGCCCCTGGCTCTGTTTCCTTGCTGGTGCATCTCTGCCCCCTTTCTGCAGATATGTCTCTGACTTCAGCAACGCCCTGCAGTCAATCAGGAAGAAATGCAGGTTGGACGACATCCCTTCAGATATGCTCTTCCAGGAAGACTGGACTGCTTTCCAGAATGCAATCCGGTAAAAAAGGCGCTGTGTGTGTGAGAGGGACGAATGGTTCTGGGGGGGGGGGTGTGGCACTGGCAGGTGTTCCTCAGAGGGTCCAGCAACCTTCCTCCTCTCACGTTTTACTTCAGTAGCGTTGCTTGAACCGGGAGCCAGTGTGGTGTAGTGGCTGAAGTGGTGGGCTGAGAGTTGGGAGATCAGGGTTCTTGTCCCCACTTGGCCGTGGAAACCCACTGGGTGACTTTGGGCCAGTCACAGACTCTCAGCCCAGCCTACCTCACAGGGTTGTTGTTGTGAGGATAAAATGGAGAGGAGGAGGGTTATGTACGCTGCCTTGGGTTCCTTGGAGGAAAAAAGGCGGGATATAAATGCCATAATAAATAAAATAAATAAATAGAGTTCACCACTCGTTTGCACTATCTGTCCATTAACGCTCTTTCTTTCCCCCTCCCCCTCCCTTTGCAGACCACCACAGTATGTGCCATGAGCAGAGAGCAAGTGCTCTGCAGAAGGCATTTGTGGAGTGAATAGTTGTGGGTTGCCTCAGCCATGCGCTTCAGGGGAAGGCAAAGAACCCTCAGAGCCTTTCCAAATCCTGCCGTAGTAATTGGGCAGTCTTTCAATGAAACCCGTCGTCACCTGAACCCTCCCAGGGAAATGGGGCAGGCAACTGCTGCAGCCTCAGGACCCAGCCCGGTGCTTCTAGTGGCACCAAGGCAATGAGCCTGTCCTTGTGCCGGTGTCTTGTGGATGCAGTGATGTCACAGGAACTTTCCTCCCTCCAGAACAATTGCTACCTGTGGGGAGCTCCTGCGTCAGTGTGGAGACTTCGAGCAGCAACTGGCAAACAGGTGGGACTCGTGGGGTAAAAGGGGGAGAGTCCAGGGAGTGGGGTTTGTGCTCCACGTGGCTGCACCTGGCCTGGTCAGAACATGAAGGTAATCAACTGAGCCTCCCTTGAGTGGAGGTGATGCCAGCCAGGGACTCTTCCAACTTGGGTGCCAACAGCCCCGTTTCCTTGTGCGATTTGCAGGATCCTCTCTGCAGCAGGGAAGTACCTTTCGGACTCTTACAGCCCCTGCAGCCTGAGTGGCTTCCAAGACTCTGGCTCAGATAAGCAGAGTTCCATGAAGAACCCCTGGCAGGAGCACAACTACTTGCAGCAAGAGAGCCCCGCCGAGTACGCTGCCCTCCTGGAGACCCTCTACACGCTCAAGGTAGGGTGATGCATGGCAGGCAGGGCATTGCTGGCTGCCGGTCTCCGTGGCGGTGGCTTGCGCCCCTGCTGGCTGTGGTTCCCTGAACGGTGCCTTACTCTGTGTGCTGGGATCTGGCAACAGGGTCTCCCTGGCTGTTGCCACAAGGCTTCCTTTCCTGTTGTGGAGAGCTGACATCCCTTCCCAGGTGGCCATTCTGACCAAGTTCCATGGGAGGGGACAGCAGCAGCAGCAGCAGTTACATCTCCTTCCTGGCACCGTGTTTGCCCTTTCTGGGCCTGCCACCGTGCTTGTTTTCTCAGAGCGTTTGAAAATGCATCCCATTGATGCAATTGGCCCTGCTGTGCCGCTTCTGTGTGTCAGAACCATGTTTTCACCACTTTGGCAACTTTTGCTTTTGAGAGCAACTGTGCACAGCTTGGGCTACTGTTGGCAAAAAGCTCTCTGGGCATCTCTTTTGCTATCAGGTGGTCTCTTAGTTCAAGGTAGGCTCTGTACAGGGGCACCAGTGCAACACTGTTTCTGCTCAGGGTGCTTATGAACTGCTTGGGAAGAGGCCAGAATTGAGGCAGGAATTGGTGGGTAGGATGCAGAGCATAAGCTGGCAAGAAATGCCAGGCAAAGGTGGTTCTGGGTATGGAATTCAATGATGTGCATTGCCCTCTGCAGTGACGTTACGGATCTCCAGTCATACCTGAGTCCATTTAACCAGCTTCACCTTGCAGCAGGAACCTCTGGCATCCCATCCTGGCTACAAGGCATGTGCTTTGCCACAAGAGCAACTGTGGCCATCATTTATTTCTTTTATTTCGTTTATGGTGTTTATATCAGCCACCCAACAGCGTTGTTTTCTGGACAGCCCACAAAGATAAATTGGTAAAATGCAATATTAAAAAGGTCATAAAAGCAATTGCAGCATAAACTTTTCCAACCGCAGTATAACTAAAAATACACAATATACAATCGGGATAAAAACACAGGTTTTAAGATCACACATTTTAAATGCTTAAGAGAATAGAGGTCTTGTCCTGGCACGGAGAAGACCATTAAGAAGGTGCCAGGTGAGCCTGGCTGGGGAGACTATTCCAAAGTCAGGATGCCATCGCTGAGAAGGCCCTGCTTTTTAGTCACTTGGCAGGGGCACATGGAGCAGGGTGTCTGAAGAAGTTCTTAAGGTTCAGGCAGGTTATATGGGAGAAGGTGACCTTTCAGGTAACCCAGTCCCAACCCACAAAGGGCTTTCAGGTTTAAGACCAGCATTTTAAATTGGCCCCAGAGACTGCCTGGAAACCACTATGGCTAACGAAGCACGGGCATAATAGGAGCAAAATGCCCCAGTCCCATTAATAATTTGTTCAGCCCTGTTTTAGGCCAAGTGCACTTTCTAAAGGCAGCCTCACATACAAGGGCAAGGTCCTGGAGCGGGTGGTTGCAAGCCAGCTCCAGGCACTCTTGGATGAGACCGATTATCTGGATCCATTTCAGTCGGGTTTCAGGCTTGGTTTTGGCACGGAAACAGCCTTGGTCACCCTGTATGATGACCTATGTCAGGAGAAAGACAGGGGGAGTGTGACTCTGTTGATTCTCCTTGATCTCTCAGCGGCTTTCGTTACCATCGACCATGGTATTCTTCTGGGACGACTGGCTGAGTTGGGAGTGGGAGGCACTGTATTGCAGTGGTTCCGCTCCTACTTGGCAGGTCAGCTCCAGAAGGTGGTGCTTGGGGGACATTGCTCGGCCCCTTGGATTCTCCAGTATGGGGTTCCGCAGGGGGTCAGTCTTGTCCCGCATGCTGTTCAACATCTACATGAAACCATTGAGTGCAGTCATCCGGAGTTTTGGAGTGCATTGTCATCAGTACACTGATGACACACAACTCTATTTCTCCTTTTCATCTTCATCAGGTGAGGCTGTGGATGTGCTGAACCAGTGCCTGGCTGCGACAGTGGACTGGATGAGAGCTAATAAACTGAAACTCAATCCAGACAAGACTGAGACGCTGTTAGTGGGTGGTTCTTCTGACCGGATGGAGGGCCTTCAACCTGTTCTGGATGGGGTTGCACTCCCCTTGAAGGAGTGGGTTCATAGCTTGGGGGTTCTCCTAGAACCATCTCTGTCACTTGAACCTCAGGTGGCCTCAGTGGCACAGAGTACCTTCTACCAACTTCGGTTGGTGGCCCAGCTACATCCCTATCTGGACAGGGATAACCTGGCTTCAGTTGTCCATGCTCTGGTAACCTGCAAGTTAGATTACTGCAATGCACTCTACGTGGGGCTGCCTTTGAAGGCGGTTCGGAAGCTGCAGCTTGTGCAAAATGCAGCGGCCAGATTGATAATTGGAACCAGCACTGATTGGTTAAAGTGGATTCTCACAATTGCTGATACCAGTGTTGTTGTTATTATTATTTTTATTTATTTATATCTCGCCTTTTTCCCAATAATCGGAATCGAGGTGGCTTACAAATTAAAACATGTACAGTTAAAACAAATAGCAATATTCAAAAATTAAAAATATAATTAAACATAGTACAATTTTAAATACACATAATTAAAAAATCCAAACTATAAGCAGTACATCCACAAAGGTCTGAACTGCTTCCCAAAGGCCTGCTGAAACAGAAAAGTTTTAGGCTGTCTCTGGAAGCACACCAAGGAGGCAGCCAGCCTAGCTGCCCTGGGAAGGGAGTTAGCTATGGGGTCCACTTTTTGAAGGGGTGCAATGCGCAGAGAGTCTCCTCTTGTTTCCCAAAGCATGGCAGTTTCAAAAGTCAGTGTGTGTTGTAGCAGAGAGAAATCTGGGCTGGATTCTGGCCTCTGACTCGCCTCTCCCTTCCCTTCGCAGGAGAAAGGGACCAGCCACAACCTGCTGTCATCATCACGATTGGCTCTTACACGGCTCAATCAGTTTGCCCACCAGCTGGCCTTTGATTCTGTTTTCCTTCGCATCAAGCAGCAGCTCTTGTTGGTAGCCAAGATGGAGGTGAGCATCTTACAGGTCAAGCACAAGTGGTTGACCACATGCCATGGATGGGGAGTCCCCGTAAATGCCCGTGAGGGTAATCTCAGGATTCTGGGAAAGGTGAGAAGGAGGAAGGCCGTAAGAGTAAGATCTCTTAGGGGGTCTTTATGGCAAATATGCCCCTCTCACCACCATTTTTTTCATTCTCTTGGTCCTGCTATGGATGTGGCTTCAGCCAGGTCTCTCTGCTTTGTTTTGAACCAGGGTTGGAGCAGGAGTGGCACTGCGGAGATGCTCACAGATGACCTGCCCACCTTCAGCCTGACGCCTCTGGAATATATCAGCAACGTGAGGGAGAGAGCGAGGGGAGGGGAGGGGGCATTGAATACAAGTTCTGCCAGGGTAGATCAGGCCTCCTGCTTCCCACTATGCCTTGAGAAGGAGCTGCCTTCAGTGGAGCCTCGCCTTTAGTCCAGCTAGTCAGTAATGTGCACCCTGATTGGGAGCAGCTCTGCAGGGCCCCAGGCACAGGCCTCTTTGAGAACAGGGGGGCAGGGAACTTGCATGTGCAAAGAATGTGCTCTATCTCTGATCTACAGCTCTTCCTCAGGATCTCAATCCAAATCTCTCCCAAGAGCTGCCCTAGTTGCTGGAAATAATCCCAGTTGCTGCCCAATCCAAAGGGGTTTCTTTTGTGAGTGTTGCTCTGCATGTCTCTGTTTCTCTCTTGGGGAGGGACCAGTGCTCAGTGGCAGAGCTGCTTTGCATGCAGGAAGTCCCAGCTTCAATCCCTGGCAGATGTTGGGTAAGGGTTCACTCCCACCTGCCTGAGACCCTGGAGAGCCACGGCCAGTACGAGCAGACACTTCCGGGCCAGGTGGGCAAAAAGCCTGGCCTGGTACAAGGCAGCTTCATATGTCCCTGTTAGTCTCCTATAACATCTTGAGGGTGTCACTTTATGAAGCACTCAGCAATGCAGAGTCTGCCATGAGATAAAGCCGAGGGAGACCCGGCTCTGCAGGGCAATTAATCAATTAAGAACCCACAAGTTGCACTCTATACATGGTAGTAAGATATAAGAATTTGGCAACTTGACTTATGATCATTTTGTCCTTGGCCTGTAGAAGTATAGGCCAAGGAATGCCCAGAATAACCCTGGAGAATTGGTCTCAGCAGATTGTTTCTAATACTGTTGTACAACTCACAGCTGAGAAGCACGAGGGAGACTGTCTCTACCTCAGAGCTAGAACAGGGACAGTATCTTTCTTCCCTTGGAATCTTACTATATCTCCCCTTCAACAACTTGGAGGGGAGACCCGGCTCTGCAGGGTGGAGGTGAAAATCCTCTTGGAGGACATGATGGTAAAGGCTGAGTCGCTAGAAATGAGCAAACAAGGGGAGAGATGGGGCGGGGGCAGAATGTAAACATGGAGGAGGGTCTGGCTGTAGCCCAGTGGCAGAGCCCAGGTTCAGCCTCCGCAGTTGCTTACAACACTAGCGCAAAGGCCTCGGAAAGAGAGTCCTTGAGCACGTTCAGTGCTTTTCTGCCACCCGTAGGGTGATCACAGCCCAAATGTAGGATTAGCTGGCAGGTGGGATTTTGTATTGCAAGGAAGCTGCGCTATGTGTCTTGGATAACTGGCAGCTCACACCGAGAGCAGAAGGCTGCCTTTCTCACTATCACCCTTCCCCTCTCCTCCTCCTCCTCCTAGATCGGCCAATACATCATGTCTCTCCCTCTCCATCTGGAACCCTTTGTGACCCAGGAGGACTCGGCGTTGGAATTGGCACTGCATGCTGGGAAGCTCCCTTTTCCTCCAGAGCAAGGTGGGAAAGGCACCAGCAGGGGAGAGGCTACTCCTGGGTCTTCCCACAACTGTACATGAGAAGCACTGTGCTGGATCAGACCACAGGTCCATCTAGTCCAGCATTCTGTTTGCACAGTAGCCAACCAGATGCCTGTAGGGAAACCCACAAGGAGGACACGAGCGCCATAGCACCCTCCCACTCCTGTTCTCCAGCATAATGCCGCCAATCCTGGAGGTAATATGTCACCACCGTGACTAGAAGACATTGAGAGCCTTGCCTTCCATGTTCCAGCTCCTCTCCCCATCCAGACAAATGGGCCACTTAAACAGTTGCCACTTAAACAGCCTGTTAGCAATGGCGCTCCTGAGCCAGGCATGGGGATCTCTACGCAATTGGAGCTGTGCAGTCCTCCAGCTGAGCTGTACGATCTCACATCACCCTCAGCCTGCCCTTGCCCCCACATGAGAAGGCCCCCCCTCCACTTGCATAGCATAGTATCATGCTTTGTCCATTTCCTTAATGCAGAAACTCCGTTAAGAAGAGAAAGAGCAGCTGCACAATGCATTCTGGTTGCTTGATTCTGGAGGCACCATGGGTCTCTGAAGAGCCTTGGTGTCGGCTGCCTTCCCTGCTGGGCCTTGTGGAAACGTTTGCAGCACATGACTAATCCTGCCTTTGTTAGCCATGTGGTGGAGACGAACGGTTGGCCGTCGCCCAGGCTGCTGGGTTCTAATCCCCTCATGGTGCTTGTTTACGTGTACAATGGCAGCAGTGTGTTTCTCAGAGTTTGCAGTCATCCTGTACCAGATCTGTCTGGAAAGAGTGTGAGGCTGGCTCTTGCGCTAGGGCTTGGGAGCCAGGTACGGGGCGCTTCATCTGAATGTTGGAGGGCCTTTTTGCTCTAGGTGAGTCAGTTTCAGGTAACACTAGTTGGCCAACCCTGGGTTTACAGAGGGGAGGTGTATCACAGTCACTGGGTAGGCCCAGCCTCCGTTTCTAACAAAGTTGTGCAGTTTTTGGGTACCCCTAGACTCAGTACTGGGTGCCTGAAGCATGGTACTGGTAGCTCTACTGGTAGCTGTTGCTCAATTTGATGATTCCAGTGCACTATATGTGAGGCTGCCTTCAGGAGCTGCAACTGGGGCAGAGCCAACTGGATTGCCTCCAGAGGGGAGGGGGATGCTGGTGCTCCAGGGTCTTCTGGATACAATTTAAATTACTGTTTGGATGCTAAACTCCTCTCAAAATCCTTCTGGATGCCAAATACTGCATGCATAGACTCCATTGCCCCCACATTGGGACATCAAGGCTTTCTCTGGTGCTAGTTCTTAATTAATGGAGTTTCCTCCCTCCCTTCATGAAAGAGGAAGATATCAATAAGTTCAGCTGACTTCACTGTGTCAGGATGCCTGGGACCCCAGAGTGGGTCTGCTGTTTTCACTTTCAAGCATTTGTTCAGCTGTAGGTGATGCTGGGACGCCTCCACGCAGCTTGGCCTGCTGGGCAGAATGGTCCAGGGCTATGGAATTGGTGCTGGGGGAAGTTGATATCCCCCGTCAGTGACTGGCGCAGCTCCTCTGCTCCAGGCGATGGGTACACCAGGGTTGCAGAGTCAGGGATGAGGTCACTCCTTGCACACTTGCTCTCCCTCCCCTGCCCCCTTGCAGGTGATGAGCTTCCTGAGTTGGACAACATGGCGGACTACTGGCTGGGCTCGCTCGCCAGGGCCACGATGCAGACGTACTGCGAGGTCATCCTGCAGATCCCCGAGCTCACCCCACACTCTGCCAAGCAGCTGGCCACGGATATCGGTGAGGGCAGGGTTGCAGCTCTTCCTGAAGGAGCCTCTGTTCTGTTGGCTCCAGGAGGGGAGTGCTTGCCTGCTGTGTGCTGGTCCTGAAGTTCCCCTGGGACACCCAGGACAGCCACTGGGGGTTAGGAAGAGGGGCTGCCGGCTGCCATCACGAGAATCCCGCACCTGCCTGCAGCTGGGTTAGGGAGACAGTTGGGCATTGTGCCTACTGAGATGTGGTGCTGACATCTCTCTCACCTGTCAGCCGGGTTTGTGGGAGGAACGGCTGCCTGGCCTCTCTTGCTCAGCAGGCACTTGGTCTTGCAGATTACCTGGTCAACGTGATGGACGCTTTGGGTCTCCAGCCATCCAAGGCGCTGCAGAACACGGTTGCCCTCCTGAAGACCAGACCTGAGGATTACAAGCAAGCAGCCAAAACCTTTCCCCGGCGCTTGGCCAGCAGCATTGCAGCCATGAGGATCCTGGATTATTGAATTCCTGGGCTTGTGTTTGGAGCCTTAGGCTGGCTTCTTGATGCAGTCTTAGGGGTGTGAAGCCCCCATGGTGTGCCTGGATGTCCCCCGTCCCTCTCCTCCCTCCCACAAGATGCCCTTGCACCCTGCAGAGGAGATGTGTTGTGGCTGGAGGAAGTAACTCAATAAATGCAGAAACTCAAAACACCCCGTAAAGAGGCAGCGCCGTCACCCACTGAAGGGGTGGGAGTGGGGGTGGGGTGAGCATTTGCATTGGCAAAGTGGGATGGCAGTCCTGTATTTGGAGTTGGCCCATCACCAAGCTGACCACTTCTGGGAGACTAGTTGCTAGAACTTCGGCTATTGGGTGGTATAGAAATGCAATAAATAAAACAAACCTGGGCTTTGTGGGGTGCAGGGGAGATGGATCTGGAGATGGGATTCTCCTGGGGGTCTGACCAGTATACAGGTTGTACCACGTGTGAGCTCAGGCCTGCTGGAAACGAGGTGGAGGAACTGGAAGTTCCAACATGTACTTCAGGCAGGATCCAGTGATCGTTGCAAATCTGTCAGAGCAGGGAGTGGGAGGTAGTCCGGCTGGCTAGGGATCAAGCTGAGCCTGGGGCAGGCCAGGAATGGCGCTGTCCCTAAACGGGAGGGGCTTAATTGACAAGCTTGCTCAAGACACCCGCATTCCTGCCCCAGCTCCATCCTCACAGCTCTTTATTGTCAGGTGAGTGGGTGGGGTGATGCTGCTGCCTTATGATGCAGAAGGAACTGCTTGCTTAGCCGGTGTTGGATCTGGCATATTAGGGACAACATACGCCAGAGATGCGGGCACGGGCCTCTTGCGCAAGGGTGTCCTTGCGCAGTAGGTGGAACCACCACAGTCATCAGGAAGGGCCCCTTCAGTGCTGAGCCTAGCAAAGGAACCAGTTCTGTAGGTTGCAGTAATGAGATTAATGCTCCGTGCATTGGAAGGCAGAGCTGGGTGTCATACTTATGTTCCTTGCTGTGGAAATCCAGCCACTTTGGACGTGCAGCACCTTTAATCCAGCTGAATGGGGGGCAACCAGGAAGGTGGGCAGGGCCAAGTCTGGCATGCTCACCAGCAGGGAGGCCCCGTGTGGCGGGCCTTGGCCTCTGTGGCAGAGGACCCCCATTGCCTCAAGAGGGTCCCAAGTTCAGTCTCTGGCTGAACAGGTCTGGTAGCAGGCGGCAGGAAAGACGAGAGCCCCTGACAGTCACCGTAGGCAATCCTGGTCAGATGGTGTGACCTGGCTGAAGGCAGCTTCCTCTGTCGCTGCTGTCTGTGTGCCTCAGAGGGCTGCGGTTTGGTATTGGCCTTTCCCAGCAGATCTTTGGGCTTGAGTCATAGGAGAGACAAGCAGGTGATGTGCTTGGTTCTCCTGAACCAGCTTTTGAATTTCACAGGGCTACTCAGCAGCTAGAGTTCTGTGAAGTTCAAAACGCACGTACTTGTACACCCACCTTCGTTGGCCCAGTGACGCATAGCCTGTCCAGGGGCTCCCTTCTCCTCAAGGCCGGGGCTGGTGTTGTGTGGCCTGGCTGGCCAGGTGTTCCAGTGCAAGGTGGGACACAGGCAGGCAAGTGAAGGGCCTGCCTCAAGCACCCAGGGCCCTGCCTGCCATCTCTCTTGTCACTGGCTCTGTAAACAGGCAGCATGGGGGGGGGGGGGAAGAGGAATGTGCTGTTCTACTCTGCCAAGGTGGGGGGTGGGGGTAGGCGGGAGCACCGTGACACCTGGGCTGTTCCCGCTTTCCATGCTACCTTGTGGCTAACGTGACGTTGGGGCACCTGCCTGTTGTGTCACTGTTTACTATGAAGTCTGAACTGGGGGAGGGGGAGGGGAGCTTGGCTTAGGAGCAGAGGGCTTCAACAGCCTGGCCTGGCCGGTGCCCTTGTCATGCGCCTGCAGGCTCTGGCTAACGGGATGTGCTAGGAAAAGCAGGCGAGGGTTTGCCTTGACTGTAGGACCAGCCCCTTTCTCAAGACCCAAGCAGATGGACAGTCAGAGCTGGGAGAGAGGCTGTGTGAACTGGATTCTGCCGTCTGAAACAGGTTCCTGAGCCAGGCTCAGCAGCGCTCTCTGCCCTCTTGACTGCTCTGCCAATGTTTACGTGCTTGCTCATGGCTTCGCTCTCGATCCGCCCAGGGTGGGACAGTCTTGCAACAGCAGAGAATTGCCTGTCTGGGAAGGGCCCGGCCCAGTACAGGCTGCAACAAGGCTCCAGCGCAAGCCTGGAGGAAGCTTTGGCAGTGCTGGAGATTGGGAGGGCTGGAGCCGCCTTTGCAGCTCTGAGGGTCTTTCTGTCCTCCCCCGTGAGGTGTGGGGAACCTGTACCACTCCACCCATTGGCCATGCTGGCTGCTGCTGGTGGGAGTCTCAGGGCCTGGAGGAGGTTGGCTGCTTTGTTGATCCAGCAGCTGCCCACACTCTGCTGCTGGGCCGGGCCCTGGCCTTCCCTGTGCGTCCTCTCTTCTACCCATCGTCTTCTCAGCACAGGCCATCCAAAGCAGCTTCCCATGCAATCCTATTCCTACAGGGCATGTCACTGGGGCGGTGGCAAAACATGGTTCTCCTACGTCCGGTGCAATGGTGACAAGATTTGTCTAGCCTCCTGTTTGAGTGGCGAATACAAAGGTGTTGACTGCTGTGAGAAAGGAGGCAGCCACTGCCTGTAATAGAGGGCTGCAACACATAGCGGGCATTTGACCCCCAGGGCCAGCTGTGACTCATACAAAGAGGCGGAGGGGAATACAGCTCCCTGACTAATTGTAAGGGGAATTCAGGCTGGGAACCAAGAATTGTGTAGAGAGGTACAGTTCCATGAAACTTTCCTAGTGGAGGAGTTAGCTGTGGGTAGGGTGTGTGAACTGGTTGCCACAGAGGGGATTTTTCTTGCCCATGCAGCAGGGTCTTGGGCTCCCACAGCTATGCTAGGCTTGCTCTCTCCAGCAGTGGCACATTCTGTTCAAGCTGGGTCAAATGTATTCTGCTAAGCAAAGCCATTATAAAGGACCCTAAAGGCCAAGGCCTGCTTGTCCACCACAAAGGTTGCTCAGGCCTGGATGTTGGGCCCTCGCTCTGCCCTGCCTTTTGAGACTAGCTAAGCCTCTCCCTGCACATGTCCAAGTTTTCTCATTTTTATTATGGTTATTATGGTTTTTTTTTTAAACCAAGTCTTTCTGTGGTAAAGTCTAAAGCTCATGCTACTTTCTTCAAAGTGTAATTGCAAATTCACACAACACTAGTTTGCACAATTGCAGATTATGTATTTGACCAAAGCGTTTGGATATCCCATTTGCAAGGCAGGTGGTGCAATTCAGCCAGTAACATTCCCACAAACGGGAGCTGGGGGTGGGGGCATTTGAAGTTCCTGCTTGAGCTGCAGGGGATGGAAAGAAAGCAGTTTTTTGTTCATTCAGGAGGAAGTTGCTCCACTAGGATAAATGTATACATTTTAGGAGATATTTCCTTTCCTCTTTTTCAACAAACAGCATGTGCCTGTTTAAGGAGCCACAGGTGCAAAAGCATAGCCATAGTACAATACCCTACGAATGTAAGAAGAACCCAGCAGGCTGCAGACTTATCTAGTCCAGTATTATGTTCGCACGGTGGCCAGCAGCTGCCTATTGGAACCCCACAAGTAGGACATGAACACAATAGCACCCACCCACCCTCATGTTCCCCAGCCACTGGTACTGAGAGTCACATTGCATCTAATACTGGATGTAATATTTAGCCTTCAAAAGCTTTCTCCATGAATTTGTCCAATCCCTCTTTAAAGTCATCAACTTGGTGTCCATCTCTACATCTTGTGGTACCAATTCCATAGTTTAATGAAGTGCTGAGTGAAGAAATCCTTTTATCTGCCCTGAATCTCCCACTACTCAGCTTCATGGGATGAACTGGGTTCTATTATGATGAATTAAGACTGGTCGTGTCCATTACCATGTATAGTTTGATGTATGTCTGTCATGTCCCCACTAACATGCCCATTTTCCAAGCTGAAAAGCCCCAAACTTTTACTCACGGGTGTGGCTCCAGCCCCTTGATCATGGTGATACTTTGCTGGGGGGGGGGGGTCACTGTTGCAGCAAAAACAACAAAGAGGCTTGTGGTACCTTAAAGACTAACATATTTATTATCCATAATACATTTCTTAGTTTTTAAGGTGCCACAAGACTCCGTGGTTTTGATAATTTTTGATGCCCTTTTCTGCACCTTTCCAGCTCTGCAATATCCTTTCTCTGAGTGCTTCAGCGTTTCTCCCATTAGGTCACAATTGATAATATCAAGGAATCCTCTCTTTTGGCTGATTTCATCCTAGACAGGGCAGTTTGATTCAATACTAATTTACCATTTTTAGCTCTTTGGTTCTGCTTTGCAGTCTCTACTGCTGCGAGTCAGAGCAAAGCCAGGAACAGATGGGCTGCAGCTGCTTCCACTGTTCTTCCTGACCAATAAACACGGACCAATAATTTTTTTTAAAGGCCAGCCCATTACCCGTTGAAAACATGACTTGTTCCAGCCCTTGTGCCCCTGCATGTCTCAAAGGAACCCATTTAGAGAACGGGGCATCACATGTGCCTGAACAGAGGAGTGGTGATCTTTGCACGCAAAGCAGGTTCAATGAAGGCACCTAGTAGCCTTTGCCCCAATTCTGGCAGGAAAAGAGACAACCTGACCCCTAAGCCAACCTGGGTTCGTCCTGGGAAATTACTCTGAAAATGGAGTAGCCCGCTTCTTTATTGGAGCATAAACTGGTTCTTTACCTCACACACATTAACCAGTTTACCAGCTCCAATAAAGCAAAGATGGCCTAGGCACAATAGCCAGTTCCGGGAAGCAGAAACTGTACTTGTTCCAACCCTTTTATTGCTAGCCCCACAGACCTAGACAGAGGTGGCTGTGGAAGGCAGGGAACATGGCCGTTGAGCAATGAACAAAACAAGCGCAGCTAGAGAATCCTAGAATAGTAGGATTGGAAGGGGCCTATAAGGCCATCGAGTCCAACCCCCTGCTCAATGCAGGAATCTACCTTAAAGGACTGGTCCTGTTTCTGTCAGCTTGGCCAAGGCCCCCTGAAAGCCCAGCTCATGGAAACTTCCGTCACTGCAGATGAGCTCTTGTCCCACAAAGGGCTCTCACCCTGCCCAACACAACTGCACCAGCAGCCGCCTTTTTCAAAACACTTCTCAAAGCTCACCCACGGAGAGAGTGAGATGACCTGTACTTTCCTGGCAAAGTTGGGGAGCGTCAAGCACATGGACATGCTAGCACAGGCGAAGGGCCACAGAGTGGGCAAAATGCGATCCTTGGCTGAGCCAACTAAAATTCTGTTCTCCACAACTGAGGTTCTGCCCAGCGAAGAGTTCATTGAAAGCTTCGCATGCCTACACCAACCAATGCTGATCCAATCAAGTTAGATGAGTGAAGAAAGTGTTTTGTTTTAGCAGCAACTATTTGACCCCTGACTTTTCCACAGGCTGCTGGCACTCCTAAGAGGAGCCAAAGGGTATGGGATGGGCAGCCTACACTGTCCCAGTAGGGGTGCAACTGGGCAGGGTGGCTGCAGGCACAGTGAAGTCAGATATCGCATTAAGCTGTGTTCAGGTCAGCTACAGAAGCCTCTCCATCGCTGTCCAGATCCACAAGGTGTAGAGGTGGCACCCGCAGGGAGTCGTACTTGGGAGGTGGTGTGCCTGGTTCGGATGTTGCTTCGATAACGCCCAAACCTTCGTTCCCGGGATCGCCATCAGCGCCTTCTCCTTGGAAGCCCAGGTTCACGTGGGACTCCATTTTCTCAGAGACAGATGGAAGTGCATCTGGGTTTAAGGCCTGGGTCTGCCTCTGCTTCAGCCTCTTGCCCCAAGCAATGAGCTTCAGAATGGTGATCCACAGGAAGTCAATGATGATCTCGCCAAACTCAATGAGGCACAACACGGAACCTCCCATCCAGAAGCCAAACTGGCCACCCAAATTTGAGAGAAGCGAGACAATCTGCAATGGACAGAATCAAGAATGTGAGAAGGCGGCCAGCTGGCCCTGGCCTATGTCCAACCCAACCCCCTGCTTGCTGTGAGGGCTGTCTAGTCCAGGGAACAAATCCAGGAGGATTCTTAAGCAAGCCCTCCTTCCTAGAAAATCTTCACAAAAATCTTTATTTCTGGCCTAAGTGGGCTTGGTTTGGTTGGTTTGCTGCAACATTCCTAAGGATGCAGTTGGATCCGACGACCAATAGCCAAGATTGTTTCCGTGAAAAGTAACAACTTTAAAAACGAAGTGATGCTGAAAATGGGGATTTAAAAAAGTTCAATGTGAATTTGAAGTTTGCATTGTATGTGTGTGTGTTTTTAGGATGTTTTAGGATTTTTTATGCAGTTTTAATATGTGTTACGTTTTAATCAGTTTTATGTATTTTATCATGTTGTTGTTCCCCGCCTCGATCCAGACGGAGAGGCGGGTAAGAAATAAATTGTTGTTGTTATTATTATTATTATTATTATTATTATTATTATTACAGTTCTGAAGTTAGAATGAGTTTTTCAGGCATTGCTTGGAAATTTCTCACTATCTTGTCCGAATGCTCGGGAGCAATCATGTTTATATGCTGCCCTCCCCACCACCCAGTCTAGCTCAAATAATTTCCCCCCACCAGTGACTCATCATTGCAACATGTAAGGCAATAATAATAATAATAATAATAATAATAATAATCCATTAGTCATCTCAGTCACCAGCATTACATCAACAAATTATACAGAAAACCTTCAGAAACTGGGCCTACCAAAATACATCCACACCAACATCCAGAAAGCAGTCATAATTAAAACATGCTCAATCGTCAGGAAATTCCTGAATCAATAAAAGACAGCATGACTTGGCAAAACCCGTCATGTCTGTCTAGAAAAACCGCCATGAGCGAGCAAGAGATGAAATAATAATAATAGTAATAGTAGTAGTAGTAGTAATAATAATAATAATAATAATAATAATAATAATAATATGCCCCTGGGTACAAGCACAGTGCATTTCCTTCATCACTGAGAAACCAAAGCCAACCACATAAACATCTGGAGGATGGAGCAGAGTTCACAGGATGGGGCTTTCACTTCACCTCTCATCACTGCTTGCCCCAGTCCCCCCAATGCATCATGAAACCACAAGATGAACGAAGGGACCTGGGCCAACCCACAAAGGCTCGCATGGGGCATGGGTCTGGATGGCTCGCATGGGTCTGGATGGGCCACTTACAGTTGTAGTTGCTGACTCAGAGATAGTTCGATAGTTGTACTCTTGGAAATAGATATTCAGTTTGATTATCCCATCTCTGCAGGAGGAAAGGAAAGAATTGATATGGTTCCTGTTCCTGAAGTCATCAGGCCTACCAAGTTGCCTAGGATTCTGCTCCTCCCTTTCCACGGCCCTCACACTTTTCCAAGTTGCTCATGATACCCACCTTTCCCTTGACAACGTAATCTTGTACCTACAAATGTCTGTTTGAGGAGCACTATCAGAAGACAAGGGAGAGGTCAGGGCTGAACGGCTTGGAACAGCAGCTTGGCTAAGGCTGGGGAGCCAGGCTTTCTTTTGGTTGAACTGGGTGATGTTGCAATATATTTACTCCATGTATCCAGCCTACATGGCTCTCCCCACCCCCCTGTCTATCTCCTCCCAGTATGTGTAAATGGCTCACAGTCACGGATCTGAATCTGGCTTTCTCCAGGCTGACGCTCCACTGCCCCAACCTAAAGGCTTCCTGGAATTAGCAGATTCAGGGCTGTGAGTAGCCTATTTCTGCCTGATCTCTGGGACACGGTTTCTAGGACTCCAACCATGGCTATTCCTAAGACCCACCAGATGCCCACGACGGTTTGCTAATGCCTTCCCGCTCTGCTGGGAATCCCCTCAAGAGGACTACCTCAAGCAGCCTGCCGCCAGCATCCCACCAGTTTCTTCTCCATCAGTGGCCAGGCAGCACAAAGGAATAAGTCAACGAAGCTGTGGCAAAGGCAGCCGATAAAGCCAGGGGCTGGTGCCCAGCTGCTGGCAAGCTGGTTTCCTGCTGCTCTGCAGCAGCCAGGATGGAACTGTTTGAAGCAGCCAGGGAACGGCTGGGGCGCCCAGCAGAGCTGTCCTTCACAATCAGCAGAGGGAAAAGGCACACGGCAGCAGGGCTGTGGCAAGGGACTCTATGCCTGCTTGAATGGCAGAGGCTCCCTTGACCTGAATTTGCTGTTCCAATTGAGCTCTGGGCCTGGGGGGTTCGAATGGTGAATCAGATGCCATTAGGCTGCCGGACTGGTGAAGTCTCAGAAGCCAACGGGGTGGGGTGGCGTGCGGTGGGGAGTTCAGTGATGCCCTGTGGCTGGCAGAAGAAAAGCATGGATCTCAAGCAGCCAAATCTCAAGGGGGCATGATGAGAGTGGAGCTCTCACCTGTTGCTTGCCCCTGTGGCAAAATGTGGGCATCATGAGAGCTCAAAGAGATGAGGGAGAGAGAGAGAGAGAGAGGGGGGGGAGTTATTCATTGATTATTATGAAAGAAGAGCAAATATATTGTTCTGATTGGCCATGGTGATGACAGAATGTCCCTATGACTGGTCTTCTTTCCTTAGACGGGACCGGAGGGGGCGATTCCCAAAGCAGACAGACAGTTGAAGGGAGGCTGGAGTGAGCAGTCAGGGCAGTGAGAGGCTGGACCTGGAAGTCAACGGTCTTTCGCCCTGCTGCTCAGGCAAGAGGGGAAAATGGCGGCACGAGGAGGAAGCGCAGAACTTGCACCGGCTGCTGCCTGTCTTCACCTTATCTGGGGTGACCATATGAAAAGGAGGACAGGGCTCCTGTATCTTTAACAGTTGTATAGAAAAGAGAATTTCAGCAGGCATCATTTGTATGTATGCTGCACCTGGTAAAATTCCCTCTCCATCACAACAGTTAAAGCTGCAGGAGCCCTGCCCTATTTTGTATCTAGTCACTCTAGTATAGCTTCTGCAGCTTTAACTGTTGTGATGGAGAGGAAATTTCACCAGGTGCGGTATGCATACAAATGACACCTGCTGAAATTCCCTTTTCTATGCAACTGTTAAAGATACAGGAGCCCTGTCCTACTTTTCATATGGTCACCCTACCTTATCCATGCGCAGGAAGGGGAAGTTCTGCAGGCTGGGCCTGCTGTACTGGCACGGGCTCCCTGCGCAACCGGGGAACCTGGAAAAGGGGGGTTCTCAGTAGTACATGTTCAGAGGTTTCCTTTGCATCACATGGAAGAATGTGGCAGAGGGGGAGGCAGCCAGTGAGCATGCCCCCCCCCGCCTCCGCTTGCAATTTGCTTGAGTGGCCACATAGGGCTTTTGTTTATTATGGATTAAAGATTGACTTGGCTTTATGAGAATGAGTGAAGTTGATGCCGGTATTTAAAAGGAAGATCAGTTGCCTACCCAGTATGGCTTGGACAAAGTTCCCACGTGGTCAGGGCTACCAGCTTTCACAGCAGCAGCAGCAGCAGCAACACAGTGACCTTTGTATACTTGAGGGTAACAGAATGGACCTCCTCAAGTGGTGGCAGCAGGCTGGGAATCCCAGCCATAGAGCTCTCACTCCCACAGGGTCCCATGTGACACCCCCACCCCCAGCCATTGCCCCACACTGGCCACAACTTCCATAGGTTCATCATCTGTTGCTGGTTAGCTGCCTTTCCCGGCATACCCCCGCTCCCCCCCCCAAGCTAAACCAGACACCTTCCCTTCTCCTGCTTCCATGCATCCCTCGGTTCCTTCCCACCTGCTCCATCAGCTCAGCAAGGAACTTGCTTTGATTTACTTACCTATCCAGAGTCACATTGGTAGAAAAATCCCTTTCATAGGATAAAATATGGAAAATCCAATCCTAGAAACAGGAAACAAAATGATGCTGTTAACTTGCGTGCAGGCAGGTAAGTGAGAGGCCAAATGCAGGTGCGCCAGAGGCTGGTGGCTTTTCTTGGGTTGCTCACACAGGGATGCTACTTTTGTGCATCTGATCCCTGTAGGTCCAACATATGAGCCCAATGCAGCCAATGCAGGCAACGCCGGCAGGAGTGGGAGGCTGCATGCACTGCAGGAGAATGAGCATTGAGCGGGGGGGGGGGGTTGGACTCGACAGCCTTGTAGGCCCCTTCCAACTCTACTTTTCTATGAGTCTATGAGTCTATGCGATCAGGTGCCTGCTGGCTTCCTACGTTCCTTCCTGTATAAGGCTGTTTCTCTCAGGATCTTACCAATCCACTGAGCAGCGTCACTGGTCCTCTGCAGGCACGCAGAGTGGTGCTTCTGGTGGCTGCCCCACAGATCTGCCTCCAGTGGCGGGCATTCTGAGCCCTTGTTTGGTGGCAGAGAATCACCCTGAAGGAGCTGCTCTTAGACTAGTCACAAAGCTGTTAGGAGAAACTTATTTTCTTACTTCTACAGTGCCTGAAGCAACATTAAGTGCTTGGAAATAAATGATTTAAAACACCTTACTTGCCTTTTTAATGCGATGCATATTTTTGGAATGATGAAGCATTGAAATAGTTTTTAAAAATATATATAAATAGCATTGAATCAACTATATTCATTTTAATTTAGCTGCCTTGGTAGTTTTGTTTTTAAATTCAGTCTTACCCAGCTAAAGGCTCTAGGTTTGAGTGGATTAAGACTCTACATGATTCCATTGCCACATAGCTGCTGTCTGCCTATTTCCAAGAGCCAGCTAACAGCCATTGACCTACCTCAGAAGCTTCGGAAGGCCAGTCAGCCATGGAAATGGTCATCTTGTACTGGGTGTTGCTGGAGAAGAGATTGGAGAACAGTGTCAGGCCCAAGGGGCCCTTTCCTGCCCTCAGCCCTGAGGGATCTGAGGGCTGCATCCCCCTTCAACAAGCCATACCGCCCGGGTTTAAACAGCACCTTGAGCCGTCTTGAGTGCCATTTTTTGGTGGAAAGGCAGGGGGTACAAGTGGAATAGAGTAGAATCAAATCAAATCAAATGCACTAAGCCACACCTGGGCAGGGAAGCACGCACCATAGCTTCAATAAGCATCGTGGCTTGTTTAAGCTGCAGTGATCATGAGAACCCCACCAGTCTCTCCAAGCTTATCCAAGCTCTGCTCAAGGAGAGGCATTTAAATCAGGGCAAAATGAAGAGCTGCCCAAAATGCCCTCTGCACTTACTTGCAGGTCTCTTTACAAGACTTGATGCAAACCTGCTGATGCTCAAGGCTCACTCGCAGGGTGGAATAGCAATAAACTGTGGGGTGAAAGCAGAGCACAAACTGACTGGCAGGAACTTTGCTAGGAGCGTTTGCTGTGCATTGACTTACTGATGACTTGAGGAGTTTTGTTCCTATAAAATGTCCACCCCCAACTCAAGCTGCCCCTTACACTGGCTGGAGCTGAAACTAAGTTTTCCACAAAATTGGTAATGTATTCACAACCACAGGGTGACCATTTGACAAGGAGGACCAGGCTCCTGTATCTTTAACACTTGCATAGAAAAGGGAATTTCAGCAGGTGTCATTTGTATGCATGCAGCACCTGGTGAAATTCCCTCTTCATCACAACAGTTAAAGCTGCAGGAGCCCTGCCCTCTAGTATCTGGTCACTCTAGTATAGCTCCTGCAGCTTTAAATGTTGTAATGAAGAAGGAATTTCACCAGGTGCTGCATGCATACAAATGACACCTGCTGAAATTCCCTTTCAATACAACTGTTAAAGATACAGAAGCCCTGTCCTCCTTCCCACGTGGTGACCCTACACAACCGGAACCTAAAATCACAAGCTTTGAAATTTCACGTTTAAAACCTGATTGAAGGACCCAAAGTTTTAAGTCTGATTAGTATATCTGTAAGAATAAAGCCAAATCCAAGTTCATTCAAAGGAGTTCACAGCTTCCCAGAGTTGCTTGATTGCATGGAAATGGGCTTCGCTATGCAGGGTAAAGATGCTTTTAGATCTCTTAATTACAGAGCCTGGGAAGTGACCATAGAACTTTATACAGAGTCCAGAATGCAGGCTTTTCCCAAAATGGCAACAGCCCCCCCTCCACCGCTTTGCCTCTTTGCTCAGCATCTGTTGGGTTGTTTACAACATTGCAGCATCTGGTGCAAGCCACCCCACTCCTTCCAACTCCAGCCCCAACACAGCTAGCCATGCATGCCCATGCCACGCCCGTTCTCACCCCAGTTCGGGTAATCTTCATTGTTGCAATAATGTGCCCTGTGGGGCAGAGGGAAGGAGTAGTGACCGCACTTGCAGGACTCAACCATCTGAGCTTGGAAGCAAGAGCGCAGGCAGGCCTGGAGGAGGAGGAGGAGGAGAAGATCCTGGTTAGAGACAGAGGGTGTGTTCGGATGACACTTTAGACAATGGAAGGGTTAACACACCCACCATGTGTTATTTTGCCGGTGTGCACCACACGATATGTTGCTGCTCCCCCCGTCGTGCAGCAGAAAGTCCCGGCGTCCTTCTGGGCTGCTGCGTCTCCTCCTTCCTCCCTCCCTCAGTCCTCTGACCATATCCCATCATGCACCGCAAGTTCTGCCGGCTGTATAGCAGCAGCCGGGTTTTTTTCAGCTGCTCCTGCCGGCAAACTCTATGACTGAGTGGAATAGTACACGGAGAGAGGGGGGTTCCCGACACATGACATTTTAAGCAACGGATTTTGGGATAAACAACTGAGCAGCCTGTTGTTTTTCTCTGTTGTTTAATTGCCCGAAATAGCACACTGTCAGTTGTGTGTGCGTGGTGTGTTGCCTGTCACACAATACAACGGACGCTCCCCCCCCCCCCCGGTTGATTATCGTGTCATCCGAACTGAGCCAGAGATGCTGAGAGCCAGACTGCTCCAAAGATCTTGGTGGCCCAGGCTCAAGTCTCCCTTGAGGAGGGCACGTCTCTCTCTTGGGTCCTCCGTCTGAGAAGGGAGAGCAACTGAGCAACAGCAGTTGCATTTCTAGGTAGAGGAGATCTGAATTGCACACGGACAGACCCTGGGTGGCTCCTACACAAGGTCTCAGCAACGCAGCACTTCTAGGCCCTCTAGAAATTGCCCAGGGAAGAAGGCAAGGAGCAGGAGACATCTCTGCCACTCACCTGGATAGAATACATTGTTCTGTTCTGGCTTCCTGTGGGGCCAATTCTGCCGCCATCAACTGTGCAGTTGGTGCAGGGCTCCGCCAGCCTCCTGTCATCCTGTGGAGAATAGGAAAAGGTACAACAGGTGGATGGTGCCGAGAGACCCTCCCTTACTGCTCTTCCCAGTCCCAGAGAGGCCTGCCAGCAAACTGAGAGGAGGCATTTCGGAAATGTAACTGCATCACGTCTAAACCGAGTATCCTCCAACCACCTCTACGCTCTTCCTAATGTCAAGCACGCATTCGGAGAAATTTCCCCCAGATATTATTCTGCTCCTGAGGACGAGGAAGTCCAACTGATTGCCAGTCAAGAGTGGGATCTGCAGCATTGGCTTTCCCCAATCTGGTCCCCCCCACCCCCAGTCTCATCAGGCATATATTTACCATCCATTCTTCCCCTGTAGACATTACATAGGGAAAAAAGCTTGGTTTTCCCCTTTGAGCAAAGGGAGCAGCCGAGGCAGAGCAAAACCGCCTTCAGTTAGGGAAGAAGCTACTTGGAATGAGCTGACCTTTGCAGGCATGAAAGCTGTTACACTGGGGCCTACTCCTGCGAAGACATGTATCGAACTGAGCTGTGTGTTGCATGCTTGGTGGGAAAATGTCCAAATTTGTAAGAGCTATACCTGGCCCTGCCCAGAGCAGGAATACACGCCCCCTTTCAGACCCTTACCAAATTGGAATTTAGCCCCCAGGCCAAACCCGCTCCCAAGGGACCCAGGGGGCTTTGCCTGTTTTGGCGGGGTCTTCGCTGAGCGTAGCGCCCTCTACACCTGCCATCTGCAGTGGCGCTACTGACTTCTAAAATGGGCCCATTCCACGGCGTCCCTTCCAGTTCACCCCTAAGTGCTGCCCTTGTGTGGCAGGACCACGGCGATGCACAATGTGCATAACTGCAGGCAGCCCCTCCCTTCGCCCATTCTCTGGGGGCTTCCCACTCACCCCCTCCCTGTCACCCCAGTCAGTGTTTTTTTTTTACTTTACAACACTCCAAATTGCAGTAATTGTTGGATTTAGAGGCATTTAAAAACAACCACCACCACCACCACCACGTTCATTTGGCAAGGTCATACTTCATATTATTGCCTTACGAATTGTTACATTAATGAGAGTTAAACATTAGGATGACCAGGAGGATCCAAACACACTGCTGCCCGTTGCTGGAGAGCTGCCCCACAGCCTCAAGGCCAACCATGGCAGGAGACGCACAGGCTTTGGGCAACCAGGGCCATCTGCGGACAGTCCTGTCTCGGCACCTCCCGCCTGAAGGAAGCATCACGGCTGACAGAGTGGAGCACGGTCTTGACATGGCCCTTGGAGCCCTCTGCCAGTTCATGGGCCGTGCTCTGGGCGGCATGGAGCTACAGCCTGGCCCTGTGCAAGGCAGGCGGCTGGGAGAGCAAGGAGGACGAGCCGTGCTCAGGGTCAGTGGCAGTGGCCAGAGGGACCAGGAGGCAGCCAGTGGCTCAGTCGCCCACATTCTGTCCTCGGGAGCCAGGCTGAAACACACACTGCATTTTCAAGTGGGGGCAGTGGGGGGGGGGGCGCTTATAAGTGACACTTGGAATTTTGTGAGACAGCAAGGAATGCTGGGGAAAATGCCATTCTACTTGCTTTGCAGAAAGCTGCCAAGAGCCAAGCAGGGACGACTCTGCCTCCCGCAAGGAAAAGAGGAAAGGAGAACCAAAGGCCCTCGAGCAGCTCACCATCTTCTCTACAGCTGCTGCTGCTGCTGCTGTGAGTAGGGAGCCAAAGGAACGTGGCTTCCACGAGAAAATGAAGTGCTGTCCTGGAAGCAACTGCCTCCTAATCCCCAATGCAAGAGTAAACAAGATCCCTCACTGAAGAGGAAAAGGCACTCTGCACTAGGCTGACCAGATAAAATCCAGATCAGGGCTCATGTAACTTTAACAGTTGCAGAGAAAAGGGAATTTCAGCCAGTGTCATTTGTATGCAATTAGTTCCTGGTGAAATTCCCTCTTCATCACAACAGTTACAGGTGCAGGAGCCCTGCCTTCTTTTGTATATGGTCACTCTAGTAGAGTGCCTGCACCTTTAACTGTTGTGATGAAGAGAGAATATCACCAGGAACTAACTGCATACAAATGACACTGGCTGAAATTCCCTTTTCTCTGCAACTGTTAAAGTTACATGAGCCCTGACCTGGATTTTATCTGGTCAGCCTACTCTGCACACACTCAGGGACACCCTGCCCACAGGTTCCTAAGCTGGTTTGGGAGCCAAGCCGCACCTCAACCATGTCACTCTTGGCTTCTGGCACCAAGGTCCCTCCCAGAGAAAGACGCCCAGTGCAGGAGGCGCTCAGGATAGCTTACGGTCAGGAGAGCAGGTGCTGAGTTCTGATTCATGTCTGTGAGGGCAGCCCCCAAGAACACAAGGGGGTGGGCTCTTGGGGCCCAGACTTCACAGGGCCAAGCCCCACACTGCCTGTGATCTCCCCCTGCCCTGGGAAATACAGCTGCACAAGAGCTGGACTTCTAGGCAGAAGACTGGGCGTGGGGAAGGAAAAGAGATGAGGAGGGGGCCAGCTAATCTTTTCCCTGCCAATTGTTTGCTCAAAATAAGTCCCCCAGCAGCTCTCTTGCCTGCAGAGGAAAAGATGCACTCCTCTTCTGTCGCTGTTCCCTGTAGGAAAGAAACAGCTTTGGGGAGGGCGATGTTGAGTGGGCAAGCAGCTGGCAGGGGCTGGTGACTGGGGCTCTCCCCCTCCCCCACCCGTTCTCTCCACACATCCACCCCCACCTCCAGCCACTCCACTGCTCAACCGCCCCCCTCCTGCAAGTGCTTTTCTTGGAAGGAAAAAAACCCTGCCAGGGAAACAGCGAAGTCCATGCCATCCCCCCCACCGCGTTCACTTCTGCCCCCAGTCCCAGCACAAAAAGCAGGTTTATAGCCCGCCAAACCCCTCTGGAGGCCTAAGGTCTCACAGCCCTCTACACTGGGGGGCTTGGGGTTCAGGACTCCGGGCTGCGTTTTGGGGGCTCATTTCTCCTGTTCCTTGGCCACCACATCCAGCCAGCCAGAGTTTGGTGCTTCCGTTCCCACAGGGGCTGAAAGGCTGGCGTCACCACATGACTCCATCACCAGCCAGGACTGATCCTGTTGACTGAAAGGCTGCTTCAGTATATTTTTGCACAGGGGTGGGGGTGGGGGGGAGGCTGTTCCTTCTTAGAGATCTGCTCTTTTCTGTGCAGCTTTTCTCAGGAAGGTTTCAGGAAGTATGAGGAAGCCTCCCTTTTCGTATTCACATGGTATGAATGGACAAAATGGGGACTGATGCACCTTCCACTTGTGCAGAGGCTCAGGCTCCCAGGGCTGGCAGCGCACCTGCATCTTTCTACAGGGAAGAGAGGACAGATCCTCCACCTCAGATTTAGAGAGCTGCGCCTGTTCAGGGGCACAATGAGGATGGGCTTCATGTCTCTGCATGTGATTGAGGCGTCTGTTCAATGGATGCAGGAGGAGAGGGGAGAAATGCCGCACATGCACTGTTAACCGGGGGGGGGGGGAGAGGTCTGCACATTGAGGGACATGCACACACGGCTCCTCAAATCTGGCCAGTTGGGCCAAGGAGCTCTGTGAGCTTCCACGCAATCAGAAAATGTGCCGCTGCTGGGTGGGCTTGGCCAGTCGGCTAGGGAACCCTCCCTGCTTGTGCATGCAAGGAACAGGTGAGAGGAGGCAGAGGAATGCCCCAATTCTCACCGCCCCAGCGGCTCTTCCTCTGACAGTGTGGCAGCGCCTGGGCTGCTTCAGAGAGAAACAGCCCTGAAAGCAGCAGGCCTGCAGACTGCAGGGGACAGGGCCCAGGTACCTGAGCAGCAGCAGCAGCATAGTCTTCATACAGGTTCTTGACAGGAATGTCTGACCCATTTGTGGTGCAGTCACTGTAGGGGCTGCCCATCCGCTGAAGTTCATCCTAGAAAGAGAGAGAGAGAGAGAGAAATCTAAAGGCACAAACAAATCCCATGGCAGTCGTGGCTACGATTCTCTTTCTGGCATCATCCCAAGAAGGAAGCAGCACATCCCTGCATGGCAGCAATACTGTCCTGAAATGAAGTGATGCATAAACTCTCCATTTGTTGCATACCATCAATGTGTTAAAAGGGTTAAGAGGGCTGTGCACAGATCTCCTGACGAATCGGCCCCATCTGGTCTGCTTCGGATCCAGATTGAATTACTTGGATGTCCATTTTCCAGTAGCGTTGCTGGCAGGCCAGAAAGAGGATGAGAGTCTCCCGGCATCTTCCTGCCCTGCTGGAGTTACTGCTGCAGCTGCAGCTAACAGGGTGAAAGGAGAAGGGAGCTCCGGATGGGAGCGCCTTTCCCCTCTCATCCTGGCCACCACAGGGGCAGCGGCATCAGTGAGGCAAGAGGAGGAGGAGGACAAGAGGCTTTGGGACATTTTGGATCAATCCAGCCCTGCTTCGGATCCTGACCAATTCAGTCCAAAGCAGTCCACTTTGTCTCGGGAATTGGATCCAGATCCAAAGCAGTGCACAGCCCTATGAAAAGGTGCCAGGGACACCAGCAGGATTGTTTGAAGATCTACAAACCGACAGCAACCAGAGTGTGCATGACAGTAAGAAACCCCGCCCCTGCCCCTGCTCTGGTCCCAATTCTTGATGGCACAGCATTTTAGATGCACCCCAATAAGTGCCCTTCCGTTATTTCTTGCTAGAGAGTATGGCTTCATGTTGGTGCTTTTCACTTGGCATTTGGGCCTTCCGCAAACAGTGTCCCAGCTCCCCACCAGTGGTCAGCTGGATGTCATGGCAGAAAATGAAACAGGTGGCACGGCCCCCCTTCTCCATCCAACTGGACCACTCCACGTACCACCAGGACGCCAATGGAGGTCTCAGTCCCAGCCATGGCGTAGATGCCCTGGTCCTTCAAGAAAGGGAAACTCTTCTGCTCATGCAGCATCAGCCGGGCCCCGGCAGTGGAGGTGAGGTACGGGATGTAGTCATCTTGGCTGATGTCCAGGATGAGCTTCAATCCTGTGGGTGCAAAGCCTCCAGTCAGCGGCTGACACTGGTGAGAAAGGGTGGGTGTCTGGATCCAGCTTGCCTTCTGGGAGGTGGGTATCTGGTTGCTCTTTATGGGATCAATTATGTACTATGGCATTTGGGGCTCAGGCCCAATGTCTGGTTAGCTAGTTAGGCAGGGCCATGGCTCAGTGGCAGAGCCCCTGCGTGGCATGCAGATGGCCCCAGGTTTGATCCCCGGCAGCCTCTCCAGGTAGGGCGAGGAAGGGGTGCTGCTTGAAAGCCTGGACAGCTGCTTCTGCCAGTCAATGTCAACACCACTGGGCTAGATGGACCAAGGCTCTGGCGTTCCTCTGCTTTGATCTTAGCGTCTGCGGCAAGTTACTTGTCCTTTGTGACAAGCCACGCCCCCTTGGCAGCCATTTTGTGGTGGTGCCTATGGGTGTGTCTCAAACGTCCACAGGTGCCCACAGGCCCCAAAGAGTTGGGGACTCCTGGTTGAGCTTACTATGCCCTGGATGAGGCAGAGAAAAAGAGAGTGCTGCATTGTCGTGTATTTTGTTGGGGGTGGCAGGTCACAAGAACACAAGAAGAGCCCTGCTGGGTTAGACCATGTCCTGCCTTCTGTTCCCACTGTGGCTAACCAGGTGCCTCTGAGAAGCTGACAAGCAGGACTGGAGCGCAACAGCACCCTCCTGCCCAGGTTCCCCAGCAACTGAACTGAGACTAGCAATGCCCAGCCTAATGGTTGATTTCTCTATCAGACTCTCTTCAGCTGCAGACTGATAAATAAGATTCTACCGTGGGGGCGCCCGAAGTCTCCAGTGTGCTGCCCCTGTGTGTTTCTCTCTCGCAGGCACCCGAGAACACCCAAGGCTCTGTGCAAAGGGACGGGGCTAGTCCTAGACACTGTTGCCTGAGGCAAAGGGCAATGGGGCGCTTCCCCCCCCAGGGCTTTGGGGTGCAGGGAAGGCGGCACGGCACACACAGCGCTGTGGCTGCCTGGCTGGTTCAGGGGTGCTGCTACCCACCCACCCACCCAGCCCAGCATCTGCCACCTGAGACAGCTGCCCCCCGCCTAATAGAAGCCCCCCCCCCACAAGCCAGGCCTCAGTTCAGCTCCTTCATCCCCTCTGTCTGCCTCTGTGGCTTTTCCACACTTCTGGGGCACATACCAAACTCTGCCCCAGGATTGGAGGAGATGAGCGGATCCTTGTCCATGCCCCAGTTGAAGATATAGCAGTTGCCATGGTCCGGGTGGTAGAGGTGGGTGAAGTTTCTGAAAAAAACCAATGTGATCGAGGGATCATGCTCAGGGACGCTGGCTGGTTGGCTGGATTGGTGCTTGCTAGACCTTATGGGGTGGGGGGGGGGGGTGGAGGTGTCATCTACACTCTACATCTACAGCCAACACTAACAAACTCCCAGTGCTTCTTGAGCTCTTCTTCTGTGTACAAAAAGATTTATAAAAGCATCCTTACCTGTTCAGACAAGTTAGGGCTGACATATCATGACATGTAGCACAGTGGAGTTTTAGCCTGGGTCTTCCACGGCTAACACTGCAGCCCTGCAGCACCATGGCCCTAGTTAATTGCCTGTATTTATCAGATGCTAGTAAGTCAGAGCCAGAGCTGGCAGGGACCAGCCAACACTCCAATAGACAACGGGGACTCTGGAGAAAGACATGGGGGCAATTCAAGCTACACGTTGCAGGGTAAAACAAACAAACAAACAACACTTGTCCCATCAAAATGCCCTAAAGGACAAGGGCCTCATCTACACCAAGCAGGATACAGTGGTATGAAAGCGGTATATAAAAGGCAGGAGCCACACTACTGCTTTATAGTGGTATTGAAGTGCACTGACAACTGTTGGGGCTCATTGACACATACCACATACTGCTTTCGTACCACTATATTCTGCTTGGTGTGGGTCCCGCCTTTTACATACCACTTTCATAACGCTTTCATAGTGCAATATCCTGCTTGGTGTAGATGAGGCTAAGATTAACAGCAGCCCCATCCAAGGTCTGCAAGAAGGACCCCCCTTCTCCTCTCTTGCCGATACATTAGTGATGGATGCTGGTGGCAAGACCCCCCGTGTTGACAGGCAATCTCTTGTGGCGGCCTCAGTTTTGCAACGGAAGCGCTGCAGCCCCAGTTGGGCCCAGGCATTGTTCTCAGAAAAGGGGCCTTCCTGGGCAGAGATGCTCCCAGTGCCAGTCGTCACAAGAAGGGAGGGCGGCAGTGCCTGAAGGAAGCAGGAGGCAGCAGTTGCAGGACAGTCACTAGCAGGAAGGCCCACTGGCACAGGGGAGCTTTCCAAAGACTCTTGCAACGAATCACAAGCAGAAGGTGCGGAGGAGGAGAAGGCTCTGAGTGTCAGGTGCCCATCGCAAGGCAACACCCGAACAGGAGACAAGAGAGGCCTGGTGCCTGAAGGCGATTGGAATGAAAAGCAGATTGCACATGGGAAAGAAAACTGGAGCAGAACAATGGTCAGAAATATGTTCGGTGGGTGACATTTGATGTTTATCTAAAAGTCCCCCCCCCCCAACTCAAGGAATGTATTTTATGGATTTAAGTGTTGTTAACTGCCAAGAGAGTGTTGGCTATTGGGCAGTACAGAAATGCAATCCATCAATCATAGAATGTCAAATGCAGCAAGAATCAGGTAAAGTAGCAGAGGAGGTATGGAGATGGGTGAGCAATAGAGACAGGAGCATGTAATATTAGGATGTGTTAATAAAGTCAGTTTCTGTGTCAAAGGAGGTCAATGTTGCTCTTTATTCTGAACTCGCCAGATTTCCCTTGGAGTCCTGCCTCTACTGCTGGGTACTGCACTTGCAGAAGGACCCTTAGGCAAACTGAAACAGGTTCAGAGAAGTCCTATGAAGCACTGAGTACTATATGTTTAGCCTGGGAAGAGAAGACAGCGAGGGACAGGCTAGCATGGCCCCAGAGGGCAAGATGAGGCCCAAGAGGCTTAAGCCACCAGAGGGGAGGTCTTGCTCAAGCGTTAGGAGAGAAATGCCTTCTTCATGGTCAAAGCAGCTCGACAGGGAGCCTGTTACCGGGGTTGTGGTTGTGGAGGGGGCATTGGGTGAGCCTGCCTGACTGGAAGTCTTCAAGCAGGGTGTCCTCACTCTGGATTTTCTGCCTTTAGGGTCAATGGCCCAATAGCCCGCCCTTCCAATTCTAGCCCTTCCAGTCAGTGCAGGGCTTTGACCTGAGTCCATTCAATGCTAGGCCTATGCCATGAAGAAGCAAACAAGCAGGCCAGGACTCCCTTTTGCCTTTCAGTCACCCCAATCTATAGCCAGGCCTCAGCCATGGGAGATGAAGGGGAAGGCAGAGGACGCGACTTGGAGGCAAGCACAAACCCCACCACCTGTCTTTGTAGGAAGCAACTGAATCTGGATATTGTCTGAGGTCCATGGATGAGGCAGCCCCCATCCTCCATGTAGGGGTCTGAAGAGGATGGGTGGCCAGACGGTGGCTGCAGATGCTGCAGCTGCAGCTGTCACAGCCCATGTGAGAAGGCCGAGGAGGCGGCCAGCAGCAGGAAGAGGAGGAGGAGGAGGAGGAGGAGGAGGAGGAGGAAGGTGCTGCTCGTTCCGGCCCACTGGAAGACAATATTAGTCTAGCCCTTTCTTGGGCTCCAGAAAAATGGCATGTAGCCAGGAGAACATGGGTGCAACAAGCTGAGGTCACTGCTTAGCTTAGAGCTGTGATAACCAATTTGTGCCCCGTTGAATTAAATAACCCAGTGTTTGCTGACTGATAATTCACAGCAATGTTCTGGGCAGGGGTGAGTCAGATGCAGAAAAGCCCTTTACAAGTCACGTTTAGATGCACAGAAAAAAGCTAGGCAGTTATTTGATAGGACTACTCATGTTCAAACTGCAGGCAGCAAGCTTTGTAGTTATACAAAGCCCAGCCATTGACCAGTGTTCAAAGCAAGACCAGGCTGTTGATCATACTTGGCATTTATGCAGCGCTATTAGAGTGTCCCAAGAACGTTAGCACCATTCCACATAAAACCATTCATATTGAAGAATGGTCTTACCACGTTGACATCAGCCTGAGCATGTTATATCGTCCTTGAATTTTAATATGATGTGTGCTTTGAACATCTGTGTTTGAAGAAGCCTTCTGACTAACTTGAGGGCTCAAGCACTTTGACCAGTAGCTGCTCTGACACTGACTGGGGTTGCATGACACAACAACCCACCATGGGTTGTTGTCTGGAACAAGCCAAGGTGGGTTGTTGTGTCATCCAAACCTGTACTATTTGTGGGCAACAAGCCACCCTGACAATCCATGGCTTGTTTTAGGGGTTGTTCAACCCATGATGGGTTGTCATGTCATCCAAAACCAGCACTGCTGATCCATTGGGGGTTGTGGGCATCGGTGAGTAGGAGCTCCATCACCCCAGTGATTTAGTGCACTCTCGCCATGCCTGGTGTGTGGATTTGCAACACAGTACTCACATGACGTCGTGCCTGTCCTGCTGACACCCCACCTCTTCCCCAGCCTTTCCTAGTTTGCTAAAAGTCTGGATTATTTCCCCTAAGTGCATTTAATGCACCCTAAGCCTCCGTGTAGTAGTTTTAAAGGAACTGGGGGCTTGAATGGATTGCATCAGGTTCTGGCAGGGAAAAGCAATCTCTCCCAGCAGCCAGCTCCAAGCCTCAATATAAAACCCAAACCTTGCATCCCAGGCTCGAAAGCCTTGTTTAAAATTATACAACACCTGAATCTCTGCAGAGACAGGACTGTACTCCCTTGATGCCCCCAAAGAGCCAGCCTAAAGGGTCATTCCTATTTTGCCCAGCAGAAAGGCGGTCTGGTTGAAGTACTTATCTGACAGGACCTGACTGGAGGGAGAAAGAGAAGGGGAGGGGTGGAGGGGAGTGGAACAGCTAACGAGCGAAAGAGCAGCTATTCAGGTGAAAGGGATCATAAGCTTTACACGCTTCTGTCTGAGAGGTAAAAAAATTGTGGAAGCAAACGAGGGGGGGAAATTAGGTGTGATGGAGGTCTGAGTCGCTCAGCAAGGGCAGCACTTTCATTGATGCCCAAGCAGCACTTTGAAGAGGCTGCCACTTGTTTGCCAACCCTCCTTTGTTTGTTTGCTTGCTTGTTTGTTTGCTCGGGCCCTGACATTTCTGCAAATGAGGCTGATTTAAAAAAAACAAAAAAACTTTTTTTGGCCCCAGGAATATGCACAAATGTCTTTTTAAAAAATATTGAGGTCAGGTCTTCAGAGTTGCATAGGCTGACCATATGAAAAGGAGGACAGGGCTCGTGTATCTTTAACAGTTGCAGAGAAAAGGGAATTTCAGCAGGCGTCATTTGTATGCAATTAGTACCTGGTGAAATCCTCTTTTCATCACCACAGTTAAAGTTGCAGGCACTATACTAGAGTGACCAGATACACAAGAGGGCAGGGCCCCTGCAGCTTTAACTGTTGTAATGAAGAGGGAATTTCACCAGGTATCAATTGCATACAAATGACACTGGCTGAAATTGCCTTTTCTCTACAACTGTTAAAGTTACATGAGGCCTGTCCTCCTTTTCATCTGGTCAGCCTAGAGTTGCACAACTGTGTAATTCTGGCTCTCAAAACTGTATACATAGGCTTGCCTTACCTGTTGCCTTGTATGTTTCAGCTTGCAAACAAGCCAAGATTGCACATGGATGAATTGCCAGCCTTGAACAGTTGACAGGTGGGGAAAAGGGGCCAAAGGGGATCTGTATTTCCAATCTCAGCTATTGGCTGAGTCAAGTGGGAGGGGCATGGAATGGAGTGAGGGGGGGAGCAAAACACCTGTTGGGAAGTGGAGAGAGGAGGTGGAGGCAGCCGGAGAGAGAAGAAGGGAAAACCAGCAGTGTGGTGAAGAAAAGGAAGGAGCCCACAAAGCAGCCTTCTAGTGGATGACGCGTGAACCTCCGCAGCAGAGGCCGGCCACCAACTGGGGCAAGGGATTGTTGTGAGTCTTACAAGAGTCGTGCTGCACTCTAAAGTGAACTGTGGCCTGAAGTTATTGGTAGATAATTTTGTTAATATTGTTATTTACCAAACATTCTAACGTTGAGTAAATTCTGTTAAATTATCTATTTGGTTTGTCTCTGGAGTGACTGCAATCTACTTCACCTCATCCTAGTTATAGAAACCCGAAACATTATAGATCTCCAGGGCTCTCAATGTTTCCCTGATGCTTGGGGGTGCCCTGCTTCAAATCCACACTTGCCTGAGTCCCCAACATTGGTCAAAGGTTGCCACGGTTTAGTGCGAACGGGAGCGAAAAGGGGTGGCATGAGGATCTCTGTTAGAAAGACTTGCTGGAGACTCAGGGCCACAAACGGAGCACAGAGGAGGCCTTGGCAGCAGACAATACGAGTTCTGCCGCCAAATCCCCCAAGACTACATGATGGAGGCTGCTGGAGGACCTGGGGGAAAGAGAAGAACAACCCATGGCAAGCCCGATCGTCTGTCGGTCTCACAGTGGGGATGTTCTGCAGACAACCCACACCATGTGGCTTATTCACCAGGAAGGGTTGTGTGTCAACTCACCCACATATATTGCTTTTCCTGCTTCTGGGTGGAACTTACACAGCTGTGGACATTTCGGACAACATCTGTGTCCATTCTGAGATGAGATTGTGGCTGACGCTCCCGGTCACTCACATGCCGCTCAGGCAAACTGCAAACCTGCCTCGTTATTTATTCCGGCCTGTGTCAGGTAGGCTGAAGCTTCTCAGGATCTGGGATTTAGGTTTATTTTAATCCGACTGTAGTTTACTGAATGTTATTTTCCAGAGTCTAATCCACCCTAAACCCTGGGACTGGGCTACACTAGAAATTTAATTAAATAAAATCAAGCAATCAGTGTCAGTTAGAAAGAGCTCAGGGAAGGGGGTGAGTGAGCCCCTCCCCTTAGCCCCCTCCTCTGAAGTAGAGAGGCTCAGCACCACTGAAGAGGGAGCCAGGTGGCGAGAGGGACAATCCAGCGTCCTCTGCAGACTTGACACACTAGGAGGAGGCCTGCATTTGTCAAGCAGAGTCTTGGCCTGACTGCCGCATATCTAACTCAGTGCGTGCCCTGAGATTTCTATGCACACCCCTTCCCAATTCAGAATCAAACTGGGACTGATCCTGGATCTGTGCCAATATTCCCCACTCAGAAATAGAGGCAAAAGCATTTCGCAGGATGCAGGCAGCAGGACAGCCTTCTCCAACCTGGTGCCCTCCAGAGGCATTGACTACCTCGCCCATCATCCGCAGCCGCCAACGGCTGCTGTCACATCACATGCCTTGGCATTCCGCTCCCTCCTAGGTTCAGCGCATGCAGCATGTGTGGCTTCTCTGCCCTTCTCACTGCCCTGGGGTACACACCTGTAATTGCATGGCACTGCCCCGTACAGGCAGGCCAGGATCATGTCCTCTGCCTGGTAGCCCATCTCGATTCTTTTGCTCACCGGCAGTTGGGAAAAGATGCTGGTAGACTGCAGGACGTACCACTCAGTCACTGCCTGGGCCGCACTGGTGAAGTTCCGGTAGGTGCAGCGGGAACCGTTGTCGGTGCACTGCAGACGCAGACGGAGAGGGAGCAAAGAGGCCGGGAGATCTCTTAGTTGGGAAGAGCAGGTACTGGAGGCACAGCACAGGCGGCAGCAGCCCCTTTCCCACTGGGGCTGCCGGCCTGCCCCTGGAGGCCTGGGAACAAGCTGCTGGGCTAGATGGAGCGAGCACGCCCCCCTTGGCCTCATCCAGCAAGGCAGCTCTGATGGTCAAGCAGAAGAGAGTGTCCCGTGCCCTGGATTCTCCCTCCCCATGCAGCAGCTCTGCCCTCTCTCCCTGGGGCAGAGCAGCAGGACTTGCTGGAGCTTTTCCCCTCTCCCCCCCATCCAGCCTTCTTGCAAGCCCCTCTGGGAGGCCCAATGGGGCCCACTTGCAAGCCTGGCAAACATGGGTTCTCCCCACGTGGACACATGCGTGTACTAGGCTCTGATGAGCACCATGGTGGGACAGGACAGGGCCAAAGGCCTGGGTAGAAGCTGAGGCAAGGGGGTCTTTGCTTGACAGGGGCCCAGGCATATCCCTCCCACCCCACCCCCAGCAGCCACGCTCACCAGCTTAAGAGCCAGCTTGTATCTCCTTCCTTCTGGGGTGGCGATGGAGTAGTTGCGGTGCCCCCCTGCGCCGATGGAGCTGTTCCCAAGGAGGTCCAGGACGACCGGATGCTCCTCGTCACTCTCGTCGATCACCACTAAGGGGATCTGATTCCACAGCCACAGGTTGAGCTTCGCACTGGGGCCTGCTGGGGGAAACCCCGTCCTGTTCTCTCCGCTAGGCTGCAAGATCTGCTTGAGGGCTGCCCCAGTGAGCTCATCCAAGTCCTTCAAGAAGGGCTTCACCTTTGAGTAGCTGAAAGGCAACCAGAGGCACACTGAGCAAGGGTGTGGGGCGCCCAGGGCTGGCAATGATGTTTGGGCACCCCGCCTGGGAAAGACCATCCGAGTCCCCCGGGATGAAAGGGGCAGAGGGGGCTCAGCCCAGCTGGCGGTCCTCAGCTCCAACCTCATGGAATGGAGAAGGCAGAGCCCTTGAGCAGCTCCAGCGTATTCCAGCGAGGCTCACTGAGGAGACCATCCTGCTGAGCTGTGGCCATCCTGCTCGCTGCTGCCACCCATAATGGCACCCTCCTTGCCTCAGCCCTCATTTTCCTGGAATCTGTGAAGTAAATGTAGACAAGAATGCCCCTAACCAGATGCAGAGGGCAGCTGCCTCATTACTGGCTGCATTTTAATGGATGAGGTTGTAGCTGCTTTCACAGAAACATAGAATAGTAGAGTTGGAAGGGGCCTATTAGGCCATCTAGTCCATCCCCCTGCTCAAGGCAGGAATCCACTTTAAAACATCACTGACAGAGGGCTGTCCAGCTGCCTCTTGAATGCCTCTAGTATGGGAGAGCCCATCACCTCCCTAGGTCATTGGTTCCATTGCAGTATTGCTCTAACAGTCAGGATGTTTTTCCTGATGTTCAGATGGAATCTGGCTTCCTGTAACTTGAACCCATTATTCCGTGTCCTGCACTCTGGATTGATTGAGAAGAGATCCTGGCCCTCCTCTGTGTGACAGCCTTTCAAGTATTTGAAGAGTGCTATCCTGTCTCTCCTCAAACTTCTCTTCTCCAGGCTAAACATGCCCAGTTCTTTCAGTCTCTCCTCATAGGGCTTTGTTTTTGTTGTTTCAATTTTGTAAAATCACCTGGAGACTTTTTAATTTTTTTTAGAAAAGTGTTTAAGAGATTTAAATGACAATAACTATATAACTGGAGGACACACACACACCTCAATAACTGATTGTGCGAACAGACCTGTGTTTTTGGCTTTTGGAGGGCCAGGGCCATTTTTGTACAGGACTCCCCGGCATGAAATGCCTGTTCCACAAAATCCCTCGCAGTCCATGAGAGATGAAACACACCCTCCAGCCCACCCAGAGGAGGGTCTGTTGACGTCTCAAATCCCAAGTTGCAGGCAGGGAAAAGCATTTCTTCATCCCCCTGAGCAAGTGCTTGTCAGGCAAGCCGCAAACAGCTAGATCGGGGGTGGGCCATGCTTGGGCTGCATGCAATCCCCCCAATGACCCCCACCACGATGTCACTGAAATTCATGGCAGCAAAAAAACCATTAATTTGCTGCTATGGAGTGGTAAACAGGTCTTCCCTATTTCTTTTTTGCTGCTGCAGGGCACGGGAATTTTGTGGAGTACCAGCATGGGGGTGCAGCAACATGCCCCCTGGACCCCCCCTCTCCGTTCCCTACCCCTGATCTAGATGGTCCAGTGGGCCTTGGAGGCCTGAGTCCCTCGCAAGGAAACTCACCGGAAGGGGCTGGCATTGCAGATGGTGACAGCAGGGAACGTCATGGTCTTGAAGCCAATGGCCAGGGAGGCCGTGACATTGTAGGCCAGGTAATTGTGGATGAGGATACTCCACTGCCAAATGACCAGGGAGGCAAAGAGCAGGGTCAGGAAGAACCAAATGACCTTCTTCTTGGGACCCTCTCGGATGATGCGCTTCGGCCCATGAGTGTTGGTGTTGTCACAGTACCAGACCAGCAGCTCCCGGTAGGTATAGCCAGGGCCCTTCTGGAGGCGATGGAGCGCCCTCACAAAGTACTTCTTCAGTGTCATTTGGGAGTCTGTTCCAGAAAGAGGAGAGGGCAAAAACAGGGACAGCTGGATTGAAAACTGGAACTCATCAACAACATCATTTGACACCATTTCTCAGGGGGTTGAATAAGGAACAGGATTTGTTGTTTCCGTCTCACACAAAAAGTTGTCATCTTTCTTCCGGTGTTTGGGTTTGTGCTCTAAAGACCCTACCATGAGGCAAAGGGATAGAGGAAGGGTAGCCAACAGGGAGACAGATGGATCTGATCTGAGGGGACACACTCCACTGGCATTTTCTGATGGCCAGCCTCTTTGAAATGGTTCAGTCCCTGGTGGATCGTACCCACTTGTTCATGGATGGGAGTGTGTGCGTGGTGGAGCGGGTGCCATTTGAATTCTCCACCTCAGGCATCAAAGGAACTTAGAGCACACCAGGGCAGTTCATTTCCCTCTCTGGCTATCTAGGCAGGGTCTTCTCTTTAGGACAAAGCATGGCCCCCCGCCCCCAAATCTATGTCAGCCCATCTAGAGCGTTCATGCACCTGATGATAGGGACTATCACCTGTCAAGGCTCCTGACACAGGAAATCAGTCCACTTTGAGTATCACCTACAGAGCGCTTGGGTAGCAATAGCCAAAGCTGCATTTGGAGACCCAACATTTTAGCAGAGCCACCCAGGAGGGCAGAAGCAAAGCCAAGAGGTCAGCAGAGATGGACTCTGCGATCCTGGTACTCATCTGAATTTCCAGAGAGCAATTCTCCTCCTGCAAACCGGGACCACGGCTGCTTCCGTTGCCTCAACCACAAGTGAACTGAGGAAAGCCTGAGAATGTGAACTGTCTCCAAACACTTATGACACAGCAGCTGGCATATGAAATAATAAAATGGCACAACATCCTACATATACAAAGAAAAGGGCCACAATCCAGAGTGCAATAGCTGCGCTCAGGTGGAATAGTGTAGTGATTAGAGTATTGGACTAGGACTCGGGAGACCAGGGTTCTAGTCCCCACTTGGCCAGGAAGCTCACTGGGTGACTTTGGGTTAGTCACGGACTCTCAGCCCAACCTACCTCACAGGGTCGTTGTGGGTTTCTTGCAAGAGAAAAAAAAGCAGGCTATAAGTGTAATAATAGAAATAGGAAAAAGCTGCTCATAGCACTGAGCTCACAGGCCAGACTGTGTGAATGCCGGCTGCCTCCTCCATACAGCAGACTTGCATGAGTGTTTGGTGCACATGCACAGCTGGTGCATGCAGGCATGGAAGTTTCTTGATTGTGGCATTTATGCGTAATGCTGCCTGAACATAAAACTGGCTTAGAGCAATATTTTGGGCACCTCACAATAATTCTAGAACTCTGGCCTCAAGCAGGGATGTATGGAAATTTCATTCATGTTCGAAAAAGGAATGAAAAGGCCCTGAGCACAAACCTGGAGGTGAGTGCAAATGTGAGTGCAATTTTCGGGAAAAGCGTGTGTGCCTTGTCAAGCTTGCGATGGTGTTTACACAGGGCATCTGTTTTTGAAAGATGTGCACTTTAAATTGTGCATTTCCCAAAAAGGACACACGTACGTGCTTTCATTAATGGGGTGGGGAGTGTGTTTGGGTGGACACTTAGAAGACCGACCGTGCACACTCTCCCTGTTCAACTCCCCCCACTCCACTCCCCCGCCCCATGCTTGTATTTGCGAGCGAGAATGAGGTGAAAAGACCATGGGGTGAGCAGGGGGGGGGGAAGGCCTTAACAGATGCAAGACCTGCTCGTTCCCCCATCCCTGCCCTCAAGTGATTTGCTGGGGGAGACACTCAGGCCACCTGCCTAATCCTGAGGAGCAGGAAACAGC